>CM070525.1:57827170-59262054 GCA_036346145.1 Olyra latifolia
TTATAAGATGAAGGTGTGAATACTGCTTTTTCTTGCTCCCTTTGCTATTCAAACTTTTAGTCTTGTTCCTTGTCTTGCTTGCTTCCTTCGGTCTTTCTTCATCAAATGGCAGATTTCGTGGGGTCTTGGCTTTTCCAGGATGGGTTTGAGATCTTAGTTCGCGATGAACTAGTGAGCCGAGTGGGTGACATCCCTGCAAATTTCCAGGGATGAAGATGTTGTAAACAATGCATAATGAGCAAAATAACAGCAGAAATAATTTCAGAAATAGTAAACAGCAATATAATGTCATGGGAATTAAATATAATCACATTTGCTTTAAAACAAAGCATAAGAACAACTACTAAAGTGATTATCCAACAAGTATCCATGACAAACAAGAGTCAAAAACAAGAATAAAATCAAGAACTAGAATTCAGATTTTATTTGGAATGATTGCTCTCAAATTGCTAGAAGGGTCGCTAATTATGATTAGCCATCCAACCTCTAGATGGACAATATATCACAAGTTATTCTCAGAAAAACACCCTAAAACAAGATCGCTTCTTGCACGAGAGAATAAACATAAGACTATGTGTATAATATAGCAATTGCACAATGCACCAAGAATTAACAGATCAACATTTCAGTTTGTCTGCACTTAAAAATACCACAAACTGAACCGAACCGCAAAGACAAATGCACACTACAACAACTAGTATCAAGTTCTTCCAACCGACTAGTTCTCCAAATGTAGATATAAGAAATGTAGCAGTAAAGTGATCAATTAATTCAACTTCAATTGCTAAATCATACACAATATGTCAACAAAAGGTATGCTAAGAGCAGTACTATTTTAGGTCTAGCACATGAACAGATTAACCACGCCTCAATCTAAGCAATCATCATCGAGCTTTTATATCCGGCCCACAAAGTAATCGCTTCCCTAAATGAGATGAACTAGCCCCTTGTACAGGTAGAAGGACCCCAAATTCAACTCAAATGGCACAAGAATTTCACAAATATAAGAGGAATCGACACCATTACAAAGGCACCAAAACCAAGCCGCAAGAATAAGAGGCAAAGCGAGTAACTCGCTGTCCCAGAAACCAAATTGCCGGCTACACACGCAGCCACCGACAAGAAGGCCGGAGATACGATGCCGTTTCCCACCAAGGCCGAGGCCGCAGGGAAGACCGAGGAGCAGAGGAAGCAATATGGGACACCCCGCCCACCTCGGCCACCGAAAGTACTCGGAGTCAAGAGGGAAGGCAGCACCACCACCACCACTCCGCATGAAAGCAAGGCAGCCAAGAACACCACAAGCACAAGCAACCACCGAAAGAGAGGAAGGAGAAATTGGGAGAAAACTCAAAAACTCGAAGCGAGAACTCAAAGCGAGGAACTCCCAGAGATAAAGGCAAAGGAGGAGCCCCGACTCGACGAGAAGCCCGGAGGCTAAGCCACGCCGTGTCCGCGCAAGACGAACGCCGAGAATCCCAGCCGCCGCCTCATCGCCTCACGGGTTGGGAACCCTAGCTGCTGCCAAGCCAGCTCCAGCACGCAGCAGTGCTGCTGCTGGTGCCCCTTTGAGTCAAGCCACATGGGCTGCAGCTTCAAAGGCCCAAAGGCCCTTTTTGTCTTCCCGGGCAAAGCCCAATAGAAGATGTGCTGCAGCTGGAAGTATTTTCAGATGATGAGGACGACGACGGTGACGGTGGAGACGGCAGAGGGCACAGCGACCCCAGGAAGAAAATGATGGGAGTGGTAGCAATGCATCAGATGTTACCTCTAAAAGGGATGACTTGTCGGGCGAAGGCAGATCCATTTGGCGCCATGACGATCCAGCCGGTCTGAATTCTGCAGGCCGAGATGATCGTCGTGTTCGTTGTCTAAAATTTTTTCTTGAGGGGATGTTTCCCTCTTTCTTTCCTACAACACTTGTTTCTATATAATTTGTCAAAAGACTGCTAAATTTTTACCTGTCGTTTGCCTCGAATCTTGGCGTGTACATGTGATCCGTGCTTGAGAATCCTGCAAACAGACTTCAGGACAATACGTTTAGATTGGTCAAGACGAAATTAAATTGCTTAAAGTAATCCTTCTGATGTTTATGGCAGCACAAGGATTTTAATGTTTAAATGCAATACTTGTCCAGGGCGTCGGTTGATTTGTCTATGAATGCTGTTGGCGGAATTCTGCTGTGAAGTTTGGCTTATGAATCCTTTTAGTTGTTCCTCATGGATGCTGAACAAACATCCCTTTAGTTGTCTATGAGTGCTGTTGGCGGAATTCTGTTTTATCATTTCATCGAACTCCTTGTGGACATGCCACGCCACGCTATGGCAGCGATGCATGGAGTGGACCTCATCGCATCGCAAATAGCAGGTTGTCCTACTAACATATGGGCTCGTGATGTCATTGGGAGAGCGCTCTCGCAGCATCGCAGATGACATTATTTTGTGATGCATGTGCTCTATCCACGCTGCATGTGTTTATTAGAAGCACACGCACTCTAACCACGTGAGATTTCGGTGATTTCGCTGGGATTGAAGATTTCGCCGGTTTTTGGTAAACCTCACAAAAATTGTTTTCAAACGCCACCAATTTCAAAATTTGAATTTGAACTTTCCAATCAAATCTAACGGTATTTAATAGTATTTTGAATTTAGCTTCCAATCGAGATTTGAGCTGAAAAGAAAATTTGGAATCTTGGTCGTGATTGTTTCAGTGGTGCCTTTGGGCGATTTTGAAATAAATAGGAAGGAAAGGAAGTGAAAGTTCGTGAAAAAATCTTACTTAGATCCCCTAGGGTTGGTTAGGTGATAATTACTTTTCACTAGTACTGCCCTTCTCCACTCCTTCCGATTCCCTTCGATCAAACAAGGAAATTAACCTTCTCAACTCCAAAATTACCAACCCTCTAAACAAACGCAACATTCCACTGAAACCCGGGCTCTCGGTTTGTGGTTGACTGGTTGGTAAATTAGAAAGCAAAGCAAGACGCCGCAGCGGTTTTAACACCACTCCCTTTTCACTCTTGATTCAGGAGTGGTCGCCGTCGCTCCCCCATCGGAAACTCCATCAGCTGCCGTCGCCGCGACGCCCTGAGCTTCCTCGAGCTCGCCGCCGGACATCAGCGACAAGGATCTTTCGCTGTGGTACGGTGAGTACGGCAACCCTGATTACTCTTCCGACGATTGCATCTCGCAAGCTCTTCGCCGGTCGCAGGTTCTGCCTCTCCTCGATGATGGGGTTGAAGCCTGTCGCCGACCTCCCGGACGACCTCCTCGTCGAGATCCTCCGGCGGCTGCCGGCCAAGTCGCTCTGCCGCTTCAAGTGCGTCTGCCGGCGTTGGTGCGGCCTCATCTCCCACCCCGACCACCGCCGCACGCTCTCGCAGACGCTGTCGGGCTTCTTCTTCCATCTTCCCATGGGCGGACCACCCGAAGCGGCTTGGCGTTTTGCGAGCTTCTCCTCCCCTGAGAGAGCCCCGCCTCTGGCCGATCCCCCTTTCTCCTTCTTGCCCAGCTACGGCAGCGTTCAGCTGCTGGACACCTGCAATGGCCTCCTCCTCCTGAGGTGCTGCCTCGGCGTCTCCCAATCGCCTCCGTTCTACGTTGTGTGCGATCCAGCCACCCAGAGGTGGACCGCCTTACCGAACTCGAGCCAGGCCGGCGTTATCAAAGCTGCTTCTTATTCTGAAGAAAAGATCTCCCAGTTTGCTTATCTGGGTTTTGATCCAGCCGTATCTTCGCATTTTCATGTGTTTCTGTTGATGGAAACGGAGCACCATTATGAGTATGCTGTTGAGGGAGTGGCAATTTACTCCTCTGAAACTGGAAAATGGGTCCTAAGGGAGAGTGGATGGAATCGAAGAGTTTTCTACTTTCCTGAGAAAACTACATATCTGAATGGGTTCATGCATTTTATCACCATTCAGGGTGCAGTTGCCACTGTGGACACAGAGGGCAAGGTATGGAGGATCATTCATTTGCCGCAAGGTGTAGAGGACGGTCGTTTCATTGGCCATTCACAAGGGTGCTTGTTTTACGTGAATGCTGATCCAGATGATGCTTTCACATTATCTATTTATGTTCTTGAGGACTATAGCAGCGAAGAGTGGATCTTTAGCACAGCGTCAGTGCTTTGGATCTGTTTGGACCCAAAATTCACTGTTTGGCCGGTGCTGCAGTATAGTTGCAATTCATCCAGACTGCAATTTGATTTTCTTCTATGATTGGTCACGGAAAATATTGATGTCCTATAATATGAATCTCCAGAATGTTCATATTATCTGCACTCTCAGACAAGTGTCACAAGCCCATCGCCCGCTTTTACCATATGTTCCATTGCACTCAGAGGCTTTAGCATCATCAAATATCCACTAGAAGTGTTACGTATGCAGCTTAACAATGTCCATTGAAGTGTCACATTTTCAGGTTTACATTTTGAATTTGTACTGGCATTGATGCCTTTAGAAGAATCTGGTCAACTTAATTGAATATTGATGTTCCTTCTTCGAATGAGTATATGAATTCCAAAATGTTCTTATCATGTTGGCTTAACGTGGAGACCATGCAGCTTGGAAGAACCAGCCATGCTTGTGATTGGGTATATTTGCTTGCTTACGAGAACAAGGCTAACACAGAGGGGTGGTTGTGTGAATGTATGACTATTATCTGATATTTGCAAATTCTGAGGCTCTAACTTCTTTTGGTTAGCTGGCTGCATCAAATAATTTAAAGGTGCATGCATTGATTGTGAAGAATACTGAACCATCATCCTTGTGCAGACTTGGATTTCTGAAAGTTTTGAAGACAAGACTGAACTGTGAAGTGCAATGTCCGGATTGATGTAGCAACAGAGGAGCCCTTATTGCCTTCTAGTTGTGTTGGCGTGTTCTTTTAATCTGAAAGTTCCTTTGTTGCTGTGTTCCATCTTAAGAGGGAATAACATTTTCCTATCTGTGGAATGATACGAGTGCCAGACAACGCAAGGGATTCATCCTGTGAAGAGGTTTCAAAGCAATAGCTGGGAACAAGTTCAAGGTTGCTAGTCTATGGGTCATCCTAGTCAGCAGATTCATGCCATTTCTCCTTTCTTCCGAAAACAATGTTGACCAAGTGTGGAGGTCGAAAAGTTTTCCTTTCACACAGAGATTACTTCAATGAACTGGTCATATCTTTTTATATAAAATGAACTAGTTATATGTTGAAGGAACCGGCAGTACCTGTTGATGGCTTTATTTTTTTTTTTTTTGTTCTGATGGTGCTGTCCGTGTGTGGAGTTTGTGTTTGTGTGCCTCCTTTGTACTTGCTCTCTTTCTCAAAAAAGTAGAACATTATACATGGTCCTCACTAAACACAACTACTGCTTACGGCATCTTAAGAAATCTCCCTACTGCAAGCATCCGTTAAGTTCAAGCCTGGCTCAATGGGGCAGGCTTGTCAGGTCATGTCATGACTAATAATGAGGATCCATGTAAGTACCTAGGGGTTAGTAGTAATCCATGTGAGATTTGCAGGTTGAGATGGGATGTCAGTTTGGTTGTTTCCTAGTATATCTATTATTGAATGTAATTGGTAGGAAATGGTAAGAGAAAGACAATGAATAAAATCTTTATTGAATGATTGGATTGTCCTCGTTACAAGAGGAGAAATCCTTTTTATATTGATTATAAAGGGTGTCATTAAGAGACACCTTTTAGGAAGAGAGATCAAGTAAGGGACATCTATTAGAGGGAGACATCCTTATAATTTGTCTATATTTATAATATGATTAATATCATAACACCCTTTCTTGGACAAATTATTATTACTTCGAAATTCCTTTAAAAACTCCTTCCAAAAGCCAATGAGGAAATAGACGAAGAAAAATAGGATACAACAATATATTATATGTATGCTTTATTAAAAACTCCTCCAAAAATCCAATGGAAAAATAGATGGAGAAAAGAGTACATAATACATTTAGCTTGTATTATATTATCTCATTAAAAACATTTTATGATAAACCATTATGTAAAACTCATAAAGGAAAAGAGTATCATATATAATGTTTAATATTAATAAAACAGTTAAAGTTTAGAGGATTCTCCTCCTGAACCTTGTAACAAACAAAGTCTCCTTATACCAACCCCATTAATATATTTTTTTAATATAGATTTTGGTAAGGATTTGGTTAATAACTCAAGAAGATTTTTATAGGACTTTGTTTGCAAAATTTCTATCTCACCGCTATTTTGGAGTTTATGAGGATAGAATAATTTAGGAACAATATGTTTGGTAATATTGCTCTTAATATAACCTGCTTACATTTGAGCAATACAAGTCAGATATCTTCATAGATAATTGTATGGAATTTAATTGAATTAATACCACAAGATTTTTAAGGTGATTAATCATTTTGCAAAGCCACACACACTCATGTGATGCTTCATATAATGCAATTATTTCAGAATAATTAGTGGAAGTGGCCATTAAAGTCTGCTTAGTAGACTTCCAACAAAAGGCTATACCACCGTATAAAAATAATCTAGTTTTTTAATAGTACCCGTGGAATTTCAAAAAGGGCATCATAAAGATTGGTTAACTATCGAGGACGTAATTGAGAAGCACCAATCTTTCTCCAAGAGCTAGGTTTCTTCCTTCCAACCGCTAAGTTCTCATCAAATCTATCTTCTATGGTCTTCCAACGAGAATTGCTATGTTTTTTTGTGATTCATTGGTATGCCCAGATATTTAAATGATAAAGATCCCTTATTACACCCAAAAAGTTGCATGTATTGATCCTCATAATTCTCAAAGATCACTGTAATGTAAAAGTTCGCTTATGAAAATTAATTTTGAGGCCTAAAAGCTGCTCAAAGACATCAAAAGCAATTTTAAATTCATAGCTTTAGCTATGTCGTGATTTAAAAAATGATAGTATTGTATCCATATTACAGACTAGACAATTCCCTTCAACCACCAAATATGGGATAATTCCATCAATAAGATCTGATCGTTTGGCCCTGGCAATGAGAATCACTAGCATATCTACCACAATATTAAACAAAATTGGTAAAAGCGGGTCACCCTAGCGAAGCCCTTACAACTATTGAAATAAGGGTTGATATCATTGTTAACCTTAATACCTACATTTCTGTTACAAAAACAAAGGTATCCAATTACACCACTTACCAAAGAAAATCTTTCATACGTTAACGCTATGTGAGGAATGACCCTTTACCCTTGTATGCTTTCTCAAAATGTAATTTTAACACTATCCCGCTAAGATTCTTCCTATGTATCTCATGCAAGGTTTTATCACAATAACCACCTCCATAATATTACACCCAAACAGAAAAGCTGTTTGGAAGGTTTGACTACCTTGTCAAGAACCTTCTTATTCTCGTTAGTGCCAACTTTAGTAAAATTTTTAAAGTTGACATTTAGCAAAAAGATTGGATGATACTGTTGAATCTTTTTGCCTCTTTTATTTTAGGCAGGAGGATGATGACTCCAAAGTTAAGGCTATGAAGGAAAGTTGTTCCTTATGGAAATCAGAAGAGAGCCATTAGATCTCCTTAATAACTTCCCAACAGATATGATAAAATTAGGCTAGGAAGCCATCCGGACCTAGAGCTTTATTACGCTCCATCTAAAAAAATTGCCTCTTTGGTTTCCTGTTCAAAACATTCTTGAACAAGTAGACAATACTTGGGGATTGTCATTCCAAATGTACTCCATCATTACAATATCATTAGCTTCCAAGGACTCGAATAGGTCTTTATAACAAGAAGTAATGAAATTATTAAGAACCGAGGTCTTCCGGGAACTCTACCTAACCTAGATGTTAGGTTTATAAGCACTACATAAATGGTCGCTCGATCAAAGTGAGGCACAAGCACGTTGTGAGCAGGTTAAAAATAGTGGAAATCACAAGGTTCCTCGTAAACCGATAAATAAATCATTGCGTATGAAACCGCTCAAATTCAAAATTCCAAATTTAAATTTAAATTTAGGTAAAAAGATTCCCAAATATTTTTTAAAAATAGTATCAATGTATCTAAAGAGTTTTGACGTGAAAAGTTTTTAAAGACATGAATTTTTCATACAAAATTTGAAGTTATGTGTGCATCCCTGCTTTTGACATTTCGCAAACACCTCATGGACATACTCGCGACGCCATGGCAGCGACACACGCCTAGCCAAGCCGTGGGTGCTACCACGATGCACACCCGCAATCTAACCACATGGGATTTTAGTGATTTCACCGAGGATTTGGAAGATTTCAACGATTTGCTTAGGATTTTGTGTTTTCAATCATGTCGATTTGAAGGATTTAGTTTTGGATTTCGAGGATGTCGCTTGGTGTTTTAGTAAACTAACAAAATTTTGTTTTCAACGCCCAATTTCAAATTTTGAGTTTGAAATTTCCACTAAAATCTAACCGTATTTCAGTAGTATTTTAAATTTCACTCCCAATCAAGATTCCAAACCGAAAAGAGATTTAGAATCTTGGTCGTGAGTCGGTACAAAGTGTTGTTTCGTGGTGCTTTTGGTGTGTGTAGAAATACTAGACAGAGGGAAGGTCATGGAGTGGGAAGTGGTAGAATGAATTTTACAGGATCCCTTGAGATGTTTAAGTGATATAGTTTTCTTCACCTCGCTTCCTTCAATCAAACAAAAAATTAACTTTCAACTCCAAAATTTACATTTCGTAGTCTTATTCCTCTAATAAAAGCCAACCTTGTTCAAGTGAAATGTGGGCTTTTGATGTGGTTGACTGATTGGTATGGATTTTGAAGCTACCTGTATCCCTGCTTTATCGCTCATTGAAGTCTCGGGGACATGCCACGCCACACCATGGCAATGATGCATAGAGTCGATCTTTGTCAGCATCGCAGAGAGAAAGTTGGTTCTACTAACATATGAGGCCGTGATGCCATGGGTCCATATGTTAGTGGGAGAGCCGTCATAAAGACTATATTATTTCAAGATGCATGTGCTCTATCCAAGCCATGTGTGTATATCATGAAGCATGCATACTCTAACCATGTGAGATTTTGGTGATTTAGTTTAGGGATTCAAAAATTTTCGCTCAGCTTTTTAGTAAACCCTAGCAAAAAAATTGTTTTCAAACGGCCGCTAATTTCAAATTTTGAATTTGAACTTTCCACCAAAATCTAACAAGATTTAATAGTATTTTGAATTTCGCCCAATCAAGATTCGAAATGAAAAGGAAATTTGGAATCTTGGTCGTGATTGTTTCAAAGGTGCTTTTGGGCGTGTTTCAAATAAATAGGAAGGGAAAAGGAGTGAAAAGTTCGTGAAAAGAATCTTAGTAAGATCCCGAGGATGGTCAAGTGATGTAATTACTTTTCACTAGTACTTCCTTCTTCACTCCTTCAGTTCCTTCGATCAAACAAGGAAATTAACCTTCTCAACTTCGAATTACCTACCCTCCAAACAAACACAACCTTGTTTTCCAGTAAAACCTAGGCTCTTGGTCTCGTTGACTGGTTGGTAAATTAGCAAAGGAAAAATTGGTTCTATAGCACCCAAAGACCACCTCTTTTGATTTATACCACCCAAAGACTTGGGTAGATTTAAATGCCATCCAAAGATTGGTTTTCTCTAATTTTTGACCACTCCATCCACCTGATGTTAACTCTCCCATCCATTTGAACATTTCACCGTTATTCTCCATCCATTTGAACTCTCCATCCATATGCGGTCTACTCTCAGACACTCCACCAACATAAGCCGTGCAAAGTGCAATCAGACATTCCAAATTAACTAAGCTCACTACAAAAGTGCACCACTTGGTTAGTCTCAGACGCTGCAAAAGATAGCTTGATGCTCGCTACACTAACAGCTTGAGGGTCAAAGCCTACAATGTCGCCACCGATCCTCTCGATCCCCTTTTGAAGCTCTTCTTGGCTATTTTGAAGTACCTCCACCCTTCATCCGCCTCCCGTGGGTTCATCTCCTTCAAAATCCATACCGATCCATATGATGATCATGTTCTTCCTCTACCATCCTAGCAAGACCTACAACAGCCTCTCCATATTGTGGTATTTGTTCCTCATCGGTACCACCACCAAGTGGTGTTTGGCTCTCACTTGGTGGTAGTCCCATATCATTCACATCCCCACTTTGTCAACTGTCATGACAAATGATGCATTCCTAGAAGCCCTCAACAATTACAAAGAACTCACATCATTGCTAACTCTAACAGCTTTGTTCATCTTTATCAGTGTACCAAATGGTTGCACTCTTGGGAACTTGCCCATCTATAGTACTCCATGATGTCTTTTTGCAACTCAACAATCGAGTACTCCTTTGAGTCCACAACCCATTGAAGTGTTCTACCCTTATTGTACACACGTACCATTAATGATATCGACAAAAGACCTCACCGTTATTTCTAATCTACATGCCGCCTTAGGATCAACCCTAAAAAATTGTAACAAATTAATGAATGGAATTAAGATGGGATACACACGCGTACCAACTAATCATCAAAGTAAACATGACAATTCAGATAAGAATAATCTGACATAGTATTGTAAACAAATATGAACACAAATAGATAATAATTTTCACAATAGTTGTGCAATGCATAAGTACAAAATGCACCTAACAGAGACCCCGATCATGACATTTGCTTGCATAGTGCATGGAAATTTGAAAAAATAACAAAACTAGTTTTTTAGGTGTGGTACGGTGAGTACGACAACCCTGATTACTCTTCCGACGATCTTCCATTTCCCAAATTGTGCATCTCACAAGCTCTTCACCACCGCAGTTCGCCACCTCGATGATGGGGTTGAAGCTCACATCGACCTCCCGACGACCTCTTCGCCGAGATCATCTGGCGGCCGCCGCTGTTGCTTTGCCGCTTCAAGCGCGTCTACCGGCATTGGTGTGGCCTCATCTCCCACCCCGACCACCGTCAAGACGCTCGCAGACGCTGTCAGCTTCTTCCATCTTCCCATGGGCGGACCACTGGCTGCTTGGTGTTTTGGGAGCTCCTCCCCGAGAGAGCCCCGCCTCGCTGATCCCCTTTCTCCTTCTTGCTCAGCCACGGCAGCTGCTCACCGCCGACACCTGCAATGGCCTCCTCCTCCTAAGGTGCCGCCCGGCGCCTCTCAATCGCTCCATCCTATGTTGTGTGGATCAAGTGGCAATGCTGTGAACTCTCCATATAAACACAAAGACGTAAGATGGAAACACTAGTACCGTAATCGCCCAAAATACATAAAGCTTTATTTTTCGATCTTGGTAGAAGAGGTGAATCAAATAATCATGACCTAGTGAAGAATGGATAAAGGTTGGAAGTATACTTTCTAAAACGTTTGGTTGTGGATGTCGCTGCTAGATCTGCCATTAGAACAAACATTAGAAATATTTTTTATGTTTTTGGAATAATATAGAAGTACTATGCTAGATCTCTTCATCGGTCAGGACTGCGAGTTGCATACTCGTTTGTTGTTGTGCGCTTGAAGATCAATTTATCAATACAGCATGGTTTGGATAAAAAAGAAATGCTGCTATAGTAGTGCATAACAAAATTAGAAAAATGCAGACATCTTTTACATAATTTACCTCATCGCAACATCTCGCGAGAGGCACGCCAAATTCTCGATACATCCCAAGCCTATGTGCACTCTTCAAATACGCACATGGCACCATTCAAGAGGAAAAATTACAAAATGTCGTGGTTGCTTTAAGCTTTGCATGCGTTCCACTAACAGATCGAGAAAAACTAAAACATATATAAGCTCTACGCACTGGTGGTGTTGGCATATATTCATGGTCGCTTATCTCGGGTTGAGTGGACCACCACGAGTATTAACTCAAAAAATCTCATCGCAGAAGATTCGTTTCACGCCAAAGGTACGCCATTCGAAACCTTCATGACTACAACCACCTTCCAATTGAATTTGTGTACTTGGCTCTTTGCCTATCCCGAGAACACAAAGTGATTTAAAATCATAATGATCCTATCTACTTCCAAGACTCGACATGTTGATCCCTTCAATCCTCGTGATCTCAAATTTATGAACAGATCAGCTTGTATCTTGTCACAATTGATGTGTGTGTGTTTTGGTTCTGCACATTATTTGGAATCCATACAAGATCACATATTACATTTCACGATCCTAAACGCATCGCTTCTCATATTTCTTGTGCTTTAGTTTATAATTTTTCTTTTTTGCTAGAGTAAAGATGCCACATACAGCTATTTTTCCCCAACCAAGCTTAAAGCAATGAGTGGTTCTTATGAGGTAGCAAACCTATCCAGTTGGGTCTAAAGAGAGCATTGATCGAACCAATTTTTGCAAAAGCAAGAATTCAATCTCACATCTCCAATTTGCCCTATTCTTTTCTCGCTTATTGTGATTTGTTGATCTTCTTATTTATTGAAACGCCAAACTTTGAGGGCTTCTCGGCTTACATGGAGAGTCCGGTCCGCTTCATTATTTGATTTAGTTTTTTAGAGTTTTGATAAATACCTTTGAAATAAATAAAAACCGACTCAAAGAATCAAGAGTTTGCCTTTTCCAAAATAGAGATAAGAAAATGAGCCGATAAGAACAAACCAAGCCACTGTGTTTTGGCCATTGGCGGTGCATGGGATGTTGGAAATCATGTGGTATCGCCTATTGCAGTGAAGAGGGTAATCCTTGCGGTCTATTGAAGTATGATGTTTAGGTTGGTTTTTTCAAACTTATCTTATCGTTTATTTGACTTATCTCATAACTTCAAAATTTTCCGAGATAGCCTCGAGAGCCGGCTGGTCTTTGTGTTTAGGGTTTAGAGAGTTTGTAGACACGCCCACGAAGATAAAAAAAATCAGACTTAAAAATTAATAAAAAAAGTGAGATAAGTCAAATAAGACACAAAGGCCAACCGCCTCGAGGCTATCTCAAAAATTCGTGAAGTTACGAGATAAGTTAAATAAGTTTGATAAGTTGTTTAAAAGAACCCACCCTTAACTTGAGTTTTTATCTCGATGGGTGACTTTCAAAGACGCCAGACGCTTTTGCAATCAAGAGACCAACAAGATCTTAATGTATGGTATGGGGACATGCAGCTCCATGGGTAGAGTTTATTAGATGCTTCAAGGCTCTAAACCCGACTATGATAGATAAACTATATATGTTCATCTCTAGAAGTGTGGATGGAGATGAGAGAGCAAAGACCGCCGATGCAAAGGTCGATGCATGATAGGCGACGACCTAGGCTCTAAGGGCATCTCCATCGCTATTATCCTAGCTCTACGCTCTATTATCAGAAGAATAAATGATGGACGTGGAACGAGCAATATGATAGTGAATAGTGAAAGAGAGAGAGAGATAAGAATGGAGCAGCCGCTGAAAAGATGAATAGGAATAGGATGCGCTATTTCATGAGACAAGACGCGAATAAGAATGCCAGAAATTTAAAATGAGACAATTGGTGGAGATGCCCTAATAGCTGAGGTGGCAAGGAAGGAGGCCAAATGTGACGTGACGAGGCCATTGCGATTCTGAGGCGGTCCTTCGCCTCGTTGTCGGCTTCATTATCTAGTGGCAAGGGTCGTCCGGCCGCTCAGCTAAGCGCGGCCGCCAAGTAGGCAATCATCGGCGAAGAAGACGCCACCTAGGCGCGAATTGGCCTCGACAACATGTGGGGTTGGTGCTTCCCTAAAGGAGGGCGAGCCTAGCTTCATTGCAGCTGACGCTGAAGGCGCCCAGCGAAACACAGCGGGAGCGGGCCAAGCTCGTGAGTCATGACAGTGGCCCTTGGCCCAACAGAGCCCAGTCGGAGAGGGCACAGGATGGCAGCAAGCATGGGGACGCGAACCTGCGTGCATCTAGCTGCCCGGCAACGGTCGTTGCAAGAGAGAGGCTCCGCAAAACCTCTAAAACAGAATTTTTCTATATTTAGCCTCAGACTCCAAACAGTAGCTCTATCTTAGCCTCCAAATTTAGAGTCTCGCCTCACCTCTAAATTTGGAGAATCTCTATATCAACCTCTAGTTTTTTTATATAGCTCATTTAGAGAATGGAAATATAGATGGCGAATAGTGATTTAGAGAGAGTGTATAAAGATCCGATTTTAGAGATTCTGCTGAGATGGGAGAGACCTCCATCTCACATGATAGACCCTCTCCAAGAAACACTTTAAATTTCTTATCTATAACATTATTCCCTAATCACTATAACCATTTTGTTGACACAGTAAAACGGATTCTTCACGCTAACTCACCCGGCTTAGGAAATAGGATTTCGCCAAGACCGAGCTAGGTCCAAGGCGCACACCTGATTTGATCCTACAATCGCAAGAGGACTTAATTAGCTTTCACCTAGCCGATTATATCTCGTGATGTAGTGAATCGCAACACTTGAAAATAGATTCGAGTAGGGTATCGTAATGAAACTTATCGCTTATATCAAATCTAGACCAACAGCTTAAAGGTAACAATTCATCGCTTAGCCGATAGAATCAATCGAACAAACAGAAAGAGGATTAACTGACTATCAACTAGTCGATTAGATCGCCTATAAGATAGAACGAAGGGTAAACAATGCCGCTAGCTTATTGTGTTGGTCGGCAGAAAGAGGATGAACCTAACCCTTGGTTGAAATGGCGATGCGCAAAGAATATCAACCAAGATAGTATTTCAACCAAAGCATATGCAAGCCCGTAGATCGAACTTGATTGAGACAAGATTTATTTGCAAAAACCCCGAGTTGTATCTCGCAATGATCGAAAGGCGACGCGTAACAAGTCGATCGAAATCTAAATACGAAGAAACTACTCTAAACTACTCTTGATGCGATGAAAAGTAAAGAATAGGTAAAAGTAGATGTATTTTGATTGGTGTGTGTCCCCTTACACGCCCTCAAGGGCAGACTATTTATACAGACCTCTCAGGCCCAACTATAGTAAGACTCTTGACTCGTATCCGATACAAACTCATTTTTATCTTCTATTTTAATTTACTCTCCTAATATACTAACTCTAAACCGATTCAAATCAAGCTCCCTTATCTCGATCCAAACTTGACTTTCAGAGTCGATCCGCTTCTTCCCATATCTCTAGCCGACTTTCTTGCCAAATCCAAATTTCTTTCCATGTTCGGCCGATTCGGCCGCAGTAGCACGCCTCACTCGCTTCATCCAAAATCCAATCCCATTGGCCTTTGTCAATTTTTGGTGTCAACACATGCCCCCCAATTTTGGAATATAATATTTATGTCCCAAAATTACTGGCCTTACGTCACCTTGATGACATCATCAGCCAAAGATCCATCATGATCGCTTATCTGTCACCGACCTCGCTACCAAGACAACTTCCATCAACTCGCGGATGCAAGGCGATGAAGTCGCTTTCGCTTCGCACCGCTGCATGACAGCCCCTTCAGATCCTCGATCTTGTCTCCATCTACGGAATCCATTTCAGCTTCTCAGATCCTCGCAAAGAAAAACTCTTTCGCCTTTCTATTTCGTCTTCTTGCGATGCTTCAATTTAGCCACGCCTTCCCAATAAATAGGACGGTAACGAAGGTTTTACCACACCGCTTCTCTTATATTGCTTCCTTCAGAGAAAACCTCTCAAGCCTTGACAATCATGTCGGCCAATCTCTTCGGTTCTTCCTTCTCCTACCCTCCACCCTATTTGGAGAGTCCGACACCTACCCGACAATGACACTAACTTTGAGCCAATCGCTATCCGACCGATGAGGACAATGACTTGGCTATTGTCGTAGCCTCCAGAGCTTTCGTCAAGTCAAGGCAGAGGAAGAAGTCACCAACGACGCGGCTATTGCATAGCTCCTCCACGAGGACTACACCGCCAACATAGCCGCTAATGGTGATGCCGGTGATGTGGCCCCTTTGTCACCGGAGAGGAGAAGGAGACGTGAAGTGGCAAGCGGCGGTTGAGGAAGGGGGCGGAGAAGATCGAGCTGTGGATCCTGACGTCGCCGTCCCTCTCGGGACTAATGCCCTGCACGCCATCATTGTCCTCGACGATGAGGATGATCAACCGGTGCCATCACCAAACCCTGTAGCCGATCCCATGGTACCGCATTATCCAGCCAGCTTCTTCCCAAGAAGAACTCAGAGCGGCGTTAAACTTCGCATCACCGCAACCGTGACAGGAAAAAGCATCGCCGGTTCATCTAGGATTTAGGCCATCTCTTGTAATGTAGTTGATAATTTTTTGTATATTCTAGCCTTCGCTTTTTAATGGAAAATCCTCTCGCTTACCAACTGTTGTTAATCCATATAGCCGATAATTTCCCATTCGCCGATCTTATTAGCCGATACTTAATCCCCAAATTCCATCAATTTGCAACCATTCCACATTTTATCCTTTATCTCAGTCGTTGAAATCTCTGATTCTACTGTTTTTGCTCAAAATGACATGTCGCGGTTTTATCGCTCATTTTTCCTGCGCTGCAGTGAAACCCTAGTCTTCACTTCGACTATAAATACTCGGACTGCCTCCTGTCATTTTCACGCTTTCAAGTTCTCATCTCTGGCTCATCGGCTCCTTCTTCTTTATCAGTTCACAGCCCTCCTTCCAGGTTTAGGCATCCTTCCTTCCCTTCCACCATCCAAAGAATCATGTCTCGTGTACTTCTTCCAATCCCTTACTTTCCTCACACCTTTACTCTCGGCCCGTGGGAGATCTTCATCATTGGACATCATCAACCCGATGTCCCTCGTCTTCCTTTATTTGCCACGGGTGTGAACGTAGAGGGCTAGAAGGATAGCTTTAGATCTTGGCCGAATGAGTTAGACGGATGGTGAAACTGGTTTATCAGAGTATCAGCTAGCAAGAAACCTGAGTGGGAACATATGAACATAGCCAATTGTTTACTCCTTTCTTTGTCTAGTCCTATCGCTAATGAACCCATGCTAGCGTACCACCGCCATTTTTGGTCAAACACCTTTAATGCTTTCATGCTTAGACTAGGGCCTATAGGATCAACTCTTTTGAATATAGCCATGCTTTTGCGCTTAAGGCCCGACGGGAGCAACCGTCGGCTTACAATTTACCGATCACATTCAAGCTCATCTCTCGTAAAGGTGAAGGTTGAATCGGTACATGGAAGACAACAACCCGCATCGAAGGGCCAATATCGACATAGAGCACATTATGCCTCAACATGTGGTTGGACCACTTCGTGTTTTGTGGAGCTCGGCCCGACGCAAATATATGAAGGCCTTGCTAAAAGGTTGCTTCGTGGAGGCCGAGTGTCCTTAGCTGTTACTCCTAGGATCACTTATCAAATGATGCATATCATCCGATCTAGGTTGTACATCGCCTTGGATCACGCAGCTTGGCAACATAGGAGGTCCTATGTGGTTTATGTAGCTCGTCAGATACACAATTTCATCTACCGGGGAATCCCCATAAACCCATCGATTCCCTTTCCCAAGAAGACAACCTAGAAGAAGAGGAACTGAATGCGCACTCAAGCCGATCATATGGTGAAGCCATCTCTTTAGGACAAGGTTCCAATAGGCTTCATGCATCGACCATGGTGAAATATTTTGATTTTTTTTTCTTTCATCCGCAACCGATGAATTCTCAACCATCACTTGTTCTCGCTACCATGAAGCGTAAGAATTCCTTGTCCCTTCCTTCTTTCGTCTTTTTCGATCACCTTAACGAGGAATCGTGAGAAAACCTAAAATACTTCATTTCTCGACTCTAGTCGCTTGCTTAAACACTCGAGCCAGATTTTCAAACCTTCCTATGAATTTTATCACCCTTCGCTTATGCCCGTCAACTAGGCTTTGGGCAAGCTATCCCTAACTTGGTTCTCGATCCAAAGAACTCTAGTCTTGACTCCCATCGCCAAAAACACCATAAATGCCATTCTTGGATTGGCCGACGACTTATTTTGTACTCGATCACCCACCACTTTGCCTTGGAGGCAAAACATCTCTTCCTTTTAAGCAATGGTGGTAGCCCATCTCGGACGCTATCTTTCCGGTGGATCGCCCTCTTAAATTCTACACTGATCGGCTCTATCCAGATCCTCCCAATCTCCTCGAAGAGGCTCTTCAAGAAATCTAAGAGCCCATCGTCGAGGATGACAAATCTTCTTCTATCCCTTCCAGTTCCTCTTCGGGTAGTCGACTAACCTTCTAACTTTTCATTAAGTATGTAGCACCTTAAACCGGCTCTTATCCCTATGCTTTTGTTGGTGGATCAGTCTAAGAAAGTCCCCGCTGGAACTGTTGGCTATTCGTCAGCCAACCTATACCCTAATGCCCCTACTCCTTCCGAGCCGGCGGCGAAGAAGGTCAAGGCCAAGAGCAAGTCTTCACTTCTACCGTGTTGTTTCTTAAACCTTGAGTTTTCGCTATCGTACATGTCTTGGTTTGCCTTGTGTGTTTTTTTGTTTCTTTGTCTTTGCAGGAATTTTCACAAGAAGGAACACAATTTTTATTAAGCTTATAAGGGAATATACAAGGCAGGAGAAGTTACATGCGATCCTATTCTATTGGTCTTCGAAGGATGAGAGCTTTTCCCTCAGCTTGTCTAGCTCATCTTCGAGCTCCAAGACATTTCTCTGCGTGGCCCGACCCTTGGCGGCATCTTCCCGCAACTGCTTCATTTCCTCCGGCCACTCCTTCTGGCGTTCGGTCAGCGATGCGACCTTTGCCTCGAGAGCTTCCACCCATCCCGGCGACCTTGGCCTTTAGGGACAACACCTCCTCGCGCTCTTCCTCCAGCTCGAGCACCTTCTCCTCCATAGATTTCGTGGCCACAATAAGCTGGGCACGGAGGAAGTCCCGGTAGTCTCAAGACGAGCCGTAGGCGGGCAAGTCTTTTGTGTCCTTCATGACCTCCCATCAGAGAAACTCCGCCTCGGAGGCAATCATCCCCGAGACGTCCTTCAATGCTGCGATGCACAAGGTAAACCATTAGTTTAATTTTGTTTTATGCTAGGTCACGTGCTAAAGGTCATGATCTTACCTCGCCAGACGTAACGCCGTGGTGCCGCTCAAGGCGCCTTGCATGTCCTCTCCCGGAGGAGTGCGCGACGATTGCAAAACCTTCATTGCGCCTCCCAGTAGCTCATATATCTCCTCCACGAACCTCAAGGTTGGCTCAAGTGTTTCGAGATAGGCTCCTTGGGTTTAACCAAAAGAATGTAGTTTTTAGAAAATAAATTTTTATATTTTTGAAAATAAATTTTAATTAAATTGGGCTATCCAACCTATATTTTCCTTAGGGTTATTCAAAATTATTCAATTTTTAGGTTTTCCTACAACAAACTAGGCTCGATATCAATTTTGTAGGCACCAATTTCCAATATTTCATATTGAAAACTAATCACCCTAAAGTCAGAAAACTCCGTAATTGATATAATATTGACTTTATTACATCGAGTGTTTACAATACCAAAACTAAGTAATTTACAATTTTATTTCTCCTATCTTACAACTTGTTTGAGTGTATAGGAAAACTTAAAACTCTTGACCGAAGAGATCCATTTCTTCTTGGAAAAATTCAATGTCTCGCAATATAACAAGGATCTGCTCATTTAAAATGAACATTCCCTAATAACGGTGAGTATATTAACTGCATCAAAGAGGTTTCTTGAGAAAATAACACTAATATTATATGAAAACAGATTCAAGGGATAGCAAGGCTTTATGGTAAATATGCAAAGTCCTATCATATTTCTAAAACAATTAATAATAATATTTTAAGAGTACAAACAGATCATCTTTCACCATCCTTATTTATTTGCTATCCGCATAATAATTTTTGTAAGGCAAATTTGTGGGTTTTGACAAATAAGAGAGGCATCACCCAATTGATGTAACTTCATATACCAAGTAGGGTCCATCGATGAATTTGTTATTAGCTCTACGTAACCTACCACTTTACCCATATAGTGGCCTATTACATGGATGGGAGAAAATTTTGTGTCATTCTTATCCATTAAACCCAAGTTTTTATAGAAGCAAATGATTTCTAGATGTGCCTCTTCTAACACCCATCTAGTGCCCTTGAGTGTTAATCGCAAGATTTATCGCTCGATCCTTATCCCAAGATGGCAAAACCCTGCTTCCAAATATGCTTCTACAATTTATAGAGTAATGATTCCAGAGAGTTCACACCCTACCCACCGGTGTTCTTGAGCTGGTACTCTCTGTACCGACGGGCCCAAGATAACATATCACTGTTTCCGAATTACTCTATATAAATTCATTCCATCTTCCAACTTGAAATTTTTTCATATTAACTAAGTTATCCCACTTAACTTCCTTATATGAACCAATATTCTATTCTTTCATGAAAATATCAAATTTTTAGTATTTTACCTAAACTAGGGTATTGTCAGGATTTTAAATATTTTGGGGAGCTTTTTAGGGTAGTGAGGCTAGGATAATTTATAAAAACATTAATATCTAGGATATATAAATAAATAACTAGAAAATATATGCAATAAATAATAAGTAGAGAAAATGTAGGTATATCAAAATGCATCAAAGAGAAGAAGACCGCGCTTTATTTGGAGATCGGATCACACTTATTATATTTTCTCGACATTTTTGACTAAAACTTCCGGAAGGCGTGAGCTCGTCGCTCACACGCTAAAAAAAAATAGAAAAAGAAAGAGATTCCAATAAATATTCAAATAAGAAAAGTTTTAAATAAACAAATAAATAAATAAGGGTTTGGAGTAAAAAGGGTGATGGGTTGTATGATTTTCTAAAGGTTTAAAAATATTCTCTAAAAGAAAAAGGGTAGGGTGTTTATATTTGTATAAAAATCATTTATGGTATTGTTGATTTTCTTTAATTTTTACAGAATTTAATTATTATTTTATTTTTTAATGAATTTTAGGAGCATTTTCGGATAAAGAAATTAAAGAAAAGGAAAAGGAAAATTAGGAAGGGATGAACAAAGTGCCAATTTGGGGAAATTGAGATTAGGGAAGATTGGAGGCGGAGGGTGGAATTGAAGGTCTGAATCATGCAATTGGGGTCAAGACGAACCTAAGGATGGCCTGAGTTGAGCTCGGGTGGTTTGTGGTGGCTTGACGGCAAGCTAAAGGTGGCGGTGGTCTCGGGTGGTCGCGGCGATGAGTTCGGTGGCCTTCGGCTTGGGGCGACAACACCGGTGACTTTGCGACGCCAAGTGGGAACCTTGGCTATGTGGCTAGGGCTAGTGGCGATGGGCGTAGTAGGGATGTGGCGAGTCGGGAAGAAGACGGCGGCGGCGGTAGGCGATTAGGTAGAGGTAGGTACTGGGCTCTGAAGGAAGCTTGGCATGCTACGGCGGTTAGAGCCAGATGATAAGCGGGGAAGACGGCGGTAGCTTGTGCCGTGTTCGAGCAAATATTAAACAACGGCGAGAAATCATGCAAACGGCATGGATAAGCTCGGATGTGGCAAATGGGTTTCGGTCGTCAAGGGAGTCCAGAGTCATCGAAACCATGGGTGACAATGAGCAGCATGCAGGCGGTCGCCCAACGGAAACCGAGGGCGGAGAAGGCGGCGTCAGTAGGAAAGAAGATGGTGCCGTGGGCGGCGGGCCGGGTGACGTGGTCAGATCCAAGACGATTGATCAATGCGAATGGCCTCGATTAAAAGTCAAGGCTACAAGTGATGTGGCTATTCTTGAATCATTGGATTCAAATTCAACGATGCAGATTAAGCACATGTCAATTAAGGTCTTTGATGGGCTGGTTTGGGCTAAGCCTGGGCTGTGGGCCGTACTGGGCCTGTTCTGGCCGGATGGGTTTAACAATTTTTGAGATTTTTCAAAATAAAGGTAAGGTTTTAAAAATCATAATTAATTATAGAAAAATTAGAAAAAAATATGAAATTGGTTTTAAAAATTCATAAAAATAAGGATAATTTAAATATAGGATAATTTGAGATAATTGAAGTCATTTTGTCTCATCGAAATTTGATAGAAGGTGCTCTTCAAGGATTAAAATTTGAATTTAGAAATCAAGTTTGTAATTGGTCTAGGAAGATATTTAGGTATTCTAGATGTGATTTTCTCGTGAAAAATTTTTATGTTAAAATGGAGAAAATTTTGGGTATGTTACACACGGTCGTCTTCACCGAAATTTGCAAAGAACTAATTGAGTACAAAAGATACTGTACTAGGAGGTAATATATTCTCTTTCATGAATAGCATGTAGCAAAGAAATGCTTAAAGATTATTTTCAGATAAAGAGCATTTGCAAGACATAGACATAAGTAGATTGTAAATTGCATTTGAGTAAAACATTTCCAAAAAGTAATATCTTGTAGTAACCATCATAATTCATCATCATCAATTGTGGGGCTCTAATGTTCTTGATCTCCATCCGACCATAACCAAAACATGTACGGCTCCATTTGCCCTTGGCCTCTATCCGACTATAATCAAAACATGCACGAGCTATATCCGCCTTGGTCCCTATCCGACCATACACCACAAGCAACCCTATGCTCGAAATGAAACCCGCCATACCACCCTAACCAAACCAAGTGCTAACATCGTTGTCTTGCCTAACAAGTTTTCGCCCTAAACTAGGACACTACTGTTCAATAGTTTAAACTTTGCGTAGTATACGACTTTATCCACACGACATAGCAAGCTATGTCGAAACCTCTTAGATGTACATGCCACCATTGGGTCACCCGGTCATCAGAATCCCACGCCCCACATGTCGTGTTGTAGTTCAAGGAATTAACCGTTGTTTCGACGCCGCTCATGGCCTTCTATCTAGATGTCCATAGACCCCCACTAAGTATGCACAAGAATTTGGCCAAGTGTCCCTATAAACATGTGTGGTCGTACGTATAATAACTTGAAGAGAATGGCACCATGTTTGGTCCTTAATCGACTCAAACGGGGCTACGTGTCCAAATAGTAGATCATTCACAATTGAAGACGCACGACCAATGGGCTAAATCTATCAATCGCTTTACCTCGTTGACTCTAAGCATTGCTAAGCCTTCGCAAACTAAACATAGATAATAGTACCCACTTAGGCAACAGGGAAGAAGGATGTCAAGCCTATCATTGTACTGACCGCTAAGTAGGAGATAGCTAATTACTACCCACCAATTAACATATACTTTAAAGTAGCATACAAACAATTCATAGAACATAATTAAAATCATGTAGTTGTAAATCAAGAGATCAACATGATTCAAAGGAGAGTATATAGTGCCTGGTTGCTGCAAGTCGACGGGAGAGCTTCTTGGTCAAGCTCGAGCTCTTTCAAACGCCGATTCCTATCGCTCGTAGCAAGAGCATTAACTAAAATTCAAATAAAATATTCAACAACTAGAGACTTCAAATGTTTTAGAGATTCAAAAGTTCATGAGCTAATGAGAATGTTGCAAAAAGAATCACTCAATTCCAACTTCGGATGAGTAAGACATGATCATTTTACGTTTAGGTGTTGTTTTGTCCGTGAATGCATTTCCTTACCTAGAAATAGCTCTAGTTGGTCAGAAATAGCTCAAACTTGCCCGAAAATACCTAATCTTATCCGGGAAGGACTTTTTCTTGCCTGGGAGTAGCTCTAGTTGGTCGGGAATGGCTTATCTTGGTCAGGAATAGGGTTGTCTTGGTCGGGGATAACTTTTCTTGCCCGGTAAGATCATCTAAATGGCATGTTGATAGGTAGGAGTGACTTTTAAGGATGCAAACTTACTCGGTTGAAAATGTGTTCTATATGAAAGTTGTAGAGGATTTCGAGACGCATCATTTTCATATTGATGACTTCCCCATTTGAGCAATAGACGATTTTATAAAAATCATTTTGTGAGCTACTGTTCTGAAAATGAGCCGAAACAATGGGTGTTTGAACCTAGGTGCTAGAGTGCTTCAAGTTCAGCAAAGAAATGATGTAGCCAATGGTTCTAACTATAGAAAAACATGAAGTATAGACAGAGAAAGGTTCTAACCTAGGGAAGCCTTACTAAGGGTAGATGTTCAACAGATGAAGAGATTGAAGGAGAATACGTCGATCTATCCAGAAAATGGCTCAGCTGCTCCTGAGCTTGCTCCTTGCCCTTTCTTTACTTCCTAGGCCGTGGATCTTGTTATACTCCTTCCTTAGCTTGTGGAGAATGTCATCTTGCTTATCTCTAAGCTTGCATGTGAGTCAAGAAGGCGAGCAAGTGAGAAACAACAGATTACTTCACTACTGTCCAGAACAGTGAAGTAGAGAGAGCAAAAGCATCAAAAACTTATCCAAAACCTTGTGCATACATGAATGGCTTGGATGTACTTAAAGCTTAGGAAGTGAGAAAGCTAATCTTGCTCACCTCCTGCCCTGGATTAGGGTGAAAGATGAACAAAAGATGAGAAAACGAAATCAACTTCTTGCTGTCCAGAAAATGAGCAGTAGAGAGAAAAGTGAGTAAGAACCATAGTAAATCCTTGTGCATGTGCTTACCATGGTGATGTATAGATAGCTTATGAGATAAACTTTCCAACGGTATATAACACTCTAGAGGAAAACTGGATTTTGATGGGTGGGTTTGAGGAAGAAGTGATGAACACCTACTATCTCCTCATTGTTGCTCGACCCAAGAGCTAAAGTGAGGACAAAGCAAATGAGGAAGATGGCTAGGTGAGAGAGGTGGAGAGGCGGTTTATATAGTGCTATACTCTCTCACCGACAAGTGGGGCCAGTCCCATAGGTCATAGAATGGCTATGGGTAGAAAATGGGTGACAAAGGCAAAGGATCAGAATCGCTCAAGAAGATCGCCCATCTCAAACCAATGGATGAGAGAACCTATTCACCATGGTCTCGAGTAAAAAGAATATGGATATATCCATAGTAGCTAGCTATTTTAAAGGATTATGCCTGTTACACCAGCCTAGGTGGTATCGATGCTCGTCCGAGTTACTTCTTGCCCGCTCACTCTTCGCCTTGCCCGCTCGCTTCGGTTCGGCATCACCATGCTTATTGACTCGCAAGGCACCATCTTGTTTGGTTGGCTCATGTCGGATATCACCTTGTCCGTGAGATTGTTTCTTCCTTGGCTAGGCCAATACCGCTAATTCGCCTAGGACATGCCCGATGGCTACATCTTACTCGATTAGTTGCTCGGCTACTAGAATTCATTGAGTTTCAGCCAGATTTTTATTTTCCACCAACGCAAAAACCTCAAAAATTCAAAATATAACCAAGGCAACATAATGATAATATGCATGACTAATGGAAATGCAAAAGCGGGTCATGTCACATATACCATAGTGGCAACCCAACCCACGTGATCGAGATCCCGTGAATTAGTGTCTCGAAGAACAAGCTATTGGTTAGCCGAAGAGAGTATTTTTCAACCTACCCTAGTGAAGATGCAATATTCTTAGAATCTGTAAGGCAGGATGGCCATTGCCTTAATGTGTTTTGTTGGTTTTAATTAGCGAAGATGCTATCTTACATAGCATTTTTGAAAAAAAAAACACCTATGTGAGCCTGACTGCTGGTCGCAGTCTGTGACACTTGGGTAATCTCCAATAAGCTTATGAAGAAACCAAGAAGTACGACTTATATGCTCCACCCAAGGGGTAGTCTATTGGCAGCTAAGTATCAGTAATAATTTTAGGTGAAACTTATTCACACAAAACATACAATCCAAGGCTTAGTCCATTGTTCAAGTTGTAGATAAGTGTAGCTTGAAACTCTAGGTAGATGTTCATCCCTAACAAGTCTCCATCGTAACACTGGTATATCAAATAGTTTATGGAACAGACAAATCTTAGTGGGACTTTGAATTCTAGTAGGGGATTATTAGAACATATAGGCTTGGCCCATTTATTTAGAAATAATTTCTAAAAAATCTCAAAGACCCACATATGGAAGGGAGTGTGGGACTATTTGAGGTGAGAGGCGCCAACTTAAAGAGTGGAGTGTGCTCCACGCCACTAGCTCATATAGGAGAGAGAAAGAGAAAGAGAAGAACACACGCGCGTGCTCGCTCGCCTCGTCTCATCGGGCCGGGGTCAGGGTGGGGCGGTGTGAGCGCACGGCACCTGCGTGAATGGTCCGCCGGAATCAGGTCTAGCTGCTTGTTTATCTCTTTGAATTCTCACAACCAACCAAATTACACACACGCGGGCACACACACATATATACTAGTTGGGTGCCCGTGCATTGCTACGGATTTAAAATAGATGAAACTACCCTCTGTCATTCAAATAAAAAAAGATTGAACACAAGTCAACACCTATAAGATTTGTGTGAGGATAGGGCTAGCCCGTTGGGGCTAGTTTGGTGTGGTTCGGTGGGTTTGAAATTTGAATTCAATTGAGCCATATGGTGGAGGCTAAGGCATGGTATATGTGGTTACTTAGTCAAAGTAGACAAGAGCAAAATGGTCCAGTTAAAAATAGACCACCATTCAATATCACTCACCACAAGCCACTTTTAAGTAGTAGAGATATATAGACACGTATTGCAAAAAGGATTCAAAAATAGTTCATTCTGTTCACTTTAGCATATCATGGGTGTGTTTGGTTTGTAGCCCTGAGTGGCCATGCCAATGCATTGGTCATGGCCAATTCAGGGCATGACCTTTCGTTGGCAAAAGTTGAGGTGTTTGGTTTGTGACCTTTAAAAGTGACCAATAAAAAATAAAGAAAAATTTGAAATTTAAAAAAATGAAAAATATTTAAAATGGGTTGCTTATGATTTTATATGAATTATAAAATTTGTTTCATGCAATTTGGACACTATATGAAATATATACAAAAATGAGAAATTTAATTGCAAAAAAAGAAAAATGCATACGGCTAACTAGTAGCTCCTGCTTCGCTTTTGTGCGCCTGCCGAGGCGGGCCTACGCATGCGTGCCGGCCAATCAGAGCCGCATGCAGCTGGGTCCCACGCGTTGGATGGTTTGGCTGAGGGCTTGCCAATGAATGGCGTCCAATTTCGGCGCCATTGTCCGGCGAAGAAAATACACACGAATACATTGGCGCACCAATGTTTGGCATGGGCGAATCAAAACTTGGCTGCAAACCAAACAACAGACAAATAGCATTGGCATGACCTTTCATTGGTAAGGCTTATGCGGACTACCATCCAAACACACCCCATATGTTTTTGTACTTTGAAAATATGAACTTTGCACAAGACTTTCAATAAGCCGGTGATACTAGAAAATGGGAATTGTGTATGTTATAGTTTGAATTTAGCATTTATAATTTGAAATTATTAAATATTCGTATTTAGCTCAAAATTTTGATCAATTGCAAGATTTCGAAGATACCAAAAAATGGGATGTTACACTTACTTTCAGCATACCAAATTTTGGGCGTGTAATTCGTGATTATGTGGAAGGCAGAATAAATGCTAAATTCTTTTTTTCTGAAATTCTCTTGGATCAAAATATAGAAGAAATGCACAATACGTCCTAAGAAAGGGCGACTGGACAGAAAGCTTCAAACGCTCGTGGAGTCGTGTATTGAAGAGCTGTACATTTTAACAAAACTGTAACATATTAACACTCGCGTTTTAAAAAATGAACGAACTAAAAAAATTCCGTTGCCGGGACTCGAACCCGGGTCTCTCGGGTGAGAGCCGAGTATCCTAACCAGCTAGACTACAACGGATGATGTACGATTTGCTATAATGTTACATACTAGTAACAAGAGCAAGATTTGTTTAACAAATAGCGCCACTCTCGAAAGCTGTCGATTTCTGTGTAGGTTGTTGGCTGCTGAGGTGGCCGATGAGGCAATGACCATCCTATGACTATGTGAAGTAGTATTCATTAATAAAATGCCTCAAAGTTGAGAGGTCTTAGAGCATCTCCAACAGCTCCGACAGCTTTTCTATTTTTCGGTCCCCTATCCTCTCTTTTAGGGCCTCCGTAAAAACTTCTTCTCTATTTCCATCACTCTTCCAACAGCTCCTCTAAAATTCGATCCCCATATCTTCTCCCCAATATTTTACCATATCTTTTAACCGCCGTATGATACACCTGTATGTACATACGTGTACAGCGTATTTTCCACCGATTACATTCACAGTATTTTGATAGGTAATTAAGGCATGCACACTGCACACTAATTTGGGCCCTAATTAAACATCATTAATTTAATTGCAACCGGCTGGTTGAACCAATGCTTGGATGATTTCCACCTCGCAAGCAGAACAAACAATACATTCACGTCTATAGCTTCAAAATCAACAACCCCAAAAGACCTCCCTGATTCCAGCCGTATGAAATTAAACACTGAAAATTGCAACCCATGCATTTTGCAGTCACCTCAAATTCTTTCTCCACTTCAGAGTAGACAATTCTTTCTCCATGAAAACTGCAATGAAGAGTGTATGTCTTTCATTCCAGAAAACGAAGGAGTAGACAATTAATGTGCTTAAAGATCCGGATTGTTTGCAGTCATCAGATGCACATCCTGCTATGTATGAACCCTAATTAGCATATGCTTGCGTAATTGTGGAGCAAGCTGCCGGATCAGGACTTCGCAAATCAAGATCATATAGACAGAAATACCACATAGGGAAGGCACCAAGCCGCTATCCCCAATCATAGTCCCACCATGCCGAGCCGTAGCAACCAAATCCTGGCCTACTCCGGTCACTAGCAAATCAAGGCGCAGAATCACTCTCGTCTCTGAGACTAATCGAACTCTACCCGGCCAGATCTGAGTAGTATTAAGCAAACCCAAAATGAAAAGCAAATAAACGCGGAGGTACGTCGCATCTGCTCGCCTCTTGCCCACACGGGAGAGCTGCAGGCAGCGACAGCCACGGTGGACCGGCCGGCGCATGGGGTCAGCGCGCCCATCGCCTCCAACGCAACGTACGGCTGGAAGGAGCATGTCCCAGGTCTCCTCTGCCTCGCTCCTTCCTTCTCCCCAGGTAGGTGGCGTGCCGGTAGTCTGGGTGGTGCTCGGGAGGCGGGCGGCGGACGGCGAAGGAGCGCTTCCCGGAGGCTTCCGCTCCTGCGTGCGCATGATGGTAGTTGTAGCTACGACGAAGATAGGGGAGGAGAGAGACTCCTCAGATCGAGGATGAACAGTAGTACTCGCCCTCAAAACTAGGATAGGGAGCGATTTGGGGAACCGTTGGAGTTGCTCTTAGGCATGTTTAATGGGGCAAATTTCGTTATTTGACACTAGATTCATCGTCCTCTCTCGCTTGACATCCATTACCGCTTTTCAGATTCGACATCAAAATCATCAATTTCTTCGCTTCATGACACCCATCCATTTTTCTTAATTTTTATTTTCTTTTTCTTTTTCTAATATATTTTCATGTGCTAGGACAAAATGCCCTCGCATGGTATCAGATGGTCAGAATTACGGATCGGCTAATCATCTAGCCCGTATGTGCTCATGCCGCCTGTCAGTGTTCATCCGCGCCGCCGCCGCCGCCGTTGATGACACAGGACGCCGGATCAGCCCCGCCGATGCCGCCGACGTTAGCCCCGCTGCCGCCGACGCCGACGCCGCCGGCAAGTAGCCTCGCCGATGCTATGCACGGATCGCAGCCCCGCCGAGGTCCTGGATCGAATCGTGAAATAGATCATGCTCGGTTTTGGTGGACGAAGAGGGCTTGCAGGATTGAACTAATTGTTAAAAAATTTTAAACCGTATGGAAGCGATGCGGAAGCATGACAATAGCTTATCGAACGCCTTTTCGAGATTGGAATTGAAAACCTTAACGAGGAAATTATGGCTTCGCTCATATGTTTTGCTAAATCATGACGATGAGCAAACATTTGAAACAAGTAGACGATGAACAAGTCGACGTAAGGAAACATGTGAAACAAGTCGACATAAGCAAACATGGCTTGCTAAATCATTTTCTTCTTTTCCTTGGAGTGAGCTTCTTCTTTGCAACCATGGTCACTTGTTGACTTGTGCCCTCTTCACAATAGGCCGTTGCTACCTTCTCGCCTTTTAGGTGTATTGGGCTCAGATCGTTGGTTTGACCTTGTGGTCTACCTAGCTTAGCACGACTTTCTTCGCAGATAGAAAGAAGCATGGTGTAATAATGTAAAGCAAATGGAAAAATATTTAGTAATTAATATATAATTATGCGATGTACCTTTTCTTTGTACCATTCAAAGGACATTTTGCAGATGTTTGCTCGTGGCCTAAACCACCACATCTTTTGTACTTCACTTGCCATTTTCCTTTGCCCTTGCCCTTTCCTTTCTCCAAACATCCTACAAACCTGTTTTTTCTTTGTCTCCCATCGATCTCTTTGCCGTAGGTGGAAGCAATCAAGCCCAACACCACTTTGGGCCATCGCGACTTGTCTCGCTAGTGGTGGAATAACACCGCATATGCTAGCTCAATCTAGACAACAAGAAACAAGGATGTAGATAATCATCCATCTTGTGGTTTCTATGTGATGTTATGAATGCCAATGGATGTGGACATGGTTTTCCGTAAACTTGCCACTCCTGCATGTACACTCATGCTTTCCAAGATGCACCACGTGTCTAAACACTTCCATGTCTTCATTGATTTCAGACACCTCTGTCAGATCTTTTGCACCGCAATGACCCTCAAGTAGCCCAAACTTCTAGTCATTGCATTAAGTCGATTTAACTACAGCAGAAGCATAACACCTTCAAGTCTCTCACCTATCCTCCTTCTCCTTTCATATAGCTGCATTATCATTGATCTTAGAGTGTCACTAGCTCAAAGAACAGAAGATCTTTACTTTCTTTCACCCATTTGTTCCATGACTCACCTAGGTTGTTGGTGATGTAGTCACACTTTATTTCTTCTCAAAATTTGCTCCTCATCCAAAACAAACTATGATATCTCGCCAACCACGGTGCAACAATTTGGACAAGCAACATGTATCTTGTTCATGTAATGATCAAACTCGTCTCGATCTATAAGCCCTAGCAGCAGGATACATGTTACCATAAATAGGTCCTTGAAACTTCTTGATAAAATTATCCATCAAGTGTCTAAAGCACTCTCTATGCTCGCCTAAGGGTACATATTTTTCATAGCTATCTCCGGTCCCTTGCAAGCATCGAGCTAATTGCTAAGTGTGGTGGATTGCCTATTGCCTTCTCAGAGTCAGAGCATAAACCATGTCCAATTATCGATGGTCTCGCATCAAAAATCCAAAAGCAACCGGAAACATCCAATTGTGTCCATCGAGAGTCAGAGTGAAGGTAGATGACCATTCCATCTACCATTAAGGGCGAGAGTCTATGCTCAAATATGGTCTCGCAACCATTTAGAAAACCATCAATGCTAGGTTTAAAGCAAATGTAAGAATCTATAAAAATAGACCTCATCTCCATCCTCCTTACATCTATCTCTATGACACCGCCAGACTTCTTAGCTCAACCTCCGCTTTGAACTCAGATAACATTTCAAAGCTTTCTTCCCATGACCCAAATATATGATCCATAGCCTTCGTCTACCAAATTTCACATCGTTGAATATCCCAATGTGACATTATACTTTTCTCTAACTCACTTGTAACTCCTTAGCCCCCATATTTGGTTGTTGTTTCAAGAAGGGATTGCCTTCTCTGCGATCCAATGGTATGATGCCATCTTGGTCTTTACTCTACCGGATGATGCACACAAGTGATTAAATTTATTCATCAGAACTCGTCACAATAAAATTAAGATTGGTTAGTACCATCAAGTTGATAATTTCCACATATTATATGAAGTTAGCATGTAGTACCTTGACAGACTTTCCATCACGCATCAACTTTGCTACAATTGCCCATGGACAACCCCCGAGCCTTGCAATAACCCCTGAACCTTTCTCTCCTCGATTTCTCAGAATAAGCTCAAATCGCTCCTTGATAGCATGTTGCCTCATGTCATCATGAACTCATTCATATTTGCATATGTGCTTCCTCTATCATTGGAGGGTCTTCCTTATCATATTGAACACTTGCCTCATCAGAATCACATCATTTGCTAGTATTTCAAAGATCTTCAAGGTTCATGTCAACAACATTGGGCCCACAATAAGAAGTACTCTCTTCCTCAATCAGACCTTCCTTCCTCAAGTCCAATTAATTCACAAATTTCATCTTCTCCTATCATCGCCATGCAGTAACCTAACACCTCTTCGGAATTGGACCTACATCCAAATTATCCCAAACCACACCGCCTTTGCCGGTGCAAAAAAAGGTGGCACATACACTAAATTTCATGTTTTCACATAAACACAATGCATTATTACTAATTATATGAGTCGGTCATTCGGAATTCGAACATACACTAAATTTCATGTTTTCACATAAACATACACTAAATCTCAACCTTCGCTTAGTTGTTGGAAAATTTTTGGGAGTATTTCACTCTAGGTGTCATTTCGAATAGGGATTTGATCTAAGCATCATGGCAATCGGCAAGCTATCTACATGCATCATTAAGAAAAAGAACACGCATAAACGGTACAAAGAAGTATGTACTAGTGTTTCTACATGTCCGTATTTGGATGGCGGTTATGTCGGGATCCAAGTCGGCGACGGCGGATCGCACCGTGGCGCTACCGAGGAGCTGCGTTGGCGGCGTCGTCGGCGCAGTATCGCTGGAGGAGCAGCGTTAGCGTCGGCGTCGACGCTATGCCGCGCTGGAGGAGCTTCCATGGATGGCGGCCGTTGCTTCCGGGCCGGTGACGGACGGGATCGCCGCTGCTGCGGAGGCGAGAGGGTCAGGGTGCGGGCGGCGCGCGTGAGCAAGGAATACGGGTTGGTCATGCCATGGATGGCAACAAGGCTTAAGATCGGCGTGATGAACACTTAACGAGGCGGCGTGAGCACGTACGGGCTAGATGATTAGCTGACCCGTAATTAGGGCTATACAGTACCATGCAGGGGCATTTTTGTCCTAGCACATGAAAAATATATTAGAAAAAGAGAAAACAAAAATAAAAATTGAGAAAAATGGATGGGTGTCATGAAACGAAGAAATTGATGGTTTCGGTATTAAATACCGAAAGGCGAGCTAATTGGATGTCAAACGGTGAGAGGACCCTATTTTTTGCCTCATCATTGTAGAAATAGGACCTTGAATAGTAAAACAGGATTGTAAGTAACTATATGAGAGATATGAAATAGAGTCAAGAGAGAGCCAGCATTAGGTTGGGATAAAAATAGGACCAGAATAGGATTAGCAAGTCATGCCTTATAACATTTTCCACCCTTTTCAAGGTAATACATTTTATGTCCTAAAGATCATCTAACGATCAATTATTTGCCCCTTCTCAAATTTTTTAAGATGAATTTTGCTAAACTGAGATGTGAAATGTCTATTTTACCCCTCCTCTCTTTCTCATCTTATTCTTTCCCTCTCCTTTGCCAATGACCACTCTAGCCCCCGGCCCTCCTCTTTGGCGACCTCTCCCATACCTCTCCAACTAACTACGTGTGACACCATAAAAGTTTAGGATTTAAAAATTTAATACAAATTCAAAATTTCATGCACATTTAAATACAAGTTCAAAATACAATTCAGGTTTTCTTAAAAAAACTTAATTTCTTTCTTCCCTTTCTTTATTTCTCTCTTCCTTTTTCATTTTTTTCTTCCAACAAAGGACCTCGGTGGACTTTTGCCAAGTCGTGCCCCAACCCAGCCGAGCCTTTCTGCTTCTAGCCATCAATCCAGACGTGCAGCACACGGACACCTCCCCTCTATCTCTAATTAATTCAATCAGGATTCCAAACCTAACCAAATTTGGTTACCAAATTCATCTTCAGTTCCATGTTTGTCACAACCTCATCCAAATTCTCTCTATAAACCTGCAATCCAATGCAAACATCCCAAAAAACTCGTCAAATCCTTCCCTTAAACCAATCTATTCAAGACCTTCAAGAATCGAGAGCCATCGCCACGCCATCGTATACACCGTCTTGGAGGTCATCAAGGACAAATGAGACAAGGACCGTAACCCTGAGGACATCAAGGAACGCTAGGAGTTGCCGTCGTCATCCACATCACCGTGCCGAGGACCTCAAGTCGAGGAAGCCATGCCGGATCGACTAAGGAAGACATTGCGCCGCCATCTCTTTGTCGTCACTACGGTTATGCGTAATCCACCGACATCGCCTCTAGGCCTCACCCACCCTCTCTCTCCAACGGCCGCGACATCGCAGCCGTTGTCACCGTGGAGCCGCCAAGACCGCCCCGAGCCATCGCCGAGTTGTGCCCTCCCATATCGGGCTTGATCGCGCTTTCCATGCCATCTCCCCGCCCCACACCATCGCCTGCGGGCGCGAAAGCAACCACATGCCGCCGATGCCACGCCGCACCACAAGTAGGAAGCCGCCGCCTCGCCCATGCATGCCGCCTCCCTCCCTCCTCTACGTTGTCGTCGCCGCACCGCCACTCATTGCCTCCTCTACTTCCTCACTGGATTCGCCGCTATGCCGTGCCATTGCTTTGGTGTCGCTACCGCTTTTTCAGATCGCCGCCACCAAGGTCGCCTGCCGCCGTGCCAACCTTGTCGTCGCCATCGCTTGCATCGTCATCTCCCCTCACTGTTGCCCCTTCCTCCGCGCCTCTCTCTAAAGTCTCAATCCAATTTTCCCAAAATCCTCTCTCTCTCTCTAATCCTCTCCCATCCCTTCTCTTATCCAACCGGTGGATATAGTGCGGCCGCACAAGTGAGCCCATATGACAAAGATTAATTCCTAATTTCTAGCCTTTTGATGAACAATGTTTCTCCTCTGTTTTGCCAAAAGTTCATTCTAGCTCCAAGCCAAGCGATTCTAGTTTTTAAAAATCTAAAAAAATTATATCTACTTATCGTAATTTTTCTCGTTATTTTATGATTTATTTGTTGTTTCTCGATTTATTGTCCTTTTCTTATTGTGCGTGCGCTAGAGCGCGTGGGCGACAAAGGACAATACCTCAACACCGCCGATATCCAATGTGTTTTAGGAGATTAGGAAGGCAAGTCTTTCCTCTAGAATCTCGATTTTTAAATTTTGCCAAACCGCTATTTGCTAAATTATCGTGATATTGCTATAGAAATTCCTAGTGTATGTCATCTATTTGTACTAATGCATCCATTGCCATGAAATGCCTTAGGATAATATTATTATATAATTTCCTACTATTTTTCATGAATTAGATGGCTTAGCATTAGTTAGTTTCGAGGAGTGATTCACTCCTATGATCATCATTAAAAAAACCTAACTATGAGATAACTGAGAATGAGAATGGAGAACTTGATGTTTATGGTGGGTTTGTTCACTCTTTAATTAAAATTTAACCAACTAATAATTTGACTCGGAGCGGGTGACCTGAGTCAACACTTCGGTCTCTAAGGACCTATGTTGGGACCCGGCCAAAAGGGCCAAACCCTCTTTGTATTCTCAGATAGTCACAAGGATCATAGCTAGTACACACAAAGGAAAACAGAGTGATACATTACCAGTAGAAATAACTTATTACATAATTTAGGAGTAGTCCCGATACATTACACAAACACCGACGCGTATGCTGGATTACAGTCCGGCAAGTTGCAAAACATAGTACTTTAAGCATAGTACAACTACTCTACTCCCACAGGCATCAAGATAGTAGAACATGCCCTAGTCTTTCGAAGTCCTAGTAGCCTTCCTCCTCGTAGTCGTCGATGTCGCCGAACTGGCGATCGTGAGGCCCGCCGCCTCGATTGGGGTTACTAAAATTAAGAGAGAAAAGCAAGTGTGAGTACAACTGCACTCTACAAGTCTAGGAAAGGATACAATATAGGGCTTAGTACAAGAGGAGGGTTAGGTCTTTTTATGAAAGCAAGTTTTTAAGATTCCTCCTAGGTGGAAGGAAAGTAGTTTTTGAAACCTTTAGAATGTAATCAAAATCATTTATTTAGACTTTTCCTTCGCCAAATATCCTTTTTCCGAACCATTCCTCTAAGATCCAATTTTAAAAAGAAGAGCCTACCATATGAATACTCCTTCATATGCTCGTAACTATGAGCATGACTGTCATGATAGTTTTTAACTCTGCAGAGTGGGTACACTTTACGCCAGAGATTATGCACGGGATGTGAATCATAAAGTCATTCGGCCATAAGCTTTACTAGCAATTGCTCGGTGAGTCATCCCTGAGCACCCGTGGAGGATCGGTCCAACGGCCCTACTCCTCATGTTGTATAGGAAGGCCATAGAAAAATTGTCCAAGGCACCGACAAACATGGAAAAATGGTCCATGCCCGTACAACCTAGATGTCTACGAAGGACATCTCCACCAGCAAGTTGCTATTAGAGCCTAAAGCTTAACAGGCCAAGTCCGTCCCATAACGGACCTGAGATTGTACTGTAAGGCTAAGTTGATAGATTCATAGGATGAGCAGTCCTTAGACTAGGGGAGGAGTACGAGCATGAACCCGAAAACCGTGCATACCCAGCACCATACCGTCAACCGGGTCCTCCCTAGTTAGAAGCATTTAGGGGAGGATATAAAACACCAATCCCGGCATTTACACCCAATGCCTTATTTCACCAAACCACACAGTTGCACACATTGTAATAATGCGAAATTATGTGGTCACCATTTAATCATGTAAAGTATTTTCATCCTATTTTCAAGGAGATCATATAGTGAAGGTACATTATATTTTAGTCCTAAGGTTCAACGTTATTAAGGTCATGAACACATTTTTATTTTCTGGTTATAGCTAAGCTCTAAAAAATACATAGTTCATAAGTAGCATGCATGTTTGGAAAATTCTACTAAAACCTTTAAATTAGGCAAGGTTCAATCAATATGCATGAAGGACTTGCCTTGGTGAAGTTCGAGGAAAGGTAGTCTTCATTGGCGTATGCTCCATGAACTCTCTAGGTCCTACTCTCGATAGAGACAATACACCGCACAATGGTAAAATACCAAAAACTAAAATTAAAATAGTTTTTATTATATAAATCAAAATATAAGAGGTTTTTGCCATTTTGAGAATTTATTAATTATCCTTAGTATGGTTCTAGAATTTTAAATACAATAATACCTACTGAACACAGGGTGTGATATTTTTAATAGGTCCAGAATGCATCTAGTATTTTATAAATTTTTTCTAGAATTTTTAGAGATCATTTGCTATTTTTAATAAATCCATTTGCCATTTTTGAGTTTCTAAATTAGTTAAAGGCGTAAAATTTCTCAAAGATGTAAGCGGGCTCGCCCAACATCTTGCGTGAGCGAGCTAGTGCTTGCGCGAGGGCCTGAGAAGACGCTGTGGCATGAGAACGCCAGTGTGAAGGGAAAGTGCACTCCCTGAAGTATGCTTTCACTAAACCTAATGGACGGGTCCTTGGTCCCACCTATCAACGATGGCATTGCACTGAGCAGGTTAACCCCGAGTTTAAACTTGGTGAGGCTAAGCGCTCAGGCCCATCGGTCAGCGACACAGCCAAAGAAACATGACGTCAGCAGGCATTAACGTCTTCTTCCTCCGCCGATTCGCGGTCAAGGGAGAAAGCGACCGCGTCTTGGCGACTCAAAGCCACCATGCTCATAAGCGTCGGCGTTAAGGTCCCATAGCCTACTGTGAACCTATGGGAAGTGACAGCGTCGCCGAAGACGGCCTGTAGTGGCGGTGCGACAAGCAAGAGTGGCGGCAGTCACAGTTCACTATGGCACCGGTTACTCAATGGTTCTCAAACGCGCACAAAGGGCATAGAAGCTATTGGAGGGGGTCAGGGACTTATCGGCAACGATGGCAGGATCGGAGGAGGTCTGGAAAGCTCGGGCATCACGGAGGTCGGCGATGTGCGAAGCAGGGCCTTCGTCGGCAGCGAGCTTTGGTGGAACTTTGGCCAAATTGAGGCAAGAAGGGTGAGGACGACATCCCCAGGATGTTTCCAGAGTACGGAATTGGAACGGGACTCACCGATGGCAACGAGATCGAAAAGGGGGCAGTTCCCTAGAGGCAGCGCTCTACAATGCTCCGGCGAGCTACAAGGCAAAAGAACCCGATTAGCGAGAGGACGATGTAGAAGTGAGGGAGAGCTCTCGTGTGAGCTTAAGTTTGGGCGAGATTGCTCACCAGAGGAGACAGGAGACAGTGTTGGAGTGTGGCTCCGGAATCGATCAAGAAGGGAGAACGGCAAGAGAGGAACTCCAGGCTTTATACCGCCCAAAGGCAGGTCGACGGCACAGGCGGCTGCTCGGGGAGCTTGCCTATGGGTCCAGGTGGTCAGAGGAGGTTGCGGGCAGCAATGACGGTGTGTAGCGCCAAGGCATTGATTCCTTGTCGCTGGTTAGCTAAGCGGGCAAGCTAGGCTAGGGGCGTAGGCGCGAGTTAAGGCATGGGATGGCTAGGTAGTGAGGCACGTCGTCGTGTCGCGTGACTCTGCACGGTGTGGCCTTAGGGAGTGGCACGGAGGTGATAGTGCGGCATTAATGGCACGACGATGGCGCGGGAAGGTCAGCCGAGGCAGGGGTAGGAAGGTGACAGCGTGATTGCATCAGTCAGCCCGTACGCGAGCGCCGCCGGTCCGACGCGTGTGCTAGGAGGGCCGCATCGCGAGTCCTTGTCCGCAGCGTGCGTGCATAGGCACGAGAGTGAGAGAGGAGAGCGGCAAAAAGGGAGAGGCAGGAGCGATCGGGTCTGACCGTCTGGGTCAAGGCTCGGCTTGGCTGTGAGAGGAGGCGGCCCAGGAGAGGGCGAGAGGGAGAGGGAGGAGGAGCAGTGAGCCTGCCTGCCAGGGTCACAGTGAGGCGGCCTAGGAGGGAGGCGGTCGAGAATGGCTCACGAAGGAGTGGGCCGTAGAAGGAGAGCATGCCAAGGGAAGGAGAGGGTCGGGCGGGGTTTGATTTTCCTTTTTATTTTCTTTTTCCTTTTTCTCTTTTCTCTTTTCTTTCTTCTTTTCTTTCATCTATTTATTAATAGGGTTAGGGGTTTAATGATTTTTAAAAGTAGTTTAAAATCAGTTTAATCTTATATTTTGAAGATTTCAATTTTTGCATGCTTTTGGGTTTTATTTCTTGCTTTTCTATTTCTATCTTATTATACAAATTTTGAAATTTTAAAACATTTCAAATTTCTTATTTAATAAAATTGGGATTTTACAACTGATGATCATGATGGATTTAACTGAGAATTTATCGTATGACCGCAAGCCCGGTATGGGACGTGTCCTAATCTAGAGAGAGAATTACGTCGGGATTGTCACCGTACTTGCACCATAGGTGGGGTCCCGAGGGATGCATCATTGCTGGTGTATTGCCCAGAAGGAGTTCTGGGGCGCTTGTGTGAATATCAGGTATGACCATGGTAAGTTTGGGCTTAGTCTTCTAATAGATTGGTTATGATGCTTTCCGATGGAAGAGTATCATATCTTGTGGATAAAGCGTACATCCTCTGCAGAGTATAAACCCATTCAAATGGCTGTGCTCCTGATTATAAGCATCTTTGTGGTTTTTCACATCGTAACTACACCTCTTAATTAATTTGACTTGGGTAAGGTTTTTCGAACGTGTGCAATGAAAACAAGATAAGAACTATACTGAGACTATGATATGAGACAATCAGAACTTAAGACATGAGACACTGAGAATGAGAATTTTGCCATCTTAATGTTACTGTTAAGATTAATCATGAGAATTGTTAATTATTTATTTATTGTTTCTTAAATGGTTTATACTGTTAATAAAATGTTTTTATTCAAATAAACCATTACCTTTCGTAGGATGAGCCTTAACCTGACCCTTTGTAGGAAAGATTTGCTAGCATTCGTGTGCTAACCCTGGTTTTTATTTGGGGCTGCTTATTCCACGAGCAGGTTAGGACCACGAGGATACACAGGACAATGTTGGATTTTTCTTGGAAGGTGATTTGGAATACTAGAGCTTTCTCAGTTAGTTTGCCTGTGTCTACGGATGGGTCTACTTTAGTTTGTTCTTCTTTTGTACTCCTGAGATTATAAACTATTGTAATTAATAGGTTCACCGCACTCTAATTTATTTTATTAGTTAATGCAGCGTTGGTATTGATACTGTAACTTTGTTATACTGTGGGTATGAGCCAATCTTTGAGATTTATACTATTAACACTGAGGGGTTTGGTTTAGTAAAACTGGGTCCCGACACCACACGGACAGAGAAGAGACGACGACACTAGTGGAGTCCTTGTTGCGTCATCACTGGAGAGTTGCCCTAGCCCGCCAGAGCGCTGCCGCTCCACCCTGTCGCTGTCCCACCGCCTTCCCTTCCTCTTTCTCCTAGGACGTCTGGCTGCGCCCGCCGTGTTGTGGTTCCATGGACACCACCGCCTTTGCTCGGCGCCACTGGTCGTCGTTCACCGCCTCATCACTGCCATGAGAACTGCAGTGCCACGGCAACCCTCCCCACTACACCGTCTTGTCCCACCCCTCGATAGAGGTCTAGTTTGACGTCGTCCGAGCCCACGCTCTCTCTCACTCTGCTCGACTCCTTTGCTCTATCCTCTCAATTGTGTCACTGGTGGGTACGCCCTTCCTAGGGGTAGAGGGGACATTTCGTATCTCACTTTGGTAAAATTTATCCAAAGAATTTAAAAAGAGACAAATAATCGATCATGATAAACTTTAGGACATAAAATATATTACACTTGAAAGAGTGGCAAGGCAAATGTTGGAAGGCATATCAACTTTGAACATTTAATCAATTCTCCTATGAACTTGCGCCCGATTAATGCAAATCCAACCCAACTCTGCCCTGGATCGATAACTCAACATCCGGATTCTGCATTCATGCCGAGTGTCTGACCACCAGCTTGGATTGTGGCCATCTTCATGATTTTTCTTCGCTTAGCTCTACACTCCGCTGCGGAGGAATTTCTAAAACCATAAATACCATTTCCTTTTCTCAATATGGCAAGCAGGATTCAAATCCCGTTTTTGTCCCAAATCCTGTTCAGACCCGATTTTCAATTTCCCATGATTTCCCGTTAAAATTTGACAAAATTTTGATTTTTAACATTTAAATTGAACGGAATGGGCGGAAAAAGAAAAATCACTATTTCTCAAAAAATTGTTTGGTTCCATTGGGAAATCGTTTGATTTGAATGAGAAATTGAGGCAAAAAATCGTTTGATTTGGTTTTTCGAAAAGTCGCTAGGCTTTAAGAAAAATCGTTTGGTTTTAGCGAGAAATTGTTCAGAATTTTTTATATTTTTTCTAAATTTTAAATTTACGTTAATTTTTTGAACCGAGATTTCGACCCGTTCCACGGTGATTTAACAATTTCCCGTAGGAGATCGTCGATTTTCCACCTGATTTGGAACTGTGATGGCAAGTACCATTCCTACACGTCCCCTGCTTCCTCACCAAGAATCCAAATTCCAATACCAACCATAAAAAAGGAAAACATGTCATCAAATCCATCCAAAACTCCATAAAATCTCACGCCCACAATCACCGAAATTGCATTTCCTTTTTGTAAAAAGGAAAAACAGACGATAAACTTCAAAAGAAATCGAGGGAAAGTCCAAAATTTGAAAGCCCAGCACGAAGCCACGAAACCTCATCCAAACCCTAACTCCAACGCCCGCCGCTCGCTGCCTCCATTCCACCACGTCCTCTCACCCACCACCGAAACCAAGCCAAGCGAATCCTCCCCATGAAAAACAATTCATTACAAAATAATTTACAGACGCGACGCCGACGACGCCTTTCGAATCCGTAAGTACTAGTCGGCTACTGCTAGTGCAGTAGTACTCGCTCGCCGCCCGCCACCTCCCGCCTCGCCCGCGGCCACCATGGCGCTTCTGGTGCGCGCGCGGCTCTCCTCGCTTGATGATGACGACGACGATGCGGCCACCGCGTCGTCAGTCTCCTCCGGCGCCGCCTCCCCGCCCTTCTCCCCCTCGCCGCCCCTCGTCTCCCCGACGGTGAGGCGCGCGGCTGTCCTCGGCGCCCCGCGCGTCGCGGCGCAGCTCTCCTCCTCCGCGGAGGACGAGGAGGGGGAGGCCTTCGACGACGCCACGGACTACGGGGAGGAGGAGGAGGGCGACGTGCTGCAGGAGGTGTCCAACGGCTTCTTCCGCGTCGCCAGGGTGCCGCCGCCGCCTCCTGGCGAAGGCCCGACCTCGGCTGACGAGAAGCCGGCGGGGAGCGCCTCCGCGTCTGATAGCGAGTACTTCGGTGCGTCCGAGGGTTCGGTGGGAGAGGGCTTCGCGATCGCTAGGAGGACCGGATTGGAGGGTGCTGCCGGTGTCATTGTGGTTGCCAAGGGTACGGGCGTCGAGAGTTCCTTAGATGGGAGCCTCCAGAGTTCCAGTAGCGTCATCAGCGTGTTGGATGACGCCGCTGCATTCGGTGATTTGGTGAATGTTTCAGATGGGTTTGTGCTGCCGGATGGTAACAAACGGGATGATGAGAATGTTGGTGCTGAGGCTGTCAAAGGTGTGATGCCTGAGCCTACCATGGCCGACACCAGGGGTACAGCTGGTGGTGCAATGCACCTTGTGGATGCCTTTGAGGGGAAAGATGGAGGGTCTGAGCATGAGGTTGCTGAATTGCCTCCTGTGGTGGATGTTACAGAAGAAGCAGAAGCTAATATTGAACTTCGCAATGGTCATTCTGATGCAAAAGATGGCACGCCCAAGCAAGAGGTTGTAACAGATGTTGAAGATGCCAGTACTGAATATGTTGCCACAATAGATGGCACATCTGACTTTCTCGAGTTTCCAGAAAATGTTGATCGCCCGCATTCTATTGCTGATGGTGTTAGTAGTGAGGTAGATGGGGAAAATTATGGTGATTATGACGATAATGGTGAACCTACATCCATGCCAACTAAAGATGCTGCAGAACTTATCGTAAAGGAATTGGAGGACAATGTGCCTGCTTCCAAGGGTTCACGCTTTGGTTTGGATGATTCAGATGATGATGAGGTGAATGGAAAGGAAATAGAGCTTGTTGATTATGCAGCCTTAGCTGAGCTCCTGAGGGTGGCAAACAGATCACCTGAACAAGGCAAGGCCAATGTTTTCCCAATTGAATCCCCAGAGTCTCAGCAACCGTCTCCTACTGTGGTCAGCGTTCCTAGGACAAGTGTGGCTTCTACTCCTGTGCTGGATGTGGACCATGTGGTTGCAGACCTTGAGAGTCAGATGACTGATGAGGAGAAGAAGTTGTACAGAAAGGTGGACATGGTGCGAATCAAGTACTTGCGTCTTGTTCATAGATTGGGGTATGATCCCGAACATCATGTAGCTATACAAGTGCTGTATCGGCTTAGCCTCGTGGAAGGCTTCAGGCGCATAAGGATGGCAAACCATTCTTTCGAGCTTGAGAATGCCTGGAAGAGGGCCTTGCTGCTTGAGGCAGAGGGAATAGAGGTCTTGGAATTCTCTTGCAATGTGTTGGTCCTTGGGAAGACAGGGGTGGGGAAGAGTGCAACAATAAACTCCATTTTTGGTGAGGATAAATCCAAAACGGATGCTTTTCTACCAGCAACATCTTCTGTGAAAGAGATTGCCGGAGTTGTTGGTGGTGTTAAGTTTCGTGTCATTGACACCCCAGGACTTGGGACTACAGGCATGGGTGAAAAATCAAATCGTAAAGTGCTCAATTCTATTAAGAAGTATATCAAGAGATGCCCTCCTGACATTGTTCTGTATGTCGATCGGATTGATACCCAGCGAAAGGATGCAAGCGACCTGCTCCTGTTGCGAGGTATCACCAAAGTGCTGGGCCCTTCAATATGGTCCAAAACCGTCATTACTTTTACTCACTCGGCAGCTGCACCACCCGAAGGTCCTGGTGGCTCCCCAATGAAATATGAGATGGTTGTGGATAACCGGACTAATGCTCTTCAGCAAAGCATCTGGCAGGCAGCTAATGAACATCGGATTGGGAATGCAGTGGCTCTTGTGGAGAACCATCACCTTTGTCAGAGGAACACTGAGGATGAAAAGGTGCTTCCTAATGGCCTTATTTGGAGGCGTTTCCTCCTCCTCTTGTGCTACTCACATAAGATGATCGGTGAGATTGATAGTCTTTCAACCCGGCGTGCTGCTTCTGCAAGCCTCTTTGGTCTCCGTCTTCAGATGCCCCCACTTCCTTACTTCTTATCATCTCTGTTGCAATCTAGAGAGCATCCCAGACTTGCTAATGATCAGAATGTCCACAGACTGGACTCAGATGTTGATCTTGATGAATTCTTGGATGAAGATCAAGAGGATGAAGAATATGACTACGATCAGCTTCCTCCCTTTAAGCCATTAAGTAAATCACAGGTTGCAAAACTCTCCAAGGAGCAACAGAAGTTGTATTTTGACGAGTATGACTATCGAACCAAGCTTCTTCAGAAGAAGCAGTTGAAGGAACAGCTTAGAAGCTTAAAGGAAATAAAGGAGAGGGAGGGCAATAGTCATGATGTTCTTCGGGACAATGATCATCCTGATGATGAGTATGACACAGATAGATCTCCTATCCCGGATTGGGCCTTGCCATCTTCATTTGACTCAGATGATCCAGTATACCGATATCGGTGCCTTGAGCCTACATCAAACCTTCTGGTTCGTCCTGTTACCAACCCTGATGGATGGGATCATGACTGTGGGTTTGACGGTGTGGGCCTCCAACATGGCCTTGATGTTGCCAATACGTGTCCATCTTCTCTGTGGGTCCAAATTAACAAGGACAAGCAAGAATTCACCATTCATTTGGAGTCGTCAATATTAGCAAGGCATGGGGAGGATGTTTCAACTCTTGCAGGCTTTGATATCCAAACCATGATGGAACAGGTTGCTTGCACTCTCAGAGGGGAGACCAAATTCAAAAACATTGACAAAAACACCACCACTGGAGGTTTGTCCATGACTTTCTTGGGAGATACCATGGTGACTGGAGCTAAGGTTGAAGACAACCTTTCGATCAATAATAGGTTAACACTGGCAGCAAACACTGGTGCTGTGTCCATGAGAGGTGAGACTGCATATGGAGTGAATATGGAGGCAACCCTGCGGGAGAAAAACTATCCTATAGGCCAAGGCCTTGCAACTTTGGGTGCTTCTTTGGTAAGGTGGCGTAAACAATGGACTGTTTCTGCAAACTTGTATTCCCAGTTCTCTGTAGGAAGGACTTCAAATATGACGGTTCACCTTGATGTGAACAACAAACTAACTGGATGTGTGAGAATCAAGGCCAACACTTCAGAGCAGATGAAGATTACCCTATTAGGTATCTGTTCGATGGCAATGTATTTGTGGAACAAGATGCATCCCTGTGCAGATCATAATTATGAGTAGCACTGGTTAGTATTACAATTTTGAATTTCCTAACATATATGTATCCTTTTCTTGTCCCACTTGTTGGGTTTATACTTGTTCATCATCCAGCTACTTTTTAAGTTTCACCGCTTCTATGTAAATTCAACCTCTGCCTTGTGTCTTAAAATAGCTGCAGATCTCATGCAAAAGTATTGGATAAATAACAATGAGTAGATGCCCATGTTTTCCTATTGTTGTATAATTTGAACCACTGTTATTTATTCATGTTTATTTTGGCTTTTCATTGTGGAACTGTCTTCTTGTCTGGATATCAGTTTCATGATATCTATGATGCACTGATACTTTGGAAACCAAACAAATCGGTGTCCGATACGTATCCGACATCGATACGCCGCCGATACGTCTCTGATACGTATCGGCGAAGTATCGGATATTTAACGTCCTCAAAAAAATATTTTTATTATCCGATACATCACCGATACGCTGCCGATACGTCTCCGATATGTATCGGTGAAGTATCGGATATTTAACATCCTAAAAAAATATTTAACATCATTAATTCTTTGTTGTTTTACACTTTTTTACTCATAGAAAAATAGACACCAATGTATACTATATATATATATATATATATATATATGTGATAGCTAGTGTACTCTCGAGAGTACGGATTCCTTCGTACTCTCGACGGGTTTACGAAATTCGAGATTTTTAACGGCCAATCTGAACCATTGATCTTGTTCATTTCATTGAAATGTAGCTACCGACCAAGTTTCGTATTTTTTTGAATTTGTTTACTATTTGTTTTGTATTTTCTAAAATCAGTTTTTTTTATGCTCGACAACTAATTGGAAGGCTGATTTATGAAACAAATAGTAAACAAATTCAAAAAAAATACGAAACTTGGTCGGTAGCTACATTTCAATAAGATGAACAAGTTCAACTGTTCGGATCGGTCGTTAAAAATCTCGAATTTCGTAAACCCATCGAGAGTACGGAGGAATCCGTACTCTCAAGAGTACACTAGCCATCCTATATATATATATATATATAGCCGTATCGGCGTATCGGGTTTTTAAGGAAAATGGCGAATCCCTGTATCGCCGTGTCGGAGAATCGTGTCGACGTATCCGTATCGGTGCATCATAGCATGATAGCCATGTTCAATCCAAGACGCATAGATCATACATCATAGCTGGCCCTTTATTTTAGCAGGTTAGCAACTAATTGGAATCTGAAAGTAGGGACCCGATGATTTATATTGGGCTAAACCTAAATTGGCTGAGAAACTGTATTGGGCTATGGCTACTTGGCTACCAAAAGTAAGAACCAAAACTCTCAATCTATTGGGCTAAATGTCCACTGAAATAACATATGCCAAGAGAATTGGGCTAAATTTGCTGGCAAACTAACAAATGGCCAAGTATTCCTTTTCATTATAAGTTTATAACGTATACCACTCTTTTCCAAATCCACCTTCTCCTTTTCGGATCATAATTACTGTTCATAGGTTTCATAAAGTTTATTTATATTGACTATTATTTTTAGTTCGAGGTAAACACTTCCCAATGTATGTTGCACATGTTTGTGCTGTACCGAGAAATTTGAAAGCAAAACCACAGAAGTAAAAGTAACACCGTTGTTAGTATATTTGTCAGCTTGTGGTGGAAAATTAGCAATACTTGGTGTAGTAAGTGGAATATGGACCTGTGAAATTTGTCGATGATGGAGCAGAATTCTTCATTGAAAGAAACATATTTTATTCTTATTAGTTTAGTTGTGGAAATGATGATTCAGATTGATTGCTTAGGTGGCCACCAAAATAGTTTTGTTCAGTTGAATCTATATTTGTCCAAACTCCATTTGTAGTAGACAGTTTTACATTAACCAAGCTTTTGAATCTTGTGAGTTTCGCTGATATGCTTACAAGATGCTGCTGAATTCAGAACTCCAGAGATTCGATCCTTCAGAAGTTGGCTACCAGATCATTCTCGTCCCAATTTGTGATTCAAGAGGCGAAAGGGAATGTACCTGGAAGCTTCAAACTCTGGGAACTTGCTAGGGATAGAAGTTGAGCCATCACTTTCAGTTAAGAATCATGATAAGTGTAGCTGTGCTGCCATTTGATGCTTGTTTTTATTTAATCCTTAGTACGCGGTTGGTGAACAACTTTATGAGCAGAGCAATAGGATTTGCCCAAAGTTTTGTGAGAAAATGTGGCTGGTAACAACTCAAAAGGCATAATATGAAAGTAAATTACTGTTATTTTTTATATTTTTGGCTCCTTTGATGAAACAGCTAAGATGTGGCGATTAGCAAGAAATCCAGATGTGCTATGGGTAAAACTAGAGTAATATTTTTTCTGGGGAAAAGCATCATATTTACCAAGCAAATCAATCACAATCGCTCATGTCTGAAATCAAAATGGTGATTAAACCCTCTGTACTAGTTCTGCCTTTTGAGTAGGAGACATGCGAAAAGCATTACTCCTGAAATTTTTATTCTGGTAGGTGTGTATTAAGCTAGACAATAAATGTTGTCTATATCTACACGGTAAAATCAAAGCTAACCTTGTTCCTTGGTCACGCCTTCCCTCTTTTTTGTTTTCTAATATCAATGGAAAATTTTCTTCGTCGATATCTGAAGATAAGGTGTCCTAGAAAGCGAGCAAGAGGATTGGCCCACTCGGTTTTGGCTTATCCTTGCAAGTGGGAGGCTTTCTTTGTTTCGAACAGGATTCTCAGGTCATTAGTTCTAGGAACAGAGGAAACCAATTCAAGGTCTTCTGCCTTTTCTTTTCTGTTTCTTTGTGTGTGACTTGCCTCCAGATTATACAAAATATATATGTAATATTGTACAGACAACAACTGTTAGACTGGGATAGTGCAGTGAGAACACACATACACAGATTTCATGCAGCTTTTTGTAGAAACTTATCAGAGTTGATTGCAGCAAATTGGTTTATTCTTCCCGTATGTGCATTCATCTGTTGATTATATCCAGGTGCTGCATTCCAGGAAATCATGAACTTCTCAGATCATTATTCTTCCACTGAATAAAAAAATTCATCGTCTTCCATGAGCTGGATTCAGTATTCTCAACAACCTTTTCCAGGTCAGAAGAAATGAAAAGAAGGATCATTTCAAACAACCAGCATATCAAAGCATTGCGCTCTCTTGCATATAGCAGACGATTTGGAAGCAAAATCAGCTGGATCTTATTTTACTGAATGGAAGAAACGGAGAACTGGACCAAAGGTGAACATGTAAAGGAGGCAGCCTTTTGTCATACCTACATCCAAGTTCTAGATGCTTCTTTGCAAGAAAATATGAACTTCCTCAATCCTCATAAACCATGAACTTCGTCCAAACTTCTTTGCAAAATATGAACTTTTCTTTCATAACCAGAATTCAGGCTTCACAACAACTTCGTCCAGATTAAGAGGACAACACAAAAAGATCTTTTCATAGTTGAACCAAACTAAACAAACCAAGTAGAAGTTTCAGGGTTCCTCTTGGCAAAAGCATCTGAAGTTCTGAACACAACAAACTGGAAGCAAAGGTGGACAGCTGAAGGAGAAAAGTGTCTTTTATCTCACAACTTTTCACAGGCTCCTATTACATATATACTTTCTGGGAAACGAGTTCATGGCTACCAAGTTGCAGCTCTTGCACTTGAAACCACCACCCATAAACTTCTCAAGGTCCCATATTCCCAAGAAAAACATGAACTACGTACCTTGGGTTTTCTCAGATCATACCCATCTAGTACCTAGTTAGTCCTTGATGAGTTCATGTTCATGGTCCAAACCCCCATACTTTACATGACAGACTCGTCTACATGACAGACTCCGGTTTTTTTCTCTTCATTTTTGTTCAGTTTCTTGCAGATCTGACCAAGACATGGTCATACATATGCAAGAAGCAGAGCCATGTTCTTGTTTCAGATCTACCTATCTTACTTTCTTTCATGTGTGGCCCCAGGGAGCCAAGAACATGACTCTTCTTATGGGATCCTCGGCGGCCGAGCCCCGGCAGTCGTCGCCGTGGCTCGGGCCGGCGGCGCGGCTGGCGGCGGCCGTCCTGGCCGCGCCGGCGCTGCCGTAGGCCCACCGGAGCTTGTCACGGAGGGCCTGTTTGACCTCGTGAGCCCATGAGCCTTCCCCGGGGAAGTGAGGGGGTTTCATGGCCTCGGCACAAACAACCACACCCAGTGACCAATCCTACCAAGCAACAAGAAGAAGAAGAAGAAGAAGAAGCAGAGGCAGAGGCAGAGGCAGAGCAGGTTAGTAGTAGTAGATTCATCACAAGCCTGGCGGAGGGGGCTTATTTATAGGCCGAGATGAGGGAGCGAAAGGGAATTCCACCTGCTGCCAGTTGGTGCGTGAGGAATCGGGTTCCACAAGAAGATGCAAACTCCAACCCTGTTAGCTATTTCTTAATTAGGATTTGGCTGTCATTGAGGCGTTTATTTTTTTTTAAAAAAAAGGTGTCCGTATATTTGCTCTTGATAAGCAGCTGTTTAATCAGGGATAAAATTTGTTCCTAGGGTCCCAGCCCACTAGCCGTATTTTAGACTTGTTTTGCGGGTCACCCTAGGTTGATCGTTTGTCTGAATGATTTTTTTACTCCAGTTAGGACGTACTCACTTCCCTGCCACATATGGTTGATAGGCATACAATTAGGATAAAATTTGTTTTTGAAATTTATCGAACAGAGATTACGGAAAACGAGTAATCGTTAGAGTTTCTGAGAAATGACAGAAATCTTCAAAAGTATCAAGCAAAACCACCGAAAAATTATCGGTTTATTTGTCCTCCCCAAAAAACTAACATTTTAAGAAAGCCAAACAATTTTTTTTTAAAAAAAGAACCATCTTAAAGCCTTCTAAAAAGCCCAATTCTCACGGTCATTGCCCATCGCTCCAGGCCCACTTCTCTCGCTCTCCGCCTTAGCCTCCGCTATCTCTCGCTCCGCCGCCGCTCCCCTTCCCTCTCCTTCTATTGAGGCACGGGCGTGGCCCGAGCAGAGATCGACGAGCACGGTGTGGTGTAGTACAACGCATCCGTGGCCAGAGCGGCAAAGCGCGACGTGGCTGTGCGCGGGCACAGCATGCCGCAGGGTGTTCAATGGAATGCCCAAACCGAGAATGCATTGGTAATCTTAAAATCCATATGAAAATTGAGTTTTTTTCAAAAGTTTTTCTTGTAATACCTTTAAACATGTTAATGCTATTTTTACAAATTTTTTGTGACTTTTTTACCTGATTTTGAATTTTAATTTAAAATTTTGAATTTAAGTGGTTTTAATAGCCAGATACCAATCCCTCTGTTGGGCGATTTAGCGATTTCGTGCAGGATTTAAAACCTTGCAAGAAGGTCCTACTTCTAGATAGAACAGTTGATAGAACACTGTGATTCAATTATCCATGAAATGGTACTCAACTCAACGTCTTGGTGTGGTACGGTTGCTTACATGGTTTGGATCGGACAATGGACATGGTTCCATTGGGCATTGGCTTGCCTTTGTCGTCTGGCTGAGCCTTGAGCGAATGATAATGCTTCCGTGCCAGACTGCAGTGCAGAGGGAGCGAGGAGCGACGCAATTATTTGCAGCTGCCCGCGCCGTGCAGGTGGCCAGCTGGCGATGACGCCTGCTCATCACTGATGGAGTGATGGTGGCCATTGCTCTCCTGGGCCCCGCGTCTGACTCGGATTCCCATTTTTTCTACATCCGCGGGCCCCACCCGTCACTCTCACCCGTACTGCCACTCCCACTGTTTGTCCGGTTGCTCTTGCTCCCCACCCAGCCACAGCGAATGCGGTCAGATCATCTACTGCTACCTGCTTCTGCTTTGTGTTCAGAAGAGTGTATCCATCATCATTGAAATACGTATCTTGTCGGTCTCCAACAATCATCTCTTTTTCCTCCGCCCTCCCATCACCATTCATCATCCATCACTATTTATTTTCTACTAGTATTTCTCAATTACTATTCCCTATATTCACTCTTCCTCACATTATCAATATTCAGCTCTTAAACAATAATCCACATATTTCACTCACTACAATGATGAGATATCCTAAAATACAGTAACCATTGGAGATGTTACCACTCGTTGAAGCTATTAAGAGGCCAGACCAAATCAGCTGAATCATCAATTTCTCTACGCAAGACACCCAGCGCTAATCTAGTACTCTGTGTAGAAGATGGGTGTACCATGATTTGATTATCAATACTTATCGACGATTGAAAACCGGATTACCCGTCGAGCTTATTTCTCGATTGAGGGATCAAAAACCTCCTTCCTATCAGAGTGTGGCGCTCTGAGATGTCAAAGACTTCTTGGCATGGATGAGTCGAAAATGGATAAGACACAGAAGTTTATACTGGTTCGGGCCTCCCGAGAGGGATAATAACTCTACTCCAGTGCGCGTATATTGTGGAATGCAAGGTTACATGAGCTGAAGAGCTAGCTCAATGTGTACTAAAAGAGTCTAAGCGTAGTGTAATGTCCCATAAATCGTTTTAAATTATCGTAAAACAGGTATTTATAGGGCCTATCCATAATCGTCAACTCCGGACTTCTGGGAAATGGTTGCGCGCACCGCGGGCAAGAGACCTGACGGCGCGACGCACGCATGACCGTCCCACAAACCGCACGGATCGTGGGCAACAGCTCCTGCAATGTGGGGAACATGGCCACATGGAATGTTATGATGGGCCACTAAGTTATGCCGGTGCCCGAGCAAGCGAGCCCACTCTAGCCACTGGGACGCTGCTTGGGTCGAGCCAAAGCACAATGCTGGCGTCGTGGCTGGCCAGACAACCCCATCTGGGTAGGACAAAGTCTCGTCCTAGGCAAAGAGTACTCCGGGCGAGGACCCTGCCAGGACTAGGCCATCTCGGGAAACGCGTCCAAGGCAATCGCCAATTTACAGAGCTGCTGGGGTTCACCCCGGCCCATGGGGCGTTAACCAATCCCGACAGTTAGCCCCTAAGGTTCAAGTGGAAAACTACTTGGCAGGGCCTTCCTCTTGAGGCTTTTTCACCAACAAGAGGGGAATTAATTCTGGCAGTGTAGTTCTGCAGCTGCATCCGACACCCCGAGGACGAGAGTCGGGTAATTGTCGCATCATCGGGTCGGTCACGGCTGGACCAGGCAAAGAACACCTCTAGGCCGGGCAACAACCTAGCCGGATAAGATCCTAACCACGAACCGGGCATCGAGCACTAGGGATGGTTTTCACAACGGCCATAAACTAGACTTAATTAGCCGTTGGACACGAAACGCCGCGTCAGGGGCAGTTCTTGGAAGTTGAGCCGTCATGGCAATTCGCGGAGGGAGCGAACCGTCACGCGATATGCAGCGGTTTTCAGCCATTTAGCGCCGAAGGGACGTGTCCTTTGCTGCTGCCTACTGTTCCACAATCATAAATAGGGATAGGAAGGTACGGACCTGTCACTCTCGATCTCTTGCACGCCGAAGTCTTTCGTCTCCCACTCTTTGTACTTCTTTGCTCCCCTTCTTGCTGCATCCTCGCCGACAAGCCCTAGCCTTCGATCCGCTCCCCTATTCTCCATCGGAACTTATGGCGATCCTGGAGAAGACCCAAATCACGCTGGCACGGCTGCGGAAACTAGAGAACCTGGGCCACCTCAACGCCGAGAGTTGGCGCTTCCCTGGGGATGACCCGTACCCGCAGCCCCGAGATGGAGAGTTCGTGTCATGCGAACTCTACGCCGTTAATGGGCTGCGAGCGCCGGAGTGTGATTTCGTCGCATCGCTCTTGGCGCAAATATGAGGTGGAGGTAATCAATCTCCACCCAAATTCCTTCCTTATGATAACCATCTTCACACACTTGTGTGAGGGTTTCCTAGGCTTGCTGCTGACAGTGAGCCTGTTCCTTCAATACTACGGGTTGTTCCGCCACTCGGATTAGCCCCTAGGGTGCACATACTTCTGCCTGCGCACTAGCGCTTTGCTCGCCTACTCCGTCATCCACTTGAAAGACTCCATCGCGGGGTTGTCAAGCCGGTGGTTCTATGCCTGGAAGGGCCTAGAGGAGAGCTTCCTTTCCTTTCTAGGCACCATTCTGGAGAAGGGGAAGGCCCCGCCACGTCCCGAAGTCCAGCCAGAGGAGAGAGTCCTTATCAGCAAGATTGCGGCCAGATCACGCGGGACTACATGGCACACCGGATCAGCCCCCTGCGATGGAGGGACCACCCGTTCTACGAAATCGACGGGTGGCAGGACTTCACCCGCAACGACGTTGCGGGTAAATGCTGGGAACTGGCAACTCTTCAGCCCTAGGTTGCAGCCTTTCTTGTTCGGTTCATGTTTCTCTGTTTTCTTTGCAGTGCCCTCGAACAGGTGGATCGAGGAACGTGTCTCCAAACTGTTCGGAGTGCCTCAGAGCAAGGACTCCAAGGAGGACGAGGCACGTGAAATGATGGAGTGCCCCTAGAACGTCCTCGAATGCTCCGAGGACGTAAGTCACCCCTATCCTGAGCTCAAGCAAGACTACACAGAATACGTGTTACTAACGTTGTCTTTTATTCTTCGACCAGGCAGGAAAACAATGAGATCGAAACCAAGATGATAGAACTAGGCGCGCCCGCTTTGGTCGGGAAGGAGAAAGGTGCCAAGGGGGCACTGAAGAAAGTCACCTACCGGAGACGCACTGCCTCCCCGATCGTTGGCGCCGAGTCGGCAAGCCAGTGGTCCCCGCGCCCGGCCAAGAAGCGCAGCGTGGCTGACGCGGCCCACCCCGCCACGCCAGCCCGGGCATCGGACCCAACGTGGGCCCGTCCAAAGAAGCGGCACCTTGAGTACCAGGATCGCGTCGAGGTGAGTGACGTGAAGCTCTGGTGGAGAGGCTTTAGGCGTTCTAACCCCGAATAATGGCTCTTCTTTACCAGCTGGCAGATCGAGCCCGGGAGGAAGAACGCCTGCGTCTGCTGTGGGAGCAGAACGCGAGGTTGAAGGAATAGCTCGAGCTGAAGCAGCTGAATGCCGAGATGCTCTAACAGCTCAGCCGTTCCCCATCCGGTGCACCAAGCAGCGCCGGGAAAGTTGCATCCCTCAGGACGGGCTTGGGCAATCAGGAAGAGGACGACGACGCCAACACGCCGCCGCCCAATAGGTTCAGGGAGGCAGGGAAGCGGCCCCAAGTGTCGACCATGCTCCAAGAGGTCACCTAGACGATGTCAACCCAGAGATGGCGAAGGCCTCGGAGGCGGCAGCCCAGAGCCCCGACGAGGTGGCCGCTGGCTACGCAGCCCTGACCAAGGCCGCCACGAGGGACGAGGACCTAGATGAAGGTATGTGCCTGAGGCCACTATCTCATGAAATAATTTTGACATGCTAACTCTCCTTCCCCCTCTAGCACAAGAGCGCCGTTTACAGAAAGAGATTGACAATCTCTTCGAACATGTTGGCGAAGATCTCCTGAGGAAGATGGCTGACCAGGTCCTAGCCGAATGGGACCTCTTGCCCTCTGACGACGACGAATCGCCGTCCCTGGGCATGGTATAGCACGAGGGCCTGGAGGGTGAAGGAGAGGAGGAAGAGGAGACCTAGGAGGAAAATGCTTCCCCGAGCAATGTCGTTGACACCCAGGTGGAAGAAGGAGACGATGCCCGGGAGGAACCCGCGTCCTCAGGCCACACTGCTAATCCCCGAGGAAAAGAAGGAGAAGGTACCCGAGAAGGAGCCGCCGCCCTGGGCAACATGGCAGAGCCCCGAGAGGAAGAGGTTCTCCCGAACGAGGCGGAGGAGGCCAAGGGGGACCGACCCTCAGACGATCCTCCACCAATGCAGGGCCCATCTAGTGCCACCCTCCGGGGGAAGAACATGCCAGGGAGCCCATCTCCGAGCACACCCGACCCAACCTTTGAGCTTGAGGAGGAGTACTACGAGCTACGAGAAGGAGACGCGATGAAACTCCTGAAGTCATACGCGATCCTTGAAGGAAATGGCCTGCATGACTTCATGAAGTGCATGGTACTACGCGCGGCCGAGGTATGATGTTGACCTGCAACATGATGTCTTAGTGTAAAATGAACTCCAATTAATAGCTTACCTTGTGTGCTGCAGCTAATCAAGGACACCATGGAGGATGTCGCGGAGGTGATGACCTTCGAGTCCCAGTTCCTCCGGCGGGAGGTGTTGAAGGAAGCAGAGTTGAAAGGCTTGCGTGCCCAGATAGCCGGCGCCGAGGCCGCATAAGATACGCTTAATGCCCGGCTGAAGGTGGCCACAGATTCATTGGAAGAGAGGTCGCTCGCGCTGGACGAAGAGCGCGGCGCGGCGGAGTCTGAGAACGCCAAAGTCGCCGAGCTAGAGGCCAAGGTCACTGAGGTGGAGGCAAAGGTCGCATCACTGACCAAGTGCCTAAAGGATCGGTAGGAGGAAGTGAAATGGTTGCGCGAGGACGCCGCCAAGGGCCGAGCAGCGCAAAGGAAGGTTCTGCAGCTTGAAGACGAACTCGATAGGCTGAGGGAGAAGCTCTCAGCCTTCTAGGACCAATAGAATAGGGCCGCATGTAACCTCCCCTGCCATGTACATTATTCAAAGTATAATGAAAGTAATGCTCCTTTTGATACCTCGCGTCCTTTCCTGCAAAAATAGAGCACCCCAAAACATACGGAATAACGGGACGGATAATGAGAACTTGCCTTTTAGAAAACACGGTAGAGCGCTCCCTATCCCAGCCCCCGCTGTGCTCGTGCCCAGGAACCTGAGTTGCGAGCCCGGGCACGGGCACAGAAAAAGGAACAGAGACGCGATGGGAATTCTGCGGGCTGCCCATACTATGTTGCAAATGTAGCATAGGCAAAACCCTTGAATCGATTAGGAGAGACACCCGTGCGATGAGGATCGGCTTATGGGTGCCAAGCTCTCAAGGGACGGGCGTCGTAGCTACACAGTGGAAGTGTTAGGCATGCAAAGTTCATCGTGCACCGGATAAGTACTAACAGGAGAGTGAATACTCGGGCAACAAGAAGTGTAACCGAATGCAAAGGTCTTGTGAGAAACGGGCATGGAAGGCCCAGATGACATTCACTAGCCTTTGTTGTAGTTACAACGTAGCCCGGGTCGGCGTTTTAGAAAATAGAAACGCGAAAGAAAAAAACAAAGAGAAAAACTACGCGTAAAACTTGCGAAGTTGGTCAATATTCCACGTGCTGGTAAGAACTCACCCGTCCTTCATAGCAAGGTGAACAGCCCCCGGGCCTGACGTCGAGACCACCATGAATGGACCTTCCCAACGGGGGGTGAGCTTGTTGGTCTTAGACAAGTCCTGGACACGATGTAGGACGAGATCACCAACTAGCAAGGTCCTTGGCCGCATCGACCTAGCCGCATGTCTACGCAGAGCCTGTAGGTAGGATGCCAAGTGAATTTAGGCCTGCTCGCAGCAGCCTACTAGGAAGTCGAGGTCAAGAAGCCACTCAGGCTCTTGGTCGATTTGTTCGACCGAATTGATGCATAGAGAGCCCGGGCTTATTTCGGCGGGCAAAATAGCCTCTGCACTATACACGATCTAAAAAGGGGTTTTCCCTGTGGCTCAGCTTGACATGGTGCAAACCGACCAATGGACGGAAGGAAGCTGGTCCACCCATGTCTGCCCGAGGGTGTTGAGTTGGTCGAACACCCTCTTCTTGATGCCTTGGACGATCTGCCCGTTAGTACGCTCAGCGGCCTCGTTGCTCTGTAGGTGGACCACAGACGCGAAGCAAACCTTAGAGCCAACGTCCTCGCAATATTCTTGGAACAGTTCGCTAGTGAACTGAGTCCCATTGTTCGTGATCAGGCGGTGGCGAACCTCGAACCTCGTGACCACGTTATTGCGAAAGAAACGCCTGACCGCTTGTGCCATGATGGCTGACACCGGCTGGGCCTCAATCCACTTGGTAAATGTGTCGATGATGATGATCAGGTATTTGCAACCTTTTCGTCCCGAGGGAACGGACCGAGGATGTCCACCCCAGAGTCGAGAATGGCCAAAAGAGAGGAATCATCTGCAGCGCTTGGGCGGGCAAGTGCGTCTTTCGGGCAAGGAATTGACATGCTTTGCACCTAGTCACAATGCTCCAGGCATCAGCTAACACTATGGGCCAATAATACCCCATGCGGAAAGCTTTGCGGATCAATGTTCTGAATGAAGAGTGCGCGCCGCAAACACCTTCGTGTATGTCCTTCAGGACGTCGACTCCTTCTTCTTAGGAGGCGCACTTGGAAAAGGATCCCGAGTGTGCCTCTGAGGTAAAGGACCCCCTCCACCAACCTGTATGGGGAGGCTCGCCTTATGAGCCGGGAATGCTCAGCTTCATCCTCGGACAGTGTCCCATGTGTTAGATACTAGACAAATGGCGTTGTCCAGTTTGCACCCTGCTCGAGGAGTAAGACGTTACCGCTCGTCTCGGTTGCCTCATCCGGAGACGTGATAGAGGGCTTATATAAGTGCTCAAGGAGCACTCCTGCCGGAGCGGATTCTAGTGAGGACCCATACTTAAACATTTGGTCGGCTAGGGAATTCTCCTTCCTAGGCATGTAAAGTACCTCAAAATTCCAGAAGTACTTCTCCAACTTCCTCACCTTAACCAGGAATTGCACCATTGAGTCATCGGAACACTGAGAATCCCGTTTCACTGTTAGTTGTTGGACCCCAAGCTATTTGCATGCCCGGAGCCCGACCAAGAGGCCTTCGTATTCCGTGGTGTTGTTAGTCTCCTAGAAGTGTAATTGTATGATGTACTGGAGTTGGTCTCCGTTGGGAAAAACGAGAACAACCCCAGCCCCCGAGCGTTCCAAAGAGTGTGAGCCATCAAAGTACATCGTTCAATTAATGATCGCCCTTAGGTTGCTCGGTGCCCGCTGAGAGCTGCTTCGGGCAAGTCCATTCAGCCAAGAAATCGGCTAGGATCTGGCACTTGACCGCAGTGCGGGCAGAGAACTAGATATCAAATTCAGCTAGCTCCATCACCCACTTAGCGATTCGACCACTAGCATCAGGATTTCTGAGGATCTCCCCTAGCAGAAAGCTAGTGGGGACCAAGACTCGGTGCGCTTGAAAATAATGCCTCAACTTCCTAGAGGACATGAGCAAAGCGTAATGGAGTTTTTGGACCTCCAGGTAATGCTCCTTTGGCCGGTGAAGCATCTCACTCACATGGTAAATTGGTTGCTGGACGCCATCCCTCTCCACGATCGGGATGGCACTCACGGCGTGGAGGGTGGCCGCTAAGTAGAGCAGCAAAGCTTTCCCGGACCGTGGCGTGGTCAAGATTGGTGGACTGGATAGGTATCTCTTGTGCTCCTCGAAGGAGTTGTTGGCCTCGTCTATCCATTTGAAATCATTGTGTTTCCGGAGAGCCTTAAAGAAAGGTAATCCACGCTTCCCAAGCTGGGAAATGAAGTAGCTAAGGGCCGCCATACGTCCAGTCAGGGTCTGGACCTCCCTAACGTTAGAGGGGCCCTCATGTTTTCAATGGCCTCAATTTTTTCTGGGTTGGCTCAAATCATGAGTGGTCTAATGGTGTAACCAAGCAGTTTGCCGGAACGGACACCGAACATGCATTTGTCCGGGTTCAACTTTATTCGATGCTTTCTGAGGTTACAGAATATTTCCTCGGGATCTCTTACATGATCCGACTCATACTTACTTTTGACCACTATATCGTCTATGTACACCTCCAAGTTGCGCCCGATCTGGTCGGGAAACGTCTTTTGCATGAGACGCTAAAACGTAGCCTCATCCTCGGGGGAGATACTTATTTGGTGATGACCGGAGTAAGCATCCAGGAAACTCATGAGAGATGACTCCACCGTCACGTCAACTAGCTGGTCTATTCATGGCAGCGGGAAATTGTCCTTAGGACAAGCCGCGTTCAGCCCGATGTGGTCCATGCACATGCGCCACTTGCCGCTTTCTTCTTGACAATAACCGGGTTGGCGAGCCACTCAGTGTGGTCGACCTCATGGATGAAGCCGGCCTTGAGCAACTTGTCAACCTGCTCCTGGATTATGTCTTGTTTGAGTTCGAAGAAGCGACGAAGCTTTTGCCAGACTGGCTTCTTATCAGGCCGAACCGCTAGCATGTGCTCAATAACCTCTCTTGGGACCCCAGGCATATCGGACGATTCCCAAGCGAATGCATCAGCATTTTTCCAGAGGAAGGAAAGGAGCTCGAGTTCCTATTTGGGGTCTAGGAAAGCCCCAAGTGAACAACCTTAGAGGGTTCCTCTATGGATAGAGACACCTCCTTGGTCTCTCCACCAGGCTAGAGGGCAATTTTGAGTCGAGCAAACTTCTTCGGCTCTTGATCCGGGCCGCGCTGAGGTAGCTGCCCGATGATGGCTAGGGCCTGCTTGTCACAGTCCAGGATGGCCTTGTGGCTACCCCTCACCGTGACCACCCCTTTGGGGCCTGGAATCTTTAGGCACTGGTAGGCATGATGTGTGGCTGCCATGAACTTGGCCAACATTGGGCGACCAAGGTTGGCATTCTATGCCGAAGTAAAGTTGACCACCTCGAATGTGATCAACTCTATCCTGAACTTGCCCGGCTCCCAAAGGTTGTATGGAGCACGATCTGGCCAAAGGGCCTGATCGACTTGGCCAGGATGATCCCGTAGGAGGGCATAGCGACGTCCTTGGTCTTGCAGTGAGGAATCTGCATATCATCCAAGACTGAAATCGAAATCAAGTTCAGTGCGCTCCTGCCGTCGACAAGGTCGCAGCCCACCCTCGTGTTACCGATGGTCGGGGCTACAACGAGGGTAAGCCTCTGGGGCTTGTCCATTCCAAGGGGATAGTCATCTTTAGAGAACGCGATGGGCAGCTCGGTTCACTAGAGCTGCCTAGGCTGCGGCTTGCCCTCGAAGATGTGGTGGACCTCCCGGGTAGCTTGCTTGAGGTTGCGCTGGGAAGCGTAGGCAGAGGAGCCGCCGAAGATCACGGCGATGTGATTCTCGGGCTTAGGAAAACCATCTGAACCCAGTTTGTCATCCCGGGCAGGGCATTTGCCCTTGCTGCCTTCGCCCGGTTCGGGCAAGGTGGGCATCAGGTCCTTGCCATTGTAGACGTCCTCTATACGGGCCATCCCGGTACGACAGTTCTAGAGGTCGTGCCCATAAACCTGGTGGAGGGGGCAATACTTGCCGCTCTTAGGCTTTTCCCCCTAATCATCGCTATGGTGCTGGGGAGGCCGACCCTTGCCTTTGCCTGAGGAGTACTGCTTCCTCTACTCGAGCTTTGGCACTGGCTCCTGCACCACAGCCGCGACCATGTTGGCGGAGCCCTGCTTCTTCTTCTTGTTCTTCTTGTCCTCTATGGATGACTTCTTTTTCTTCTTCTAGGGCTCAACGCCGGGCTGAGATGGAACCTTGCCCTTGTCTAGCATCCGCTCCCAGTCCACCGCTTCTGCTGCATTGGCGTAGCGGTCAGCCATCCTCAACAGGTTGTTGGCCGTGAGATGTGCATTGATCTCTAGGTCTTGGATAAACCGCACATCTCGTACCCCTTGCTTGAACGCGAAGCACTGCATCGTCTGAGACTTTGGGATGGTGTTATGGACTTTGATGAACCGCTGCACGAAGGTGCATAGTGACTCATCGTCCATCTGAATCAGGCAGTGGAGGTCTTCCTCCCTACCAAGGCAAGTGTAACAGCTGTAGAAGTTGTTTCAAAGAGAATCACAAAGCTACTCCCAATCGTGGATAGACCTGTCGCACTGGTTGAATAGCCAGGTCCGGGTAGGATCCTTCAAAATCGTAGGCAAGTAGTTTGCCATAACGGCTTCGTCACCCCCAGCAGGAGGATAATGGTGGCTTACACAGAGAGGAACTTATCCAGGTTTTGAGTCCCGTTGAACCTCTCTATGTGCCCAGGCTTGAACTTCGCGGGCCATACCATGGTACGTAGGCGTTCAAGAGGACCCTGTAGCCATAGGATGGTACCCGCTGGCGGTTCTGGGTTACTCCGATTTCTCGCGGTCCGAGCTGCAAAAAAAGCTCGTGTCGCGAGCGGCGCGGTGACCTCACGGAGCCGAAGGCCTCCTGGTACTCGCTTCGGGATCACCCCCGCGCTCCTCTCTGGTAGTGCTACTCCGAGAAACGCTCTAGTGCGCATCGCAAGCTCGATATCTCGACCAGCGGTTCGTTCGCCGCGGCAGGGCGAGGCCCGGTCTCATGGATGAGGATTGTCCCGACCGCTACTACGGCTGGGCGCGTCGGAGAAATCAAGATCCGAAGCAAGACGCTCCAGGTCGTCCACCCGGGCTACTCCTATGGTGGCCAAATCCATACCGCCCGGGTTCTCCCTTATCGCTAGGACAACGGAGGCGAGGGCTTAAAGACGCTCCTTGCTCCTAAGAAGGATGTCCGACGTAGACACGGGTGGATCATGGTGTTAGGCCGGAGCACGATACGATGGGGCCGATGACCTCGGAGGGTTCTGCGGTGGGTCCTGGGCAGAAGCTCTCGTCCAGTCCCTCATCTCGGCCAACATCTATCCCAGCGACTCATCCAGGCAGCGCCGGTCAGCCGATTCCTGACATCACCAATCGTCGGCCGTCGCGCCGGGGAATTCCCTGTAATAGCCCAAAAATACATCTTTTGGAACCTTAGTCATGGCTGTAATAAAGGGGTAGTTTTGGTCTATATTTTTGCCTTATTTTTAGTCATAACCTTGAAAACCTTGCTATATACACGTACTTAAGCCCGCATGCATCATATTGCTAATTTTGTTTATTAACAGATCTTAGGACAAAAATGGGTGCCCTCTGATGGGCCCAGCCCATTTTTGGCCCTAGCCCACTCGGCTGGTCTTGCTAGGCCCTCGGCCTACCCTTTCTCTCCAAGCCAAGCTGGCCGATGCTTGTTCCCCAGCTCATCCCCGGCTTGCCCCCTGGCCCTCTCCTCCCGAGCTCAGCTCTCCCTCACTCTTCCCTCTCTCGGCTCCATCTCACGTGGCTCTGCCCGTAGTACTCCCGTCGGGCTTTCGGTCCGTACGTCGGACCAGCGCCGCCCGCGCTGGCAAGCGACTTTTGTCACGCATCTTCCCCTGTGGCACCTTATTCTTGCCACCTCGCCTCGTGGCAGCCCTGCCTTGTTGTCACCGCCGCGTGGCCGCTTCGCTCTGCAACTCTACGCCGTCCCCTGCATGGGCATTGGCCGTCGCCTGTGCCGCATCTGCTCCGCTGCTGCGACGCCGATCTGTCGTCGCTCGTCGCTCCGCCTTGACCCTTTGTGCATTGATGGGGCTTGCCGCCCGCGATCGTGCTGCCGTGCAAGCCACCCCACTCCCTCGCAGCGCCACTGGCTCGACGCTGCCGCGCTGCCTGCCACCTTGTCCTCGCTCACTCGGTCGCTTCTCCGCCCTGCTCTCACTCCCTCGGATTCTCCTATCACTCCCTGAGTGACGCCTCGGGGCTATAAAACCCCCACCGAAACCACACCCGTTTTCCCCTTTCTGCCTCACCACTGTCATCGCACCCAACTTCCAAATTCACCCACGTCCTTCACCCTCTAGCCTTGCGCTTGCACATCGAGCACAAAGAGCCCCCAAATTCCTTATTCCCTCAAGCAATCTGTCCCCAATCGACCGAAGTTCCGGAATCGAAGATTTCCGTCCCCGCCGGTGCTTTGTCGTCCGAATTACCCCAATTCTGATTGTATCCTCCTCGGTGAGTATTGTTCCGATTCCTTCCACCAAGAGCATCTGTGGAACACCACTAACATTTCCCCTAATTCAATTTTACAAGATCTCCATTGGCCTTGGCTCTTGTCAACGCCCCTGTTCGGAACACTTCCGACTTCCTCGTCACCAGCCCAATCCGAGACTCCTCCGTCCAATCCCTTGCTCGGTACGGTTTCTTGTAGCCCCTAGATGCTCTAGCATGAATCTCCAGCCTTAGATTGGCTTGGGTTCACCGTAATCGCTTGATCCCGTAGCTCGCTTCCACCCCGCGCGTAGCACCGCCGTCTTCATGCCGTCTCCGGCCAGTCGGCGGAGACACAACCTAGGTCTCGCAGCTAGGGAGGTATTGCGAGCATGAACTAGCCCAGTGGAGCACAGTAATGCCGCCGCGACCACACTGAACCTTCATCGGAGAGCCGCTAGCATGCTGGAGGTGGGGGATGAAGTGGAGACGATCCGATCCAGCGCCAAGATTCGTGCTGGCGCTGCGTTGCACCATGTAGAGTCGCTGTCATGTGGGCCCTGGGTCCCACATGTCAGGTTAAGTGGTGGCGTCTCCCTCGTTGGGCGTTTTCGCCATCGTCCCCGTGAGGTAGCCTTCGGCGCGTCACTCTCGGGCTGCGCGGTAACCGGACTGGCCCGTTACTGTTCCCCCAAAAATTCTAGCCTTTCCTATTTTAGATAATGAAAGAAAACTAAATGAATTTCTACACATGGTTAAATATCCCTATAAATATTAGAAAAAATTGTGATAAATTCTTACTAGCCTGCTGTATTTATTAAAATTATCTAGGGGAACAGTAAGATAGATTTATGCCTCTGTTTTAGTTACTTAGTTCTATTCTAAGAATTTTCTTTTAGGCAATAAACCCAGAAAATGAATAATGAATAAATAAATTAGTAAATGACTTGAGAAAAATCTGAGAAAATTTAGAATGGCCTATAATAACAAGATAAACCTAGTAAAATTTTAGTTTGGCCCAGTGACCCCATCAAAGCCTCTAATTAAACCAAAAATTCACTTTTAGTGATAAGTCTCCCAATTATCTTAATTGGTTATCGAGTTCATAAAATTATGGGGAAACTGCAAAAGAACATAAATGTGATTTAGGAAGTTAAGAAATTTATTGGACAATTTTTTAGATCCTTTAATACTCACTAGATAATTAATTAGAGAAATTTGCCAATTTCCTTTGTAACAATAAGGCGGAAATAGAATCTGAATTATTTTAAATATCAAATGACTTCAATTAAATCTCAAATTTCTATAGAAGCATTGCTGACCTATGTAGAATTTAGTAAAAATATAGGGCCTTAATAAAAACTTGGTAGGTTTCCTTAATCGCTTAACCAGGGTAATTAAGACCTATAGACCATAATATAGGTAATTTAATACCAGCATAAAACTTACCGCAACATATCTACCCTTTAAACAATAAGTTAACTCCTTAGAGTCGTTGAAGGAAATACTTCAAACAAAATTAATTTTGCCATATACATCTATTTGTTAACCTATAGGTAGACTATTATGGGTAGCAACATGCATCATCAATCATCGCATATCATTTTCATAACGCCCACACCGCTGCTATCATTTTGTAAAGATACCATTTAATAGTTGGATCATGGAACTCCCTTGATATCTAGGTTAAGACCTAACGGCAGTCACCAATCGCTAGGCTAAGCGCACTGCACTCCATGCATCATGTTTTCCTACTGCATGTTGAAATTTTATTTTTTTGGTTCTTCGAATTTCATTCCATTACTAGACGCCGAGGAGCCCGAGGGACATTTCGAAGAGCAGCAAGAAGACCCTCATTACTCCCAGAATCGAGGCGAGTTAACATTCATTAGATCATATTGAATTCCAATTTTTCTAAAATATTTCATTTACAGTAACAAATTGCAAGCTCTCTTTAAGTAAATATGCCTACTTGTTTAACCATGATATATCATGCCCTGTTATTATTTGTTATTTCTCTATCATGATGATTTGCCTTGATAAAATCATCCGTCATTTGACTTTATCAATGATTGCCTTGATGATCACCCTTGATAGCATGTTTAAGTTAAATAAAATGATTTAGACTCTTAAGTTTTGGTTAAAATCTTGCTTAGACATTACTTAGATCCAATTATAAATTTTAGGCATAGTTGACTCAGAACAGTGAACCAAGATTTACCGGACATGATAACAAATGAAACTTGGTTAACTGGATATTGGGCCTGACATGCCAGTGTGTGTGATTGGGAATGCGGACTTCGTCCGGTTTATGGATAAGGTTATGATGTAGCTGGGCTACATGGTGTGAAGAGGACTATCGGTTCTAGCATGGTGCTGAGAGGGGCATGGGGCACACGCGTGCTGCTGAGCGCTGCCACAGGGTGGTCCCGCCACAACATGTGCTAGGCACATGAAAGGAACGATAGTGAGAGAAGGAAGGCTAGACCACGGAGATGGTGCTAGGCAGCCAGGGACGGCTGTGCCAGTCGGAGCGTGAGTTGTTTTCACGTAGCTGTAAGCTGCCCACAGAGGGGTTCCTACACAACGTGAGTTCCAAACGTGCTGGGTAGCCAGGGACGGCTGTGCCAGTTGGAGCACGAGTTGTTTCGCGTAGTTTTATGCTGCCCACTAGGGTTTCCTGCACAACGCGTGGCCATCGCACGGTAGTGCGGGCGTGTGGGAGGCCCAGAGGCTTTGCTGGATGGCGCTATGGGGCCAGAGACTTTGCTGGATGGCGTCCTGGTGCTAGAGACTTTGCTGGATGACATCCTAGCTAACCCCAGCCCGATGTGAAGACAGGCTCTTGTCGTCATCCGAGGGATGATCTAAGTCTTTCGTTACAAGGTGCCATGACTCTAGTGCAGGCTTGGCAACCCGGCTAGGGAAGAGCGGGCACCTCGTGGCGCAAAGATCCACAACGGGTGCACCAAAACCAAACCCGGAATATGATGGTGGGTGTTTGGTGGAAGTTTAGAATGGGTATGGACTGTGGTATGGTTTGTGGTAATGGAATGGAAACTGAAACTTGAATAAATGATTAGCAGAACTTTGGGTTAAAATTGCTAAGTTATAGGTTTTGATTTATAAAACTTGCTTTCTGCAAATAAATAAACCCCAACTTTTTCTTTGGAACCTCTATCACTAAATACATTAGGTTGGGTGTTAACTCATCGGTGTTTGGATGACACTGACCTCGCATACATATACTCTTTTAGATGGTGAGTACGAGCCAGACCAATATGCCTACCATGAAGACAAAGAACAGGATTATGTTGATAATCAGGGTGAGGCTTAGGGCGTCTCTCTAGTCGACTGCTTAGGTATAGCCGGCAGGAGACTCTTTTGGATCTTTTGGTTCTCACTGCACTCTAATCTTTTGGATGTTTTAAACTATTTGGACTAATGTGTTGTGTTGTAACACTTAAATAGCCTTCGGGCTTAATACAGGTGCTTTATATAATATAAGTCTCCCGCTTGTATGAAATGATCCGGCTATGTGAATAGTATGCTCTAGTGTACTGATCCAGGGAATAGTGCAGATCAAGTGGTGGGCAAATAACAGGCCTCACATTCTCCCTCCCTTCGCTTGCTATGTTGACTTGGCAAGCGAGAAACGGGTCAGAGGGCGTCATCACCGTGTCGCCTTAGGAAGCACTCTTGCCCAAGGAAACCATATCACAGTCCGGGATGTCAATCCTGCGATACAGCTCGTCGTCTCCATCGTCCCCCTCCAACATGGGGGTATCCTGGTCGGGGGCCTCCCAGAACTGGTCTAGGAGGGGCTCGGGAACGTACTCCGAGTCCATACCCATGCGACCGAAGGGTGGGGAGCGTGATTGCTCACCACATGCGGGGAACTCCTCCCGCTCAGTGTGTTTGTCAGGGTTGGTTATCCAGGCCACCTTCCCGTTGGTGTCGTTCACGTCGTCAAAGACACAGAGGTCACGGGTATCACTGGAGTTCGACATCCTAGAGGAATTCTTCAGCAGAGAAGACTTACGATCCCCACGGATGGCGCCAGCTGTCGACGATTAGGAACTGGATTCCTCATCGGGCTTATTTCTCGATTGAGGGATCAGAAAGCCCCTTCCTACCAGAGTGTGGGATTCTGAGATGTCGAAGACTTCTTGGCGTGGAAGAGCCGAAATGGACAAGACACAGAAGCTTATACAGGTTCAGGCCTCCCGAGAGGGATAATAACCATACTCTAGTGTGCATATATTGTGGAATGCAAGGTTACAATGAGTTGAAGAGCTAGCTCGATGTGTACGAAAAGAGTCTAAGCGTAGTGTAATGTCACGTAAATCGTTTTAAATGATTGTAAAATAGCTATTTATAGGGTCTATTTCCAACCGTCGGCTCCGGACTTCTGGGAAATAGTTACGCGCACTGCGGGCGAGAGACCTAACGGCGCGACGCACGCGGGGCTGCCCCACGAATGGCGTGGATCGTGGGCAATGGCTCCCGCAACGTGGGGAACGTGGCCACGTGGCACGTTATGATGCGCCACTCACTTATGCCGGTGCCCGGGCAAGTAAGCCCGCTCCAGGCACTGAGACGTTGCCCGGACTGAGCCAAAGCACGATGCTGGCGTCGTGGCTGGCCGGACAACCCTATCCGGGTAGGACGAAGTCTCGTCCCGGGCAAAGAGTGCTCCGGGGCGAGGGCCCTGTCCGGACTAGGCCGTCTCGGGAAACGCGTCCAAGGTACTCGCCAATTTACAGAGTTACTGGGGGTTTGCCCTGGCCCATGGGCCGTTAACCAATCCCCGACAATACTATTTTAAAAATCTTTTTAAGAAACACTTAAGCTATCATACCTATTCATTTTGTTTGATCGATGGCCAATAGGAGACAAGACAATGAATACAACTGAAGCTCCCATGATTTCTTACCCTGGATGTGCTTATAAAGCGCTCTATGTTTTTTCATTAAACGAAAGGCATATATATATATATATATATATATATATATATATATATATATATATATATATAGTTTTGCTATGGTGTTTTGCAAAGCACGGATCCCTTCATACTTTTCGTTGTGTTTGACAAAACCGAGACTTAAACGGTCGATCTGAACCATTCATTTTGTTCATCTCATTGAAATCTCACTACCGACCAAATTTTAATTTTTTTATTATTTGTTCATATTTATGAAAAATCCTCTAAGTAGTTGTAGCATCTCCAATAAGGCTGATTTTGAAAAATATGAAATAAATAGTTGAAAATTTTTAAAAAATATAAAATTTGGTCACTAATAAGATTTCAATGAAATTGGCAAGATGGACGGTTCATATATATATATATATATATATATATATATATATATATATATACATATATTATGTTTCTTAGAATCTTAGCACGCGCCAGAAAAGACAATAAATACGTTGCTGGATTAACTAATCCGCTGATCAAATGCTTGAACATGTCGTTTGAAAAAGAAAACAAAGAAAAAAAAGCTTCAGAAAGTGCAACAGCCACTGGAAAAGGGGTAGCGAGAAAGCTGCAATAATTTCGGGAAAGCAGTCCATTATCGGTTGGAAGCAGGTAGGACAGAGTGTGAGCATGGCTATGAGGGTATCTAAAAGGGAATCTTATCTATATTTAAAAACTCTCGATTTCTATATTACTTAAGCAGAGTCTCTGCGTCAGTCCCTAAATTTAGAGATTCTCTTTCCAAGTCTCTGTATTTAGATATTTTCTCTTTTGTCTCTGTATCTTTTTGAGGATAGAGACTCTGCTCAAGAGGATAAAAATATAGAGAATAAATAGTGGTTTAGAGAAGGAGATATAGAGATCCGAATTTAGAGAAGTTGCTAAAAATACTCTCAAGAGACATTGGGATTTGTATATCTTGGAAATGCGATTTAAAGATTTTAGCCCATGGTGGGATTTCTTGATCGCGCAGAAGAACATGCGCGATCTAACACGGCCCAGTATCTCTGCTCCTTGGTTGGCCGGGCCCGGCCCTTCCCCTCGAGCCGGCGTGTTTACATTAATCTATGATTAATGTTTCTCAAGGAAAGTGCAGGGATCAGTGGTCCCATCCTAGAAAAAAAATCAGACACTTATTCTGGACATGGGTATAGCACTACTAAAACATAGATAATATATTACTAATACATGAACAATATACTGATGAAACATAGATGAAGCACTGATAAAACATAGTGAAAACACTGGCAAAAATATTATGCAACATGGACAAAGTATTGATAAAACATATTAAAAGAATCAACTACCTCTTGACTTTAAGTTGAGAACATAAATAGTATAGTACCAAATCAACTAGCGAGGAAGTAATGAACATTAATCAAGTAACACGTAGCCTAGAGCGGACCATATGTGAGCTCGACGAGCATGCCTTTGGACTGAATGAGCAAGGTGTAGTTCCACCGGGCAAGATGATGCCCGAAATAGCTCGGACGAGTAAGGTCTTGACCAAATCTAGTAGAACGGGCATCAATTTTGAAAAATAACTAGTTATTTTAGTTGTACCCATTTTCCTTTACCCACAGCCTGTGACAAGTGGGTCTCTTTTCCTATTGGCTGAAATGGTCGGTGCAATAGGTTACTACAGTTCTATTTCTTTTCTCACTCAGATACCTACCCCTAGCCGCTCTATGACGCATGGGACCTGGCTCCACCCATTAATAGAACAGGCTAAAACCCCTTCTCCACCCCTTCCACCTAGCCATTTGCCTCATTCTCTCCTCCCACGTTCAACTACAGGACAGCATCAAGAACAATCTAGTTGTTCTCCCTTCATGATTTCTATCTTTCATTCAAATATGCCACCAAAATACCAAGATTCACCTAGAGTGTTATATACCATTGGAAAGCTTAGCTCATCAGCTATCCATCCATCACCATGGTAAGCACATGCACAAATGTTTGCTATGATTCTTGGGCCCTTTTTCTATCTGTTGTTCGGTTTCCGAACAGCAACTTGCTGATTTCGTTTTTCTCTTCTTTGTGCAACTTTCACACATGTCTAGGTATTGAGATGAGGAAGATTAGCTTCTACACTTCCTAAGCTTCAAATTCATCCGAGCCATTCATGCACGCACAATATTTTGCGTGAGTTCTTGATCCTTTCATCCTCTCTACTTATAACACCCTGTTTTTGCTTTCGATAAAAAAAATAAATCAAATAAATAAAATATTAACATTTTTTAACAACCCAAATATATTTTTATTACATTCACCTAAGTAATCAAAGAACTTTAGGGGCTAAAATGTAAAAGTCCCAAAATATCTTTGTCGGCCTTATCTCAATCCTAGTTTGCTTCATGGCAAAGAAAACCCAAACCGGCTAGGTTACTTCAAGGCTAAGTAACCCGCCCTATAGATATTTTTCTAATGATTAAAATTATTTGTGATTAATGAAAGCTTAATATAATGATTTAGAAATTTTAGAAAATAAATACTCATGAACTCTCAAAACTAATTATAAAACTGGAATCCTCATTATATTATGAACTCATGAGTATTTTTGTTGTATTTTCTGAACTCCCAATAGCCCTACACATTCATCCCAAAATTATATAAAATCCTAAGGACTAAAATGCAAAACTCCCCTTTTTCCCACCCATATCTTCTCCCACGCGATGTTTCTAGAGAGAACGTGCTGATAGAAAGAGCAACACGCGTAGAGAGGGAAGAAGCGCGGGGGGAGAGAGAGAGGGGGAAGAGGAGAGGAGAGAGGGGAAGGAGGAGGCCGGCAGGAGAGGGAGCGTCAGCGACAGCCATCTCCAGCAAGCGGAGCTACGACACGGGCGGCGCAGTCGCTGGAGAAGGCGTCGGTGGCGCCTGGAAACGGCCTGCAAGCGCCATGGCTCTGGCTCGGCGGTAGTGGCGCTTGGAGGAGGCTGCGCTTAGTTTGGCGTGGGACGCCAGCGGCTGTTGGGGACTGTGCCAGCGGCAAGCGATGGCCGGCACAGTGGAGCGGCGAGAGGCAGCACGAGGTGGTGATCCAACGAGACAGCAGCGGCCAAGGGTGACGCCGGAGGCAGCCGTAGGTGCGTGGGAAGAGGGAAAGCCGGACGGCGGTATCCATGAAGGGAAGACAGGATCCGGCAAGCAACGGCGAAGTAAGGGTACAAGGCCAGTAGATGGCGGCGTTGAGGCCTGTAGACTCAGGCCGACAAATTCATGGCAACAGAGCTCATAGCCAGCAAGGCTCGTCATGGCGAGCTTCATGGTGGCACGGCTGTGCTGTCGGGCTGGCTCGGGTAGTGGGCGTCGAAGAAGAGATGCGGCGAGGCACCGACAAAGCTAGTAGCAACGAGGACGGCACGACCTCGTTATGGTGCTGACGCAGTAGAAGCGATTCAGTTGCATCGGCCCAGCTGGTGGCGACCGATGGTGGAGAGAGCTCAAAGCGCAGACCGCTTGGCCTTGACGACGAAGTGATGCTAAAGGGCGACGAATTAGATCCCCATGAAATTTCTAATCTTTTAACCTTTGGAAAAATTCCATAAAATACTAGATTATCTCTAGAACCTGAGAAAATAAATATAGAGGTGTTAACAATAGACTTTAGTCTCTGGAAAATCAGAGCAGGGTAAAATAAATAGGAAAAACCTAGTAATAATTAATAAAAATGACTTTACTGCAAAATAAATACTTTAAAATATTTTATAAACATGGGAATAGCCAAGGGTAAATTTATGCACCTACATAGGCATCTCCCAATATTAGAATTTGGTAGATCAAAAATACATAGATGAACATTCGCCTATTATACATCATGCATATTTTATGTTTTGTGTTTTTATCGATGCTATTTACTTTTATGCGATAGAATCGGGTGACTCGAAAGAAAAGCTAGAAGACCAAGCACAAGACCTCGACACGCTCGGTCCAGGCGAGCCAATATCACTAATTCATTCCCCTTTAACCAGTTTTACTTAAATTATGTTGTTTTAAAAATAAAATTACATACAATATGATTTTCTGAGTATATTAGAGCTGGTCTAGTTATAACACTTGTTAAATAGTGTTGATAAATACAAACCCCATCCTTGTTACAATATCCTTATCCTATCCTTTGATAACCTAAGGTATAGAGGTTAAACTCTTTGACTATTAAGTCCTTGAAAATGGCTTAGACATGCTTAAGTCTAGAGTCCACGGGTTTGATCTTGGTTGTCAATGATACGGTATTAGGATGACAGGTCAACTTTTGTAACAGCAAAGCCGGCTATCAACGGTGCAATGCAATGGCATAACACACTATCAACGATGCAACTTGACCCAGTCAAATACCGTATGCGGAGTAGGTACATCAATGGTACAATTCCATCATTACCATGATATGTATCATGATAGGGTTTAGTCTCTTTGCATATGATTGTTGGTTAAGCATAGTGTAACAAAGATGAACCATACTGTCTCTGATCAAGACTACGACATTGTAGCATCTGAATGGCTCTCTTATTGGATAGTCTAGTCAGCACGTGCGTATCCCAAGTACATTATTATGGTGATGTGTTGTGCCCGGTTCCTGAGTATTCCTACACTCGATAAGCTAAAGAATAGTCGATGCATTTGGGTACCAGTTATGCCCGAGTGCGAATGTGAGTCAATAAACTTCTTGATATATCTGATTGAGATTAGGATCCGAGGATCCTGGCCATTGTTGAGCTCAAGGAGATCACGCCTCTTGGCTAAGAGGGTGAGTCTACCGCCACTTACCTGGAAAACGTACGCCAGTTGTACTATGGGTACAGGTTAGCCAGAAGATGGAAAATGTGCGCCAGTTGTAGTATGGGCACGGGTTCGCCATGCCGTTGGAGATAGCTCGCCATAACGATGGGAGCTAGTTTGTCGTTTGTAGAGACCATGACCATGGCTATGATATGAATCTGCCACGTGGGACACGTATTCCTTGGTTAAGGTTACGTTGTCTCCATTGATATACCCTAGTTTCTGGAACAATTGGCATATATAGCCCAGTACGTCTTTGATTTGTTAAAAAGGCTAAGTTCTGAGGTTTTAACTTAAAAATATGGCATCTTTGATTTTAAGCAATCATGAGAACCTAGCCTCCACCAGAAAGTCTTGCATAATTAGCATTAGGTGAGGTCTTGGTTTGCGAGCGCAGTTTAATTGCACGCTCACACTTGGACCCACTCACTTTTTAGGTAGCGTTGAGAAGGGACTTGGCCTGGATGATATCGACAAGGAGGAGAAGGGCCAGAAGGATAACGTAAAGGCCGGGGGTTAGGCGGGACTCCAGTTGCTTGCTTGATTGGGTTAGGCACAGCTTTGAGTCCCGATTCTTATTACTGTTTCCGCTTTGCTAGACTCTGATAAGAATTCATTTTGGTTTTATAGATTTGGCCTTTTCGGCCTACTAAAATGAGCCCTATTGTAATTGAACTCTATTGTAATAATTATCTTTATCGCATGTATGAGATGATTCCAGTATTTTGTATAAGGTGTCGTGCTAGCAAGACAAGATCCTGGGCTAGCACAGGTGCACCGAGGTTCCCAAAAATCGGGGCCCACAGTACTTCACTATTCTGGACTGCAGTAAGGTGATATATATATATATATATATATATATATATATATATATATATGATTCCCACTTTGTATCATCTTGGCTCAACATGCAAGCTTCGAAATGAGCAAAATGAGCTTACTCACAAGCTAAGGAAGAAGATGGACCAGATCCACAGCCTTGTAAGTGAAGAAACAGCAAGGAACAAGCTTAGGAATAGCCAGAACTTTCTTTAACTTGTCTCGATGAAGGACCTAAAGCTAACTGATATGAAGTCTCATGATTGTCATGTCATGATGACCCAGATGCTGCCAGTTGCAATTAGAGGAATTTTGCCCATCAAGGTCTGAGAAGCAATATGAGATTGTGTTTCTTTTGTAATGTGATCTCGCAAAAGGTAATCGATCCTGTGAGACTTGATCAAATGGAGCATGATGTGGTCGAGACTCTATGCCAAATGGATATGTATTTTCCTCCATCATTTTTTGATATCATGGTCCATCTAATTGTTCACCTTGTAAGATAGATAAAGATATGTGGCTCCGCATTCCTGCGTCAGATGTACCCATTCGAGAGGTACATGGGGGTTCTTAAGACATACATACGTAATCGGTCTCGGTCTGAGGGTTGCATCATCGAATGTTATGCGACGGAGGAGGTCATTGAGTTTTGTGTTGATTGCATGGCCGGTATCAACCCCATTGGTGTGCCTGTGTCTCGCCATGAGGGGAGGCTGGCTGGACAAGGGACAATAGGAAGAAAGTCAATTGTTAATTATGATTATAATTTGTTCTTGTAAGCACACTTCACAGTCTTAACATAATCGATCGAGGTTTCCCCGTATATCGCTATGCATAGTGATGAATTACTCTCAAATAATCCAGGGCGGTCAGAAGCTTGGATCACAAAACAACATGATAAAATGTTCCCCCAGTGGTTCAAACAACACATGTTTGGTAAAGAAACTAGTGCAATGTTAAATTGGTTGGCAAAAGGGCCGACGAGTACAATTATCACATGGCAAGGATATGATTTCAACGGATATATATTTTACACGACAGCTCAGGATAGGAAAAGCACATACCAAAACAGTGGCGTCTGCATTGATGCCTATGACAACACTGGAAGTAATAAGAGGACCTACTATGGCTTTATAGATAAGATTTGGGAGCTCGACTATTGCATTTTTAAGATACCATTGTTTCGATGTCGTTGGGTCAAACTACAAAAAGGTGTGAAGGTGGATAAGTATGGATTCACTACTGTAGACACCGCGCATGTTGGATACAAAACCGAACTATTTGTACTAGCAAAGCATGTTGCACAAGTCTTCTACGTAATGGATCCAACAAATAAAAAGCATCATGTTGTTCTTCATGGAAAGAGAAGGATTGTTGGGGTGGAGAATGTGGTCGATGAGGAAGAGTACAACCAATTCGATGAGCTGTCTCCCTTCATTGAAGGTGACATCAGGCGTGATGAACAAACCAATATAGAAGCTATGTATCATCGTAATGATCATAACGAGGGCCTAATCATGAGAGAGACATAGCTATGGAAAACCATTTTAATAATTGTAATATTTGGATTAATCAAGTGTATGTCATATTAAGTACTATTATCGTTGTAGCAATTTAAATACTCCTGTGAAATTTATCATAAATGTGTTAAGGTTAATCAAGAACTAATATCATACTATAGTTGTATGTCATTTTCAGAATTTTCTTTATTTATAAATTTGTACATTTTATAATATTTTTCTAATATTACACTATAAGATATTTATATTTTTTTATAATACTATAGAATTTTATATATTTATATTTATTTTACACTACAGATATTTTTATATAATATTATAGAACTAATATCATACTATAGGATATTTATATTTTTTTACACTGCAGGATATTTTTATATAATATTATAGAAGTAATATCATACTATAGGATATTTCTAATATTACACCATCTTGAAAATAGGCATCTGTATCGGTTCGTAGTTAGAACCGACACAGATTATCACTTTATCTGTGTCGGTACGGGCCACAAACTGACACAGATATCCCATATGCCCTAATATGTCACCTTGTTCATTTTCAACTTCTGTTCCCGCGCTCTCCCATGCTGCCTTTTGCTCGCAGACACCTCGTCAACCTCCTTCCTGCTTCGGCTGCCGCCTCATCCTCCTCCACGCACGGCCGTCTCCTCCACCTTCCTGTGCCGGCCGCTGCCTCGTCGACCTCCTTCCTACGTCGGCTGCTGCCTCATCCTCCTCCACGCACGGCCATCTCCTTGATCCTTCCTGCGTCGATCGCCTCATCCTCCTCCCTGCATCGACTGCCGCCTCCTCCTCCTCCATGCACTTGTAGCTATAAAGGTAAATAAGTAGCTAGGTAATTAGTTGATCGTCACACCATGATTAATTATGTCTTGCATGAATTAATGCATGATATATACTTGTTTTTGTGATGCGTGTGGCAGATTATAGTATCGCTGTGCTAGCTGCATTATGTTGTCCTACATACTAGAGTAGTTCCTGCTGCACATGCATCTCTATTATCTCTCCGACCACCACTCTCAAACCTGAGAGGAAGATTAACAGGTAGCTAGCTGGATGGTGCTCTAGCTAGCTAGATAGTTGTTTCCTAGCTTGTGTAATTAGAGTATTCTTTTTAGGTGTTCCAACGGCCCTAAAAGAGAATTCTTTGTGTACTTGATGTTATCTTGTTTTTCTGCTTAGTTCTTAATTTTGTCATGATTTTTAGTTTTATGAAGACTTCCAACTCATGCGTATTCTTGCTCTTTTTTTCTTGAATTAGTAACTACATCCAATCTCCAAAAAGTCCTATATTGAACTGTGTTATCATGTAAAAGTAGTCTACATGTATCTATGTGCTTCTTAATCAAATAGAAAGAAGACACTAATGAATGTCTGTATGCGCCTTATTGAAATAATCGAGCCACCTAGCCTCCATAAAATAACCTTACATTTCCACTTTATCTGCATCGAATTAGATTTAATTTGTCTATGTACATGTTTTTTAAATTTTTGTTCAACAAAGTCATGATGTCCACTTATGAAGTTCTAATAGTACTCAAATCAGCAGCTAATATAATGACATTTTGCAGCAGCCGGCCGATTATTCATAATTGGCCCAAAAGATTAGCTGTCCTGATCATTTGCTGGCTATAAACAATCGCTCTGTTTCAATAAACATGTGTAGTGTAGAATTGTTAAAACAAAAATATGTTGACAAATCAACAATAATGTACTGCACTGTTTCTTTTTGGATGAGTAGAAAAATGAGGAAATATGCATTTATGAGCTAAACCAAGAAAAAATTGGGTTGAGGATGATAGCACGACAATAAGGCTCTCGATTCCGACTTAGAGTTTGGGCTAAAAAGCCGCCGCTGCCTCTTGATTTGTTTTTGTTTATTTTAAGTTAAATTCATGACTAGTCTGTTCTTACAATTAGATGCCCAACGCTACCTTAAGCCCGGAGAATAGCCCGAGTAGGTACCTAAACCTACAGAACGAGGACCAAGAGGCTGACCCTAAGGCAAACCCTAAGGTATTACGTATGGGTCCCTCTCCTACAATTCCCATATGTCTACAAGTTAATTTCTTGGTTTGTTTAACGGCTTTATTTTTTTCAACAATTTTAGATGGAGGGTCCAGTCGCAGCATCTTAGGCCGCATTGAATCGTCGAGCCCGAGGCAAGAACAAAAAGCATGAGGGTCGATTCACTATGACGGATGTCGATGATGACGGCCACCCGACTGCACCACAAAAAGCAGTTACAAAATTTACCACGATCTGCGGAATCATTGTTAGGGATAAGGTGCCCATCTCCTTTACTGATTGGTGCAATGTGCCTGATTCCATTAAGGACGATCTATGGACAGAGCTTATACACAGCTTTGAATTCCCTAGGAAGCGGTCCCCCATGTGCGGCGTCACACACTAATGACTATGGGAATTGCATGGAAGAACTAGAAGGGGCGATTGAACAAGAAGTACGTACATAAGAAGTAGTCGGCCTTCCCTGACCATCTACAATTGGAGCCATACTGGGATGACTTCGGGGCGATGATGGAAAGCGACGATGCAAAGCGATCAAGCCTGGCCACCAAGAAATCTCTAAAAGAACACACACCTGCATAGGCTTGTTTCTAGAGGGTATAAGGGGTAAAGTTGAAGCATGGCAGAAGGAAAAAGAAGAAGGCAGACACCCATTAGCTGGACTCCCCATTCAGTGCAAGAATTATCTGAGAGCGAGGAGTACTATAACACCTGGCGGAGCCGTGTCATTTACGAATTGTTTTGACGAAACTGTATGCCAAAGAGCACGTGGCTTCTACAGCCAAACAGCTGAAGGCAATTTTCATGCAGATAGGGGAAAGGACGATTTGACTATGGCACTAGGAAATAAGGAGCACCCTAGTCGAACGCGTGGGGTTGGGTCTAAGGTTCCCTAGAACGAGGGATTCAAGGATGATCTTTCCTCCTATATTTGCCGGAAGAGACACAAAGATGTCCATGTCGAACGGGAACTGCAGCAGATACGGCGAGAATTAATGTTAGATATGGAAAACCGCATAGCTGAGCAAGTGGAACAACAAGTACAGGCAGCACTTTCTGAGTCTGATGTTGCTTTAACTAGCCCCTCCATGCTTCAGAGCAGCTGTGCGTCCACGCTGCTTGCAGGGAAGGACTGAGGCTACTACCCTATTGATGACATACAAGAGCCAAGACCCTGCCAGCTCAACGTGCCCATCATGAACCTTACAGTCAAGATTGCTACAGGCATGGCTTACCCAACCGTTGAAGGGGGTACCTTGCACAACTCTTCGATTGCACCGGGACATGCAAAGGTACAGGTGGATAGGGTGTTTCCCCAGTTTGTCAAGATGGTATTGGAAATGCCCCCGAATGATGAGGTTACAACACTAGGCCTCGTAGAGCATACATTCATCCAGTGACGCAAGCGTGACATTACATTTGATGGTGAAGAGTCCCTAGGAAACAGGAGGAGCGAGACCTTGAGCCCCCATGGGGGGCCTCTCCTAGATAGGGGTGAAAACGGTTCGGATACGGTCGGATATAAGTCAAACCATATTTGTTTTCATATTTCATTTCAGATTCAGATACGAATACGGATAGCCCGGATACAGATACGAATACGCATAGTATCAAATACGAACACGAAGCGAATTGAATGCGATCATGAATATTTCTCGGATACCTCAAGACATGCAAAATGTGCGTCTCGAATCAAATAAAACACATATGTTGTTCAATTATTCAAGTATTCAATGAAAAGTTTAACTAACAAACTTAGCAGCAACACACCACATGCCACATAGATGATACATGATTTAATTCATCACATAGTTCCAAAGAAAGATAGTTTAACAACTAACAACCATCCAAATGTCCAACGAAAAGTTTTAACTAACATAAAACATGACGACAATGACAACCACACACCATAGAGTGATAGTCTGATAGAGACACATAGCACATCCATAATACATAATTAAAATCATCACATAGTTGTTCCACCACTGCACCACACAAATAGAAAGATACTTACATAATAGATAATAGTACTTAAACCATATAGTTGCACACAAGTTTACAAAAAAAAAACAGCAGCCAAGGAAGATTTTGTCCTTCCATTATTCCTCGATCTCCATGTTTTAATTGCAACTATGTTTCTAATATTTGCTATTGCTCCTACAATTTGTTTTAATCCATCTTGTGCAACAAGGTTTAAAATATGGTTCAAACACCTCACATGAAAGAAAATACCATCACATACCAATGGTGTCTTCTTTAGCTTTTGTACTAACCCCTTAGCACACACATCATTGGCCGATGCATTATCCAAAGTAAGTGCAAGCAATCTTCTATCAAGGTTCCAATCCACAATGCTATCATAAAATTGTGTACATAAGTTCTTTCCTGAATGATGCCCTTCTACATGCATGAACTTGATAATTCTCTTTTGTATGTTCCAATTGTCATCTATCCAATGGACTGTGATGCACATATAACCTTTGTTTTGATTAGAGGTCCACATGTCCATAGTTGTACTAAATCGACATGAAAGTTTTTTCAAGTGCTCATACAACCTTTTCTTTTCCTCTCCAAAGATATTCAAAATATCTTTCCTAACAGTAATGCGACTCTTAATTGGAAAGGTAGGACGTAGTGATTTGATAAATTCCACAAAGTATGCATGCTCAATAATGTTAAAAGGATATTCATGCATGATAATTGCTAGATAGAATTTATTCAAACTAGCAGCTTGATCATACCTATATGTTTGGACACTTGCATTGTCACTATCACCTTCATTCTTCTTTAATTTTAGAAGCTGCTGACCAGATTTCAGATTATGCTTGTTAGATAAGTGATTCCAAAAAGATGTTGTCCCTCGTGATCCTCGCAGTAGCTTTTGGAGTGCACTTGAGACATTGAGCCCAATTCTCAACAACCACTGTGCCATCTGGTCCTTTCTTTTTAACTTCATACTTCTTGTAGTGTTCCCAAACTTCAGAGCTGCTTTTCTTTGCTCTCTTCGAAGGAGGATTGGTCTCCACTGCCTCTGCCTCCATAGCAGCATTGGCTCCACCTTCAGCTGCAGGTTCAGCTGCAGCATTGCCTCCACCTTCAGCATTACCACTCCCACTCTCACTGCCAACATCAAGTCTAGGACTAGTAGTGTTAGGTGGCTGTGTCACCACACCCAAAGCTTCTGATTTCTTGGTGACACTTGCACTACTTGTCGATTCCATGGCTATTCAGTCAAGACAGTCACAGATCTAGCACAAAGAGATGAAATTGCAACATCATCACATCTAGGATTCAACTGTGTTGCTCAATCAATTCACTGAAACATGCACTGATGTTGTGATGCACACGCGCACAGTCGCACAGGGAGGGAGGGGGAGAGATCAGGGACAGAGAGCGCCTTACCAGTTGAAGCCTTGAAGGGTGACGACTGACGAGCGAGCCGGGTAAGGGAGGGAGTGGCGCCGCTGCCACCGCCGGTTGAGGAGGAGCCGCCACGCCGACGCCGGGTGAGGGAGGGCCGCCGCCGGCTGGGTGAGGGGAGCCCAAGACCGACGCCGGGTGAGGAGGGAGCCGCGCCGCCAGTGAGGGAGGGAGCCACCGCGGCCGACGCCAGTGAGTGAGGGAGCCGCCGCCGCTGGCCGGGGTGAGGGCCGCTGCGCCGACGCCGGGTGAGGGACCACGCCGCCGCCGCCGCCGCGTTGTGTCGCCTGGCTAGGGTTAGGTTGCGCCGCGCGTGTGTGATGTGTCGTCGTGTGTCGGTGTGTGCCTGTGTGCCCGTGTCCGTGTGGGTCTAGGCCGGGACTGGGAGAGTGGGAGGGTGAACCGGGTCAGGTGTCCCGTGTCTGGGTCGGGCTGCGGCTGGCCAGCAGGGACCGCAGGCCGCACCGCCGCAGGGTAGGTTAGGTTGGGCCCGGCCCGTTGCCGGGCTAGATAGTGAGGTTAAGCCGGATGCAATGGAAGTTGGGTTGGGCCAGATGTAGACTAATTGGATATCCGAATTCCTAATACTCAGATAATCCGAAACCGTTTCCGTATTCGTCGGATATGGCCATATCGTATTCGAATCTGTATCCGAGAAAAAATATCCGAATTCGAATCCGATTCGAACATCACCAAATCCGTATCCGACCGGATCGGTCGGAAACTATCCGAACCGTTTTCACCCCTACTCCTAGAAACCTTGGCCAATCTTCTCCTAGTCATTAGAGTATCAGGACAATACAATCAAGAGATCAAAATCTTATATCATCTCTTGAAAAGTCCTTTCTTCGAACGTGTTCCAAGCCAGTGCAATCAAGATCACGAAGGACGAAATACCATGAGGTCCTTAGAGACCGGAAGGGCAAGGAGCATTGCCCCCAAGATGATGCAGATCCATGACATTCAAACTAATTAGCTTACATAGGTGGTATATGGTGCGGTCGAATCAACGTATACTTCCGAAATCAATCACGGTTAGGTACAAAAAGGAAGATTTTCACCACGACGAGGGTGGCATCTTCATAATAGATTTTGAAGATTTGCACTACATGTACAACCAGGACGCCCTCGACAATTCTTTTTGAGGTGTTGGGTACTGTAAGTACCTACTTTCTAAACTCATGTTATACGCCCATCAAACCACTTTTCAATTTTTATCCGACCCTTTCCCTAATGCAGACACATGCCGGTTGAACTTAGAAAGGCCCGTAATAATGATATTGGATTCCCTGACCCAGGGGTGGTCCATGCTCATAATATTAAACAGAAAAAGATGACATCGAGGCCTACCTGTATAAGGCACTCATCGAATTGCAAGAAAAGAATATCATATTCTTACCCTACGTGTTCGGGTAAGAGATTATGTTTCTGAAGCTAGCCATATTCCCCCTTCTAGACAATATCTTCGTACTTATTTTTCATATTTGTGTAGCTTTCATCGGGTTCTAATAGCCATCCATCCCAAGCTTAGCAAGATGGTCATCTTGGATCCCCTAGACAAGAATATGGAAGAATATAGGGAGATAGTGGATCTATTGAGCAAGGCCTTTTAGAGATACTGCAAGTATAGTTTGAACCACCTTTCATTTCGCAAAACTCTAGGGGTTAGAACTAAATTTCCTGTATGTACTCTAATCCAACCATTCATTTCATCCTTCCTAAATGGCTTGTTACATGACATCTTTCATTTTATTCAGTGTGCCAAGCAGCCTAGAGGCACCAATTTGTGCGGGTATTATATTTGTCACCTTTTGCAACAAACATGCCTCTCTATGATTCTAGAAATGGACATAGAGGTTCGTGTCTCAACACACATTAGATTCTACATACCGTTCTCTAATTTCATTCTAATTTACTTTGCTCTCATAATAGAGAATGAAAATTCCAACCAAAGGTCTGCCTCCTGGCGTGATCCTAGCCATTCAGGGACAACTGGCGGGCTTCATCTTTGACGATGTCATCAATACAAAAGGAGACTTTCATGATCGAGACAGTAATGACCCAGTGTTTCCTTGTAAACTTACCTGATCTATAGTGTTTTGACCTAGAGAATTGACACCGTGTAATATAAAACACTGTAATGGGCCTATATACTGCTACATGTAGTGTTGTCATCAGTTGCTTGTATTGAAATTCATGTTATTAGTCGAATTGTGATGAGGATGGGTGTATTGAACACTGTAATGGACCATTGATTGTTGGCCAATGTTATGCTTTTCCTAGTGCATGCTTTGAATTTTTTGGTGTGTTTAGTATCTATTTTGATTGCTCTTGCTAAACTGGATTGACAATAACATGATTGCAGGAATTCCTGAAGTATTGTCCAACTTTATCTTTTAAGTTACCAAGTTGAAAAAGTTTTTATCAGCACATGTTGCTGCATCAGCTTTAGTGCTGTGAAGGTACATATCTTTCTCACATTTACGGAGAGTTTTGAACATTTAAAATTTTATGCAGACATCGGTTGCAAATTTTTATCACAGATCTCGCAGCAATACATTATATAATTATGTTATCCTAGATTTTTGCAACACAACAGTGAGTCGTTTTACCAAGTCTTAAGTATGGTTTGCAAAACTGATTAGCTTGGTTGACCTCTGGATAGAGGCCTTGGGTTCGTTTGTCCCTGAATGATTATCTGTGATCAGCTTGGTTTGCAGATTACTTATGTCAACACATTATGATTGATGACAATTACTTGTTTGGCTAATCAGTTTTGAAAACGACCGAAGGGCTTATATGTGATTAGCTTAGTTTTCAGATTACTTAAGTATGTCAAGACACATTATGATTGATGATAATTTAGTGTCTATTTTGATTGCTGCTGCTAAACTGGATTGTCTATTTTGATTGCTACTAGTAAACTAGATTGACAATAATATGATTGCAGGAAGTGCAGGCATCTGTGTCGGTTCGTGGTTAAAACCGGCACAGATACTTAACTGACATAGATTATAAACTTATCTGTGTCGGTTCGTGGCTAGAACCGACACAGGTACTAAGTATCTGTGCCGGTTCTATCTGTGTCGGTTTGTGGATAGAACCGGCACAGATGTTTATCTTTAGCGGAGGTTTTTCAACCGGCATAGATGAGTGTTTTCATCTGTGCCTGTTTATTTGTGCCGGTTCAAAAACCGGCGCAGATGGCCGGTTATGAACCGGCACAAATCCTCCTTTGTGGTGTAGTGCTTATACCCCTGCCATTGAGCACTTGAACTCACCCAGCCTGCTTTTCTTTCACTGAAATTTATTGAACAAGAAGCGGTTCATGTGAAAATGAATCAAGGATAACAACGGGCACTGCAGTCTATTACACCAGAATATATGCTGCATTAACTAGGCTGTCTTTACGTGCATTATGTTAGGTGTGCCAGCAATACATTGTGAAGTTTTTTTCTTCAGAATACACACTCAAGTTAAGCAACCTGCAATCTGCTGCTTCTAAGGAAGGACACTCGATCAGTGTGTCCATTCGGACTATGTGAAGCGAAGACTTAATAACCACACTTACTTCAAGAAGCCAGACGCTCAAGTGAAATCTTTATTTCAAGTAGGTAAAGAGTCGGTTCTCGTATTAAGAAAAGAAGCAGGGGTAGAGGTTGTTTTTTCAACTTATCTTCTTAGCTTATTTATCTATCTTCGAAACAAAAAGTAAAATGCTTTGCCTTTTGCACTCTAATCTTTTTTCCTTAAAAGTGTGTCCCAAAGCTGTAAAAGGTAAGAAACGAAATGGACTAGACTTTCCAACCTACCTCAAAAAGCTCTTAAAGTTCAGCTTATAAGCAAGGGTTAATTGGATAGATGCCACTACAGAGTGGGGAATTCAGAAAATGCCACCTTACAGTTGCTCCACCTAGAATTGCCATTATAAAACCAAGCAAACTAGAAGATTGCCATTGTCCAAATTTCAAAGCACCTTTTTGGGTATGCCAAGCCTCAGGGATTCAAATCCCAATTTCATCCCAAATCCCGCCTAAGCCTGATTTTCGATTACCTACGATTTCCCATTAAAATTTGACAAAATTTTGATTTTAGAAATTTAAATCGAACGGTGTGAGCGAAAAAGAGAAATGGCTTGGGTTCTCGAAAAATCATTCAGTTTCACTAGGAAATCATTTGATTTCATCAGAAATCGTTTGGTTTAAATGAGAAATTGAGACAGGAAAATCGCTTGGTTTAGTTCTTTTTTGGAAAATCACTAGGTTTTATAAAAAAATTGACTAATTTTAGCGTAAAATCATTTGGGATTTTTTTTATTTTTTCTAAAATTTCAAATTTAAACTTTGGCTTCAATTTTTCGGACCGTGATCTAGCTAGATCCCTTTCCACGACGATTTAGTGATTTCCGACGATTTCCCATGATTTTTAAAAACTATGCCCAACCTGTATTTTCATATTAAAACAACTTTGTCCTCATCTTCTACCTCCCTCACTCTCTTTCCAACCTTGTTGGGATGATCGGGCGGCGACACCCGGACCTCGTGGACGATGACATCAGCTCTTAGATCCGTGGACGACGACAGCGCTCGTACCATTGGACGGCGGTGGCGCTCGGACCTCTGGACGGCAGTGGCGCTCGGACTTGGATGGTTGTGGCGCTCGGACCTCAGGGATGGTGGTGACGTTTGGATCCGTGGATTGCGGCGGTGCGGTGACCTCCTGGTGGCGCTTGGACCTCGTGGATGCGGTGGCGCTCGGATCCTGGAAGGCGGCGGCGCTCAGACCTCATGGATGCGGTGGTTGCTCAGACCTCGTGGATGGTGGTGGCGCTCGAATCTCGTGGACGGCGGCGAGCTACCGCGAGAGGCGAAGGAGCAACGACGAGCAACAAATGCCCTACCTCCATGACAGTGGAGCATAGGGAGGGGGAGGAGCAGAGGCGGAGGCACGACGCCACTGTGTAGTCGCGCTAGCCTCACCACCGCTACCACCATTTGTCGCCGATGGAGCTCGACTGAGAGAGGAAGGGAGGAGGAAACTACCGGCAACTGTCTCCAGCGGCGGGAGTAGAGAGAGAGGGGCCCCGTTTCTTTCGGTGGAAACTGGCGATTGGTGGTTGGCGGTTTTAGTGTAGTAAATTTATAAGTCTTTGAAAAAAATTTAATAAGCCTAAAAAGAAATCATATAAAAATAACAAATTTTACTATAGCAAAACGTCGACCGCCGACCGCCACGAAAAGAAACAGGGCCAGAATGAGAGAGAGGAGGGAGGTTGAAAAAGAAGATAGACTCACGGAAAATTGTCCTAAAACAAAAATAAAACCTGCTCATACACTCAAAAGTGTCACATGTCGAAAATAGTAGCATTTTTACGATTTAACCAGTTTTACAATGACAATTCTGGGAGAAGCAACTTTATGGTGGTATTTCTCTAAATTCCTAATTACACGGTGGCATCTATCTAATTAACCTTATAAGTAAATAAGAAGATAAGTAAATAAGATAAGCCGAAGCGAACACCCTCATAATAAGCGACTTTTCCATGAGCTCAATGACAAAATTTTCTTAGGTTTATAAAAAAGGCATATTTCATCTCAATTTTGGGACAAATAAACAGGTCCAACCAACTTTGAGACAGCTCAACTTTGGGCTGATTTTCTCTGTACTAGCAGGGTGCCTATGCGTTGCAACGAACAACAAAAGAAATTGGTAGATATAAGGGGCTGTTTGGTTCATGACCCTCAGGTACTTTACCAATGAAAGGTCGTGCCTTTGTGATTTGGCCGTCGTTTGGTTCGCAACCTTCAATTGGCACAAAGGCAAAAAAATTTGGCACGCCGAGCTACAGTCAACAGCACGGGCTGCATTGGCGTGGGCAACCAAATTGAGCGCCAATGCTGGTGAGGGCTGAGCCAACTTTGTTTGGTCCCACTGTCAGCCAGCCACGGGTATGTTTCATTTACTTGATTTACAATTTCATATTTTTATATCTTTTTATTCGGTGGCCAAATTGCATGAAACAAATTTCATAATTCATCTAAAATCCTAAGTAACCCATTTTAAATACTTTCAATTTTTTTGATTTTTATTAATTTTATCTTATTTTAAATACAACTTTGGTCACTATGCAATGGCTATGAACCAAACAAACCAAAACTACCAATGCAAAGGTCGTGCCCTGGGTTGGTTATGACCAATGCATTGGTATGGTTACCTAGGGCTATAAACCAAACACACCCTAAGAGTAGACAAAGATCATTAACTAATGTCATTTGGTAGAATTTTTTAAGAGAACATCTTGGTAGAATTTTTGACAATTCATCCTTCCAAAAGCAAACACTGTAAAACAAAGTGCCAGCTACAAATAGTTTCATGAAGACAAAAAAGAAACAGTTTGGAGCCCTAGGCTACCACAAACCAAATACAAATTTTCTTCTCATCACCCGATTGGAGGTCACAGCCAAGTAGTCGAAGCAGTCGCCCATAGCAGAACTACGTCTAGACTCTGCAAGACTGTCATCAGGTATTAACTAATAGAGATTCTAATACTCCAGTTAAAGGCATCAAAGATTGTTTTTTTGACAAGTTGTGGGCACACGCTCTGCCTATTCAATTAAACAAAGTTTTTCAGCTGAAATGAATTTTTGGTTTGTAGGCATATAGCATGTATTGTAAATCAGGGAAATTCTTATCGCCGAAATTCAGTCTTATTGGCACCCTCAGAAAAAGAAAAACCGGCCAAAAAATTCAAAGCTGGATGAATTTTATCGAATACTCAATATGAATATAAGTACCTGTTAGATGTCTAACAGTACCTAATCACATGGCTGCTAATATACCAGTGGTAAGCTCTGTGGTACTTGCACAAGATGTCTTGGTTTTTGAGTCCCACCATCCACAATAGTTTGTTCTCTTTTTTGTTTCAAATTCAAATTTTGTTTGAATAATTTTTGCCCCAAAAAAAATGAAAAATCTGAATTTCGCTATGACCGGTACCCTCTAGTAAATTTTTGAAACCGGTAAGTTTTTCCCTACTGTCTGTTATGGGATTATGTCCTTAAATTATTTGAACCATGATTTTAGAAATATATTTGATCAAAGAACAACCAGAAGGTGCAGTTCATAACTTTTGGATGTGGTTATATGAAAGTACCAATGATGCCTCTTCAAAACTGTTTGAAATAATTCTCTCTCATAAATTGTGAAACATGCAGACTCAGGCAAAAAGAAGCAATGCTGAGTTAAGTCTGAATTAAGAAGGAACTCATGCACTAATGTGGGAAATTTAAAACAATATATGTTGCTATACGCTCATCTGATGTAAATGCAATACATGTGACAACTTGGAACGTTTCTTATTAGTTTTATTGAACATAGAAAACTGGCAAAATAAGTTCGAAACTATGTTTTCATGTCCGATTCTAGCAATGGCTATAACAGGTGCGTACTCACTTCTTTTCAGGATTATAGTCATGAACAAGAGACTGGTCTTCAGCTTCCATATCAAAATATTATGGATTGAAATAGAATGGTTGTTTACTGGGATTGCTCAACTTCCATAGTTGTGGAGAGCTCAACATCCTGTCAAGATAAAGGTTTTCAAATGGTTGTTTCTAATCAGAGCCAATTTTGATCAAGATGGGAGCGGCGTTTTATCCACCTTTCCCGTAACAAGAAATATACGTGTGGAGTGCTAATGGCAAGGTCATGTAATGGGCGACAAAGAGCATATGATTTCTTGTTGTCTGCAAAGAAAACATCTCCCTGTTTGAGCAGTTAAAGTTAAAAATGTATACCAAACAAAATGGACATGAGAATCTATAGCATTGGCCTGCGATCAACATAGGCCTTGGAAAAACTAATTGAGAATATATAACGGGATTTGGATAGCTTCACATTACCAGCGAATCGGCTAGTACAACCGGTTCGAAACAGGTTTTAGAACCGGTCGTAGGCAACCGCGACTGGGAGCACCAGAAGCGGTTCTACGAACCGTTTCTAGTGGTGTCTAAAAAGATAAAGAATATTGGAGTATGTGGGATTTGAACCTAGGACCTCACTCCTTCTCATGACCCACGCCTCACCCAGCTAGCCAACCCATCCACGCGTGCTCTCTAATAAGATAAGACAAGCTTTCCTTTTAACAATTCGAAAAATGGGCCTCTAGCAGCCCCTTCTGTTGCTTGGGCTTTAGAAGGGGTTCGTGTCCCCAACCCCTGCTACAGGTGCAGGGGGCTTTAGAAAGGGTTCATGACACGAATCCTTCATTGCTTGCTTGCTTTAGAAGGGTTCAGATATTTAACCGCTTCTAGAGGGTTTTTCGCTTGAGTTATTGAACCGCCATGTTGAACTATTAAGCGGTGCGCATTGAACCGCTTATGATGTACCGTTTGTGATGCCCTGTTTTCTAGTAGTGTCAGCAAATGAGAACCAATTACTACTAGCAGATTATTGCAAAGCTCACTACTATTTCGTTTCGTTTCAGGTCTAGAACATAAATTAAATGTATGCTCGCATAGGATATCATTACACGATCAATAACTGAGCACCAAAGGTTAGGTAACTTACCGAAATTGACAAAATTCTTCGCTGGATTCCTATTAAGCAATTCACCAAACTGTTGGTATGCATAGATAACTGAATGTGCTCTTCAATTTCTCTAGAGCATTCCATAAAAAAAAACCTTCCATGCATACAGTGAGACTAATTTCAAATGCAAAAAAGGAGATTTTTTTTTTCTCAAAGCAAGCAACCGAACCGAGGTATCGACAATAATCCCATCCATGACCAGCAAATAATAAAATAAGAAGACAAGATAACCCTTCAAGAAACCCTTGAACCTAACTCTTTCACGTCTCCGTATTCTCGTCCGTCGTCTCTTCTCCCCCACTGCGCTGCTCTTCCCGTTCGAGCGCGCGCGCGACTGGGGCAGAGCTCAGAGCTCATGGCGACGATGGTGGTGAGGGGGCTGAGGAGGGGACGAGCGAGCGGCGCCTCGCGCTGCCTGGCACAGTCGCTCCGCAGATTCGTGAGTCCCCTCTTCGATTTGCCATTCGATTCGCTCCACCTCGCTCCCCTCCTCCGTCGATCTTTGACGGGGAAACCTAGAGTCGGTTCGTCCGAATCGTTTCGTCCAGATCAATCGCTTGCCGTGAAATCTCTTGTGCGAATCCCAGTCGTGAACCGAGCAATCCGAACGAGACAGAGAGAGAGCGCGAGATCCTCAGCCCAATGGCGCAGGCATTTCGTTCCCCAAATTTTTTCTCTGTGCTGTGCTCTATCCGTCCATTAGGTTTTCGATTCCGTTTTGCATCGATGAGGAGCTCCGATCGTGCCTCGCTGACTAGCTCACGTGTCCTGTTAGGTAAGCACATTGGTCATCGCGGAACACGAGGGTGGGTTTGTGAAGCCGTCGTCTTTGAGCACGTTGGCAGCTGCGGAGGCCATTGACAGAGAGAATAAGGTTTCTCTTCTGCTGGGTGGATCCGGACCGACGCTGCAGAAGGCTGCCGAGCACGCTGCATCTAGCCATCCGTTGGTGTCTGAGGTATCACTTACTACTGGCTGGCTATTTCATATTTCACTGTGTTTGTCTTTGAACGCTGATAAATTATATGTTCTTGCATCTTTTGTGCCAAGTTCTGTCTGTCAGTTCAGAGGAGAAGATGTTTTCTGATCATTGTTCTTGCTTATCACATTGCTTTATTCCATTGCAGGTTCTTGTGGCTGATTCAGACGTATTTGCACATCCTTTAGCTGAACCTTGGGCTGAGCTACTTCGCTCTGTTCAGCAGAAAGGTGGCTACTCTCATGTTATAGCATCGTCAACATCGTTTGGGAAGAATTTGCTTCCACGTGCTGCAGCTCTTCTAGATGTCTCCCCTGTTACGGACATCACTGCCATATCTGAGCGAAGGGTCTTTGTAAGGTTTGATATCCTACTGTTTGCCCATCGAGCATGCTGGTCACGTTTCAGCACATGTTATTGGGGGTAGCATGTGGTTTTGCAATATATGATGCTCATGTGCTGCATACATGAACTATTTCTCATGTATTGGAAAAGATTCATTATATCTCCAAGCCTGAACTGATCGGTGAGAGGTCATCAGGTTCTATGGCATTTTCTTGTTCATTTTCTGCCCGTTTTGCTACCTTAGTACCTTATTATGCTAATTTATATTACTTCCGATTTCCCATTTTCTTTGGATAAGAATTTATTCTTTTAACTTTGAATCATGAACCTAAAGATGAAGGGATCATCGTATCTTGATTCCTATTAGTCCGTAACAGCCTTCTGTGATGCTTTCTGCTTTGCTTTTCTGTCTCTTTTCTATCCATAGTACCATAAGGCTTGATGTTTTTACATGTTATCTCAATTCTATATGCCGTCAGCAATTTAATACGTTGATCAAGACATATGCCTTTTGTCGTCAGGCCAATTTATGCTGGAAATGCACTTTGTACCATACGATATACTGGAGAGGATCCTTGTATGATGAGTATAAGATCGACATCATTTTCTCCAACTACTGAGGCTATGTCAGAAGCAAAAGTTGCACCTATCACCCAGGTTGATCTCTCTTTCCTCAGTGAAGGTTTGTTTGGTTTCCTCAACATATTCTTCTATTAAGAGTTAGCAATATCTTTTTTGCCCTTCATAATTGTTGTTGTTTATTTTGTGTTCCCATCTTTCTTGGACCTTAAGTTTTTTTAATAATACTGTGTCTTCTGTAATTAAAATCTGGGACTAGATAATGTTCACTAGATTATTTCCTTTCCCCATCTTTTTTTTTCTATGAAGTTGAAGCATGCTGTAGAAAAAAGGATGCCTTTTGATTTCCTATATACTGACAAATTGCTAATTTTTAGGCATCTATGTTAAAATATTTTTTACTTTCATGTACAGGAAGCTCAAGGAAATCTACATGGTTGAATCTGACAACCGAAGATACAGAACGGCCAGATCTTGCAAATGCACGTGTAGTAGTTACTGGAGGCAGAGGTTTGAAGAATGCAGAAAATTTTAAATTATTGGAGCAGCTTGCTGAGAAACTTGGTGCAGCTGGTTTGTACCTTCTTCCTTTTTTGCTTTGCTGTTGAAATTGGTTGTGTTGCTATTTGATCAAGGCCTTATGTGAAATTCAATCCTCTGCAGTCTGTGCATCTTTTTTTCTGACTGAATACTTTTCCTCTATGCAGTGGGTGCGACCAGAGCTGCTGTTGATGCAGGTTTTGTTCCAAATGAACTTCAGGTAAGTTCTTCAACTCTATCCATGTGTTACGCCATGTCAAATTACTACTGAATGTATCCAACTAATATAAATTTTAGATGTCATATGCTCCAACATGTCTTGTTAAGCTTATTGCATTACCACCATAATAACAGTAACATGATATTGTAGTAGTAGTCCCTTTAGGAACAATACTGCACATTATTTACAGCAAGCTAGGTTGGGAGAAAAGATGTTACATGACACCAATTGTTTGTTTTTTAAGTACAGAGCTGTACAGCTTTGCGAAATCCACTGCGCCAGCTATGGCTGTTATGGACTTCTGTGACCTTTTTTTGCTCTTTTTTATTAGTTTTTCATTTATTGTTGCAATGTTCTATTTTCCCTCAGGTTGGTCAGACTGGAAAGATAGTTGCACCTGAGCTCTATATGGCGTTTGGGGTTTCTGGAGCAATACAGCATATAGCAGGAATGAGAGATTCCAAGGTTATTGTCGCTGTCAACAAAGATGTTGATGCCCCAATATTTCAGGTTCGCCATCGCTCCTTCCCTCTCTCCCTCACTCTGCTGTCAATCAAGATGCTGGTGCCCATGGCAGAACCCTAGTATCTTCCTTTCTTAATAGCTGTGTGTGCATACATGTGTATTGGGCAATCTCATGTCTGATTTTCTATCATGAATTTGTGAGGGTGCAAAATCGCATGCACTTCCTGAGTTGTCACATGCCTATCATGACCGTGCATCAGATCAAAAGTTTGCAAGTTATCCAACAACATTAGCATTGTATAGACCAGTTTACACCGTAGTTTAAAATTATGGCATAAGTCCATATTACACCCCTCAATTATAAAAAAAAAATCCATTCTAAACTCCAAAATACAAAACCCAACTATCAATGCCAGGTCATTTAGTATCATCGGTGCTTTAGGAGGGTGCTTTTGATGACGTGGCAGGCTGCACATGTGTCATTGATTTTTTAATCTAAAATTTATATAAAATTCTAAAAACACGTTGGTGTATAAGGATCATGAAAACAATGTTTTTTAATTTTAAAAATGCTTAAAAATTTTAAATTATTCTTTTGTTATTTTAGTTGAATTAACTAAGAAAATTTTATTTGGATATTGAAACATTTAAATTTGTATAGATATTTTTCTTGATCCTTTTGCACCAAAAAATACTATGACACGTGTGCAGTGATGTGGACAATTGATTGCCACGTCATCAAAACCACCCCCCTAAACCACCATTATGGGTGTTAAATGACCTGGTATTGATAGTTGGGGGTGTTAAATAACAGGTTCTATATTTTGGGGTGTAGAATGGACTACGTTGATAGATGATGGTGTAATATGGACCTATTTCTAAAATTATTAAGCTTTTTTACGCATCGCTGTTTGGTCTTATCTATAGGTAACTTGTCCGCAGGCTGACACCAGTTCCTTTCCTGCCTTCCAAAATATGTTGCTTTGCTTTCTTGGAAATTTTGGCTTAACCAGAATTCACATCTTCTAATAACATCTAGAAAGAATTCGCTTCATCCATCCATTGCAGTTTAAACCATCAAATCTTTATTGGCACTGTACATTTCTGTAAATAAAATGTTATAGATAGAGCAAAGGAGAATTTCTTAAGAGCCCCAACCTACAACAAAGATTTTTTTGACTTGTATAGTTTTGTATATGTAGCAGGATTCCAATCACAGAATTCCAAGCTTTTTTGTATTTCATGTTTTCTAGGTCGCAGATTACGGACTCGTTGCTGATCTGTTCGAGGTTCTTGACGAATTGCTAAAGAAGCTACCAGACAAGAAATAAGCGGCTGCCGTCATGATATGTGTCCATCTCTGATCTCTTATTTGCTCATATGTTACTTGTAAGATGAAAAGTTCTGCCGTAATTCAATAATAATTACAGAAACTAGCATGTTTTATGTTCATAGAAGCATTATCAAGGGCAAAGCATGGAGTCCCTGCCTTCAATCGCGTTCTATTTTAGGGTACGTAGATATATGCTTGGCTTAAAGAGTCAGTAATGGTCGTTTAGGCGTAGCGGGTTTGCATGGAGTATCACTATGTACATACATCAACACAGCGCTACAGTAGATGAGCCAAGATGGCAACAACAGACTCTCAATGATCCAGCATGGGCCAACGTTGCAAAAGTCGTTGGGTGATGGTGACTGTTTCAAGGCTTTCAAGCATGGGCCAACTGACTAACGAAATAAACATGCGCTCAGAAGCAACACAACGCCAGAAGAATGCCATAACATCGTGTGTACAGAGTTACAGGCTGTTACAAGATAGCGTTACATTGAGTGATTTGTGGGATGATGAGCTAATGGTTTTCTATAAGAACGTCAGAAAATGCTCGCCAAAACACCTTATTGTTTTGTCGTCAAATGTACACTAATGCCATCAAATGAACAAAATATATGTGAACATCAAAACGTTCATAAATGTTACAAGTATACGAGACTGCGACCTGTATGAACTAAAACCATTCCTCTTGTCTGGAGAGATCATCACGATTCTGACTTATCAGGTGGTGTTCCGACGAGCCAGCCCCACATGCCACCGGAACCTTGCCTCTGCTTCGCATCGAATGCTGCCTGCTCAGAGGCGGCTTTCTGTCGTCGAAGCAGCTCCACCTCCTTTTCCAATGCATCCATACTTTGAAGCTTTTGCCGTAGCTCCGCAACATCCACCTGGGGAAGGGGGTATTCCGTTAACTAAGAATGATCAAGGAACCAAGCATCGATATTAAACTCATTTGACCCAATTAAGTGCATGCCAAGAAAAAAGAATGTCATAATATCATTGGAGAGGATAACTTGTGATCTGGGTCCCTAATCCCAGTGGTTACTGTGGCAGTAGTGTAAAACTAGACAAAGTAAGTTATACAATGCAAAGCAATTTGTACCTCAAGTTTGAAACATCTTGACTGCTCTGCGGCAAGTTGGCCCCGGACAGCTTGCAGTTCCTACACGACAGAAAATAATCCATATGTCAAATAAAAAATCTAGGACAGTCTATTTTACACCCTAAACCATCGCGCTTCGTCTGCATGACCCCCTAAACTATGAAACCAAGTATTCTGCCCCTAAAACCATAAAACCGGCGTAAATAACCCCTTGAGGGTGGATTTGTAGGTGGTTTCGCCACTGTGGCATGCGAGCTCGTATGTGGCACGTGACATGGCATTAGAGTGCATATTTAAGTCTCTCCTTTCTCCTCTTCTCTTCTCTCTCTTCCCTCTCTCCTTCTCTCTCTTCCCTCTCTCTTCCTGCTGCTCCTCTCTCTCCCCACCGGCCGCCCCTCCTCCATACTCTGGCCCTGGCCCTAGTGCCACCCCCTCCTCCTAGTCACCCGGCGAGGTGGCTCGGCCCCGTGGCACTCCGGGCAATGGTGGTCGACTAGGTCGAGGCCGCGGCGAGTAGGGGATAGTGTGCACATGGCGACGACGCGTGAAGCGATAGCGGCATGCGGACAGCATTGGAGCGGCAACATGAGGATTCCAGGCGACGGGTCGTGGTCTAGCCACCTCGCATCGCGGCCTCCGCCCATCCCTCGCCGCCACCATGGCCATTTCCCACGCCGTCGCCTCCGTCCTTCGCTTGTCACCGCTGTCCCCGTCCCCGCACCATCATCTCTACCCCCTTTCCCACATCGTCGCCTCGGCCCATCCCCGTGCTGCCGCTACTGCCCTTCCTCCGCGTTGATTGCGCTGCCCCGCCTTCACCCCTAGCACTGCCTCCGCCATGGCCGGAGCAGAGAGAGATGAGGGAGAGCTGCCGGCCTTTCCCGTGCCATCGCCTCCGCCCTACCTAGCGCTGCCACCTCCGTCCTTCCCCATGCCGCCACCTCTGCCTCCGCCCTTCCCCGCGCTGTCACCTTAGCCTTTGCCCTACCACGCGTCGTCGCCTCAGCCTTCGCCCTACCCCACGCCATCGCCTCCGCCTCCTTTCCTGTGCCGCCGTTGTCTTTGCGTTGATTGCACCACCCTGCCTTCACCCTTGGCACTGCCTCCACCCTAGCCCGAGCAGAGTAGAGAGGGAGATGGCGGAGAGAGAGAGGGAGATGGGGGGAGTCAGGGAGAGAGAGGAGAGGGGAGAGATGAGGAAAGGTAGAAGACATGGAAGAGGATGACAGCCAGATCCCACACATTTTATTTTTATTATGTTTTTGTGACTAACTGCCACCTCCCTCGCCACATGGGCAAAACCACCTCACAAACAGCTTTAGGGGGTTATTCATGCCGGTTTTGTAGTTTCGGGGGGCAGAATACCTAGTTTTATAGTTTAGGGTGTTATGTAGACGAGTGCGATAGTTCAAGGTGTAAAATAGACTTTTTCCAAAAATCTACAGAAGTAATCCAGATTACATTTTCTGCACATTCAAACTAAAACTGCCGAGTAGAAACACAGATAAACATAGTACTAGTTGCACATGCATATAATCCCAAATTCCCAATGTGACTTTAAAAGGTCCAGCTGCTTACTTTGCTCAAGTAATGGTTTCTTTATGGGCAGTATATGTCAGGACTACGGTGATGTTACGAACAATGATATAATAGTAATATGCTGTGCAAGAATAAATACACACACAAAAACTATTCAATACAGGTAAAGCTTAATCCCATTAGCATCTCTTTTGAGTAAAAATTGAACTCACTATCTCAGACTCTGCACTACATAGCTATTCAATACAGGTAAAGCTTAATCCCATTAGCATCATAAGATGTTAAAAATTGAACTCACTCTCAGACTCTGCAATACATAGTAGTTTCTAAACCAACTGAGAATAAACAAGATTACAGAATAAGCTTACTTGTTCTGATTCTTCAAAGATTACTTAGAATAAACGAATGAGAAACTACAGATTGGTAGGGACAGATTTAGAAGAATCAGAAGATAGACAAGACTCACCTTTGTCAGTTCTGCATTTCTAGCCTCTGCTTCAGCTATCTCTTCTTTAAGTTGAATAGTCTGCAGTTGTTCCCTGTTAAGTGTTGCTTCTAGTTCCTCTTTCTCAGCTTTAAGAGCTGCTAAAAATTGTTCACTTGCTTCATCGTTTCTGTTTTTCTGAAACTCGGCACAGCATGACAAAATAAAAGAAAGATGGTGAGTTTCTTCCAAATGATTGAAGGCGTCATTATTAACAAGTTGAGAGCAATATATCCTAAGGCATTACCGTATCAGCACTGTCCATGGCAATTTCTCGTATCTTCCCATCTTGAGAAATGTCAACCTCAGGTTCAAGAACCCTAGATGTATTATCTGAGATGGGTTCTTCTCTTCCATTTGATAGCAAGTCTGATTTTGTGCTAAGTTTAAGAGCGTAAACCTGTACATGAACAAAAAAAAAAGGTTAAAACTTAAACGTAAAACTCACTAACAAAATGCCAGTTACCTCGTTGCTGTATCGTCCATTATATCCTCCAAAGGAAATGAGATAATCATCTCCATTATAATTGCTATACACTAGAGTCATGCCCTAGAAAATAACAGGATCAAATATTACCGGCCAGAAGAAAACCATTCTAACATCAACATAATGCTCAAGAGGTATACCTCACTGGCAAGGGGAACACGTCCTTCTACAGAGCTAACAACTGACCATGTGAAAGTTGACATGTTAAGCACAAGTGTTTCGGAGACGCCTGTAAAGAAGAATGTATAAGCTGACTACATGTTAACATAACTCAAAATATACTATAGGTACAATTTAGAATTGACGGCCTGAAAGAAGCTCATGTCTGCTGTGACACTGTAAAAGTTGAGTCACAATTCATTAGCATTAACAAACAACATGTGTTATTCCTTTTAAAGGAGAGGGATGGTATAATTCAAATTCCAAGATGACAATTGTACTCAGACCATTGCTTTCTGGGTTTCAATAAGATTTTACGGAGTATTTCCTGAGGTTATGTGACACTTTGATCACTGAACATTAATGCAAACAACCTTCTCATATGTAAGGGACCAAATTGCAAAGCAACATCTTTGAACTACTATCTAACTGATTTTTTTTACAAGAAAATCACAGCAGGATATTATCTAACTGATGGGTCACTGCTGAGGTGTAGAAGGAATTCCCTAGGCACTATATGCAGACAAGGCTTAAGGAAAATGTAGTTTTCAAAACTCTTAACAGCACATCCAATCCAATCGATAATGATAAGATTAAATACGGAAATTCTCTCAGGAGGTGAAAAGCTACTAGTAGTACAGACATGTACATTAAATCCATATAGAGCTACATCTTCATATCATAGATCACAAGAGCATTTAAATGTACAAAGCTTGGACACTAAACACATACCACTTTTGTTATTGCCACCACCAACTATGTACCAATTCTCCCCAACAGTTGCACCTGCATGGCCAGCTCGTGGGCTTGGAGTCAAACCCTGCTGTTTGGGTCTTGACCATTCCATCTGTAATTCCAATAAAACTTAATAATTAAGATAAATTTACCAAATTTACAGAATTCTAGCAAGAAAATAGTTCTTACCGTTTGCAAATCAAGGACATGTAGGTCATTGAAACATGTTGCATGAGATCCCCCACCAAAAATTAGAAGATAGCGGTCAGCATAGCAAGCAGCGGCATGATCTGATCTTGGAGGAGGAGCGGTGCCTCTAAAACATAAAGCATGATGAGTTCAATTCAGAAATATAGTAATATGGAATTCAGCCTACTAAACAAGATGTTCTAATTCCATCATTGCAGAATTATTCCATATATAAAGGTTATTTAAATGCAGGTACTTAATGGCTATTGTTTGATCAAATATGTGCATGGGAATAAATGGATATTTCTTTTTCGTAATGAAGCTCCCATAAGATGACCATTTTTATGAGCTGCGAAACATATTTTAGGTTTCGCATGCAATGTGTCATGGTTTCAAAATGATTCAAAATGATCCATAAGATTGAGTACTTACATTGCATCCACATCATCCCATGTCATGGTTTCAAGATCAAGAATGTGCAAATCATTCAAAAGACATCTTTTTGCATCTTCACCGCCAAACAGGACCAGAGTTGTTCCTACAAGTGTCACTGACTGACCTCCACGAGAAACCTGCAGCACATATTTTTACTTATGAAATATGTTACCGTTATATAAAATGGATAACCAATAACACAGCAAAATGAACATTGTTTATGGTGCAAGATCATGAATTCTTCACTATTTGCCTGACAGGCCCTTTTAACGTTACTGATCACTTGAAAGTGATGCTTGGGGTCATCTGAGCATGTATCAATGAACTACTGCTGTATTGCAACCATCAAATTACATAGGGAGAAGCACTCTGATCCATGGACTTAGGGAGGGACAAAAAACAAATTTTAGTGCAAAAGATGCCCTCAGTGGATGGGCAGAGTTGAACCAGTTCTTTAAACATCATACATAAATAATTGATGATGTGTATGATCACCTAAACTGCTATCTGATTCTAGCACCAAACACACCCATAAAAACTTTGGTATAAGTTGTAAATGAATCAGTCACCCCATACAACCATATGAATGACCTCGAGAAAACAACCATATGTGTAATATATACATTTAGTAAAGCTCACTGTTCAATTTAGATTCTGTTCAGTAAGTTTGATCTTGTTTTCATCTTTCTCTGATCCTAGCTGTGTAGTTTGCTTGATCTCAAGCCTTCATTTCCTGCCAAGTTTTCATCCACTGGAGCCAATTGAAGACTTCTCGGGACTTGACCACAAAATTTTTGAAGTATTTTGACCACTTCAAAAATTGAGTGAACATGTGTTTCAGCAAAGTTGAAGGCCAATGCAATGCCTTCAATGCAATGAGTACGCCAGGACCATAATTGCCAGACAATTAGAACAGTATGTAAGTACTCATCATACACTTTTAAAGCCCTTATTTTACAACATATATACTGTGTAGCAAACTCTCGGCAATAATCAAGCATAATTCCAGAGACAATTAGGACTGCACCTAAGAAATCCACCCACAATTTAAGGCCTTATTTCTACACACATCTAACTGTGTTTAAACCAAAACTCACTCTTGGCTAAAATCAAGCACTGGCCAAAAAAAAAGTAGTAACATTGGGACAAGTAAATGTCAAAGAACATTGAAATAATGAATAAGCAGTACATTAAATTTGTGGTGTAGGCTCAGAGTGAGTTATGGGTTGAAAAAATTTACCGGTGGTTTCCCATAAGTCCTGACAATCGACCAGGAACAAGTATGTGGATCAAATTCCTTCACTAGCATAAAAATACCAGAAGCAGAATAACAACATCAAAACAAAAACAAATCATAGCAATGAGAGACAAAATTAGTATCATGGTACAATGTACTAAAATGTGACTTTTAGTAAACCTGTAATGCTTTCGGATGGATCCTTTGTATGTCCAGCAATAGAGAAAAATTTGTTGCTCCATGATATCTACAAATAGCAGTAAAGGATAACCATCTGAAATATAACAACTTTGCAACAGTTATAACTATTTGTGTCAAAATTTACCAAAGAATGGCCAGCACACGGAGAGACTTGTGCTGTTTTAACTGAATCAGATGATTCTGCTTGCAATTTAGCATCAATCTTGGACCAAGTCAAACTCTTCAAATCCAAAGCCTGCCTCAGCATAAAATATGACAAAGAGACGTGCATTAGGTCAGTGTTACACTGTTACTTAATGCTATAGTTGATGCAACAAATTTCAATCGTCAAGTCTGTCTGTAGATGCAGTTGTTTTCTCTCCAGCTATTATCTAAATAATTTGGACATATTCATGCAGGAAATACATAAGCCATGGATCACCTAAAACACTTGTTATTTTGTTCGCAATCTATTTTAGGAAAAATTATTGTTGTCTCCTTGCATAGTGACAACATATTCAACTTCACAATAATCTACAGAATAAAAGCCTAATTGTAAGCTTTTCATAAAGAAGCACAAGGGAGACTCTAATTGTTACAAGAAACACATATTTACACATTGCACCAATATTACAAAAGATCAGGCTTAGGGATCATGAATACATATTTATCTTTACTCTAGACAGTGTGTACAATACAAAACAAATAACAGGATTCATTTATATGGCCTGCTGGATTGTTATATTTAGCGTAATATACCTGAAGGTCACTAAGATAACGTCCATTATGGTTTCCACCAAATACATACATTTTGTCTCGCAATACAGTTGCTCCATGCTGCAGCAACGAAAAGACACATTAATGGTACAAAAGTAAATAGAAGAAACATGTTCAAGTTACGATACGGATAAGTCAAGGGAGCATATGGTGCACCTCATAACGAGGTTTAGGACGCTGCCCGCTGACAGATAATGGAGTCCATTCTTCATGAGCACTGACAGTACTGAGGCCTTCCAGAGTAACAACTTTGTCCTGTGTTTCCACTGAACTTCTGTTTTCAGAAATGGTTTTAGGTTCTGGAATTGATGCTCCATTGGTTGAAGTTGATACAATGTTTGTCTCTTCCTTTGGTTTCTTATGAAAATAAATACAGATAAACAGTTTATTAAGCTCGTTCTTCGAAAAAGAAAATACTATGCTAGATAATGGGGTGGAAATGTAATCGAATTCTGAGGATAAAAGTGAATTCTGAATACTTAGGCAAACAACAACAGAAGCAACATACTTTTGACAGAGAAAACCCCATTATCTAATGTGACTTACATGCATTTCAATATCTACAACAGGTTCAGGGTTGAACTCAGGGACTCTGGAGTACCATCCAGGATCTTCCTCCTGCAACAATACCAATGTATCCATTACATCATTTGCACACAGTGAAGAATATCATGTAACTAGTCTAGGTATACCTCCAAGATTTTGACAAAAAGGCGCATTGCCTCCGTTGATGCCATGCTTCCAAGACCGTGCCAGCTAAAAACACAAAAAGTATAAGCAAACAGCAGTTATTTCACTCTCGCAATCATCTTTCTAGGTTGACCTACACAGACATCTATCAAGGTTGAGCATTCAAAATACGAACTACAAAAGAGTTGTGGCCTTTGCAACATAGGAAATTCAACTCTAACTTCTAGCTGGTTGGCAACATTCCTTGCAACTCTCGCTGAAGCAACAAAGCAGAGAGTACAAGACAAACAGGTGTATCTGCTTATGCCTACTCACAATTCAAGATTAAACTAGATCACTTCTCCTTTGTTTTACACCGAAGCTTCCACAAAATTTGGTTTCTAGTGCGAAAACTTCAAGTGGGATTTCAGTGCAGAGATACCAACCTCGTCCATTTGCTCTGCTCCACGGGGTTCCACGCCCTTGGCTTCGGCACATTGCATGGCCCTACCGTGGCCTACACCAAAACGAAACCCAAAATCACCAACCGAATTCCGATAGCCAAAGGCCCAAAGCAAATCTCTCCACCGAAAGCCAGAGATGAGCAAGCTAACGCAACAGTTCAACCCTTCACCAGCGCCAATTCCACCATTTCACCCGAGATCCACAGAAATCTCAACCCCCGCTCCCAAAAGCAATCGCCAAAAGCAACACCAGGCGACGCGCCACCACTGACCTGCTGGTACAGGCCGTAGAGCAGGAGGGCGACGTCGTTCTGGAAGCGGGAGATGGCGGCAGAGGTGGCCCCGCCGGTGCCGAAGCCGGCGTAGGCCGCGGCGGCGTAGAAGCGATCGGGGTAGGCGAGGCCGGAGCTCGCCATGGCTGGCGCGAGCCCTAGATCTCTCCCCCTCCTCTGCCCTCGGATCTCGCGTCGCGCGAGCACCAACCGAACGAATCACTAGCTCGAGGAGGCGACTAGGGTTTGCTCCGAACTGCTCCGCTGCGCCCTCCTCCTCCTCCTGCTCCTCCCGTGGAGATGGAGATGGAAATCCGCAGGGAAGGGGAAGGCTTGGCCTTGGAGTCGAGATCTGGAGGGAGGGAGACGGCTCGCTTCGTTCGCGGGCGATGCCTTTAACGCTGCCCGCCGAGGTGGCCGTGGACGCTGATGGGAGCGGCCACGTGTCGGTGACAGGTGGGTGGAGTGACGTGGTGATGGGCGCTGCAAGTGCTCGGCCCTCCGCCGAGACACGAGACGGTGGCGGCCGCTGCACCGTCGATCGCGTCCTGTCTGTGTGCCGCCGACGGTGGATAACGGTCCACAGGAGCATGGGTGGCGATCCACGCTGGATTTCACACCACAAAATAGTGAAGGCCATACTTTCTCTGGATTAAAATTCACTTGTTACTTCGATCACCGAAGAGTATCGTTTCTTCGAAAAAGGGTGTGGATCAGCTGAATGGCATTGTTAATGTCACATCAAAATGTTAACTCATAGTGAATAGCTAAACTTAGTTGAATACGATTGCGCAGTAAATACATGGCTTAGCGTATGATTTGTTAGGATGGTTGCTATATTATAATAACTCTATCTTTTTCTGGGCAGTGATTTCTAATTGTTTATATTTAAGACAATGTTAGCTGAGCATGGGTAGGGCATGACACAAGTATAGGGACAAAAATGACACAGGTCTCCTACTGAACTGTAAAAAAGTCCTACACACATGTAGCCTTTTAAAGTGGTCAAGCCCACTAAGCCACCGGGTCAGGCCAAGTCGCAACTCACAAGCACGAGCGTTGGGCATGCTGTGATCATCGTCTGAGCGTTGATGACTCAGCAGAGCATGGCTGCCTCCACACCAAGCTAAACGGAGACCGTCGTTTGTTGGCACACCACCTCTACGCCAAGCCATCCCATTGGCCATCAGCTCGGCCGCCTCCTTCACCCATCACGAGGCCTCGTCGGCACGGTTTTCCTCACCAATCCAGCCCATCGCCTATTGGGCATCAGGGCGGCCACCTCCCCATCATAAGGCCCCGTCGCCTTACCCCATACTTCTGAAACTAACCAAAGGGAGGAGATTAAAGAGAGAGATGTCGTCTTTTGCATTTCTATGGATCTCTAATGGATCTATTCATGCACAGAAGCTTTCTCTTGTAAATAAGCTCTCAAAAACCGTTAAATTTTGTTAAAAAAAAAATTCCTGGTGATTGGCTTTATTTCATGTGCTTTGACCATGGAGATAGAATCAAGAACCGGTTTTTGTTTTTTGTCATATTATTTTGGTGTCTATATTTGCCGAGAAGGTGTCTTGGAAATGCAATCATCTTTAGAGTGGCATCAACATCACGCACACATTGAGAAATTTCAACTTGTTCGTAGATTTGTTTTTAGGGTCTATTGACTTTTTTTTTAGAAAATTATAAAGCAACTCTATTTTCATGTTCTACTTTTTTTTATCTGTTTGGAGAAACTTTAAATTTGCTTTAATCATGAAATACACTTGTCCTACGATGAATTAGCCTATGTTAGTTTCCATGCGGGCTACCACAACTCCCACGGTATGATTACCAGAATGGGACGTGGGTATGTGGGGAACCATTTTGCTGATTGCGAATGGTGTGGGTAGGTGCGGGATATCCATATGCCGCCCCACTTACATCCCTTCACACATGTTGGAATCTGACTGATACTAGGATAGGATTGGAAACCTCACCTAGAGCCATGCGTTGTACAATTTAGGTACAAGAAATTTCTGCTACTCTCTCTTGACAATAATATTTGATATTTTGAAGCTTGTGAATTCAACATTGGTGAAGACTATTTAGAGACCGTCGGGGGCTAGTTTGCACGCCGGCGACTACTCTTCTTTCCATGTTGCTCTTCTTTCCCACGAGTACTTGTTCTAGTACTAGCATATGGCATGCATAAACTGATGGAGGTCAAGAACATAGTCTCAAGAAAATAAAAAACACATTCTACATTATTTAGAGGTACAAATGACAGATATGCATTCTCAAACCAAAACGATAATCTTTTGTGTGGGTTGTCATGAATAGACTCACAACAAATATTGTTGCCCAGATGAAACATTGCCGATAGATTAAAAATACTAATAAATGATACTATACCAAGTAAAAATGTGTAGTAAATAACAGACAAGTGATAAATTAAGCACATTTACTGCCATTAGTTGTACTAGTTTGGTCGGTGATGCCCAACACCAAATGAAGAGTTGAGGACGTAGAGCACTGGAGGAGGTAATCTTGCCAAAGGGCTTTGCTATATCGGCAGAGGTGGCGGCGGTGGAACAAGACGACTACATGCCCACGATGGCAACATCGTGCATTGCTCCAACAAGACTAGGCAGCCACATCGGCGCGGTAACGACATGACCGTGCAGATAATGCAAGGAGGAGCTGGTTGTCAATAATGAAGATACTAAAAACAATGTTGCAGTTAGCTAGCAATAGGAACGGCGCTGCAGTTAGCTCGTGATAGATACGGCAATGTAGTTACCTTGCGAGGAGGCTATTTTGCCGAGGAGCTTAGCAAGCAGACAGCTGCGCAGGCAGTCTCTCTACGCGTTCAAGTCAGTGACGCCTTGCGATGGCCGGAGGAAGGGAGGACACAACTGTGCATGATGCCTTGTGAACCTAACCGAGTAGAAGACAGAAGGACACAACCACACTAATGGTGCCTCGCAGTGGTCGGAGGATAATAGGATGCTACGCATTGTGCCTTACGTCGGCCGTAGGACGGGAGAATGACAGCTGAACATGGTATATGCCTTGCAACAAGCGGAGTACATGAGGGCACAACCACGCAATTAGTACCTTAATTACGTGAGCCGAGGACGCGATTGCGCCAACTACCGTACTGCGAGACCTAACGGCTATGCGGGTTGGACTGCTTCAAAATGCTAACCTTCGCGGCCTTAAGTGGGTATTTTTGCGAGACAATTTTTGCGAATGGATTTTGCGGCTTAGCGGAAGGCCCGTGCCACTTACGTCCCTATGTACATGAGCTATATCTTGTATGAGAGATAATTGTTGCAGTAGTAATGTTGCTGGAGTAGGAAGAGTATAATAGTATAGTATTAAAGAAAAAAATATTAGTCTTTCCTTTAATATGTAGTTGATACTAAATAATGTTTCATTGTGCATAAGATGGATTTAATATAGGCAGTAATAGAGAAACTGGAGGCATGATGATGGATTGACATACCTTTCATGTGGTAGTTATATTAAATGTGATTGCTTAGAGGCAAAACTTTTGTCGTTTGTAGGGAGGCTGGTAGTACTCCATACACCATTTCTTAGGGTTATTCTTCGCAAGGTGGTTTGATTATCCAATAGCAATGTGTTGTACATGGAGGGACATTATGGTTAGATGAAATAACTCTAGGTAATAAACATGAAATGGAATTGATATGTCGTTGGCATAGGAAAGGGCATGGTTAGAGGAAACTGAGATGCCAAAGGAAATGTAAGGTGTAGTAGTTATGTAACACGGGGGCATGACATGGATGGCCGTCATTTCCTTAGTAAGATCAACCATGTCATAAGCCAGGTACTCCTGGGGTGTGTGGGTGGATTTCTTCTGTTGTAGGTAATAGAGAACTCATATGGTCTTTGGACATGGCCTCTGTAGCCTGCAATGCGAAGGGGAAGGTATGCATTATTTCAGGTACAGTTTTTGTAGCTTATCTTTATGTTTGCCTCTTGTTGAAGATGAAGTAGGACAGTTTCTGCCATAGATTCTAATGCACTTTCATAGCTATCTGTTGCCTCTCCATAGAATGTTGTGGTCTTTTCTGGTGATGTGAAAGTCTTAGATGCAATCCTTGATTTCGTTGTCACTCTCATAAATCGTATAAAAGGAATGTATTGTAAGCTGCAACTATTGGGCCACCTAGTTAAGCAATAACTGTGTAGAGATATAAATAGTTGTTTACACCTGTCGAGATGAAAGCATTGTCAAGTTTTAGTTGATGTAACTGGTGCAGGGAGAGAGTCAGAGAGGTAGAACCAGGCATGGTAACATGATCATCTGTATGTACAAGTGCTTGGTTAGTAGGATCGACAGAGATATGTCATATGTTGGGATTAGGCATGCTAAGGGCATCCCTTGACACATGTTAATCATCATAGTGTAGCAAACTCTGGCCGGAAGTTATCAACATTGTAGTGAAAAAAGCCATCTCTAGCTTGTAGCACTAAGAACAATTCTTAGAATGCAGACTGCGTCTCTGATGTGTGTCCATGTCACCACCCTCTCCTCTAAACCCAATCAGCAAGCCTTGCTATTACGAGCCAACCTTCAAGGATAATTTATGGGAGGTAAAATTATTAATCACTATGGTATTCAAGAACTTTGGTGGATAAAAGACATGGGCATCGGCAAGTTGTTCCATAGTATTAGCAAATGTAACGTATAATTGAAATACTCCCTTGTCTCACTAGGCACTCTAGCAAGCATTATCTCATTTATGGTGTCAGCCACTCAGTTTGTTGGACATACAATTGCACGCTAGGACAACTATGCTTGGTCAGCTAAGTGAGGCTAGAAATTAGTGTACACGGCGTCATAAATTGCATCTACATATGTTCCTCAAGTGGCCTCAGCAGCAAAATGTCTAGGATTTTAATCAGTGTGTCATCAGCATCATTAGCATGTTGAGAGTGCGGCAAGCAACCATCTCCAATATCGAGAATCCATTGGATAAAATGTCCATCCTATCTTTGTCCTCTGTAGATAAACCAGAGCTGACAAGGCGCGTGTTAGCAGTAAGTTTCATGACCTCTAATGTGTCCATGGTGGTGATTTGATGAGGGATGACATGCATGTGTGCCCCCTAGATGACAGGTAAATCTTGCCTAAAATCTCCTTTGGGTAGGATCGGTTTTACCCCCAAATGGTTTGCTTGTATTGGCAGGTTCATCGACAGAGAACAACTCACGAGGTTGCAGCCAAAAGCCTCAAAACAACATCTGTGAGCCATAGGAGCCTCATCCCATCAAATTAGAGTAGAGCTTTTGATAAAGTAGTGCGCCCCTAGGTAACTGTAATGCAACAACACCCAAGGAGGCAACAGCTAGCACAATTTGACCCTATGACCGCAACCTAGAGACAATAGCAATCCAAAGGAAGGTTTTTCTAGTACCTCCATGGACTAAAATGAAATAAAGACACTTTTCAACATGAGGCATTTTATAAAGAACTATGTCGTACATATTGCATTAGCCATCATTTAGAGCAACATACGTCCTATATGCTTGCATTGATAGATCATCTTGTCTATAGGAAAGCTCCTCAGTGATAAGTCTATTTGAGAATGTATCAATAGAGATATCGGATGGATCTAGTATACGATAGGGCGAAATTGATAGTCCATTGATACAAAACATATCATGCAGCTCGCGTAGCAGGCTAGCTTGTCGTACATAGTCTTGGATTATATAGTCTCTCACACCAATAGTCCTGCACATATGATATGCAATGTCATCGGCCATATATTTCTAATATTCGCTATATATAGCAAGCGCATCTCCAATACTACGCTTCCATTAAACCTTACAGGCGGGTCCCTACTGTCAGTGACTCAAAGAGTTTAAATCCTTTTAATTAGATTATTTAAACCACTAGGCCTACTAGTCAATGACTAAATGTGCACAATGGTTGTGTGCCATGACGTCACCATCTTCAACCTCTGGTGGAGCGTGTGGCCGCGGGAAAGATCTTCGGCTTGCCGACGATTCCGGCCGCCGCGGCATGAGCGCGTGGGGGCGCTGACTTCGACGTGTCCCACCACACCAGTGGGCACCGGTGGTATGGCCGGAGACGACCGGAGACAGTGGCACCATGGGCGGTGGCGGAGACGAGCTCGGGCCGGCATGGCGACGAAGATTCAGGCCTATCCGTCCATAGATAATGACCACATGAGCATGAGGGAAGGTGGTGGGTACTCACCAAAGGGATGGTGAGGTCGGCTAACCATTGGATGGTGTTGGTGGTGTGGAGGCCAAATGAAGGCCAAAACAGGTATAATGGCTTTGGAGAGCTTTAGGGACTCTTGGGCCAGAAGCAAGGTGTAGCTGTCATCCGTGCGGCCCAAGGATGGAGTGAGTGCGAGGAATCGATGATTGGCTTACTAGGAACAGAAAAATCCAGATTGGGGTGAAACAAGCAGCGACGGGAAAAGCTTTGCTCCGGCGATTTCTAGGCTCTCTCCGACTGATTGGGTCGAGGTGGAGGAAGAGGAGGGGTGAGAAATGTGTGGCCACAAGCTCGTGGCTTGGAGTGCACTGAAGGGAAGTAGGGAACGGATGAAACGGGGGCAACTCTGGCTTTTATAGCTGCGGGGCTGACTTGGGGAAGGGTTAGAAAGGGCCATGCGGGTAGCAAATAAGGAAGAGATGCAGAGAGAGGGGGGAGCGACACGGGGTACGACTAGCTAAGGCAATGACAATATAAAATGGCAGGGGAGGACGTCCTCACCGGAGCTGACCAATAGGAGGCAAGCAAGGATACGGCATTCCCGCAAGGAAGCAGACTAGGGGGACGAAGCAAGGACAGGGATGGTGTGGCCATTGGATGCGGGCCGACGCGGCAGCGCCTCGCCCATGTGATCCGGACCTGGGTGCACGCAGAGGGATGCGGGAGCACGGTGTAGAGGCAACATGCATGGGTGCGTGCTAGCATCGAGCACGGTGCACAGGGGCGCGGCGTGGACAATGCATGGATGCAATGCGCGGTCGCACACGAAAAGGTTCGCGTGCACGCGTGGCGCATGGTGCAGGCATGCGATGCAGGATGCGGCACACACGGGTTCAGTGTAGAGCATGGCGGGGTTGGGCCGAGGCACAGCGCGGTGAGATCAGAGGGGTGGTGATAGTAGGGGGTGATGCAAGGTCACTAACCGAGATGTAGCACGCACAGGCGTAGGCAGAGGCAACGTGGCATAGCCGGAGGAGTAATAGGGTGGCGTCGGCTTGTGCTCCTTTGGTTTGGTGCAGAGGAAGAGAGAGTGAGCGCAACCAGCAAAGGGAGAGGAGGTCTAGTGGGTAGCCATTACATCGGCTATGACAGCCCAAGAGAGACAAGCCGTAGGGCTAAGCCTATGGGCAAAATGGTAAGTTCACTAGACATTCAATTTGGAACCAAATTTGAATTAGTCAAAATGGCGCTAGATCAAAGATGACATGGATAGGAGAGTTTTGAAATTGTAATAAAACGCTAGTATTGGATAATACTATTCATGATTTGAAACATGCATTCAGTTTTATACACACACACAAGTATACATATATGTATCGCTTAGAGTAAATTACACCGCAGGACCTTAAAGTTGTTCCATGTTTTGGTTTAGGTCCAAAATTTCCAAAACTAGATATTTGGGCACACGAAGTTGCGTTACCGTTTCATGTAGGTCCAAAGTGGTATGGACAAGGTGGTTTTAATGGCATGAGCTGCCGAGTTAGCATAATATATGGCCAAAAAAATCAAAAAAGGCCACTTGCCATCCTAAATCAATAAAAAATAAATTCAAATTTAAAATTGATAAAAATCCTAAAATTCTACAAAAATCTAAAAAACTCTAAAATTCTTTAAAAATATTTCAAAAATACTAAAATCCATAAAGAAAACTTAAAAATTATAAAATATGTAAAAAATTGTAAACTCATTTAAAAACTTAGAAAAGTTTTTATATTTCTATAAAATCTAAAACTCATTTAAAAATATAAAATATAAATAAAATCCCAAATATCCTCCATTTTCTCTCTCTATTTTATTTAGATTTTATATTTTTATGAATTTTAGAAAAGTTTTAATGTTTCCTAAGATTTTCTAAGTTTTCTAAACAAGTTTTGGAATTTATTTATTTTTTAGATTTTTGAAATTATTGAAGTATTTAAGAATTTATTTTTAAAATTTAAAAGATTTTAGATTTTTAAAAAACTTTTTATAAATTTTCAATGTAAACTTATTTTTTATTGATTTAGGATGACATGTGGCAATTTTTTGCTATGTATTATGCTGACTAGACAGCCCATACCATCAAAACCACCTTTTCCGTACCACATTGGACCTAGTTGAAACACTAAGGCAATCTTGTATACCCAAATATCTGGTTTTGAAATTTTGGACCTAAGTGAAAGCATGAGACAACTTTAAGGACCTGTGGTGCAATTTACTCTATCTTATATATAACCATGCATTGCCTTAAGGTAGAATTTGAAAGGGGTCCAACTAAACCAAAATTTGCCTTGAATATAGTTTAGTCCCAAAAAGGGTCTTTTTGAAACAAGATTAAAAGCTCTAGGTTTTACATGTTGTGACTTTGAAAGTCCCAAAAATGAATTAGGAGAGAGTTGGCACATAACATATAGACTCATTTTGAATATCTAGTCCAAAGATGCAAGCTTCTAAAGGCAAAAGATTTAGATTTAATTTGTTGTAGATTTGCAATCCAAATATATAGGTTTGATAAAGGTGGACATATAAAATATAGGCTCATGCCATCTTCTTCATAAAAGAATAAGCATTTATAGATTGCAAACAAATCATAGGGTTTTGAAATTAAATTAGATTGGAGAATGCAATTTGGAAATATGCTTACAAACCTTGGCCATGCATTCATATTTTGGGTATTAAATATCTAAACAAGTTCAAGAAATAGGGCTTTTATTATATACATAAATTCATGCCTTTTTGGTTTCCAATGATTTTCTCAAGAATTAATGTTCATTCTAGAATCTAGGTTTTAAGGTAAATAATATATAAGACCAATATATATTTTAGATATGCATTCTTTTATTAAACAAACTATAATATCAAAGGAAATGTTGATATTCAAAATATTTTAAATATAGGATATCCCTTATAATTTACAAATATCAACAAAAGATTTTGAATCTTGAGCCACCTAGCATAAAAGTACTCTTTTTTATACATATATTAAATAGCTCATTGCTATTATTATGCTTTGTATTTTGAAATAAGTTTTTTCAAAAATAGATTGACAACTTTGACTCTGTAAGTATTGGCTTTAGATATTTTTATAGTTCTAATGCCTTAATAGGATCAATTTATATTTAAGTTTCAAAATTTTTCAAAAATTTCAGTATTCCCAAAATTGGGATGTTACACTGCTGCAGTAATATTACATGGACCATAGGCTCAGTTATGTGCTTTCATCATGTTGTGAATTGTTATAACCTTTCATATTGACGGAAATGTTTGCGCTATGTGACAAACCACGTCATGATGATCTTCCACATAATGACTTTCCCAATTGCAGACACACAATGGATGGCGAGGACAATTTCAAGTGCTTTTTGTCAAGTAACCCAATGTTCCAGTTGCAACCGAACCACTTCTTCTTAGAGGAAACCGAATGCAAAACAATGGGAACCCATCAATCTAACGAAGAGGACGACACTACAGGTGATGGCCTATACTCGGTCGACAAGCTACCGCTGACAGAAAACTACTCGGCGGGATCTTCAAAGGCAGACCATGGAGAATCATATGGTGCTGCAGAGGACGTACTCTTGATAAGGTGTTGGTTGCAGGCTACCCATGACCCCATTGTAGGGAAAGACCAAAAAGGGAGCGAATTTTGGTAGAAAGTGATAGATGAATATAAGAAGCATGGAAATCGAGCTAAGGGGTCATGTACGACCGATTGTTTGAGGAAGTGCTTCAACAAGGTGGTTGTGGCTGTGAACAAGTATTGTGGCAACTTCGAAAATGTCAGGAAATGGCACCACAGCGGGACAAACGACAACGACGAAGTAAGGCATCCTTTATGTTTCATAATTTACAAGTGTACTGCATGAGCAATTGCAAGCTGCTTTCAATGATCATCCTTTGATTGCATGTTTTCCTCGCAGCAAGTTGAGGCCGATAGACTCTACAAGGAACTAGAGGGTGAGCAATTCAAGCATCACAACTACTAGGAAATCCACAGCGGGCAAGTGAAGTGGTCTGAAAAAATGGTGGACCTTTGAAGGAGGAAGACTCAGCGAACATCGAAAAGTGCCATCCTTGGTTCATCTACCAACCCGGCTAGCTCGCAAGGGATGTCAGTCGATGAGGTTTCCCCTGTCTGTGACTGTCACCCAATCGCATGGCCAATTGGAAGGAAGAAGGCGAAGGCACGACAATCTGCTTCGAGTGAAGGGCACTTAGGAACCACACCCCTAGGCTATGGCTGAGATGGCTAGGTGGTGAGAGGTGATGGTCTCAAATGAGATGAGGAGGGACGCCCGTTATTGTAAGTGGGTAGCTACAACCGAAGAGAAGATGACAGTCGAAAGAGAGAAGGCGGCAGCCGAGAGGGAAAAGGATGCGGCTATGAGGGAGATGGCCGAGGTAGAGAAGCTGAAGACAAAGTTGGAGATATGGGCAAGGATCTGTCCACCATTGACGTTTCGGCCATGCGCTCCTACTACACTATGTTGCAGTCACAGATCCTCGAGCACTATATAGCAGGAGCTGGATTGTCGGGTCTAGGCACGTCCGACAAGCAATAATATTTCCTGTTTTAGTTTGTAATTTCGTGGTGAGATCAGTTTTTTATTTGGATCAGTATGTATGTATGTAGCAAGTGGAACTGCCTAGTAGTTTGCCTTGTTCAAACTTAGAATATTCCTGCGATCGGTGTGATGAATAAATAGGTGTGTTTGTACAAACTGGCTAACATTTATGTCGGCAAGCAAATCTAAATGCATGTGATGCATTACCTACTGTTGACACCTAATTTTGGAAGTAACCGGTGTTCTGGAAACTTCTGGAAATCGGCTTGGGCTTGGTGAGAATATGGGCCGAAGAAGGCACGAAGGGGATTCCAAGTCGATTTAAGCAAATATGGGAGAATCGGCTAAGAAAGAGTCCAGATCGACTTAGTCTGAGTGTATTAGGTAGTATTAGATGAAATAAGGAGATATGAAGTCAAGTTTGCATAGGTCATGAGAGTTATAGTCTTAATCAGTTTGAGTCTAAAGTCTTGTTTAAATATCTAGCCCCTGGAACATGCAAAGGGCACCATCACATCAATCAAATACATCTACTTTTTACTTGCCTTTATTTTTATCGCATTAGAGTAGTTTCGTCGTATTTTGTCTTCGATCGACTTGTTGCGCATCGCCTTTCGATCGGCTGCAAGGTACACTCCAGGAGTTTCTTGCAAGTAAGTATTGTCACGATTAAGTTTGATCTATGGGCTTGTATTTGCTTTTGGTTAAAATACTATCCTAGTTGATATTGTTGCGTATCACCGTTTCAACCAAGGGTTAAGTTTCACCCTCTTCCTGCCGATCAACATATTCGTTGGTGGTAGATTGTTTATATTTGTTCTATCGGCTTGTAGCTTGCTACTTGTTGGTAGTCTGTTTACCCTTCGTTTTATCAATTAGACGATCTAATCGGCTAGTTAATAGTTTGTTTATCTTCTTTCTGTTACTTTGTTGATTTTATCAGTTAGTAGTAGACTGTTTATCCTTTTGAACTTACTGGTTTAGATCCAATCTAAGCCGATAGTTCGTTGCCTTTCACTCTTGTTTGGATCTGCTTCTAAGTGTTCTAGGTTCGTTACATCATAGATGCAATTGGCTATCTAAAGCTAATTGCATCTTCTCTTGTCGATTGTAGATCAAATCTTCTGGCACACATCGAACCGTGCTTTCGGTGCTGTTGGGGATCCTATTCCCTAAGTCAATGGGTGTTCGTGCTAAGTCCACTTTTGGTGAGAACACCTGCCCATGAAGGTGGCAAACAAAGGCTATGTTGGCGATATAAACATTGATAGCTGCCCGTGATGGTGGCAAACAAAGGCCATCGGTGTTGCATCCAAATGTACATAAAGGTGCCTAGAAATGCATTTGTTTGCATCAGCTACATAAATAGCAGGGCGGCCGTGCCTTCACTTGTAATCTAAACCAATGGAAAGGAACCACATTGTAGAGTGCCTGGTAAGCGAAAGCATAGCACTAGGCATGAGCTTGAGCTAGGAGGACGGATATGATCAAAACATGTATGAAGACTTGGCCGAAGAGTACATAGATCAGATGGTCACGAACATGGGCATGCCCTTACTCATATCTCCAGTAGACCCCTTGAAAGGAATCGGATGCCCTAGAGGGGGTGAATAGGGCTAATCAAATTTTAGTTTCCAATTCCAAGTTTTAATCTTGTGTTCAAACCCTAAATCATGTGGAAGGGAAATACTAATGTTTGAACACAAGTGGCTAGACTAGGTGATGGCAATCTTAATTATGGTGAGAGCAATCAAGATAAGTACCTTAGAATAAAGATCATCCAAGTTGAGATATGCAATCCTAGGGTGATAAGTAAGCAATTTAATTCTAGGTATGTAAATACAAGCTATTAAATTGCTCACAAGATAAATCTAGCACAAGCAAACACAATGGCAATGGCACTAACAACAAGCTACCAATACATGGTAAGAGAGCAACTAGCATAGAGTACACATTATCATCTAATGCATAATATGCATCATAGATAAACACAAGGTAGAACAATGCTTAAAGGAGACAAGAGATACCACAAGTTACATGAGGACTTTTCCCGTGGTTCGGAGCCGCACTCCTACGTCCATGTTGAGGCAAGTTCTTGCTCCTCACAAGAACAGGCTCCCTCTTAAGCCTATTGCCTCATCTCCACTAGTGGTTGCTAATTTTCTCCAGCTCCGGAGGTGGCAAGTACCAATGCCACGCACAAGATTCGCTCGGGCCTTCTCACAAGCTCCTTGAGAAGGTCACTAGCGCACAACGCTTCCCACGCCGTCTAGGTGCTCGCAAGCACCAAGAATAACAAGACCGAGATGAATCGGTCACTCCAGATCAATCCACACCTTAAAGCACACTCCCAAGGATTTAATTAGGTAACTAGGGTTTAGTTGCTAAAGGACACACCTCTAACTCACCCCAAACCCCTCTCTCATACCTCCCAATTATAGGACACTAAACTTGCCAAATAGGAGAGATACCTCTCCCAAAAGCCTCCCTAACGGCTATATTCGAGCTCCCAAGAAAGAAAACTAGCTACGAGCTCCCAAGAAAGAAAACTAGTTTTTGGTCCAATTTACACTAAATCACACCCATTTTGAATCAGTCCGAATGGTCTAAATTCCACTGCGAGAGTCATGCTACTACAAAGTCTGGACGGTTCGGACCCTAGTCCGGTCAGTTTGGACCCAACTCAACTAAGGGCAGAGTGGAACCAATGGAGTCCGGACCGTCCGGACCCAAATTCGGACCCTCCGGCCTCCCTCTGACAGTCTGACAGCCTTCCATTAAAACGGTTGCAACTTCTCGCTCCGAACTCCGATTTCGGTGATCTTGGGCTTTTCGAAAAGCTAAGAACGAGGGATACACAATCCACAAGGTCTCACCACCTCAAACCTAAAAGATAGGTGCAGGAAATACAAGGAACCCAAAGGAGACCCGTTCCTCAAACTATCCAATGCCGCCGACACCTCTCTTTCTCGCTACACGCTACCAACACCTAGACACCGCACCACTCTTACACGAACCCGACAAGGAACACCTAGAGAGTGTGCAACATGGTGTAGATGGCCCGAGGTGATCCAAACACCTCAATCTCCGTTCAATAGTGTGGTGATCTATCCTATTAATCCGGTCTCTCAACCAACGCTGAGATCGGCAAAAGACTACGAAAAATCCTTAGCCTTACACTAGCCATACCTTTAATTCACGATGATGCTTTCGTCTCATCAACCACGACTTGATCACCTCATGAGGCTCTCTGTCGGGCCCCGGCCATAAAAGACCGAACCCTTCCTGTGCATAATGTACTAGTCTCAAGAATCATCGCTAGTACACACAGTTATCAAACAGAGTGATACATTGTCATAATTATACAAGGTACAAGGTCGGGGAACTTTTCCCGATTATTTTACATACATGTCAGCACGCAGACTGAACCACAGAGTACACAGCGGAAATCACGGGCTAAACACACAATACAGCTACTCTTAGATACAGAATCCCACAGGCATCTTGTCTGTAGGAACGGACCCTAAGCTTCACTCCTCAGAAGACTCCTCGTAATCCGACTCGTCGTAGTCCTCATCATCGCCTCGAGTCAAATCCGCCTCTTCACCTTTTGAAATTTTAAAGAGGGGAGAAAAGCAGGTGAGTACTAATACTCGGCGGGGAAAAGACATGACATGATGTGGTAGCTCTGTACAAAGGTGGCTTAGGTGTTTTGCGAAAAGCCTTGAATAAATTTTTCCTAGTGAGTTAAAATTGCGGTTTTAATAAACATCATTTTCGGGGCTCCAATCATGTCCGGCTCGGTCATTCGCCGAGCGGAGGCTGTTCGATTGACCTGGCGAACTATACTCCCTGGCTCGGTCATTCGGCCAAAGGGACTGTTCTAGCCATCCGTCGACGTACTAAGTTCGGAACCACGATCGTCTCACGGCGGGTCCCAATAGTAAAATCTGAAACGGCGGTCCTTTGCCAAATTATTTTAGAAGAACTCCCAAATTTTATAAAAGAAGTGGCTACCATATGAACACTCGCTTTGCACGCTCATAACATGAAAGCACTATTTGTCATGATGATTTTATCTCTGCAGAGGGGGTACACTTTACCCTCGAGAGGCTTCCCGCCGAAGCGTTCAGCCACAAAGTCCCCAGACTCTAACTCGATTGCTTCCCACCAGGAGGTCACAACAGAGCCAGAGGACCGGGAACCATGCCCGTCCCATACCAGGACCCGAGGTTGTACTGTAAAGTTAGGCTCGTAGGTTTATAGGATGAACAAGCCTTAGACTAGGAGGGAACAATTTTTAAACCCGGTTTACAATATCCATGGTGTTAGAAAACACCAACGTGGTGCATAAAAGCATCCACTGGCTGAAAGTTTCTCCTAGTCGGAATATTTGAGGGGGAGAAGAATAAGAATACCCATACCGGCATCGTGTCCCTCCGATGCCTATTTTTCCAAACAAGTTTATAAAGACATTTCCAGTAAACATGAAATATAACATGATTTTTTTTTGCGGGCATTTCATTTTAAACAACCTAAGTCCAATGGAAAGTAGATAACAATTAATTTAGCTACACCTAGTTTTATATTAATGGGTTGTTATAGCAATACGGTTAAATAGGTCTAGCTAGTCACTATTAAATTAGTTTTAATATTTTAAAACTAGCATGCACTTTTATAAATTCCTAATAAAACATTTTAATAAAACAGGCTATGGACAATATGTGTCAAAGGACCTGCCTTGAGTTTTGGGAACCTGGTAGCAGTGCTCCTCGGCGATGGTGCCCTCCACGGCACGTCCTTCTGACGGCAACGACCGCGCACGAGCGAATATGCCAAATAAATCAACCACAGCACAATCAAGCTACCAGTACAAATAATCACATTTTTATTATTTAAAAAGGATTTTGTTATTTTATCTTTATTATTTATTTATTTATTTATTTTAAAGAAGATCCACATGCGATGAACTAATAGACTAGTCCTAAAGCTACAAGCTGACAGAATCTTTAATAAATAACCGGGTCTCAGAATTAAGCAGAGACAGCTCGACTAAATAGACGTGAGCTACCCGAAAAAGGATGGGGTGCTCACCAGGGTTCAGGGGTTCTCGCGCAGCCCCAAACGATCAGGCACCGGAAGACCGACGCGACACCGCAGCGAAACGGTTCAGTGTCCTGTGGCCAAACCCAGAACATGAGAGGAGAACTTGGGGCGCGGTGGCACGAAGAGAACTGATGATACTGACCGAAGTCGATGGCGGCAAGAAGGCACGGCCAAAAAGGGCAGCGAAAAATAGAACCTCAGTGGTTCCAATATAAGCGCGCGACGGCGAGCATCACTAGGACTTCTCGTGAGAAAGTGAGCGACCGGCGTTCGTGCGGACGTCACGTCACGGCAGGCGCACGGCACGACGCGAAGCCGTGGCGGCAAGCTAATTAATCAAAGTGCAATTACTCGGCACTGACCGCAGCAGGCCAGCAAGCAATTCAAGACGACGTCAATCAGACCTGAGCACGGGACATTGAGGCGACCGGTCGGGCGAAGGGCAAAGAGGCAGAGCGAGGGTGATTGCATGCGGCTTGAAGTGCGATCAGCATGACGAAGAGAGGATGAGAGCGATCTTTGTGGTCGAGGTAGAGGCAGCAGCTCAAAGGCAACTCTTCTTTGCTCTGCAATGGCATGCAGCATTGTAGAGATAGAAACAGCAGTGGGAGAGAGAAATGGCAGCAAATGGCAGCATTGTAGAGAGAGAAACAACAGTGGGAGAGACAAATGGCAGCAAAGAGCAATGTGGAGGGAGAGATTAGTAGGGAGATTAGCAAGGTAATTAAGCTGCTGCTTTGTTCTTTGTCCAAAAACGTAGGTGCAAAGGTCTTGTGAGAAGAAGTGGCGACAAGCATTTCTGTTGTGAGCCGACAAGGGAGAAATTAAAGAGAGAGAGAATTTGACAAGAGAGGGAGTGAATGGTCTGCATCTTGCCAGACATCAGTGCATGCACGTACACAAGGGAGAGGAGAGAGGAAATTAGAGAGAGAGAGAGAGATTAGGAAATGTTGGTTAAGGAGGAATTAGGAAAAAAAGGATTTAGACTAATGCTCAGCATCTCGAGCGCAAACAAAAGCCAAACACTACAAGAATTATTATTTAGCACTTGTTTAAAATTATCATTACAAAAATTTAAAAATATTTAACATGCCAAATTAAATTATTGAAAACTTGGGATGTTAAACTCTTCCATCCTATCGACTTTGACCTAATCATCTCCTCGATGATCCCTTGTCAAATCGATCTCGACTCTGTCCTCAACTTTTGGTGAACATTCGTCTAGTTGACCTCGACTAAGCCATCATCCATTTATTCCTTTCCTTCATCAACCTTGACTCAATCTCAAAACTTGATGACTTCGCGGTCCTATTAACCTCAACTCGATCATCCTCCCCGACGATCATCCTGTCCTATTGGTCTTAACTTTGTCATCAACTATTGGTGACTCTCTTGTCTTGTTGATCTCAACTTAGCCATCATATCATCTCACTTCTTTGTCGTCATCCACCTTCATGAGACCTAATCCTTTTCACACCTCCTCATGAAAGGCATTAGTCCCAAAAGCTTAATGTAAATTAATAGAATTCATACTTATGCTCATTTAAGCACCACAAGTTTCCCCAAATCTCTCTTCTTTCTATCCCATCTTTGGAAGGGATTCCCCTAAAATTAGAAGATCAAATCCCCTTTGTTTCTATCCTATTCCTAGAGGAATACGTGCTCCTCACCCCTATATAAACCTCTGAGTTGCATCGTTCTCATCTCCAAAAACAACACAGCAGAGGAGCCCCAGAAACCCATCTACTACACCTCTCTGCCTATCACCGAATCCTGATTTTCGGTGAGTTTCGTCGCTAATGTTCAGCATGAGATTGGTTCCTTGTGCAACCCTGATTCCATTTTCTCCATCGCCAGCTCGTCGCCATCACCGGAGCCGCCGGGAAACTCGTCGGAGCCGCCGCCATCCCCTTCTGCCGCCGAACCAATTCGCCGCGTAATCAACACCGTGGTGAGCCTCGTCCTCTTGTCTTGCAAGTAATTAAGATTACTTACCTCGAGTTTATTGTCGAGCTGCTCATTCCAGCGAGCAGGATGCGACGCCGATGAGGAGGTGTATCAAGATGGGGATTGCGCTGATGGAATTCAGGATGAAGACTACTTCGACGTCTAGGAGCGCATTCTTCGGGCATGCCTGTGGAGTTGTGTTGAGTTTCCATTTGAGTTGGACTGCTATTTAAATTTCCGCTGCTAGGCCATGAAGCCTAAACTTTGTAATAATTATGCGAGTCTGATGTAATAAATTACTTTTCGATGAATGGTGATGATCCAAACTGTATATCTGTGTGTACTAGCTACTTGATCCAGGGACTAGTACAGGTAAAGCACAGCAGGGATTCGACTCCGTTTTACGAGTCTCGACAACAATAAAGCTCGACATAAATAGAAACACTTGCCATATGATAGTTCTCTAATGTGCATCATATGAAGAGGCTTTATATTAATATGCACATGATAGATAGATGTCGCTGCCTCTGTGTGGCGCCTACCTTTCCTACCACATAATTTGTACTAGTCCTTGGATTAGTATACTCGTACACATCATTTACATAGCCCAATCATTTCATACAAGCGAAAGACTTCAAATTAAATTAACAACCTAAGTTAAGCTCGGAGGCTAATAAGTATTACAAACCCTGCACATTGGCCCAATAGTCTTAAGAACACAAATCCAAATATCAAAGTGTGAAGACAACAAAAGGAACAAAAGAAAACTCCTACCAGCTATGCCTATGCACGCGACTGGAGTGACACCCTACACCTCGTCTTGATTGTCAGCATACCCTTGCTCTCCATCCTTATGACACTCATAAGGGTTTTGCTCGAAGCCTTCATCTAAAATAGTGACTGTGTGCGAGGTCAGTACGCAATCAACCCGCATTGGCGAGTTAACACCCAACCTAATGCATTTAGTGATAGAGGTTCCAAAAGAAAGCTTGGGGTTTGTTTAGTTGCAGAAAGCAAGTTTTATAAATCAAAACCTTTGACTTAGCAATTTTAACACAAAGTTCTACTAATGATCAATGAATCAAAATTTAGTTCTCATTCTCATACCATATATCATTCCTAAACTAAGCTTCCACCTTACACCTGCCATCATCTTCCGGGTCGAGACAAACCCGTTATGGATCATACTCCCATGAAGTGCCCGATCTTCCCTAGTTGGGTTGCCAATGGCCACCCTAGAGTCACAGCTCCTAGTGACATATGACCTAGATCTTCCCGTGAATGACGACATGATCCTGTCTTCCCCTCAAACTAGGGTTTGCCATGGTGCTCTCTCGCTACCACTAGGCCCCACATCCACACTACCGTGCGATGGAAACGTGTTGTAGTGCTAGAAACCAATTCCCACAGGCAATTGGTCCACGACTTCCCGCTGCGTTCCTCTCTACATGCCCGTCCGGTCCACTCTCAATGCCTCAGATCGGCCAATACACACTTAATCATAACCACTTCCTTATTCTGCTATCATTCCTCCGTGTGTCGTGCACGTGATGTGTCAAACCACCTCTCGCAGGCAAGTGGCAGCACTTGGCAGCTACGCGTGTTACTCCGCGCTCCTCTCTGCACCGTCTGTGAATAGATAGCCCTCTTCTCCAAACCATGTAGACTTAGCTACTCCAAACAACCTTATCATCATGCTAGACCACGTCCGCATTCCACAATCACAATCACCGCACCACACTGGCATGCCAGGCCCAAGTGCCAATGTTCAAATTTAGTGTGCATCATGTCCGGTGAATTTTGGTTCACCGTTCCGAGGTGACTAAGCTTAAAATTATTAATTGGACCCGAGCAATGTCTAAGCAAATTTTTAACCCAGACTTAAGAGACTAAACCAGTTGATCATCAAGGCAATTAACAAACAATTCAATTAAAGAATGATATCATCAAGGCAAAATCATTCATGGTATCATTAACAAGGATTGATCATCAAGGCAATCATTAACAATTCAATTAAAGAATGATATCATCAAGGCAAAATCATTCATGGTAGATCAATAATAAACAATTGACAAGGCATGATATATCATGATTTAACAAGTAGGCATTCATACTTAAAGAGCATGCAATTTGATAATTTAAATGAAATACTTTAGAAAACTGGGTATCAATATGATTTAAACTGGATGTTAACTTGCCTTGGTCATATGTGTAGTGGGGGTCTTCCTGCTGCTCGTCGAAGGGTCCTTCAGGCTCCTCAGCGTCTAATAATGGAATTATTTCAATGAACAATAAATAAACAACCGAGTGCAACAAAAAGGAATGATGCATGAGATGCAACACGCTTAGTCTAGCGATCAGTAAATAGCGATAGATTGCTTGCAACAATTCTTTCCTATGTATCAAGGAAGTTCCTTGAGTCTAATTAGGTTCATAATTCTACGAATGGATAACGGTGGTGTGAGCGATAGCGAATTGATTTATGATGATGATGATAATGATGCAATAATCACCCTAATTATAATACCCAAAGGTACTATATAGATTTAAAATACTTTTGTCTGAAGTATATCCTAGAAATTATTAGGGAGTTGCTGCCACAATGCTATAGCTAATCTAATTAATTTCAACAGCAATTGATAAATCTTAAGAAAAGGGTTTTAATTACCCTTTTTATGCATCTATGCATAAATGACATGATAAACCAAGTTTCAATATTTTAATAAATTATTTTGGTGTTGGTAAGGTTTTTGTAAAATTTTGGGAATTAATGGAGTCCATTTAATATATTAAATAAACTAGATTTCATTACTGCATTATTAATATATAAGGAAAAAGGCCTTAAACTCCTGTTTTAATTTGTCCAGAGAGCAATAATCATGCTAAAAACATACAGTAAATTGATTTAAATTCTAATCCATATTTAAGTTTCACTGTAATTTTACCATATTTTTGGAGCTCAATTTCTAATTAAAATAAATGGGAAATCTATTTATAAAATACATTTAAGGGGAGTTTCTGAATTAAATAGAGGTTTAATTGGGTTAATATACCTAATTATAATTTTATTAGATCCATCTTGCTAGCTAATATTTTCTAGAATTTCCCATAATTTTTGTTATCTATTTACTATTTTTAATAAACCTAAACCAGTTGCTGGAATTATCTAAATCAACAAAAAAAAGAAATATCCCTTGGAACTGGCCTAGTACCAAATGGCGGGGGAGGCACGCGCGCGGGGCTTATCAGGCCCGCAGTGGCCTGCACAGCGAGCGCAAACGTGTGGAGGTGCTAATCCACAAGGAAGGCGTATTCCAGGGACTACACCACCACTAATGGTGACGGGTGGGTTCGAGGCCCACTTGTCATCGATGGACGGTCACGCGCGCAGGAGGTTTCAACGGAAACCTCCCTAGACATGCAGGTCCTGCATGTCAGTGGCATGGTTCATAGTAAATGTGAACCATACCCTGCGATGTCCTCCGGCCGAGCTCCAACGAGGTTCCAGTGCCGGTTCAGTGATGCTATAGGGTCTAAGGGACGGCGCTCAAGTTCGGTAGGGGTCCAGGGTGGATCCAGCTAGGATGTGTCGCTGGAAATCTCGTCGGCAATGAGCCTAAGGGGCGGTGACACAAGCGGAGGTGGCAGGGAGCAATGGGGAAACCAAGCGACGGCGATATAACTCACTACGGGTCTAACTAAGGTGCATATAAGTACCAGGAGGACCAAAGGGTACTCATCGAGCGGGTGATTAGGTCGGGGTGGGTCGGAGTGAGATGACGAGGAGGGTGTGGACGGCAACCGAAACCGTTCGTTGGCGCAGGGAAACTCCGGCGGCGATCTTGCAAAACTGAGTTGGAGGAAATGTTAGGGGTGTCTTGGAGATACTCTCGGTGCAAGTGATTGAAAAAACACTCATCGAGGCGGGAGGAATCGAGAAGGGGGTGCTTCGGGCAGCAGAGCTCCAGTGAGAGGGGAGAAATCCGATTCCGGGAGCTATGAGCGCTCTCGGGTCGATTCCAGGAAGGACGTTGTGGGTTAGAGGGTTAGTGATGTGGCTGCGGGCACAGGGGGCTAGAGAATCTGACGAAGATGAAGTTGGGTGTTGAGCAATGCGGCGGAGGTGAAATAGAAGGGGAAAGAGGGGATTGTGAGCTCGGGCGGCTACTTATAGCCCCGGGTGGCCACGCGGGGGTGCGAGAGAGAAAGCAGAGAGTCAGAGTCAGGCAGGGGAGCAGCCAAAGGCATAGAGACAAGGGTGTGGCCGGGCAGCACAACTGCGGGGGCAGAGCGGCAGTGGCGGGACAGTGTGCGCATGCAATGCAGTGGCCACGTGAGAGGAGCAGCCAGTCATCAAGTGCGTGAGGAGACAATGCAGAGGGTTAGGCGGCGACAGCGATGGTGTCGCAGCGGCGCGTGTAGGCGTAGAAAGAGTACGACCGATGGGCGAGTGCGGCTAGTGGGCGGCGGCGGCAAGCAGAAGAAGATAGCGAGTGCGCGCCAGGCGGCGACAGCAGGGTGCAGGCCACAGTATGAGCACGACGGCTTGCCTCGACAAGCGTGGCGAAGGGAGGCACGGCGTACGGACTAGCAATTGCAAGGGGGTGCAGCGGAGTGAGCCAGGGAAGGAGAGAGCCAAGGTGAGCCAGGAGGGGTGGTCGGCTGGCTCGGGTGGGCTAGCTTGGCCAGACTGGGCCGGCTGGCCTAGCCTACTGAGAGGCCCAACCCCAAAAATAGGTTGAGCCCACTTGGGTAAATCCATTTTGACACAGAAATCCAAATTTGGGGTTTGAATTTATGCAATTCGAATTGAATTTGAATTATTGTAGCATGACCGGAAATGGGACATGTAATTAAGGCATAGTTGATTTCACTACTCAATTTGTGAATTAGAGGATTGGACCTAAGGTTTAAATACTAATTAGGTTTTAGTAAGAGAAATTTTAATTGGGTGACAATTTACCCAATTTGATACAAAGGGAGAGATTTGCATTCTAATAATTTGCAATTTCATGGTCTAATAGGAATTGGATACAATTTTTGGGTTATTAGTGATATTAGTGCTCATTTTCAAAATAAGCATACATATACATATATATATATATATATATATATATATATAGTGAAGCTAAAGAACACCTAGGTGTTCTTTAGTTAAAGGACACCCACTTTTATATTGCGCCACGTGTCCCTCATCCTTCCCCACCTCTCCCATGTGTGCAGCCTCGAGCAGGGCCGATACAGTAAATCTGTGTATCCGTTGTAGTAAAGTTACACACAGAAAATAGTAAAATATTAACGAATAAAAACTGGGCAAAACTAATTCATGTGCATGCACAGGTGCATTAATGACGTGATTATTTTTCTTTTTCTTCACTTTTGCCGCTGACTGAGAGCTCCGATTAACAAACCGTTTTCACATACATGTTTTTTACATTTTTTTTTATAACAAAACTAGACCAATCATGCATATATATTTTTTTAGTAAAGTGGTTTACTATACCTTACAAGGATCTTTGCTATAATCTGAAAACACATCTAATGTTACATTTTAATTATGTTCGGGTCCTAGTAAAATTTCCTATAAAGTATAGTAAACTGATTTACTATAAAAAAAAATATGGCAAGACCGTTCTATTTTGTTGAAAAAATGTAACGAACACAAATATGAAAAAATGTAATGCCACAGGTGCATTAATAACGTGATTGTTTTTCCTTTTTTTTTCCAATTTGCCGTTGATTAGGAGCTCCGATTGATGCACCGTTTTCACATATGTATTCTTGATATTTTTTCCAATAAAACAAGACCGATCATGCATGTATATTCTAATAGTAAAGTGGTTTACTATTTTCTCAGGACAAATTTACTATAGCATACACTATATCTTAATAAGAAGCTTACTAGAATTTGGAACGTAACTAATATTGCAATTTTACAATGTTCGGACTCTAGTAATTGTTGTTATAAAATATAGTAAACCACTTTACTATAAAAAATATATATGGCAAGACCGGTCTAGTTTTGTTCGAAAAAATGTAACGAACATAAATATGAAAACGATTTATAAATTGGATTTTTCAGTCAAAAGTTATTGCGAAATACCAAATGAAATTTGGTAAAAATGCTCACGTCATCCTCCACCACGTGGCAAGTAGATAGGCTTGGGGAGCAAGCTCATTCAGATTTATTTCGTGTTTACTATAATTTTTTAGAAAGTTTATTATATCTAATACGATCTTTATTATAACGCGTGCCTCAGGAACACGTGCACGGGAAAGTAGTGGAGGAGGCTAGGGTGGACACGTCATGACCTATAAATGTGGGTGTTCTTTAGTTAAAGAACACCTAGGTGTTCTATAGTCTTTATCTATATATATATATATATATGTATATATATATATATATGTATGTATGTATGTATGTGTATATATATGTATGTATATATATATATATATATATATATATATATATATATATATATATATATATATATATAGTGTAACAACCCGTCTTTATATTGGAATGTTATCAGGACTGGTTGTTATCTGTTTTAGGAAACCAGGAAAAATGTAAAACTTTATATGCCTGCAAGATATTCCCATGGAAACTGGAAAAATTATAAATACCAATATTGGGTCAAGATATGAATTGGAGCTTTTACATAATCATTTACCTAAACATAATTAACAAAACCCCTACATTCCATCAAGGATAAATAAATTAAGAATTTGAATTCAAATCATTAACTCCATGTCCAAACCTAAGGCTAATTTAGTCCAGTGTCCAATTTTAACCATTTTGCAATTCTAACCAAATTCAATCAAATTATGAATTGGAATTGGAATTACTAGATACTTTTGACCTGGTCAAAACCCAATGACATGTGGGCCCTGGGCTGCTCTTTCTCTCTCAATTCTCTATCCTTCCCTCTCTTCCTATCCCTACCGGGAAGCCCGAATGAGCCACCGGTGCCCCGCGTCGCGCCCACCGGTGACAGCCCGCTGACTGCGGCCCCCCTGTGCCTTGACCCCACTCGCCGGCGAGGCTGGCCTAGTCGCGCATGGCCGTAGCCGTGTGAGCCTCTCGGCCGCGCTGGCGTACCAAGCTCTCGGTCGTGCTATCGCCGTCACTCTGTAGCGCCATCATGGCCGCACCTACGCTGCGCCACCAATCGCATTGTCGCTACGCCCCTCCCCTGTTTTCTATCGCCGCACGCCAACGCGCTGCTACCCGATCGCCCTAGTATTTGTGCGGTGGACGCATCCCCGGTCGAATCCCGTCCTACCTCTCTTCTCTCTTGTTCTCGCGGTCTCGCTGACAGTGGAGCCCAAGCCGAGTCCCCTCTAGGTCTTAAAACCTTCCGCCGCTGGGTCTAGCCACACACTCACACCCTGCTCCCGTCGCCAACCCAAATCGGTGAGACACCCTCTCCCCTTTCATGCACATTGACTTTCCCTTGCTCCTACGTAGGGATGGCAATCGGGTGGGTCAGGCACGGTTAGAGGGTCCGTAGACCCGTACCCACGGAGGAAGACGCTACCCGTACACATACCCGCCCACGGGTACGCATCTATACCCATACCCATACCCACGGGTAACCCGATACCCATCGGGTAACCGCTACCCGCCCGCTATCTTTTGGCTTGCAGCCTAGTAGCTAGCAAATGGTATAAAAAAGTCCATTTCATCAATGTTCAGTCAATTTTTTAGCAACATTTGGCAACATACAGCTTAACAAATCTCTATTGTATGTTAACAAATCTCAGCATACCGAGCCCAACTGTACAAAACATCAATTTGACAACATACAGCTTAACATTTGACAATATATATACAGCTTACCAAATATCAGTAGACCAATTGCACAGAACTTCAATTTAGCATCATTTTATACCTAGATTTCAGCAACATAAATCATCAAATACATGCAGCAGCACAAAACAATAACATTGAGTGGTATATATATTTTTTATTTCAGGCCCACATGTCATATACCCATCGGGTAACGGGTATGGATGGTGCATACCCATACCCACGGAAAATTTACCCGTGAATACCAGGTTATACCCATACCCGTACCAGTGGGTAAGAAATTCCACCATACTCGTGCCCGACGGGTAATTACCTGCGGTTATTTACCCATACCCCTACCCATTGCCATCCCTACTTCTGCACAGCTCTAACCCCTGGAATCGTTCCCAGGAGCTTCATAGCGAGCGGGAGCTCTTCACCACCGTCGCTGGCCCGAAAGACGCCCATCTTGCTTTCTCTCTGATCAGTGAGTCCAGCCTAATTCCTCTCGTCCGTGATCCCTTTTGAGGACCCTTCACCTCATTTTCGCACTATTTGGCCTTGAGCTTCACCAGTGTTCTCGGGATGCGAGACTTCACCGCCGCCGCCAGTTCGAGTCGCACGACGTTAGGTCGTTCCAGTGATCCCCCAATCCATGACATCACCGTGGTGAGCTTCCACTTCTTCCCGCGTAGCTCATGCGCGCGCTAGCTAGCCTGAGTCACTCTGCAGCTCCCGGTTCATGCTTGAACTGAAACCAGTTCCGCCACTGCTCATCGCACCACCGGGTCCAGCCGTTTCTGGCCTCGACATGAGCACCAGATGATACACGTCAGCTCATTGAATTCGTACAACCCAAGAATCCGTCCAATGGTGGTCGATAGCGTCGGTGAGCCTTGCGGCCGCGTGCGTTGGCGTGAGGTTGAAGGCGACCCCAGGACCGTTGGATTGGCGCCAAGATTCATGCAGGGATCGTTATTACCCTTGATAGTGTCACTGACTGGTGGGAACGGATGTAACAGTGCTTAGAATTTAAATTTCGCGTGGTTTAAGTTAATAAGTCACTGACAGGTGGGCTTGTGGCCCCACCCGTTAGTATTACTAAAAACGCTGCTTTGGGAGTGCGCCTTAGCAGTTAGAAAGCGTATTTCCAAAAATACGCTTTCTGTGCGGTAGCCCTCGGGCTAAGTCCGAGCTAGGCCGGCCCGTTACTTTGCTTTAGGAATTTCAGCCCATTATCTATTAGAATAAATCCAGAAACTTGTTGTAAATTTCTAAAAATAGTTAAACATCCCCAAAAATCCTAGAAAATTTTTGATAAATATTAGATGGCATGCTCGCTTTAGTAAAAATATTTAGGTGAACAGTAACATAGATTAATGCCTCTATTTAAGTCAAATAGCCCTATTATGAGGATTTTCTTTTAAGAAGTTAATCCTGAAAAGGATTAATGTTTATTTAGAATAGTCAATAACTTAATAAAAATTCAAGGACATTCTAAAAAATGTAGAAAAACATTCTGGACCAAATAAAAATATTAAATTATAGCACATTACTATTCCATCCTTAAGTAAGTTTTAATCACACTATAATTATATCCTTTTAACCCTAAATGAAGGCCTAATGAACGATCAATAATATTGACAACAACCCATGTACCCTAAAAACAGTAAGTAAATTGCCTTGAGTTGATGATGGAAATACTTGAGCATCATCGATTTCGGGAATTATTAAGCATCATCATCAACATACATTCACTACCGCTCACGCCACCGTTGTTTATTCGTAGGAATATGAATATTAATAGACTAATGGAACTTCCTTGATATGATAATTAGTTCTTATCGACAATTCCTGAACGCTAGAATAAGCACGTTGCATTACATGCATCATTCTTTCTTACTACACTTTGGTTATTTATTGCCTGTTACGTTTCGTTATTAGACGCAGAGGAGCCCAAGGAACATCTTGAAGAGCAGCAAGAAGACCCTCTCTACTCACAAGACCAAGGCGAGTTAACATTTAGTTAGATCATGTTGATTTCTCAGTTTTCTAAAGTATTTCATTTAAAGTATCAAATTGCATGCTCTCTTCTAGCAATTATGCCTATTTGTTAAATCATGATATATCATGCCCTATTATTACTTGTTATTGTTCTACCATGATGATCTTGCCTTGATGAAATCATTCGTTATTTGACTTTATTATTGATTGCCTTGATGATCACCCTTGATAGCCTGGTTAGGTTAAATAAAATATTTTAGACTCTTAAGTCTTGGTTAAAATCTTGCTTAGACATTGCTTAGGTCCAATAATAATTTTAGACTTACCTGTCTCGGAACGATGAACAGACATTCACTGGACATAATGACATAATGTGCATGGTTAACTGGAAACTGGGCCTGGCATGCCAGTATGTGTGTGATTGAGAATGCAGATATGGTTCGGCATATGGATAAGGGTGTATAGTTGCTTGGCTACATGGTGTGAAGAGAGCTATCGGTTCCAATATGGTGCCGGGAGGAGCGCGAGGCAACCCGCGTGATGAGGACATTTCCAAATTGGATACACCCACGAGACCATTGACCAATATTCAAGGATCATCATAAGGATGCAAAGGGGTGTGGGAATACAAAAGGACAAGCCCTAAATGCAAGGTGGAAATACAAAAGGGCGTGGGAATGCACAGGGACAAGTCAACATGCAAGGTGGGAACGCGAAAGGGCTCGACTCAGCCTTCAATGATCAATTAGAATTTAAACGGACCTAGAAAATGCAAACGGACTCCGTTTGGGGCATATGACTACTTGATGGAAAGGAAATTTCGTGCTCTTTCCAATGGATCCAGTTTCACCTTCAAATTCTTATTGAGCTGGCCGCAACAGTCAAAAATGTTCAGCGGTTTCAGTCTTTTCGGGTGCTGCGCCACCATTAATGTTGGGCTGAGTTTCCATGTAATTTAAGTGGTGTGAGATGACCTCCTAGTAGCCATCTCGTGGCTATATATTGGACAAGCTCCCTCTCTATCTTCTCAGGTTTTGTTAAGATTAGTTACCCCCATGTATAGAACTTTATCCTTGTTCTCTTATCTCGGCTAGAGCAGCAGTAAACAAGTTCAAAACCTCAACTTATGTGTATGCTTCTTTCTTGTTCTTGCTAGTTCTTCGATTGCTTGCAAGAATAGACCTTCGTGATCAGGTCATCTATGTTTTAGCATGGTTGATAACGATTAGGAGAGTGGTTTAGCAATTGCGGGCGCTTATCCTTGCATGGTTCGTAACCGGATCGTCAAAGTCATACTCCGCCAAATCGAAGTTATCCCCTCACCGGAAGATCGGGCCGCCCCGTGTGTTCATCAACGCGTAATGTCGAGCATTGCCACAAGGTGGTTCCATCACAACATGTGCAGGCACATGAAAGGAACGATAGCGAGAGAAGGAAAGCTGGACCACGGAGATGGTGTTGGGTAGGTAGGGACGATTGTGCCAGTCGGAGCGCGAGTTGTTTTCACGTAGATATATGCTGCCCATAAAGGGGTTCCTGCACAACGTGAGTTCCAGGTGTGTTGGGCAGCCAAGGATGGCTATGCCAGTCGGAGCGCAAGTTGTTTTCGCGTAACTTTATGCTGCCCAAAGGGGTTCCAGCATGACGCGTGGCCATCGTGCGGTTGTGTGAACATGGGGCCCAGAGACTTCGCTAAATGGCGTCCTCGGGCTAGAGACTTTGCTGGACGGCGTCCTAGCTAACCCCCAGCCCGAGGTGAAGACAAGCTCATGTTGTCATCCAAGAGATGAACTAGGTCTTACGTCACAAGGGGCCGTCACTCTAGTGCAAGCTTGACAACCCGGTTAGGGAAGAACGGGCATCTCATGGCATGTAAGATTCACAACGGGTGCGCCAAACCCGGAATATGATGGCAGGTGTTTGGAGGAAGAATAATTTGGGATTATGGTATGGATTGGAAAGCTTAAACTGGAATCATTGATTAATAGAACTTTGGGTTAAAAATTGTTAAGTCATAGGTTTTGATTTACAAAACTTGCTTTCTGTAAATAAACAAACCCCAACCTTTGCCTCGAAAACCTCTATCATTATGTGCATTAGGTTGGATGTTAACTCGCCAGTATGGTTTGATTGTGCATTGACCTCGCACACACTCACTTTTTTTATGTTGAGTATAAGCAAGACCCTTATGGTTGTCATGAAGACGGAGCACAAGAGTACGCTGACGATTAGGACAAGGCTTAGGGTGTCTCTCCAGTCAATTGCTTAGGCATAGCCAGCAGGAGACTCTTTTGGATCTTTTATCTCACTCTGATCTTTTGTTGTTCTTAAACTATTTTGGGCCAATGCACCGTGTTGTAATACTTAATAGCCTTCGGGCTTAAAATAGGTACTTAATGTAATATAAGTCTTTTGCTTGTATGAAATAATCCGGTTATGTAAATGGTGTGCACTAGTGTACTGATCCAGAGACTAGTACAGATCAAGTGGTGGGCAAAGGATGGACCCCACAGAGCTGGTATCATAACATACGACTGTAGGAGCCCTAGACCTTGGCTGCTAGCCCACTATTTTAAAATTATATGTGGACCACCTTTTCAGAGAGGCCAGCACTGCACTAGTCCCTGGACCAGTAATCTAGTGCCACACGTTACATAGCCGAATCATTTCATACATCGGGTGTCTTTATTACAAAATGCAGCCCTCAGGCTGATTAGTAGTCAAACGGCCATAGCCTTAGTTACATACCAAGTTCCAAAAAATAACTTCAGAGTTGCAGAAGTCATAAACAAACTCACACCAGTGGCTATGCAACAGCGCACAACTGGTGGAACACACTAAGCCCTGTCCAATATCCTACTCTTGATCCTGGTACTGAGGATCTCCATCCTCATGGCACTCGTAGGCGTCGTTGCCTCCACCATCCATCAACTAAAAGAGGGGATATATGCGAGGTCAATGTTATCCATACACTAGTGAGTTAACATCCAACCTAATGCATTTACTGATATAGGTTCCAAAGGAAATGTTGAGGTTTGTTTATTTGCAGAAAGCTAGTGTTTTAAATCAAAGCCTATGACTGAGCAGTTTTAACCAAAGTTCACTTTCAATGGGTCATTTCAGAGTTTAAGTTCTAGCTCATAAACCAAATCCCATCCCATGGCAGTTTCCATGCACTCTGCCAATCCAACTTCTTACTCCCGCCATCGTACTCCAGGTGCGGCACACCTGTTATGAGATCACACTACCCCACTAGAGGCCGAGTCCAAAGTTGGATTGCTAGCCTACTCTAAGAATCGCAACTCCAGTGGGTGCAATCCTGATCACCCGCAAGTTACGGCGCCCTCCCGCCTTTTACCTCAAGTATAGCGACATTTGGGGTACGTCCACTCTCAGAGCCTCGGATCGTACTACCCCCAAACCCTACTCATACTCACATTATCGCGTGATGACCACGCGTTGTGGTGTTAGGAATTATCACCCGTAGGTGGATAGCCAGTGACTTCCCACTATGCATCCCTGATGCACCCGTCTGGGTGAGCTCAACTCCACCCCAGCCCATCCACTTGGCCCTCAGCCTACAATTCCCAAATTTCTTCCTTCTCGTGCTATCATTCCTCCATTTGCCTCGTCACACGATGTGTCGAAACCACCCCCTCAGGCAAGTGGCAACACCTCCCGTTATGCGTGTGACTCCGCGCTCCTCAACGCACCGTCTGTGAACGATAGTCCATATTTATAGCCCATGCTACTCCAACTGTACCGGACCCTGTCTGCACAGAATCATAATCCTCAACCTCAACCAAAGACACATACACTGGCATGCTAGGCCCCAATTCCATGTATCATGATTTCAAGTATAAGTGTATCATGTATCGGTGAATGTCGGTTCACCGTTCCGAGGCGATTAAGCTTAAAAATAATAATTGATATCTGAGCATAGCTAAGCAAGTTTTAACCAGACTTAGGAGTCAACAAGTTTTAAACCATAGACTTAAGAGTCTAGTAATTGTTTTGTTCCTAAACCAGGCTAATCAAGGATTGATCGTCAAGGTGATTGAAGTGTGATTCAACCATCAATGATCATCAACACAATCATCATGGGTATCGACATTTAGCAAAGTAGGCAGATATATCATGATTAAGAAGACATGTATTCATAATTGAAAGCATGCAATTTGATACTTGAAAGGAAATAATTTTAATAAAAACTAGGATCAATATGATTTAACTATATATTAACTCGCCTTGATCCTCTTGAGTGTTATCCTGTGGCGGTTTGGGGTCCTCGAACTGACCTTCAGTTCCTTCTAGTTCTATTTGAGAAAACATTCATAACAATCAACCAGAATGCAGAAAATATGATGCATGATTGCATTCGTCTCTAGCGAGATGATTGATCGACTAATCGTTGTTCTACTTATTTAGGAAGTTCCATGAGCCTTCTAAAGCATAAGAAAACTACTCATCGATTACCGAGATGTGTGAATGTATGACGATATGTTCATGAATGCATAAAATGTAAGCATATAAATATAGGTAGATATATATATGTATATAAATATATATAACTACCAACAGTTTTAGGAAATTAATAGGAATAAATTACTTTTGTCAGAAGTATTTCCTTTAAATACAAGATAATGAACTCATAATGATTAGGTGAAGTGGTAATTGATTTAGTGCTCTCCTCTGGGCAGAGGGTGATATTTTAGGAAGCCTTAATATGGTTTTATTTGCTAATACATGATTAATTACACTAATCATCATCATTAACAAGGTTAATTATTTGATCATTGATGATTAAGTGCCATACTGTCAATTTAATATTTTTTTCCTAGGTTTAGAGAGGTTTTATGTATTTTCTAGAATTTTCTCATATTTTTCCTATTGAGTTTACTATTTATAATTAACAAAAAACCATTTCAGATCTTAATTCTTTATAACAAAATGTCTAAAACAAGCCAGCAACTTATTCCTAGAGGAAGAAAAGGTGAACAAATTCCTAGAGGGAATGGTCCCAACTTATCGGTCGAAACTTATTCTTCATGACCACCCAACTTTCACCACCCGGTGACTAAGACAAGTTCTTGAGAATAAGTAAAGAGAGAAGAAGCCAGTCGCAAACCCAAACCAGAGGCCCGGCCCGCGCATACAGTGATAGTCCACATAGGCCTGCCTGTGGATAGTAATTTGGGGTCAGGAAACGTGGATAGGATGTGGCTAATAGAAATTAAATTTGGCCTGTGTACAATACCACAGATCCTCTGGCTTGCCGTAAGGCAGAGGGGCCGTAGCGCTCCCATCCGGCCGCTCACGCTCGATCGTGGGGTGCACTCATCCCTTGCACATTCCACGAAGCAGTATGCTGACGTCCATCTGGTTCGTGCATCGGACGGCCGCGGGAGCTTGCAACGGCAGAGGATCTCCTTCCAGCACGACGTGTGATTTACGGTCGTGGGAACCACCTGTCAGGTGCGGGAGGAATCTCCGCTTCTCCTTCCCCAGCTGCCGATCGGGAGTGACTCGTCGGAAACAAGCAGGTAGTAGAGTAGACCGGGGGCCGGAGGCTGGAGCGAGAGCGAGCGGAGGAGGATGCTGCAGCCGCCGCCGCCGCCGCCGCCGCAGCCGAAGCAGATGCACTGGGTGAGGGCCGACTCCGACGACTTCGGAGGCCAAATCCCCGCCCCTCGCAGGTAACTCCACTCCACCACCGCCGCTGCCGTCGTCGTCTTGATCTCTTCTCACCTGAAATCCCTCCCGGCCGGCTAACAACCTCGCATTTTTCGGCAGCGGCCACACGGCGGTCGGAATCGGCAAGTCCAAGGTGGTCGTCTTCGGCGGGTTCGCCCACAAGCGCTTCCTCGCCGACATCGCCGTCTACGACGTCGGTAAATCCTGCCGTCCACTCTCCGACCGACTCCTCTGCCTAATTCCCTTCCCGCGCCTATGCATTCAGTGCGATTAGAGGACGCAGTATTTCTATTGTGGAAGCATAGTACGAGAGCACGACGAGCCTTGCTGTTTAGACTCCTGAATGCGATCCTTGTTGCAGAGAATAGGCTTTGGTACACGCCTGAATGCACTGGTGGCTCAGACGGGCACGCAGGCCCCAGCCCAAGGGCGTTTCACATAGCTGTTGTCATTGACTGCAACATGTTCATCTTCGGCGGCCGTTCAGGGGGCAAGAGGTCTGCATTACACACAGCTATAGATTAGAGTTTGAAGGCATCATATATATAATTTCCTTATTTGTCATTTACACCACGATGTTTACTTTTGCAGGTTAGGCGATTTCTGGATGCTCGACACCGGTAAAACTCTCTGTATAGTTAATTTTTTCAGTTTTAAAAAAAAAATTTATGGAGAACTTTTTTTTTCTTTGCACTTATACTGGGTGTTTCAGCAACCATTAAGCACTGTCGTGATTCATCTTTCATATGCAGACATATGGCAGTGGTCAGAGATGACCGGCTTTGGTGATTTACCATCACCACGGGAGTTTGCTGCCGCTTCAGCCATAGGAAACAGAAAAATTGTCATGTAGGTGTTTTATTTTACACAAATTCCCCTATCATTTCGGATTATCATCGCTTGTGATTTATGAAGAATATTTTGTTCATCTTTATTCAGGTATGGTGGTTGGGATGGCAAAAAGTGGCTGTCTGATGTATATATCATGGACACAAGTGAGCGAACTGTTCCCTTTTATTGAAGTTGTATTGAGCATTGAATTTATCTTTCGCCAAAGATGGTAAAAAAAAAGTTGAGCATTCATTTTTTCTTGTCTGCTGGATAGTGTCACTTGAGTGGACAGAATTATCAGTGACTGGAACAGTGCCACCTCCAAGATGTGGGCACTCTGCCACCATGATTGAGAAGAGGCTGCTTATATTTGGAGGCAGAGGTAATTGCAAATTCTTGATCTGGTTTGTGGTTTTTCTCAAAGTTTGTATCTACTTAGATGATTAGTTAGGGAATGTTCTCTTTAGCTTATCATCTTATTTGCTTATAAGCTGAATTTCGAGAGCTGCTCAAGGTAGCTTGAGAAGTCTAGTGCACTTCGTTTGACTAGTTTCTAAAAGATTTGGGACGCACCTTTGAGACAAAAAGAACAGACTACAAAAGTCAAACCGTTTGACTTTTCGATTCAGAGATAAGTAGATGAGATAAGAAGATAAGATGAAGAGAACCACCCCTTAGGGCCTGTTCTCCCCAGCTTATCTGTCTCATTTCTAATATGCTAATTTGACTTATCTCGTAACTTTGAGAATTTCCCGACGTGGCCTCGAGAGTCCGATGCCCTTGGTTTTTAGGATTTAAGGAGCTTTTAGACACGTCTACGAGATAAAAAAAAATAAAAAAGTAATAAGAAAAGTCAAATAAATCAAAATAAGCCACGTCTTATCTGACTTATTTCGTGTCTTATCTGACTTATTTGACTTTTTTTATAACTTTTGAATCCTTTTTTTTATTGCATAGACGTGTCTAAAAGCTCTCTAAATCCTAAAAACCAAGGGCATCCGACTCTCGAGGCCACCTCAGGAAATTCTCGAAGTTACAAGATAAGTCAAATTAGCAGATTAGAAATGAGACGGATAAGCTGGAGAGAACAGGGCCTTAGGCCCTGTTCTATTGGGCTCATGAGCTGTGACTTATTTGACTTATCTCGAACTTCGAAAATTTCTCGAGGTGGCCTCGAGAGTCAGATGGCCTTGAAATTTAGGATTTAGAGAGCTTTTAGACTCGCCTACGAGATAAAAATAAAACGGATTCAAAAAGTAATAAAAAAAGTCAGATGAGTCAATATTAGTCAGATAGGTTACGAAATTTTCCTGACTTATCTAACTAATATTGACTCATCTGATTTTTTTTATTACTTTTTGAATCTATTTTATTTTTATCTCGTAAACGAGTCTAAAAGCTCTCTAAATCCAAAATTTCAAGGCCATCCGACTCTCGAGGCCACCTCGGGAAATTCTCGAAGTTCGAGATAAGTCAGATAAGTCATAACTCATGAGCCCAATAGAACAGGGCCTTAGTTTCTATTTAGGGAAAATTGGCTGTAGGACACTATAAAATGAGTGGATTTGCTGGGTACCATTACAAATTTGCCTATTTGCTGGATGACACTCAAAATTTAACGCTCTTTGCCAAAAGACACTTTCCTCAATAAAACACTATATCTGGCTATAGAGGAGAGAGAAATGATAGTAAAATGTCTATTTTGCCCTTCAAGTTGAGCAAGGTGATATGGGCTAGAAAAATGGCAAAAAATACATAAAAATGGAAAAATTACAGAAACAACAGTATAATCTAGAACAGCTTTTTTCTAGTTTTTCTATATTCCACCCTTTTTACAGTGTCCTACAACAAATTTTCCCTATTGCAAAAAGCTAGTCTGCTTCCATCCCTTCCTCATCCAATCTTGATAGGCATCCACTTGAATAATCGTTAATGTCTAAGGAGCAACTCTTAACAATATTCTCTGTAATTTGATTTACTTTTGGTTTTCTGATGGAAATCAAGCTCTTTTCCTGAATAAAATTTGTTATGTGCTGATTATTTCAAATGATTATTGAGTTAATGCATAATGTTTGGGCAATCAGCTTTCTATTTCTGACCACTCCATGCCTTCTTTTCAACAGGTGGAACTGGGCCAATAATGGGTGATTTATGGGCTTTAAAAGGTGTTACTGAAGAAGGTATCTCTTTCCATTTATCAGTATATCTATTTATATTGAGAGAAGAATGCCATCCTAACTGCTATCTACAAAATATGCTTCCTTGATCAATTAGCACGCTAGCAGAACTATCAGTGCACTTAAAACTATTTCTTGTCTAGCCTGTCTATGAGACTATGTAAATGTGGTCGTGATCAGAGGCTGTTACATACCTCTGTTAATGATGCATGGATGCTTTAAGATGAAATCAAGAGTGTCATACCCTGAGCTATATTGTCTCATATGTCCATATCTGCCTCATTGAAGGAGATGGAGTTTGAGAGAGCCCATTGGTATTATTTAACCCTGCCCTGCCATCCCATTCCATTGAGCAAAGGGTCGACCACCTGTTTTTTCTGTTGAGATATGTGAAATGCTTATTTAAAAATAGTTTGCTTCTGTCAATGTGTCTGCTATTGCAATGATTACTTGGTTAGCCCACATTGAACGTGTTTTTAGTGTGAAATTGCATTTCTCAGTTTATGTAAGTACTGGTTCTCTGGAAATTTTAAACTGTATAATTACTGCAATATTTGCAAATTTTCTATTCCAGATGGTCTAGAACCTAATATTGTTTGTTATGCAAGATAATGAGACACCAGGTTGGACACAATTGAAGCTCCCAGGACAGACTCCCTCACCAAGATGTGGTCATTCAGTAACATCTGGTGGACCTTATGTATGTAATTTGGAGTCCTGACACTCAATTTCTGAATTGTTTCTTCCTTCTAACTTCATTAGTATTTAAGAGATGATACCTCTATTGTATATTTCACATATTTGAAGATTGATCTCAGTTAATTGTTCTGTTAGACGGACCAGTAGATATTATCCCTCACTGCCAGAGAGTAGAAATGAAATACACTACTGGTGAATATTTACTTGAAATAATCAAATCTATTTTGATTTGCAAACTAGGGTTTTTTGATATCATGGGAATCCTGTACTCAATGAAGATGTTAGTTTCCTGCTACAATGAATATATTGGGCTAATGGCCTTCGGGGTATGCCTTTGTTGGATATACTAAAACTTTATTTTATCTTCTGCAAAAACCATTTGTGAAAATTAAAATATCTGCTTAGATATGTGTTTGTGGAATGCCTTAGCATTGATTTAAACAATGTTCCTTAACCTTGCTCGCTTGTTATTAACGATACAAAAGAAGGCTGATGCTCATTGAGTGAAAATATAATCGTCTTTGTTCTTTACTTGGATCCTTTGTAAACAAGAAATGCCCTTGTTATGTATTAGGAGCCTTTGCAACCTCTAGTTGTTCGTCAGTTGTCTAGAGCTTATGTAATTAGAAAATCTACTGGAACCTGTGTTGGTACCCATTTTCTTGTCCAAGCTTTGGTTGTGCTAGAATATTACTAACAGTATATAGATCTTTTTGTCAGCTCTTGCTATTTGGAGGACATGGAACTGGTGGCTGGCTAAGTAGATATGATGTGTACTACAATGAATGTATTATTTTAGACAGGGGTAAGCTCCAACGATTTTTTTGTTTGGTTTTAGCTTTCTGATGTGTTGCCAACTTGCCATTGAACTGAAATGGCATCTTACTTTCTTGTTATATATTGAACACACTAATAATTAGTTTATGACTTTATTGACATAAATGGTTTTATTGATCACAACAGATTTCCTCCTGATGATTAAATTAAAATATGATTCCATCATTCTAGAACTGAAATTTGGTCCTAACTTTAAGTTTAAGGAGGAAATGATCTGATACTGATTTATTCTGGTTGTCGCTTAGTGATTCTAGGATATCCCAACATTTATCGAGCAAACTAGAAAAGCCAAACTAATTAATATAGATTGACCCTTGAATCTTGGTCCATATGTACTGAATGCACATAAGGCAATTCTGTGCTTGGATTATCCTAGTTGATAGAGTTAAGTTTAACATTTAAAATATGATACTCAACCCCATGCTCCATAGCCAGTGTGAGGCAGAACAGTAAACACCCTTCCATTTGATCAATGTCATAAGTTGTAACCCCCATGGTTCACCACAGTATTTCTTGGTATCACCAACATCAACCCAAAGGCATATAGCTTGGTACTATGGATTTACTGAACACACAACAGACAGCTAGAATCATCTCCTTAATTCACAAGGTGTGGCTGTGGTGCTGACTACCTTACATTCTTGCACTCACTCATTCTGCACGCATGCATCATATATCTATGCTATGTCCAGTGTGGCACATGCATTACTTATAAATTTTTCTACATCACAATTGGTTTTGCTGACCAATAATATGTTCTTTCAGTCTCTGTTCAGTGGAAGCGTTTACCAACAAGTAATGAGCCACCACCTCCTCGGGCATATCATTCTATGACTTGCATAGGGCCCCGATTTCTTTTGTTTGGTGGCTTTGATGGAAAGAATACATTTGGTGATTTATGGTGGCTTGTTCCTGAAGGTATAGTAATCATAATGCTCATTTGAAAAAAGAAGAATCTACATTTGATATTTTGTAGCTCAATTTTATATTGTGCAAACTGCAAAATGCAAAAGATTTTAATAGCAATGAGTAATCATATGTCAAAACGTGTAAATCTATAATTGTGATTGGGCTTGTGTTTTGACCTATATATGTGGGAATAGCTGAATCTTTTCTAATGCACTGAATAGATGTCTGTATTTTTTTCTCAAAAATAAACAGACACCATATTTTCGAACATCTTTTTCCCTATCAATTGCATATCCATTTATCTGACATCACCACCAAGAAATGAATCAGGGAATTTGGAAACCGAAACCAACTTGCTAAAACATCTATTATGACTATATGTAGTAACTGTGTAGGACAGTATGATTGTTGCAAGATTGTTTGAACCTGAAACAGACTTGGATATAGCTGTGTAGGGTGTACAGGGTTTTTTTTTCCCTAGTTATGTTTTGCAGTTTCCAGATGTTTAAATTCTCCTAGTGTAGCAATCATACGTAAATACTTGAGTATTTTACATGCATCAATACTAAAGTCTAATTGAGTAAACTTGAATATGTAGAGCTGCTTTATGTACTGGCAGTACTACACATAACTCTTGGCATCCATGCATTGTTCATTATTACCTAGTAAGAAGAATTTTTTTCCATTTTGCAAAATTACAAGGAAAATTAATTCATTTGACTAAGTTTAGTTATTTCTATTATTTGCTTGTTATCTGAAGCTATGTTGAAAATTGCTAGTGATTATGGTTATATGTGTATCATGACCAATTTGTGTGAAATGAGTTGGACTTCTTTCATGTTTGCGCCTGTTTTCTTTTCTGGTTGTAGCCTGGCATTTTTCTTTTCTGTAAGCTTTCCTATGCTCTCCTGATTTTTCGCTTCTGTAATGCTTGCTGGAGAAATATAACTTGCCTTCTCAAAACTCTACATGATTGAATGTTCAGATGATCCTATTGCAAAACGAGACTTTGTTCCTAATGTTGATTCAGAGAGCAAGTCCAACACTGTGGCTGGTCATACCCAACATTCAGCATTGAAAGTATGTATTTGTGCACGTATATGTATGGGTTTGGTGTTATTTCATTTCTGAATCTCAGAATATTTTCCTTGAGTGTAAAATGAGAATCCAATGTGAAATTTTGAGACATTGGAAAAACTTTTTAATTAATAAAAGTTGTAACTATTTCTAAAATGAGAATCCAATGTGAAATTTTGAGACGTCGGAAAGTTTTTTAATTAATACAAGTTGTAACTATTTCAGGAATCACATGACAGGGAATTTCCAATGATTGATTTGGCAAAACAATTGGGAATTCCACTTTCTATAGAACCTTCAGCAAGTTTTGTTGACGAAATTAATGACAAAGAACTAATGGAATTATCCTCTAGGCTTGCTGGTGAATCACTTCCTACTAGTGACCAGCTTACATGCATTCAGGTGCTTACATCTTTCCAGAAACCTGATTCACTTGTATTGGCTTATGAGGAATTGTGACATGTTGTATGATATGTACAGGCACTTCGTGGTCATTGGAGAAATTCTCCAGCAAGCTCAATACAGCTCCAAGAACTAGGCCCTTTATTGAGGGACTATCAACGTCTCATTCTGCGCTGTTATTCGTATGGTTCTTCCATTTTCCTTGTATCTGTTATTTACATTTTTTTACTATTTACTTTCCATAAATTAAGAAGCAAGACATGGCTTTGCAAATCGCTCCTCTTCTGGTCCATGAACTATTCTCTTATCATGATGATAATCTGAACTGCTAGATATGAATCTATTTTGTTGTGCTTTGCGCAAATAATAATAGTGAATTAATTTATACACAACAGAATGTTGCCAATTCATCATGTTAGAAAGTGTATTTTATTATGGAATATATTTCCATGCCATATTGCCATTCTATTTCTACCTAATTCAAATGGAAAAGTGCAAACGAATCTAAAATAGACTGTTTTTTTTTGTCAGGCCAAAGTATATTAGTTGGCTAAAAAATTAGAATGTATAAGTAACCTGGTCATGGTCAAAACTTGTTGTGTCTGAGAAAAGGGTAGTGCTTTTCTATGTGATCACTTAAGGCATGCATTTAAGCAGAGCATATTTGGCTGCAGTCTTTTGCAGCAGTTTTGATTGCATTTCCTTCCTGCGACATATACAGGGAAAATCCATTCCCAGCATCCTGTGAAAGGGAAGATCACCGCTTTTTCCACTTGAAAAATGCTTCGCAGGTATGCATTTGCATATAATCCACAGTGGATGGTCATCTCTTATCAATTGATGCTTATTTGCATATAATGTTTTCCCCCTCATAATACCCTCCTTATCACTTCTCTCTATCTCTGATCTACATCAGTTGCGCATGGATGACATTGCCATCTTGTTGAGCGAGTATGCAAGGTTGCTTTCGACCTGATAAGGTACCTTACAAGTTTTGACTCTTTACTTGGCAGGTGCATCTGAACTAAACAATTGCTTTACGACATTATTTTTCTGTGTGTTGTGGTATCCAATGGCAATTACTTTTATGCCTGCAGGGAACAGTAGCATAACTGCAGAGCTGTCGTGTTAAATTCCTTTTTAGGGCGGTTTCTCATTACTATGATGAATGAGTGGTTAACCGGAGCTTGGTAGGCCACTCTTCCTCGTGGGTAACATGGGCAAAGGATGAATTGAGTACCGTACTGCCACCGCACCTTGCGGCATTTATCTCTGCATCCATCTATAGAGTTGTGGTGCATCATGGCCTTGTTTAGGGCCTTCCATTCTGAACCAGAACCAAGACAATTCCAGGACAGGAAGACGCCCCACATTTTTTCTCTATTCCTGTGATCCCTGCGTGTCTTGCTCTTCTTTTTTCGTTTTTTGGATTTTTTTAGAACTGTGTGCTGTGCACAGTTGGCTGTACAAATTAAATTAAATACAAAACACACAACAGTTGGTAGAGGAGGAACCGGCCCCCAACCGCCCCATGCGATGCCTTAATGGATCCGTGGTCAAATTGGCGACGGCGGAGTGAACTTGGCCGGAATGCGTGCGTCCGTGCATGGAATGTATGGACGCTGGTGCCTGGTGGGTGGGTGGAATAGCAGCAACACGTGGTGGAATCGGCTGAGTGGAATAGCTCGCCGTGGAATGGATGCCCAAACTAATGGGGTTCAATTAGTGGCATATGGTTTTACTAACACTGGCACATGTTTTACTTGTTTGCTCTGGCTCTGACCAGAAGCACTGAATAGTGAATGCAGTATGTTAAGCTGACCACCGGCGCTGTTTTGATCTAGCTGATCGTACTCTTCACGTTTCACGTGCTCTGCTGCTTCCGGGCGTCATCCATGTATAGACGAAAAAAGGAAACAGAAATAAAATATACTTGCTAATAATGTTATAGTACAACACCATGTGAAGATCATGACTTCCACGCTTAGCATTTTCGCAGCTTGAGGGTGTTCTGTACCTCTAGATTTGCTGAAATTGAACTTGGACTAGTGGTTTAAAAACCTAAAAATTCAATTAAGAGTAAATCGCACTGCAGCTACATGAAGGTGTCTTGAGTTTTTGCGTAGGCCTAAATTTTTCAAACTGTATATTTTTGTGCATGAAGTTGTGTTTTTTATCTCAATTAGGTTCAAAGTGGTATAGAGAGAGCGGTTTGGTGACGTGGGTTGCCATGTCACCGCACATGGGGCCCTTTTCTTTCTCCTTCCTAAGCCATGTCACCGCACACATGCCCTTTTCTTCTCACCTCCTCTCTCTCTCTTCACCCTCCTTTTCTCTCCCAATAGAGCACAGGAGTGGGACTAGACGCTCAGACTCTGACTCTGGCTCCAGCCGGTATTGGCGGCCGACACGGCGAGATGGCACTATTGGCTACAAGCGTTGGCGAGAGGCGGAGCAGCGGTAAGCAGGGGCGGCAACAGTGGAGTAGTATGGCTGCAACGACGCTCGGGCTACGGCGCGAAAGTGCTCCAACAACCTAGTCAGCATCGTCCTCATCGATGTCATGCTCCTCTACCCCTCCAAGAGTGACAGTGCTAGGGCGACGACGCTAAGGCTACGGCGTGGCAGCACTCCACCGAACGACGGGTCATGGTGGAGACCGGAGAAGGAAGAGGAAGGCCTAAGGGTGGTAGCAGCGTGGCGAGCTTGACCCGCAGTGGACTACAACGGCGCACCCACGGAAGCCGCCACTGTCGGTCGGCCTGCTCCCTTCCTTCTTATCTCTCTCTCCCCGTCCTAGCCTCGTCGGCGATGCCCTTCCCTGCCTCGACTTCACCAGCGTCATGCTTCTCTGCCCATGTTGTTTCTCTAGCTTTGCCCAGGTCACCCACCCCCCATCTCGGCCTTGTCGGTGTTGTCCTCCCCCGTCCTATCCTCACCAGTGTTGTGCAGGGACCGCATGGCTGCCGAAGCTGAGTCCAAAGCTTGGGCCATCGAGAAGAAAGAAGGATAGAGAGGAAGGAGTGAGGTAGAAGAAAGAGGAATAGGTGGGATTTTTGCAAAAAAAAAAAGAGGGCCATATATACGGATGATGTCAATCCACGTCACCAAACTATCCTCTACAAACCACTTTGGACCTAATTGAAATAAAAAATAACTTCATGCATAGTATTACACGGTTTTCTGAATTTTGTACCTAAGTGAAAACTTGGGACGACTTCATGTACTTACGGTGCAATTTACTCTTCAATTAAATTTGATAATGTATCAAGATTGTTTACAAATGGCATCAAAAGTTAAAACGCTATAAAATAATTTAATTAAAAAAGCTATGTAGAACACGCTTTTGTGGGACCAAATGTTAGGAACTAGAAAAACTGATGAGTGGACCGAAGGAACAAAGCTGGTCAGCTAAGGCATGCTTGGTTGCGAGACAAGCCTAGCCGGGCCTGGCCAAGGCATGCAAGCCCATCAGAGTCGGGCTGAGCTCGTGCAACCCGATGTGTTTGGTTGGGTTGCGTTCGTCGAACCTGGCTCGCAGCAACCTGTTTGGTTACCTACATGGAGCTCATCGGAGCTCGTCGTGGCCGCGTCCTCCATAGCTCGAAGCCACCACTGTCTAAGTGGTCACACCCATATCCGGCCACCACTGAGGTGGTCTTACCCAGATCCAACTGCCGTGGAGGTCGCCACACTTGGATTTAGTCGCCACGACCTTTTCAGGCTTGGATTTGGCCACCATCGACCTTGTCAAGGCCAAATCTGGCCGCCACCAAGATCGCCTCGCCTAGATTTGACGCCGTCGTGCCTTGTTGAAGCTCCTCCGCGCTATCGTCGACCTCGTCCTATCCAGATATAATGTCGTTGGGCTCATCAAAATTCCCCTATGCTGCCACTATCTTCATCTCGCACGCTTCCACCTCGCTCCTACCACACGCTCCCTCCCACCTTGCGTTCCCGTCCTGCATATTGTTTTGGCACCCACCCAACCTAGCTTTGCCTACCGCGCAACCAACCAAATGCGGGCTTGGCCAGGCCACATGTAGGGAACCAAACATGCCCCTAGAGACTATGCGGGCCTAATGTGAGCTCGAAACCTAAAGGAGACGACTAGGAAATAGAATACCATTGCTTCACAACATAACGGGATAACCCCTCAATCGTTAGATCTTGTCGTTACACTAGATGGCTCCCACGTGGCTCTACTTAACGCTAGCAAACTTTCTCCTGCATGTGCAATGTCCACACATAGGCCCACAATGGTAGGGATTTAAAGCACGTTGCTATTGGGTAGGTAATAGCCCATGAGGGTGGTGGACAGGAGTGCCACTTATCATCAAGTATTAACTATCAACGATTTTCATGTATCAGTATCATCAAATTTTATCGAGTTTCATGTATCATCGAGTATCATATTTTATTATCGAGTTTCTAGTACCATTGAGTAAAGTATCGTCAAGTATCATCAATTACTTAGTAGTGTTAAGTATCGGGTATGATTGAGTATCATCGAGTATTGGGGTACCACCAAGTATCATGCCGACAAGTTCCAGTTGTCGTTGAGTATCGAGTATCGTCGAGTTGCTATCATTGAGTATCATATTTTCATTGAGTATCAATTATCAAAGTCGAGTTTGCATACCAAGTATCAAAATCGAGCTTGTGTATCATTGAATATCATGTAGAGTATTCGTTCGGGTCGTTAAGTATTAGGGTATCATCTAGTATTAAGTATCATTGAGTATCAAACATTATGAGCATGTACGATAGATATTATTAAGTATCAAATCGGGTATCGTTAAGTATTGATTATCATCGAGTATTGGGTATGGTATCGTCGAGTATTAGACATCATATGGAGGTATCATACGTATCGTCAAGTATCGGGTATCGTTGAGTATCATGTATCATCAAGTGCTAAGGTGTCATCAAGTATCGGATACATCGTATCATGTATTGTTGAACTTTAAGTTTCATCAAGTTTTTGGTTCCATTGAGTGTTTGGTATTATCAAGTATCAGGTCAGGCATCGTGGAGTATCAATTATCATCGAATATTGAGTACTATAGATTATCAAGTATCATGAGCAGGTATCATAAATATCATCAAGCATTGGGTTTGGTATCATCAAGTATTAAGTATCGTGCACCATGAGTAGGTATCATAGGTATCGTCGAGTATCGGGTTGGGTATCATTGAGTAACAGGTAGCTCAAGTATCGTGCACCATAAGAAGGTATCATAAGTATTGGTGAGTATCAAATCAAGTCTCGTCAAGTATTAGGCACCATAAGCAGGTATCATAAGTATCATCGAGTATCGGATATCATCAAGTATCAGATATTATCGAATATCTGATATAGTGAAATCATTGAATTTGAGGTGAGTATCAGGTATCATCAGGTATTATACATCATGAGCAGGTATCATAAGTATCGTCAAGTATCGGACCAGGTATCGTCAAGTATCGGGTATCATACATAGGTATCATCGAGTATCGGATATCGTCGAGTATCTAATTGAGGGATCGAGATGTCACCTAGAGGGAGGTGAATAGGCGTTACAAATTAAAATAGAAATTAATGCAGAAGCTGATATCAGACACTCCGGTGTTTCAGGGCTGGATACTCCGATAGGCACCGGAGTATCTGGTGCTAAGTACCAGATTGTCCGATCTGAACAGAAAAACAGGGGATCTTGAATCCCAAGACAAATCTGATGATACCACCTTCAATCAAATAGTTCACAAACAGGAGTAGATGCTATGGATCACTACTAGGGACAATATCTAAATTAAATGCTCCACAATATAACGAATTTGACAAGAGAGTAAATTGAGAGGGAAACTGAAATGAAGATGGAGACGCAATGAAATTTGTTCCCGAAGTTCGGATCCTTGAGGGATCATACGTCTCTGTTGAAGCAGCTCGGTCACACTTGAGCCGGGGTCTCTTTCAACCCTTTTCCACCCGAGGTTGCACCAAACACTCCTCGACTTCACTCCTTGATTCCTTCCCTTGCGGAGGCGGAATCAGCCTTCACAAACTTCTCAAGGCCGACCACACGAAGATTGGCAGCTCTTGAGCAACTCCTAGCCGTCTAGGAGTCCTCAACCTCCAAGAGTAACAAATCTGGTGAAAAAATGACTTGGAGATGATGCAAGTGCTCAAGAATAGATCTAGCCTTCAATCTCTCTTCCTAACCCTAATCACAAGGTTAATCGCTAAGATCAAAGGTGGGAGGAAGCTATGAGCTCAAATAAGTGCTTAGAAGGCTTTAGGATCTGTAGGAATGACATAATGAATAGTTACCGTTACAAGGTGGAGAGGGGAGAGCTTAAATAGTCCCCCTCGAATCTAGCCGTTGGGCCTAGAAAATCAACATTGGATTGTCTGGTGTATACACACCGGACACTCCGGTGTGCCTTGCATAGGTAGCCCTAGGGTAACTTTTGAATTTCAGCTAAGTCCCTATCGGACACTCCGGCCATAGGGACCGAACACTCCGGTTTAATATGGTGGCAAAGGCAGCACACTCAAGATCTCTAAAAACTGGATAGTCTGATCTCACCACTACTGGACACTCCGTCGACTGACATCGGACACTCCGGTTAAATATTTGGAGACAGATCAGAGAAATCAGAATTTTGAAAAATCGGATGGTCCGATATAGAAACCACTGGACACTCCGGTATGCACTACTGGACACTCCGGCCTCCAAAAGTTCCAAGCTCCAAGAGACTAAGATTTGAGTTGGTAAGTGTCTCTCACTTAGCTAAAATTCATCTAATGAGCACTTGACACATCTGAAAACTTTTTCCATCGTATCCCTCTTAATAGTACGGCTATCCTTAGACTCAAATTAAACAAAAATAATTAAAGTCTAGGGTTCACCATATTGCCATTTTCTTATTTACTTTTTAGGGGTCCATGACGCTTTTATTCAACCATCCATGAGACTTTAAACCTGTTCATATCTTATTGAGCGCATTAGTCCCTTAATCGTTTGTCATTAATCACCAAAACCCACTTTGGGGGCCTAGATGCACTTTCACTAATATAGTGATAGCATTGAATTTGAGGTATCGTCAAGTTATAGGTATCATCAATAATCGGGTATTATCGAGCTTCATGTATTATCAAGTATTGAATATCATACTTGGATAGCATTGAGTATCGGATATCGTACACGAGTACCTAGCATGACGGTGGCCTAGCCTAGCTATACAGACTGTGCTTAGGCTAGCGCAACCCTGGAAAAGTGACCCGATGCAGTTAGACCATTAGTTTTCCCTAAAATCAGCCCTTATATGTGCTTCCCAAAAAACTTCTTTCCTATATTTGTACCCTCTCCAACAACACTTCTCAAATCTCACTTGAATAGAAAACGATATAGGAAGAAGAGACATACTCTATATTTAGGGAAATAGATAGGGAATTCTAAAAATAAGGAACGATATAGAGAGTCTGTTGGAGTAGCAGGGCAACAAGAATCCCTAAATTTTGAGAAATAGATGCTTTTAGTGGAACATGTTGCAGATGGACATAGAGCACCCATAATATAGTCTTCTAAGGAAGTCTCTAAGCTCTCTCTCTCCTGCTTAGAGGCAGCCTATAAGCACTGTGTAGCTGCATGGTTTTGCCTCTAAGCATTTCTCCCATGCTAAATGATAACATTTTGTTTACTAATCATAGTAGTGGGTTCCATCTTAGAGGCTTCACTAGCCTCTAAGCACCGAGGAGAGATGACATAGGCCAGTCGTGGATCCTAGATTAGTGACAATGTGCATTGTGCATGCTGTTACCTCTTGGAACCAACAAATTGAGGTGCAAACTAGTGCAACACCAAGTTCCAAGTAGCGTTGACCATGCATTGTGGCAGTGGTTTGTGGGCAGTGGCTTTTGCTAGTAGTTCATCTTTTTTCCATATCCACTGTTCTTATTTCCTCAGGTCACCCGACTCGACTCCTCTTTCCCTCTGTGAGACAGCTCAAAAAGGCAACCAAGGAGGAGGGCGGCGGCGACAACCAAAGGCAAGCTAGGCGAGTGGCAGTATCATGCTAGGCGACTCTTGTGTTGCAGCGGTGTTAACATGAGGGCTCACCTAGAGATCGCTTTCAGTATCAGTATAACCTGCCTCGTCTACGCCTCTTATTCGCTTGCTCAGTAGAAGCAAAAGCACCCTAGCACCATTTCACCCCTATGTTGTGCACGTCGTGGACACGTTGCAAGATACTTTTTGATTCATATCTATCTAGAGGAAAACATAAAAAGGGATACCATTCCGCAGCATTGAGAAACCTAAAACCTACGAATTTTATTATTTAATATTTATTTTAAATATTTTTGAAAATAATCGTGGAAAAATTAAAATCACAAAAATAGGTGTCCGTCGCCCTAATATCGGGCGATCGCCCCATGTCTGAGCGATAGGTGCTCTGGACATCATGACGAGCGCTCAGGCCATCACGGCGGTTACCCCCCCCCCCCCCGTGACTAGGCGTTATGGGCGTCGGGACCTGTCGCCCTAATATGGGGCGATCGCCCGATTAAGGGGTGATAGGTGTCCTTTTTAACGCAGCACCGCCCTCCCCTGCTCTCATTCTCATCGAGCAAGACCGAAAGCAAAGGCAGAGCCAGGAGAAGAAGAGAAGAGGAAAGAAAAGAGAGGAGAGGAAGAAAAGAGAGAAAAAAGGAGAGAAAAAAAAGAGAGGAAGAGAAGAATAGAAGAAAGTTGGGCAAAGGAAAAGGATAAAAAATGCCGAGGTGTGCAAGCGAAAAGGGAAAGTGAAAAGCAAGGAAGAGGCAGGCGCTTGGGATTGGCTGCGCAATTCAGCGTACCAGGACCTCTTTCTACCTCGTGGGGTTTTCCCACCGATGTGCATATGCGGAGATGCTTGCAGACTTGTCTGCTCTTGGGAAATTTTAACTTGGAAGAGGAGGTACTGGAAGTGCCGCAACTGCACCTTCGACCCATCGGAGAAGAGCTTGAAGAATCGCCAGATGGTACTAATCATACGTATTTCGTAATATTTTCTACATGAAATTTTGCTTTTATGTTCCATGCAGTCGCCTCTGCCACTATGTGAATTTGAGCAGTGATTTGACATGGAGATCAATCCTAAGGACCAAAGGCTCCTTGATCAAGCCAACCAGGACAAGGAGTTTAGGCGGCAGCTTCAAGAGCAGTGTGATGCCGCACGTGAGGAGGCACGTAGAAAGGAAGCAGAAGAGAAGGAGACCGAGGAACAGAGGAAACGAGAGAGGGCACGTCGTGCTAGAGAAGCCTCACCAAAGACATGGGCGAAGGGGAAGTGGCCTCGATGCACTCCGTAGACGCGATGTTGTAACTATCGTTTTCCTTGTTCGCGATATTCCTCCCAGTTTTAAGTCGTAATAAAGAGTGTAATCTATCTTATTTTATGCAGAAACCTCTGCTGTGAGAATCGCCCTCACCTTATCTCCCTCTCGCACCCTCGTTTTGCAATAAACAAATTTTGAATTATTTGCCCTCACGGGCGGCCCATGGTACCTCAGCAGACAATGGCACGGGTGTGATGAGACAATTCAATTGTAGCAACTTAGGGGTTTTCATAGCCTCACGGGGCCCACCCGATGAGTCCCAAAAATTACCAGAAAAATCAAGAACGACCTACGCAACGCAGACTACCATCCTATCTATGGGCGAGCAGCTCGGACGATGTCCTAGGAGGATTGTGCAAAAATCGAAAAGGTACACGTGGGCACAAAACCCTGAAATTGTGGCTAGTTAGGGGTTTCGTAGCCTCACAGGGCCTACCGGATGCGTCCCAAAAATTACCAGAAAAATCACGGATGACCAACGCAACGCAGGCTACCACCTATCTATGGGCAAGCAGCTCAGACGATGTCCTAGGAGGATTGTACGAAAATCGAAAAAGGAACACGTGGGCACAAAACCCTGAAATTGTGGCCACATAGGGGTTTTCGTAGCCTCGTGGGGCCCATCGGATGCGTCCCAAAAATTACCCAAAAATCACGGGAGACCTATGCAATGCAGGCTACCACCTATCTATGGGCGAGCAGCTCGAACGATGTCCTAGAAGGATTGTGCGAAAAATCAGAAAAGGTACACGTGGGCACAAAACCCTGAGATTGTGGCCACTCAGGGGTTTTCGTAGCCTCACGAGGCCCACCGGATGTATCCCAAAAATTATCAAGAAAATTACAGGCAACCTACGCAATGCAGGCTACCACCTATTTATAGGCGAGCAGCTAGGACAATGTCCTAGGAGGAATGTGCGAAAATCAGAAAAGGTACACGTGGGCACAAAACCTTCAGAATGTGGCCACTTAGGGGTTTTCGTAGCCACGTGGGGCCTACCGAATGCATCCCAAAAATTACCGAAAAATCACGGGAAACCTACGCAACGCAGGCTACCACCGATAGGCGAGCAGCTCAAACAATGTCCTAGGAGGGATGTGCGAAAATATGAAAAGGCACACATGTTAATAATTAAGACGGATAAGGTAAAAAGGTACGCTAGCACTGAGTTGACACAGTTACACAATGTTTTGTTGAAGGAAAAGACAAGCAAAAATGTAAAGTACAGATCGACAACAAGTCACTCACAGCCACGCTTCCTAATTTGGTCTGTGGGGTACGTGAGTGGTGACAGAGGACGGATGTCCCTCCTAGGCCTACCGTGCGGTAGAGGAGTAGAGTAGTCGGGCTGCGACTCGGGTGTGTCCTGGTATGGTGCTACGGACAGCTGAGAGGGGCCTAAAAACTTGGTTGACAGGTACTGCGCCACGTCGAATGCTGGGTCCTCCCGGTCGTCGTCGCCCACGTCGCCATAACCACCCTAGGGTCCTAGTGGCGCGCGAGATAAAGAAGCTCCAGCATCACCCCACTCTCCCCATTACTGCTGTGCAGGAGACGGCCTCGCTGTAGGCCACGAGGACTCGCCGTAGGCGACGTCGGCCCGTGGGAGATGACTCCCACGGTGAGGCGCAGGCACGGCTACACGAGGAGCCACCGGGGGAGGCCGAGGTGCTGGCCCACGGGGACGTGGTGTGCCGCGTCCGACGACGTCTCCATGCCCCCGACATGAGGCCAAGTGACACAACTGCATCGCCCTGTCGAGGACCCGCTGCCAAGCTGCCTCAATCTCACTGGTGGTCACCTAGAGGCCTGTCCGGACGTGCGCCAACATGGAAGCAGCTTTGACGTGCAGCTCCGCTCCAATCTACGCCTGCATGTAATACCGGTTTGATATTAGAAAATTTACATGAAAAAGACGTACACATAGAGATTTCAATGTGACACGTACCGCGTAGTTGGTCCTTTCAGCCATCTGTGAAGGGTACGTGTTCGACATCGATGCCTGCTGGGCGACATACGGTGCCAGTGTGTACCTGACCCTGAGCCGAGTCCGCGGCGCGAACCACTCCATGTAGTCCTCGTATGTGTCATGGTCATACGCCTGGTACTCGGTGACCCTGTCCTCATGTGCGTCATCCCACTGTTGAGCCTATGACTGCATGCGGTGCGCGAACAACGTGCCCGCTGTAGCCCCCATCCAGGTCATCCTGCAATGCAAAAACAGAAAGTTGCATACAATATCCATTTGTCGGTACCGTTAAGCATTGTACTTAGGAGACGTACCTGTGAGCGCCATATGAGACAACGTGATGAGACAGCCATGGAAAAGACTGAAAAAGGCCGAACTGCCGCAACACTCGCTACGGCGAGTACTCATCGACACACAGGTCGAAGACGAGGACCTTACGGGTGAGCCAGAATAGCTCGTCCCGCGTGCATAGACGGAGATCCTGTAAGGTGCTCGGACGGCCACATCGGCCGCGCTGTACGGTGTCTACTGCATGTCCTTGTCCTTCAAGTGGTCGAACTCCCGAACGAACTCGGGGTACGACCTCCTCACCTGTCGGTGTGCGTACGACCGCTGCAAGGAAAGAAATAATGGTACATGTCATGATAGTGCGTAAGTGCAAAATAAGAGACGAGAGAGCATACCTATCGTCAAACCCAGTAGTGGCCCATGGTGGGCCAGTCCATCAGGTTGTCATTGTACATGTCCTGCGGGTACGGCGCAGTGTCAATCAGAGGCCTGCCAACGGGGAAACGCTCCTAGGACCACAACTACAGCAGGAGGACGTAACCCGACATCGTCGCGTCCTGGTCCGCCCAAGAAACAGCGTCACACAGCCCTCAGTACGTCGCCACCAGCACAGCTGAGGCCCACGACCATTGCTCCATCTATTAACAACGACAAAGTTAGACATGTCCTGACAGAAGAGATTATGACAGAATTTCGTACCTCATGCTCCAGGGTGTCAGCAATGTTCTAGGCGTACTCGATCAGGTGCCGATCCACTATGTTCCCGTTCGAGGACGGGAACATCGGGAACATCACCCAACCGAACAGCAAGAGGAGGTATCCCTCCAGGTGGCGGGCAACGTCCCGTCCTCGGCGTGTAGGTGTATTAGATCGGCCTGCAACATTTGGTACAATATTATCAGCAACTTAGCGCTATACCATTAAATTGTATGTAAGGAGGTACTAACCATAAACTGAAACAGCCATTGCTTCGTCGAGCTGTGCCGCTCACCATGCCTGAGAGGCACGTACGGGCCACCCCACGGGTATCGCTGCACCTTGGCGAACCGCCCGGACAACTCCGCATGCCACGTGACGGAGACGTCGTGTGGCACAACTGCAGGACCGCACAGGGGAGTCCTAGTAGGTAGTACACATCCTACAGCGTGGGAGCCATCTCTCCACAGGGCATATGGAACGTGTGCGTCTCTGGTCTCTAGCGGTCGACGAGTGCAGCCAGCAGGGGCCTGTCGTACCAGAACCGTGGGAACTGCCTGCCCTCCTCGGGGGTAGTGACCTGCTCCACCATTCTGCAGAGCGGGAGTAAGCCAGCCGCTCATAACCTGCATGTAGCATGTAGCACCATCAAATTTTAATGCACAGGTAAGTAAATGCACTAAAAAATAGTACAAGTCATTGGCGGCTTACTGTGGAACCCAACGTGGGTCAATGCGAAGCATCTTGTTCGGCACACGGGGCCATAGTGTTCCCAACTGTCTGTTCTGAACTACGGACAACCTAGACCGGTGAGTCACATCCATGGTCCGATCCAGCAGCTTAGGGCAAACGTCACCACCACGAACTGCTCCCGCCATCGGTGCCTGTCCCTACATGGTTAGAAAACAAGTAAAATAAATAGGACAATAATTAAATGGTACACATGACAGCTAAGAACAATTAAATGGAAATTACTCAAATGCTTCATATTTAAATATATGTTCGATCATACACGTAATATCAAAAATTACATGACAGGGGCAATACTTAAATGATACATATAGAAATAGATGAAGTAAAAATTACATATTAATGAAAGAAAAATTACATATAGAAATACATGAAATAAATATAAATGATCCAGAATTACAGTAGACTTAAATGATACATGAAAGGGCCAAAATTGCTTGATCGAGAGGACAACAAGGAGTACATGATACAAAGCGAAGTTCAAGGACTTAGTGTGTGCCTCGACGAGATATGGATGGCCCAGCCTCCGATCCGGCAGATCCTTGCATTCGACGGCGTGCTTCGAACTCGTCCATATCGTTCTGAAAATGTCGGGTCCTTCGACGCCCGACCTTTTGCTTCAACATATGCATGTCAGGTACCCATCGATGACCTGGAGGGGGTGCATCTATGAACGACCCATCCACTCGATACCCATAGATCTCATGATGCCACATGTTGAGAACACTTTGCTTGTAGTAATAGTCGGAGATGTAAGGACGACATGATTGATGTGTCCCGGCGGCTGCGGCAATCAAGTGCGAGCATGGCAAGTGCAGCAGCCGTGGCTTCTGGCAGAAGCACTCGCAGTCAGGAGCTCGGAGTACGCACAAATGGGATGTCCTCTCGTGATGGGCACCTCTGCGACTGCGGTCATCGCAGTGCACGTGGTATCTCCGCTCCACGCCACTCTCCGGTGTCACGCGATGTGTTTGCACCTTTAGTGTTTTCTTGGCCATGTACATAGATACAACTGCTGAATAGAACAATCGATTGTCCGACATACATACAGCAGACTTCTTATATCGTTCAATAAAATATCTTTAGGTACCTAGCAAGACACCTTCAACTATACCCACCAATGTGTAAAACATCTCGTGCCTTCATTACCCATTTGTACACCTCCGCCAGGTTTGTGGTCATTATTCCATAACGGGAACCGTCCTCGTCATGCAGTAGGGACCATTTCTCCAACGGCTCGTGTCATATCCAGTCCGTGAAACTCCTTATGCTTGTCCCTGGCCTACGCCGAATGTTTGACGCATCGATCGAGAGCGCACGCAAGGCTGTCGGGTCATCTCATTGCTCGTGGTGGACCATAGGATTTCTTGATGAACTGGCAGTATCCCTTGGATTTAAGGATTGCTTCCTGGTTAGTTCATCCAACGTCCTCCACAGTGCGTCAAACTTCTTCCGCTGGTTCTGTTTGCATAGTCGCTTGAACATGTTCATTAGCTCCTTGTTTCTGAACTGACGGAAAAAATTCGCACCAATGTGCCTCATGCACCACCTACTCTTCAGGTTAGGCCATTTTGTTGCTCCCACGACATCAGATCCTTGTTGCATGTCCACGATCGCCCTAAGCAACCCTGCATGTCGGTCATGGATGGCACAAACATCAGGCCGATCCTGAATGACTGCCAGCTTGACTCTATCAAGGAACCAGTACCATCTGTCTATGTTTTCCCCCTACACAAAGGCCAATGTGACCGGTAGAACTTGGTTGTTCGTGTCCACCACGATTGCAGTTAAGATCTGGCCCTTGTATTTCCTTATGAGGAATGTGTTGTCCATGTAAATGACCGGGCGGCAGTGTCGGAATGCATTTATGCACATGCCAAGGGTGAAGAAGGCCCGCTGCAAGACTCACTTATTTGCGTACACACCGTCCGCGGGGAACTTCGCAAGGTCGATGAATGTACCGGGATTCCTACGTGATATTGCCCTGAGCAAGTGTGGAATATTCTCATAGGAAGCCTCGTACGTCTCGAACCGTATTTCTAAAGCTTTACTTTTTGCCCTCCACGTCTTTCCGTAGCTAATCTTGTACTGAAATCTCTCCTTCACGGCTCTGATAATGAATCGAGGCTGTAGGTGCGAATTGTCCATGATCTGACCGTACAACACATTTATCAACCAAGTGGATGAAAGATTGCGGTGTTCCTACTCCGCTTGCTCCAGTTCACAGTTATGCTCCATCACTATGGAGCATTTTCAGTAGTCCTTTCACTTCCCCTTGTATGCATACACCCACCATGGGCACGAATCAACGACGCACTTCACGTCATACTCCTTTTTGCTTGACTTCACTACCCTGAATTACCGCCGAAAAGACATTGCCCAGTACTTCACCACATCCATCACAGCCTCCTTGTCTTTATATATGGCCCCTTGCGTGACATCGTTCTCATGATATTCACATGTATCATTGTTCCCTTCATTTATTATTAGGCCTTCTAAATTATAATTAGTCCATGCACCCGGGACAGGCATCTCGGGAGTATTGTCCTCCTCGTCCGAGTGTTCGCCCTCAGGGACTTCCTCATCCGCACGATCCTCCTCGTCCATCATGTTACTATGTCCTCCACCTCCTCACCCTCGTCGACCACCCTCCTAGCCTCCACGACTATCTCCTCGCCCCCACAGATCTCGTCGCCACCAGCACTCTCGTGTCCCCCGTCTCTAGGCTCCTCGCCACCTTCCTCATCGCATTTTTGCATATTTGTCCCCCCTCCTCCATAATATTTACTTCGACATCACATACTTCTAACACCGATGGAGCTAACTAGTACCACTGTACCGACAAAATCAGAGGCCAGCCCCGCTTTACAGTAAATCCAACATAGCTCCTCCATATTGATGTCGTGTTAATAGGAATCAACTCTCCATAAAACAGTGTTGCGCATTGCTTACTACTGCTCTAACCCGCATCCGAAAAGTCTGGAGATCCAAATTGAACATCCAAAACATTCACTCTAACAAAGTCTCGTATGTCCTATCACTCGGTCTAGATATGTCCCGTATGACTCTTGAAAATACTGACAAATCCACTCCATCTGCCTCCTGTGCTATCTCCCCATCTCCATAAAATATTTGAAAATACAATTTTTCTGACATGCCCCTTACAACGTCGGAACGAGAAATTCATTAGTTCTCCATCTAACCGCATAATGCATTACCATATAATTTTTACATTATCATATGTCATAGATTTACTCCTCGTTATTTCTACTATATATTTCTAAATTTTTTTACTCTACTAATTTCTAACGGTATCTGACATTTCTACCATGGTAACAACGTACGATATGTGGCTGGCCTACCATGTTTTTTCAATATTACTCTAAAATACAATATATAAAACGTATGGCGATCCTACTGAAAATTACTGCTATAAATAATTAATTCAACTACTCATATTTTTTCCATACGGCATTACTGCTATAAATTATTAATTTTTTCCTAACCCTACTAACTGTAAATCTATATGATATATCATACTTCATTTAATTTCTACGTCACATTTTTTAAAACTTTATCTGCACAACATATGACAATTCTACCATGTTTTAACATATGGCTATCCTACCATGTCTTATACTAATATTCAAATTTCACTACTAAAAATTTCTACGACATTACATTTCTAAACATTGTATCATACATTATTTGCAAAAATAAATTTTTGAACTTACCTCCGCGAAAATGTTGGCTCTTCCTTCTTCTATTCTTTCCTTCCTCTTCTTTTTTTCCCTCTCCTTTTTTCCTTTTCTCTCTTTTCTTTTCTCTCCTCTTCTTCTCCTCCCGGCTGTGGCTTGCTCTCGGTCTTCCTCAGTCTCGCTCGCTCTCGGTGAAACTGAGCTCATTGAGAATGTGAGAGAGGAGGAGGCCGCGCTGGATAAAAGGCCATCTATCATCCTGCAACGGGCGATCGCCCCATATTGGGGCGATAGGTGGTAATGGCGATAACGGTCAAGAACGTGACTGTTAGCCTCGTAGCGGTCGAGTCTCCTATCGCCCGGATATGTCTGGGCAACGGGCACCTATTTTTGCAATTTTAATTTTTTCACGATTATTTTTTAAAAAAGATTTAAAATAAATATTAAATAAAAAATTCTAAAACCTGCCCCCTCTTCTTCTCGCTGGCCCAATATGGCCAGTTCGAGAACTTTCCGCCGCCGCGCCAAGCAAATAAATGGCAAGGTAGGAGCCAAAAACAAAACCGCAAACCACCCCGCTGCCGCCGGGTTCATGCTAGAAGGGGGCAATTCGTAACTTGCATCGACACATTTTTTTTTAAAAAAAAATGATTATTTATAGGAAGAAAACTAAAAAGCAACGGCACTGCACTACACGGCTGCGAGTCAGCGAGTGCGTCTCTCCTATTAAAAGGGGGGGGGGGAGGAGAGGTTGGCCGCCGCCTCGGCCGCACACTCCCACCCCTGCACGTCTGCGCGCCGCCGCCAACAACACCCTTTGCTCCGCCGCCGGAAAGATCCCCTCCTCCGCTCTCCGCGCCGCCTTCGCCTCCTCGATCACAGCAGGTACTGGTCGCGGCGGCAGCAGCAGCGCCGCCCTCTCCTGTATATTCTTTCGGTTTCGAGGGTTTTGGCTTGGGGGAGGTTTCGAGGATCTCTCGCCACGTCCTTGTTTCGGTGCATGGTTTGTTTGGTGCTTTGTCCTGGCGAACTCTGGACCTAACTAGTCTCGATTCGGTGGGATCTTGTCTTACGGCTTTAGATGAAGGATTAGTGTAGTGTTTTGTACTGCTATGGTTTGGTCTTAAGCTTGATTAGATGAGATGAGACGCTTCTTGTGGGCAGATTTTAGATTTTGATTTTGGATAGTTCCGGGCGCATCTAGGCGAAGAGAAACTACTACAATGAATTTTTTACCTATAGATTTTGGGATTTCTGGAATATTAGACGTGTTCATTAATAATTACCTTCTTTGTTTTTACTTCACTCGAAGGTCCAGCCTAATTGGAGACATTAAAATTTGGATTTTTTGTATCAAATCATGAAATCGATTGTTCTACCATGTTTCTTTTGTTTGGGATAGAATATTTTAGTATTATGCCCATGGAGCTTCGAGTGAAGGGTGGGGAGCATATGCAATGCCTGCCTTTCTCATACCGCTCCGAAGAGTAACCGTGGCCTTGTCGTGGAGATGAATGGCTTGTCCCCTTTATTCTTCCTTGGTAAAGCTATCAATGGCATATATTTGTCTTCAACTTTGGATTCTTTAGGGATTTCTATACTGGTGTTAGATACTACTATTAAGTTGCTTGCACAAATCAGTTCATCCAAAAGCCTAAGCGGGCAATTCACTTATAGCTTCCAACACACATCCTCACGCAGAGACTCCCTTGGGCCTCACACACGTGGAGTGGAATAGGAGTGAACCTCTAGCTTTGGTATCATACTAAGTTGCATGCACTGACCAATTCACCCAAAAATCTAAGCTGATGGGGAAATGTGGGCAATTCACCTATATGGTCGGTAGGCCAATTCATGATTTGGCACGCTTTAAATCACCGGCATGTGGTTGGACCGCATGCGTGGCAAATCCTGATGAAATTTTAAAGAGGGTTAGATTCTAAAATCTCCCCTCAACTGTCGAGTGCAAAGGAGATTGGGCAAAAGATAGTTACAGGAAGCTAAGTTTTGGCATTTGCTTTCCGTGCATGTTGTTGCATATAGATTGAAGCAATATATGGCATTACTGTGTAAATCTGCAATTTTGCTCAGGATGCTGTTTTTGGTTCATCCTAGTGTAGCTTTCAGACATTGTATGGTTGTGTGACTAGTGTAGTACTGGCAGTAAGTTGTTCTTGACTAATCGCCACAGTTTCTCTCTCAAACCTGGTTGCAACACACATTATGATCGGCAGGGCATATTTAATGGTTGTATTGTTTAGGGCCGACCTGATATAACATGCCATGTGTTGGAAATTTGCTTTATTATTTAGATAAAAAGGCAAATAATTTCATACGTTGTTAAGTATTTGATCAACTTTTTGTACATGATGGTTGAGGTTACTGACAATGTTACTTCCCCATGGATTTGAATGATGTTAAGCTTGAAGATGTCGATCAGCACGTTTGCAACTTCATGCACGCTCTTGGGCAATGTTGGAACTCAGGCCTCCCAGAAAGTGACCAAGAGCCCTTCATCTCTAGGCTTCTGCAGTCAAGGTATGCAGTTTCCGAGCCTAAAGACCTCCAAGAAGCTTGATGTTTCTGCTATGGCTACCTACAAGGTGAAGCTCGTCACACCAGAAGGGCAAGAGCTTGAGTTTGATGCTCCAGATGACACCTACATCCTTGATGCTGCTGAGACCGCTGGTGTGGAGTTGCCATATTCATGCCGTGCTGGAGCATGCTCCACCTGCGCTGGCAAAATTGAGGTCGGCACAGTTGATCAGTCGGATGGGTCGTTCCTTGATGATGCACAGCAGGCAGAAGGCTATGTGCTGACATGCATTTCGTACCCGAAATCGGACTGCGTCATCCATACTCACAAGGAAGGAGACCTGTACTAGGGCTTTTTGCATGGGATTTTCTGCCAAGAGGCAAACGTTCTCAAGTGCTTGTCAAGCTCCATCCTTCGTACTAGTTGTGTTGGCTAGCATCAAGCTTTGATGGTTGTGACTTTTGTCTTCTGTTACTATGAGTTGAATGCTGGTGCATTAAGATTGTGAACCCATGGAAATACTAGCTAGTCAATAAGAACCGGCTGCGATGGCATAATAGAATTCATGGTTTTGGATACTAGTATTTGGTGTATTATTTTCTGCAGTAGTTGTTTTTGGATGTCGTTGCAGCATATGCTGCTTGCCGGCATCTTGTTTAGCGGCCTTGTTTATCTTGGTTCCAATCTACTGATCATTTACTGAATTACACATGAGATCACTGTGTGGTTGAATTGGATGTATGTGCTGGACGGCAGATGGCTCATGCTTGTGCAAAGTTCAAATGCGTGAGCTTGAAATACAATTCAGTTGTGAGAAAAGACATGATTTCCGTGTCAAAGGATCTCAGCTTCTCAAGGTGTGGGGATGCTCGAGTCAGTCAACTGTTATCGTTGTCATCACAACAGCGATTGCTTTGCCTTGGTATTTGTTTCTTTGTTTTCCTTGGTAGTTGGTGTCAACTTGCCTTGGTAGCTGGCGTGTTTTAGACTGGTGAAGTTTGGTTTTTGTCAGGTACCTTTAACTGGCGATGCTTTCGATTTGGTGGTTCGCCATGCGATTTACCTAACTCGTGTCTTCTCCCATGCGAGTGCCATATTTCTGCACAATTCGACCAAGACTACCTCAATTTGGAGAACGAATGATATGTAATCCGGTGAATTTTCCCTTTCTTACCATTCGCTTGTTGCAAGGAGAACAAGCAAGGGCAAAGCATCAAAAATTCCCACCGTCAAAATTCAGTGGTATACCATTACCAACTTCTATCCCATATTGCATAAATAACATTGGTTGGCAGCAGATACCAGTTGCGAAGCATCTAGAAGAAAAGCACCAGCAGCTTAGACTCCCATACCATTATACTTGGCATGGGAAACAACCATACATCCAATATTTAAGCAAATATACATGCATAGCTAATGTTCCGCAGTCACAGAAGAGCCGAAGCCAAACCGATACAGTTCTCAAACACTAATATCAACATATCACTAGAACAAACGACATCTGGATCACTAAAGCAGGACATCTCAAACAAACGCGCTTGGATCTACGTTTCCTTCATCCAGTGATACTAGCACATCGATCTGCAAAAACGCTTGCAGACGCTTGAAATATACTTTCTTGGTGACAGTGTGACACCCAAGCATGCAAAGCTCGCAAGACACGGGATACTGAGCAATAAGGCGGGGCAGATGGCTTAGAAGCATTTCCGGTGGACAATTGAAGGGCCAGACTCATCGTACTCTCCCTTAGATATCCACATCTGCAACAGGAAAAAGAATTGGTGTAAGAAGCCTTTTCTTATTGTAACAATTTCCCTCGAAATTAAACTGCTACTAGTACATGTTCAGTGGTAAATACTATACTTTTGCTTTACTTTCTTCTAGGAAAACAGTGGAAAAAATGTTAATCACAGTGTGTAACCTGACTAATAAGGATAAAGACATACTCTGATGTACCAGATTAATTAACCGGTAGGGTAGTAAAAAAAAGAATATTTTCTCCAGAATAAGATGGTATATAAACTAACAAGACAAAAGGGCATGCAAATAAGTACCTGCTGGAATGTGGAGAGGGAGGCAAGGATAGAACCACCGATCCAGACACTGTATTTTCTCTCAGGAGGTGCCACAACCTTGATCTTCATACTGCTTGGAGCAAGGGCAGTAATCTCCTTGCTCATCCTGTCAGCAATGCCAGGGAACATGGTCGTCCCTCCACTGAGCACAATGTTGCCATAGAGATCCTTCCTGATATCCACATCACACTTCATGATAGAGTTGTAGGTGGTCTCATGGATCCCAGGAGCTTCCATACCAATCAGCGAGGGCTGGAATAGCACTTCTGGGCACCTGAACCTCTCAGCACCGATCGTAATGACCTGCCCATCAGGCAACTCATAGCTCTTCTCAACAGAGGAGCTGCTCTTAGCAGTCTCAAGCTCCTGTTCATAATCAAGGGCAACATAAGCAAGCTTCTCCTTTATATCTCTCACAATTTCCCGCTCTGCAGTTGTAGTGAAGGAATAACCCCTTTCTGTAAGAATCTTCATTAAGCAGTCAGTCAGATCACGACCAGCGAGATCCAACCGAAGAATAGCATGTGGAAGTGCATATCCCTCATAGATTGGCACGGTGTGGGTCACACCATCACCAGAATCAAGCACAATACCTGCATAAGGCATAGTATAGGGTCATAACTAATGAAGAGATATATGTACAGAAACTCATTTTGACTAGGAGAACACGGACACATGCCTGTTGTACGACCACTTGCATATAGAGAAAGAACAGCCTGAATAGCCACATACATCGCTGGTGCATTGAATGTCTCAAACATGATTTGGGTCATCTTCTCTCTGTTTGCCTTTGGGTTTAGAGGAGCTTCAGTCAGTAAAATTGGATGCTCTTCAGGAGCAACACGCAGCTCATTGTAGAAGGTATGATGCCAGATTTTCTCCATGTCATCCCAGTTGTTCACAATACCATGCTCAATAGGGTACTTCAATGTCAAGATACCTCTTTTCGACTGTGCCTCATCACCCACATAGGCATCCTTTTGGCCCATTCCAACCATGACACCTGTGTGACGAGGGCGGCCAACTATACTAGGGAAAACTGCTCTGGGGGCGTCATCACCGGCAAAACCAGCCTAGAGAGAGGGAGAGGGGGGGGCTTCATTTTTGAATAACTCATTACGCGTGCTTAAAATTTGAATGAACAATGAGATGAGCATCAAACCTTGACCATTCCAGTGCCATTGTCACATACAAGTGGCTGAATATCCTCACCGTCAGCCATTGGTCTGCACGAGGCAATCAGAAGACATCTCAATTATTTACTTGTTACAGTAGAAATGTTTGACCTATTTCTTGCTACATAGCTTGCAAACAAGAATCATGGTTGATGAACATAAGAACACAGAACCACTTCAAAGTTTTAACCCAATTTTAAGTAACTGTCATTTCATTTCAACGCCATATTCTTTGTAAAATTCTTCAGATATCTAATAAAAGAACATAAAACATTTTATGGTAATCAAGTAAAAGGGAAAGTATGACTGTATTTACTATTTAGGAGGGCTTATCTCTAGCTCTCATAGTAGTAGGTATTTTCATCAGTAATCAGGTTACTGAACAAAGGACAGACAGACCAAAGGAGAGACAATTGTGAAGAAAGCTCGTAAGACTTCAATCATATCAATGGACCCTTTATGCTTAAGAAACTAAAAAGAACAATAAGCTGGCATAAGCTGTCCTGGCAGGTACCCATGTGCCACTGTGCCTGACAAAGTTGAATAAAACTATAGCAGTACTGAATCACAATTATTGCTGTTGCTGAACATCCAGCCTAGTATTTAGAGATCAATATTTAGACATCAAACATAAAGTCATGGAGGTCTAAAGTCCAAGTGCCAGTAAGTAGTGGCATTTAACGTTCTGGTTCCAGCTAGCAAATGGAATCCTAAACAGGCAGTTATTTTTAGTACTCCATATATAACCAGGCAGTTAGGTATTACTATGCGTAGATAGTTTGCGCTATCTAAGCGACATAATGTGATTAGCAAACAAGTTGCACATTGATTCTGGGTAAACTTAGCAGTACCATACACGTAACATTATTTTATTCTTAAGGAACAAAAAGGAAAAGAACTCAGTAATGAAGGCATGACAAGAGGAATAAAACACAAACCATTATGAAATCAAAAGAGAAAAAGTCTAAATCATAAAGCGTTATACATAGCAATACTAACAATACGACCTAAAATTTACACCTAATACCATAACCGTTGGTGTTGAGGTGATTAACAAAACGCCAAGCCAATTAACATTTTGTCTTTTCTTTTTCATAACAATGTCCCAGAGAATCCATCCCATTTGAAACCAACACCATAAATGGTTGCATTGCGATTATCCGGTTGAGATTTAGTTTAAATTTGAAATAAACTTAGCGAAATCCCCTCATCAAGAGATGTGGCAAACCCGTTTCTGTTTCCAAGGATGCGCTGATCTATATCCTCGTATGGATAGCGTATTCCTTGCACTGAAGGGGCCTCACCATTTTACATTACAGTAGCCTAGCAGATTCGATCAAGCTAGTCCCATCAACAACAGGATTGCTCCATATTTACATCATACTGCATATGTCCAGCCCCCCATCCAAAAACACTAAATTAACAAAGATCAGGCACGAACAGAGTTGAACCGAAACCACCGAACCGGTTCACAGAATTCAAATTGCGCAGCACCGATGGCATGCGCAGATCACCTCTCATTTGAACGGCATCAAATGGCTAGTCCCCGATCCAAGGATCGGTAGATCAACCGAAACCACAGCAAGCACGCACGAACTGAAACAAGCTTACAAGCCGCGCGAGCGCGGAGCACCAATGAGACCGGCAGATCCACTACATCGACGGAATCGCACAGCGAGACAAATACAGGGGAAAAAACGCCCAACCCATCGCCGTCGAGCACTAGACTAACGATCGCATCGACAGATCCGCCCCAGGACGACCTCGCCGAGGCCAGAAACGGAGAGAAAAACAAAGCAGAGACCGACAGCGATCAGATCCGCGCGCGCTCGGGGCAGAGAGGCGGGAAGCGGGGAGGTTGCACGAGAGATCGGACCTTGGCGAGCGAGACGGCGGCGGCAGCGAGGAGGAGGCGACTGGAGCAGTGGAGAAGATGAAGCCTTCTCCTGCGCTGGCTGTGTCGTGTTAAATACACCAGCCCAGTCGGGACGCGAAGCGTGGAGTGGGGTTGGGGTTGGACATGGACCACCTCTCCGCCGTTTCTCGCGGACTTCAGAAATAGGGAGTTTCGGAAGGGCCATTCTGCATAAGCTCGCATACTATTACAAATTCAATTTTTAAACGGATCTGCCGGACTGCGCAGGACGCATGTCTCCAGTTGTCTACCTGTCCGAACATCGCAACGGGAAAGCAAGCGGAAGCACGCTGCACGCCTTTGCTAGTGCTATTAACATCACATGGGTTTTCCAGAAAAAAAAAAAAAATTCCAACTGCTGTGCAAACAACCGAGCCGTGCACGCATGCAAACAGTGGCCTCACACCGTGCCATGAGAATCCAAACGACCCATAGCTCAATCCGAATTTTTTACGAAAACCCGTTCGCAAGAAGACTTCATAGTGGCTAATAATGCAAAACCCCCTCCCCATCACTGTTTGCCACTTCTACTCCCCCATCCTCGTGTCTTGGCTCGTTCTCCTCTTCTCGCCATCGACACAACTCGCTGACTACCGCCGCTCAACGAGCCACCTTCCTATCGATCTTCTCTCATCGTCGACCACGCCTCTCCCTCCTAGTTTTTCTCTCGCGTAGCCCAGTCCCATCTCGGTTCCCTCTTTCTAAAACCCTAGCCGCCACATCCCTCTCCACCAGCTAAGCAGAGATGCTGCGGGGTCACCTTCCCCTCTGTCAGCGATCACGACTTTCCCCTCGGGCCAGTTCGTGCTCCCCTCATAGCTCCCCATGCCCTCTCAGTATCACCCTGTTCTCCCCTCTCAGTACCACATGTGCCCATCTCAGTGCCAACACCCGCATAAACATGGTAAACTGGCATATCATTTTACTATCTGGTTTGTCAAATTGTTCGACTAGATTTAATTGATTGGTATTGTTTGATTTTTTTCTTACTTGACATAGGTACTTGATCGGTCCCTGAGATTCAGATATGCTAGAGAGCATAATTTGCCTCTGACCAAGTTGCTAACTGACAGGATTGGGCACAAATTGTTCAATTGTCAGTGTATTTGAGAAAAATGTATGTGTGCATTCAATTGTTAGCATATAACTGAGATTGCCCATGTGTATTTAAGGAAAATGTATGCACTCATTCAATTATCATCATGTAGCTAAGATTGCCAATGTGTATTTGAGATAATGTACATGTGTAACTGAGCATTTTTGAAACAATGACAGTGCAATGTATTTGAATAAATTGTCTATATTATGAATGAATGGAAGTGGTGAAAAATGTTCATGTACACTGAATTACTGGGCAACAACTATTGGATTCATATGGGCATTGCATGAGTACCTCCGGGTGAAAGTCTTCTAAAATTGTTTTGCCCTTGCACCTGAAATTGTCACTGCAGAATCAATTACATGTCCATAACTCTATTGAAAATTGAAGTGCACCGAATAGCGTAGAACAAGGCATGCCCTTAAACAAAACAGAACTACGTAACTTTTTGAACAGTTGAGAATAAGGCATACCCCTAAAACTGAGATTTTATGAATTTTGATCTGTACAGGTTGAATTTGTATGAATCCAAAATATATATGAACTTCAGTTGCAAAGCTTCAGATCCGAACCTATGGGATTTGTGTGAATTTGGTCTGTAACCAATAATGCAAGGTTTTATACGTGAATTCAGCATTGGAAGAGATTGTATATCAAAATGTATTTAACTGGTAGTGCATGTAACTGAGAATTAAATATTTAGGACTAAAACATATATATGTACCTGATATGTGCAATGTCCTTGATATGCTTGTGCTTGAAAACAATATATGAACTACATTTCTCTATATAAGTTGTGTGAATGAATTCAAAAATGATATTTGTTCTTTACATAAGATATATCTGGGCATGCCATAATATATTTAAGAATTTTGCTTGGCTGAAAGAAAATTATGGCATCATGACAACAATAGATTGTATCTTCTAGCATCAAGGAAGTTGCTATCATATAGAAGTTGCTGCCATATGGCAGTTGACAAAATATGCACATTCTATTTTTTTCTTAGATTTTCATAAATATGCACACTTTCTTTCAACTAGGGAATCAATATTTTAATTAGTGACATTTCAAGTTTTTATTGCTTCTAGTACCTATTATTGACACGTTCTGTGCTGAAAAAATGTTGCAGGCTATTGTTATCATTTTAATAGGAGTTTACAACCCCTTTACATTAGTTCCATCTTCTGAAGTAGGCATTCTCAGATTGATGATTGTGAAACCAGATCATGCTACATCAGTGAACTATAAACTTGATAAATATGTTGTTCTTAGTGTCCTGAAAAATTTTACATGGTTATCCCAGTACATTCAATGTTGCACTGCTATGATCTCAAGTGATCATTGTTTGTAGTATCAGGCAAAACAAAGAACAAAATCATGCAACATAGGCAGGGCCTGGCAGTGGTGAGCTGCGATGGGGGAGTTGGGGATTTTTGAGAGACAAGGATCAAATCGGGAGATGAGAGGATAAGACGACGAAGAAAGAAGGGAGGCCCAGTTTTTCGCAATATGACGCTATTGGTCGTGGCTTGGGGCGAGCGTGTAAGTGAAAAATTGCACCGCCCCACATCCTGTCACTAGATTGGCATCGGAGAGGCCGTCGCTAGCCGATTGCATGTGTGCACACTTGTGCTGATTATACGCTAGTTGTAGCCAAAAAATTGATGAAAATGAAAAACATTGCAAATCAAGAGTGCGTGTGTAACAGTCCACATCAGCTATCTATGATCATTAACATATACAGGAGCAGAGCCATGCTCAAGCAGGGGAGCATGACACCTAGGTTCGAAACAATCCTAAACATAGAAACATTGGTCAAGCAGGTTCAAAACAAATTTTAGAAAGACTAGGTTATGAGAACTGAGCATCGCTTAGTTGGCTACTTGGCTAGGACCGGGGATGCAATCCTAGCCACCTAAGTTCGAACAGGGGCAGAGCCTGGGGCCTAGTGCCACTACAAAAGTCTTCAATCCTTTTGCGTCATCACTGAAGCATGTCATCATTACATACTGTTGCATTTTGTGGGTTGTTTCTCTGTATGCCATCAGTGAAATTTTATTATTTTTGTTTAAATTGTGTAAACATTTCAATATATATATATATATATATATATATATATATATAAATGCTATCACAAATTCAATACTTTTAATCTACTTTTGTAGATATTTTGTGACTAATATTTAGGTTAAAAATATTGATTAACAATTTTATAAAAAATTTTACTACATATTTATTCATAAAAATACCAAAAAAATAGATTGAAAGTATTGGGTATTTGGTAACAATGTGATTTTTAAGGAATTTTTTGAAATGTTTACACCGCTTAAAAAAATACAAAATTTCAATGATGGCATACAAGAGAACAACTTACAAAATACAAATGTCATGTAAGCATGAGATGCTTCAGTTATGGCATAGGAGGGATTGAAGATTTCTGCAATGACACACAAAAAAAACCCTAGGTTATATGTTCCATCGTCTTGTTTAATAGCCATGAACCCTGTTAATTTTCGTTTTCGTTTGCCCCTAGCCACGTAGGATACAAGATGATATAGAGAAGAAGTATAGAAAATTAAGTCGTCTCTTGGGTTCCAGCCGACTATACTACGAAATAAGAAAATTGTATACGATGTTTATATGTGGACAATATGTTGTATGGGCCGTTCGATGGCAGGAATTTGCTATAGATAATATTCGTTTAAACCATTATATATGTCCAAGAGGCAATAAAGCCTCCGAAGTCCTAACGTGCATTATGTGAGGATTAGTGTAGAATTTTCAAGGTGGAGGTGGTTGAAGTGAAGAAAAAAGTAGATTGGTTTTCCATGAAAGGCCATGGACGGGGCAGGGCAGCCCACGTTGCCGAAACCCCAGCATTGATTGCTTCCTAACAGCAGACCGGCGTGGCGTGGTCCGGCCCATCCACATCCGTCATTGTTCAGGAAGCCTTAATTTTCACATAATTTGCTTCCTAAACTATGCGTTGTTGCTTCCCTTCTTGGGTCACATAATTTTCCGCCCCCAATGATTAATACTTGATCCCATCATTTTTTTTAGAAAATCTGTCTTTTCTTTGAATGTGTGAGATTGCTGTTGCAGCCAATTGAGTCGAAGCATCAATGCCGGTGTCCATAGTATCGTTTAGACCATCCACATCAGCTACTCTATCCTTTTACTCTATAACACTATTCACTGCTCCCTCTATCCAACACTGTAAAATTCCTTCACATTTTACACTGTACTCTAAAAGATTCCTTCTCTGCACCAGTTACTTTATCACAAACTACAGTATTATAGAGTACCTGCTACGGATGCTCTTAGAGCGATTATCATAATTTCTGCTATCCTAAAAGATTCCTTCTCTGCACCAGTTGCTCTGTCACAAACTACAATATTATAGAGTACCTGCTACGGATGCTCTTATAGCGATTATCACAATTTCCGCTATCCTAAAACCGCTCGAATTTGACCATAGGCACGGAAAAATTGGTAAAATTCAAGAAAATATTGTTTACCAAATTTTGAATCTGAGCTCGAAAATCAGGGCTGATCATATCTAATGATTGTTGTGTTCCAAATTTGAACCTTTCCACGAATTCGAATCGACCGATAATAAAATTTAATTTTAAATTCAATTGTTTGATCGAATTCTCCACGTAATTTTCCTTATAACTGATTATAGGCAAATCGATATTTGTGGACCCTGACGGCTTGATTATTTCAGTTTTAGAAGCTCATACCTGGAAAGACAGAGTTCTCTGGTCTAGTAGGATCAGATCCCGGGTTTGAAAAAGGGTAAAATCTGGCGATTAACCGCGGTTTACCAGCAAACCGATGGGGGCCGGCTTTTAGAGCCCGCTGGTTTTCAGGCCGGCCCAATTCAAAATTAAAATTAAAATTAGAAATTAGAAAAATACCCAAAAAATATCAGAAAAATTAGAAATCATGTACATTATTTTGGCTATAAGCTAAATTTCAGATTGATGATTATTTATTGCTGCTTTTTTGGTACTAGGGAAAATAGGAAAAAATCCGTAGCTCATTTTTGGGCCGTTAAACCGGCGGCCCAAACTCAGTGTCCGGCCCAGGAGCCTGGGGGAGGACCACTTGGCCTGAACTTATTCCCTCTCTGCTCTTACCCTCATCCATCGACACCCAGCTGCCTTTCCTTCCCCACCGACACGGTGACCACACCACACCAAAACTAGTCATTTATATCGGTACATTAGTGTCGGTTCATGTAGGACCGACACAAAAAAGGTTACTAGTGTTGATTCTGTAAAGGACATGTGGCAAAAATTTAGATATGTCGGTGCTTTTTCTGACTACGAACTGGCACAGATATATTTGTGCAAATTTGTGTAGAGTATAAGAACATATAATCTCTATATATGTGCCAGTTGGAAACTACCACCGGCACATATAAAGATTTTTCCCGCGTGTCAAAACGAACAGGTGCAGCTCTTCGTATCCATATACGTCAGTTCGTCATTACAACTGGCACACATAAACGGTTCATCTCCCAAGGCATTTCATGAGCATTTTTCTCCGTACTCTTTATAAGACATTGATCGCGCATCTCTCTTCCCCATTCTCTGATCGATTCTACCACTTCACTCTAGATCTAGTACTCTCCACCATGGCCCAATCCCTTTCCTCTTCCTTGTCACTGCCGCCCCTCTCCACTCGCCTCGTCACCGCCCTCTCCTCAGGCTACGGCCGCCGCAGCCATGGTCGCCATGGCCAACACCCTGCTGCGAAGAGCCCATCGGCGAGGCCCACAAAGAGGAGTCAGCACCCCGCGAGGAGTCTGCTGGCGAGGAGGCCCGCAAAGAGGAGTCGTCGCCCCATGAGGAGCCTATCGAGAAGGAGGCCCATGAAGACGAGTGCTGCCCCGCGAGGAGCCCGCAAGTGAGGAGGCCCGCGAGGATGAGCATTCGGCGCCTAAGCGACAGCAGGCGACATCACAGGATCTGATGTCATCGGATCTAGACAAGAGGAAGGACAATGATGACAGCTAGCACCTCTCGTCGTATGAATTGGCCTGTACGCCCGACGACAGGGACACCTCGTCACCCTCGGACAACCCCACGTCTTCGTACCACGGCGGCTACTCCTCTGACCCTAAGGAGGCGGCGGCGATGACGACGACGGCTAGATGTAGATATAGGTAGCTATATAGCTAGCGGGTATGTGGTAGCTAGCCTAGCAAGCACCGGTGTGCTACCAGTGCTAGCTAGCCTAGCTATTTTTTTAAAAAAAATTTAAAAATATATCTATGCCGGTTCTATCAAAAATAGGCATAGATCACCGGCGACATCAGTGCTTGTTGTTTTCTACCAGTTCAAAAACCAGCACCGACGACAATTTGAACCGGCACTGATGTGGTATTCTGTAGTAGTTCTATCTCACAACCCTCCATGCTGCCCTGGCCAGATCCCACTGCTCCCGCCGCCAGAGCCCACAAAACCACGCGCAAAGAACGGCTAGCTAAAGGGAAACAGCGAGAAACCACCTTAAATTAAGCGGGGTGGGCGGCGGTCTATGCGGAGGGTCTGCTCGGCATTGGCTAGGTCAGGCATTTTTTTGCATTTGCAGAAATTTTTCCAATATTTCTAGGATTTCTCCATGCTTTTTGGATTTTTCATGTTTATTCCATACATTTTCCTGCATTTTCGGTTTTTTCTACCTATCCCCTGTCGGCTTAGCGGTTAACCGGCAAAACCGTAGGCTATCCAACCTTCCCGACCAGTAAATCGACCAAAACCATCAACAAATCCGCCCGATGCCAGCCAAATTTTAAATTTGAATTCATCCGGTTTTTACCGGCTACCCGAATCCGCCATGGAAGTGGTTTATTAACCCAAAACAGGTTTTGGAACCCTGTCCTAGACTTTTGGATCGAATCGGGTAAAGACTTTGACAAAGAACTTGATCAACGATGCCTTTGCTCGCCCAGTAGTGGCTAACGTAGTGGCAAATAATTGGATCCGCCCAATTCCATCCTCACTATAGCACAGGAACCAAAGTAATTGTGAGAAAAGAGGAGGTGCCTATGAAGGAATTGATTGTCCATAGTATTGTATAAGCTGTCTTTAAGATTGTCTATAGATGACATGATAATTTGCTATAGGCTACCACTGTCTATAACATTGTATACGCCCTTAGTCCTCTAGTCTGGTAGGATCAGGTCCTAAGCTAGCGCCCAGAAGAGCAAAGCTCATTTTCAAAACAGGGTCAAGCGGCGCATTAAAAAGGGCTGGCCCGTTAAAAGGACGCTTACTTTGCGAACGAAGTTAAGAATCAACAAGGAATCCATGGCATATCTTAGGACTTTTGGATCGATTGGGTGAAGACTTTGACAAAGAACTCGAACGGCAATACGCCTGCTTGCCCACTAGTGGCTAACATATGACAGCTTATTCGGCTGAACAAGGGCAAAATAATACATAACAATGTTGGTTCCCAGTGAGAATTGGCCAGTCAGCCTAGTTTTTGTCATCTTTGTTTGATAAATAATTTCTCACTTCCAACAAGTGATAACGACAAGTCCTTGTCAGAAGCCTGAATTGTGGGCTTGTGGCACAATACAAAAAAATGAGTTCTATGCAAATGGCAGCCCTCTATACCATTCTTACAAGTCTACAACTACTCCTATGATCTAAGAAAAATATATGTTTAATCAGAAAGAAAACATGAGCAACCTCGCCCATCGAGTACTGTACTTTCAGAAACAAGAGCTAAAGCAACAAGACAATCTGAGCAGATTTCAATTGCATAGCACCAAATGGTGTTCATGGGGTGTAACGACGACAAAACAAGAGGAATCAGAGGACAAAAAATCAAAGATGCTCCCAAGGAGGAATCCGAGATGCAACAATAAATCCTGAACAAGATAAATTTATAGGGCCATATATATATAAGGGCCTGACATGGCGATGAGCTCTGCAGCTCTCTGACTGAAACAAGAAGCTGCCTATCTCCTATGGCCATCTTTGGAGCTACTGTGCTTCTGGCAGTGGCAGTAACCTGTGGCCTCATCTGGTTGAGGTCAAGCAGGTCGTCGAAGGAGATGAGAGACATCCCCGGGACAATGGGCTGGCCTGTCGTCGGCGAGACCTTCTCCTTCATCTCCGACTTCTCGAACCCGGCCGGCATACTGAGCTTCATGCGTGACAGGCAGAAAAGGTGACTGACTTGCAGCTCCGAATTCAGTGACAAAGGTGATATGAACAGAAGCTGATTTCTGAATTGTTGGCTTGCTTGATCTTGATCAGGTTTGGCAAGGTGTTCAAGACGTACGTGCTTGGGCGGATCACGGTGTTCATGACAGGGAGGGAGGCGGCCAAGATCCTGCTCTCTGGGAAGGACGGCGTGGTGAGCCTGAACCTGTTCTACACCGGCAAGCAGGTGCTCGGGCCGACGAGCCTGCTCACCACCAACGGCGAGGAGCACAAGAAGCTGAGGCGGCTCATCGGGGAGCCGCTCTCCATTGACGCCCTCAAGAAGTACTTCGACTTCATCAACGAGCTCGCCGTCCAGACGCTGGACTCATGGCTTGGCAGGAGAGTCCTCGTGCTCGAGGAGGCCTCGTCTGTAAGCACAGCACACAGCAGCATCGATCCAACCATTGAAATCCTGCGCATGATTCCTGAGAAAAGTAAATTTTTTTATTTGAGTCTTGGTCTGTTGCATGTGGCAGTTTACTCTGAAAGTGATCGCCAACATGCTGATGAGCTTGGAGCCGGAGGGAGAGGAGCAGGAGAAGTTTCGCGCCAATTTCAAGATCATATCGTCTTCATTTGCATCAATGCCTCTGAAGCTCCCAGGAACAGCCTTCCATCGCGGCCTCAAGGTATTTTCAGATCAAAATCACTGGATATATGGCATAAATTTGCACTGCTTCTGCTTGCATGATTACAATCTGGTTTGCGAATTTGCTTGGTCGATTTGATCAGGCCAGGAACCGGATGTACGATATGCTGGACTCGGTGATCTCCAGGAGAAGGGAGGACGGCGAGGTCCGCAACGATTTCCTTCAGACATTGCTGAGGAAACACGCCAAGGACGGCGCCGCCGCCGCCGACGGCGGCGACGCCGACAAGCTGACGGACTCGCAGCTCAAGGACAACATCCTGACCCTGCTCGTCGCCGGGCACGACACGACGACCGCCGGCCTGACGTGGCTCATCAAGTTCCTCGGAGAAAACCCTCTAGTCCTGCAGAAACTAAGAGTAAGTTTTACTCGAGCTGATTCTTCAGATTTCTTGATGACTAATCACCATCGATCCTCTCAGGAAGAGCATTTGGCTATCAAAGAGGGGCTAAACGGCAATACCTATCTTAGATGGTCAGACGTGAACAACATGCCTTACACCAACAAGGTAAGCTCAGCGAGATCCGTTTCTCCTTCACTGGTGCATTTTGTCGAAGTACTAGCCATCTTGCCGAAGTACCAGCCGAGAGCAGCCCGTTCTTTGCTGCATAAAAAATAAGATCATACATCGTCTTATACCATGCTGTGATGGATGTATTTAACATATACACTTATCTTTACTCTATGCTCGATTGTGTCCTGCCTCTGTACTTAGGCTTTATCTATTTTTATTCATATATATATATATATATATATATATATATATATATATATATATATATATATATATATATATATATATGAGTTGAGCTCTGATGCATGAAACACTTAAGGCGTCGTGTGGCGTCTAGTTTGAAAATCGAGACTCAAATGGTCGATCAACGTCCATCTTGATCTTCTCGTTGAAATCTCTTAGACAACCAAATTTCGTATTTTTAAATTTTTTTGTTATTTGTTTTGTATTTTTGAAAATCACCGATCTAATTAGTAGTGAAGCGTCCAATTTGCTGGTTTTAAAAATACAAAATAAATAGCAAAAAATTCAAAAAATATTAAATTTGTTCGCTTAAGAGATTTCAATGAGAAGATTAAGATGGACGGTTTGGATCGGTCATTTGAGTCTCAGATTTTTCAAATTAGACGCGGTTAACGATATCTTCCGTAAGCCATGAACACCATAGCCCTCTCTCTCTCTCTCTATATATATATATATATATAGGAAGCCAGTTTGGGGCTCCATGGAACCTAGGCTCCATGATTTAAAAACCTATGATGTGCATTGAGATTCGTGATGTTTGACGTGTATATCTTCATATATCTACTAAAAAAGTATTTCAGATATGAAACTCCAAAAAAAGTAAATTCGAACTCAGTTTAAACTAGTTTGAAGTACGAATCTCAATGTACATCTAGTGATAACGAATCATGGAGCCTAGACTCCATGGAGTCTTATGTATTATTCCTATATATAGGAAGCCAGTTTGGGGCTCCATGTGCATATGCATCTATGGATCATGGGTAGTTTCATCTTATATGTCTTTCCCAACCTTTGTTTATGTTTTGGGTTGGAACAAATGACTAATTCGTCCCCGCCTACGAATTAGTCGAACATGATCAAAACCTTTCTAAAATACAAGCACACTTAAATAGGAAAACAAATTAAATCTACATAAAACATCCTTACATATATAAACCTTATTAAATCTACATAAAACATCCTTACATATATAAACCTTACTAAAATATGAATTGATATAATAGGAAAGAAATGATCCTCACTTGATTTTAGTACATTCACTTTGTGAAGACTAGAAAAGAGATTACCTTGATTTGATTTAATTTGTGCTAAGTAGGATGGTTGATCTGAGGCGTTGATTAGAGATTGGATGGCAGAGATAAACAACATACCACATGACCACTGTCACTTACCACAAAAGACTTCTATTAGTAGAGATATTGCTTGTTTCTTCTTGTCGGCTTAAGTTTTGGATGAATTGGTCGAAACAAACAATTTAATATGGTAGCAAAGTCAAGAGGTTCTGAGCTCGAATTAAAAATAACAAATATGGCCTAGAGCGCATTTCCTCACCTCATCAGTCTAATCTTTTAGGTGAACTTATAAGCATAAAATTTAATACATTAATCCAAAGATTTGTGCCACAGCTTGCTCTGAGACAAGTCGCCATTGCAGGTGATGAACGAGACACTAAGGAGAGCGACCATCTTGCCGTGGTTCTCGCGGAAAGCTGCACAAGACTTCATCATAGACGGTAATTGACTAAGGGTCTAATTGGTTCGCAACTAACTTTGCCTAGCCTAACATTAGGATTGTGCCACAGTTTGTGGCGTGACTAACTCACCTTTTGTTGGCATGTGTTTGGTTCATTGTCACACCTAAACTTGGACACAACTAACAATTCTATGGCACACATTTGGCTTATTGCCACGCCAAACATGATTTTGCATTCATCAACAGCATGTACGCACTCACATACACACAAATATGGTGCAGATCATGTGAATGACCATATAACCAACATGCATATGGAAATCTAGCAGGGGGGCAAAGACAAGCGCATTGCATCCGGAAAGCACTCGACTCATTGAGCTAGGAAGAACCCAAACACGTAGAGCTCATCGTAGAGATCCCAGGCCATCCTACCAGGACCAAGTCGTCGGATCGAAGGGAACGAGGGGACAAGTCGCTCACTTTGTCCAATAGCCGTGACAACGAGCATGAGCCATAGCCGTCGCCGCCTTCCCTTGTTTCGCCTAAACGGCGCGACCATTTATCGCTAGCAAAGAAACTTTTTGCCTTTCCTTGCTCTATTCTCCTCTTCTTGTGCAGGGCAGGAGGTACCCTAGGTGGCGGCGTGCTCCGATAGGAAACAGACAGGTCAGGAGAAAATAAGAGGGAAAGAAATACGTGCTTAGTGCCTTAGGCAAGGGGGGTAGCCGTTTTCACCGTCACTGATTTGGCGAAAAAATCGTTGGCGAGTGAATGACACGCACTATGGAGTTTTGGCGAATTTAATGTTAGTAAAGAACCAAACACTTTTCTAAGCACATGTGGCTCGGTTAGGCAGTGAACCTAAGAGGCCCTAACACTTATAGCAAGCATCTCGTTGCCGCACAGCGCACACTTAGGACCTATTCTCCCGAGCTTATCTAATCTGCTAATCTGACTTATCTCGTAACTTCGAGAATTTCCCGAGGTGGCCTCGAGAGTCGGATGCCCTTGGTTTTTAGGATTTAGGGAGCTTTTAGACAAGTCTACGAGATAAAAAAAAAGGATTCAAAAAGTAATAAAAACGCCCAATAAGTCAATATAAGCCACGTCTTATCTAACTTATTTTGTGTCTTATCTGACTTATATTTATTTTTTATTACTTTTGAATCTTTTTTTTTATCTCGTAAACGTGTCTAAAATCTCCCTAAATCCTAAAACCAAGGACATCCGACTCTCGAGGCTACCTCCAGAAATTCTCAAAGTTACAAGATAAGTCAGATTAGCAGATTAGATAAGCTAGGAAGAACAATCCTTAAGACTCTGGATTTGGCAGGGCACGACGTGAAGAAGGGCACGTCGGTGAACCTGGACGTGGTCTCCATCCACCACGACCCGGCCGTCTTCGCCGACCCGCACAAGTTCGACCCCGACAGATTTGATGTAAGTTGCGAGTGTAGCTAGCAAGGATGGACCGCAGATGTACAAGGATTTCTTTGTCTATGGTCGGATGTGCTCTAAGATTGTGTGGCTGTCTGTAATTTCACGTCGATATTCGGACGCATTGCAGAACACGGTCAAGCCGTACAGCTTCCTGGGCTTCGGCAGCGGGCCGCGGATGTGCCCCGGGATGAACCTGGCGCGCCTGGAGATCTGCGTCTTCATCCACCACCTCGTCTGCAGATACTGGTAACATCATCGTATCATACTGGCAGGCGAGCTGCAGGTGGCTCATGTCTTCTCGGTTGGTTCGCAGCTGGAGGCCGCTGGAAGAGGACGACTCCGTGCAGCCGACGCTGGTGCGCATGCCCAAGAACAAGTACCCCATCGTCGCCACCGCGATCTAATGCCAATTTGCACCGGATATCTTCTTGTCTGCGCCAATGGTGTCCTATCTTGGATCCGTATCCTCTGTTTTTTACTGTACAAGGCAAACTTTACCTTAGCTAATCAAAGCCATCCACCGTGGAATCAACGGCTAATAAGTCTGAACTACCATGTACAATTGAAAAATGACATCTTTAGCTACTCATAGATAGATGATGGATGTCTTGACAATTGATTCCAGCTACTCATAGATAGATGATGGATGTCTTGACAATTGATTCCATGATGGACGGCTCAGATTGGCTAATGCAAGCAAGGCAAGATTTGCCTTTGTGCGTTACAGGGACAGAGGACGCTCATCTAAGTAGCTTCCATGAGCTATCACACAGCATTCTGCACCTTTGCAGTGGAGCAGAACAATGTAGCAATGATTCATGTTCCGGCCTATGTACGCCCGTTCAGGGATTAAACATACGATGCCCCAGGAAATGACATAGTTAAATCAGTGGCAACCGGGTCCTCACAACCAACCATCATCAAGAACGAGCGGAGAAAGCACGACAAATCTTGATGAGCAATGCACAAGCTCGCAGATAACAAATATCGCTCAAAAGATCCTATATTACAAAATCAGTCATCAGTCAAGTTAAAAAATGTACTCAAATTAAGGAGTAAGCATATCCTATCTGATGGCCAGCTAACATAACGAAGTACATCATTTATACTTCTGTTGTCACACTAGCATGTTGCCAAAGAAACTTAGCATCATCAAAATTCCCCTCACAAGATTAGCAGCAGCTACTCCACTAGCGAAATGTTAACAGGTTAGGCACCGCTGAGGCTGCATAAGCATAATCCCGCTCTCACAAAGCAACAGCTGCCACTCTGAGGGTGTAGTGTCAGGGGAACAACACCAGGTAGCAAAGCCAGCCAAGAGAGGCCGGCCAAGAGAGAGGCAGAAGCAATATGCAGCAGCTGCAAGGGTCCTTCAACGCTAATGGCACATCATATTTTCGAACCAGAGAACAAATCCTTAGTTATTAGAGAACAATTCGCCCGACTAACACAGGAGAATCGAAATAATCTTAGGATGGTAGTAACCAATCCAGAACAAGAGAACAAAGAACCCAAAACAAGCCTGCCAAAACAAAAACAGACATTTGAGAATGATTGATTAACACAATTTGAAGATAAAAAAGGTTTCAAAAAGTTACCAGTTCATATTCCCTTATGGATGATTCATCACTTGCCTTGGGAAGAGATGACAATTTGAGAAGAACCAGAAGTATTTTTCTTGTGGTGTTTTCAAGCAAAGTTCAGTTGATCATTTCCTTCCCCAAGAGAACATAAACATGAACATACAGCGATGCTACGCCGCACAAGCACAAGCAACATGACAAGAGCATCAACACACAATTCGACAAAAGCCACCTTTTAACCAAGCAAGAATCATCCAATTGCATCTCAAGCAAACACGTAGGACCAAGCATAGCACTATGACCAAGTCATATGCCTGGATGAAACAATAATAAGCAGGTCAGTAATATAACAAAGCAGCTGCTTTCTCATGGTACATCATGGTTCTCCAACCATGTTCACAAAGTTCCAAACACAAGGAAACACACCTCACAATAGTAGATAGACTTTCATACCTGGATGAAACATACTTCACGCCATCAATAGGGACCAGATCGGTCACGATTGTAACGGTCACCACCACCTCCACCATAGCTGCCACCATCTCGGCTACGGCCAGAATATCGGTCACCACCACGGTCAGATCCATAGCGACCACCGCCACCATACCTATCATCTCTGCCACCGTATCTGTCACCTCTCCCACCATCCCCAGATGGGCACTCTCTAGCAAAGTGGCCTGGTTTTCCACACTTGTAGCAATCCCCACCACCTGGGCCACGAGGTGCACGCCCACCGCCACCGCTGCCACCACCACTACCATAGTCACGGCCACGGTCATAACGAGATCCACGTTCACGATCATAATCACGGTCACCATTGCGGTCTCTACCAGGTCCTTGTGGCTGAGCTTTATCAACAGTGATGGCCCTCCCATCCAAGTCCAATCCATTCATTTCCTCAATAGCATCTTCCATGGCTTTCTTCTCATCAAAAGTCACAAAGCCAAAACCACGTGATCGTCCAGAAAACTTGTCAAGTACCACCTGCATATTACCAGAGGACACTAAAGCAAAAAAAAAATAATAGGAAGAACATGATATACAATAAGTAAAATGTAGAGCAAATTTCAGAAATATGTGTATGTTAATAGTTTATAATATTGGACACAGAACAAGGGAAAGAAAATGATAGAGCTCAACCAGTTTAATGAATTTAAATAAATACTTCAAAGACAAGATAACTTTGACTCCTGGAATAGTCAGGTTAGCAGTCATTTTTTTTACCATAATAACTCTTTAATAGTATTTTACCGCTGTGTGTGGGAACGACAAAAATATTATCATTTCTGGAATACTTGATTAGTAAAAATGGTTCTATGTTAGTGCACATATAATGTTATAAACAGAGAAGTATCCCCAGCCACAGTTAGAAATTATCCAAGATTAAGGCATGAGCAAAAAAAAGTATTCCCCCACAAAAAAAATATATAAATAGAGATCATCCGCGACACCTTTGCCTCAGTAAGGTTGCCAAACTTGCGAAATGCATCCTTGAGACTTTCATCAGTTGTTGACCAGGACAGATTCCCAATGAAGCAACGGTACTCGTCCAGATCCGCCATCCCTAAGCAGAAAAAGAAACACATCCAGCATATAGGCAAGTAAAAATCTTAGGACATGTCGAAAGAGAGCGATACAAATGATTAACAAGTAATCACTGTACTTCCTAAGAAATGCTTTCTAGGCACAGGAAAGGATCACGTCCTAACCAGCAGAAACCTTAACTGTCTGATATTTTCAAACGTAGCATATCAATTTTTTGGACTACGGATAACTTTGCATCTTGCACTAGAAGCAGAGTAGCAAAAAAGAGAAATTTGAATTGAATGAGAATAACCGAATATAATGTAACCAAGCACGATGGTTCACAGGAGTTGCTACAGTTAGTTGCCCCTTTACAAAATTTGCAGAAAATTGGATCAAACTTATCGCAAATCTGCAGAAGACCACCTTGAATTTATTTATTTTTGCAGAAAACCATGATCGATTCCGTAGAACAACGCATAAAAGGTAAAGTATCTAACCATACGAGCATACGCGCATATAACTCGACAAATACTCCAATACTTGCCCGACGGGGGATTCGAGATGCCAAACAAACAAATAATTCGAACAAAGCCTGACCAAATCCGACTCTAGAATCGCAGATGCGAACCATGCAAGAAACAAAAACAAATATCCATTGAACGAAGCTATCTATAGCCATTAGCCGCTACGAACGATTAACGAACGTATCGGAGCTTCGGAAGTAGGCAGCCCGGCGGGTCGTAACCAGATCGAGCAAGAGAAGGAAACGGAGGTACCAACCTGTGCAGTGAGGAAGACGATGAAGATTGGCAAGTTTAGCCTAGATCGAGGAGTTGACGTGGGGCTTTGCAGGGAACGGAGAGAGGGGGAATAACAAATCACAGCCTAGAACCCTAATCCCACCTCCGCGTCAGCGTCATGGAGCGGCGGCGCGAGATATTTTTAGCGTCAGCATGACAGGTGGGCCTACCATGGCACGGTCTCTCTCTCTCTCGTTCCTAGCGTCCTTGGGCCCTGGCCCCTGGATCTTTACTGCCTCGGCTGGCCTTCGTTTAAGGGCCGCGGCGCTTGGGATGCAGGGGAAATGCTGGGCCTAATTCTAGCCCATTAGTGTGGTGTGTGGGCCTTAATTTATTTTTTGCGAGGGAGAGCATGAGTCTGTACAAATAAAAAAGCTCCGTGTTGCGATTCCACGCGGAGGAATATATCCGTCATTTCATGACAACTTGTTGCAAAGAATGTTCAAGGACTTATAATATGATGTACCAAGACTCACCATTATGCGGCACCACTTGACGTGGCAGCTGGCTTAGCAACAGAAAGATTAAGATTTGAGATAATGGTCCATTGGTCCTCTCTGGATGCCTCAGCTACGTAGGTTACTTACACATGCACGTAACAGTCAACGCACGGTCCACGGCTCACGAAATGGACAACGAGAGAGAAGCTTGTGTACAGTGTGAAAGGAATGGCAATGGGGACATTGGCAAGGAGGCACGTCCCCGACTCATTTCCAGTCCTCCTTCAGTGATAGGGTCTGAGGAGGACCTATAAGAGCGCCTTCAGCAGAACTTCTAAAATAGAATCTTCTCTATATTTAGAGTCTCTCGTCCTCCAGCAAAGCGTATATTTCAGCCTTTAAATTTAGAGTTTCTCTCATAGCCTCTAAATTTAGAGGTTCTCTATATCAACCTCTATAGTTTTTCTGGATAGAGGCTCTGCTGGAGAGGATGAAAATATAGAGAGCGAATAGTGATTTAGAGAGGGTGTATAGAGGTTCGATTTTAGAGTTTCTGCTGGAGATGCCCTAAACATGCGCAACAGCGCAAGGCATCAACGAGGAGGTCATGGACGTCGATGCGGTCACTGCCTCGGACAGAACGACCCGCTGCCGCCAAACCTTATCCTAGGACTTGCACAGCTATCGCTAGCCTGGATTAGGGTACAAAGGAGATTGAGAGGGAGAGGACGACGGTGCAATGGTGACGGAGGAGAGTAGAGGAGGGCAGCGATATGTGTGGGGCGGTGCTTTGACGGGGCGGGGCAAGCCACCGATAGACGTCAGGCGATGCCGCCAACCAAGGAGGAGAGCGATCGATGGAGCGATGATGAGAAGGAGAGTCGTAGGCACTGGGATGGACCAGAGGAATTCCTGTCAGGAATGGGAAATGTGGGCCTCGTTGCCATCCTAAGTGTGAATTACAATATAAACAATATAGTAATACTCGATATATAATCGACGCTATTTGGTACCGTAGTAGTGCAAATATGGTTTGACCTTTTTTTGGCTTATGGCTGTTCTAAAAAATAAAATGCTTTAACTTTTAGAGTCCGTTTTTCCAAAATCTCAAAGTCACATATCAAAGCTCTGAAAAACAAGCTGAACAAATAGGCTGAGTCTCGAAGCCGCTTCTAAAGCTTTTGAAGTTTAACTTTTCGCACATAAATTAAACTTATTCAACAATTTAGCCTAACCCAAAAAGATAGTGTTGGAATGAACAATCTTACCCCTAACCACACACCCGAAAGCGTATCCTACCATTCATTGATTCCATGCTGAATCCAACGCACAAAGTCTCCTTTCTGTATCTCTTCTCTTCTCTCTTTTCCTCCTCACATATGTGCAACATCACCTATGCTTTTAGGGCAGAGGATGCGCCTCCAACCACCACGCACAGTCGCTTGCTTTGACCGAAGGGTCTGCACTGCATGGATCCGGGGCTAGAAGACCTGATCAGTGATCACCCAAGTCTTCCACTTGGCTCCACCATTCATAAGATAATCCGCAAGCTTCTTCCTCAAATACCCAGCAGCTGACAGGTGATAGATATGTTTGCCATACACATACTCCCACACAAGGTTCAGTTTTGACTCCACCCCTAAAGCGACCATGTCTTTCTGGGATTGGTACAGGGACCTCAGCTGGAACAAGTTCGCCATCTGGGTTTGGCCATCGTCGTCGGCTGCTGTATCGTCATCGTCCTCGTCTTCGCCTTCGTCATCGTGTTCCCACCCGAGGTCACCGCCGACAACGCTGTGCTGCAGCGCTTCGCGCTCGCCGCGGGCACGCCGCTCACCAACTCCAGTACCATGTCCTACAGCGTCGCCATTACGCTGCCGCTGCGCAACCCCAACATCTACCGCGGCATCGGTTACTGCCCCGTACGTGGCCGCCTCCTTCTCCTTCCACGGCTCCTGCTTCGATGACTCCGCCACCGTGCTGCCCTTCTACCAGGTGCCGAGGAAGACGGCTACGTTCTACGGCAGCGTGGGCGGCGTCGACAAGCCCGTCAAGCTCGCGGCGGCGGGCGCTACGGAGTTCAGGGCGGAGAACGCGACGGGGAAGTTCGACGTGGAGCTGAGGCTGGACACGGCGATACAGTACAGGGGGCACAAGACGCGGTGCCCGCTCGTCGTCGCTGAAGCTCGTGGAGCCGGAGGTGGCGCTCACCGCGTTCCAGGGGACCAAGTGCACCGTCCTCAGCGCCAAGACGTCGGGATGCTGATTGCCAGTGAGAAACTAGAGTTGATTTTCTGCTGCATAATTCATTCTCAAGAAGTTTAGTTCAGTGGCACTAGTGCCATGATGTCTTCTGATTCCTTTTCTGGTGGAGATTAGTGCGGTTGTGCATGCTTGGAAGATTGCAGTTGAGGGTGGAGGTTGTGGATTGGTTAGTTATACTATGCTGATTTTGAGGATTTTTTTTGAACCAGATTTTGAGGATTTGCAACAGGTTCAATGTTGTGAATCGTGAGGATTTTTTCCGGACATAAAAAACTGGGTTTTTCGAGCTTCAAAATCATGGGAGCGTTAAATTTTCGGTATGCAAATCCACATTCCATATCACTGTAGACAATGTGAGGGTGGGTTCTTTTTAGCTTTTCTTATCTACTTATTTGCCTTATCTTGTCACTTCGAGAATTTTTCAAGATAGTCTCGAGAGCCGGTTGGCCTCCAATTTTAGGGTTTAGAGAGCTTATAGGCACGCTTACGAGATAAAAAAAACTAACTCAAAAAGTAATAAAAAAGTAAGATAAGTCAAATAAGACACACGAGATAAGTAAAGAACTTATCCTACTTGCCAAATGGGATGTTGGCCTCGTTCCTGCCGGTGCCACTACATTGTCCAACATCTTGCACTTCTTCATCCATCGCACCACTACATTGTCCAACATCTGTAGCACTTTCCTGTACACAAATTGTTTCCCTAATTCGGGCTTGCACAAAGATAACTGCATGCCAGTTACGCCGCCTACATCCACCTATAAATCTGGACAGACCCATCTATGTGTTTAAATTGACCAATTGAAATTTGGGAACTTCTATAATTTTGCTCCATAGAGACGGAATCTACACTTCATGCTCTTCTGTGTTCCACTTGAACGTATTGCACATCCACAAGTAAAGTTCATCAATTTACAAATTATCTAGGTCGGGATGTCTAGTCATTATGCTCCTAAATTCGCTAAGATCTACCACATTAGGACATTCTTTAATGATGTCATCACCGTAATATATCGTAAACCAAAACTCTGCCATATCTGTAATAGAGAAAGTACCGTCCATTAATCTTATGAAAAATCTTTATGCCATATGGATACTACATTTTAACAGCTAATCATCCTTACTCGCTAATTATAATGACACGACCCTAATTTAAATATTCACTAACAAACGTAACACTAAACCCTAACTAAAAGCCCTAAATGTTATTCCTAATTAAACTAAGCCTTAAAGGAATCCATCAAACCAAAACCCTAATCCTGATGTATCATTCGCTAACCTACCATATTTTTAGGCAAGTCATAAATTAAAAGATCTACCATATTTTCAACCATATCATATATACACAAATTTCTAACCTACCATGTTTTCTAGCCATAATATAATTCCTACAATATAATAAATATTACAAAACTCACCAGATTTGTAGCGCAGAACCTCGCTACTGTACAAATCACCCTCCCTCTCCTCCCCTCTCCCTCTCCCTCTCCCTCTCCCTCCTCTCCTTCCCCTCTCCATCACCCTCCTGCTCTCTGCTGCTCTCTCTTCTCTGCTCCGATGTTGCAAATGAGACGGTAAACCGGTATGGATGGTATATATACAGGGGTTGTTGCGGTGTGGTAGAGCGGCAGGGGGTTGCCGCGACGCGGCTCAACCCAGTTGCCGCGGTACAGCAGCGCGGCGGATGGGTATTCCTATAAATTCCAATTTTTCGTGGGCATTTTCATATTTACTTTTTTTGACAAATTTTTTTTTTCCCTGGCTTTTATTATGATAAGTAAAGAAGACTTGAAGTTTCCAAAAAAAAAGAAGGAAAAGACGACTTGAACAACACCAGAAAGAGGCGGATGCAGATGCAGACGCAGATGCTCGCAATTCTGCGACACCACTTGGTGCGGCAGCCAGCTCAACACCTCCCTGTCGCCCAAGTGTTATGCTCACCACTTGCAAGTAGCAACACGGGAGTTAAGATGCCAGTCCTCTCGATGCATGTGCAGCTACAAAGGTTTTTTGTTTTGTAGACTGTGCAGCTACAAAGTTGGTCAGAACAGTCCCAGTGTAATCCCTTATTATAGTACAATGCCCGTACGCTGTAGCAGAACTACAAAGAAAGAAAGAAAAATATAAATCAGAGCAGTATATGAAATTATAAAGGATGATTTATGAGACGAGGCGTCCTAACATATGAAATTATCCTGCCATCTTGTTTGGCCATAGAGGGGCTTGACGGCGCAGCGTATCCTCGTATTCTTCATCTTCATCGCTGGCGTGTTAAAAATGGGACTTAGCTTCCATAGCGGTGCGGATAGACACTGTGTGGATGTACGTGTAATTTTATTTTTAATTAGGAATTTTGGTGTAATTTATAAGTTATAGCTAAACGCACGTGCTTTGCTACAAATAAATATCATGTTAATATCTATTGTGTCATATTTGATTTGTTTAGCCCACACTTTAGCTGCGCTTTCAGTCTTTTTTATTTGATTACGTCTTGTTTTTGCATTCTCAAACCCTGCTTCAATACTTAAATGCATAGTTTTTTATGATCCTTTAATTGGTATACATGTTAATCTGATAGAAAGTTTCCTAAAATACAATATATTAAAATGAGAAAGCTAGATAAATATGATGAATTTTGATAGGTTGATTGAAAACTTTCAAGAATACAATGCATTGAAATAAGAAGAGCAAGTCTAAATAAATAGAAAGTACCCTTACTATATTTAAACCATTGGATAGATTGTATGGTGGAGATTAAAAGTTAATAACATCACTACCACCACAAGACTCTTTTTAATAGTATAAAAAAAGAAATATTTATGGAACATAATTCATGTCTCTCTCAAAAATCCATCTTAATGTCCAGCTCGGCCAACTTGTTCCTTCAATTCAACCCATCTCAATGAATAAAAAGAAAAGATTTACGGGACAAATCGTGAGTGGCGGTAGAATAACTAAGATTATCAGTACGGAGTCTAGGTGGTCACCATCGCGGAGTGGGGCGGGACACGTAGGGAGACGCGACACTGGTGATGGCAGGGCAACATTGACGAGGCCTCTCGAAGGAGCACGGGACACCAGAGCGGAGCCACCCTTAGAGCACTTCTAAATTTGCCATAGAGGTCATCGTCGTTCGAGTTGAATTTAGATTGAGACCACAACACCAGATCTAGGCGTTTAAGGAAAGAGACGGTTTATACAAATGGAAATTGCAATCGTGTGTTACCTCTAATTAACGTCTCCACTAATTTAGGGATCTAGTAATTATGGACATGCTAATTATGTCTCCACTAATTTAGGGATCTAGTCATTAATGGCTCTTTTCGAGAGCCCTTAGTAATTTAGGACTTACTTGATCTGAGTCGTTGGATAGATTATAAGGTCTAGATCAAAAGTTGATAACACCACCACCACCACCACCACTACAAACTTTTTAATAGTATAGATTTGTATATGCCAGGTAGAAGAAAGGAATGAGGTGGACAACAATTAAAACAGAGACAGGATCAGTGACCCATGAGAACATCTTGATGTTGATGCTTTAAAATTGGGTCTCTATATATCCTTCTCTAAATCAATATTCGTTCTTTATATTTTCATCCTTTCTAGTAGAATCTCTATACAGAGAAACTATAGAAATTGATATAAAGAGCTTTCAAATTTAGAGCTTTGAAGAGTTTAAACTCTAAATTTAAAGACTGAGATAGAGATTCTACTAGAGAAGAAAGACTCTAAATATAGAGAGAAGATTCTGTTTTAAAGGCTCTGTTTAAAATGTTCTAACAAGGAAGGATCTCCACTTAACCTCCGAGGTAGAAGAAACAGTGAGACAAGCCCACTACGTGCTGGCTTCCTTTCTCGTACCCACGAACCGTCCTTCACCGGCCAAGAAGAGTTTGTGGCTACCTCGCACAACCAGCTCGCCATGGCCCGGCTGCGTGATCTGCCCGGCTGCGTGATCTGCACAGCCATCGCCGAGCTTGCCGTCCCTGGCGTCCGATTCGGATCCTGTGCCGTAACTGCACTGTCGTTACCGTCACTGACAGGTAGGCCCCACCGCTGAATGGCCCCACCTATCAGTGACAGTAACGGCACTGCCGTAACGGCGGAGGATCCCAGTCGCTCTAGCGTCGCGCCGCCGACGAGCTCACCGTTCGCCGCATCGCCGTCATGCATCTCTCGAAGTGTTTTCCCGTACAATGAGCTTACCACAGTCGGCACGACAGAGCAGTTTGATCTTGTTTATTTCAAATTTTTGATTTTTATATCCATTTCATTCTGTGTCCAAATTACACGAAACAAATTTTATAATTCATCTAAAATCCTAAGCTACCTATTTTTAAAACTATTAAATTTTATTGTATTTTTGAATTATTTTCATTTTTATTGGTAAATTCAAATTTTACCTACCAAATTGGTTTCAAACCAAACATTCACCTTACCAAATTTTGGTCACTATCTTTTAGCTTTAATCCAAACAACAAAAGTTTACCAATGAATTGGTCATGCTTTCAATTAATCATGACCAATTTATTGGTAAGATAGCCCAAAGCTACAAACTAAACACACCGTTAGTCATCGTGCAGTCCAGCCCACATGTTGGCACGGCAATAGCACCCTTGATCTGTCTCGTAGCTACAATCAGTAAGATGGCACCGGATCATTCTCGTCCATTGTATCCAAAGGGCTACGTGTATGGTCGAACTACTATGATGACTATACCCTTGGCTTTTATGTTCCTTGGGCCATCTCCAGCAGTTGTCCAAACAGCGTGTCTCATCACTATAGTAGTGAAATTTAGCGTATACTATAAATAGTGAATATAGAGAGTAGGAATAGTGGTAGGGTTATTGTTGGAAAGTGAATTGTGATGAGGACAATGCCTCAACACTGTAGTTAAATAGTGATGGTGCTGAGGCAAATGGAGCAACGGTTGGAACTGGCCTTAGACTTGAATCACACTCTTCTTTTCGTTTTATCTAATTTGCTCAAAAACTGAACTTCGAGAATTTCTGGGGATACTTTAAAAGTCTAATCCATTTCATTCGAATTGTTTTTGAGAGCTCTGACGCATGATTTCAAGATAAAAAAAGGCTAAAAAAGGTAAAACATTTGACTTTTCAATTCGGTGATAAGTAGGTGAGTAGATAAGAGATAAGAAGATAAGTGGTAGAACAGATCAGCATGTCTTATTTACTTATCTTCTAACTTTAAGAGTTTTCCGAGATGACTTCGAGAGTGAGGTAAAATTCATTTGACTTATTTTTAAAACTCTAAAATGCATCACTTCAAGATAAAAAAAGCCGACTTAAAAAACCAAAACATTTGTATTTTAAAACTGAGATAAGCAAATAAGTAGATAAGCATATAGGTAGATAAGTTGTAAAGAACATCCAACACGTTAATATCAAACTGGCCTGCTCATTTGAAGACTTGTGGGTGGGTTTGTTATGTGCCAATGGAACGAAGTGTATCCTTTGTCGTAAGACAAATTTGTTGTTTATCCGTCTAGCTGTCAATTACTAATCCAATGCATATCATCTCCTTTCTCTCTCCTCTCATCACGTGGGTGGGAACAACATCTCTGCCTCTCATAGGGTGGGTTCTCTTCAGAACTACGAGATCTTATCTCTTATTCTTGGTCTTATTTGACTTATCTCACTTTTTTATTAGGTAGCCTTGAGTCGGTTGGCCTTCAATTTTGGGATTTAGAGGCGGTCTATAAGCCTCTAAATCCTAAAATTGAAGACCAACCGACTCAAAAGTAATAAAAAAAGTGAGATAAGTCAAATAAGACAAGAGATAAGTAGATAAGATAAGCTCAAAAGAACCCATCCATAGTCTCATGGCAGAGGATGCGTCCAACTCGTTTCTAGGATTCATGAATGTGGAAACAGTACTGTTCGAGAAGTTGAAAGTGTTAACACCATGTTAGGCTTGTAGGTATTGGTCCTGTAAACTGTAATTGTGGAACTGGAATTCAATTCCAATGATATAGCAGTTTGACTGTTACGTAGAATTTAATTGATGATTGCAAAGCAAATTCCAAGAATTATGACAGAACTAGAATCAAATTTGTCTAGAATTTACACCGTAAAATTTCATAAAGCTCGTCTCCACACCATATAATGTTCATGAAATCAACTGAAATTTGTTGGAGCTGATTTAGTAGATAGAGAAGTTAATTCCTATGAGTTTGTAGGATCATTTCTATATTGAGCCCTACAACTGTATAAATTGATTTCATAAAATTTATGTTTTAAAAAATTTAAACCTTGTGTTTCCATAAAAAAATTTTCATGAAATCATTTGAAATTATTAGAGATAATTTAACCTATATAGAAGCGGCTTTGTGTAAATTGGTGGGCCAATGTGGGAAGGTGGCACAGCATCATTGAATTCCTTGTGACACCCAGACAGAAAAAATTGGGAGTGAAATTGCCTCAATCATATTAAAAGCCAACTAAATTTATTCAATTGAATTCCAGCCAAACCGGACATAAAAGGAAATTGCTACATTGGCTGCTACAGTAAGAGCAAAACGGTGCCAACCATCACATTTTTTACCAGGTAACGTTAAAAGGATGCGATTCGGCCTAGAGGAGAGTAACCCTGCAACCCAACGGTCATTTGCTTTCACGAAGTAGATAGAGCCGGGTCCAGAAGAGAAGACCTCGCCCAAGTCGTCCCCTTGGCTCTTCCACCACTAATAAGATACCCCACCACGACGAGCTTCTTCTTCTTCAAATCGCCAGCAGCTCCCCCACCCCTGAAGCCGTCGGCCATGGCTGTCTGGGAGGAATGGTTCAATGACTGCGACTGCAAGAAGTTCATCCTGTGGGCTGTGGGCATCACCGTCGTCGTCATCGTCGTTGTCGTCTGCGTCATCGCCTTCGGCGTCGTGTACCCGCCCAAGGCCACTGCCGACGACGCCGTGCTGACGCGCTTCGCGCTCGCCGAGGGCACGCCGGCGGCCAACTCCACCATGTCCTACAACGTCACCGCTACGCTGTCCCTGCGCAACCCCAACATCTACCGCGGCATCAAGTACGATCCCCTCGCCGTCTCCTTCTCCTTCAACGGCTCCCGCTTCGACGAGTCCGCCACCGTGCCGGCCTTCGAGCACAAGGCGAGGAAGACGGCCACGTTCCACGTCACCGTCGGCGGCGTCAGCAAGCCCGTCAAGCTCACCGCGGCGGGCGTGGCGGAGTTCAAGGCGGACAACCAGACGAAGAAGTTCGACGTGGAGCTGCGGCTGGACACGGTGATGCAGTACAAGGGGCGCAAGGCGCGGTGCCCGCTCGTCGTCATCTGCCCGCTCAAGCTGCAGCTCGTCGACCCGGAGGTGGCCGCCACCGCGTTCGAGAGGAACAAGTGCACCATCCTTCGCGCCAAGAAGTCCGGCTGCTGATCGCCGCCGATTAACCAGACTCGATTCTTCTTCTTCTCGTCTGTATAATCAATTTCAAAGATTGTTGGTTCACTAGTGCTAGTATCACCATTTGTCGATTCTTCTGCTGTGTATGCTTGGAAGATTGCAGGAGTAGATGGAGGTTGTGAATTGGTTGGTTGCTCTCTGTTGATTTGGAGGATGTGCAATAAATTCAGTGCTGTGATGATTTGTTCAGACTTAACAGAGGTTTTTTAGCACAAGGCGAGGAAGAAAGCACCAGACTTAACAGTCGGTGGTTACGTCTTTCTTTGTTAACAATGGCCAGATGCTTAACAATAGAATTTGTGCTGTTTCGAACTTTCTTTTCATCTTTATGGGTGGGTATTTTATTAGTTGTACCAGACAATTATGAGTTTGTAAAAATTGTACAGACTGGATTGTTTCATTATCAAAAAAATCTTCAAAAGCAGGGGATGTGCAGTTGTGCATTGCTTTGGGACGTGTTGACTTTTCGCTGAGCCAATCCGCGTCCTCCTACTGTCCGATACTTGTAATGGATAAACCAACTTATTATTTTAGAGTAATTCTATTGTGCATGAGAGGGTAAGAGTTCTATATACCGATGGATTAAATATATATGGTTTATATGTACTCATCATACTCTATGCCGTCAGATTAAGGGCCGTTCTATTCGTCTAATCTAATTTGCTATTTGTCTGATTTGTTGAAAAGTGAACTTTTGGAGCTTCTTGAGGTAGTTTGGAAAGTTCGTCGTTTGAATTGTTTTTGAGAGCTCTAATGCGTGATTTCGAGATAAGAAAGACTAAAAAATCAAAAATTTTACGCTTTGATTCAGCGATAAGTAGATAAGGGTATGTTTAATGGTTGCTCTATAGTTTCACTGTAACTGGTCATATTACCGTAGAAATAGGATTGGGAGTAAAATATAAGAAAGATATATACGGTGAGAAAATAGCACCAGCTTTGCAAAGGTAAATAGTAAAATAGGGATATAAATAGGAGGTGAACAGTGGGTGTATAGCGAAATAGGGCCAGCGTTGTATATGGCCTAAGTAAATAAAAGATAAGTAGATAAAAATGAATGGCCTACAATAGTTATGCGCTTTAAAAATCAATAGATAAAAATGAATGGTCTACAATAGTTATGCGCTTTAAAAATCCCATTATTTTCATATATTATTAAAATAACATTCACAAAACTAGGTTGTCTTCTCGGTTTTTTAGGGAAATAGGCGTTCGTCGTCCACTGTACAGGGATTTTTTTTTCTTCTCATCCATTTCATAGGCAAAGGGCCTGTTTGGTTGCCTGCCCCTGCCCGGTCAGGCTAGCGTGAGCCAGGTCCACGTGCGTTTGGTTGCCCTTCGCCGCTCGAACTGCCTGACTCACGCGTGCAAAATCCTGCTCAGCTCGGCACGAGGAAACGCCATGGTGACCGTTTCCGTGAGCCAGGCTCGTGTCACGCACGACTAACAACTTACTAACAAGTTTCTTTATACACTTTTCAAACTTTAAAAAATATTTTAAAATTCAAATGACATCCAAGTTCAATGAAACAAAAAAATAGAACCATAGGTTCAAGTACAAGGTATTGAAAAAAATTCAGATTTTTAAAATTTTTATTTTTATTTTTAAATTTATTGATTTTCTAGTATTTGTTTTTTGAATTTTTATTTTTTGTTTTTGAATTTATTTTTGTTTCAGTATTTTTAAAATTTTTAATTTTCACTTTTGAATTTATTTTCTTTGTTTTTCAATTCCCTCTTTTGAATTTATCCATCCCACTCCCCTTGAACGAAATTTTTTTAACCCTTTGTAAATAATTATTTTAATATTAACCCTCGCGAAAAAATATTTTCATGTCTAACCCTTTTAGCCACGCCACTGCGGTTGGTGCGGCTAATGTCTACTGCCGCGCCAATACACGCTGGTACCGAGGAACGCGGTTCATATGGCTGCCACATGGGGCCAACCCTGCCCCTGGTGCGGCAACTTGATCTCGCGCCACTTGGGGCTGGCGTGGCAAAGGCACATTAGCCACGCCATAAAGCGATGGCGCAAAAAGGGTTAGATGTGAAAATATTTTTTCGCGAGGGTTAATATTAAAATAATTATTTACAAAGGGTTAAAAAAATTCACTCCCCTCCTAGTGCAGCCAACCAAACAACATCTTTGCGCAGCTTGTTCAATCTCATACAACCAACCAAACAACATCCCCTTCCATTACCTCAGCCTGGCTCTACCAGCCTAGCTGAGCTCATACAGTCTGGCTGAACTGATACGGCAACCAAATAGCCCCACAGTGACTTATTCCCTATTCCTCGACCATTGCCCATTGAGCGATAGGCCGCCACATGCATATTCGGCTTGCTGTTCCTTGCCACCTCAACCCGTGATGGATTTGAGGGCATAATAGGCCGCCACATTCACTTTTCCCCTAAAGATTATAAATTGTGTTTTTCGCGGCTTTGCGGTGAGTACCAAAAAAGCTATAAAAGCTCACAGGCTATCGGCGAACTATCCTATATAACATTTTAATATAAAATTTATATGAAGTGTGAAATATTTGCATAACATTATTCACATCCAACTAAATAAGAAACATACACGTTAATTCAGAAGTTCTTGCAGTCTAATGTATGTCCATATAATCATAATTGATATGTGCAAAAAGTGAATACAATCTATTCTTCTGCGCATTCATTATAGAGAAAATTCTCTATGTGATCATTTATTAGTTCTATATTAATAGTATCACATTTTGAGGTTAGATGATGTAAGAATAAAGTATATCATAGCAAAAACACAATTAATGGTTGGATTTTCAAAGTAAATTAGAAAAAGTAGCATAGAGGTGCTATAGCGACTATAAAAATAGAGGAAATAGCGGCCAATTTAGCGTTATACCTGTCATATTTGTGTTTGTGGAATTTTAGTCCTTAGGGTAGAATTTTATGTCCGAAAACACTATAGCAAAGCTATCATGGAGCTATAGCCAGATATTTAGAACCTTCCTTTCCCCCTAACCATTGTGATAGGTCTATGTGCGCACTTGGCCTGTTATCCCTTGCCATCATAGCCTGTGATGGTTATCAGGGCCACTGTCAAGTGTCACCTCACCCATCCCATGTCCAAATGCAAGTGCATAGGAGCATCTCTAGTAGAAACTCTATAATACTGTTTATCTGACTAGAGGAGCTGCTGGAGGAAAGAAATATTTTACATTTATAGTGTAAAGTGTAAAGAAATTTTAGAGAATGTATAGAATGTGTAGAAAATAGTGTTATAGAGGAGAAATTTGAAATGGCCGCGGGAGATGCTCTAACTGTTTGAAAGCTATGATCCCTGCGAGCTAGCTAGCTGCAAGATCGCAGTAGAAGCCGCATGCGTGAATGTTGGATCCCTCCACGACCAATAAATATCATATAAAGATAGAAATCAGAAGAATAATATGAGGAGGAAGAAGGGAAAGTTTCTCTCTGCATGCCCATTCCCCGACGAGAAAACTTGTGCACGTGGCGTGCTTTCCTCAAAGCAAAGCAAAGCGAAGTGTATTAGTATTTATTATTACTTCCACTTAATTACAGAGTGATCTCAGTGTGTGGGACTCCACTGATAATCGTCGCAATCACGCGGAGCACATAATTAAGGCATGCAGTGCCAGACTGGTGACCTCTGGGATCGCGAGAACGCGGTTGATCAGAGCGACACACACCGCGTCCCGCTGCCGCTGTCGATGTGTGGAAGGCTCGAAAACGCGGAAATTTTCCGTGCCTTTGCCTCGAAAACGCGATGCCGATTCGGATGCTGCTGCTGCCTCCTCTCGTGTGGTCATGGGCGCATGCGCGGCGCATTCGCTTGAGCTCTGATGTGCAACGCGCCAACCCTACGTCGGTTCTGGTCCATGCAACAGCGCTCCATCCGCTCCATCTCATGGTAGGACTGGATAAAAAAGCTAGGCTACGCGAGCTGCTTGAGATCGGACCAAGCTCCGATGAGCTCGAAAGCTGAACAAGCCGATCTCAAACCCTCACCCCCGTGGAATCTAACCGAGCTTAATCAAATTGTTAACACCCAATTTTGAATAAAGCCGATTGTGTTAGAAGACTCTAGAATCGAATAGGTCGCTCCATCTCATGGTTGGTCATGGGGAGGAGAGGTATTACGGGCTGGATCGGCTATAGCGGAATAAATAGGTTATTAGGTAAATTAGGTTTGGTTTTGGATAGGTTTGTCAAGTATTGAGTTAGACCTCGTATGAAAAACGAGTTAGAGTTGCATTCTAGTCGATTGAGTTATAAGTCTATATAAATATATAGTTGGTAGCGGCGTGTAGAAGGGTCCAACACCAATCAATCAAATCTATTATTTACCTGTTCTTACTTTTCTTTGTATTTAGTCTAATTTCTCCATATTTTAGTTTCAATCGATTTGTTATGCATCGCCTTCTCAATCGACATCAGCATGCAACGCCAGGCGAGGACTGTCTCGGTTAAGTCAGATCTTCTTACTTGGTTTATCAAAATACTATTTTAGTAGATATTGTTGCGCATCGCCTTTTTGACTAAAGGTTAGGTTTCACCCTAAGTCTATCGACCAACACATTCGTTGTTGATAGTCTTTTTACCTCCATTTTGTCAACTTGTAGCTTGCTATTATGCGATAGTCTGTTTATCCTTGTTTTATAATGAATAGTCTGTTTCGTCCTCACTCAGCTACTTAGTTGATTATATCAGCTTAGTAGTAGATTGTTTATCCTTTTATATCTATTGGTTTAGATCTAATCTTAGCCGATAGATTTGTTAATTTTGTTGGTTGTTCTTAAGATCAAATAGGTTCACTCTATTCCAAGATCTAATCAGTTAAATAAAGTTGATTACGTCCTTTTTTGTTGATTATAGGATCAAATCGGCTGATACACCCTAAACCCTAGATTTTGGTGCTAATGGGATTCCTAAGCCCACGTGTGTTTAGCCGATTCAACTTTCAGCGCGAACACAAACACCATCACACCAGTTATTCTTCTCTAAAATAACCAGCCCAACCAATTCAAATCGAGCTCGATCTTAAGATCAAGCCCAACCGAGCCTATGTAGCCCTCTCTTCTCCGTTTCTTCTAGCATTGACCCCTTCATTCGAGCTCAACCAAGCAAGTTCGAGCCTATCCGAGCTTTTATCGAGCCCGATCTCGAGCATGACCCCAAAGTTGGTACTAATTCAAGCCAAGCTCAAGCCTAGGAAGCTAAAGCTCGATCGGGATCGGCTTGAACCCAACCCTATCTCATGGCTCTCTCTTTCTGCTCGTTGGTCGAGAGTTGGTTATTTGATTCTAAACTGCTTATCATCAATTCAATAACTTTTTAAAGCCAAATGCATTGTTTTCTTAATTTGTTTCTCGAAAATCTTAAAACAACTTTTAATGGAAACATTTTAAAACAAGTCTAATTAAATAGAATGGCTTTTCAAAACCACCTCTAAAAATTATCGAAGTTTGGTTTTTAGACTATCTCCAACCATTTTCCCCTTATTTCTTTCCCTTCCTCCTTCTCTTCTCTATATTCGTTCTCTTCATTTCCTACCATCTCCAACAGCATCCCTTTGAAGGGAATGATATAGTGAAAGGAGAGAGAGAGTCTCTTCTTGGAGGAAATGAAGAGAGAAATCTCTTCGTGAAGGGATTGCCGAAGGGAATCTGTTGGAGCGCTGAAGGGAACGAGAATTTCTTCGCGATGGGAATTTGGGATAGGAAGGGAAAGGTTGGAGATAGTGTGACATCTATTGCACGTCCGTCCCAGTAGAACCCTACTTAACTCCCAAATCTCGGGACGAGATTTCTTTAAGGCGGAGCTTTGTGACATCCTAATAAAATTATAATGTCACATATTAGAAATAAAGAAAATAAAAAGGTCAAAACATAAAATAATAATAGGAAAATGCCCTAACCAGGCTTGGATAGCCTAATTAGGCCCAAAACCCATCTCATCTAATCCTCAGCCCATTAGGACTCTTAATATACCAAATATAATCTAATTCTTAACTAAATCCAATTCTATCTCTAGTAGGATTGATCTACCACGACCTAGCCCCTATAAATACCCCCTGGACTCCCTCCCGCGGATAACATGGGCACCAGGTATCCGGAGATATTCTATTGGACGTACCACTTCTTTGGGCTGAGTCGATTGGACCTTCCAGAAGATGGGCTTGGAGGCTGGTGCGGCCCGACTTGCTCTACAAGGAAACGAACTCGTTTCCTACTCGAATACATAGATATAGGAGTAACCAACTTGGTTATATCTGTATCTTCCATATACGGATTAGGGAATCTATCTGTAACCCGGCCCCTTGGACTATATAAAGGGGGTCAGAGGCCCCTAGTTCAACATCTCATATCCCATCTAGTCTCTAGTCATCATCTTACGTCTCATCCTTGAGATCCACCATAATACAATCCACCACTATAAGAAGAATCCCTTTTTGCTAATGCATACCTCTCAACGTTCTAACCATGCGTTGAGAGTTAATATTATAGCCACACATTCTTTGCGTTGTAAAATCTATTCGTAGTTATCAGGTGGACCATTACAGATGGAATCCGTTACAAGTGTAAGCGCTGCCACTTTCTAGTTATATCTCTATTTTTAGGAATAATCTCTTAATAAAATAAAAAATAATAATATAACTAAAATATCAACAATCAGTTGATTATCTATTACCGTACATCTCCCTCTATTTTCCCCACAATCAGCTACATAATCTCGACATTGTTTCCTAATAACCACCTTGGTTATCTCCTAAGGTAGGGTATCCTGCTGCCTAAGGCTCCACCGGCGGCCGCCGCAGTCGCAGGCTTGATCGTTGATGATATTGCGTGCTCCTTTGATCTCACCCTGGACTAGCCGCTTCTACGTGTTGTCTGGCCGCTTCGTCGTCACCAAACACGCGTAGTGAGGGTGTGAGTTCATCCGTCACGAGGTAACATCAGTAGCTCGCTAGTCTTGGAACAATCAAATAATATGGTCTTCTTTGTTCTTGATGGTCATGTTGTTCTTGATTCGGGACCCCGATCCATCTGCAAAGAAGATCTACTTCCTAGGGTGATCTATTTCTCGACACTGGCAGAATTTGCAATAATCAACAAGGGCAGCGGTGTGATCTGTTCTTGGCTTTGTAATTTAACAAACCCCTTGCACATAAATTTTTTCATTCTTGCTCCCATTCGCCGTAATTTCTTCAATTGCCTTCGCTGCACCAATTTCACTAGCTTTGGTTCAAAGAATGGATGGTGATCGGTGGATGTGTATCATTGACCTCTTGCTATTGGGTTGATACTTGAAAAATTAGTGTCCAATGAATTTAAATGTATCCAAAGAACAAGACCACCCAAAGAAAAGAATGCAATTTTAATAAACTATTGAATGCATTGTCTTGAGTTTTCAAACAAAGAACATGCCCATTGTACAAAGAACATGAAGATAACCGGTATGATTGAGTGCCTATCATTTCCAAATCTTAGTAGGTTAGTATGATGAAAGAAATATTCTAGTAAAAGCTGTCATGGTTCTAGTGCCTAGTTTTTCTTAACACCATAAAGAAAACTCTGCAAATGCACACGTATTGTCCTGTTTTGAATTTTTCATGCCCTGCTTTCATAGGCTCTGTTGAAGGGCAAACATCGCACTTCGCTCGTTGTACATTGGCCTCCTGTTATGTTCTTTCTTGTTTCTTCTCTATTAATCTGCAGCAAGATCTGATCTGATCCAATCTTGGTTTCGTATTCTATTTTCATATTCTATTTTTCTTACATTAACAAGTAGAGGAACTGTTTGTGTACGGGTATTATCAACATAGCCACTAAGCTTGGAACTGTTTGTTTTTTTGGTCATAAACCATGGTGCCAACATGTCTTGTACTAGATTTGAAATATATGGCATGGTAGGACGTACTGCTATTATTTTTTAACTCGCTGACATGACAATTTAGGCTATCAGATTTTTATGGTTTCACATATATGCCAAGAGGTAGATAAGGTTTGCCATTCATTTGTTGTTTGAAACTCACTTGATAATTTGTACACCAAGGAAAGAAAAATTATAGTGCGTACAAGGTTAGCGAATGATGATTATATTTTGAAAACAGATTGAGCGTTTTTAATGATGTCTCAACTTTCACTATAGAAGATAGAAACATTTCTCCCCTATTATAAACTACCATGACTAGACTGCTTTTTGTCATTTTGTTGCTCAACCGCATATGTTTTGTTAATTTTAGCAATATATAGATGATTTGGAAGAAGTAGCACAAGGGCAACAACGGTTGAAAAAAGTATTTTGTTCGAATTACATATCACTTCTGTATTACAAAAGTTTCATTCACATATATATAAGCATTACTTTCTTTCTATGTGACGTTTATCGTTGTTGGATGGTAGGGTATAGAGAGTCATGATCATGATTACACCAAGACAAACCTAAACAAGCATACTGCTGCAAACAAGGTGAGTGCCATCGACATCTATCATCTACGAATGCTTAATATTCATGTAAGATTTGCTTTACCAAATCAACAAACACATGCATCAGGTTGTTGACAAGGAAGCAACTTCATATTGCTCAAATCATCAAGTGGATCGTGACAGTGTAAGATTTTTGTTCACCAATTATGTTTCTATTGGTTACATATTCTGTCAATAATCAGTCCTGTGGTATCTTAATGTTCATGTTTAATTGCTTGACCCCTTATTAATTATTAGATCTATGTTCAGAACAAAAAGATATCCATAGGACCTACTACTGAAGTAGTTGCTAAAATACAATGCTTATGCTCTATAATTGTCCCTTTGCAATTTTGTTTCTATAAGAAAATTTAATGGTAGAATTATGCTTCACACTTATATTTTGTAGAATCAACAACACAATGGAATGAATTGTTTGAAGTCCAAAGCATTAGCGGTACTCAAGTCTTTATTTATGTTTGGCTGATTTAGATAGATGCCACTGCATAATTTCAGGTTTTCAATTTTACCACTCATGCAGTGGCATCTATCCAATTAATCCTTGTTTATATGATACATGATTCTTAACAAATTTTATATTAGATTGCTAATTATGTGAACATGTATGTATATGTGTAAACTAGACTGGCACTACAGTATACCTGAAGAGTTTCAAAAAAGGAAGTAAGAATGTGGCCGTTGCTGCTATTCAGAGTTGTGATCCAAAAGCTACACATAATGGCGTTCAGCTAGGAAATGAATTTTTGTTGGTCAATGTCATTGCTGCAATAGATAAATATGAAGAATTGATACGACCCATCAAAGGCTACAAATTGTTGGCTCATGCGGTTGGATCAAGCACTACATGGCCCTCAACTCTTGTATGATGCTCCTTTTAATCATATTACTTTGATAGTGCATTTTTTCGTAATGCTTCATTAATTATAATGAATTTTCCATGCTAGATTGAGAAGATAAATGGATGATGCTATTAAGGACATGCTGAATGCAAAGAGAGGAGTTGAGACCACACCAAGGACATGTTGAATACAAATAGAGCAGTTGATCAGACATGCAAATGATTATTCATTGAAATGTTTTATTATTTATTTTTTAAGTTATTGTTGTATCGAATACAATATTATTTCGGATGGTATCGTGTGTGTAATGTGACAACTTCAATTTATTATATATATATATATATATGAGGGTTTGAACTTAATTACCCTTTTATGTTATTTAAAATATTGTGAAATAAATAAATCATCAAAATATTATTATTAATCCATGTGGCGATATGTCCTCGTAACGCATTATTTTCCTATTACCAACGCATTTACAAGTGTGGCGTAGATCCTCACAATGTATTATTCTCCTATTACCAACGCATTTACAAGTGTGGCAGTAGATCCCTGCAACGCAATATTTTCCTATTACCAACGCATTTACAAGTGTGGCGATAGATTCTCACAACACATTATTCTCCTATTACCAACGCATTTACAAATGTAGCGATAGATCTTCGCAATGCATTATTCTCCCATTACCAACATATTTACAAGTGCGGCGATAGATCCTCGCAACGCATTATTCTTCTATTACCAATGCATCTACAAGCGTGGCGATAGATCCTCGCAACGGCCCCAGTGGCCACGCATCTTAAATGCGTTGGTACAGACCCTCACAACGCTTATACGGGCTATTAACAAAGCATTTATGCGTTGGTAAAGGGGGGATCTCCTTGTAGTGCACGAGTACAGGAGTAGGGTATTACCTCGCCCCGAGGGCCTGAACCTATATAAATTTGGCTCCCTGTGCTACCATCGTAGTTGTGATTTTAGCCCTATAAAATATATTGCCGACACAAACCGTCGACAGTTGGTGCGCCAGGTAGGGGCTAGCGTCACGATCAACTTCATCGACTCCGATGGCTTCCATTGGCGGATTCGTCTTCACCTACGCCCCTAGCCAAGGCTTCATCTTCGGAGGCTTCCTCACCGGCGACTTCGGGAAACTTCGGTTGTGTGAGCCGAACCTCGTCCGGTCCACGCATTACCGAGAGAGGTGGTACGCAACTCCGGCCGAGCCTCACCGCCTCAGGACCTCTCCTCTGGATTCCGATCCGGAAGAGATCCAATCTGATGATGACAATTCTGACTGGCCTACCGCTGGATTCCCCTTCGGTTTTGGTCAGGATCTACTGCCGCTCGCTTTACCAGCTCCACTTGTTGGTGAAGCACCAAGTGGCGATCTTGTTCTCGGTTTGGATCGCACTCAGATCCAGTCGGGAATCTCAATTCCTTATCTATGGTTCGCCCCGTTCGGTTTAGAAAACTCGGCCACTGTTTTCCATCGGATAACATGCCAGCTTTTTCAATCTGGGCTAAGGAGCGGAGCATGGCAAGCACACGCTGGGACGAGTTTTCTGAGTCTTGGCTCAGGGACGACTCTAACCAGATCGACTTCCCAAGTGGTCATACCACTCGAATTGGTCAATTCGGCTGCAAGGTTTCAGCAGATCAGATCTGCCGAATCTCAGTCGGACTCTCTTCTCACAAATAATCCAGCACGAGAAGTGGGAGTTATAATCACTCCCATCGACGAGCCAACGAATCGGGACCGGTTGAGCCTCTCTTTCTCGGAATCTAAGTCAGAGGAGAGCATCAACGGGTTCCCCGACTTCCGCGGCGTCTATGTGCTGGATGGGTAAGCCTCTGGATCGACTCGGCGTCCCATGGGGAAGGCAGGAGCCGAACAAAACCGTGGAGGTGGTGAAGATCTGCGCGACAAATTACGAGGTCGTGTACAGGAAGTCCAGGAGGAACTGCTTCAAGTCCGCATGGGAGATTACTCGGTCTTCCGTACGCCACAGCAGAACATCCTCGCGTGTAAGACCCTCCCGGATAATGTTGGTCCTTTGCTTGGGGAGAACAGCCCCGCAACGCCGATCATGGAACAAATCAAAGCCATGGTGACGGCAGCGGCTGTCCAAGACACTCGGGATCAGCAGGCCAACTCGGCCAAGAGGCAGACTGCCACGAGTAGCACTCGGCGCAGTCGGCACACACGAAGTCGTGGGCAAGACGCCCGCCGAAGCACAAGTAGCGACCTCCGCCTCGACATCGAAGCCCGGCGGAGGGAGCGAGATGAAGACCGGCACCGTACTCCACCGCATCGGATTCTTCCCCGTCAGTCTCCTCCCCCTGGGGACGGATTAATTGACGGGATTAAGGGATTCACACCCCGACTCCGTCAGGTAAACTGGCCCGAAGGGTTCAACCCCAAGGGAATAGTGAAATTTAATGGAGAGCGGGGCCCCGAGGCTTGATTGCAGATCTACTCTTTGGCAATCAAGGCCGTGGGTGGAGGATACGATGTGATGGTAAACTATTTGCCCGTCATGTTAACCCCTCCGGCTCAGGGTTGGCTCGCGGGCCTTCCAGAGAACTCAATTGGTTCCTGGGGAGAGCTCTGCGATCAATTCGTCGCCAATTTCCAGGGCACTTACGAGAAGCCTGAAACCCAGTAGGACCTTTATTAGATTCATCAGAAAAAAGATGAGTCGTTAAGGGATTTCATTCGGCGTTTCAACAAGAAGAAGAACACAATCTGGGAGGTTTCGGAGGCGGTCGTCGTCGTGGCCTTCCAGAAGGGAGTTCGCGACCCCGATCTTATCAAGAAAATGTCTCGGAAGCCCCCGACATCCATCAAAGAGATGTTCGCCTTGGCGGATCGATATGCTACCGTCTCGGACGCTCTCGCCGAGCGTCAGGAGGATCACCCGAGCAAACACGAAGGCAAGAAGGACAAACCCGACTCGTCCTCCAAGAAGGACAAAAAGCGCAAGGGTGAAGAGCTGGTAGCGATCGCGGATCACTGTCGGCAAAAGCCGCCCTGGTCCAACGATTACAACAAAGTTATGGAGACGCCGTGTCCGTTCCATCCGAATGGGAAGCATGCGACCAAAAACTGCAACATCTTGAGGAAGTTCGCTGAGGAGCACAACAACGACGCTCCGAAGGACGCCAAGCAAGACGACAAGCGTGACCCTCCTTAGGGTGACGCTTACCAAGAAACCGAGCGCGAGCTTAACTACATATTCGGGGGATTGGATGCATATGAGTCCAAGCGTAAGCAAAAGCTTACCCTTCGGGAAGTCAATGCAGCTGTTCCGGTGACCCCCGAGTACCTTCGGTGGTCCGAGGTTCCGATCAAGTTTGATCGCTCGGATCATCCTGACCACGTCCCTTGTCCAGGAAGATATCCGCTTATCGTGGATCCTGTGATACGGGGCGTCCGACTGCGTAAGGTCCTGGTTGACGACGGGAGCGGATTGAATATCCTTTTCACCAAGACTTTGGACGAGATGCAGATCCCAAGGACGGCGCTCCAAAAGACGGATACGTCGTTTCATGGCATAATTCCGAGAACATCATCAGTGCCGATCGGGAAAATCACTCTTCCGGTCACTTTTGGCACTCGGGATAACTACCGGACTGAGAACCTCAGCTTTGAGGTAGCCGATTTCGAGACTGCGTACCACACAATCTTGGGAAAGCCGGGCTTGGCCAAACTCATGGCCGTCGCACACTACGCCTATTTGGCTATGAAGATGCCGGGTCCGCAGGGCGTAATCACGATCCGCGGAGACGTCAAGTTTTTCCATCTCCTCGATAAGGAAAACTGCGACTTCGCTCAGTCAGCTGAAGCGGCCGCCGAGTTGGACAAGATCCGGCAGGCAGCCGCCACTCTTCACGACGAGGACGATCTACCGAACAAGAAGCCATCTAAATCAGGACTCGACCCGAAATAGGAAGAGACGTTCATCATTCTCCTCCAAGCAAATCAGGACGACTTCGCGTGACTCGGCGGTACGCCCGAGGGCTCGCCGACTGAGGCGTGAAAACGGCACTTTCATGGATAACTCGTGGAACATCGAGCAATTACGTCGGTTCTATACCTGACGATCATTGTACCCACATTTATAATTAAATAAAGATAAGTTCTCGTTCACATTGTCTTTACGTTTATGCAATTCAGTTTCTGACTTGCTACTTATTTGTGTTTCAATTAAGTAGTAAGTCGGGGATACACCTAATTAGGTGCGCAATCGCGCACCTAATCTTGTGTTTTTTTATTGAAGCTAACCTGACTTGCTCCCTAGTCGGATCCTGACTAGCCAGTAAGTCGGGGGCTACACCTAATTATGTGCGCAATCGTGCACCCTTTCTCTTCTATTTGAGATTGACTTGCTCCCTAGTCGGACTCCGACTAGCGAGTAAGTCGGGGCTACACCTAATTAGGTGTAGTCTGCACCTACTCGATACCTAATCGATCTTTATCTTGTCAAGTCCATGACGAGCTTGAGTGGTAATCGTTCCGAGTAACGAAACTCTTGTTTCCTAGCAACACTCATACTTCCCGACTGCGTTCTCGGAGGCAGAGCTCCGCGCCAACTCCTAACGTTAAAGAATTTGATGCGCTGGGAAGAGTACTTAGTAAAAGGAACTTGATCTACTCAGGCAAAAAGCATTACTCGAATAAAGAAAAGCTGATTAGCATATATTGGGAAGAAAATCATTTACATTGGTAATTTACATCAAATTCCTACATTTACAGGGAATCTAGGTCTAAATTATCTACGAGCGACGCGGCCGTCGGCTTCACCTCTTCAAGAAGGGCCATCGCCTCCCCCTCGGAGCAGGCAAAGCCATCCTTGACAGCGTCAAGCTCAACCTTAGGGTAGAGCGACTTGACGATGCCCAATGCCTAGCTAGTGCTTATCAAGCCGACTTCCCTAAGCCGGGTCCTGAGCTGTTCGGGGGCTTCGGTCCACCTGTCGCCGAGTAGGCTCCACAGCTCCCAGGAGCTCCTCATACCACGCTTGCGTGGTTTCGACGCTCCTTTGTAGAATGTCATGCTGCGCAAGCGTCTTCCTCTTGTGCTCTATCAAGAGCAGAAAACACAGTCATACAATTGAGTGGACATCGGAGAATCAAAGTCGGTCGGGTTCAGGGGCTTACCCTCCAACTCGGCGACGGCTTTCGCCTCCGACTTCTCCAGGGCCAGCCTCTAGTCCTGGGACTTGGCCAGCTCCTCTTGTAGACTAGCATTCGCGGCGTCGCGCGCTACACACGATGCGGAGCATGATGTCACTCGGTTACACGCAAGCCGGAAGACCCTAACTCAGGATAGGGTACCTACCTCGAAGGGAGCCTGCAAGGTCGAACTTTTCATCATGCAGCTCCTTGATCCGGGCCTGTAGCTCCCGGCGCTGCTTGGCTGCTTCAGCCCGGACCTCAACTACTTTCCCCTCCATGGATTTAATCTGCTCTATTCGGGGAAGGAAGTAGTTAAGGAACTTGGTCTTCCTCTCGAAATAGCCACCAAGCTCCTGCGAAGAGGAAGAACATTCACAATCCTACCTTGGAGATGAAGGAAGCTCACTCGGATGATCAGAAGACTTACTCTAACCATCTTGCCACATTCAGTGGCGTACTCGTAGAAGGCCTTCCTGACCTTCTCCTCGGCCTCGTCGTCGACAAGCGCCTAGTCTCCCGCCTCGTCCTTCCAGGCCGCCGAGAGCTTGGGCTCGGCCTCTTCTAGGGGAGATTGGGGCCGGCGCGGAATTTCTTCTACCGCCGGCTCGGTCCCCCCTTACTAGTCGGTTCCGGGCTCGAGGCTATGGCGGCGGCATCTCCGGGGGCCTTGGCCTCCGAAGTGGCTTTCGCCGGTTCGGACGGCGGAGTGACTGTGTCGGCCGCTCGAGGAGGTGGTGCTGCCCGACTCGACTCGGTAGGCTTTGCCGCTGGCTCGGTCGGGCGATTCGACGGAATCTCTTCCGATGGCTTCCTGAAAGAAGATGTTCCAGTCGATAAAAACTTGAGGACTACCAAGTGGTGGCAGGGATGAGCTTACCGGTTGGAAGTCTTAATCTTAATACCGGCGCGCCTTTGAGCGGAAGCTCCGCTTGAGGAAGCGTCGGATCGGCCACTCGGCCTCGCTTGAGGGGCTGGAGGAGCCTGCCCTCTCATTGGTGACGCCCTGCGACTCTCCCCTGGAGGGCGAGCCGTCGGGCTAGGGCCCCGGGCCAGCGCCGGCTGGCTCGCTCCTTCCCCGGGAGCCTTGTTGACCTTTGGGCCCGAGCTCCGCGGGCCGCGCCCTCCAGGTGGCGGAACGCTCTTCTTGGAGGAGGCTGGGCCCTTGCCCTTCTTCGCCGCCGGGGCCTCCTCAGTCTCCTCGCTCGGGCTTTTCTCGCCCTTGTCGGCGGGGGCTTCGGGCATCGGGGCAAGGGATACGAAGGCCCGGCAGTCCTGCACAGAAATATGGTCTCCTCGAGTTAGTACCGATATAAGGTTGCTCGGCGAGATACAAGCTTAAAGAATACACAATCCTTACCTCTGGGGGCGGATTGCTGGCGGAAAAGCTTCTGGGACACCCCTGATTGGAGAGAGGCGTTCCAATGGCTAAGAACTCGGAGAGTCGGTCGATAGCATCCGAGTTCGAAATCAGGACATCCATTTCCCGAGTTGGGTCGGATGGCCCGGTGTACTCGAATCCAAGCCGAATCCTCTCCTTGAGGGGCTGGACTCGGCGCCTTGTAAAGGAGACGGCGATGGCCATGCCGGTCAGCCCTTCTTCTTTAAGATTCTGGATCAGGCCGAGTAACTCGGTGACCTGATCCATTTCAGAGGAGGGGGGGCGCGGAGGTCCAAGCAGTGGAAGCCCAGGGCTTCCTCCCATCGAAGCGAGGAAGACTGGGGGGAGGGTTCGAGCAGTAGAACCACTCCTGGTTCCACCCTTTCAAGGAAGTCCGGAGTGGCAAGGAGAAGTATTCCTTCTTGAGGCCGCTCCGGAGTTGGAACCCGGCCCCGCCAACGGCCTTGGAGGCGTTGTCGGTGGGGTAGGCCTTCAAGAAGAAGAGGTGGCGGAAAAGGGCGAAGTGGGGAGCAATCCCCAGAAAGGCTTCGCAGAGGTGAACGAAGATAGAAATTTGGAGAATGGAGTTGGGGTTCAGATGAAAAAGCTCGATTCCATAGTGGTTGAGCAGACCACGAAGAAAGGAAGAAGCGGGGTGTCCGAACCCACGGGAGAAGAAGGACTCGAAGACGACAATCTCCTCTTGATGAGGAGTGGGGAAGGACTCACTCGCGGCGGCGCGCCAGTCGATGAGCTCCGACGCTGGGAGAATACCGGCGTCGACCAGGGCTTGCAGCCGCTCGTCAGTGGTGTTGGAAGTTGCCCAGTTCCCTGCCATTGGAATGTGGTGGGGAAGGAGTGGCGGCGGAGGCGCTAGGGTTGCTGGTGGCGGCGGAGCACTCAAACCCTAGTGGGAGCGCAATGGGGAAGAGAACGGGCTCAGGCGTGACCGTTCAAGTGCCCCGACGTGCTTTATTTAAGAGAAAACGGGCGACGTTTCATTTCCGCGATGAGCGGGAGTGGAAAAAGCCCTAAAATCATCGTTTCAAGGTTTGAGCCCGGACTTAGGTTCCAGAGAGCATGCCTCTGTGGGCCGCAAGCTGTGCACGTCATTGCTTGGGTACAGATGCCACTCGGATAAACCTAGTCGGGAAGATAGCGCGCCCCCTGTTGGGCCTTATGCCAGTCTTCAAGTCTGAGGACTAGGCGCTTCCCAAATTACAACTTAGCTTTCGATGTGTCCCCTGGGGACGTTAGTCGGTTTGGCTTTTAGTTGGACCGAACATTGAAAGTTATCTCTTAAGTTGTCTCGGTGGCACATCTCCGAATTGTTTGTCATCAAGACAAACACCACTCGGGCAAACTATAACTCAGCTCTTGGCGTACCCCCTGGGGTCAATGGCTGGTCTGATTTCTTAATCAGATTGGGCGTCAAGAGTTACCTCTTCAGTTGGGTCTCAGTGGCACATCTCTGGATCATTCATCATCAAGACGAGCGCCACTTGGAGGACTACAACTTGGAGGCGGGCGTATTCTTCTGGGAATCACTAGCTTGACTCCGCATTAGTCGGATTAGGGCGCCTGAATACCCTACGCAAGTTATGACATGTCCCCTGTTGGACCGAATGTTGAGCTCTGCCAATCAGACTCGAATGTCATAATTTGTAACAGGGAGGATAACGTCGGGTGACATTGATCACTCGGCAACATCTACCTTTCTGGTATGCCTCTCCGTGGGGCCAATAGCCAGCATACCGACCAGTCGGACTGGGTACCAGGCATCTTTAAGACTTGAGATTTTCTCTTGAGTCCTTTGCAACTGTGTTGTTTGATCAACAGGTTATTTGGCGAGCGGAACTTCATCAACCAGACGAAGAGTGACGTCACTTGGGTTACATCTGAAGGGCTGCAAGCTGAACCCTGAATCAAGACAATCCAGTCCCGAAGCACTCGGGGGCTACTGTAGATAACATGGGCCCCGAGTATTCGGAGATATTCTATTGGACGTACCACCTCTTTGGGCTGAGTTGATTGGACCTTCCAGAAGATGGGCTTGAAGGCTGGCGCGGCCCGACTTGCTCTACAAGGAAACGAACTCGTTTCCTTCCTACTCGAATACATAGATATAGACGTAACCAACTCGGTTATATCTGTATCTTCCATATATGGATTAGGGAATCTATCTGTAACCCGGCCTCTTGGACTATATAAAGAGGGCCAGGGGCCCCTAGTTCGACATCTCATATCCCATCTAGTCTCTAGTCATCACCTTATGTCTCATCCTTGAGATCCACCATAATACAATCCACGAGCACAGGAGTAGGGTATTACCTCACCCTGAGGGCCCGAACCTATATAAATTCGACTCCCTGTGGTACCGTCGTAGTTGTGATCTTTCGCATAGCCCTATAAAATATATTGCCGACACAAACCGTCGACACCTCCCTTGGACCCCAAGGTCGGAGCCTCGAGTTTTGAGCCCTAGCCACCCGAAACCCTAGCCTCGAAGCAATAACCAAGGTAATTCTCGAATTCCAGTAGCCAAACCCTAAATCTAATGACAACACGTCGTAGGTCTCATCGAGACGGTCAAATTGACTATATGGAAGCCCTATTTTGGTGGAGAGTTGAGCAAGATACAAGACGCCGAAGGATGGCCGGAATTCTGGCCCTACCCTCACCGCTGGTGAGCCGCCCGCCGCCCCCGATTTCCGTACCGGCGCGGAAACCCTCGCGCGCCACCCAATCACTGTGCGACACGCCACTCGCCGATGCCGCCGCCCATGATGCCGCCACGCGCCCTCGCCAGCCAAGCGCCGCACAGGTGTCCACCGCCCGCGCGGCGTCGTCGCGCCCGCCGCCGCCCGCGTCCACCCTCTGTTGGCTGTACCGCCTGCGCTCCCGCACACAGCAGCGCCGCGCCGTTGCCGCTAATCACGCGTCGCGCGTGTCCTCCCCCGCCGCGCTGTCCGCGCCGCCGAATGGCACACCGCCACCTGTCCAGGCCGGCGCTCAGACCAGGTTTTGCCTCGGTTAACCACGGTTAACCAGTTTATTATTTTTTGGGATTTCTGATTTTTCTCAAACTTCTCGGAATTGTTTAGGGAGTTTCCGAACTCCGATTTAGATGATTTCAGAGCCCAAAAATCTCAAATAATCCCAAGAATTTTATATATTTTTATCATACTATTTTCTCTGTGTTTGTTATTTATTTCTGTTTTATTTCTTTTTCGCATAGAACCGACGTGCACCTGCGGTCCGGGAATCGTTTCGGAGCCGTTCGAAGGAGGAGAACCAGATCCAACCTTCTTCGAAGGCAAGCTAGATTCATATTGAATTCTTAGTTTCCTAAATTTATTTATTTCATCTTAAATTGAATTGCATGCTTGAATTATCATCGTATGTGCCGTTTGATCCTATTTTCATGTTAATCCTTCATTAATATGACATAGCCTACCATTGTTAGCCCAATTGGTACTATTTTACTAGCCTATCCTTTGTGTAGTTGCTTAGCCTTGCTTCTGGGATTGGTAGTTGATAGGTTTCACTCATTATTAAACTTGTATCCGTGAAGTTTGGCTTCGTGGTGCTGTTTTTGGTAAACCTAATCAACTAAAATCAACGTGGTGTGTGTTTATTTGAGGAGACCTAGAAGAGACGAATTTTGGGCTTGTGGTTGTGTTGTGCAGGTCTCCTCTGTCATATAAGGACCGTATACTTGTAACTACCATACCGAACCTGAACCGTACAGCCACTTGTGCCTTCTGGCCCTGACTTATTAGCTGTGGAAACCTAGTTTCCGGTGTACTCATAGTTGACGGACGTGACTAGCTATCACCGGTTCTGAATGGCTTAAATGGGGGCTAACCTCATGTGGTGCGCTATTAGGTCCGGCTGAAGGAGATGCGCATGACTGTCGGCCTAGTCGAAGTGTACCGTATGGGGCGCGAAACCAAAAGAAAGGGTACATTATGGGACAGGTTAAATCAATGAACGGTTTTGTACTGTTTCTCCTTCGGGATGAGACGGGGCTTATGGGGAACGTGTACACACTCTGCAGAGTTAAAACTATCATGGTAGCCGTGCCCGCGGTTATGGGCGGGGAAAAGGAGTTTGACACAAGGTAGTCCAATGTGTTTTAATTAATTAACTTGATGGTAGTGTAGACAGGGAGTGTCTCTCTTTTGAGCTAGCTAGCCGTTTCTATGGCTACGCTCGTCGTGTGCCGAGCCGGTTAGCCGTCCTTTGGCTACGCTCATATGTTATAATGTGCTCAATGAATTAACAATAAATAAACAAGTAGATAGGTGATGTTTTAGCAAAATAACCAAACACATCCTTTGACCTTGCATTCATTATTAAGGACTACTTGCTGGGTAGCCATGTACTAATTATATAGATCACAGATTATTTGTTCAGGAGAAGATTTCGATGCCGGTGTCAGTTGTGACCAGGAGGGTCAGGGTGATTAGCTACGCGTTCCGGGTCAACCTCGGAGTATCGTCGCATTTGAAGTCTTCCATTGTGTTCTTTGTGCTATTGAATTATGTCCTGTGCAAGACTATGTGAATGTCTATGTCATTCGGATGTTATCTATGCCATGTAAACTATTAATTTTCTAGTTAATTCAATGCCTGCGATGATATTCCAAAACGTCCTTGAGTACAATACTAGCTATGATGTTATGGGACTAGTATTCGGTCACTCAAGCCGGTAGAAATACTGGGGTGCATGATAGATAGTCTTAGCAATTCGACTTATCCTTTCAAACAGGCTAGGGACACCTCCTGGGTCATACGATCTAGTGTCGATCCGTCCGGAGTCAGAATCGGGATTTAGCGTCTGGACTATTCACATCACCTCAGGGAGTAGCTAGCACCAGACCAACCAAGTTAGAGTATCCTCAGCAGTCCCTCTAAATTCTTGCCTTCAAAACACTATTAGTGTCCCCTATATCCATCCCTCCAAACTTTCTTCACATTTTACATTACACTCTAAAAGATTTCTTCTCTCCAGCAGCTACTCTATCCTAAAAAAGTCAAAGCTACAGTGCTTTAGGGGGTGTTAGGGATGCTCTTAGCTATAGCTACAAGCTTTCAATAGAACCCTATCCGACCACTTAAACTTTTCCTAAAATTTAAGGCCAGGGACTTTCCAAATTGCTCTAATAGTTCCTTATTTAATGTCCTGTCTTCATTTCTAATGGCATATTTGGTTGCCTGCATACATTGGGATTTGGTTCTGGATATGCAAAATCGACCTGTTTGGTTGCCTTACTCCTAGCCTAGCCTGGCTGACGCAAATCCTTCCCCCCAGCCTGGCCAGTTAGAAACACAAAAATTGGCCATTTCCCTCGAGCCAAGCCCACACCGTGCGCAACGCGAGCAGAGGGGATGGCATAGGGAAGAAGGGGGCGACATGGAGAAGCACGACGACGACACGAGGGAGCATGGAGATGGCACGGGGGAGCTTTGGCGAGGATGGTGACGACGCGGGGAGGCTCAGTGGTGACGAATCCGACCATAGGGAGCTCCAACGAGCATGAATCCGGCCACGGGGATCTTAGACGAGCACGAATCCGGCCACGGGGAGGCTTTGTGCCGGTGGATCTGGCCACGGGGAGCTCCACCCCCACCTGGCGCCTGGCGCTGGTGTGCCCTCTCATCTTCCACACACGTGGCAGAGCATGGTGGCTCCTCCTCCTCAACCTAGTGGAGCGGCAACACAGGTGCGCACCGTCCCGAGCTCCCCTGCACCTGATAGAATCCAGCGTTGCCTTGAGCTCGTCTGCACCGGCACGCACCGCCCCAAGCTCCCCTGCACCAGATCTAGTCTCCAGTGCTGTGCCAAGCTCCTCTACACCAAGCTCGCCTACGCCGGTGCGCGCCATCCTAGGCTCCGTAGCACTGAACCACGCTGAATCCATCATCCCTAAGCTCCCCATGCTAGATCTCGAGCGCCAAATAGGTAGGTGATAACTTCTCAAATTTTGCTGCTCATGTATCTAGTTCTGTGTCAAATTGTTCTTTTTGCATACTTGTTACAAGTTAGCCATCAGTATTTGATAGCTTCACATGTGAGAAGGAAAGAAAATAAGATGCAGAGCCCTAGCAAAATAATCGTGTATAGAATTGCTGTTGTAGGAAAGTATGAGATGATATTTTTTGCCTGAGAAAAACACTATTAGATGAGTTGTAGGTTAGTTTTGATTGTAGCATGAAGTAACACTATCATAATCCTTCCCCCACATGTAGTTCATTCATTTTATTGCCCATGCTATTAGATAACCACTAACTAGTGCACACATGGTTTCATGAACTTTGATGTATTTGTACATGGATCTACTTTCATATGCATACTGTAATTTTGAATTTATCTATTTTTTTCTCCAACATGTTGTGTTAGTTAAACCTGATGCAAAGGCTTTTTCTTTTATTGTTTCGTGTGGGTTAGTTCAGTCCAGAGCAACGTGTGTGTCTCTCAAGGTTGTTTGGTTTAGTTGCGTGCATGGCTGCGAGTTATAAGCAGCTGTTGCCGTTGTGCGTGTGTTGTGGGGTGTAGCGGCAGACTCGGGCAACGTTGTTGGCGCAGCGTTGGACGCAGGCATCGCCGTTGCTAGAAGTGCGCGCGTACGTGTGTTTGCTGAATAAAGACGATGAGAAAAACCTGAAAAGCTGCGCAGTTTTGGCAGCACAAAAAACCTCTGTTCTGCTCTGTTTCTCTGCTCTATTATTCAGACTGCATGTTGCCGGATTTGATACAGGTTCTAGGTGATCGCGTGTGTGTAGGTGTGAGTTCCAATAAGTGGTATCAGAGCCTTGTGCTTGATCCCGCGAGGCATGGCGTCAACAAGCAGCGGTGGTGGCGATGAGTAGGAGCTGGAGCGGGGCTCGCCAGTGCGGACACCGGCGCCTCAACCTCGGGCGTGTGTGAGCATCGAGGGTGACCACAGCGGCGATCATAGCGGCAGCCACAGCGGCCGCGAGGTGGTCGTGCACCGCGTGGTGAAGGAGGCGAGCGGCTCGGTCATCTACCCATGTTGACGAGGACGAACTACACCGAGTGGGCGCTTGTGATGCGGGTTAACCTGCAGACACAGGGGCTCTGGGAGGCGATCGAACCCGGCGTGGCGGACTACCACGACGATCGGCTAGCGTTGTCAGCGATCCTCCGTGCCGTGCCACCGGAATTGCTGACGACATTGGCCGTGAAGGACACGGCGAAGGAGGCGTGGAACACCATCAAGACGATGCGTGTGGGCGTGGAGCACGTGCGCGAGGCCACGGCACAGAGGTTGCACGCTGAGTTCGAGTCCATCACCTTCAAGGACGGCGAGTCAGTGGATGACTTCTCCGTGCGCATCAATGGGCTCGTCAACAACCTCGGAGCACTCGGCGACGATGTGGAGGAGGAGTGCATGGTCAAGAAGTTTCTGCGTGTGGTGCCGCAGCGTTATATGCAGATTACAGTGGGCATTGAGACGATGCTCGATCTGAGCACGCTCTCAATCGAGGAGCTGACGGGGCGACTCCGTTCGGTGGAGGATCGCTACAAGCTGGGCTCCGTCGGCGACAAGGGCAGCCGGCTGATTCTCACTGAAGAGGAGTGGCTTGCGCGCTCGAAGAAAAAGGGAGGCGGTGAGTCCGGTTCGGGCGTTGACAAGAAGGCTACTACGCCCAAATGACAAGCGGCGAATCAAGTCCAAAGGCAAGGAGCAGAGCAGTTCCCCAAACGGCAAGAAGAAGGGCAAGTGCCATAACTGTGGCATTTATGGCCACTGGGCACGAGATTGTCGGAAGCCGAAGGAGTGTCGCCAAGAAGAAGCTCATCTCGTTCAGGCCGATGGTGAGCAGCCTGCGCTGCTGCTAGCAGAAGCATGCGTGCTTGGGCCATAGGTTACTGAGACTGTGTTCCTAAACGAGCAGCGTGTGCATCCCAGAGATGGCCCGGAGGGAGTTTGGTACTTGGATACCAGTGCGAGCAATCATATGACCGGTACCAAGCACCTTCTCTCCTCGCTTGACGAAACCATCAAAGGCACTGTCAGGTTCGGCGATGGCTCAGTGGTGCACATTTGTGGATGCGGCGCAATCACATTTGAGTGCAAGAATGGGGAGCAGCGAGCACTGTCTAATGTGTACTACATCCCCAGCCTCCGGAGTAATATCATCAGTCTTGGCCAATTGGATGAATGTGGCTGCAGAATTGACATCGAGGACGGCGTGCTCTCAGTGTTTGATCCTGGCGCTGCTCGCTGGCACGGTGTCGCGGGCTGGAAATAGGCTCTATACCTTGCAACTCAATCATGTCGAGCCGGTCTGTTTGCTTGCTAAAACGGGTGACAGGGCCTGGCTGTGGCACGGCAGATACGGGCATCTGAACTTCCGAGCTCTGCGTAATCTTAGAAGGCAAGATATGGTGGATGGATTACCAGCATTGGATCATCCTGAAGAGTTCTGCGATGGGTGTTTTTTGGGCAAGCAACATCGCAAGCCTTTTCCCCAAGCTGCTGAGTACCGTGCTGAGAAGCCTTTGGAACTCCTGCATGGCGACTTGTGCGGGAAGATCACGCCAGAAACACCGGGGGGTAAGAAGTATTTCATGCTAGTAGTTGATGATTTCAGCAGGTATATGTGGGTGGAGATGATGGCCACAAAGGGAGAAGCACTGCGTTGTTTCAAGCGCATCAAGTCTCTTGCTGAGAATGCCCATGGTCTGAGAGTGGAGGTATTCTGCACCGATAGAGGAGGAGAATTCACTTCACATGAGTTTAATCAGTATTGTGATGATGAGGGCATCAAGCGCAACATGACAGCTCCGTATTCACCTCAGCAAAATGGAGTTGTCGAGCGCCGAAATCAGACCGTGGTCGAGATGGCGCGCTGCATGATGAAGTCGATGAAAATGCCAGCATACTTCTGGGGAGAAGCAGTGCGCACAGCGGTGTACATGCTGGATCGATCACCAACAAAAAGCTTGGAAGGAAAGACTCCATATGAAGCTCTGTACAGAAGAAAACCCAAGGTACACCACCTAAGAGTTTTTGGCTGTACTGCTCATATGAAGAGAACCGGTCCTGGAGTGAGCAAGCTCTCAGATTGGTCCATTCCTGTGGTGTTTTCGGGATATGAAGAAGGTGCCAAGGCGTACAGGCTGCTTGATCCAAAGACGGGCAAGCTACACATTTCCCGGGACGTCTCGTTTGAGGAATTCAAGCCCTGGAACTGGGAGGAGGCGCAAGGGAGTGCGACGGACCCAACTATGTTCACAGTGGAGTATACTGATGAGTATTTGGCGCCGCTGAACCGGCCTGAAGGTTCTGAAGTTTCTGCACCAGCTGCATCAAGTCCCTCAGGCGTGAGTCCTGGATATTCACAGTCACGTGAGCATATTCAGTTTGCCAGTCCTCCTGTAGATGCTTCGCCGGATTCCCAAGGGAAGATACCTCGCCACCGTACTTTCAGAACTTATATGACACAACTGAGAATATTTCAGAATGGGAGTACAATGGGCTGTGCTTGCTAGCAGCTGAAGAACCATCGAGTGTTGAAGAAGCACTGGAGGAGTCTTGGCGCAAGGCAATGGAGGATGAGATGAGGTCCATTCATGGTAACCAAACCTGGGAGTTGACAGAGCTTCCTGAAGGGCAAAAGGCCATCGGCCTGAAGTGGGTGTTTGTAACACCCCAATTTCAAGAAATAAGACAAATAATAGGGAAAAAAAATAAAGATAATAAATCAGAAATAAACCTAAAGCAATTAAAATGTATAAATAAACTATATTTATACCATAAATGAATGAGGAAGGGGTAAGAAATTAAAGTTTCTAAAATAAACAAAATAGGAGAAATAATGTCAATATAAATTTTAGAAAAGAGAAAGTTCACCCTAACAAGGAATTAACAGAAAACTTAGCAACTCAAAAATTGGCAACATCTTAAAATTTGAATTTTGGAATATTTTTGTTTGAATTTCTCCAATGGGCCTAGCCTCCCATTTCTTTTCTTCTCTTTTCTTTTTCTTTTTTTTGAGAACTTGTGAGGGTTTAGGAGACATGGATGATCTCTACACGATCTTCAAGTTAGTCAAGGGAAGTACACTATATTTTAATTTAGTCAAGCAAAGTATACTATATATCTCCCATAGAAGTGTGTATAGCAACTTCAGTACCTTTTGTGCTCCCTTTTGCAAGTTGAGTTAAAGTGAAAATTATACTATAGGCTATTATCATCGCTAATTATAACATAGGAGCACAATGTTTAAATTTATCTTTTCATTCTTTCTTGTCAATTATATATGCACGCTACTCCTTACTTAAACTCCTCGTGGCTTGGCAATCGGTACTTTTTTCTAGTGCTAACTGTTGGACTTGGAGGTGCCTGAAAAGTATAACTAAAAGGCATGAGAAGCGATATTTAAGGGGTAAGTCATAACTAAAATGTGTTCTACCTATGTACATATATGGATATATGCTTATTTTAGTTTGAAGTTTCATGGGCTATTGTTGGATAGGTGTTTCATCTATCCTAATGTTTACCAAATTTTGAAGCTAATCTTTATGGTTCAACTTGAAATGATACAACATAATCCTTGAGTTGTGTTGTTATGTGTAGTCTATATATGCTTTGTACTCTTCTTAATACATGTTTACCATGGCTTTTGTATCTAGTTTTACATAATGAGTGATGGCTAAATCTTTACTTCTTTTGAATGTTGTTTGCTACCTCAAGAGTGACTCATCTTTTCATCTCACAGGCATGCTCTGGCTCATATCTTGATGATGACCAGAGTCTTCAACTTGAAGCTATTGATATCCTTCTGTATAGCAATGTCTTGGCAGCTTGCATAATGATCTTAAGAAGTATGTTATTTTTTTTTGTAACAATGTTAATTTTGTACTTAGTCCATTTTGTAATAGTCATACGTAAACTTTTGAATATGTGACTGATATTACATTGTGAGTATATATAAAAGTATATATTCCCTGTTCTGGCATGTGAACTTTTACATGAAATTAATGTGGTTGGCGCATGGAATCATTCATTGACAATAGCAATCTTTTGTCATAATTTAGCACCATTATGATTGCAACTATCTATTAATGGCGTCTATGATTCGTCACAAGAAGGCTTATCAGGGTTCCTACCAAGGCTATTTTGTGATGAAAACAAAGCTATATGTGACGTTGTTGGACTATATTATATTCTATGACAAATACTTACTCCATCTGTTTGAAAATATAAACTATATAATTTGAATGATCTTGTGCAGAAATATAATACATGCATACTATCTACAAGCTTGAACTATGCAGTAAAAAACAAAAAAAAATTAAGAATGTACATAAACTAGGATGTCTTATACACCCAACAAAACACCACCTCTCTCAATCATACCATCCCATTCACTCCTTATACAACCAACCAAACATATTCTCTTCACATCCTGTCTAAGCTTGCATAGAGAACCAAACACCATCTCTTGTATCCCCTCATCCAGTCTCCCACCAGCTTGGCTGAATTCATACGAGCCAGTCTCAAATGTAAAGGCAACCAAACAACCCATAAATATAGTAATTCTCTCTTCTCCTTCAATTTTTTTTTCTATTAAAGCAAAATTTTAGAGATGTTGAAGATATGGTAGAAATAGAGAGAGAATCTTTTTTAAGAGCACAGAGAGCCAAATTTTGGGAAAGTCGCTGGTGATGGCTAGAGATCCATGTCCCTACTGTTCGATATTGTCCACAGACTCCGGTCAGGTCTGTATCCAAGTAATCAATACATCTTTATATCTTTAATTAGTACTCCCTCCAATCATAAATATTTGAGGTATTTACTTTGCATGTTCTCCAAAGCAAAACTTTGACCACTAACTATCATTGTAGTTTATTCATAAAAGGCACTCAAATTATAATATTATTGAAGTATTTTTGAAACAAATCTACATAAATTATTTTTATATAGCCAATCTAAATATTTTAAAAAGGTATTCATAACTTAAGTTTTAAAACTTTATCCGCATGCATCTGCAACATTATTTTAAAGGGAGTATCATCTTGTAGACGGATGCCAAGCCCACTGACTGTGCATTATCTCTACTACATAAAAGTGGCTTGTGGTGAGTAATGATGAGTGGTGGTCCATTTTTACTGGACCATTCAACCCTTCGTCCTTGCATTAACTACACATATACCCAGCCCACTACCTCCCTCGTCTATTCAAAATTTGAAATCACTGTCGGTGGAGAGGCAATATTTTGAAATCATTCTCGAATGGGTATTTACTTCATTTTGATCCAATATTTTAAAAATATAAAAATGTAATAAAAACCATGTAAGGCAAGAAAATTGCCTAAAACAAGAAGACAATATTTAATTGCTTGAAAAAACATAATACTTCATAACTAGCGAAATTAGTAGACAGTTGACATTGTATATAATAGATTCTAATATTTTTTTACTATTTATGTTTTCGTAGGAACGCACGGGCATTCAGCTAGTTTCACAGTATGCAGTTTCCTTTATGGATCCATCGATCAGTAAAATTAGTAGAATAAGACATTTAAATAACTTGTATTGTGCTTACATATGTACGCACAGGTTTATGTAAATCAAGACAAGAGCTATCCACAGCAAAGCTACGTAAATGGATATGTTCAGTGAGGTAGCATACAGTCACGTCACTTGGACAAAGTGACAAGGACAATTCACTACTATGTAAATAGCCAAGAGACGATTCGGAACCGTTATTGGAGACGGTTTTTTGATGAGTTTCATTTTATGATGAACATATTGACATAGGGGACTTGATTGGATTTTTCCATGTTTTTCAGTTATTCTCAAGATATTGCTGGGTCTCGTTGAGCCAAGTGGATTTTGAGTTGCCCGTGGCATGGCCATGTTCCTTAGGAAGCTCCGAATGTTTAGGTATGTTCGGAATGACAAGTTGAGGATTGTGGGCTAGCTTGGACTTTTAGTGGATTTTCTTAGGAATTAAATTCCTCTATGATATGATCTTGATTTGAGCAAGCTTTGAGTTATTTTGGAAGTGCCAAAAGGTTGGAAAAGGTGTTGGGAAAGTTTTTCAAACTATTTTAATTTTGTGAGAATTTTTAGAAATTATTTGGAATTTTTGGAATCTCGGAGCAAAGTTTTTATGGCTTTCTGCAGTGTCAGGATCGGACAGTCCGATGGTTTGGGTCGGACAGTTCGGTGGGTATCGGACAATCCGGTTTCAGAGTCGGACAGTCCCGTTTTCCCTGATAGTGCTACAGTTTTTCTCATTTTTGAGGGTTTTCCCGTGCTCGGATTAAAAAAGTTTATACATAAAAGTTGTAGAGAATTCTGAGACGCATTTTTTTTCATTTTGACAAGTTTTTTATTTGAGCTACAGAAAAAAAACATAAAAATTCGAGAAGGCTGCTGCTGTGTTGGAAACAGGGCGTTTCCGCTCGAGTGGTTTATGGTTTTTCATGTTTCTTGATCATACTAACCCCAATCGAGAATCGGTTTGTTGCGTTGGGTTCGTGGCGATGCCGCAGACGTTGTGAATGTGTTTTGGTGTCTGTGGATGCAGGTGATGGTCTCGATGCAGGCGGCGCGGATAAGACTTCGGAGGCGGGTTGGCGGCCCAGTTGGAGGCCGGGTGCGGAGTCCGTGATGAGGAAGCTTATCGGGTCGGGCACGAGACGTTGCGGCATCCATGTTCGTACGATTGCATCGAAGCGAAGGAATAGCTGGAGGCCGTTCGCTGCGCTTGGAGATTCGTGCATGTGTTAACCCACTTGTCAGATGCGCTTAGTGGGTGGTCCAGGGTTTAGGCCCAAGTGTGGGCTTGTATGGCTATATAAGGGACCCCAAGGGCAGCATGGTGGCTGCTCCTTCCCTAAGATAGCCTTGTGTGAGTTGAGTTGCCTGGTTTGTATTTTGCAAGTTTGTGAAATAAAGCCGGTAGTTTGTGAAACTTTGTGCCATATTTTGGTTATACTTTTGTGAGGATTTGAGATGAGTTTTTACTGATTTTGATTGGTATTTTCGTGTAGCAACTCCTTCCCTTCTCTCTTCCCTCGTCTCTTTTCTTTCTTCCTCTTCAAGACACCAACTTCTTCGTTCTTGGTTTTTGCTCCACTCTTGGAGGCTAATAACTCATGGATTAGACACCTATTTGGTATCTCGGTCAACCCCAAGAAAGCCTCCATTCAGCAGCCCAAAATCCTTCCTTTCTTGACATGTTTTTGGATCCTTTCTTGAAGATTTTGATGCAGTTTGTAATCTGTTTTTGCTGCAAGTTTGAGGGTGATATCTATATGGATTAGGACCTCTTTTGGTTCCCAAATCAACCCATCAAGGACCCCCATGCAGCTGGCTTCTTGTTTCTCTAATTTGACTTGTTTTGGTGTTGTTTCTTAAGAAATTTTGTGATCCTTTGTTGCTGCTGTTCTGGGGACCAAAGAATCATGGATTAGGGATCCTAGGATCCCAAAATCAACCCCAAAGGTTCCCAAGCATTCAGCCCTTGTCTCTCCATGTTTGGACACGTTTTGAAATCGTTCTTGCCCATTCTTGAATCGGTTTGAGCTAAATCTCGTGCTGCGTCTTTGGACCACTTTGAGGTGTGGAATAGGGTCACAAAGGACCAAGAATCATCCCCTCAAGAGCCCCTGGACAGACCACCGTTTGTTTGCACAAGATCGCGATTCTTCGGTTTTAATTCGATTCTTTCCCTCGGCTAGTTCGAACTGAAAAAGGTTAAGACTTTGGATGAATTTTTGGATGATTTTTGGAGGGTAGATAGATGTTTTCATCATCTAGTTGCTGTCTAAGTCTGATTGGTTTTCGTTGAACCACTTGGGAATAATCGAGTTTCTTGCCAAACAAGTTGGTGCTGATTTTTTTTTTGTTCTTGTGTGTTCAATGCTGTTTTTGTCGTTAGTTTGGTTCTTGATGTACCGAGGTGGGTTGGAGTGAGAGCACATATAGTCAAGTGTGAAAATTTCTTGGGAAAAAGTTTGGCTCCCATTCACCCCCTTTGGGTCGCTGTGGTGTGTTAACATTTTTAAACCGTCTCAGTTTTCTGATGGTATAACACGGATTATCAAAAACAGTTCTAAAAAACTGTATCTAGATTATTCTTGACAGTTGTAGCAAAGTACCGTCTCTCATAGCACATTTATCAAAGACGGCTGTTGCAAAGACAGCTGTTGTTAAGAACTGTCTCTCATACCATTTATCAGAGACAGTTGTTGTTAATAGCCGTCTCTGATGTTCCTCTAGGGCGCAAAAAAAAAAAACACATTTCAATGCAATAAACATTCTCATCAAATGCACTACACCATGGCACACGTTTTAAAACCAATCATTTCACATACAAAACAATCCGTTTACAACAAATTTCATCCTAATTTACACATTTATTTGCACTGCTCACATGCATTGCACGCATGACAATCATCTCACTGTTGACCATATAGTCAGGAAAAAAAGGAACTTGTAACTTGTAAGGATAAAATCTGTTGGTCTGGGTCATGCTTCTTGTAACCAACTGAACCTAAACAATGCAAGATTAACAAGGGAAGCCCTAATGATGTGAAGGGAAACAGGAAGCTCTACATACATGTACAGATAGTAAGGTGGAAAGCATGAGCTAGTGCCCACTTTAAGTACCTTTAAAATTCTGTATGTATGTGAGCAGCTTTGTCTTTGCAGAACTTATCATGTGTTGCTTAATAAACTTGGTGTATTCATTCTTCAATAGACATTCACACTGCATCAAATACAAATGAATCTGCTGTTAACCAAGCTACGAAAAGATTATTAACTAGATGTACATCGCTGCATCAAATACAAGTTAAAAACTTCTTTTGAAGTCTTTGATATACCTTTCAGAAAAAATATGCATGTAAATGCAATAAATAACGTTGTGGCTAAAAATATGCATGTAAATGCAATAAATAACGTTGTGCATGGCTTCATTGCAATTTACTATGATATAAAATACCATGGACAAATCAAACCTGACAATATATCTGATCGCTTGTTCCATTAAATCAAATCTGCTTGGTGGATTTGAAAGGAAATTAATCATCCACAACTGTGTCCACACCTGCCTTTTTGAGGAATAGTGCTCGCTGTAAGTGTTACAAGAGGTTTAGGGGAGGATGATGCCCCAATAAATCTTTCTTGGCACCTAAATTTTACAAAAAAAAAAAAATCATTTTACTATTACAATTGAAACAGGTAGCTAAAAGCAAAAGGCAGTCGGTACCAATGGAACATGGCAGGATTTTCGAGATAATGTAATCAGTAGGTAAGGCCACAAAACTCATGGAATCTGGAGAATATTCTAGGTATAAACAGTTTAATTTAAGGTTGATAAACGTGAAGAACTTTATCATGAAATATCTACAAAAATTGCAAAAAAAATCTATTTGCTTCGGTGAACCGGCCCAAACGAATCGAACCGGGATGGCCAAATTTGTATAGTAACAAACCGAATTGCTACTATGGGAACTGATCCGTGTCGGCCCGACAGGCCGAAGGTTAGGTCCAAGCACAGTTTGCTTCACTGAACCGGGTGGTTTGTCTTATAAGCGAACCGAATCAAGCCAGCTCGGTGAGCAGTAGCGGGCCGCTCAGTTCGGCCAACTTAATTCGGCCTGCTAACTCTAGCAGTGGATGAGGATGGAGGAGAGCTATCTGCAAATCACACTAGGCCGGGTCGGGCCAGACCAGAATTGGGCCAAGGACGAGATTTTTGGGCTGGCAAGAAATTAGGCCGACCTAAAGTACTGCATACGGTTTTTAGTCTCAGAAAAACTCCACTTTGACCGCTCGACCTATTATGTAAATCTGCTTTTTCTCCCATAACACCAAAACCAGGCAAACAAACCTCCGAACTCTTTATACCGAACAAATTACTCCATTAAGCCGAAACCATCCCGATTTTGGCTGATATGACATCCTAGTCAGTAGGGTTTTCTAGAAAATAAATTTCTAAAAAATCTAATAAAATATAGAAATTATAGGAATCTCACAAAAATAAAATAAAAATATCTACAAGTTAGGAAAAATATGTAGAATCCAAATATAAAATGAAAACTATATATTTGTGTGGAAACTTGTATGCCAAAATTTCTTTTATTGATATAATAAATCAAGTATTTAGGAAAAATTTGATTGTCTTGAAAAATTGGAGAAAGTGGTGATGGTTCCCCATCTGAGTATGTCCGGTTCAGAGGAAGTGCAGGTGAGACTGCTTCGCCGCACACGTCACCAGCTGAATATGCAGGATTTAGCGAAGGAGATGTCCTACCTCCGCGTCGAGCTGCTCATGAGGATCCTGAAGGTGCTGATCTCCAACGGTGGTGATTGTGGTTTCACCATGGAGCAGAGAGACGGTAAGATGTTGCGGTCCCGAGACACTATGAAGAAGCTGGTGAAGGATTTTCTTGGTCTATTCAACGCAGCGGAGCACCGGTAGCGGGCAAATATTATTGATGGCCTGTAGGCCAATCGCTTCGTCGTGTGGATGGGTTGGGTTGTCCCACGTGACCCTAGTCATGGGAAATGTGCCGCAAGTGATGCGGCAAAGTCGTTTGTGCCGCCGAAGCGGCGGAGAAAGGCCGGTGGTGGGAGCGAGGCTCCGCTCGATGTGGCGCGACTGCGGTCTATTCCGCACGACAACGTGCAACCTTTTGGGGCCTTAGGAGATAACGGGGAGTCCGTTGACAATGACAGCGATACATGCTCTGCAGATGACAAGGATGCTGGTGGGGTCAAGAGTCATGTCGATACATCTGGCACTGGAGCGAGTGATCCTCAGGCCGAGGTGGAAAAGTCCGGCGGAAAGAATGTGGAGGAGGAGGATTTTGGCACCGAGCCTATACTATTTGTGCCAGCTAGGGGTGAGAGTGCCCCGATGAAGGTTGAGGAGGCTAAGGAGCCCGTGTTGGTACTGCCAGCCGGCGGAATTGAGGAGGGGGTGGCGGGTGGTGGCAACGAAATCCTGGCACCTCCTCTAGTTGTGGGTAGTGGCGACGAAGTCACAACTCCAGCGTGAGGCCCTTGTTTGAGTCTTAGAGTGACCGCGAGGTGTTAGATTGCACATGAGATCTGCTCGCCAAGATAGATGTTTTTTGGTTTGCACTTTGGCTTGCATAGGGATCAATTTGCTGGTATGTGTATTAACACTTGTTTTGTTTTTTTTTTCAAGATTCTATTATGGCCGGTGAGGTTGCTTCGCGGTCTCGCGTGCATGCGGAGACCTTTGATGCTATGGAGTTGGACAACATTCACCTGAACACTTCAGATAAGTAGAGGCAGGAGCTGGAAAAAGAGGTAATGGAGCTTTACGATAGCTTCCTTGCCATTGAGGCGGAGGTCTCCACCCATCGCGGGCTCCTCGAGCGTACGAAGCGGCTGGAGGATGAGCTGCCGGCAGAGCGCTCCAAGGTGAAGGACGAGACTTGGCGAGGGAGCGTCTTCAGCTAAAGTTTGACAAGGCTGGGGACCATGCCCGCGCTCCGGAGGTCCACTACTATAGAACTGGACATCACAAGCAGGCTATTACAAGCGGTTATGTGCGAACCGCTTCTGGCCTTCCCACCAGAAGCGGTTTATAAGCAACGGGCGGGACAGGATTTTCAGAAGCGGTTGGTATTACCAACCGCTTGTGTTGAGCAACCTCCACAAGCGGTTCGTGTCCCAAACCACTTCTGAATTATCACAAGTGGTTTGAGACCCCAACTGCTTGTAGAGATATATATTTAGAAGCGGTTGGTGTCTCAAACCGCTTCTGGAAGAGGTCCCGTCCACCCATTTAAACTCTTCCTTCCTCCCCGAGCTCGCAGACATGAACAGGGAAGGGTGTCTGGCACTGTTCTTGGGAGGAGGTGCTGTCCAAATTTTTGAATGTGATGATTTAGCTTCAAATTAAGTGAATTAAGGTTAGTAACACCATGCTACCATCCTTCTCACCAAGATATTGTTGTTTCTTTTGCATTTAATGTGGAGAAAAAAATTGATTTTAATTGTTGGAGGTTTTATTGCTAGCTCACTCCATAACTTTAATTTTAGGCAAGACCATTATGAATTATGGTAGTTGTTTTCTCCAAAAGTGTTCTTAGGTTTAGAATCTTCATTGTAACACTCCCTCTCTTCCATCTCACTCCATAACTTTAATGTTAGGTAGGACCATGATAAATTGTAGGGAGTTGTTTTCTAAAAGTTGTTATCTTTACAATCATTAATATAACACTTCTCCCTTCAATGTAACAATAGTAGATCTAGGTTTGGAAGAAAATTATTAATGTTTTATGAAATAAAATAGGAAAAAATTTAAAGGGATAAAATAATTAGTTAAATTAAGTTAAAAAGGTAGAAGGATAAGAAAAATTTGAAAAACCACTCCCTCCATCGCAAAATATATGGTATATAAATTTTTGGCACGGTATTAATTAAAAGTAACACATTGACTATTAATTTCTTTTCGATTATGTCTTGTACAACTATAAAACTAACAACATGTTTGAGTAGTTTTAATTACAAATGTAATTATATGACATGCATATATAAAATAAGCATATTATTTATTATCTTTGATAATAGTCAAAACATGGAAACAATGACTTTTGTAAATACTTGTCAAAGTACTTTGGAATGGAATTTTGCTACAATGTTATTTATGAAAAATAAAAGTGATTTTATAAATAACACTTTAGTGAAAGATCTTTGAAAGTATCTGAAAATTAGATCTTTGTGTAGATGAATTGGCAATGGATGTATAATGCGGACCGTCGCTCCAAAGAGATCATTGATGGTGTGAAGGCATTTCTTGATGCCGCTGTTGCATTCTTGCCTCCAGACAGCTTCATATGTTGTTCGTGCGTAGACTGCAAGAATGAGAAGGAGCACTCCCAACGCTTTCAGGTTATGACCCATTTGATCACGAGAGGTTTCATGCCAAATTACACCTATTGGACCAAGCATGGCGAAGTACAGGGGAGCAGCTAGGAAGATGATGAAGAAGATGGTGAAGAAGAAGATGTATTCAACAGTATGACAGACGCCACGCAATATTGTTCTGTGGAAGATACAGTCGGCGATCTTGATGATGATGAGCTAGACCAGATGCTGCGTGACGGAGAGGGAGACTACACAGATGAAAGACAATTCGAGAAGTTTCACCGCATGGTAGAGGACCACAGGACACCTTTGTACCTAGACTGTGGGAAGGGCCACACGAAGCTCCGTACGACACTGAACTTAATGCAATGGATGGCCAGAAATTGTGTGTCAGACAAGGGATTCGATGAGTTGTTATCACTCATAAAAATCTGCTTTCAGAAGATAACACGCTGCCTGAATCTACATATGAAGCCAAACAAATCATATGTCCTTTAGGATTAGAAGTACAGAAGGTACACGCATGTCGTAACGATTGTATCCTATATCGCAATGAGTATGTGGATTTGGATGCTTGTCCAGTGTGCAAAGAATCACGTTACAAGACGAAGCGTGAAGACCCAGGTGAAATAGATGGGGAGTGTAAGAAGAAGAGAACTCCCGCTAAGGCGGTGTGGTATTTCCCTGTGATCCCCGGTTAAAGCGTCTTTTTGCTAACAAAGCGCATGCCCAGATGGTGCGTTGGCACAAAGAAGACCGTAAGGCTGACGGGATGCTTAGGCACCCCACTGATGGGTCCCAGTGGAGGAAAGTCGATCGAACATTCCCAGACTTTGCAAATGAGGTGAGAAACATAAGGTTTGGGTTGAATACCGATAGTATGAATCCTTTTGGCGACCTGAGCAGTAGCTATAGCACCTGGCCTGTTACACTATATATCTATAACATTCCTTCTTGGCTGTGCATGAAGCGAAAATACATCATGATGCCATTGTTGATCCAAGGGAGATCTTGTAAAGTTGTGGGAGGATGGTGTACGGGTATGGGATGAGTATAAGAGTGAGTATTTCACCCTACGTGCACTGTTGTTAGTAACCATCAACGATTGGCCCGCGCTTGGTAAACTGTCTGGCAATACTACCAAAGGATATAAAGCCTGCTTACAATGTTTAGATGAAACCAACAGCATGTACCTGAAAAACTCTCGAAAGATTGTGTACATGGGCCATCATAGGTTTCTTCTAAAGAGACACCCATTGCGGAAAAAAGGAAGGTATTTTTATAGGAAAGCAGACCATCGTGATAAGCCTGAGCATCATAGTGGGCCACGTGTGTTTGCCATAGTAAAAGATCTTAAAATAGTGTTTGAAAAGGGTTCTGGAAGCAAATCGGTCCCGAACGAGGAAGTTCAGGCACCCATCTGGAAGAGGAGATCAATATTTTAGGACTTGCCTTATTGGGAAGTTTTGGAGATCCGTCACTCACTTGACTTCATGCACATCGGCTTCATTGACCCATCAATTGTCAACGAGCCTAACTGCAAACGCAAGTCAAAAGAAATTGAAGAATACATTCTGAAGGCTCTTTTCGAACAGTACTACAAACCGCACATACTTCTGCCCTTCAACTTCCAGTACGTATATATACATGTCATCACACAACCTCTCGTTTATCCTTTTTCAAGACATTCATAATATGACTAATTACATATATGTTGTAATACATATATATGAATAGGTTTCACTGGATCATACTTATTATCAATGTCGATAGTGCGAAGATCACTGTGCAGGACTCAAGAAGAAAACAACAGCAAGATTTTTAGTTTGTCATTGATATTCTAAATAGGTAATATTGAGATGCCAACCTACATATATATAAGTACTTCAAATACTTATAATTACTATTCATATAATAACGCATGACAGGGCATTCGCCACGTTCCAAACGAAGCATAGAGAAAAAAGTTCTAGAAATGAATTCACAATGCAATTCAGCACTCGAGTACGTACTACAAAATATCAATTAAAGAATATATATGGCGTAAAAATTTATCTTCTCAATAATTAATTGCATTATTTTCAAATATCACTCCAGGTTATACAGCAATCGGCCGGAAACAACTTATGTGGTTATTATGTGTGTCTCTACATGCAAAATCTTACCCACAGCGATATGCGACAACTGGACAACGAGGTGCGTGTGTGTTAAAAACAAATTTTTTAATACACTTATACTTGACGTGTTCAAAGATTTGTTTATTTCTTTCTTTTCAGAGTGGCAAGCATCGATGAGACAGCGTGATCCCATCGCATCGGGTTGAAGCAATCCAAGAACAACTTATTGGCTTCATTGTCGATGAGATTATAACCCCCAGAGACGAGTTCTACGCAAAGGGATGGAGAGATTGTCCTTCAATAAGGACAGGTGAACTTACGGCCGGAATCTTCATCTATGGGCGCAAAGAGTGATGCACACAAGAAATGATCTCAAGATCACCACCTTTGTACTCTTCGAAAGTTGTAAAACGTTGCTTGTGCTGATCATCATTTCATGTATTGTAAAACTTGTATATATATATGCATTTAGTTTGTAATTAAATTATAAGTTCATACTATTTGTGCAAATAAACTAATGGTTTTCTCAATTATAATATATATTTAATTATGCAGAAATAAATTTGTAGTTGTATTTAATTTTATTGTCAAAATTCATATTTGAAAATCTAGTTCAAAAGGCCATATAGCTGTCAGCCTCCCTACAAGCGGTTTGTAACAACAACCACTTGTGGAGAGAGCACACGTGGCGTCTCGCCACCCACGATGGAATATATGCTCAGGGGCTTTACAAGCGGTTGATAACACCAACCGCTTGTGATTTGCCCCCCCACGTGGCAGCTATCTGGGTTTCCTGGACACCTTCCGAACCGCTTGTGGTGCCGCACCACAGCGGTTGAATCATGAGTGATACCTCTGGGTATCACTCTCGTTATGCATGTGATTCGATAACCGCTTGTGAAAGCGGTTACGAACCGCTTGTGTTGCACTGTTCCCTGACAGTGGTCCTTGCTGTTGTGAAGGAGGGGACGAACCAAGAGCTAAAGGGTCAAGTCGTTTGTTTCACGAAGCAATGTGATACCACGGGCGCAAAGGTCTGGATGCATGCGGCGGAGGCTGAGCGAAGCGAGGTTCGGGCTGCTACTTCATTTAAGGAGGCCGTTGGGGTCAACGAGGCTAGCGATGCCTTACTTCACTAGCTGCCCCGCTTTGGTACAGTCGTCCTAGCTGCGCGGCCCAGTGATCACTTTGAGGGTCTCAAGTTTTTAAAGGGTGCGGCGACGAGCCTGGGGTCGGCGGCCCTCAACTTCGGAGGCCACTACGGGGCGGTATGAGCGCCCTGGTGCTTTTGGAGGCGTCGGGTTTCTCGCATATGGAGGGGCTTGGCATCGAAAATCCCTCTTTCACGGAGCTCCCTCGCTTAGGATCTGCTTCCAACACGGTGAAGCAGGCCGCCTTGAGCTTCCATCGTGATTTTTGGGCGAGTGATGGGGAGGAGGCAGTGCAAGAGTCACGGTGGCTCACGCGCTGCTCCTTCGTGAGACGGAGAAGAACCAATAGGTAGAGGAGGAGGCTCGCGAGCAAGGGAAAGGCCGGGCCAGCTCTAGAGTAGCTTTTTTCCTTTATTGTATCACGAACTCTTGACAAGCGACCATGTATCTTCTTGTAAATTCTTGTATTTTGAAGTAATGGACGTTTTGTCTCGCTTCTCTTTTTGGGACGTCGCCTTGCATGTTTGCTTCGTGCCGGTGCTGGAGCCACCACCCAGCGAGAGGGCGCGCACCCGGGGTGAGCTTGGGGTGAGCTCGCGTGCACCAGCAAACCGCGACCTGGGTTTTATGGGCTGACTCCTCAGTAGAGCCCGGACGCCCAAAACTCCAGAAACGCCAGCGTCTTTGTGCCCAGGCTATCCAAAACTCCTGGCTCTGCCACTGCTTCGTGCCCGTATTTTTGGTTTCTAGTGTTGTCACTGTGGTCAGCCGGAATCTTAGCATCGGACATCAGGTCCTGCCTTGGCTTTTAGTGCTCATATCACCCGCCAGTTACGCAAGGGTTGAGCCTTGGTCTGGTCATTAGTGCTCATGCTAATTTTGCGAAGCACCTAGGGCTGAAGCTAGGTACCTTCGAGCAGCTCTTATCGATTTAAATAGCATATTGACTATGTAGAAGTTGCGCTTTCGACTGGGTCTTGGTGGCTTCAAGCAGCCTTGGGATTCTTGTGACGTACTAGCCATGTGAGAGTCATGTTTTGGGCTAGGCCCATAAAGCACCTAGGATGGGGCTTGGTGCCTCCAAACAACCCCTTCGCGTCGAAATGCTCAGACTAGGTATGCGAAGTAGATGAGACTGGGGCTTGGTGCCTCTAGACAAACCCTTGGGATTTATATAGCACATTAACTATAGAAAGTTGGATAGGGCCTTGGTGGCTCCATGGAGCCCCTTTGAGTCGAGGTTCTCAGACTTGGTCTGCGAAGCATCTGGGGCTAGGGCTTGGTGCCTCTAAATAGCCCCTTGGAATTTATATAGTACATTAACTGTGTAGAAGTTGTGCTTCGGGCTAGGCCTTGATGGCTTCATGTAGCCCCTTTGCGTCAAGGTGCTCAGACTAGGTCTACGGAGCACCTGGGGCTAGGGCACTTAGTGCCTCCAAACAGCCCCTTGGGACTTATATAGCGCATTAACTAAGTAGAAGTTACACTTCAGGCTAGGCTTTGGTGGCTCCATATAGCCCCTTCACGTCAAGGAGTTCAGACTAAGTTTGCGAAGCACCTGTTGCTAGGGCATGGTGCCTCCAAACTGTCCCTTGGGATTTATATAGCACATTAACTGTGTAGTAGTTGCGCTTCAGGCTAGGCAAAATTGTTCTATCCTTGTTTTTTCAGTGAATGCCATTAAGCTAAATTGTTCTATCCTTGTTTGGTTGTATAATTGTATACTAAATTAATCTGCCACAAATGCATTTTATAATAATAAAATATCTTATTTAGAACCAATAAAACCCACTTTTTTAGGGGACAAAATCGTCTATGCTATTTGGAGTATTTATTTTACATAATTTGTATCCTTTTTCTGTACTCTTCCATACATAATTTGTATCTCTTTTTCTCTTTTTTTGTCTTCGAAGCAACGCACCGGAATCCAACTAGTAGCAATAAAGAAAGTAATTGTTTAATGGTGTTTGATGCTACGATGGACCAGAGAGTACGAAAGAAGCGTTGCTAAAGCCTACAACCATCCTCACCCTGACCTCAATTCCCATTTCAAATTCTAGGGTTTTTTTAAAATCCAAACAGCCACAGGACAGACAAACTTTCCCCTCCTCTCTCTCTCTCTCTCTGCTATAGGAGCCGAGAGAGCGATTCAAGAGGGAGCTGCTTATTAGTGGACCTGCCCGGCCTACTTGCCGCCGGTGGCCTCCAGGTGTCAGGGTGGGTGGCTGGTGACGAATCCACACTGACCGGTGTACAGTGATACTACTACTTGGGTAGGATTAGCTATTAGGGTTTCGTTGCTAGTCGGTATCCTAGATCTAGCGGAGAATAGGGTTACGGCACAGACTATGAGGTCCACTCTGGTGCTGATTTTGCTTCCTTGACATCAGAGTTAGAGCAAGCATCATCGGCGGCGCAGCTCTCGGCTCTGTTCGCCGGAGGTTTTGTTCCTCCATGGCCATTCAAGTGGTAGCACCATCGGTGCGGCTGCTTGCGCTCGTCGTGGGAGGTCGGTCTTCCTCGTCGACGGTGATGTCCAAGGTGAGTTCTTAGGCTCCGATTGGCAATCATCAGCGATGGATCTAATGTGTTGTGGCCAGATATGGGGTGGGGGATTGTGTGCTGAGTCAAGGCAGGATGCTCACCCCCACTACAGCTTCTCTCTGTGGCGATGCGGTGGCCGGTGGAGACGTCAAGGTGGTTACCTGCTCCTGCCCTCATGTTCCACGTTTTGGGTGGCGTTAGCTGCTCTGTGTCCCACAGCCATTTGTGAGGTGCCCTTGTTCCATAGTTTGGTGATAACTGCGGCGGCTTGGCCGCCGCGCAGGGCCTTCGTACTATGGATAACATGGTCCCCGAGTATCCTCACGGAGACAAATTAGACAGACCACCTCACGGAGCAGGGTCACGCTACCATCTAGAAGACCGTCCTGCCCCGCATGAAGACCCGACTTGTATCACAAGAAAGGCACAGATGTAATCTAGTACTTACGTACTCGGCAAGAAAGGATAGAGATAGACTTCCTATCTCTATCCCCAGTTTTTATAACCAACTAGGATACTGTTGACGGCTGGGAGGCGAGCCTTCGCAGGCCAATGAGCAAAGGGAAGGGGAAGGTGCAAGACCCGAGGGCGGCCCTGCCCCCTGGACCGAGACCCGACCGCTGGCCGGGCGCCGCCAAGGGAAGGATGTGTGTGATGGTGGATGTGTTAGTATAACACGGGGGTTTTTATCCTGGTTCAGACCTCCACTATCGGATAACAACCCTACGTCTAGCCTTCATTTAATACCAGGCTTAAACGAGTACAAGAGGGTGAGACCGAGCCTTGGGAAGCCTGGGCTCGAGTACAATAAGTGCTCAAGGCACTACGTGTGTTCCTATAGTACCTGGGTGCGAAGAACTACTGCCTGGAACTAGAGCTCCTACATGAATGCAAGTGCTCCTGCTCTATGGTGGCCGAGTTCTCTTCCGGCTATGCCTGTCTTCCTCTTCAAGTCTGAGGGAGGGGGAGAGTCTTCTCTATTGTGGCATGTGCCCCCTTTTTATAGGCGGCCTTTGGTCGCTGTAGTCTGACCTTGGTCCGTTGTGATGCGCCGAGTTATCCTTCGGTCGCTAGTCGTCTCCTCCTGCTTTGCCGTGCTGGGGCGCGGCGGATGTACGAGGCCCGTTGGACATTCAGGCATATTCCCTCATCTCGCCAGTTCGCTCGTTCAGCACCGCACCCGCAATACGTGTCTTTTCTATAGGGCGGATGGTAAGTCGACCGCTGACGCGACTTACCACCAACTTGCGCTGGCTTGTGTCAGCGTGCTTCGCATGCGGCGATTTAACTCGTGGTGACTGCGGGTCCCGGCGCACTGTCTTGCGGCGCGATCTGCCTTAGTCCAGAGCCGGGCCGGAAGCCGGGGAGGTGAGCGACCCAAGCCGGAGCGGGAGGCTCGGCGCTGGCTTGTTAGCTCGGCGCGAGCTTTCAAGCTCACGTAGTTCCCGCGGGCTAGAGGCAAGTTAATGGGCCATATTTCCACAGGCCACGTACTTTCCCTAACAGTTAGCCCCTGAGGCTCGAGTGGGACGAAGACGTGCCGCTCGGAGGTTTATCAATAACTGCCCCCGGGCGAAATGTTTGTTCCTTGCGCACGTGGTTTTCTGGCCTTAGCGGGAATTCCAACCGAAACGCAGTTATGCACGCCGCTGTTTTCCTTTCGGTTTCTGTGCCTTCAGGCGGACAGGTGGCGATTCGTCTTCCCGCGCCGGTTCATAAGAGGCGGTTTGCCTCTTCGCGTCGCTTCTTTTACGCTTTCTTGTGTCCTTTCTTGTGCTACCGCCTTCTTGCCTTTTCGATCCCTTTGCTTTCTACCACCTTCGTCTCTCGATCCTCTTCCTCCAATGGCGCCCTTCGCCCAGAGCCTCCCTTCCGAGGACACCTTGAAGGGGTTGGCCGCCGCCGGCTTCATTGAGGTTGGCGGCTGGAGGTTGGCCGGCGAGGAGACAAACCCTGCACCCGCGAAGGGGAAGGGTGACGCGTGCGCGGTCTGAGAGCGGCCCTGCCCCCTGGACCGAGCCCCGAGCTTCAGAAGCCCGGGAGCGAGTGATCCGAGCTTTGGAACAGGGAAGCCATGAGAATACCGATCGGTCTTCTTCTTGGAATACCGATCGATGATTTGATTGCTGCACCGCATCCCGAGAGACATCCGCGTCAAATCTCGGGAACTGTTCACGTCTGAGTTGCCTCCCGATGCCATTACTCTTGGAATCGTCTCGACTTCCCAAGCTTGGCTATAAAAGAGGCCAATGCGGTAACCAATTTTCATTCCAAACTCCTTCCTACAGACAGGCTCTGATACCAACTCTGTCGGGACCCGAAAACCGGAGTCGAATCCCTGCTGTGTCTTACATGTACTAGTCCCTGGATCAAGTAGCTAGTATACACAGATATACAGTTTGGATCATCACCATTCAACGAAAAATACTTTATTACATCAGAGTCACATAATTATTACAAAGTTTAGGCTTCATGGCCTAGCAGCGGAAGTTCAAATAATATAGTTCAACTCAAATGGGAAACCCAATGCAACTCCACAGGCAAGTCTGACGGATGCGCTCCTAGACGTCGGAGTAGTCCTCGTCTTGAACTCCTTCAGCGAAGTCCCCGTCCTGGTATACTTCCTCCTCGGTGTCGCAACTTTGCTTTCGTTGAATGAGCGACCCAAGATAAAAGGCGGGGGTGAGTATACTTTATACTCAACAAGCAAGGCTGACTAAATGCAACTAGGGCTTAACAAGGAGGAGTAAAGGTTCTTTTGCGTAAAGCCAGCTTTGCAAGTCTATCCTAAGGTTTTATAAAAATGATTTGAAATGAGTTGAGGAAAACAAATCTTTGAAGTATTTCTTTAAAACTCCGGCCTCGGCCGGTTTTGCCCAATCCTGGCTACTCACGGCACCCACCGTGCAATTACCCTCATCGCTCATAGCACCTACTATGAGGAGAAAAATCAAAACACACGACACCGATCGTGGTTTTCCTTTAAAACACCATTTAGAAAACAAAGATAAGAAGTACCAATAAGGCAGCTCCCCGTCGTCCGTTCTTGACCGTGGACACGGCTATCATGATAGTTTTACACTCTGCACAGGTTGCACGCTTTACCCACGAGAGGTGACTTTCCCTAGGAATCATCCAAAGGGAAAAGAACACCACAAGGTCTTTAACCGACATTCCCCTAGCCTGGCACTCCCTTTAAGGATTCCACCGCAGCGCTAGTTACTCTAGTTGGCTGAAGCCCCCTCTTGAGCCTGCAGAACAACACCAATTGCCTACTCCACCGTCTGGAATGCCAAAACTAGGAGTTTGAAGGGTACTCAACCAGGGATTGCCCACACAAGCACTCAATGGTCGCACGGTTGTACTTAGCTCGTCTACCTCAAGGAATCGGTTCTTAGAGATCAGGGTGGGTCCCGCACTGGACCCGAATCTCGTGCACGTAGCACCATCCTTGCAACCATCCACCCTAATCAGGTTTTGCAAAACATTTTTCCCGATAGCACCCACTATCAACTAGCCCAAATACAACCAAAAGACAACACCAATTGTCCTTCTTAAAGATCACAAAGTAAAATGGTGATTAAGGTTAACAAGCAATTAATCAGGTGGTTTATTATGAGCATTACTAAGCCGGTGCAAAACCTAATCAAGGACATGGCAGTAATTAATCAAGATTAATAATCCTAAGGTAGCAAGGGTGTTTTATTAAGAATTAATTATCAATGGGATTTAGCTAGGCAATATAGTCATTTAACATTTTATGTTAAACATACATGCTATTGTTCAAACTCTACAAAACTTGTTTGAAAACATGGGCTCAGAGGTTTCAGCACTTGCCTTGATCAACGTAGTGGGAGGATCCTCAGCTGCGTCGGCAACGAACTCGGTATTCGGATCTAACGCAACGAAAATAAATAAACAAATGAATATAATGCAAAAGGAAAAACAGAAATTAAAATGTATGTCAATGCATATGAAATTTTATAAAACAGTAGAGGATGATTTTACAAACATGTTAAAATTTGTTTCACAATTTTTGGAGTTGTATAACTAAAGTTATTAAATTAACAAGTTATAATGCTATAAGAATTAGATAATGACTAATTGACTTGACTGGCCGAGGAACAAAGCGGTCCACACTGCTTGCCGCATTGACCGCAGGCGCGTGCAACTTCGGCTGCTCCGGCTCAGCTACAAGACGGCCCAGCGCGAGGCGCTTTGGCGCGAGCTGGCTTCGGCAGGAGACGGCCAACATGGGCGGAGGCGGCGGCTGCTCGGGGCGGCGTCGTGGCCAGTCTTGTGAGGCGGCGGCCCATCTTGGGAAGCGGCGGCGCCATGAAGTGGCAGCGTGGGCCAGTGGCGGCGCGACCGACGGGGTCAGGGTGACCGACAGTGGGGCCCACCTGTCGGTGACCTAGAGCGAGATCTTGGTGGCGGCGGCTCGGGAGGAGGTGGCGACGGCGGATGGCGCGGCGCGGCGCCGCGCCGGGGGGAGAAGGAGGAGGAGGCCGGGGTCCTTGCATGGGAGGGCGGCGACGAGGGCAAAAGCATGCCATGGCCAGTGTCGAAGCGGCCGGCCGGCGGGAGGCGAGTGGTGGGGGGGAAAGGAAGGCGATCGTGGGGGTGCCGAGGGTGGGTCTCCGGGAGGCGGGCGGGCGGGCGTGGCGGCGTGGCGGGGAGAAGAAGGAGGTCTTGTGATGGCGGCGGCGGCGGCGCGCCGGCCAAATTGGCCGGGGCTAGGGTTTGGGGACCTAGGGGATGGTCCAGAGGGGACAAGGTGGGGGAAATACCGGCGGTGGCGACGAATTTGCGAGGATCGGCGACGGCGGCGGTGAGACAGCAGTCCCTTCGGCGTCGAAATCTGGCGAGCACGGTCGACGAATCCTGCGGCCGAAAGGTGGGATGAGTCCACGAGAGAGAGGGGAAGGACGTCCTCGGAGGGCTTGGCACATGGTGCTCACTGGCATTTAATTCATGGAGAGGCGATAGGTGAGGAGGGTGGCGGCTAGGGTTTATATAGAGATTTGGGGGGGAATTTGTGGGAGAGAGAGATCGATTCGGGTAGGGATTGATCTCCCACGATCAAGGGAACCAATTTTGGCGGTTTTTGGGGCGGATTTCTGGGAGAAGATCAAGATAGGAGTTGGGGGTGAACTTCCCTGTTCGTTTGGAAATAGGAGACCGAGAGGAATTCTGGGAAGAAGGAAAGAAAGAAGGAAGAGAGAGAAAAGAAAGGGAGAAAGAGAAAATAGGCGGGATCCACTTGCAAGAGAGACAAGAAATTATAGATTCCATAATTTTGATTTATTTTATTTTTAAATTACCAGTAAATAATCAATTGATGATTAAATTGTAAAATAGTATTTGAACAATTAGCAAAATTATTATTTACCATTTACTTGTTTAAATAACCCTTTTCATAAAACTTTAATTAACAATGTTATGCAGTTAGGTTTTGAAAGGTTTTGATTTCTTTTTGCAAAAGATTTTAATTAGGAACATACTCATTTTTAAATACTTTTGATATCTAAATAAATTCTCATGAGATGCAATGCATATGATTTTTATTTTTGAAAAATGAGGATGTTACAAACTCCTCCTCCTCCGGCGAACTTCTGCTACAATGGCGTCTCCGTCTCACTCTACCGCTTCTATCAATGCACTGCCGCCGGAGGACGTCCCGCCTGCTCCCATGACCTACGAAGAGTTCATGGAGGTTCTTTGGGCGGATTACGATCTTGCTCTCGCCGAGCTCGCTGAAGAAGAAGCCCATGCCCACGACGTCGCCACCGTTGCCGCCCTGATCGAGGTCGTCCCGGCTCTCGCCGAGGTGGCCGACCTGATCGTCGAGGCGCTAGGCCGCGCTCGCGCATTTCCTGTAATCGACTTATAAGCCTCCACTATTTTGAAAAGCAGCAGTATATTTGTTTGTTTTGGTCTTTTTCCTTTGTCGTCCTTCCTGCATGCAAAGGATAAACACAAGTAGTCGTATAGGCAAGAAGAATTTAAAGGTCGGGTATAGCCCTATTGATCCTAACCCCCGAGCCATGGCCAAGCTTCTAAAGAAAGGCTCGGTCGTGGTTTAGAGAAGATCGAAAATCGACCCTTGGGCAATCAACCCTTTTAAAGAAAATCAACCCTTAAAAAATCGACCCTAGCCCCCCGAGCCATGGCCGAGCTTCTGGATTGACAGAAGGTAGGTCGTGGTTTGGAGAAGACCAATTTTTGAAAAAATCGACCCTAGCCCCCAAGCCACGACCAAGCTTCTGGATTAACAGAAGGTCGGTCGTGGTTTAGAGAAGATTAATTTTTGAAAAAATCGACCCTAGCCCCCGAGACACGGCCGAGCTTCTGTATTGACAGAAAGTCAGTCGTGGTTTGGAGAAGACCAATTTTTTAAAAAATCGACCAAGCCCCCAAGCGATGGCCGAGCTTCTGGATTGACAGAAGGTCGATCGTGGTTTAGAGAAGATCAATTATTGAAAAAATCGACCCTAGCCCCCAAGCCATGGCCGAGCTTCTGGATTGACAGAAGGTCAGTCGTGGTTTAGAGAGACCGCGTCCTTAGAATGGGGCTCGTAGCCCTTACTCTGTTTCTTTGTAAGAGGCAGAGTATTGGGTTCTGGAGTTATTCCGGGCTGCAACAATTTTATACGGGCTTATGGTATAGGGCCGAAAAGCGTTTGCCCGCGCGGGGTCTTGCGTGGTGCGATGGATATCGGCTTACCCGTGTGCAAGGGAGTCCCGGGGGTGTAGCTTCTGCATAGCCGCTATTCTGCCGATGTGTGCTGAGACAGCCCGACTCTTCTCCCAAGTCCGATCATAGGTTTAGGTTTCTGGGGGTTGCATGGGGGTTCTCTAGGGAGAGGAAAAAACCAAAAAAAAAGGGTGAGAAAAAAGACTTACGACCTTGGTTCAAGCGTAGAACCTCGGGAGTTGAGCGATGTTCCAGGAGCTATTGAGGACTCTATCATCCGGCATAGCCAGTCTCACAGCCCCCGGGCGTGTGGCTGATACAACCGTGTACGGACCCTCCCACCTCGGGGTGAGCCTATTGGCGTTGGCTAGGTTCTGAACTCGTCTTAGAACCAGGTTGTTGTCGATAACATGGGCCCCGGTATCCAGAGATATACTACTGGACGTGCCACCTCTTTGGGCCGAGTCGATTGGATCTTCCAGAAGACGGGCTTAGAGGCTGGCGCGGCCCGACTTGCTCTTCAAGGAAACGAACTCGTTTCCTACTCGAATACATAGATATAGGCGTAACCAACTCGGTTATATCTGTATCTTCCATATACGGATTAGGAAATCTATCTGTAACCCGGCCCCTTGGACTATATAAAGGCGGTCTGGGGCCCTAGTTCGACATCTAGCCTCTGATCGTCATCTTACATCTCAACATCCTTGAGATCCACCATAATACAATCCTCAAGTACAGGAGTAGGGTATTACCTCCCCCCGAGGGCCCGAACCTATATAAATTCGGCTCCCTATGCTACCATCGTAGTTGTGATCTTTCGCATAGCCCTATAAAATAAATTGCCGACACAAACCATCGACAATTGGCGCGCCAGGTAGGGGCTAGCGTCACGATCAACTTCATCGACTTCGATGGCTTCCATTGGCGGATTTGTCTTCAGCTCCGCCCCGGGCCAAGGCTTCATCTTCGGAGATCTCGGCTTCCTCGCCGGTGTCTTCGGGGAACTTCGGTTATGTGAGCCGATTCTTGTTCGGTCCACACATTACGGGGGGAGGTGGTACGCAATTCCGGCCGAGCCTCATCGTCTTAGGATCTCTCCTCTGGATTCCGATCCGAAAGGGATCCAATCTGAAGATGACAATTCCGACTGGCCTACCGCTGGGTTTCCTTTCGGTTTCGATCAGGATCCATTGCCTCTCACTTTGCCAGCTCCTCTTGTTGGTGAAGCATCGAGCGGCGATCTTGTTCTCGGTCTGGGTCGCGCTCAGATCCAGTCGGGAATCTCAAATCCTCATCTGTGTTTCGCCCCGTTCGGTTTAGGAAATTCGGCCACTGTTTTCCATCGGATAACACGCCAGCTTTTCCAATCCGGGCTATGGAGCGGAGCACATCAAGCACAAGCTGGGACGAGTTTCCTGGGTCTTGGCTCAGGGGTGACTCTAACCAGATCAACTTCCCGAGTGGTCATACTGCTCGGATTGGTCAATTCGGCTGCAAGGTTCCAGCAGATCAGATCTGCCAAAGCTCAGTCGGACTCTCTTCTGACAAATGATCCAGCACGAGAAGTGGGAGTTATGATCACTCCCATCGATGAGCCAACAAATCGGGATCGGTTAAGCCTCTCTTTCTCGGAATTCGAGTCAAAAGAGAGCATCAACGGGTTCCCCGACTTTCGCGGCGTTTATGCGCTGGATGGGCAAGCCTCCGGATCGGCTTTACGTCCCATAGGGGAGGCAGGAGCCGAACAAAACCCAGGAGGTGGAGGGGACCTACGCGACCAATTACGCGGTCGTGCACGCGAAGTCCAGGAGGAGCTGCTTCAAGTCCGCATGCGAGATCACTCGGTCTTCTGTACGCCACAGCAGAACATCCTCGCATGTAAGACCCTCCTGGATAATGTTGTCCTTTGCTTAGAGAGAACAGCCCCGCTACACCGATGATGGAACAGATCAAAGCCATGGTGACGGCAGCGGCTGTCCAAGGCACTCGGGATCAGCAGGCCAACTCGGCTAGGAGCCAGACTGCCACGAGTAGTACTCGATGCAGTCGGCACACATGAAGTCGCTGGCAAGACGCCCGCTGAGGTACAAGTCGCGACCTCCGCCTCGACATCGAAGCTCAGCGGAGGGAGCGAGATGAAGACCGACGCCGTACTCCACCGCGCCGGACTCCTCCCTGCCAGTCTCCTCCTCCCGGGGACGGATTAATTGACGGGATCAAGCCATTCACACCCCGACTCCGTCAGGTAAACTGGCCCGAAGGGTTCAACCCCAAGGGGATAGTGAAATTTGATGGAGAGCGGGACCCCGAGGCTTGGTTGCAGATATACTCTTTGGCAATCAAGGCCGCAGGAGGAGGATACGACGTGATGGCAAACTATTTACCCGTCATGTTAACCCCTCCGGCTCAGAATTGGCTCGCGGGCCTTCCAGAGAACTCAATCAGTTCCTGGGGAGAGCTCTACGACCAATTTGTTGCCAATTTCCAGGGTACTTACGAGAAGTTTGGAACCCAGTGGGACCTTTATCAGATTCATCAGAAAAAAGATGAGTCGTTAAGGGATTTGATTCGAAGTTTTACTAAGAAGAAGAACACAATCCAGAAATTTCGGAGGCGGTCGTCGTCGCAGCCTTCCAGAAAGGAGTTTGCGACTCCGATCTAATCAAGAAAATGTCTCGGAAACCCCCGACTACCGTCAAGGCGATGTTTGCCTTGGCGGATCGATATGCTACCGCCTCAGATGCGCTCGCTGAGCGTCAAGAGGATCACCCAAGCAAGCACGAAGGCAAAAAGGACAGGCCCGAGTCGTCCGCCAAGAAGGACAAGAAGCGCAAGGGTGAAGAGCTGGTTGCGGTCGCAGATCAGGGTCGGCCGAGGCCGCCTCGGCCCGCCGACTACAACAAAGTCATGGAGGCGCCGTGTCCTTTCTATTCAAATGGAAAGCATGCGGCCAAAAACTGCAACATCTTGAAGAAGTTTACGGAGGAGCACAGCAAGGACGCTCCGAAAGACAAACAAGATGATAAGCGTGACCCTCCTCAGGATGAAGCTTACCAAGAAACCGAGCGAGAGCTCAACTATATATTCGGGGGATCGGATGCATATGAGTCCAAGCGTAAGCAAAAGCTTACTCTTCGGGAAGTCAATGCAGCTGTTCCGGTGACCCCCGAGTACCTTCGGTGGTCCGAGGATCCGATCAAATTTGATCGCTCGGATCATCCCGACCACGTCCCTTGTCCAGGAAGATATCCGCTTATCGTGGATCCTGTGATATGGGGCATCTGACTGCGCAAGGTCCTGGTTGATGGTGGGAGCGGATTGAATATCCTTTTCGCCAAGACTTTGGATGAGATGCAGATCCCAAGGACGGCGCTCCAGAAGCCAGGATTGAACATCATTAGTGTCGATCATGAAAATCACTCTTCCGGTCACTTCTGGCACTTGGGATAACTACCGGACTGAGAACCTCAACTTTGAGGTGGCCGATTTTGAGACTGCGTACCACGCAATCTTGGGAAGGCCGAGCTTGGCCAAACTCATGGCCGTCCCACACTACGCCTATTTGGCTATGAAGATGCAGGGTCCGCAAGGCGTGATCACGGTCCGTGGAGACGACAAATTTTCCCATCACCTTGACAAGGAAAACTGCGACTTTGCCCAGTCTGCTGAAGCGGCCGCCGAGTTGGACAAGATCCGGCAGACAGCTGCCACTCTTCAAGACGAGGGCGATCTACCGAACAAGAAGCCATCTAAATCGGGTAGTAAACCTGATGAAGATGTCAAGCGTATTTCGCTTGACCCGTCCGATTCATCCAAAACGGCTCTGATCGGGACATGGCTCGATTCGAAATAGGAAGACGTGCTCGTCACCTTGCTCCAAGCCAACCGAAGCATCTTCCCTTGGAAACCATCGGACATGCCAGGTGTCCCGAGGGAGGTGATCGAGCACTCTTTGAATGTACACGACAAAGCCAAGCCGATCAAGCAGCGGCTGCGTCGGTTCGCACAAGATCGGAAAGATGCCATTAAGACGGAAATCACCAAACTTTTAGCCGCTGGCTTTATAAGAGAGGTGCTTCACCCCGATTGGTTGGCAAATCCGGTACTCGTGCAAAAGAAGAACGGTACTTAGTGCATGTGTGTCGACTACACCGACTTAAATAAAGCATGTCCTAAGGATCCGTTCGGACTACCTCGCATCGACCAGGTGGTTGATTACACTGCCGGTTCCGAGCTTTTGAGCTTTCTGGATACCTACTCAGGCTATCACCAGATTAGCTTAAAGGAAGAAGATTGCATCAAGACTTCGTTCATCACTCCGTTTGGGGCCTTCTGCTACGTCACAATGCCCTTCGGACTGAAGAATGCCGGAGCAACGTACCAGCGTTGCATCCAGCGATGCTTCCACAACCAGCTTGGACGCAACGTGGAGGCATACGTCAATGATGTTGTCGTCAAGTCTTGGGTAACCTCCGATTTGGTCACTGACCTATCGGAGACATTCGAGAGCCTGTCAGCATACCACATGAAGTTGAACCCTTAGAAGTGTGTCTTCGGGGTCCCCTCGGGGAAGCTTCTTGGGTTCGTGGTGTCTCACCGCGGAATTGAAGCTAACCCGGAAAAGATCAAGGCCATCATGGAGAAGGCACCCCCAACATGCCAAAGGGACGTCCAGCATCTCAACGGGTGCATGGTTGCACTCGGCCGATTCACCTCGCGACTCAGCGAGCGTGGGTCGCCTTTCTTCAAGCTATTGAAGAAGCAACACGACAAGTTCGTCTAGACACCCGAGGCACAAAGGGATTTTGAGGATCTCAAGTCGTTCCTCACCTCGCCACCTGTCTTGGCATCTCCTATGCCACAGGAACCGCTTCTGCTATACATTGCGGCCACCACTCACGTAGTGAGCGCCGCGGTGGTAGTAGAATGAGAAGAACAAGGACGCGTCTATAAGGCTCAACGCCCGGTATACTTCGTCAGCGAAGTATTGGGCAAGTCCAAGGTACGCTATCTGCAGTGCAGAAGGTTCTGTATGCGGTCCTGATCGCCTTCGGAAGCTCAAACACTACTTTCAAGAACATCCAATTTCGGTGGTCACTTCCTTCCCTATTGGAGAAATTCTCCATAATCGGGAAGCCACTAGGAGGATTGCTAAGTGGTCGATGGAACTCAGGGCTTTCGAGCTCTCGTTCAAGCCACGTAGCGCCATCAAGTCACAAACACTCGCCGACTTTGTCTCCAAGTGGACCGAGATGCAGGCTCCCCCAACCGCCGAAGAGGCCGAGTACTGGAACATGTATTTCGACGGATCTCTCCGACGGCAGGGCGTGGGGGCTGGCATCGTTCTTATATCACCTGGAGGCGAACGACTCAAGTATGTCCTCCAGATTCATTTTCCAGCTTCAAACAACGCAGCCGAGTACGAGGCGCTCATCCACGGTCTCCAGATGCCATATCACTCGGCATCCGTGATTGGTGGTTAGCGGAGATTCGGCTCGTGGTGAGCCAAGTCTGTATGATTGGACTTGTGTCAACGACAACATGACCGCCTACTGTCAGGAGGTCAGAAAGTTCGAGGACAAGTTCGATGGCTTGGAGCTTATACACATCCTACGGCGAGACAACGAGGCGGTCGATGAGCTCCCAAACATGGGGTCTAGTCGGGCGCCAGTCCCGGCTGGAGTCTTTGTCCAAGAGCTTCACGCCCCTTCCATTACCCCGCAGGAGCAACTACCCCAACCGGAAGAGCAACAATCCGAGACAGAGGTGCTTGTCCTCGACTCGGATTGGACGAAGCCATACTTAGAGTACCTGCAAGAAGAAAAGCTTCCCGACGATCGGGGGCTGCCGAGCAAATTCAACGTCGGAGTCGTGCATACGTGGTGCATGAAGAAATTCTGTAACGCCGAAGCGTCTCTGGCATACTTCAAAAGTGCATACCCGAGTCTGAAGGACGCGTCCTGTTGCGCGAAATTCACTCGGGCTTGTGCGGCCATCATGCTGCATCATCTACGTTGGTCGGAAAAGCCTTCCGGCAAGGATTTTACTGGCCAACCGCAGCCTCCGACTCAAAGGAGATCATCCGCAAGTGCGAGGGATGTCAGTTCTTCGCCCGACAGATCCATGTGCCAGCCCAGGAGCTCCAGACGATCCCCATCACCTGGCCATTTGCAGTCTGGGGCTCGACAATGTCGAACCCTTTAAGAAGGCCCCAGGTGGTTTTGAACATATCTTCGTCGCCATTGACAAGTTCACTAAATGGATTGAAGCCAAGCCTGTGACCAAGATTACGGGGGCCAAAGCCACCGAGTTCTTCCAGGAGATCATCGGTAGGTTCGGCGTACTATCTCGGATCATTACAGACAACGGCTCTCAGTTCAGAAGTGATGAGTTTCAAAGCTGGTGCGAAGATGTGGGCATAAAGTTCTGCTTTGCTTCGGTGGCACATCCTCGGAGCAATGGGCGGTCGGCAGCATAAGCGGCATGCTTCTACAAGGTGTCAAGGCGCGCATCTTCGATCGGCTCAAACCATATGCGGCCAAGTGGATGAAGGAATTGCCTGCCCTGCTCTGGGGGCTTCGCACAAGTCCCAGCCGAGCTATGGGGCAGTCTCCCTTCTTCCTTGCATATGGTTCTGAGGCGGTCCTTCCAACGGAGCTACAATTCGGGTCACCCCGAGTTCAAAGGTTCAACGAGGAGGAGTCAGAGGCCAGTCGGGTCGATGATCTCGACCAATTGGAGGAAGCTCGGGACGCTGCAACAATTCGATCGGCCAAGTACCTCCAGGGTCTGCGTCGCTACCATGATCGCAATGTACGGGATCGTGCCTTCTCGATTGGAGATTTGGTCCTCCGGGTCAACCAATCGAGTGGCCATAAACTCTCCCCACGCTGGGAGGGTCACTACATTGTCGACTCAGTAACGCGCCCGGGGGCTTACCGACTGAGGCGAGAAGACGGCGCCCTCTTGGACAACTCATGGAACATCGAACAATTACGTCGGTTCTATACCTGACGATTATTGTACACACACTTACAATTAAATAAAGATAAGTTTTCGTTCACATTGTCTTTACTTTCATGCAATTCAGCTTCTGACTTGCTACTTATTTGTGTTTCAATTAAGTAGTAAGTCAGGGGCTACACCTAATTTGGTGCGCAATCGCACACCTAATCCTTTATTAAAAATGACCTGACTTGCTCCGTAGTCGGATCCCGACTAGCCAGTAAGTCGCGGGCTACACCTAATTAGGTGCGCAACCGCGCACCCTTTTTCTCCTATTTGAGACTGACTTACTCGTCGGTTGAATTTTGACTAGCCAGCAAGTTGGGGGTTATACCTAATTAGGTGTAGTCGGCACCACTGTATCAATTCGATACCTAATCGATCTTTCTCCTTGCAAGTTTATGTTGAGCCTAAGTGTTAATAGTTCCGAGTAACGAAACTCTTGTCTCCTAGCAACACTCATGCTTCCTGATTGCGTTTTTTGGAGACAGAGCTCCGCGCCAACTCCTAATGCTAAGGAACTTGATGCGCTAGGCAGAGTGCTTAGTAAAAGGAACGTGACTTGCTTGGGCAAAATGCATGATTTGAATCGCGAAAAATCGATTAGTTCGTGCTAGATTAAAAAGAGAGAAGGAAAAAAGGGACGCAAAACGAACAATTTTATTAATATTTATAATGGCTTGCGAGCCAGTTACAGGGTGTGGCGGCAAGCGTGGGCCTGCGCCTCGATGATCAGGTCCGTCACCTCGGCAAGGCCCGGGGCAGCATCGATCAGGGCGGCGATGGCAACATCACGGGCACGGGCGCGGACCAGTGCTTCCAGGATCACATCGGCCACCTCGGCGAGAGCCAGGGTGACCTCGATCAGGACCGCGACGGAGACGACGTCGTGGGCCCGGGCTTCTTCTTCGGCGACCTCGGCGAGCGCGAGGTCGAACTGCACCAACAGTTCCGATAGATCTTCGTCAGCCATGGGAACAGGGGGAGATGGAGGGGTTGAGTTAGAAGCTCGGATGAGAAGCGACTGCCACACTGGCCCCTTTTTATAGCCGGAGTCGGGAAGTCGAATCGATTCCGGGAAGTAATGGCGCTAGGGGGGAACCCCGATGAGAAAAGTTCCCAAGATTTGATGTGGAGGTCTCCGGGTACATGGCGCAAGACTCAAGGCGACGGTTGGCATTCCGGCAGGCGACGCTAGGGATGCCCCGTGGCGGCGGGAGTATGACACACACTTATTAAAAGACCACAGGCGACGCTTCGACTCCGCGCTGGGCGGGAAAAAACGAAGCCCTGGATTCATTGTTGCAACATTCGGCCCCAGACTTAGGTTCCAAAGAGTACGCTCCATGTGGGCCGTAAGCTGTACGCGACATTGTTCGCGCACTGGTGCTGCTCGAGTCAAACCTACTTGGGAAAAAGGACGCACTCCCGGTTGGGCCTTATGCCAGTTGTCAATCTTTTGAGGCCTGGGCGCTTCTCAGGTAATTTACTCAACTCTTGGCGTACCCCCTGGGGTCAATGGCTTGTCTGATTTCTTGATCAGATTAGGCGTCAAGAGTTACCTCTTCAGTTGGGTCTCAGTGGCACATCTCCAGATCGTTTGTCGTCAAGACAAACACCACTCGGATGACCTCAACTTGGAGGCGGGCGTATTCTTCTGGGAATCACTAGTTTGACTCGCGACTATCGGGTCGTAGCGTCTGAACACCCTCACGAGGTTGTGACATATCCTGTTGGATCAATGTCGAGCTCGCGGTCGGACTCGAATGTCATAATTTGTAACAGGGAGGGTAACATCGGGTGACACTGATCACTCGACAACATCCACCTTTCTGGTATGCCTCTCCGTGGGCCCACTAGCCAGCATACCGATCAGTTGGACTGGGTACCAGGTATCTTTAAGACTTAAGATTTTCTCTCGAGTCCTTTGCAACCGTGTTGTTTGATCGGCAGGTTACTTGGCGAGCGGAACTCCTTCAACCAGACTAAGAGTGAACCCCGAATGGGCTACACCTGAAGGGCTGCAAGCTGAACCCCGAATCAAGACAACCCAGTCCTGAAGCACTCAGGGGCTACTGTGGATAACATGGGCCCCGGGTATCCAGAGATATACTACTGGACGTGCCACCTCTTTGGGCCGAGTTGATTGGATCTTCCAGAAGACGGGCTTGGAGGCTGGTGCGGCCCGACTTGCTCTACAAGGAAACGAACTCGTTTCCTACTCGAATACATAGATATAGGCGTAACCAACTCGGTTATATCTGTATCTTTCATATACGGATTAGGGAATCTATCTGTAACCCGGCCCCTTGGACTATAATGGGGGCCAGGGGCCCCTAGTTCGACATCTAGCCTCTGATCATCATCTTACATCTCAACATCCTTGAGATCCACCATAATACAATCCTCGAGCACAGGTGTAGGGTATTACGTCCCCCCGAGGGCCCGAACCTGTATAAATTCGGCTCCCTGTGCTACCATCGTAGTTGTGATCTTTCGCATAGTCCTATAAAATATATTGCCGACACAAACCGTCGACTGTCGCCCACTTGCAAGGTCCGGGTCTGTACCCTTTTTGCCGCGTGCCGTTGTAGGGATTGCTGGTATGCTACCACTTGCAATAGTGCTTGCTCGCGGCAGGACTCTGATAGGTCGAGATCCAACGGCCGCTCCTCATCGTTGTCGATCTGACCTGCAAAATCAATGTGAACTGAACCAAGTCTTAGCTCGGCGGGTAGGACCGCTTCCGAGCCGTACACGAGCCTGAATGGGGTTTCTCCAGTAGCCCGATTAGAAGTTGTCCGGGTTGCCCATAGCACCGAGGGAAGTTCTTCTACCCAGTTTTAGCGTTGTTCCACGAGAGCGGCGTATACTCACCGCTTAATGCCCTGCATGATTTGCCCGTTCGCACGTTCAGCCGCACCGTTGCTTTGTGGGTGAGCCACCGAGGCTAGGGCGGCCTTCATGCCAAGCTCTTCGCAGTAGTCCTGGAATAGCTTGCTTGTGAACTGTGTCCCATTCTCGGCAACCAGCTTACTTGGGACTCCGAATCTTGCCACAATATTGTTCCTGAAGAACCTTTTGGCCGTTTGGGCCGAGGTGCTGGACACCGGTTCGGCCTCGATCCACTTAGCGAAAGTGTCGATGGCAACAAACATGTGTGTGCATCCCTTCAGGCCTCTGGGGAATGGACCGAGTATATCCATTCCCCATGTTGAGAATGGCCAGGTCAGCGGGATGGTTTATAGCTCGTATGCTGGTTGATGGGATACTCGGGCGTGGTATTGGCAGGCTGGGCAATGTTTTACTAGTTTCCTTGCGTCGGTCAACGCAGTGGGCCAGTAATACCCATGCGGAAGGCTTTTCCCACTAAGGTTCTGAAAGAGGCATGGGCCCATAGATCCCGTCGTGGATATCTTGGAGGAGAAATTTGCCTTTCTCCTGGGTCATGCACTTGTAAAGTACGCCGTTAGAACCCCTTCGGTACAACAAGCCCCCGAGTAATCGGTAAGGTCCGGCTTGTCTTTGGAGCCGGCATTTCTCAGCTTTGTTCTGTGGTAGTGTCCCATGCGCCAAGAACTGGACGAATGGCGTCATCCAGGTGTCGCGCTGCTCTAGGAATGAAACGGTACCGGTCGTTTTGGTCGAGGCAACCATCTTCTCGGGGGCCTCTTCTCCGGAGGGAATAGAGGGCTTTAGTAGGTGTTGCACGAGCACCCCCGCCGGGGCGGTTTCTCGTGAGGAGCCAAGCTTTGCAAACTTATCGGCCAGGCTGTTAGCCAGTCTGGGAACATATCACACTCCGAAGTTCGTGAAGTGTTTCTCCAGCTTTCCCACTTCTGCCAAGTATCGCGCCATTGAGTCATCGCAACACTGAAACTCCTTATTTACCTGGCAGACGACCAATTGCGAATCCCTTTTCGCTGTTAGCCGTCTTATGCCGAGCGCAGTGCATACTCGTAGGCCGGCTAGGAGGCCTTCGTACTCCGCAGCATTGTTCGTTGCGGGAAAATGAAGTTGTACTATATGCTGAATTTGTTCTCCTTGGGGAGACGAGAACAAAACAGAAAACCTGATCGCTCGAATTGGTGTGACCCATCAAAGAACATGGTCCAGTGCGCTTCTTGGCTTGTAAGTTCGGGCAAATCTCCAGAAGGGTCGGTCGGCCCGGTCCATTCAGCCAAAAAGTCGGCCACGACTTGGGTCTTGATCGCTGTTCGTGGTACGAACTTGATATCGAATTCACCAAGCTCGACCGCCCACTTTGCGACCCACCCATTTGCGTCGGGGTTTCTAATGATGTCCCTTAGCGGGAAACTCGTTGGGACCGTGACTGGATGGGCTTGAAAATAGTGGCGCAACTTTCGTGACGCCATAAACAACGTGTACAAGAGTTTTTGAACCTCAGGGTACTGCTCCTTAGGTCCATGCAATACCTCGCTTACGTAGTAGACGGTTTGTTGTTTGCCCTCGCGTTCGACTGCTAGTACTGCACTCACAGCCTGTGGAACTACCGCCAAGTAGAGGAGTAGAGCTTCCCCGAGCTTTGGCGTGGTTAGGACGGGAGGCATGGACAGATAGCGCTTTAGCTCGCTGAAAGCGGCCTCGGCCTCTTCTGACCATTCGAAACCATTGCGTGATTTTGCAGAAAGGTGCACTGCGTTCACCGAGACGAGATATGAATCTGCTGAGAGCTGCCCTCCGCCCCGATGAGGGCTTGCACTTCCCTGGTGTAGCTTGGCGATCTCATATTCTCGATGGCTTCAATTTTTTCGGGGTTAGCCCCTATGCTCACCTTTCCTATCACATAGCCGAGCAACATCCTGGACCGGACACCGAAGGCACATTTTTTAGGATTCAACTTAACCCGATGTTTCCTGAGATTAGCAAACGTTTCCTGAAGATCGGTCACATGATCCCGTGGGACCTTGTTCTTTACAACGATGTCATCTACGTAAACCTCTACGTTGCGCCCTATCTGATCAGGGACCGTCTTCTGCATCAACCGCTGGAAGTGGCTCCTGCGTTCTTCAGACCGAACGACATGATCGTGTAGCAGAAGGTATCAAAAGGTGTCACGAAGGCTGTCTTCTCTTCGTCTTCCATTGCTAGCGCGATATGGTGATAGCCCGATTAGGCGTCCAGGAAGCTCATAAGCGCCGAGTCCGCCATTACGTCGACTAGTTGGTCTATGCGCGGCAGGGGGAAATTATCTTTGGGCAGGCGGCGTTGAGGTCACGATGGTCGACGCACATTCGCCATTTCCCGCCCTTCTTCTTGATGACGACTGGGTTGGCGAGCCAGTCGGAATGCTCGACTTCTCGGATGAAGCCGGCTTTGAGGAGCTTGCCGAGTTGCTCCTGTATGATATCAGCCTTCCACTTGGAAAAGCGTCAGAAGGCCCTGTCGGCGAGCTTTTATCAAGCCGACGGCTAGCTTTGTGCTCGATTACCTCCCTTGGGACTCCGGGCATGTCGGACGGTTCCCACGCGAACACGTCTGCGTTAGCTCGGAGGAAGGCCGCGAGCTCGAGTTCCTATTTGGACTCGAGGTTGGCCCCTACGTGGACGACCTTAGCGGGGTCATCCTCGGAGAGGGGGACTGTCTCGGTGGGCTCCTGCGGCTGCAGGGCCACCTTAGGGCGGACTGGTGGCCGATTGCCCTTAGCCGGGCCGCGCTCTGGGAGTTGGCCGACCATCGCTAGGGCGCTCTCACTGCAGGCCATGGCGGTCTTGTGTCTACCCTTGACCGTGATGAACCCGTGAGGGGCCGGCATCTTCAGGAAATGGTACCCGTGGTGGGTGGCCGCCATGAATTTGGACAAAGCGGGGTGTCCTAAAATGGCGTTGTACGGTAGCCCGGAGTCCACCACCTCGAAGATGGCGTACTCGATCCGAAAATTCTGAGGAGCCCCGAACGTCACGGGCAAGACGATCTGCCCGATCGATTGCAGGGACGACCCCGGCACAATGCCATGGAAAGGAATGGCTATATCCTTAATTTTGGAGCACGGGACCTGCATCTACTCTAGTACTTGAGCCGTGATGATGTCCAGGGAGCTCCCGCCGTCCACGAGTACGCGGTCGACTCGTGTGTTGCTAATGGTGGGGCAGAGCACCAGTGGTAGGCGCTGGGGCCTTGTCATCCCGGGGGACAGTCGTCCCCGGAGAAGGTGATCGACTGGTTAGACCACCGTATGGATGCGTCTCCGGGCTTACCTCTTTCGAGGTGGTAAACCTCTCGGGCGACGGCCTTAAGCTCGCGTCGCGAGCCGTAGGCGGACGCGCCGCCAAAAATCACGGCGACGTGCCCGCGAGCCTCCTGGAAGGCGTCACCGTGGCCACCCTGGGGCGCCCGATCATCCGGAACTCTTTTATCAGGGAGTTCGAGCATGGGCCCGCGTCCGGCGTAGGAATCCTTCAACCGCGCGGCCCAAGTCCTGCAATTACGCAGTCATGGTCATCTTGGCGATAGAGAAGCGAGAGCGGTTGTTGGAGGGTTCACTCCTGGGCGGTTGAGGCGTGGTGGGAGCTCGTCCCTGCCCTTGGCCCGTACCACGGCCGTTTCCGCCACCCGCCGGACGGGCTGGTCGGGGAGGAGGTCGCTCAGGGGGAGCGGGCCTCTCGGGTTCCACCGCCGCGACGTAGTTCGGGCGGTGGGCTCCATCTTCTTCTTCTTCTTCTTCTTCTTCTCAGCGTCGCCCTTCTTGCCGTCTGCTCCAGTCCGGGCCGCCGCCTTCTCCTCTGCTCTGCCTCTCTTGCGCTCCACCGCCTCAGAGGCGTTGATGTATCCCTTCGCAGCGCGAAATAAATCGGCCGCGGTGTGGATCGGATGGAGCTCAAGGTCCTCAGTGAAGCGGGTATTCCGCGCCCCCTCCTTGAAGGCCTCGATGATGGCCTCGTCAGAGATCGACGGAATGGTATTGCGCACCTGGACGAACCTACGGACGTAGTCCTGTAGGCCTTCCCTCATCTTCTGGACCACGAGCTTGAGGTCTTGGGGCTTTCCAGGGCACGCGTAGCAGCCCTGAAAGTTTGTCCGGAGCGCCTCTTGCAGCTGTTCCCAGCTGCGTATAGAACCTCGGCGCTGGTTAAAGAGCCAGGTTCGGGCCATTTCCTCCAAGACGATAGGGAAGTAGTTGACCATGACGGCCTCATTACCGCCGGCAGTCAGGATGGCGGTAGTATATACGGCGAGGTATTCGTCTGGATTCTTACTCCCGTCGAACCTCTCGATGTTCCCGGGTTTAAACTTCCGGGGCCAAGTGGCCTCGCGCAAAGCCTGGGAGAAGGCCGGACATCCTGGGACGGCCCCGTTGTTACCAACGAGGGGCCTTCCGTCCGGGAGCGGCCTGAGGCGGGAAAATACTCCGCCCGGGGTGCGCTGGGGAGCGCCATCCGCCATGGACGCTTGCTGACGCGACTGGACACTCTGGCCACACCGCCTTGTGGTGCTGCAGGTGCGCGACCGGGCCTGGAGGTGCTCACCGAGGTCCCCGGCAAGCTCCTCTTGACCGTCCGCAACTGCAGCGCCTAGGTCGGCCATGGTAAACCCACACGGATCCTTCTCTAGGTCACGCATGACCTGGGCAATCGCCCTAACCCGTTCCTGATTGCGCAGAACTGGGTCGGTGACAGTAGGGGTGGGCGAGCGCGCGCGGCGCGAGTTGCGGGCGTCGGGCCGGTAGGCCTACGACGGATGTCCGCTAAGGTCCGCTCGACCGACCCAGCGAAGAGGCTCCGCGCGGTCTCGTGCCGACAGTGCTCTTCACCTGGGTCAGCGCGCGTCTGGTGCGGAGTCCTCTCGCCTAATGCCACGAAGACGTGGCGTGAGGCAGGCTCCCGCGAGGAGGACATGCCAGTGTCACCGACGGAGGCGGTGTCGTCAGCACCTTTGACTACCATGGGCACACCTTGGTCCGTTGCCAGCCCTGATGGGCTGGGGCGCCAGTTGCGCGCGCAGGACCAATCCTCCTCTTCGCACAGGACCACGAATGTGCGTGGTCCGTCCGGCTGTGGCACTGGCGGTGGCGCCTCTAGTCCCTCCATGAGGGTCTCACTGAGCGCCGCCCTGGCCGAGCAATGCTGGGGAGCGGACAGCTGCTCCCGAGGTAGGCAATGCCTCTACCTCCATCTCGTCGGCCTGGGCTTCGGCGGGGAAACCAGCTTGCCATCTTTCATACGACTCGTTAACGTCGTCGAGATCGTCGCAGTCGTCGAAGTTGAGGTCTAAGCCCTCGTCGTCATTGTATGACAATAAGGCCATCCTCGACTTGCTTGAGAGGAGAAGACCGCAATCGAGCCCCACGGTGGGCGCCAGCTATCGACGGCTGGGAGGCGAGCCTCTGCAGGCCGATGAGCAAAGGGAAGGGGAAGGTGCGAGACCCGAGGGCGGCCCTGCCCCCTGGACCATGGCCTGGCCGCTGGCCAGGCGTCACCGAGGGAAGGACGTGTGTGATGGTGGATGTGTTAGTATAACACGGGGGTTTTTATTCTGGTTCAGGCCTCCACTGTCGGATAACAGCCCTACGTCCAGCCTTCGTTTAATACCGGGCTTAAACGAGTACAAGAGGGTGAGACCGAGCCTTGGGAAGCCCGGGCTCAAGTACAATAAGTGCTCCAGGCAATACGTGTGTTCCTATAGTACCTGGGTGCGAAGAACTACCGTCTGAAACTAGAGCTCCTACGTGAGTTCAAGTGCTCCTGCTCTATAGTGGCCGAGTGCACTTCTGGCTATGCCTGTCTTCCTCTTCAAGTCTGAGGGGGGAGAGTCTTCTCTATTGTGGCCTGTGCCCCCCTTTTTATAGGCGGCCTTTGGTCGCTGTAGTCTGACCTTGGTTTGTTGTGATGCGCTGAGTTATCCTTCGGTCGCTAGTCGTCTCCTTCTTCTTTGCCGTGCTGGGACGCGGCGGATGTACGAGGCCCGTCGGACATTCAGGGGTATTCCCTCATCCTACCAGGTTCGTCGTTCGGACCACAGCCCGGCAATACGTGTCTTTCTCTATAGGGGCGGATCGTAAGCTGACCGTTGACGCGACTTACCACCAACTCGCCAGTGGCTTGTGTCGAGCATGCTTGATCATGTCAAGATTTAACTTGCGGTGACCTATGGGTCCTTGAAGGCTGTCAGGCATAAAGCCCCGGGAGGCGAGCGACCCAAGCTTCGGAGCGGGAGGCTCGGGCGCGGGCTTGCCAAGCTCGGGCGGGAGTTTACCAAGCTCGCGAGTACTTCCCGCGGGGCCGGAGGAGGCAAGTTAATGGGCCGTATTTCCACGGGCCACGTACTTTCCCCAATAGATACTTATCTATAACCCTACCTCCCTCCACTATATAAAGGGAGACAGGGGCCCCTAGTTCGGTAGGGGAGATCACATCGATATATAGCCATCCTCAACATTGATCCATCGAGATCAACCCCAATACAGTCCATGTGCACAGGAGTAGGATATTACCTCTACCGCAGAGGGCCCGAACCTGTATAAATCTGTCTCCTGTGTTACCATCGGGTTTCGGTCTTACCCATAGCCCCATAAAGTATATCGCTGACATAATTCGTCGACAGTTGGCGCGCCAGGTAGCGGCAGTGCTAAGATCATCTTCATCAAACTCGATGGCATCTCTCGGCGGCAGCGCCGTTGAATTCACCTTCGGCCAAGTTTTCGGTTTTAAAGGCTTGGATTTCATCATAAAAAACCTCGACAAACTTGCTCTCGAAGAATCGGATCAGATCTGATCGGAAGACAACTTCAACCGCAAAGCGAACGCAAGAAGAAGATGCGATCTATTCGCGTCCAGAATTTGGACGGAAATTGGGTCACGATTTTTTGTTGACTCGGAAGGAATTTCGGGGTGGTATTGGATGCGTTGGAAAGCTTATCTCGTTATCTTTCCAATGAGTCTAAGATCATCGAAAACCGAGTTCGGATGTGACCGTGGCGACCATTTGAAGACAGACCGCGCGGAGGTGGCGTGAATTCCGTGAGAAGATAGAGCTCGATGTGAATTTTGCTCGGCACCTCGGTGATCCTTGGTGCACCTCAGCAAGGGCATGGCGGACCTCGACGACAAAGCGGATCTCATCCTGAAGATCACGGCGAGGCTCCTACGCCGTCCCGACTTATGGCTCCTGCGATGCCCCGACTGGTGTCTCCTGTGATGCCGACTTGCGGCTCCTACGCTCCCTGACTTGCAGCGATGATGACAAAGACTACCGCCGCACCTACTCGTTGCTCCGGCAATAACGACAAACCGCGACCTTCTCCAATATATTAAGCTCGGTGACGGGAGCGAGAAAAAGATGAGAGACATCACCATGATGACGATAGAAGAGGTTTCGGTCGAAACCGTGACGGCCGACTTCCTAGGTAGGCTTCTCGCGCGCACGACGCCGAGGACAGTCATGCCGACTTTCTAAGCCGGTTTCTCCCGCACGACGCCCAGGACAGCCACGCCGACTTCCCTAGGCCGGCTTCTCGCGTATGACGCTGAGGAAAGCCGCGCCGACTTCCTTACACCGGCATCTTGCGCATGACGCCGAGGACAGCCGCGCTGACAAGGTGACATGCCTGGAGGCTCGTTCACTCGGCGTGAGGTGGATGACACGATTAACAGTTAAGTTGTCTATTTTTATACTCAATTACATCATTATAATTTATCTCCTGACTTGCTACTTAGTTGGTATCCAACTAAGCAGTAAGTCGGGGCTACACCTAATTAGGTGCATTATCTGCACCCATCTCTTTTCGAGTTTCTTTTGTTCTTTTCCATATTGACTTTTACCGATTCCGAGTGTCACACATTCTGAGTAGTGAAACTCGATTCCTATGCAAAATTTGGGTTTCGACACGATTGAAGACGAGCTCCGCGCCAACTCCTAACGCTAAAGGACTTGATGAGCTAGGCGGAGTGCTTAACAAAAGGAATTAAACATACTCGAAGAAGCATAAATCAATACGAAAAATATAAAAGGACGACAATTTGACATAATAAAAATACATAATTTGACATCATGCATATTGCTTTACAATCCAGTTTTTTCTCTACTACTCGTGTTTTTCATTGTCTCCACAGGGTACAATGTAGGATAATGCGAGATGGTTTTATAACGCAAGACGCGCCACGCCAAAGACACCACGAGTGCATCATCTGGCTCATTTGCATGCCTACTTCAAACTCGGCACGGCTTCACGCCAACGCCAACGCCAGCGCCTCGAGCGCAACCTTGATCTGTTGCGTCACGCCCGGCACCGAGTGTATTATACGGCTCATTTGCATGCCTCGTCAACTTCGGACGGCTATCGCTAGCGCCCAGCGCCAAAGCGCAACCTTTCGCAGACGATCAAGACGCCTACGCTAACACCGAAAGTGCATCATACGGCTCATTGCATGCCTACGTCAACTCGGCATGGCTTCACACCAACGCCGGCGCAACTTTAAGACGGTAGACGCCACGCTTAGCACCCCGAGTGCATCATACGGCTCATTGCATGCCACGTCAACTTCGGACGGCTTCACGCCAACGCCCGGCGCGAAGCGCAACCTTTCAGACGGTCTGACGTCTCACGCCAAAGACCGAGTGCATCATACGGCTCATTGCATGCCTACGTCAACTTCGGCACGACTTTACGCCAATGCGGCGCCTCGGCGCAACCTTCGCATGGTCAGACGCGACGCCAAAGACACCGAGTGCATTATCGGCTCGACCGCATGCTGCGTCAACTTCGGCATGGCTATATGCCAACGCCATCCGTCGAGAGCGGTCAGGGGTCGGCACGAGGCCATGAGCTCTCACGTCGGCGCACTCATTGTATGCTCTCACGCGCCATCCGCAAAAACAATACAGTGAGTAAGCATGCCTCATGTTAGGCCACTAGCTGGTGACCACCAAGTGAAATCAGATGCTGAAAGCTATTAAGGGTTCAGATTCCTAGGATACGCTCATTGAGCTGCTTGCCCTACACTATTGGTTATGGGTGCACTCGGTTAAATCTAATCCTATGATATATCTCATGCTAGGTCAATTGTTGCCTCATGTCAGGTCAATTGCCGGTTACTGCACGAGTCAGAATCGGATATCACGAACGGGTTTCGAGATGACCACTCGGCTAAGCCCTAGGTACGCTCTCCATGAGCCACAAGCTGGATCCGACATATTGGGCCAGGTACCGCCATATACCGGTATACCCTCCGGGGTCAATTGCCAGATTTAATACACTTAGTCTGGGTACCGCTAGAAAATTCAAAAGAGATTGAATGGGTCTCCCAACTTGGTACGGCAAGACGCCTACATCAAACTCGCAGACGGCTTCACGCTAACGCCCGCTTCGAAGCGCAACCTTTAGCACGTTTGCGTCTCACGCCAAAGACACCGAGTGCATCATACGGCTCATTGCATGTCTCGTCAAACTCGACGCGGCATCACGCCAACGCCAAAGACACCGGCGCAACCTTTGGCCCGGTGACGCGTCTATGCCAAAGACTTCGAGTACATCATACGGCTCGGCTGCATGCCTACGTCAAACTCGGCAGGCTTCACGCCAACGCCAGTGCCCCGAGCGTAACCTTTGGCACGGCTGCACGTCTACGCCAGCACCCCGAATGGATCATACGGCTCTGCTGCATGCCTACGTCAACTCGGCACGGCTTCACACCAACGCCAGTGCCCCGAGTGCAAACTTCGGTATAGCTACAAGCCCACGTCTGCGCTTGAAGCCTACAAGGTGATACGCTCGGGGCTAAAAGCTCAAAAGTAAGGACGACATCATCGTCAGCAAATCAGCTAAGTTTTTCATGATCATAATCTTTTCACATATAAACTCGTGTTATTTCTTGACTTGCTACTTAGTTGAATTCCAACTAAGCAGTAAGTCGGGGGCTACATATAATTATGTGCACTTGCGCACACCCATCTTTTTTATAATTATTTTTTGCTTTTGTTACTTAGTGATTTAACTGAAATCCGAGTGCGCTATAATTCTGAGTAGTGAAGCTCTGAACTCATAACACGGCAAACTCTACGTCACCCAAACGCGTGTCTGGGATAAAAAGCCATGTGCCAACTCTCTACACTCGGGGGCTAGACTAGTCGGGCAGAGTGCATAACAAAAGGAAAAAAAACCACTCGGACTAACAAAAATCATCAAGTAAGAAAAATAAAAAAATAGCTATTTCGCACATAAAGATAGTCGGATTTTATATCCGACCAAATGTTTTCATATTCAGATACTACCTAAATCCTACATATACATGTTACAGGGGTTCAAGGAAGTGTTTACGCTACAAGCACCGACCATGGCACAGTTACGTGTCAACACCCGTGCCCCGAGCGCAATCTACGGCACGGCTCCACGCCTACACCAACTTCTGTACGTCTGCACGCCTACACCAACAACTTGAGTGCATTATATGGCTCGGCTGCATGCCTATGCCAGCGTCCTGAGTGCAAACTGCGGCTCGGCTTCTCGCGCACTGTGCCGAGGACAGCCACGCCGACTACCTATGCCGACTCGCTGCTCCAGCAACGACGAGGACGGCCACCCCAACTTGCGGCTTCTCGTGTACTACACTGAGGACAACCGCGCCGACTTATTACGTCGGCTTCTTGTGCTTTGCGCCGAGGAGAGCCGCGCCGATTTACTACGCCAGCTTCTCACACTGCGCTGAGGACAGTTGCGTTGTCATTCTACTCACGCCATGACGTCAACCATCACGCCGACTTCTAGGACTCCAAGAAATTGGGCTGGGAGTCACTCGGAGATTTTAACCTGCAAAGCTCTCTTGAGCCCTTCGTAGCCTCCTTGCATGCCAATGGAGCACTCGGCATAGAGAAGGTTCCAGTCGGAGTACTCGACTTGAAGTATGACTCGGTCGACACACATCCGAGAAGGCATCAACTCTACCAAAGCACTCGGGGTTCTTGTGGATAACATGGTCCCCGGGTATCCTCACGGAGACAAATTAGACATACCACCTCACGGAGCAGGGTCACGCCTACCATCTAGAAGACGGACCTACCTCGCATGAAGACCCGACTTGTATCACAAGAAAGGCACAGTTGTAATCCGGTACTTACGTACTCGGCAAGAAAGGATAGAGATAGACTTCCTATCTCTATCTCCAGTTTCCATAACCAACTAGGATACATATCTGTAACCCTGCCTCCCTCCACTGTATAAAGGGAGGCAGGGGCCCCTAGTTTGGTAGGAGAGATACATCGATCCATAGCCATCCTCAACATTGATCCATCGAGATCAACCCCAATACAATCCACGAGTACAGGAGTAGGGTATTACCTCCACCGCAGAGGGCCCGAACCTGTATAAATCTGTCTCCTGTGTTACCATCGGGTTTCGGTCTTACGCATAGCCCCATAAAGTATATTGCCAACATAATTTGTCGACACATACACCTCTCCATCTTCAAAACCTAGAAAGGTATCGGCTGGTGGAGTCATTTCTGGTGGGGTGCCGGCCAGTCTTGCATTTCTCTCCGGTGGTAGAGGTCATCACAGCAAGAGAGCGATTCAAGAGGGAGCTGCTTATTAGTGGACCTGCCCGGCCTACTTGTCGCCGGTGGCCTCTGTGTGTCGGGGTGGGTGGCGAATCTAATCCACTGGCCGCCAGGTGTGCAAGTGATACTACTACTAGGGTAGGATTAGCTATTAGGGTTTCGTCGCTAGTCGGTATCCTATATCTAGCGGAGAATAGGGTTACGACACAGACTATGAGGTCCACTCTGGCGCTGATTTTGCTTCCTCGACATCAGAGTCAAAGCGAGCGTCATCGGCGGCACAGCTCTCGGCTCTGTTCGCCGGAGGTTTTGTTCCTCCATGGCCATTCAAGCGGTAGCACCATCGGCGCGGCTGCTTGCGCTTGTCGTGGGAGGTCGGTCTTCCTCGTCGACGGTGATGTCCAAGGTGAGTTCTTGGGCTCCGATTGGCAATCGTCAGCGATGGATCTAATGTGTTGTGGCCAGATATGGGGTGGGGGATTGTGTGCTGAGTCAAGGCAGGATGCTCACCCTCACTACAGCTTCTCTCTGTGGCGACGTGGTGGCCGGTGGAGACGTCAAGGTGGTTACCTGCTCCTGCCTTCATGTTCCACATTTTGGGTGGCGTTAGCTGCTCTGTGTCCCACATCCATTTGTGAGGTGCCCTTGTTCCACAGTTTGGTGATAACTGCGGCGGCGTGGCCGCCGCGTAGGGCCTTCATACACCTCTCCATCTTCAAAACCTAGAAAGGTATCGGCTGGCGGAGTCATTTCTGGTGGGGCGCGGGCCAGTCTTGCATTTCTCTCCGGCGGCAGAGGTCATCACAGCGAGCAGTGGTGAGTGGTGTTCTTGCAAAGAGGCCCTTGAAAAGACATTTTTCTGCATTTTGAACTTCGTAAGGGTCTTTGTTGCGAGATGGGTGTTTTATACCTGGTGATATAATGAAATGGATGAGGAGACAGAAGAGAGAGAGCGCGCGCGCACAGGTGAAGCGAGACATAGGATTATTTGTGTAGCATCGGACACCGGGTATAATTTTGAAAATAATATGATATCTTTTTTAGCAATCTCTATGGTACGAATTAAACTCGACAAAATGCCTCGAGTACGTGACCACAAAGCCTATAAAAAGCCGGAGCATACTCGCGGGGCAAGTTACTACACCGTCCACCGGCCAAGAGCATCTCGATATTTCTGTACCCCGTAGCGACTCTAGGTCTAGGCTCTAGCTTCCAACTGCCGTAACCGCCACACGGGTGCACGACATCACAGTAGGGTTCCACGGATCGCGGACTCCGGCGGCCATCATGTGCGACGACTCCGGGTGCTGCGGGTGCTTCGGCCCGTACAGGAACTTCGTGCTCGGCTTCTGCATCGGCCTCGCCATCATCGCCGCCATTGTCATCATCATCGTGCTCATCCTCGGCTACAGCCACGTCTTCCACCTCAGGATCGCCGTGGACGACGCCGAGCTCACGCGCTTCGAGCTCAGCAGCACAGCCTCCGTCGCTTACAACCTCACGCTCTCGCTCACCGTCTGCAACCCCAACTGGGCCATGAGCGTCACCTACCGCTCCCTCGAGGCCGCCTACCTCTTCGACCGCCAGCGCTTCGACCGCGTCGCCGTCGTCCCGTCGGGGTACGTCCAGCCGGCGAAGAGAACCGCCGTGTTCCACCTCACCACCGGCGCCGACGCGGCCAGCGGCGAGCTCGACAACGCCGCCGTGCAGGAGTACCGGAAGGAGAGTGGCAAGGGCGTGTTCGACATCGAGGTGGACCTGTCCGGCGAGGTGAAGTACCAATTGCGCTCGACGTGGTGCATGGTGGAGGCCAAGTGCCCGCTCAAGCTGCAGCTCGCAGCGCCGGGCGCCGGCAGCATCGTCTTCCAGAAGACCACCTGCGAGGTGCTCCGGTCGTCGCAGAAGGGGTGCTGAACACTACGTACTGAAGGCGTGCATGCATCATGTCTCAAGATTGCAGATTTTTTTTTTCTTCATTTGATTGACTTTTGATTAATACGTTTATGCGTGCCATAATACAAGATTTGGACACTATATATGTTGCAGTTTCTAAATACACTGGTCATCTCGATGTTTTTTTTTTGGGCAAAGGGATCCTTTACATGTTCTCTATGGCTTATTATCGTTTTCAAAAGCCAAGAAGCTTGGATTTATTGAGCCTTTTTTTAATCTCCAAGCTGTTCTATAAACTCTAAAAAACAAGTTGAGCAAAGTGAGTAGGCTTCTCCAATCCGCTTAGAGAAGCTTTCAAAATGGAAATGGAAACCAACCCAAAAGCTACGCATCAATCAACCCATACCATTGACCTGCTATAGCAACAATGTTAACTTCTTATTCCTTTCTGTGTGGCCAGTTGAGTGGAATACACATTGGGTATGCCCTCAAGAGACTCAGAGCTTTGGCTTTGTCGTAGGCGTGAATTAAGAAACTGCAAGCTAGATTTGGTTCAGAGAAAGCCATCTTGCGACTGAAACGGAATCCGAGGTGAGGCTGGGGTGCAAGCAATAGGCATGGTGACGCTCTCGCCAGCTCAAAAGCGCACGTAATTCAGTCCCTTGCTTCATGTTGCAGTGATGCTTTCTCTCTCTTGCTGTTATCTTCGTCACTGCTTAATATAGAACGAAGCTACAAGGGAGCTGGCAAATGTGCATTACAGCACAGAAAGGATGCAAATTTTGCGGTGCATCTCTAATTTGAGTGGAGACAATGCAAAAGGTTCCCCAGCAAAACTTAGGGGTCTCAAAGAACAGAGTGGAATTAACATGACAAAGAAATGCTCACCAAATAATCAAGAATCCCAACAACTAATGGCACACATATATTTGAAACTTAATCAGGAAAAAATAACCTACATCAACATGATACAACCCTGTACAAGCAGTGGGAAAAGGGGAAAAGAGAGAGATGATATCGCCAGGTGCACAGCATCAATACATCAACATGACTATCTACCGTCCTACTAGATGATGATGATAGTGATGAAAAAGTTCTCGTTACAATGCCTGTTCTTGTTCTGGTTGTACTTTGAAGCAAACTACCTATTCCTGCTGGGCGGTTATCAATCATCAATTATTTCATGTCCCTCCGCTTCACTGTCATTGGTTGTTTGATTTGAGGAGGTATGAGCAGTAGTATTAGTACCACGGCAATGCAGTAGCTGCAACTGAAGGCTCTGGATAAGCTCATTAAGTTGTTGAATGTTTTTCTCTTGCGCCAATATTATCTGTAAATAAATACATAATCATATGAATGTGTAATATTAGCAAAGTAACGACCACAAGAAAATGCAACAAAAGTCCAGACAACAGTAGCTACTGGTACTGAAACTTTCTTGGCACAGCTACTGACACTGAACCAGAAAATCTTGCATAAAGTGTTATTGGTCAATTCTTTCATAATCAATCTCATGCCGTAATCACTTGACAAGTGAACCTAGCTGCGTGATGTGTCAGGGAACTGAGGATCTTGTGCACCTTCTAATATGCTCAAATGCAGAAACTATATGGTACACTCAGACATTGTTTTTTTTTCATGACAACAAAGAAATCACTGTGTTATTCCCTTCTCCCATAAGGTCCATCACATACTGGAGGTATTTTCAGCATAGGTAAAACAGTAAAAGCAAATAACCAGATTCGTGTTATGACACAACACACATCGAAAAACTCACATGAACAAAACGTTTTACTCCAAACATATCAGAAAGTGAGTAGATGAGCATAGCCTCTCCACAGATCATTTGACTTCTTAAGCAAGCAAGATTTGCGTGCTTGAAGCTGACCATTATATATAAGTGGAAATAAGAGTTAAAAAGGGTATAGTATAAGCTGAAACAAGAGCACTCAACAGTTAACACCATTTTCCAGTCAGCTAATTATCATGCGATACAATTCCCTAAGTAATATATCTTAAGCCCTTGGCAAAGGATTCAGCTTCGACTATAACACTAACATATAAATACAAAATAACAAGCTAAGATAAATGAACAATGTAATTGCTGTTTCAGGGAAAAAAGAGATGGATAAGCCGACTATCAGACAAGAATCACGAGATGAAATATGGAAGTAGAGCAAAGCTAACAGTTTTTATGAGTTTTCACAGGGTGCACTTTTAAGTGGTGGTTTCAATATCCACGGCCAGTTCTGTGCACTGTATGAAAGATCCAATTTCTACAGGATAAACAAAACACAGTGGTGCGCTGGTGCAACAAATATTATCGATAAATTATGTCGTTCCTAACAAAAGAAACTCATTTCCATTAAATTAGAATGTTGGAAGTGCCCTTGAACCAACCAAAAGTGAGTCTAATTTAAAAGGAATGTCAGGAGCTCACTTTCTCTTTAATAGCATCTTCCCTTTGGATCAGTGCCTGTTGCCTCCGTCTTGTAGCTACTGGATTCGCCTCAGCCTCACCAATCTGCTGCTTCCACTCAAACTGTGATGTGATAATGAGCACAAGCAGGAGGAAGATGAGGACTACAGGTCTCGAATTCATCACTCCAATCAGCAATCAAAGAACCTAAAGAGATATATACCATAGTTAGCTGATTATAGTTTCCATCATATCTATGAAAAAAATCAGCATCAGAACTTCTCGCTAATGGTCTTTGAACAACACGCCCACAAAAATAAAAATGAAAAGAAAAGGTAGAGACCGGAAGCTTGATTGGGACTTGGGACCTCACAAGTTACAGCGATCCATCAAAGAGCTTAGTAAAATTACATAATTATGAATGTGATCTCTGCTAGTGATCAGCTACGACAATTACAAACTAACAAAGGAATTAGCCATAAAAATTCACGGCAAGCATACGCACTAAAAAGCACAAGAAAATTAGGGGATTTTCTTAGCACACGAGAAGCTGCCCAAAGATCTTAACTTTACAGCGCAGTTGTTACACAGCAGGACTAGCCGTTCTGCCACCGAAAGATCCGACGACGCCTCGCTGAAATTGATATTATCAAACAAGAACAGGAGCAGCTCAAAGTCGTACCATCTCAGGGCGGCTGCGGGCGCCAATTGGGGAATCGACGCGGAGAATGGGGGGACAATCTTGCGAGCTCGTTGTTGGCTTGGGGAAAGTAGGGTTCTTTGGATTTCGATTTCTTCTCACGGATTGCCAATTACCACCGCTACTAGCCGCCAGTCCGCCACCTTGACTGCTTCTTCCTCTCCAGTTTTTTCCCCTTCCTGTTATTATCCAGCGTACGGTCTTGGAATTTTCTCCTTGAGTAGCAATTTGGGTTAGAGATGGGCCTTGGAAACTGGGCTGGTTATTTTTGGAGGAAATGCGTCAGCCCATTACCCATATCAGTTTAATCCATATGGACCAAGTATTTTTGACTTGAATGGGTTTAGCCTATTAGCACATCTGCTATACTCATCTCTACTATTAAAAGTCTGAAATAATGAGGGATCACAGATGGTAGGATATTTCACTAAAATTTTCCATCAATGCCATCGGTGGTAAGAAATCTATCTTATCATCCAAAATTAACCACCATGACATCTATCGTAACAAATTCATCTCACCATGCATTCGGTCGTACCAGGTGTACACTAAGAAGACTAGCATAGTAGCTCGTGACACGTCGCATGCACGACAAAACTGAAGGCGTGTGATATGCTTTGGCCTGTTCTCTACGACTTATCTACTTATTTGTTTATCTTCGGTTTTTAAAACGCAAACACTTTAGTATTTTCAATCCATTCTTTTTTTGTTTCAAAGATATGCCCCAAAGCTCTAAAAAGCAAATCAAACGAACTGTGACGGACTCTCCAAGCCTTTTCAAGAAGCTCTTCAAGTTCAACTTATCAGTAAATAAGATCAGATGAAAAAGAATAGCCCTATCTCGATGATAGAATTTGGATTTTCTGGTAGCAAAGCACTGACGCACAGCTAGTATCAGTTTAATCTATATGGACCAAAGTATTTAGACTTAAACGGATTATAATCTACCATGGAAAATTTGTTCTTTAAACAAAAGTCAAACACTTTGGTATTTTATAAAGATCTTAGTGTTTCTTCTTGAAACTCTAGAAACTATTTTTATAATTTTTATCCTCTCTAAGCATCCAAATGAAACCATACAACTTTTCGATTAGGAAAAAAGTCTTCTTGACCCTCTAACTATTGCCCATCAACTACATAACACGCTAAACTCGAAAGCCAAGTATTCTGACCCTCGAACTATGCAAAACAATACAAATAATCCCTATAGGTGGATTTGAAGATGGTTTTGCCACATAAACAACACATGTGGTATTGTTTTCTTTAAAAAATTATTTTTAAGCACTGGCCCATAGCTGTTCCTTCCTACCCCTCTGACCCCTGTATCTCCTCCTCCTCTCTCTTTCCCTTCCCTCCTATCTCCTCCTCCTCCCTCTGTCGCACCAGCTCATGCTGTGACTTCGCAGCTCTATGGCCTCGCTAGCACCGCCGCGCCACTCCCTAGCCTTGCCGGTGATACATGGCTTAGCATCGGACCACGTCGGGCTCCCCTCTCTCCCGTCTACTCTCGCTCACACACACCTACCGGTGTCGGGCGCCGCCACGACGCCTCCTCGGCCTCGTGGGCTCCAAAGGCGCCATCTCACCCTCGCTCCAATGGCTGCCGCCTGCCGCTAGCATGCTCGCACGGTGCTACAACTCGCCCGGAGTCACCGTCGATACGCTAACGCTAGGCCACCCGAGGTCGGCCGCTGCTGCCACGACTGGCTAGCCTCCTCCTTCATGCTCGAATTATAAAAACAAATTATGATAAAAGTTGAACTATAAAAAAAGTGGGCAATAGCGTGGCTGCCCACGATAATCGGCACCTACCCAACTGATCGGCGATAGCTAAGCCACTTAATTACTACTACAATATACGGCTACTCAGTGGCCTCCCGATTTCCAGCTCATCGTTTATTTCGATCTACCACAGGCCAACGGCGGCACCGGCGATGGCTCCGCTCGCGCGCGACCTCCTCGACGCGGCCCGCGAGCCGGAGTTCGCGGCGTGGCTGCGCGGCCTGCGGTGCCGCATCCACCAGCACCCGGAGCTCGCCTTCCAGGAGCACCGCACCAGCACGCTCGTGCGCGCCGAGCTCGACGCGCTCGGCGTCCGCTACGTCTGGCCCGTCGCCCAGACCGGCGTCGTTGCCACCATCGCCGGCGCCGGCGACGGCCCAGTGTTCGCGCTCCGCGCCGACATGGACGCGCTACCCATCCAGGTCCGTGCGTTTGGCGCTAGCTGTCTTAATCTCATTAACTAATCCGATTTAGAGGTGTTGACAGCAATCAAATACTCTTAATTTAGTAGAGTATATATATTCCGTGAGTCATGTAGTATCATACAGAGTACAATAAAGTTTTACATCGCATTATACTCGATATAGCGTTCTTTAGTTGCTCCTCAAACGCAAATCCTCGCTTTTTGTGGCTAGATTGAAATTTTAATTCGTCTTGTTAATTTCCTTTTTTTCGTTAACTTTCAATGGTGATGCTATGAAAAAAAATCTCTATTAGTTGTTTTATCTACTGAAAGCAACGACATGTAATGCCCGACTGGATCATTTGCTTCATTGTGTTACACTTAGGGATGCAAACGGATCAGATACGGTCGGATAGATACGGTCGGATAGCAGTGATATTGTATCCGTATCCATATTCATTTTTCGGATACGGATCGGATACGGATAGAATCGGATATGGATACAGACATGGATAGTGTCGGATACGGATATGGATAGCTCGGATACGGATACGGATACTATAGGTTCGGATATTGTTCGGAACGGATAATTCATCGTATAATACGCAAAATACAGACTTTCAAAGAAAGCATCAAACATTTAAAATACGTATAAATATTTAATACACAAGAAGCATGCAATCTTGTAGACACTACCAGAGCGGTACGGTGAAGGCATAAAGCACTAGCACTCCAGTAGCCCAGCTAATTGAAACAGTTCGGCCTAAGCAGTGAACAATCCAGCCTAAGGCCCTAAGCACCACCAAGTCTACCAAATGCGGTTAGGCTCGAAAACTTTGTAGTAGACGAGTAATCTTGTACAAAGCGAGTTTTGAGCGATAGTAGTACAAAGTAGTTGAAACGGATCAGGCTGAGCACTGTAGCAGATAATGGCTGGTGGGTGGGCTTTGCCTTGAGATGATTCGGATAATATCCATCCGTATTTTTCTTCGGATACTATACCACGGATATTATCCGCATTATCCGTATCTGTATCCATATCGGCGTCCTAATATCCATATCCATATTCGTATCCGCAAAAAACAGCCGGATATCCGTATAAATATCCAAACCACTATCCGTATTGGTTCGGTCGATCGGTCGGTCGGAAATTATCTTCTTCGTTTACATTCCTAGTTACACTACAAGATGGACCAAAACTTTCTTGTGCCTTCCCCAAAATATTGTTAGCATCGTCTGGACAAAACTTAACCGTTGCCAACTTTTAATTTGCACTAGCTAGTTAAGTTGTCAGTTCTTAGAGCCGAATGAACCTATTAAATTTCTGAGAAATTATCTAAAAATCTTCTTTAATTTCGATCAATTATCTAAAGACCCTCTAACTCGATTTGTGCCTTAATCCATCCTACAAGCCAATACGGTAGAGAAATAACCCCTCAGACTGTTTCCTCGCCATGTGTCAGCCATGTGAGCCACATCAGCGCCAGCTAGGAAGAGGTTCACTGCAGCAGATTTCCTTTTTGTTTTTCTGTTCTTTTTCTTCCTTTCTTTTCTCCTCCTCCTTTTTTACCTTCTTCCTCTTTTCTCTGGCTGTTCTCTTTACAGGTCTCGGTGCCCTAGCTTTGATGGCATTGAGGCCATGTCCTGCCGGGATGATGTGTGGGACGGCTTCCTAGGGTCTCGGTGAGGCTAATGGCATCATGGTTTGGGCAAGACCATGCCTCTAATGGCCGGCGGCTAGCTCCCTAGTAGCAATGGCGGCGGTGCTCATGGTGATTGCGGCGGCGGTCAGATTTGGCACAAAAGGGTGGTTCACACAAGTGCTACTACTTCCTAAGAACCTTCTACATGCATTAATTCAATATTTAACCGACAACGGAGAAGGATTTTGGGAATTTAGAGTAAACACCCGAATTTGGGGAAAAACGAAATCTGGAGCTCACCAGTCGGGCTACGCAGGCGTGATCGGCTTCCTTAGTGCCCTCCAGTCGTCGCCTTTGCGCGGAAGGTGGAAGGGAGAGCTGGGTTACGGTGGTTCGTCGTGGCCGCGTGCTCCACCATGGTTCGGCCGTTCACAGAGAGGAGGTGTAGGAGGAGGAAGAAGGCAGCGAACCGGTTCGACTTGCTACAGTGAACCAGTTCCAAGCTGGCGCTGTCGTGGATAACGTGAAGATGTGGCTAGAAAATCAGGCCAAGGAGGTTATTAGTCCACCGTACTCGCTTGTAGTGTGTTTGTAAACATAAATTGAGTTGCAGAGATCTTTAGATAATTATTTAAAACTAAAGAGGGTTTTAAAATATTTACCCTAAATTCCCAGAAGAGAGAAGCAACCGATGTTCCACAAGGTTTCAACGACTCAAAAGGTTTGTCGTCTATGTCACACTTCTCGTTTTATTTTTAATAATAGATAATATCTCTGCCATAGAAGAAAAAACAAAAAAACACTAATCACATTCATTCGTGGCGTTATGCCATCAATCTAGTCTATAGCCAGACATGTACACTACCAACCCTACCGTATCCGATGATCCGATCACCGAAAAAACACATCCACCATGTGTTAGCCACTACATAACCCTGACACCCACCAATTGTCCCAACATGGACACTAGCTATTGGTCAAGAACCGCCAACCCCTGAGCCCTACTGTGCTCTTGCCTATGCGCCGCTGGCAAGAACTGTTTGTGCCCCATAGCAGTCATGCCAGCCGCAGTGCCCTTTGCCATACTTCGCGCTACTCATGCTAATAGCCACCACCTATGTTGTCGTCCAAGCGGGTAGAGCACAAATCCTTACTCCTTTGGACAGCCCTAGGCCATCGACACCGGACATGTTGGCCTTCCTCAATCCAGTTCATCTCCAATTGCCATATCATCAGTGCCATGACTTCTTCGAATCGTTGACGGACATGTTGGCCTTCCTTAGCTCACTCCATCTCTGGCAGCTCGGCAACCTCCCCATTTGAGTTCTGTTGACACTACTAGGTCTCACCATCTCACCACGTTGAGTCGTCCATCCGAGCCTCACACAACGTCGTTGTTACTGAGCTCTGCTATTGGTGGCTCTCCGAGGTTGGATCCATGTCTGCTCTTCGACTCGGTGCCCTTGCACTAGAGCTAGTCTCCAAGAGCTTCACCATTGTCGTTCTAGCTCGGCCTTGATGACGCCATCATGCTTGTGCCTCTGCCTTGCTAGATCTTGCAGCTCTGCGATGAACTTGCACAAATCTAGGCAGATTCGTTACCACCGGGACGCATAAATGTCACCACCGCACGCCTTAAGTTGTGTGGCCTTGCCACCTATGAGCTCTACCCCTAATCGCATCCACCTTGTGTCGGGCTTCAATGTCATAGGTTTCTGGCTCTTTAGTGTCACCTCGCCGCCTTCGAGCTCTGTCCTCGATCGTATCCACCTTGTGCTGGGTTCCCACACGACTGGACCTTGGCTTACAGCAACATCGACCCCGCCGTCGACATCCCACCACAGTCGCATAAGCCGTAGACGCCGCTAGCTCTCTCTCAAGTCCTCCCACCATCCCCAGAAGTGGAGATGGTCCTCCCAAGGGTGGAGACAGGATAGTGTAGGAGAAGCACGTTCGCTGGCTGAGACGCATGCGAGTCTAGTGGCTCGTGGCGCCGTGCGCCCTATCGCGCGCTGGTCTCCTTCCCGCCGAGGAGGGGAGCCATTTCCTCACTTGTCGTTTTGACTATCGACGTGGATCCAAACTAAAATTTTTAATCATTGATTATTATTGCAATTTTTTTTATAAAAAACTAATATAAACTTTTATAATATATACAAGTATTTTCTTGGAACAAATATATAAATATTATTTTTCAAAAATGTGTCTGATCTAAATGTTTTAAAAGATATTTATAAACAAAGTTTTAAAACTTCCAACACACTTATGCTAAACCAACATGTATTTGTGATAGCTACGAACTGCTGGATTGATTATAGGCTGGTACCATGCATTGATGTTGACCGAATTGGATTTTGTTCGTTCCACTGGCAGGAAATGGTAGAATGGGAGTTCAAGAGCCAGGAAGATGGCAAAATGCATGCTTGTGGGCATGATGCTCACGTGGCCATGCTTCTTGGAGCTGCAAAGCTACTCCAGTCTTGGAAGAGTGACCTTAAGGTAATCTTGGGACTCGGTCTTGGACAGGCACTATATCTGAGATCTTAGTGACTCAGACGATCGAGCAGTTCGTCAATTCCTATAGTTGGTGCCAGAAAAAATGTGCCAAAATGTCATGCAATCGCGTGGTGAAATGAACAAATTACGCCGAAAAACCAGCCGATTCCGGCCTGCATCCTGCAGTGGTAATGTTGTTTGGCATGCATAGGGCACGGTGAAGCTCGTCTTCCAGCCGGCGGAGGAGGGCCACGCCGGCGGGTATTACGTCCTTAAGGAAGGCGTCCTGGACGACGTGCAGGCCATCTTCGCCATGCATGTTGACCCACGTTTCCCGGTGGGGGCCGTCGGCTCCAGGCCAGGGCCAATGCTCGCCGGATCGGCTCGGTTCGCCGCGACCATCACCGGGAAAGGCGGCCACGCGGCAGGGCCCCATGCCGCCGTCGACCCGGTTGTCGCCGCGGCCTCTGCCGTCCTCAGCCTTCAGCAACTCGTTGCTCGCGAAACCGATCCCCTCCAGGGCGCGGTACTACGTCGTCACCTAGCTGCAGACATACATGTAGGCATGCATCAGTTTCATTGATGTTGAGGATGTGTCACGCTCTGTACTTGCAGGTGGTGTCTGTGACCTTCATCAAGGGAGGCGAAGCTTTCAATGTCATCCCAGAATCTGTCACCTTGGGTGGCACCTTCAGGAGCATGACAACCCAAGGAATGTCTTATCTGATGAAGAGGATTAGAGAGGTAATTAGCATTACAAATGATCACAACATTACTTCTCATTTCTCCAACAATGGCCTGCATCTACTTCTTGGAGCAGGTGATCGAAGGGCAGGCGGCGGTGAGCCGGTGTGCGGCGACCGTGGACTTCATGGAGGAGACGCTCCGGCCGTACCCGGCCACCGTGAACGACGAAGGGGTGTACGCGCATGCCAAGGCGGTGGCGGAGGGCATGCTCGGGGAAGGCAACGTCATTCTGTCTGCGCAGCTTATGGCGGCGGAGGACTTCGGGTTCTACGCGGAGAAGATCCCGGCCGCCTTCTTCGGCGTCGGAGTCAGCAACGACGAGACGGGGAAGATCCATCAGGTGCACTCGCCCCACTTCGTCATCGACGAGGATGTGCTCCCGATCGGAGCTGCCCTGCATGCCGCCGTGGCGATCGAGTACCTGAACAAGTACGGCTCCCCTGCCTCAAGCCTCAAGTAGAGATTTTCTTGCACGTAATCGGATTATTTAATTTCTTGAGAGCACAGTCGAATATCTGTGAACTCCAGTAAAACTGTGGTTGTACTTAGAACCAAACTACCTAATCCTATTCCTGCTGAGGGTTTATCAATTATCTATCACTTCACTGGCATTGATCCACTGATTTGAGGAGGTATGAGCAGTGCTATTAGGGATGTACAGTGTATAGACAGCAGCCATAGTCCTTAGACTGTTCGCATAGTAGATTGTTTATATAATCTATATGGGGTTAACTATTCGTCAGTCAGGGGCTCCATTGCAGCCCCTCCCTCTCGTAGCCTCATCTCATCCCATTGCCACCCTCTCCCCCAACTTCTCCTTCCTCTCCGGTCAGCGCAGCTTCGCACAACTCCACCACCATCCCCTTCCTCGTCGGCTACCAGTGGTGGCATCGCTCTCACAGCCTTGTAGTGTCGCCCCTTCTTGCTCCCATTGCCGCACTACCCTACACTACTAGAAATCCCCAAGTCCCCTACTGTTGGTTTATTTCCCTAGCGGTGGTATGCTTAATCTGGGGAAATAACATATTACATATTTAATTTAATTAAATAACTGGAGGGATGTGGTATATCTTTATGGTTTAATGGAATTCATATAGAATGTTCGTGGGTTGGGCCCACCATACCCACGGCGTCGTCCACTAGCATGGAGCTCATAGAGATATTTCCTATGGTTTAATGAAAGTGTTTCCCTACTGTTTTTTGTATTTTCCCTAGTAAAACAAGCCCTAGGAAACATGGTGATTTCTAATAGCGTGGCTCACCCTAACTCTGGTACATTGTGTCATTGCCTCCAGCGGTCGCCGTCCAACACCCTCTAACATCTCGCATCTCAATGCACGTCCACCACTGTTGTGCTCCTTGTAAGCCTAGGGAACATGGTGAACTCTACACGTAACTTGTGAACTCTAAATCCTAATGGAATTATGGAGCTCTCATGACGATGGTGCAAGAAGTAGAGCGGATGGGAAGCGTGTAGAGGGAAGCAGAACAGAGCAGCGGAGAGAGGAGCAGAGATAACAGGGGAGGGAGCCATCGGCTAATAAATACAGATTCTTTCCAATATTTTAATTTATAGTCAACACAATCTTACTTGTCCTTAATGGCACTCCTTAATTATTGTGGTATGGTTTAGTGCAGCATTGTAGATGACCTATTTCTCAGGTAAAATCATATTTAACAGAAAACTACGGACAATTGGCATGGACTGACGTACATACCACATTCTCTTAGCGACAGCCACGATAATACAGTAGCTGCCCACGAAGGTCTAGGATAAGTCCATTGAGCTATTAATTGATCTCTTGCGCCAACACCCATTTGATGTTCTAACTACCTCTTCTCCGTCTTAATTGATCTCTTGCACGAACCCCTGCTGCCTTGATGGAATCCCTGCAGTCTTTGCTAAAAAAACCCCTCAGCCTTGCTGATGTCTTCGAGAGGTTATGGTTCGGGATTTTTTTTTTTGAAAAATTGCTCACATGGCACTTTGGAAAAACCCGTTGGCAAAAATACCATTAAAACCTTGCAGCATGCTTCAATAGCACCATTAAATCCAACTGTTAGCTCTTATAGCACACTGTCTATTTCCATTCTCTCTCTCTTTCCTCACCTTTCTCCCTCCTGTCTCTCACCAGTGGCATGATAGGTCCGGGCGTCAGCAGTGGGAAAGGTCTTGGCTGGCAGCAGCAGCGGGAGAGGTTCAAGCGGCGTCAACGGGAAAGGTCCCTGGTGGGTGGTGCCCCGACAGAGCAGAGAGCTAGGAGAGATAGATAGAGAGAGAATAGAGAGCAAAGAGCAGAGAAAGAGAACGTCTCGACGGTGAAGTGACGGCGGAGGGAGAGGTCCTGGTGGGCGGTGATGGGATTTCTTTCCTCACCTTTGTCCCGGTGGGGTGGAGGGATGGGGGAGAGGGGGAGCGGCGGGATCTCTTTCCCCACCTTTTCCTCTCTTTTCTCTTGCCGGTAGTGGCGGCGGGATCGGTCCCCCGACGAGTGGCGCCTCAGTGGAGCAAAGAGCTAAGAGAGAGAGAGAGAGAGGGAGGGAGAGCCTCGGCGGCGACAGGAAAGGTCTAGGTGGAGGTGCCTCAGCGGAGTAGAGAGAGAGGGAGAGGGACTCTGGCCTGACGGTGAGATGTCAATGGGACGTCAGCGGCTCCCCTGGACTCCGAAGGCACGAATCTGGCCTGGAGGTAACGGGCGGCGGAGAAGACGTCGCCCGAGTAGAACAGGGAGTGGTAGAAAGAGAGTGTGTGAGAGAGAAAAAGAGAGAGGAAATAACGATGGGTTAAAATGCGGTGAATGAATGCTTCATCTGGGCCTTTGGTTTCTGATCTAATGATTCAATGCTATAGTGAGAAAACAGTGGGTTTTTTCGATGCTGTTAGGGTAAGTGCACTTTCTGGAGTTTTAAAGTGTTTTTGGTGGAGTGCCATGAGACCAAATTTTTTTTTTTTCTCTCCATACGTATCAGTTTGGGTTAGAGATGGGCTTACAATACTGGCCTAGTTATTATCGGAGGAACTGGACCAAGTATAAATCGAGGCCTCCGTGGGCTTAGTCCATCTATTACGGCCTACTGTTAGTCTATGAACAAACCATGCTGAGGGGTTTTTTGTACTTCGATCGGCCCAAACAAATCCAAACCCTTATCAGATTGTTACTTCTCACCGACACGATGAAACCGACACGAGCTCTCAGCTTGAGCAGGACTGCAGAAGTACTGCCTGACCTAAATTTTATTTGACGGGACCGAAAATCTGGAACCATCTGTAACACATGAATTTGACGGAAGTATCATAAATTATGGCTCGATTTCAATTCATAAATCGTTAGACGGTCAAGAACTTACGCATAGCATGAATATATGGAGGGAAATCCATTTCCATATGTATAGGCGGTTTCAGACATCTCTCTCCATCGTCCAATCTTACTTTGAGATCTTGTTGAGGCTGAAATTTGGTTTAGGCTAAACACACGCAGGCTTAGGGACTAGAATCCCTGTCAGCACCGAAAACAAGGTTCAAATCATGCCAACCAATTTAATCTACAATCGGCAAAAGAATATGTAATCAGTTTTAAATAGTCGATTAGATCTGTAACATAAAGGACCTGCAACACTTGGAAATAAGCTCGAGGAAAGGTGAAAGATAATTAAACTATCAGCTTAGATTAGATTAAAATAATAGATTCAAAAAGGTAAACACTACTACCAAGACGATGAAATCAACAAATTAGCAGAAAGATGGTAAACAGGCTATCAATTAACAGATTAGATCGTTTAATCGATAGAATGAGTGGTAAACAAACTATCAGTGGATAGCAAGCTATAAGCCGATAGAACGAAGGGTAAACAGTCTACTGCTAACGAATGTGTTGATCAGTAGAAAGAGGGTGAAACCTAACCTATAGTCAAAATTACGATACGCAGCAATATCGACTAAGATATTATTCCGACTAAAAGCTGATGCAAACTTGTAGATCGAACTGAATCGAGATAGTACTTACTTACAAGCAACTCCTAGGGTGTACTTTGAAGCCGATCGAAAGGCAATATGCAACAAGTCAATCAAAGACAACATACGACGAAACTACTCTAATTGCGATGAAAAGTAAAGAGAAATAAAAAGTAGATATGTTTGATTGATATTGGATGATCTCTTACACACCTAGGGTGAAAACGGATCGGATCAGATCGGATCAGATAATGGTTGAACCATATCCGTATCCGTATTATTTTTCGGATTCGAATCCGGATACGGATAGTCCGGATACGGATACTGTAACAGCCCAAAGTTGTACTTTTGTTATCTTTAAACACGTTTGCAATAATGCGTACTATTATGACAATTCCCGTTAAATTTCTATGTGACAAACACAAATTTCTAGATTTCAAAAGCCATTAGAAATTGATGATTTTAATTGAATAAATCACCAAATAGCTAATTAATAAACCTTGCATAGGAATTTATAAATTATAGCACTATTTGGGAAATTGTTGATATATAGAAAATTCTAATAAAACTTGAATTGGGAATATATTTACATATTCATAAAACATCCATACACATATACTTATATATATATATACACACACACACACACACACACACACATATATATATATATATGTGTGTGTGTGTGTGTGTACACACATATTCACATAAGCTTAAAAATGATAAATTGCTCTAAAAATCCCAGGAAAATTCTATAGATTAGTTTAAACCCTAATTGAGAGTTTGACTCAGTTGTTGACCAATTGGAACCCTGGTGGGACCCATTTGGCAGCCTCTTCTTCTGCCCTGCTCTTGTGAGCATTTTGTCGAGCAACTGAGCTGCCTCGGCTCGCTCTGCTCCCCGCCGGCGAAATCCACCTCGCGGCTGCCAAAATCGCCCCGGCGATTCCCTCTCTGGCTGCTTGTGTGTGTCTTCTTAGCTCTTGTGGGCCCACAACTGCGTGGATGTGACTTCCCGCTACTGGTTCGCCGCCGCTCCCTGGCGCCGTGGCCGACCGAGCCGCTTTGTCGGGCCGGTCGTGTCAGGGTCCGCCAGGCACCGTCCACCTTGCCCAATGGCTGCTCAGGTTGCGCCATCGATGTTCCTGGCACCGCCGCGTCCCCGGGCTAGCAATGTCGCCCGCGCACGCCACCCTCGCCACTCGGCTCAATCGCTCGTCGCGGATGAGCAAGCCACCGCCCCAGCAAGCCAATCAGCGTTAGAACTTCTTTGTGACCGCCTCACACCTTCCCATGACCACCGGTCAATAGCCGAGCTGGGACCGAGCTCAAATACGGCCGCGCCGCATCGGCTAGTTTCTCCCTCTTTTCACTCTCCCGTCGATAGCCCAAATCAGACCTCCCTAGCCTCCCCATTGACTCGCGTTGGCTTCACCATGGCCTCGTGAAGCTCCCGTCCGGCGAATTGGTTGGAGCCGCCCGAGCTTGTCGGAACGCTCTCGCCACCGCGGCGGCCAGTTCTTCCCCCTTTTCGATTTCCACATCTCTGGTGAGCTTCTCGGCAATTCCTTGCTCCGTGAGCTTCGCCTGTCTTCCCCTCACACCGTGCTCCCCTCTTTTGGTACAGGGCTTCGCTGGTCTTCCCCAGCACCGTGAGCGTGCCGCTTCCTCTGTTTGGCCTCCTCGTCGACAACACACCCCGGGCGCCCTCGACCCCGAAAAATCACTAGGTAAGACTCCCCGAAGCCCGCTGGTGCTCATGCGCGTGCTAGTTTTCCATAAGATCGACCCTAGGACTTTTACTCATGTCCGCCGGTAGCCGTTTCCGCCGCCGTGCATGGCTCCGCCTCGTCCGGCCGTTCTTGGCCTCGACGAGGGCATCCCTAGATGCGCGGAAGTTCACTGATTCCAACGCACCCAAGAACGCCCCAAACGGTGCACCCTAGCTCCGGCTAGCCGTCGGCTAAGCCTCGGCCATGCGAGCGCCGTCCGGAGGAAGACGATGACGGCGAGCCGTCCGATCTACGCCAAGATCCGTGCGACTTCACCGTGCGTGGTCGCTGACAGGTGGGCCCTAGCTGTCGGCCGCCGCGGTTTAAAACTCCCAGCGGCTGCTACGTTGCTGACATGTGGGCCTCGGTCCCACATGTCGAGATAAGCCGAGGCGCCCGACTCCGGCGCCGCCGCCGCCATGTTAGCGCATATACGAAAGACGCCGACATGGTGGCTCTGGCCGCGAAGTTTATGGGCGGCCCAACATTGTTCACTGATTTTTCACCCAATTAATGAATAAAATAAAGACAGTAATTAGAAATGATTTATTTAAAATAGGTAGAGATCTCTAAAATTCGGAAAAATTATGGTAAATACTAGGACTTGTGATGGAATTATTAAAAATAGTAACTCACACAAGAATCGAACATAGTTCCTAGATTAAATTCATTAAGCTTGTTTTAGGGTATTAATTTATATAGAAATAAGAAAAATAGAATGTTGTGTATTAACAATGGATTAACACCTAAGTTAAACCTAAGAAAATCATGGTTGTCGATAAATGACTTTCTGGACCTAGGAAAATATAATATAACCTATGGTATGTTTCCTAATTACATGTTAACTCAATATTGGTATAATTAGGAAACATGAATAACTAGCTTAACCTACCTAGTCTATGAACCTATTCAATTAAGCTATTACACAGCATGTTAGAATAGTAAATCTGTTGTTTCAATTCAATCTCACAACATGCAATACCATGATTATATATATATATATATATAATCACATACATATATGTATAGCATATATGACCATAATCACCCACACACCACTTAAATTTCTACTCTACTAAGATAATAAGGATTAAATAAGCTGATGAAGGAAATACGTCAAACAAAATATGAATTTACATATTCTAGTTATTTAATGTACTTTAAACACGATAAAACCATATTTTCTCCTATTGGGTTAAAATAGGGTAGAAATTCCACTATTACTCATATATATATATATATATATATATCATATGCATCATCTCGCAAGCACTTCGCGGCCAGTACGTTAAAAATCATTACTCAGAGGGATCATGGAACTTTCTTGTTATATATAGATTCATATAGTTAGTTAAACACAGGAATCGTAAATGAACGAATACGAGCGATCTCGATTGCATTTCATGCATCATTCTTTTCTCGCCGCATTGTGTTTATGATGAATTATAGATTCTCCGATTAGACGTAGAGGATCCAGAAGCACCGTTCGAGGACTCCGCACAGGACCCGGACTTCAATTCCCAAGACGAGTTAACACTTCTCCTATAGGAAGTTGCTTTTACTAGGGAGAGGATGCGCTTTCCATAGTGCGAGTTAACATCCAATATTATCATATTGAATCCCAGATTTCTAAAGTATATATTTTACAGTATTAAACTGCATGCCCTTTTAAGTACGTATGCCTATTTGTTCAATTATGATATATCATGCCATTTACTTACTTGCTATCAATTTACCATGATGATGTTGCCTTGAATTAATCATCTGTCATTTGGCTTCGCTATTGATCGCTTTGATGATCACCCTTGGTAGCCTAGTTAATTTAAATAAACTGATTTAGACTCCTAAGTCTTGGTTAAAATCTTGCTTAGACATTGCTCAGGTCCAACTATTAATTTTAGGCTTAGAATTGCCTCGGAACGGTGAACCGACATTCACCGGACATGATCACACATTGAATATGGTTAATCGAAATTGGGCCCGCATGCCAAGTGTGTGTTTGGTTGTGATGTATTGCAATGCGCACGGGTCCGCATTGGGTAAGAAATGAAGTAGCCGGGCTACGAGATCGAGGAGCTAATCGCCCACATACGTAGTGCATGGAAGAGAGCGGCGAGATCCGCGTAATGCCGAAGCGCCGCCCAAAAGGAGGGTTCCGCCACATCGTGTGATTCACACGGAGGGTGCGAGTTAGCCAAGAAGGAAGTGCATAAGGGTGAGGCCCTTCAGGATTTGCCGGGTGAATCGTGATTCCCCTGCACGGTGCATCAGGATGCACAGTGTGATGTCATGACTATCCGCTGCGGGAGATAGTTCCTAACACCACAACGCCACGGCCATCGCGGTAGTGCAAGTAGTGGGGATTCAGGGTAGTTACGACTCACGGGCGCATTCACGCTCTGCCGCCATGCTTGAGGTGAAGATAGTTTCATGTCGTCATCCGAGGATGATCGAGGTCCATTCTTACAGAGAGCCGTGAGTCTAGCGTGGGTCGGCAAACCCAGCTAGGACGAGACCGGGTACTTTGCTGGGGAATGTGATCCACAACGAGTGCGCCACACTCGGAAGATGATGGCGGAAGTGGGAAGAGAACGTTTGGCAGAGTGCTTGGAAACTGCCATGGGATTGGTTGTGTATTGAAAAGAAAATATGATAAATAATCAATTTGACAAGGAATTTGGTTAAACTGCTAAGTCATAGACTTCTATTTCCAAAACTGGCTTTCATGCAAATAATAAACCCAGCCTTTCCTTTGAAACCTCTATCACTAAATGCATTGGGTTGGGTGTTAGCTCGCCAGTGTTTGGATGACACTGACCTAGCATAAATATCTATCTTTAGACATGGAGGAGCCCGTCGAGGAAGATGCCTACGATTGTCATGAGGAATGAGATCCTCAGTACCAGGACTAGGAGTAGTTGCTTAAGATAGGGTTTCGTGCATTCCACCAGTCGTGTGTGGTTACACAGCTGCTGGTGTGATTTTGTTGTACTTTTGAACTTGCAAGTTGCCTTTTGGAAGATTTCCGCTACTCTGATGAACTTTGGTCTGTAACTAAGGCTTAAATGCCGTTTGCTACTAATACGATCTGATGATCGCTGTTATGTAATATTTGGACATCGATGTATGAAATGATTCCAGCTGTGTAACTCTTGCACTAGCCTACTGATCCAGGGCCTAGTGCAGGTCCGACCGTTCTCGCCAGGTAAGCCGAGAATGGGCGCGACAGATACGGAAACGGATATTGACGGATACGAATATGGGTGGAATATGGATTGGATCGAATACGGTTGCGGATACCGACCGGAACATTTAAACCCAATAAATTGTATGCCCCAAAATCAATTATAACATATAAATAACTCAATTAATTAAAATATTGTTATAATTTACACTTACGAGAAGGCTATGGGTCTAAATGACTAGCCCGGTGGGTGATGGGCTAGTTGCCTCTAGATCTAAATAGCTAAATCTCCCCTTTAGAATGCATATTTGCCAGTTGGGCCTTTGTATTGGGCTGGTGGACTGAGATCCGAATAAGGATCCGAATTTGTACAGTTTTGGATATCTGGATCCAGATCCGAATCCGTCGGATATTGCCTGAACCGTATCAGAAGAAAAACTATCCGGATCCGACTATTCCGGATCCGGATCCGAAAATATCCGATCTGATTTGTTCCGAAACCGTATCTACCGGTCCGGATTGGGAAGATCTGGATCCGTTTTCATCCCTATACACACCCCTTGGGCCAAGTATTTATATAGGACCTTGTACTCAATTTGATTAGGACTATTATTTTCGTAAACGACACGAACTCAAATCTCGTTCTTCTAATTATATCTAATACTTCCTAATATACTCGTGCTAAGCCTACTCAAACTCTTCTATGCCTTATTAATCCGATTGGGACTCTTCTTTCTATATCCGTTTTAGCTGATCCAGTCCCCTTCTTCCATGTGGAGTCAAGATGATGAGCATGTGAGGAGTTGGTCAAAACTTTCGGTTTTCGACAAAATTCTTCCAAACTTGACCACTTTGACGTGGCATGTTGTTTCTTGATTCTTGCGAAGTTTTGTGATCTACTTAGCATGGAAAAGACCCTTAGATGATTTAGATGTAGCCGGCGAAGTCGCCATAGTGCCACAGGACGCTCTTGCCCCTAGACGGTTGTTTCGTGTCGGGCTATTCACTATTTCGGTTATCATTTTTGCATACTAACCCCGATCGAGGATCGGTTTGTTGTGTTGGGTTTGTGGTGATTCCACGGACGTTCTGGATGTGTTTTGGTTGTTTGTTGTTGGTGTTGTGGATACAGGTGAGAACAGGGTGCGAGGTGGAGTGGATGAGTCCGTTCGCCAGGTGGACTGCCGGTTCGGTTGGAGGCTGGGCGCGGAGTTTCACGGTGGGAACGGTTATCACTTCGGAGCACGAGTTCTTATTGGACGTCGGTACGTGCGGATGCTTGGGCGCGAAGGGATCGTTGGAGGCGGTTCGCGACGCTCTAAGATTCGTGCGTGTGAGTTAAAACCCGTGTATGCGTTCGGTTTCAGGTTAGCCCATGTATGGTCCATGTTGGGCCATGAGTGAGTAGGCTAAGGCCCATGTAAATGGCTGGTTGGAGAGGGTTAATCTCAGCCATTCATGGGTGGTTCAAGGGGGATCTCAATATATCGCGATATATCGAGATACCCTAGAACCGATTGGCCTATAAAAGAAGGGGTGGAGGGGTGTCTCCACTCAAGTCTTTTAGAAGCCACGAGTTTTCTGAAGTTTAGCCACTTGTGAGTGTTTTCCACCCTAGGGTGGCTGTGTAAAACTTTCCTAAAGCAAACAAAACTAGTTCCTCCATGTTCATGTCTTGTTCTTGCTAGTTATTTTGTTTCAATCTTCTTTCCTTGATGTTTTTTTGTTGCAACTTGTTTGTATGCCACCCCTCCTTCTACATGCTTCTGATCCATGATGTCTTGAGGGTGCTTATATGGTATTTAGGCTGGGTTCTTTTCAGCTTTTCTTATCTACTTATTTGCCTGGATCTCGTCACTTCGAGAATTTTTCTAGGTAGCCTCGAGAGCCGGTTGGCCTTCAATTTTGGGGTTTAGAGAGCTTATAGACACGTCTACGAGATAAAAAAAATTCCGACTCAAAAAGTAATAAAAAAGTGAGATAAGTCAAATAAGACACGAGATAAATAGGATAAGTCAGCTGCTTATGAGGTGAATACTGAGCTCCAAACTTTCTGCTCGAAGTTCCAGACAGTCTGTAGTGTTTGATTTTTCATATTTTTCTTACAGAGATTTTTTAGGAGATTTTTGGTGAAGTGCTTCGAGATTCATGTAGGCTTATGCACAACAAATCCCAAAAATATTAGAGTACCAGAAGTCCACCAACCTTCTGCTCCAAGTGGGGGCAAATTTTGAAAATCTGCTTTTACTTTTCTGAAAGTATCTTTGATGGTTTGGCTTTCTCTCTTTTCCTTTTGCTTTTGTTTTCCCGAGCTGATCTGGTCCATCCAGGTCTGAACTGGTCCTTTGTTTATTTCTTCCAGATCTGAACAGTCCTTCTGCTCGATCCGTCCAAGTTGAGCTTCCAGATCTGAACAGTCCTTCCGGTCCGAATCGGTCCATGTTGCATATTTCTCTCGATGTTGTTGGAGGGGTTTTTCAATAGTCCAGATGCCCTTGGGTATCTAAAGGACATCCCTGTACCTCCAACAGCTGTCTTAAGTCTTTTCTCTTTTGTCCGCTGTTTTATCTGGTGTTTGGGTTGGAGTTATGAATGGAGCACAAAATATTAAAAATTTGAAAAAGGCTCCATTCACTCCCCCCCCTCTGTCGCCTTGGTGAGTTCACATTCCATATCTACTCAAGCCAACTTAGACTCCTTTTTGCTCACGTTTCGGCTCGTATTTACTAGGTCCAAGCTGATTCCAAGATGCTTTCAGATTATCGGTCTATTTCTAAAATCGGGTGTATTTCATCAGATAAGTCTAGGGAGATGTTGAAGTATTTCATCTCTCCCTATACCTTAGTTGTCGGCTTAAACACTAGGGCTAGAACTTTTAAACCATCTTACGAGTTCTATCACCCTTCAATGTACGCCAGACAACTTAGCTTTGGGCAAGCCATGCCAGATCTGGTTCTGAACCAAAGGTTGTAACCTAGGATGCCATCGACTAAAGGAACCATAAGTGTCATTCTCTGTCTAGCCGTCGACCTATTTTGCTCAGAGCTGAAACTTCTTCATCTGGGTGGCAAGACCTATATATCTTTCATGCAATGGTGGCAACAAATCTCGCATGCGATCTTTCCAGCCGATCGACAGGTTTTATATAAATCGGTTATATCCGGATTTGCCTAATTTACTCGAAGAGGCTCTCTCCCAAGATATCCAAGAGGACTGCACTGTGGATACCCAACCCTCTTCGTCCAGTTCTGGTTCTTCTAGTTCCTCCTCGGATAGCCGATCATCTTCTAGTTGTCTTTTTATTTTGCTTTACATTAGCCGATACTTATTGTTCCCTTGCCTCTATTACAGGCTGATCAAAACAAGAAGGCCTCTGCAGGTATCATTGGTTATTCTTCAGCCAACATCTACCCGACGCCCCTACTCCCTCCGAACTGGCGGAGAAGAAGGGCAAAACCAAGTGTAAGTCCTTTTCTTTTACATCGTTTTTCACTTATCTTGCTATCTCTCTTTCTAACAGATGTACAACTTCTTTCCCCAGATGTCTCCATGCGCGTGGCTTCCAAAAAGGACGTCCCAACGCTTAAGAAGTTCAAGAGGGCCCCTGCTGTTGCTGATGACGACGATGTAGTAGAGGGCATCACCGAATCCTATCCTTAGGGATCGGCTCATCAAGAGGTATCGTCCTCTTGCTTCTACAAGATTGTCTTTCATACTATTCTTACAATATCCACCTTTTATTGATCAGGACATGGTGATCGATATCACCACTATTACCTCTCCATCGGCTTCAAAATCAATTCAGTCACCGCTCGCTGACATCCCCGTCGCTCAGGTATTAATTTTATCCTTAGCCAGCATTGAATCCGTACAATTTTACTCGAACTAGCACTCTTCCTTTAGGCGTCTCTTAAGTCGACCAAGGGAGCCTCCAACCTTACCAACCTCCCAGACTTTGATCTAAGAGAGTTTGAAGATGAAGATGATGAAGCTATTGAGTCTCGTCCTATGACAGATCTGTTCAAGATCTCCAAAGAAGCAGGCTAGGTATCGGTTTTGACGGGCCTGTTGGAGAAACTCCGAAGGTTAGAGTTTCTCTTAACCTCTAATGCCGATGCCCTCCTCTAAGATGCAATGCCTATCCGTAGCGCCGTGTAGGACTTGGACATAGTCCTCTCGGAGGCCGTAGAACGCTGTTTTGTCGGCCTACGACCTCGACTCGCACCGGGAGGACGTGGCATCGGCCAAACAAAGGATGGCTAGGTGGGCAGCTCAACGGGAGAAAGAAAATCTTCTGAAGTCCCGAGCAGCCGACGCCAACACTCAGCAAGCAGCATACAAGAAGATTGCTGAGGTCTCCTCCAGCGCTGCCAAGACTATCGACGCTACCTTGGCCTCTACTGCCATCCTGGAGGAAAAGCTGAGATCGGCCAAAGAACATCTCGCTCAAGTCTCCAAGGAGCGAGAAGAAGCCGATGCCGCCACTATGCTCTAGAAGCAGAAGGTCAAGGGCTGTATCACTGTCGTGAAGCAGAAGAAGGCGAAAATTATCGAAGTCCTCGGATCAGACGAAGAAGACGAAGCCATTGTTTGGGAGGTCCAGAAGATTTTGGCGGTTGCTGCTTTGGCTGTGTCCAAGATCATCTGTCCTACTCCAGTCCATGTCAACTTCGAGTGAATTGGCTTAATGTATTTTTTTTGCGGCCTTTTGAGCCGATTTTGTAATCTTTCTTTTTCTGACCTGCGTGCCACTATGTCCGATGATGTACTTTTATCAACTTCTATCAATATAATTTCGTCTTTTGCCTCCACAATTTTCTTCTTTCGTTTGCCCTAGTCATCCTAACATCAACGTGTTGGGACGACCGCAAAAAAAGCTAAAGGCGATGTTTTGCCACGTCAGCTACTGCACATCTAATCGGCTTTAATAGCTTCGATTAGGTACCAACCCAAACGCTAGGGTAGTATTTCTTCAGGTACTTGCCGTTGATTGCCTTCGGGAACACATCCCCTTCCAATGTCTCCAAAATATATGAGTTTCTAGCAACCGGTCGGCTTACATGGTACAGTCCTTCCCACGTAGGTGACCACTTCCCGTACCGATTATCTTTCGAGCCAATCGGCAATACTGTCTTCTAGACTAACTCGGTCTCTTTGAACATCTTAGGCACCTCTTTTTTATTGTAATGTTTAGCAACTCATGCTTTATTCTTTTCAATCTATTTTAACGCTCTAAGCTGATATTCAGATAAATCTTCCAAATCATCCATCAGTAGATTCTTAAAGTCATTGGCTTGTAAATTGTCTTGCTTACTAATATGTAGTGAGCCGATGTTGATTTCCAACGGTAGCACTGCCTCTTGCCCATAAACCAATTGATAAGGAGATACTTTAGTTATGCCGTGACAAGCAATCCAATAGGCCCATAGTGAATCCAATAACATTGCATGCCACGTCCTCAGCTTCTCGTCTATTTTTCTCTTAATCAACTTGATCAGACCCTTATTAGATGATTCAGCTTAGCCATTAGCCTGAGCATAATAAGGTGATGAGTTCGGCACCTTAATGTCCAGCTCCTTCACAAAACTTTGAAATCCCTCTGACATGAACACAGTTTCTTGATCGATCGTTATCATTTGAGAAATTCCAAATCTGTATATAATATGTTCTTTTAACAAAGCCGATAGCTTCAACGGCTATAGCCTTTTTCAAGGGAGATCGATATGAGCTCGCAGCTTGAGCAGGACTGCAGAAGTACTACCTGACCTAAATTTTATTCAACGGGACCGAAAATCTAGAATCCATCTATAACACATGAATTTGACGAAAGTATTATAAGTTATAGCTCGATTTCAATTCTTAAATCGTTAGACGTGCAAGAACTTATGCATAGCATGCATACATGGAGAGAAATCCATTTCCATATGTATACGCGGTTTTAGACATCTCCTTCCATCGTTCGATCTTACTTTGAGATCCATATACGAGGCAGACTACCTCTCCCATGTGTTTGTCAAGAGAGAGAGAGAGACTATTGTTGCCTTCTAATTCTCCATACAAGCCCTTCCTATCTCTTCATCTATCTCCCTCTCTCCTTCCTTCCATCCGTTGATCAGCCACAATGTTGTTGGCCCGAGCACCCTCCCCGCATCAAGCCACCGCATCCCACAACACCAAAGCCTCTTCATCCCTCTTCCATCCTCTTCCATGGCTAGGCTCAGCGCCACCATCCTCCCCTGCCGCTGACTATTGCTCAGTCAGTCCCCTCTCACAACATCAAGCCACGCGCGTCCTGCTGTGGTCGAGTGTAACATTCCAATTTTATTTAAAAGAAATAAAAACTTGGATTGTTTAAAAATCAAAATAAAGAAAATAAGTTATTAAAAACATGAAGCAAAAGGAATCTAATATTTAGAAATGTGAAAGGCCCATAAAAGTGACAATTAAAAGTATGGACTCTAATAGGGCAGTATTTCAGAAATTTTAAAGTATTTTCTACCCCAAGAACCCCCTTACTTAAGAGGTTAAAAAAAAAGGAAAAGAAAAGACAAAAGAGAAAAAAGAAAATCAAAAGAAAATCAAAATTGGCCCTGGCCCATCTCTCTCCCTCAGCCTGCTCTCGCTCGCGCACGCCATGTGGGCCGCTCTCACGCGCTTGGCCCAGCTCACGTGCTCGGACCGGCTGCACACTACGCGACCTCGGCCCCACACGTTAGCCTCTCTCTCCCTTCTCCCCTGCCTCCGTCGGCGTGCGCCGATCTTGCGCGCCCCCACACGCCAGGCGTCTCTGGCCTGCCATGCCACGCGACACCATGGTGCCAGAGGACCACTGGTCCTTCGGCGCCGCCCATGCATGCATCGGTGCTTAAGTGAGACCATCGGTCCTTCGGCCTGCATGGTGTTGGGTTTATGTTAGTACTCCTCCCCTAGTCTAAGGACCGCTCTTCCTATGATCCTATGAACTGAGCCTCACAGTACAACCTCAGGTTTCGTTATGGGACGGACCTGGCCTATTAAGCTTAAATCTCTAGTAACCACTTGCAGGTGGTGATGTCCCTTGTAGACATCTAGGTTGTACGGACAGGGAGGTTGTATCCCTGTCGTCGGCGCCTTGGACCTTATTTCCTCGGCCTTCTTGTACAATGTGAAGTCTTAGGCCGTGGGCCAATCCCCCACAGGATGCCCAGGAATGATTCACAGAGCAAGTGTTATTAGGGCTTTTTGCCCAAAACGGCTTTGTGGTACGCACCGTTGGTGTGATATCTCTTGAGGGTAAAGTGTACCCACTCTACAGAGTTAAAACTATCATGATAGCCGTGCTCACGGTCAAGAGCATGCGAAGGGACTGATCATATGGTAGATCCTTCTTTTCGAAACTGTTTTTTTGTGTGAGTAAGTATTTTGTAGACGAAATTGCAAAACTGGATTGGCAAAGGAAAAACTCTTTCAAATGGTTTGGTTTACCACAACAGTTCCAAAAAAAACTGCTTTTCCCTCTTAGGATAAAAATTTGGAAAACTGGCTTTCTACAAAAATCTCCTAAACCTACCCTTGTACCGAACCCCATTCTGCACTTATCTCCCTGACTTGCGGAGTATAATTGTACTCACCCCTGCTATTTCCCTGTTTCTTTTTCCAAATTTCAGTCGAGGGACAGTTAGCGGAAGGCCCGCAGTACGACGACGCCGGTGCTGACTACGAGGCGAGTGATTACGAGGACTTCCCAGAAGACTGGGCCCACTTCCTATTGCCTGTCTGCCTGTGGAGAAATAGTAGTAGTTGTCTAGTGGCACGCGTGGGCTAGTGTATGTGGACCCTGTGCTATATTCCGCTAATATCTAATTCACGATATGCGTGTCGCCATGTTTGTAATGGACTAGGGTTATGCCCCTGTTATGTAATAATTTATTTCAGTTGGTGATGTATCACTCTGTTTGGGCTGTGCGTACTAGCTGTTGATCCTTGGTATTAGTACGGAATGCACAAGGGGGTTCTGTGAGACCATATGGAGGTCTTCATGTTGTGATGAGTGTATGTGACTTGAATTGATTTGGTTGAGGAGTTTGTTTTGGAGACTAATTTGAGTCGGTTCGGCTATTTGTGCTAGGACTGAGTGTTTTGCACTTTTGAGGGTCTTCTCGAGTTCAGATGGAAAAATGTTATATATGGATTTTGTAGAGAATTTCGAGACGCATATTTTTTGTATTATGACTTTTTCATTTGAGTAAGGGAAGTATTTTTAAAATTTCCATATCTGTTCTGTTGTGGTACGGGAAGCACTGGTTTGAAAGGTTTCGATTTCAGTTCGAGTGGGAACGTGGGCATATAGTCATATATGTTTGAATTCATGATAAAATTGGACTAACATGCAGGAAACAAAGGTAAGAAAATATTTTTGTTTGTGAAAAATGGTTTGGTCCTTGTGGGCACAAGCTTGGAGGCAACCGTGGTCGGCAACGGCGCTAGGACTAGATCGGGTGGATCAAGGTCCAGAACGGTGATGATGTTGCGGGACAGATGGGCTCAGGCTTGGGGGCTCATAAGGATGCCATGGAGAAGTACTTGAGATGGCTCAAAGGTTTCGGTTCCGGTTGGAGGCCTGAAGGCACGGAAATGGAGCGATCAAGTCCGGCAGATGAAAGGCCCGTTGGATCGGGTTAATCGGGTTTTGTGTAAAAGCCATGTATAGCATATTTGGCCCATGTTGGGTTATGTGTGAGTGGTTTAGGCCCATATAAGTGGCTGGTTGAGTCGGTGAATCCTAACTCTTAATGAGGCTACTTGGAAGCCAAGGAAGCAATCAAGGATGGAGGTTAGCCCGGTTGCCCTTTATAAGGAGGGGTGGAGGGGGCTGCCTCCACCAAGTATTGGGCTAAGGTTTTGTGGCTTGTATTCTGCTCATTTTTGAGCTTTGCCCACCTAGGTGTGGCTGTGAACAAACCCTCTCAAATAATAGAAACTAGTTCCTCAAATCATGATTTTGTTCTTGTGTTGTTCATGTGTTTTATCAAGTTTCTTTGGTGATTTTGTTTGCAACAAGTTTATTTGTCTCACCTCCTTCTACATATTACTGATCCATGATGTTTTGAGATTGCTTATATGATTTGACACCCTTGGCAACCTGTGATAAACAGGAGATCACATTCTTTCCACTTTTGTTCAAGTTGGCAGATTTGTTCTTCCTGCGCAGTGGTCAGTATAGGATTTTTAGAAAAATCATCCGAGATGCTTTTGAGTGATTCTTGTTGGACAAGGTCCGTGACTTCCATATCGACCTGTGAAAAAATTTTGGAGTTATTTGGATTCTTCGTTTGGGAGCTATGAGGTGAATACCGAGCCCTAAACTTTCTATGCGTGAGTTCCAGACAGTTCCTATCTCATGAATTGTTCTGATTTTTCTGTGAGGAGTTTTGATCTAAAACTTGGCTGGAGCCTTCACGACTCATTATGAAATAGGGAAAACAATTTCCATAATTTTTGGAGCCCAAGAAAGCTAGTAACCACTCCTGTGGTCAGAATTGATTTCTGCTGGAATATTTCTGCCCACTTTTGCTAAGGCACCTTTATTAGGTAGGGTGTTTTATCTTAACTGGAACCACTTTGGACTGAGATTTCTTTTGTTTGAGCACTCAAAAACCCCAGGAATATGGTTTGAAATTCCCCTCATTCCAGCACAGTTTCTCACTTGTGCAACTAGGGGTACATATAGCTGTTGAGTGTTCTTGTTCTTAGAAGTTTTGGGGTCAATCTTTATGCCTCTTCATGGGATATCATCATGGATCTTTTCAATCACAAAGACACCCATAAATATGATCGTAGATTGATTGTGGGGCCCAAATTCCGATGTTGAATATCGAAATTTAAACTCCCGAATTACAACAGTAATACAGAAATGGTTTACATTACCAAGCTCTTACATTTATTCAAGTCAAAATATTCAAGTGTTATACAAACATAATTTACATCATAATTACAATAATTTACATATCTCACATCTATTAACTTGCGTATAGGAAGAGCCTAGAATTTTTGACCAAACATATCTATTTCCTCTTGAGAAAAATCCAAATCTGCAGCAAAAGAGGGTTCTATTCGTGATAATGAATAGTTCCCAAAATTAATTGGGTAAGTACCAACCGTACTTGCAGGAATCTTATAGGCAATTTCTATTAACTATATGCAAGATTTATTTGAGTGGAGTTCATCTTTTAACTGGAATGCAATATAAATTATTATAGATGAAAGACTTAATATTTATTTAAAATCAAACCAATTTTTATGATTATTCAACTTCTATCTTCAACACCATCCTTATGCTCATCTGCTAACCAGACAAAGAATTTATAAATCAAGGTCATGAATTCAATGTATAAGATAGGCATCACCCATTTGACACAATTTCATATACCCGAAGTAAGGTCCATCGATGTTTTTATTTTCAGCTCTGCAGAACCTACCCAGCTTTACCCATATAGTGGCCTACTACATGGATGGAAGAAAATTTGTGTCATTCTTATTCATTTTAAACTCAAGTTTTTATAGAAGCAAACGATTTACAAATGACCCTGTCATTTGTTGCCCTTGAGTGTTTTCACCAGCCATACTTGCTGTGACCATAGCCCAAGACGGCAAAGATTACGATATTTCCGAATTTGCTTCTATATTTTATAGAGCAACGAATCCAGACTTTAACTCAACCAAACACCTAATCTGGTGCCCTTGAGTGTTGCACCTTTTTCCTGGGGTGCCTTACCCAAGCCGACAAAACATTCTTTCCGAATTGCTCTATAGAAAAAGATGCATTTTAAATCTTCCATAAACTCTAATATAAGCTATCCACCCAGCTTATATTCTTCAACATAACTTTACTCAAAATTCAATGATGATTATTATCCTTAAATTCTAGGGTAGTGGAAAATGCTAAACATGTTATTAGGAAGGGGCTTTTTGGCTATGGGTTTTAGGAGAAATATATTTTTTAAAAAGGGGATTTCATATATACATATCTACAATATAATGCAATAATTATAAATAACAGGAATAGGAAATAAATTATGCATCAAGGGTAGAAAAACCTGCCTTCGTCAACTGAGTTAGAGAATTCCGGAATTCCTCACAAGATTGACTAAGAAGTCCGGAACAATCCTCTGGTTCTACAAATTGCAAAAGAAAATTCAAATAAAAATCAAATAAATTTAAATGAAGGAAATTCTTCAAACAAAAAGAAATGTATGAAATGAATTTACAAAATAGAGGGTTGGGGAAGAGGGTTATAGATTATTTGATTTTTTAGAGTTTCTAATGGAATTTTCTAAATTTTATAGTGTATTTAAATGTTTTTGGGAAATTTTATTTAATAAAAATGGAGTTATTATATTTTTGGAAAATTCTATTTATTTTGAAGGTTTTTAATAAATTTTTACAGTATTTTAAAATTATTACAAATATTTTTCCTTTTATGTTATAGTTTTGAAAAAAATACTTTAATAGTTTTTATTTATAAAAATGTGAGTTTTTATATTTTTATAAAATTCTATACTGTTTAAAGTGTTTATAAGAATTTTTACAGAATTTTAATTATCATTTTATTATTTTTAACAAATTTGGACAGCATTTCGGGTTATTAGATTAAGAAATAAAAATGGAAAAAGAGAAAAGGGGATGAACAAAGTTCAAATTTGGGGGAAATCCGAATTGTGGAAGATTGGAGGCAAAGGTGGGGAATTAGAGGTTAGAATCATGAAATTAAGGTTCATACGGACCAAAAGGTAGTCGGAGTTGGGCTTAGGATGGTCTAGGATGGCCGGACGGCGAGCTCAGGCGGCGGCGGAATTGGAAGATCGTCGACGACGAGCTCCAGTGGGCTTCGGTTCAAAGCAAGGGTACCAACAGCTTCACGATGTTGAATGGAAGCCTTTTAGCTTTGTGGCTAAGGCTAAAAGTGTATGAGGCGGCGATTTGAGAGATGGCCGGAGTTGGAGAAGAAACCGGTTAGAGTGGTGCTTTGGTGTGGAGGAAGAGGGGAGAAGGGGCGGAGGTGAATGGTGATGAGCTTCCGCAGTGAGGGATATATTTATAGGGTCAAGATGTCAGTTTGAAGAGCGGATTGAAGGGCTCTGGCGGCAAATCCGGCGGGCAGAAAACAGGGGCGTTGTCGGGTTTAGTGACAGCGAGGCGACTCGAGAAGGGGCGAGTGAGTTCAGCGACGAACGTCGATGCCGAGGAAGAGGTTTCCGTGGGCGGCGGCGAGCTAGAGTGGCAGCGATGGCAAATCCCGGTGAAGTCGGCGGCGCCGTTGGAGTTGAGGGAGACGACACTGTGGGCGGAAGGTTGAAGATGATCTAGGAGCCGTCGGATCAAGGATCAGCGGCTTAGATTGAATCCGGAGAATACCGGTTTAGGGAAAGAATGGAGGTGACGTGGCATCATCTGGTGCGTTTGTTTTAAAAGATGATGTGGCCGAAAAAGGTCAGCCATTGATTATAACTTAAATCATTTGAGGATAAATTTAAAATTCATGGAGGTTTAAAATAATCCTAGAAATTAGTGTATAACTTAGAAAAATGTGATTTAAATTTTGAAAATCCAGAAAAATATGGAGAATTTTATTATCTATTTTAAATGAATTTTCAGGAGAATTTTAATAGGTGGGAAATTGAAATATGTTTCTTAAGGCTTGGGAAAAATAAGGAAAAATTTAGGAAAAATCCTAAGAATTCATAGTAATGTAAGAAAAGTTTAAATATGCAAATGGAATGATTTTTGTGAAAAATGTTCTTGCAAAATTTGAGTATGTTACATTGATCTTTTCTTCCAAGATCATGAATAAAGAAAAAGAATCTCTCTTGACTTTTCTTGCGGGTTGTCATCTTTGAGACTAGTTGGATGAAGAGCATTATTCATCTCCTTGCGAGAAAATTTATTTGGCTCATATTCACCCCCTCTAGTCGCCAGGTTCGGTATTTCAAGTTCGGTCTCCTTTGACCAGGTCCCGACATCGAGCTCCCCACCTGATCGCAACGGGGTGTAGCGGTTCAATGCGGGAGCATGGCGATCGGCCAACCCTACCATCGGAGGGTAAGGAGGAGAGTGAGAGAAGAGGAGAGAAAGAAATGGAGACCTTACGTGGAATTTGAAATATGTGAAGGATTTTTTTTGCAAATGTTCATGAGAGAGAGAGAGGCGACCATGTAGCTCCTAAGTAGGTGCACAATCTCAAAGTGAGATCGGATAGTGAGGAAGGTACCTGTGAACGCATGCACCGGCGAGAAATCTACTCTCGAGTCATGCACCTACCTAAGTAGTGTATATAACGACTAGCACTAGTGTGGCCTCCCGGCTTCCACCAAGCTCATTTTCCACTGCTGGTTAAGATAAGCTGAAAAGTGTCCTCGTCGATCTACTTCTCCACTGCTGGTTGGCTGCTGCCGACTGCTCGCACAGGCTCGCAAGCTAGCGCCAACGGCGACACCGGCGATGGCAGCCCTCGCGCGAGACCTCCTCGACGCGGCGCGCGAGCCGGAGTTCGCGGCGTGGCTGCGCGGCCTGCGGCGCCGCATCCACCAGCACCCCGAGCTCGCCTTCCAGGAGCACCGCACCAGCGCGGTCGTGCGGGCCGAGCTCGACGCGCTCGGCGTCGCTTACTCCTGGCCCGTCGCCCAGACCGGCGTCGTTGCCACCATCTCCGGCGCCGTCGAGGGCCCAGTGTTCGCGCTCCGGGCCGACATGGACGCGCTGCCCATCCAGGTACTATATTATTATACATGCACCGATGCGCACGTGATTATTATATATTAATGGCACTTCTCAGCAAACGCAAAGGCTCTTATGAAAGCTTTCCAGTGGCGAGGTTGAAAATTTTATTATGTTAATTTCCTCTTAGTTTTTTTGGCGTTTGCTTTCCGTGGTAATACCTATTACCGTTTAGCAACTAGCAAGCAAGCAACGACATACTGTTTAGTAACGTCTACACAACACTATATAAACTGTAGCCAATTTATAGCTTGTGCTACTAACTACCTAACCATGCTTCAAATATGAAAGCATCCAGATCCCATTTGGATATAATATTTTGGTGTTGATTACCGTGATTGTTTTGGACATTCTCAGTAATTTTTGACCCCTATAAATCTATTTCGATCGGCATCAAGTGCGAAGGCTAAGGACGATTTAGAGGATGGATCGGGTGTCAAGTTGATCCATTCTTAGACTAGATCTCTTTATCTTTTGTGTTTGTTTGCCGTACTATCAAAGGGAGTCCGATTATTTTATCCCTTTGGATCACTTATGACCGAAAGCATACCTATCCGTTCCTACTTTTTCCTTGTGTCAGGGAGTTATCGGAGCCTCCGGAGATTAGGTCTGAGTCGAAAGGGGTTTCGGGAGGTCTCCGGACTTAGTGGGTTTCTTTGGCCCGGACGATCTCCTGGTAACAGGGAGTTTATAGTGTTAGACAGACAATATAGGGCAAGACGATCCGGGGTGTTTTTAGGATTTAAATGGTGGATCGTCTAGAGAGTTGACAGTATCAGCAGACAGTTCGCTCGGGGAATCGGACAGTTCAGGCTAGGGTCCAGATAGTCTGCGATATATACTAGGGTTTGAGGGTCGGACTGTCTGGCCCAGAGGCCGGACTGTCCGACCTCCCCTGGTTCTTGCGGAGTGCCTCTCGTAGGTGTTTTGGAACCATCTAGGGTGTTCTCCTTGATTGTTTGCCAATTACTACCATTCTTCCAACAGCTAGTTTTTCAGATCTAAGCCTATTTAAACCTGAGGGGCATTTCGTGAGAGGGTTAGAGACTTCATTTCCCCATCCTGGAATAGTAGTTTTATAGCCACCTAAGGCATTGGTGGTCCATCCTTTGGTGTGGTTGAGTGATTTCTAGTCCGGTTGTGCTTCTTGGTTGATTTGATCTCTTGTGATCATCTTCGTTAGGTTTGTTATTCTTGGAGCTTCAAGACTCCTAAACGGCGTGGAGGAGTGGCTTGATTAGCTTGCCTTGGCATTTGTGGGAGGTCCCAAGCGTTGTACAAGGTGTTGGAGTCCACCTTACCGGATCGGTAAAGGACTGCCATGAGTGATGAGACTTGAGTCCGTGGAGAGTTTTGGTCGGAGCAAGACACCTCGTTGTGAGGAGTGCTCGAATGAGGAGTAGGAGATTATTTCCGAACCTCGGGATAAAATTCTCTCTTATCGCATTTATATTTCCGCGCTTACTCTTCTGCAATCTAAATTCTACATTTGGAGTTATCTTGTGGTGATTGTGCCTTGACTACCTACCTTTTTACTTTGTTTAGTTGTAATTGTCTAAAGTCCATTGAGTTGACCGATCATCTCAATAGGAACAAAAATTAAAACTGCCTATTCACCCCCTAGGCCACTAGATCCAACCGAAAGGACATAAAACTATAAAAACTAGCCAATTTATATATAGCTTGTCCTACTAGGCTACTAACTACTTAACCATGCTTCAAATAACCGAATGGACGTACATAAAACTATATAAACTGGTAGCCAACTTAGAGCTTGTACTACTAACTACTTAGCCATGCTTCAAATAATTAACCGAATGGACATATTGAAATCCCCGAAGACTTGAAGATGTGTACGTACTGTAGGGAGCTGCAGTTAGCTAATTGATTGCAAAGTGCAAACTCATATTAATTGTCCCATATATAGGATGTGCAACAATTCCAATATTAGTACTGTTGACCTTTAACAAATTGGATCTTGCTGAGTAATATATTGTCACGTACGTGCTCGATCCATTGGCAGGAAATGGTAGACTGGGAGTTCAAGAGCCAGGAAGATGGCAAAATGCATGCTTGTGGGCATGATGCTCACGTGGCCATGCTTCTTGGAGCTGCAAAGCTGCTTCAATCTCGGAAAAGCGATCTTAAGGTAATCTTAGGACTCGGGCTTGGACATAAATATCCTAATCTGTCATCTTAGTGTTGCAAGACATGGCAAATGATATAAATAATTATTGTCTATATATAATGAGTTTTATGTCAACGGTAAAGATGACCCATACAATATAGGTTGTCTCTTTTATATCCCTATAGATATCTTGTTTGTGTACAATTTTTTTTCTTATGTTATAGGCGAATGCAACATGCATGAGATGACTTAATTATCTATACTCATCCAGTCATCCTATCTTTGGTTCCTACATTATCTCATATCTTATATGGTAATGCTTATAAAGGAGGTCACATGGTAGGCCCATGAGGAAACACGTGCCAAACTCACCCTATCGCATGTTGAAATGAGCAAATTATGCCGAAAGGTCAGGCAACGCCGGCCTGTATCGGCCTGCTGTGGTAATATATGTGTTATCTTGTTCCACATGCTTAGGGCACGGTGAAGCTTGTCTTCCAGCCGGCCGAGGAGGGCCACGCCGGCGGGTATCACGTCCTCAAGGAAGGTGTTCTGGATGACGTGCAGGCCATCTTCGCCGTGCACGTTGACCCGTATTTGCCTGCGGGTGCCGTCTGCTCCAGGCCAGGGCCAATGCTCGCCGGATCGGCTCGGTTCGCCGCCACCATCACCGGGAAAGGCGGCCACGCGGCAGATCCCCATGACGCCATCGACCCCATAGTCGCCGCGTCCTCTGCAGTCCTCAGCCTTCAGCAACTCGTTGCTCGCGAAACCGATCCCCTCCAGAGCGCGGTTCGTACGTCACCTAGCTAGCTGCAGAACAGTACGCCGATTGCACTTGCAGGGGTTGCCGGAATCCTGGGCTTATCGTCAACATGATCACATGCCGAAATTCACATACAGAGCCCACCTTCTCCTTCACGTGGATTTGCAAAACCCCTCGGAAACATTGAATCTTGCTTGAGCGGGAGGAATGGCCAAGCCGAAGGAGAGAGAAGAAAAAGGAGGAAGAAGGACCTCATGCGAGAATTCAAATTTTCCAAGAGGGATTTTTTGCAAATCCATGTGAGGGAAAGAGTGCGCTTTGTGTGCGGATCTCGGCGTGGGACGAACGGCGGCGATAAGCCTGTGGATTCCTTTCCCGAGCGTGGGTGCTTTCTGCTACAGAAATATATGCCATTCTCTCCCCTCTATCTCTCTGTCTCACACATACACTGCTATTCTTCTCCAAAGGGTCAGCATCTTGAACAAGGCATGCATTAGTTTAATTAATATTGAGGATGTGTCACGCGCAGGTGGTATCTGTGACCTTCATCAAAGGAGGTGAAGCTTTCAACGTCATTCCAGAATCTGTCACCTTGGGTGGCACCTTCAGGAGCATGACAACCCAAGGATTATCTTATCTGATGAAGAGGATCAGAGAGGTAATTAGCATTACAAACGATCACATTTAACATATTCATTGAATAATTTCCTTCACATTATTTCTCCGACTTCAACAATGGCATGCATCAACTTCTTGGAGCAGGTGATCGAAGGGCAGGCGGCCGTAAGCCGGTGCGCGGCGACCGTGGACTTCATGGAGGAGAAGCTCCGGCCGTACCCGGCCACCGTGAACGACGAAGGGCTGTACGCGCATGCCAAGGCGGTGGCGGAGAGCATGCTCGGGGAAGTCAAGGTCAGTCTATCTCCGCAAGCCATGGCGGCAGAGGACTTCGGGTTCTACGCGGAGAAGATCCCGGCAGCCTTCTTCGGCGTCGGAGTCAGCAACGACAAGATGGGGAAGAAGATCGGTCACTTGCACTCGCCCCACTTCGTGATCGACGAGGATGTGCTCCCGATCGGAGCTGCCTTGCATGCCGCCGTGGCGATCGAGTACTTGAATAAGCCACTACCACCGAACAGGTCATCTGTGTATGTTCCAAATGGTCATTAGTACCAATATGCACTAATGTGGTTAGATCATAGACCGACACAGATGACACGATCTATGCCGGTTCTAACCACAGACCTGGCATAGATGAGACAGGTTTATGACTAGAATGGCATAGATATCAATCTTTTTTGTGTCGGTTTGTGGCTTGAACTGGCACAGACATCTTATTTCATATGTGCCGGTTTTAGTCAGGAACCGACACAGATAATGCTGTCGCGCTGTCACTGATTATGCAAAGAGATCATATTAGATCCACAACTTCAGAACTGGTACATCATGCTTCAATTTCATACATACAAATTACAACTCAATGATGGTTCAATGTGGCCAATCACCACTTATTCTAGTTTTATGTAAAACACAATAATACTGCTCGTACAAAATGAAGATGTTAACATGAGCAATGAGCATTAATTATTCATACAACACGGTCCAATAACCTTCCTGTAACACTAGGAAAAAAAAAGAGAGGAGGCTCGGCCAGGCCCAGCCGGCCCAGCTCCTAACTGACCCGGTTCTCTACCCCTCTCTCATTCTCTCGATCTCTCTAGAACCTACCACTATAGCCTCACTCTCCTTGAGCCATCGTGTCTCATTTTCCCCCACTACCGCCGGTGCCTTCACCACACTAGCCTCCACCGCCATCCTCCCCCGCGGCCTCATCGCCTCCCGTCGTCTCGTCGCCGTCGCCTTGCCGCCGCCATGGCATGGCGTCAAGGCCGGGGAGGCTGAACGCCGGCCGCCGCGTCTCCGCCGTCCGCCCAGACACAGCGAGGCGAGGCCGGATTCGCCGCCGCCGCGACGCCTCCACCTGCCGCCGCCCCTCCTTTGCCTGCGGCCGCTGCCCTCCTCAACCAGCGCTACCTCCACCACCACCTCGCCAACCCTAGCCGCCGCCGCCGCCGTTGCCGTCCCATCGCAGCTGCCGTCTCCTCCAACCGCCCTCTCCTCGGCCCTTTTTTTGCTGCAGCCGCCGCTGCCTCTTTGCAGCCGCCGTCGCCACCCCTTGGTCAGAAGAAGGTGCCGCCGCCCCTGTTCGCCGGTGCCGTGCCCTACTGCTGCGTCGGGTACCATCTAGGTGAAGGGAAAGAAGGAGAGGAGGAGGAGGAGAAGGAAGGGCAAGGAAGGACGGGGAAGCCTATTGTTAGGAAGAAAACGGGAAGGAACTAGGGTTTGTTCCGTGGCTTGAAGGTATTAAAATTAATAGTTATTCTTGCAATTGATTCCTCTCATATTGTGATTAGAGGAGAATTAGTGATAATTAGAAACTCTAGAGTTGAATCTTGAGTATAGAAAGAGGAATTGCATATGCAGTAGATTCAACATCGAAACTGACTTAACTAGGTCATAAATTAGGACTCGGTCCTATTAGGAAAATTGTAGGCCTCTGTCTTAGCTTTCCGTAGATACCAAGAACACTAATTTTGGATAAGCGGTTTAAAAGTTTGGACTTCGGCAGCTCATCCTAGTTGTGTTATTATGATATTTAGACCTAGAAGGGGTGGTGGAGTTGAATTATTCTTACAACTCAGTAAAGCTAGCTAATTCTTTATAATCCTGAAAAATGGTATGGTATGGTTTGATAGTTTTCATGTGGTATACTAATAGATACAAAAATTAACCAGTTTGCTGTTTGGCTAGACAAGAAACTGGTACGTAGGGTCCAAACTTATAGTGTAAATAAAAGGTTAGGTTATCATATATCGAAACGCATAGGGTTGATGCGTGGTTATTTATTAGTTTTGCTCTACTGTGGTTATGTGTATGAGTGGTGCACTTAATATAGGTGGAAGCGCCGCGTGGATGACGCCTTCATGTCTTCATGTGATAAAAAGGCAAGTACATGATGGGATGGTGATCACGGTGTGATACCCCATCCCTAATCAATCCCTTGTCCTTTATAATGACTCCTGTAGATAATTGATATAAATGCTTAACATGTGAATGGGATCGAGTGGATGAAAGTTTGTGTGGGTTTGGATATTTAATGTACCTGTTTGAGGTGGGTATGACATCGAATGCATGAGAACTAAATTTGGACTCATGGGAATAGGCTAGACCAAGATCTGTCTGCTAGATAGTTTCAAATGCATGTCGAGTTGTTACATACTAATACTAGTAACTGAATAGTAGTCGCAAGTGCATATTTACTCAAAGTGACTTATTCTGTTATGTCATTTCACTGTGAAGCTTCTTTATGACCCTTGAAATGCCTATGCATATAACTAGTGGATGAATCAAATATGCTAAAGTACGATGATAGCATGGTATGTGATTGTTTGTGTTCTTGCACCATTTCGCATTCATGTGCATGGGCCAAGTCGGTGGATGGTCATATGACTAGTCCGGAGTGCCTCGGCCAGGTCGGTGAGAAAGCCATATGACCATGACTTAGGCCCCTAAGTCCTACGGGAGTAGGCACTCCACGGGAGTGGAGGTTATGTTTGGACCCCGTATGAAAAAGGACGGGGCAATAAGGGTGTCATCGACGGGTAAACCCTTGCTATACCGGTATGAGCTCAGAGTAAAGACGCATCATGCATTGCATTGCATTGCACCATGAGAGAGTGATTATGAGAATATGGACTATGGTTCAGAGCTGGTGCTGGTATGTCACTTTAATGATTATGTGTTCTTTCGTATTAATCCCATGTTTACTTGTGCATTTGCTTAATTGTGTAATTGCTGAGATTGACGGCGGTTTAGAATTTGTCTTGATGTAGGACAGCTATGGTCCTGCGCACCGTTTTACTCTTTTGTTTAATTATGGATTTGTTGAGTCTTGGTGAGTGGGTGGCTTATTTATTTGATAGTTACACAAAGCCCTTTTGGTCACGTGTAAATGGTCGTACTTTTCTTTGACATGTTGTTTTTCGTTCTGGATATGTCACGCATTGGTTAGGGCATAGTTTTGAGGTGTTGGGAAGGAACCTAAGGTGGTGATAAAGGATTAGAACTAGGAGAAATTTATGAACCTGGTTGTTTTGCACATCTTTACTGGTGATTCTAACTTTAGGGGCAAATAGAATGCATATAATGCTAGTAGGAGCAAGAGGGTTACCTGAACATGTAATTAGGCGACAGAATGGGTTTAATACGCTTAACAACAAAGATGTGGTATTATTTTGTATTTATCATTTCATTATGTACTTGCTGAGTTGTTAAACTCACTCTTGCTCCCTTTATGTTTTTAGGTACATCTTGAGGTCGTCATGCATGGGATGAGAGTAGTACTTCACCTTGGCACGAGAAAAACTAGAAAACTATTCTTTAGATAGGCTATTCCAGTTTAACCTAAGTACTTGTATAATTTGATTCATTTTGATAATAGGATAGGATAAAGAGCTTGTATGTTTTATTATGTCCTTGTTTAGTGGTTTGCTAATAGTTGTATGGAGCATCGTCAACGCTAAAGGTAAGCCAGGTAAGAATTGATCTTGGGGAGGTTCCCGCTAATGTGGAGCCGTTGGTTAGCCTTTGGAGGCTTGTATAGTTATTATTTGTGATATATGAATATTTGTGTTTCTGTCTGCTGAGTGGATATACAGATTTTTAGGGGAAGTGCTGCCAAAATTTCGTAGAATTTAGAGTCTTGGTAGCATCTTGGGCTCAGTAGGAGCCGGGGTGTTACACTTCCTTTTATTTGGTTCTTGTTCAATCGTTATATCACTTCATAAAATTTTCAATGTGGCACCTTAATGTCATAGAAATTGGCCTATGTCATGCCAACTTAGTTACTCAGCAAGAGTTATTTTTAATATACGAGTGTTCGTGAAGAAACAAATAATGTTTAAGACAGCACAGTGAAAGCCTAAAGCTCATACATTGTTTAGTGTTCACAATGAAACAAATAATGTTTTTCGACATCACGCTCAGGGCAGCTTGATGTGGAATATTGCAAGCGGTACTTGAACCCACAACCTCGTGATCACTCCAGCCTCACCCTTCTAACCAACTCACCCACCATCGCGTACTGATATAGATAGAATATGCATTCCTTTGAACTTTTCTAAACACGAACCGGTACTAATGTCCTCTCATTAGTACCAGTTCATGACACGAACCGGTACTAATGCGATGGCATCAGTACCGGTTTATGGCTCCAACCGGTACTAAAAGCCCACTACGGCCCTGTAGCCAATGAACCGTAATGATGCCACCATCAGTACCGGTTCCAATCCAACCGGTACTGATGGGCCGGTATCAAAAGCCAGTTTTCTAGTTGTGTTGGGTCATTGTTTTATTGTTCGTAAAACTCACCTTTCCTATAGATAATTCGGTCGAAGGCGAAGGATGCAAACTCTCCTTGTAGGCCTAGGATTTGTGCGGGCAGTAGTCATTCCCCTAGCATTTTCATATGCTACCATTACAAAAATGTAATATGTGAATGAAATCAGAAATTAATACGTACGAATTAATGTGGGTTTAGATATAAACCTCTATGTTCATGTCTGCATCGTAGTGATATATTTGACGCATGTAGTTGCACATATAAAACCCACATAAATTAGTGCCTTGGCTACTTGTTACATTAAATAAAATAATAATCGTCACTACTACAGGACACCCATCACTGCAGGCTCGGAACTGGCATTACCGGTCGGCACACCGGCAATGATATTCCGGCAGTGATAAGGAGACTCGCCCTGCCATCTCTGGGCATATATTGTCACTTTCAGTGCCGGTTGTTTTTTATAACCCGGCAGTGATATTGTTGCCAGATGTTTTTTTATGATATATGGTTTATTTATTTATAATGCTATTTATGTTGCCAGATCTATTTTTATTTATCATTAAGAGCCTATTTATCGCATAATGAAGAAACATTCACGAATATGTATTAGAACAAAACTAGACTAAGTATTATTAATTCATGGTGACATGAATGAACACATACGGCTCACATCAAGTATTTAATTACAACAAGCAGAAGGTTCAACGTAGGGACTTACTTCTTTTAGCACCACTAGCTAGGTCGGCCTTCGCCTTGCCCGCCTTGGCCCCGATTCGCCAAGCCGAACTATAAAACTCACCATCTTGATCGAGAATCTCGGTAAGGATGAATCTAGCGAGCTGTTCTTAAAGTCCTATCACTTTATTGGCTAGTAGTGAACTTGTGGTTATTTGCACATGTTGTCTTGAAAAAAATTGAAGACATTATTTATTGAATAACATGCATAGAATATTTACATATGCAACATTGTGCTTTATGACAAAACAGACCTCAGTGTTATTAGTGCCCAACACGTCTCCAGTGAAGCTGTGTATGAACTTCGCCGCATAGTAACCACTGAGATTGTTGCTAGGAGGTTGCCTATGACATTGAGAAAGGGAATTAATTTATAACCTTTGTTATACTAGTTAAGTAGGAATTGCACATATATTATTTTGTACGTACAGAAAAGTCCGTTCAAACAGAGAATTCCTTCTAATATGGATAGTAGCGAGTACTTTGCTGACAATACCATGCAAAAGCCTTGTGCGTGCTTATGGAGAGTAAGTAGTTTTAGATTCAAAGCAATGGAAAAAATTATAGCAATGACGATATGATCGAATTGACCTGTTGAGCAAGTTTATGATGGGTTGGTAACTTTCTTGAGGTTCCCTTTTGGAATCGAGCACAATGATCTTGCTATGGACTAGCACGATGACAAGCATGATCCAGTAAAAGCTGCACATATGCCAATTAGTGCTAACATCTTTTTGCTCATAAATAAATCCTACGAGCCGGGTATAAGACACAAACTTAAACGCGTAGGGTGAAAGTATATAATGCTTGAGTTGTTGGCGGAGCATAGCTTTAGTTATATAGTCCTCAATTGTTTGATACTTGTCCCTAAGAAGCATCTCGTTTGTCAGCCCTGGGTCAAGAAACCTTACCTCTTGAATGCCTTCTTTTTGCATTTTTGAGCCTCCATTCTACAAAGGAACGACGTCATGTGTCTAATTTAATGGCACAACAATGATAATATGAATAATACGCAACACACTTACAGAGTCCAGCACCAGAGCATGCTAACATCGAGGGCGTCTTGCTGGTATAGTTGATACAGTTGATCGAATTTCACCTAGAATATGTCGTCCCCATTGTGCAAATATTCATCTTTGAGTTGGCCAGAGAACATTTCGCAGCCCATGTTGCTATACTCCAAGTGCCACTCATGTAGTTGACGTAATCTAGTTGTTAGACCGGGGAGCTGACATGGTTCCACCAAGGGTTTGCCTAACTCAAACGGCCATCTAAGAGGTGCGGCTGCAATATCTTGATCATCTCCATACTATAGTTGTTCAAGTTGATCAGCTGTGATGCCTTCTTTTTGCACGAAACATATCGATTCCAAACTGCACCATGACAGGTTTCTGAGTGATACGCTTGTAGTCTGACTTTGACTTTTCTGAAGACCCCGTCTATTTAATCGAGGCCATGGAAATGAAAAATTCATGAGCATGCTTAGGGACTACATATTCCTCGACACTCTGAAAGGATCGGGATGTCGCCTAGAAGGGCGGGTGAATAGGCGATTTCAAATTCTAAAACAATAAACAGAGTTAATTGAGGAAGCTATATCAGACAGTCCAATTGTACAGGGTCGGACAATCCGATGGGTCCGAGGCAAGTATCAGACTGTCCGGTCTGCACAGAAAACAGAGGACTATGGATTCAATTCAAATCTCACAAATTCAAGGATACCACCTGCACCAAAGATAGTTCACAAGCAAGTATAGGTGTAGTAGTATCACACAAGACAAGATAATCAATTCAATTGTAAAATAAGCAATTAATTCAAGCTAAAATGTGAAAGGGATAAAACCGAAATGAAAATGGAGACGCAATGATGTTTGTTCCCGAAGTTCGGATCCTTGAGGGGATCCTATGTCTCCGTTGAGGCGCCTCGGTCACACTTGAGCTGGAGTCTTTTTCAACCCTTCCCTCACCAGTGTTGCACAATGCACTCGCCGGCTTCACTCCTTTGATTTCTTCCCTTGCGGAGGCGAAATCGAGCCTTCACAAACTTGACACGGCGCACCACACAACGCTCAGTGGCTCGTGACCAACTCCTAGCCGTCTAGGAATCCTCAACCTCCAAAAGTAACAAATGCCACGAAGAACGAACTTGGAGATGAACTCAAGTGCTCAAAGATCAATTCTTGCTCAATTCACACTCACACCTCCTCCCAACTCTTCCCAACCCTTCTTCCTAAGGGGGATCACCTAGATCGAAGAGTGGAGGGGTCACTAGGGCTCAAGAACACATTAATTCCACAAAGGAATCACCTCCTAATCTTTTTTCCTAATTCTCTCCCAATCCCTCCTTCCAACTCTTCCAAACCCTTCTCCAAAGGGGATCACAAAGATCTAAGAGTAGAGGGGTTCTAAGGGGGCTCAAGAACACTTGGATAGCTCAAGGAATAGTGGTACAACGGCTACTTGCAAGTGGGGAGAGAGAGGGTTTTAAATAGGAGCTTCCACGAATCTGACCGTTATAGACATTCCGGACTGTCCGAGGTTAGGGTCGGACTGTCCGGAATCTTTGAGTTGAAAAACTTTGGTCAGCGGTCAAATTTGCATTTTAGATGATGGGGTGAAGTTTGGAAGTCCCACGAAGTAAACATGGTCGGACTGTCCGAGGTTAGGGTCGGACTGTCCGAGTTATTATTTTCCAAACAGTGGGCTTCGCAGCTGAACAGGTCGGTCTGTCCAAGGGGTTGGACTGTCCAAAGTTAGGGTCGGACTGTCCGAGGCCTAAAAACAGCTACCGCACACCCCGACGAAAATGGTCATAACTTTTCACTCCGGACTCCGTTTTGGGTGATCTTGGGCTCTCCAGAAAGCTAAGAACGAGAGCTACACAAGCAATAAGGTCTCACACCTCAAATTCTAAGGGATAAATATAGAATTCACAAAGAAGACAAGGGAGACCTACAACTCTCACTTTCCGACACCACCAACACCACACTCTCTCTCGGTTTCACTAGGATGGATCATTTGAGCACTTGACACATCTAGAAGTCATTCTCCATTGCATCCCTCTTAATAGTACAGCAATCCTTAGACTCAAATTAAATCAAAGATAATACAAGTTTAGGATAGTCACTTCTCGTCTTTTTCTTCATTATGTATGATGACCTTCACCAAAAGATTGATGACGCCTTCACCTTGTTCAGCTTGACTCGATGCACCTCATGAGACTCTCGTCCTATCAACTTTGACATGATCATCCTTCCCGATGATCTCCACGCCAAATTGATCTTGACTTAGTCTTCAACTCTTGGTGACACCATCGTCTTGTTGACCTTGGCTTAACCGTCATCCTTTAACATACCTTGGTCATCACACATACTCACGAAACCTAATTCTTTTCAAATCACTCATGAAAGATATTAGTCCAAAAGCTCAATAGATATGAATAGATTGATGTTTGTGAGTAATTAAGTACAACAAGTATTTCATATGAATAAGCACAATATTAAATAGAAACACTTGACATAGAAAAGATCTCTACTAAGTACATCATGATAAATATGTAATGGAGCTAGATGCACTAGGAAGATAATTGCCAATATGATAAATCAACTAAACCATGGCAAGTACCACAATCTTCACTAAAATGGAGTACATGATAGAATATACAAGAATTACACATGTGCAAATAATATTCAAGCTAGAGTGAAGTTGTGGAACAATCTAGATTAAACTCCACTAAGTGATGTGCATATGAAGATATATAAACAAGGCATGCATGCACCAAGTGAAGTCATAGCAATATGAAGTTTAACTCTAGTTAAGACATGTATACTAGAAGCAAGACACATATTGAATTCAGGTGGATATATATGCACAAATAGATATGACATCAACCAATGTGCATATATAATTAATATGTTACTTGGAGCTCACTATGCACTTGCACAAGAGGAATGCAATAATAAATATAGATATATAGAAGGTTACCGAGATTGCATACCTCATTTTTGCTTACCCATCCTATTTGTATATGTGAGACTTACCTTGCTAGGATGGATAGATTGTCCACTTGACATATATGATTTCCTCTAAATAGATGAGACTAATATTCAACTTGGCAATAAGCATGTTAGTCTCATAGCAACACAATCATATTAGAGGTTTGTCACTAGGCAATTACTTAGCCAAGCATTTATACAAATTTCATTTACAAATAGTTGCCATTATGTGTGTTTGTCATTAATCACCAAAATCACTTAGGTACCTAGATGCACTTCACACTCTGACCTGAACGATTCATCAAAGGGGTTATACTTCCATTGACTTCCTTTTCCTTTTTGGAGGGTGGAGTTGGTTTGATCAACTCTTGAGATGAATGTGGTCTCTGTGATGACCATGACTTGTGAGATGATGATGCTGCCTTTGTTGTACGTGGTGGTTCGGGAGTAGGGCTTTTCCTATGTGCTGCCTTTTTTGTACGTGGCGGTTGGGGAGTAGGACTTCTCCTAGGTGGTGATGGGGGAGGACTTGGGTTTCTTCTACCTGGTGACGAGGGGTCTCTTCGTAGCTCTTCTTCATCATCGTTTTCTGAGTCTAAGCCAAAACCTATGTATCGCTTGTGCCACGCAACGAAACTGTGTAGGTTGTCTCCTAAAGTGTTTCTCCCCTCCTCACCGGGGATGTCCAACTCAACTCTTCGGTACATCTTGGAAAGTACATTATCAATGCATACTCTGGCATAGCCCGACGGTATGGGGCGGTTGTGCAATTGACCACCTTTCACACATAGAAAAGCTTGCCTAGTGGCCACCTTCATTGTAAAATTTAGAGTGTGCACATATAGTTTGCACAGGGTCGGTGCCTTAATGTCGTCGACAGGATGGTGGGTGTTAGGTTCATCTTCTGGAAGCCCCCTAGATGCACCGCTACTCCGTCAAGCACCGAGGATGCTGAATACGTCATAATCTGCTGGCTGTTGCTGGCTGAGCGCTTGTTGTACCTCTTCTCGTATGCTTCGTCTCAATTCTTCTTTCATTTGTACCATTACCTCATCTCGGTTTTCTACAATCCTCTTCCGACTTCGATAGATTGATGCATCTTGTGGGAATGCTGCTATCCAAGGCACCAAGCCAACGCCTTGTGTACGTCCAAGGCGCTCCTTATTTCCCAGTGCCAATGTGAGCTCATCCTTCTCCCCGCTTGCCTTGAAAGAGCCTTGGAAAGATTGGGTGTGGGCATCTGTAATCTTTTGCATCACTTCTTGGTCCCGTTGGTCTCTAAAGTTTAAGAATCCATCATCTGCTAGGGTAACACCCCTTCCGTAAAGGTAGTGCTTCGCATGTAGGACCTACTCTGCCGTCACAGGTGTGACACCACTACCTTCTAATTCTTCTTCCTGCTTTTTTCACTCGGCTATTTTCTTCACGTAACCACGCGAGCCGAGTGTGTGGGGGTAAACATTCTTATCCGAGTTAAGCTTGTTCGCCTTGCTTAACTCCATTACGTCCTTCGACGTCTTGAACTGGACAAATTCATCCCAAAAATCTTTCAATTGTGGAAATGTGTCGAAGCTCTGTGTCTTACGCTTCTGAACAAATTCTCTATTCAATTTTCCCTTCCAATTCTTAAACGTGACGCCTATTATAGACATTGCACGTTTCTTCGTGAGCGCTTCTGTCCCTTCAGCGAATTCAATCTTTTCTTGTAGCTTGTTCCAACAGAAGTTTTTAAGCTTGTTAGGAACCACATGTTGCTCATCATTGCGCCCACTCCATCTTCGATATGTTATGGTGATATGATCCCTGACCGCCATTCCACAGGCTGTCTTGTATGGCCCCACTATTAAAGAGGGGGCAATAGGCTTTCCGGTTTGCGAGAGCTCCGCAATGACCGTTCGCCTCTTAGGCATCTTGCTAGGACCACGGCCACGTCGAGATGATTCAGCGTTTGTCTGAACCTCCGGAGCCTTGGAGAAGTAAACAGAAGGGAAATTGTTCATAACTGAAATTTAGTGCCAATCACATGTATAAATGAATATGCATCCATGCATGCACCGATGAATTACCTCATCGGCTTTAGGGGCATCAGGATGGTTCAAGTTGAGATACACAGTAGGACTACCGCTTCTTGATGGTGCTGGGTCTTAGTTTGGATCGCCAGCTTTTGGAGACGTGATTCTACCTTCCTCACGTGGAGACATCATTCTAGGAAATTCACATACTAATTCAAGCAATATACCACCAAGTTTTTGCCTCGAGGATAAGTTGATGTTGATAATATTGTGGATATAGCCATAGCTTAAACATATACCCAAAAAAAGCATCTTTGATGAAGGGGAACAAATATTTAAAAGCATCACACATGTAGGACTCGCCCAATACCTCTACGAAAGTGGGCAGAACCTTCGAGTCGACAACAAGCTAGCTAGGACATCTATGTCCTCGTCGTGTAGGTTAAGGTAGCTGCTTAGGCTAGGGCTCCGCTCAAGCTAGAACAAAATTCATAATTCAGTAAATATGTAACCAGAAAACTATATTGACATGTATCAAAACAAGTATTTTAAGATGGTGAAAAAGTTGGATCACATGGACATGTATCTTAGAACGAGCATTCCAAGCATTTCAACATACATGTATCTTAGAACAAGCATTTCAACATGGTCAAAAATTCAATTCAATTTAGGGGCGTTGGTGATAGGGAAATGTACCTCAGGCATAGGGTGGTGGCTCGGGTCAGTGGCGGCTCGGTACGGTGGTGACCTCGGGGCAGCGACGTCTCAGACCATTGTGTAATAAACTTACTAGAAAGTTGATCATTTGAATAATTACATCTAGTAATCTTACATCCCTTACCACTAACATAATTTGTATGCATCCTAAAAATGAAAAAAATAAAGTGTAGACGAAGAACATGAAATAAACACAACGTCATCACATCACATCATAATAGATAACGTGCACCCCGGTATTACTACCGGCTTGAGTGACCGAATACTAGTCCCAGAAGACCATAGCTAGTATTGCACTCAAGGACATTTGGAATATCATCGCAGGCATTGCATTTAACTAGAATTTAACAGTTTACATAAATATCATCCCAGTCGACATAGACAAATACATAGTCTTGCACAGGGTTTAATTCAAGCACATAAAAATAAGCAGCGGAAGACTAAAGCGATGACATCCCGAGGTTGACCGGGAACGCGCGGCTAATCACCTTGACCCTCCTGGTCACAGCTGGCACCGTTGCTGAAATCTTGACCTGAACAAATATCCGTGGTCCATATAATGAGTACACGGCTACTCAGCAAGCGGTCCTTAATAAATGAATGCAAGGTCAATGGATGGGTATGGTTATTTTGCTAAAATATCACCTATCTACTTGTTTATTTGTTCTTGATTCATTGAACACATGATAACACACGAGCGTAGCCAAAGGACGGCTAACCAGCTCCAAGAGAGGCAATCCCTGCCTAGACTACATCAAGTTGATTAATTAAAACACATTGGTCTACCTTGTGTCAAACTCCTTTCCCCCGTCCATAACCGCGGGCACGGCTACCATGATAGTTTTAACTCTGCAGAGTGTGTACACGTTCCCCACAAGCCCTGTCTCATCCCGAGGGAGAAACAGTACAAAACCGTTCCCTGTTTCCACCTGTCCCAATATCTTGTACCCTTTCTTTTGGTTTCGCCCCATACGGTACACTTCGACCAAAGCCGACAGTCATGCGCACTCCTTCAGCCGGACCTGATAGCGCACCGCATGAGGTTAGCCCCCATTTAAGCCATTCAGAGCCGGTGATCGCGAATCACGTCCGTCCACTACGAGTACAGCGAAAACAAGCTTCCACAGCTAACGGTCAGGGCCAGAAGGCACAAGTGGCTGTATGGTTCAGGTTCGGTATGGTAGTCACAAGTATATAGTCCTTATATGACAGAGGAGACCTGCACGTCTCAACCACAAGCCCAAAATCCGCCTCTTCTGGGTCTCCTCAAATCAACACACACCACGTTGATTCTAGTTGATTAGGTTTATCCAAAAACAAGACTACCTAAGTCGAACTCCACGGTACCGTTATTAATATGTGAAACCTATCAACTACCAATCCCGAAGCTAGGCTAAGCATCTACACAAGGATAGGCTAGTAGAACAGTACCAAAATAGGCTATCAATGGAAGGCTACTTCATATTAGTAGAGTGCTAATATGGATTTGGAGCAAACGGCACATATGATGATAATTTAAGCATGCAGAAATAAGTAAACATGAAATAATTAAAATTTAGCAAACTAGGGTTTCAACATGAAACTAGCTTGCCTTCGAAGAAGCTAGGTTCGGATCACCTCCTTGAACGGCTCTAACGTCTCCTGACAAACAGTACACGCTCGGTTCTATGCGAAAGAGTAAATAAACAACAATAAATATCAAACATACAGAAAACAGTATAGTAAAAATATATAAAATTCTAGGGATTATTTGTGATTTTTAGGCTCTGGAATCATCTAATTTGGAGTTCGGAAACTCCCTAAACAAATCGGGGAAGTTTAGAGCTAAATAGAAAAGACTGAAAAAGATTAAACTCGGTTAACCGTGGGTTAACCACGCGAAAACCGAGAGAAAACCCGAAAAACCGAGCGGCGGCGGCGGTGACGCGGCCGGCGGCTTGGCGTTGGCGCGTGGCGGCACGCCATCGTGGACGGGCAGCGCATGGCCGCGTGGCGGGGCGGGGTTGTGAGGCCAGCGGCATGCAAGGCGAGGTGGGCAACGCGCGCGTGGTGCAAAAGCGGGCGCGGACGCGAGTGGCGATGCAGCGCGCAGCAAGCGGCGGCAGCGGTGGGACGCAGGTGGCGGCGGATTGGCGGCGTATGGTTGGCTTTCGCGGCAGGCAGGAGGGCGTGGCGGCGGTGGTGTTGGCGGCATGCGATGGGAGGCGCGGTCTTGCGGGATTCCGGAGCGGCGGCGGCGGTCGCCGGCAGCGATGACGGTGCCGAATCCGGCCATCTCTTCGGCGATCTCTATCTCCTTCAATTCTCCACCAAATATGGCAATCCATATATCCAAATTGATCAGCGCGACGAGCTCTACAACGTGATGGCCTTGGATTTGGGGTTTAAGCACTGGAATAGGAGCATTACCTCGGTTTGCTTCGGGTTTTGCACAAAGACCGAGGCGGCGGCTAGGGTTTCGGGGGTTGGGGTGATGTGGCCGACCAGGGAACCCTAGGGGGGTTTATATAGTGCTTAGGTCGACTTGGGTCAGCCCTAATACGGGTAGAATTAGTATTGGGCTAGAATTGGGTCTTAATTGGTTAAATTAGAGTCCTAGGGGGTTTAGGACTAGGTGGATTGGGTTTTGGGCCTAGTTAGGGCCTGATTAGGCTATCCAAGCCTGTTAGGACCTTTTTCTTATAATTATTTTATGTTTTTGGCTTTTATTTTCCTTATCGCTAATATGTGACATTATAATTTTATTAGGATGTCACAATAGATAAAATGACCAAAGGGGTACACTAGATAAAGTGCAATCGTTCATGAAGCATTACTAGATATGGTCGCCAATCATGTACTATAGCGATACATAGTTGATATATCATCAGGAGTACATTTCGTCTAGGCTAGAATCTATTATGAAATCTAAACTTGCTGCAAAAATCAAACCCTTGAATACCTCGGCTACTGGTCAGCCGTTCTTCGGTGAACAATCACTATCATAGAAGTAATACTCATCGTGCACCCAATTCGAATCGGGTGTATGGCTTTCCTCGTCTAGGTACCAGTTGACAGGGAGGTAATTATTAGGGCTCACATCTACTTCTAGGTAATAGTCTTTAGTTTTGATTGCAGGCTTTTGAATTGCTTCCCTTGTTTCAATGACTAGCTGGTCTAGGTCTAGTTCAAGCAGGGCGGCATTCAGAGTAGTAGCCTGCCCGCAAGAGTCATGGCCTAGGTTTTCCTTCCCTAGTTTGCTCAGTGTAGAAGCCATAGAATCAATTTCATCAAGAGTCCTGGCGGTAGTTACTTCTGCTATTTTGGGTTCTTTTCCATCTACAAATCCAGATTCTAGAAATCTTACAACTTCGCGGCTATGCAAAACTTATAATTTCGACATTTCAATTCAATTTCCTTGGCATTGACCCATGTTTAATTTAATGCAACCCAACTCAATTTCCTTCGAGGATGGCAGTGGTGGGGAGATGTATCTAGAGGACTTCTGGGGTGGTGGTATGGGACAGTGGAAGCTCATAGCAGAGGCAATCTTGGGGTAGTCGTGCCCTCGGGGGCAGTGGCGGCTTGGGGTAGTGAGGACGACGACCTTGATGTAGCAGCGAGTATCTCGGGGATAATGGCAACCTTAGGTCAAAGTTGGTGGCAGCGGTGGGAGGAATTAGCGTGGGAGGAGACGTTGAGCTAGAACTAGACAATATTAGAAATCGACATAGATGACTATTTTCAAAATATGCACCAAAAATGTGTAAAATAAGAGAAAATCTCAGAAAAATATTATAAAATTATAACAGATTTCCAGAAAAAATGTAGATCACAAATATGTCACTCCTTTTGTCTAAAAATTTGTCACTGTTAATATATGAATTACAAAATATCCTTGTAGCTATGTCACTCTTTTATAATTAGGCATTTGTTATTATCATTACGGTGATATATGTCTTCCATAGTTGTATTAGGCCTTATACCATCGTCGATAAACGGTGGAAACTCATTAAACTAATTGTATTCTTCATCGTCCACAGCATTCTCAACTCCAACAATCCTCCTTTTTCTATGAAGAACTACATGACGCTTTTTGTTAGACGTGCCAACTATGTAGAAGACTTGTGAGACTTGTTTTCCAAGTACAAATGGTTATTCTCTGTATCCCACATGTGTGGTATCAACAGTAGTGACGCCATATTTGTCCACTCTCACACTTTAGGGCGTTCGACCCAACGGAACCAAAATAGTGGGATCTTGAAAATGCAATTGTCAATCTCCCAAATCTCCTCTATGTGATTTCATAGGTATTTATGTAAACATAGCTATTCTGTTAAGTACTTTTGTTATCCTAAGCTAATGTGTAAAATGTATATCCATTGATATATTGTATCCTTGCCATATCACAATTATACCTAACGGTCCTTTTGCAAACCAATTCAGTATATCACTTGTTTCTTTCCCAGCCATGTGCATTTTGAACCAATGGCGAATGTTTTATTACGATGTGTTTTATCCAAGCTTCCAACTGCGCTGGGTTTTTTGTTCATAGCTCATTGATGTGTATGGCCATATAAGGGGTGATCATCTCAATCGACTTCTAAAAGACTATGAAATGGACTTTTCTGAACAACTTATAATCATAATCAATTATTGATTTCCTTCCTATCGTTCCTTGTCCAAACAGCCTCCCCTCGTGGAAAGAAACATGCACACCTACGGGTTTCACATCGGCCCTATAATGGACGCAATAATCGATGTAATACTCGATGATCTTCATAGTCCCATAACATTTGATGATGCAACCCTCTATTTGAGATCAACTACATACATATTTCTTCAGATTTCCCATGTACCTCTCGAATGGGTACATCTAACATAGGCATACGAAGCCGCATATCTTGATCTCTTTGACAAGGTGAAAGTTAGATGGACCATGATATCAAAAAGTGATGGATGAAAATACATCTCAAGCTAACATAGAGTGTCTACCACATCATGTTGCAGTTTATCTAGATTCATGGGATCAATTACCATCTATGAGACATTAAAGAAGAAACACAACCTCTTCATTGCCTCTCGGACCTTGTTCGATAAAATACCTATAATTGCAACAGGAAGCATCTTTGTCAGCATGACATGACAGTCATGGGACTTCATGCCAATGAGCTTTAGATCTTTCATCGAGATCATCTCTTGATGTTGGTAGAGTACCTGGGTGTAACTTTAATACCATAAGCACGTGAAGAGCTCATATCTCTCTTTCTTTGAGAGAGTGTAGCTAGCTAGGGGAGATATATTCATCCTTTCACCCCATCTATAGGATACAGCTCTACCCTTATTTGCATATATTCTATGTCCTTTTGTGCCTTCAACCCGCTCTTTATTTTGCCTTCAATGTTCAGTAAGAGACTAAGCAAACTGTCACATATATTCTTTCTACGTGCATAGGGTCACTACGGTGTGGAACTTCCAATACCTCACAATAGGGAAAAGTCTCATAGTACTGATTCCTTCTTCTAAATGATCTCGATACATGACTTTGACGTCTTCTTACCACCCTTTCCGAAATCAACTTGCACATCCTTAACCATGTCATAAACATCTTCCCCTCTACGAGGCCTTGTACGGAACTGACTTCCATGGTTCCGTAGAATTGTTTGTTTCATGTTATAGTAAGCGTGATGGGCATGAGTAAACCTAATGTGTTGCACATACATAGTTCTCTTTGAATTCTTGAGCCACGCTCTTGGTTTTATCAAAGAAGACGAGACAAATTTTGACTCCTTTTGTTGTTTGACCCAATAGGTTTTTAAGGGCAGGTAAATTGTTTATTGTGCAAAATAACAATGCATTTAGATTGAAGTAATCCCATTTGTACTCATCCTATATCTGCACACCTTGGTTGCATAGTATTACAAGATCTTCCACCAATGTTTTTAGGTAAACATCAATATCGTTGCCAAGTTGTCTAGGAACTTAGATAAGAAATGCTATCATTATGTAGTTTCACTTCATATACAACCAAGGAGGAAGGTTATACATACAAAGGGTCACAGGCCAAGTGCTATGAGTACTACCCATGTTACTAAAAGGATTCATTCCATCTATGCTCAATGCAAACTAGATTTTCCTCGGTTCGTTTTTGATGTTCCCAAAGAGAGAATCGACTCTTCTCCATAAAGCAGAACTAGTAGCGTGTCTTATCATGTCATATCTCTTACGGTCATCTGAGTGCCAAAGTACCAATTTTGCATATTTCTTATTACCGAACCAATGTTGAAGATGTGGGATTATTGGAAAATACCACACCACCTTAGTGGCAGGTCCTTTCGTCACCTCGATGTCATCAAAGACACCATCCTTAGGCTTGTACCGTGATGCATTGTGTTTATTATTAATCCCATGATGTTATAAGCTAGATTTGGTGATCATGGACTAATGTGAGTTAGGTTGCAATACATTTGTTTCTGAGAAAACATTTACTTGCATGTTGGTGCACAGGTGACCGAAGTGGATCAACGTCGACATCGAGATCAAGGACGTGGATGGGAGATCCATGGTCTAGGAGGCCAATGGTTGCACAAGTGGTTGGAACCATCTATGCATGTATTGGACAAGGTTTATAGATGGTGATGACTTTGGTTGAGTAAGCAGAAGTGGTACAAGGGGAGTTGCACATGTGGTGAGCTTAGTGGCCTAGGAAGATACGGATGACCACTTTGGAAAACCACAGCGCTACAAGGAGGGAAGTTGTTTTGGAATCAACTTGGCGATCAAGTTGATCCTAAATGGGTTATCACATCATGAATTAAGCACCACTTTGAGAAACATGCATTGTGATAAAGAAAACCTGATGTCTTAATGGGTTTCGGATTAGCCCATGTGTAAATCAGAGGAAACCTACTAGGGTGACTAGTTTTCCCTTGGTATAAATAGTTGTCATGATGGCTATGATTTTCTTTGAGGCTTTGAGAAGATAAGCTTAGCTAAATCACAAGAACCATAGGAATGCTTGGAGATGGATTTATTTTGATCTAAATTCAATCATTCCTATGTAAGTATTCCTCTTGAATTATCAATCTTGGTCTTCCTCGTGATTCGGTTTCGTTTGCTTTATGCCTCCGGTTTTGGTTTTGCCTTTGTTTAGAGTGGTTCTTGTGGAATCTTGTATTACTTATTTTGATTACTGTTGTAATTCCACATCACAAAACATGTAGGAGCTCATCTAGATTCACCCTATCCAAATGTGATAAGGGATTTGACTATGGGTTGAAAATTTCGCTTTTACTCGGTTTGTGACCTAGTTTAGGTGTAACATCAAAAGGTCATACTTTGGGCATTATTGCTCCAATTCTTAGTTGGATTAGGTTCTAGATATTATAAGGTGACTACATTTCAAATTTAGTCCAATCCAACGTTCCAACCAAGAGCTGCATCGACTTTGGTTCTGAGGTGTAGTTTTTGGGTCGTGGGAGCAAGACGGTGGATCGTACTGAATGGTCTGACACATGGTAGTCCGACTTACACGGTATTTTGCTGATTGCTTGTGTTTGTTGGGTTGGGTTTACAGATAGATTCGTTTAGGCGCAGGCGTGTAGCTAAAGAATCCAGCTTGCAATGTCAACCGACGGGCGCTATTTTAAAAATGGCGCATGCGCCATGCGATGTTTGCCGGCATAGTTTATCAGGGATTTAGGAGCTGGCACCCAAGTTATAATTTCTAGATGCCCAATTGCTCTGCTTGACCCGTGATGACCACACCGAGGGAGCGAGTCTGACAAATTTGATGTGCCTGTCGGGAGCATCGATCCTGCCAGTGATGGTGTGCAGGTCATTTTCGCCAATCGCCATTCACGTACGTCGGCGAAACTTTGCCCGTGGACAGAGTCCAGACCACGACCATTTTCTTTTATTTCCGCTTCTGCTTGGTTCACCGCGACCGACACCGGGAAAGGTGGCTACACGTACTGATACTAATATTGATTGATCAGTAGCATTTTTAATGTTTTATTACAGAGCTGTAACGTCTCCAAAGACAACACGTACATGCTAAAGCTAATCACTTGGTCAGCGGGTGAGATAGGTTCCAGATAGTCAGAGCGAAATTTAATTTCTGCAAGGTATTACAACGTAAAAGTACAGTGTGGTCTAAATTATGTTAGCCTGCCCTCTACAGGTATGTGAAAAATGCATATATGTCTATACAGGATTTAACAAGAGGCGCCATCTGAAACACAAACCAAACCTTTAGTACACAAACCTCAATGGTACTGTCCTCTTACAATCTCCCTGTAGACCATATCGATGAAGTCATCATTCTGCCAGTGAAAAAAGTAAGAACTTCATAGTGAGCATAATAATGTGCGGTCTGTTTCTGACAATATCATCTCATTTAGGCAGTATTTCTTTCCGCGGTTGCGGTTACATTTAAGCTGTAAATTTGTAACTACTCGATAAGGACATCCGAAGAATCAAAAAATTATAGAAAAAATGGCTTTGAGAGCTTTGAGAAGAAATAGTTTGACCTACAAAAATTGGTCACTAAACGTCAAAGCGTTTGACTTGTACAAAAATAACAAATTTTCAGCTTATAAACAAACGTGAACGCAAACGCTGAAAAAAACACTACCTTAGAAGCTTACTCCGTAAAGCACAGTAGAATTTGGTTATAAAAAACACGGTCGAATTATATGGACCCAGTAAAGATGGACAGGAAACACTAAACTAAAACTATCGACCAATTGGATCCAAGAAAAATACCTGCACAAGCCTCAGCATTGCACCTCTGACTTGGTCTCTTGTTAGTACTGGGCCATAAGATGCTGCTGGGGTAAGCAATGTGGTTGGATTAGGTGGTGGGAATGGCTGAAGTAATGGTGCACCGTATGGTGGTGGGAGGGGTGCAGTGGGGAGTGGAAAGGGCTGGAGCAAGGGGGTATTTTGGCGCTGTTGAATAGTAAGGGGAGGATGAAGGGGAGGAATAGCAGACAATGAAGCAGCAGCAGGAGCCTTTGTTGTCTGCGAAGATGTCACGGGACCAAAGATTGATGGTTTGACAAGAGTAGCAGGTTGAATGGTAGGAGCACTGCTGCAGCTATAAGCATGTAGGGGCAACACACGACCTGATGAAGTTCGCGGTGCAGCAGACAGTGAAGCAGCAGCAGGAGCCTTTGTTGTCTGCGAAGATGTCACCGGGCCAAAGAGTGATGGTTTGACAAGAGTAGCATGTTGAATTGTAGGAGCACTGCAGCTATGAGGACGTAGGGGCAACACACGACCTGATGAAGTACGCGGTGCAAGCAGACTCTGCAGGGCAGGAGGCCGTGATGAAATAACACAAGGTGATGCATGGCTAGATGAAGGAACCACCCCGATAGAGTGATTTGGTTGTACTGCACCAGTTCCACCCGTGGTTGCACCAACGCATTCAGCTCCCTGTCCAAAGAGATTCAAATATGTTATCTCATGGAAATTACATGGTACTCCTAAAATGCAAAGCAGCCAGAATAAACACAAACAATATCAGGGTTTCAAAATAGAAAAATACAGCAATAAAGAGAATGTAAGTTGACATACCTTGAAGAAAGGTGAAAAGAACAATTCAACATCATCGGCGGTAGATGACATTTGCTGTTCTAGATTATCTTCAGCTGAAGGAGTAGAAGGAGCTGCTTCTGTCTCTTCAAACTCACTAAAATGGGCACAGTAAGAGAGACAGTTTCACCACAATGCCAAATCCTCACCAACCTTTGGTGGTACTGTTCTGAGTCGAAGGGATAAACTCAACTAGATATTACAGTAACCTTGCATTTTACCCTCTGGTTCCTACGACACAACTAAAATTTCATCATTCCTTTGTTTGAATGGTCCGGTAGACCTTCACATGATGACACGAAGCATTAATCCACTAAAAAATTCTATCATGCAGGTTTTTTTCTTAAAAAAAACCTCATGTTCTAAAGAGGCTCACACATAGAAATTATGATATTAGCCAATATCGCTTTATGTATTTTTTTGCTGCTATTGCAAGGAATTTACTGCACTAACCATAACGTCAATTAATTAAAGTATTATGTTTGGTAGTTAAATTAGCATGAAAAATGAATAAGATAGGGAGCAATACAATCTTGATTAATAAGCATATATGAAATAGAATACTCAGCATTAAGATAACATGATAATAAAGTAAATAACAAGGGTAAAACTATTCATATCTTCTTAGCAATTACTACAAGCTGCCCTCTCTTCCAAGGTAAACACTAAACATGAATACGTTAAAATTTCAAATACCTTTCAACTGCAGAAACCTTTGCCTTTAGGGACACCATGGAAAATGTATTATGTATCCTGTACCATTGCATAAGAAATGTTGAAATGAGTAGTGCAGTAGGTACAGGGCAAAGTACATCAAAACATGCAAAAATCATGTTTTGCTCTACCTTATAGTTTTGCAAAGCCAAGTTAGTGGATATAAGAATCAAGTAAATTAATTTAATGTTTTGCATTGATGTCCTCTCAGTTATCACAGACTTCCATGACCATTGTGGCTAGGATTAGATGGTTAGCACTGATCAGGGCCCATGCCTACAGGTACAGCTTATATGTTGGATTGAAAGTCTTGATACACTAGGCTTTAATGGGCATTGCCTGAATGCTAACATAGGCCCAAGTATTAGTGTATATCAAATTGTTATTTAGTAGTTCAGTAACTCCAGCTTTTTCACAAACAAAAACCGCACAGAACACAGGATACCAAATGAACCAATATAATCGGTTTTCACATATCGTGTTAAGATTGCCTACCCCTAGCTAACAGCAAGAAATCTGAGATGAACCATTATGGATGTACTTTGCAGATCAAAATAGATCAAGGCAATGCTATGGATGGTATTCAACAAAACTAGAAAGGAGAAAATAATTACCTATTCAAAAGATCTGCAACTTCTTCACATTCCTGAGGATTATAGAACCATATTCCGGTAACTTCGTCTGCAGCATTGCGGTACATTATGTAAGGAACTTGTACCTGGTATTCAAAATCTCTCAAGATATCTTCAACCAGATTTTCTGTTCATAGGGGAAAGACAACACAGAATTCATATATTCAGTTACTGTTTGCTCAGAAAATATATTCAGTTACTGCATTAGCATATTAAGTAAGCACTAATGATAAACAACAAAATGACTTAAACAGGCTATGGAAGTTAATGTTTGAAGATGCCATTTGAAATGAAGCAACCAGGAATATTTTCTTGTATAGACCAAAAACACAATTCATTAAGGTTTTCAAATGAGTGTGCCAGTATGTTTTGATTCTTCGGAATGCTCATACAACCTCGCATGTGAAATCAAGCAAGAAACTTAGGATGCAAGAGATTATGTTTCCATCATGCATATGTCTGAGAACAGGAAGTGCAGATAGCTTAATTTAGCCCAAAAGGCTACAAGCAAAGTCTCCTGATTTAGTTATATACTAATATAACATAGTCACAAACGTGAGCAATTAGTGTTGTGTACCTCATTTTATATCGCAAGAAATGTATATAGTGATTCAAATAAGAAATTGCTCCCGCTCTCTAGGATTTGTCTTGAGTTTTTTTTTATGGTTCATCTGGATGAATATCCACAAGAATCCCATCTGCAATAAAACATAACTCGAGCTTACCTATATTTTTACGATTCATGATGACAAACTGGAAACTGGGTTGGGTGTTCCTACAAGAATAAATACTTGTCGTTACAAAATACAAGGTACTAATGGTATTATAGACAAATGCACAAGCATACTCTTCAAGGCTTATAGAACCAACAAATTTGATTCTCCGAAGAATACGAAAGGGTGTCTGGACAAAAGAATTATGCAAAGTTCAGCAGTTGTAGATGCTAGAATTGTCACCAGGGTATTTGCATAAAACAAGATGACCTTTTGTACTGATATTTACAAGAGAAAAATGTTTTCATGAACCTATTTTGTCCTACCAAACCACTCTACGTTAGCTTTTTTTTTATGGACACTCTACGTTAGCTATAATAGGTACTCTCCCTGTAATGTTTCAGAAACACACCTGACACATCACTGAATCTACAGATCCAAATTGGCATGCACAACAAAGATAGATTCCAAAATACTAGCAGTGTCTAAAACCACCAATAGCCAACAACTTTTCCAAATAATAACTTGAAAAAATCTCAACAAATAGCACAGCAAATGCCACACCAAGGTGCTTGTGTAAAGATATTATGCTTAGTCGCTTGATTCAATTCTACATAAATGACAGCAAGTATTTCAATGACAGCAGAAAAGACCAAGTAGCAATTCTTTGAGTAGGAAGGAAATCCTAATACACTTTTCTATACAGGGAATTGCCGAATCACACTAGAATAAATGATGCAAAGACTGAATCACTATGCCATTCCGTTTTCATTTCTTCAATGCACTTATCTAAAAGTCCAAAACATTGACATTGAAGTAATCAGCTCCCAACTAACTCTTAAGAATTATTCAAGCGTCCACCAAACCACCCCAATCCATGCTAATGCGAAAGTACAATCTGATCCACAGCGATCGACCGACCGTACCCGATGTTACAGTCTAGCATCCACTAGTTAGGGTCACTGCACAAACCTCTTGACGACGAAGAGCGACCCCTCCACACCCTTCCGGCTCTACAGAAACGCATGCACATTGATCGATTAGGAATTGCAGCACCACGAGGAAACCGGGCATGGAGAGAGGAGGGTTTTGGTAGAGAGCGCGGGAGGGAAGGAGAGGGTGGTGGTAGTGGTGGTACCCATCGGTGCGCGTCTTCGTCGAAGCTGTATGCGGCGACGTGCGCGGCGGTCATGAGGGTGTCCACGACGGCGGGGTCGAGGCGGCGCAGCACGGTGAGGTTGAGCAGCCGCGTGCCCTCCTTGTCCGCCGCCAGGTTCGGCGTCACCTTCCATCTCCTGGCGCGTCCACGCGCCATGGCCCCCCGCGCCCGCGCCCGCGCCATCCCTCCCTCGCCGGAAAGCCTAGCAGCCGCGCCGCGCGATTTTTCCGCGACCTGGTTTGCCTCCGGAGCGAGGAGGTGCTCACTGATCAGGTGTTGTTCTGGACTGGAATTGGAAGAGCCCGCCTCTCGCGCCGCTCGCCCTGTGTGCCGTGGGCCCTACTGTTACTTCGGACCCACCCAGCAGTGACCTGCCACGTGGCTTCCCAGCCACACGAGATCCAGCCGTACATCCTCTTCCCCCGTTTGCTAGTGGGACGTGGGGCCATCCGACGTCCGTCGGACGGGAGCTCGTCCGATGGCCGACGCTCTCCATCCAACGGCCAGCTATAGATCTAGATAAAAACTTTGTTATTTTTGTTTTAGCTATGAAAAGATTCTTAAAAAATTTGTAAATATTGTAAATATTAACTAATCCATGTCAGGTTCATCATATATTATTTTCATCTTTTATGATCAATATTCATTTTCAAAAAAGTACTAAAGCATAACTATATCTAAAAACTTTAATATAAATATATACTAAAATATATGTTGAACTTGACACAGATTAGTTAATATTTACGATTTATAGATTTTTTAATAATTTTTCATAGTTAAAACAAAAATAGCAAAGTTTTTATATAGATATATCGCTGGTCGTTGGATGGAGATCCAACGGCCAGCGTCGGCCATCAGACGGGAGCTCTTCCAACGGGCGTCGGACGGCCCCATGTCCTTGCTAGTGACAAGATTTTTAATCGGACGCAGGGCCGTCAGGCGTCCCATCCGATGGCCGACGCCGCCGTTGGATCTCCATCCAACGGCCAGCGATAGATCTAGATAAAAACCTTGTTATTTTTGTTTTAGCTATGAAAAAATTATTTAAAAATCTTTAAAAATCGTAAATATTAACTAACCTGTATCAAGTTTAATATATATTTTTAGTATATATTTATATTAAAGTTTTTAGATCTAGTTATGCTTTAGTACATTTATGAACATGAATATTGATCATGAAAATATGAAAATAATATATGTTGAACCTGATATGGATTAGTTAATATTTACAATTTTTACAGATTTTTTTAAAAAATTTCATAGCTAAAACAAAAATAACAAAGTTTTCATCTAGATCTATCGCTCGCCGTTGGATAGAGATCCAACAGCCAGCGTCGGCCATCGGATGGGAGCTCGTCCAATGCCCATCGGACGCCCCTGCGTCCTTTTTAACCGGCGCAGTTGGGCCTAGCTGTCATTGTGATGTCTCTTCCCCTGCATTTCTGGTGAATACTAGGCTTGGCTGAGTTTTGAGCGTTCGGGCTCTGGAGGCCTGGCCCAGTACGTTAATGGGCCTGAAACCTTTCAGGAGACGCTAGTGGTTCACCCAGAACAATTCTTTCGGGCTTATTTTGATCACCCTACCCAACAATCTAATAATAGCAATTGCCAAACTCAAAGAAGCAGCATGGAAAGACCACCTGTGCAAGTGGGTATGGAGTGCAAAGAGCAGAGCTCGAGCAAGCTGCATTCTACTTGTATATGGGTCACCTTGAGATTGAGTACTAGGATAGCGGGTGCAACTAGAATAAATATTTTTTATCGACCGGCCGACCGAATCAATACGGATAGTTTTTCCGATATCCTGCTAGTTTGCCCTAGATATGGATACAGGCAGTAGATATCATTCAAATATGAGAATATCCAAGTTTTTAATCAAATAATATCCAAATATGAAATGCAAATATTATCCAAAAACCAAAAAACCTTCGTCTCGACGCCTCCTTAAGACCTTCTTTTAGGCTCTCCGCTTTTCTCGTAAATGATCCATAGCGATCGATTGACCATGCTCATTGTTACAATTTAGCATCCACTAGTTAGGGTCACTCCACAAACCTCTTGACGACGAATAGTGAAACCTGCATACCCTTCCAGCTCTACCAAAACACATACACATTAATTGATTAGGATTGCAACACCATGAGGAACCTGGGCATGGAGAGGAGAGGGTTTTGGTAGAGTACGCGAGAGGGAAGGAGAGGGTGATCGTGGTTGCGATGGCGGCGTTGCTATTATAAATGCCCTCTATATTTTTGTGTGCTATTCGACTAATAATATTTGTATATATTATTTGTATTCTTATCTGACACTGTTCATGTCTGAATCTATATTAAAAAAAATACATATATGAATACCGAACAAGTGATATCCATCATATCCGATGAAATTGCATCCCTAAACACGACGTCACTACCTAGCTACGTCCTCCTATTGTTCAGCTGTGCAATTCCATCTTCCTCTGCCCCTGACCTAGTCCTTTCCTTCCCTCCTCACAGCTTCGCCTCCTCCCATGCAGGCCCTCCCTGTCCCCAATCTTGGCCTCCTCCCATCGCCGCCTCTGCCCTAGCCGGGATCCGTGCGCTCGCTGAATTAGGCCTCCACATCTGCCACCCCCGTTTGATGACCTTGGCCACACCACTTCCTCCGTCCAATTGCTCCCACCAAGAAGACCATAGGAACCCTAATCAACCTTTCTGCTCTTCCTTTGCTCTCTTCAATAGCAAGATGCCATCTGTCTCCATCCTCAACAATACGCATCAATTGAACCCACATATGCAGGCTTAAGGTAGTAAATTCCATCTTTAATTTGTATTGATTTTCTCTCTTTTCTTCCTCTACTTTTCATTTGTTTGTTCAATGTGGACAAGGATAGTAGCTTGTCTCAATTTATGCTATTGTTTGAGCTTCTGAGAGAAATGATAGGTCTTGGGAGTTGCAAATGAAAACAGGTACACATAAGCTGTGAACATGCCTTATGCCTGATACTCCCTCGGGAGTCCGGTCACAAATATTTGTCTTTTTTTTACTTTGCACGATTTGCAAGATGCAACTTTGACTACTAATTATGTTGTAATTTATTTTTAAAATCTACTAAAATTATAATATTATTAAAGTATTTTTAGATGAATCTACGTATATATTTTTTATGTATAAAATATAGTTATTTAAAAAGATATTGGTGACTCAAGTTTTGACTGACATGTATCTCAAAAGTCAATTATTTGGAACTAGAGGGAGTATTTCTAACATTGAAATTGCCCATTCTTTTTTTTCAAACTAAAAAGAGAGAGTTATTGTTTGGCGTTATCACTCGCAGGTAGCAATTCCTTTTGCATTATAAGGCTTCATGTCCCTCTCTTAATTGGGTTTGATGTCACAAATACGACTTCATAAACAACAGAAATATTCAACAACACAGAAAGGTAAGTCAAACAAAACAAGGTATTGCTCTGATTTTTTCTCCCATGTTAGTTCCCTTCTTAGTAGAGTGTAATGTACAATGCCAAAAAAGTTTGTTTTTGCAGAAATATTTATATTGCTACAGCATTATTTTTATCAAAGGCTATGCATGGGACAGAGAAAGGAACTTTTTTTTTGGGGCAAAAATTTCATTATAAAAACATATTAGAGGTATTATTGCCCCGGTTGCAAATTAGATTTTGTGAAGATAAATGGCTAGCTTCTACACCTCTTTCATGATCAAAATCCACAACCTTTTTTCAATAGTTTGAAAAAAAAATGTTACAGTCGCGAAAGTGGTAAATTCGAGACCACTAAATGTATCCATCCGTGGAGCATTAGTGGACTGGAACCTTGATGAGTGGCATAATCTGGTGTCTGGGATTGACACAACACAATTATCCTAGGAAAATGACATGTTCATTTGGAGATTACATAAAAAATGGTTTATAATCTGTTCGATGATTGTATCAAATGATGATTATCAAGAATATTTCCCAATCGGACAAGTTAATGTGGAATTTACTGCTTCCTCTTAAAATAAAGATTTTCCTTTGGTATTTGGCTAGAGGTATTCTTTTGACCAAGGGTAACCTTACAAAAAGGAACAGGAAAGGTAGTTAGAAATGCTGTTTTTGCAATAAAAATAAAACCATTTACCATCTTTTGTTTGATTGCCATTTCAGAAGATCAGTTTGAAGATTAGTCCAAATTGCTTAATTTAGGTATTCACCAACCTAGAAGTGTTTCTCATGTGATTGTAAACCTTTAAATAAAATGCCATTACACAGGTTTAAAGATTACTTTGCCCTTCTCCCTTCTTCCTCCTCCCTTAGCCAGGTGAAGAGGAAGGAGGGAGGAGAGAGCCACCATGGAGGAGGGGCAGGCTATCGGCATTAGTGAGGAGAATAGGAGAAGGGGGGTAGAAAAGGGTAGATGGCACAATTGGTGAAATTTGAAGGAATTTGAGGGTCAAAAAGACCGTAATGGTATATTTGTCATAGTTACAACTTTGCAATGCATGTGAGTGATTTCTAACTTTTTAATGGCATATTTGAAGTGGCTACTATTTACTGGTATGCATCTTGATGAAATAGGCACTAGGCCTGATCATGGGCAGCCCGGCCCGACGACCTGGCCCGGACCCGACCCTTTTTTTCTGGTAGGGCCGGGTCAGGCTTGCTTGTCGGGTCGGGCTCGGGCCTAAAACCAAGCCCAGTAGGCCAGGCCTGGGCCTGCAAAAAATAAAAATGACAGTGTAAAGTCAGGCTTCGAGCCAGGCTTTCGGGCTTCGGGACGGGCTCAGGCTCGGTTTGTCAAAAAAAAAATTTCGGGCCAGACCCGGCTCGGGCTCAAGCCCGGCCCGAAGCCCGAGCCCGGCCCGGGGCATGATCAGGTCTAATGGGCACTTGGCGGAGGAGACTCTGACCAATAGCCAGGCATCCCGCGCTAACATCCAGTGATCCAGACTGCCCCCCATCTGCTGCACATCCTCTAAGAGCATCCACACCAGAAACCTTATCCTCACTGGTCTAAAATACTATTCACCACAACTCTATATATCCCCTTAAAATTCATTCATACTTTATACTATATTCTAAAAGATTTCTTCACTCCACCCGAAACTCTATTCTCGCCAAGTCAGCGCTATAGTGTTTATAGGATTTCTGCTACGGATGCTCTAAGCTGCACCACCACAGCACACACCATCACCGTCGCCTGCTCACATGTGGCCAAGTCACTACCACTTAGGTAGTGTTTCTTTCAGCGTTTGCATTTGCTTATAAGCTAAAAATTTGTTATTTTGTACAAGTCAAATGCTTTGACGTTTGGTAGCCAATTTTTGTAGGTCTTATATTTCTTCTCAAAGCTCTCAAAACCATTTTTCTATAATTTTTTAATCCCTTGGATGTCTTTATCGAGGAGCTATAAATTTCCAGCTTAAATGCAACAGCTGAAAGAAACACTACCTTATTTGCATGCAATTCAGCATCCACGCTGTCGCCGGGATTTGAAAAGCTAAGGGGCGGTGGATCTGGCGGCTAGGGTTTGTGGATGGGGATTGGGGAGCCAACAAAGTGGACCTAGCATACTGCTCGACTGCTCCTACTCGCAAGCGCAATGTTTGCTAGAGTAAAAGGCATCGGGTGGGGACGCCAGGTGGGCTATGATGGGCCGGTGCCGATCCGCGACACACTTACAAGGTGTTTTGGTAATGCATGAATTATCTGTTTCGTTCATTGTTTCAATTCCCTCTAGTTATTGACGTGCATTAGGATCCGAAACTAGGAGATGAGATGGGAGCTGTTAGGAAACCTACTCCGATACGGACCGACCTAGGCCGTATCTGGATAGGTCTATCTGTGGATCTGCCAAACTCTATGAACCAGCACTATAAATAGGAAAGGGATCCGTCCATTGTATACATACGAAAAGCAATGAAAAAATTTGTTCTCTCCCTACATCTGTGTTCCATCTACTTGTGCATCTGTCGATCTTGTTCTCCGCCTATGTCTTACGTGCGAATCAGCAACCTCGGACTACACCCGATAGTGTGGTTGCTTAACAGGAGCGACACGAGTAGATGGTGTTCTTATTCTAGGCTTCGAACAATCTAAAATTCTAAACACGGACACTGCTACAAGGATTATTCTTCTGCCCTGAAGCCGTGGATAATCTCTGTGAAGAAATCAAGCTTTGTACCAGATCCTTCATCTGAGATTGACTGAAAAAGATTGGATGGATGACCAAAATAGTCTCCTAACATTGTCGAGTGAACTGGCACCCAATAAGGAGATGTAAAATTGATCCATCTCGACTTGTGATCTTCAAGCTCAAATGATCTTCCCCAATATTTGTGGAGTAATTTTTTTTGACGAGTGTATGGAATTTTTTGTTCCTCGATCTAATTTGTGCTTTCCAGATTCAGTTATGCTATGCTATTTTGTGTCATTGTGATCGGATCAAGTGCTTACATATTTACTCACTATATATGTAGTATGTGTTTCTTCAAAATCATTATGGTAATGAGTGCACTACTAATTACCATCTTCATATGCATTATTGATTTGTCTTTGAAGGATTATATAGGTAGGTTACACTAGCGCTCGAAAGCAACCTACCGTGTAAACCAGAAACCGAGCAAGTATAAAATCATAGATTTTACCACTAGTCACGCAGAGTTGCCGAAGCAGAGTCGATGAAGCTGATTCAATCGATCGGCACGTAGTCATATGGAAGTAGTCGATCGCATCTCCTCCTCAAGTCCGATTAGCACGTCTCCTCCTCGAGTCTGATCAGCACGTCTCCTCCTTGTCACGGTTCGTCATGGATTGTCTCGATCAGCATCGCAAGGTAGCAGCGCCTCTACTGAAGTCCACATGTGTCGGGAAGGAATTTCGTACGTCGGTGTGCTAGTACCGAGACGCATAGACGTAGGTGACGGCTAGGGTTTGGAAGAGAGGATTGATCTATTATTCTGGCCTCTACCGCCCCCTTCAAATAGCCTCTGGTGGACCCCTATCTGGCCCAACACAATACGGAGTCCACGTCTCATGTCGTCCATATGACTATTGGGCACAATCCAAACAATCTCCCACTTGCACAATAGACAATTATGCAATGAACTTATTCCGACCCGTTAAGACTGTGATCCTATAGGTTCATGTATATTCAGCCATGACCTTGAAACCCCTTTTTGGATCACAAGTCGATAGCAGGCTCTAGTAGGCCATAGAGACCCCTGAATACACACAAAAATAAATCAGACGAACCTATATAGTGTTTATGTACCAATCCTTTTGCCTCACGATACTAGATCAACTTAGGTGTTTCATAGCTCGATCCTTCACTTGTGCCCGTAGTGGATTACTTACTCATAGTTGACTCTCAACTGCATTTAGCATGGCCATGCACTTTTTTAATCCAACCACAATGAAGGGCCCGAAGATATCTCTCCTGTTATATAGGAGGAGCAAAATTTCATCTTAATTACTCACATTCCTCACATGTTTCATAGTAAACTCAAAAGCTACTTAATAACTATCCAGTTAAGTAATAGTGTTTGGTAACCCCAAAGTAAACACTTACACGTGCAGGAAATCACGATGATCTTAGATCTAAGGATCTCACATATACTATGTATGAGACCAACTAATGACACTTAAGAATATAACAATTCTCGCAGTGCCTCATGGCGGGTTAATCCAATACCATGTTCTCCAACATGTTGTCCACATTATTGATTTGATATCTTATATCCATGATCCGTGAACATGATCATCAATCAATACATGTGCTAATCCATGAACCATAATTGTTTCGTGTTATGGTATAGGATTAGGGATAACTTAAAATAATATCAATGAATATAAAGAGTTCCACAAACAAGTGACATACTTGTTGATCAATATAAATGATATTTATTCAAGAAATAAGAATAACCTATTATTCGAAAAGGTCATAAACATAGAAATGATACAATCATCTCGATGATCGTTTCTAAGGCATATCACTAACAATCCTACTCGCACTAGAGTTAATTATGCAAGTATCTAATACTCATAACTCTTATGTGTGCTTTGAATTTTGGTTGTGGGAGTGGCATTATCAGTGGATTAACAATATTTGAATCCACCTGAACGTTGCATATCTTGACATCACCTCTATCAACAATATTTGAGTTTTGGACTTTTCATGTGATCTAGGCTCTTTGGCTTGTGCAATGGCTCCGCTATTATCACAATAGAGATCCATTGAACTAGAAGCATTAGAGACCACACCAAGCTCAGAAATGAACTTCTTTATCCAAACAAGCATTTTTGTAGCATCAGAAGCCGCAATGTATTCAGCTTCTATTGTAGAATCAGCAGTCGTCTCTTGGTTGGAACTCTTCTATCTCACTGTTCCTCTATTAAGACAAAACACAAACCCAGATTGAGATTGAGAATCATCCTTATCGGTTTAGAAGTTAGCATCAGTGTAACCACTTACAACCAGCTCTTCCTCACCACCATAAACGAGAAACATATCCTTTGTCTTTTTAAGTACTTCATGATGCCTTTCACAGCTATCCAGTGACTTTCACCTGGATCTGATTGATATTTGCTTGTAACACTTATCGCATATGACACATTTGGGCATGTACAAAGCATGACATACATGATGGACCCAATAGTAGAAGCATATGGAATCTCACTCATCCGATCTGGCTCATCATGTGTCAAAGGACACTGAATCTTGCTAAGACTAATACCATGTGACATGGGTAAGAAACCCCTTTTGGAATCCTGCATATGGAACCGTTCCAACACCTCGTCAATATATGTATCCTAGCATAATGCAATTAGCCTTTTACATCTATCTCTATAGATCTTTATGCCCAAAATATATGCGGCTTCTCCCAAATCTTTCATAGAGAAACTATTTCTTAATGAGGACTTGATAGATTGAAGCCTAGGAATATTATTTCCAATCAATAATATATCATCTACATATAAGACCAGAAAAACAAGTGCTCTTCTTCATATTTGACAAAGCCAAACCTTTTGACAACTTCATCAAAACGAAGATTCCAACTCCAAGATGCTTGCTTCAATCCATTGATGGATTTCTAAAGCTTGCATATTTTTCTAGCATTTTATGGATTGACAAAACCCTCAGACCATGTCATGTACACATCTTCACTTAGGTTTCCATTTAGAAAAGTCGTTCTGATATCCATCTGCCATATTTCATAATTATGAAAATACAACAATAGTTAGAATGATCTGGATAGACTTAGGCATAGCGACGGGCGAATATGTTTCATCATAGTCAACACCTTAAACTTGTTTCAAACCTTTTGCCACCAATCATGCTTTATAGATGTCCATCTATGTTTATCTTTTTCTTAAAAACTCATTTGCACTCAATGTTACACCATCGGTGGATCAATCAAATTCCAAACTTGATTATTATATATGGATTGAATCTCGGATCTCATGGCTCCAAGCCATTTCTCAGAGTCCAGGTCTATCATTGCTTCTTCATAAGTCTTATGCTCATCATTGTCTATCAATAAAACGTTATGCCTATACCTTACGGGCAATTGACATGGTCTTTCAGACCTACGTGGGGCTGGTGCTTCAACAAGTTGTACAACATCTTGTACACCTTGTGAAGGTTTAGTGAGAAGAGAAACATTTTCTAATGGTTGTCAAATTTCTTCCAAACGCACCGTGCTCCTACTAACTCCTTTTGAAAAAAATTCTTTCTCCAAAAAGACACCATTCCGAGCAACAAACACTTTGTTTTCGTCTCTTTTATAAAAGTAATATCCTCTCGTTTTCTTAGGATACCTCACAAAGAAGAATTTATTAGATTTGGGTGTGAGCTTATCAAACATCACACATTTTACATATGCCCCACATCCCCAAATTTTGAGAAATGACAATCCGGTTCGATTCCCAGTTCATATCTCATATGGTGTCTTCTCTACAGCTTTTGATAGAACCCTATTTAAAATAAACGCAGCTGTTTCTGGAGCATACCCCCTAGAAAGACAACGAAAGATCAAATTGTCTCATCATAGACCGTACCATGTCCAATAAAGTCTGGTTTTGTCGTTCAGATACCCTGTTCCATTGAGACATTTCCGACGGAGTTAGCTGCAGAACAATTCTACACTCTTATATGATCACCAAATTCTTGGCTCAAATATTCACCACCGCTATCTGATCGTAGGGCTTTTATTGTCTTGCCAAGCTAATTTTGTACCTCATTCAAGAATTCTTTGAACTTTTCAAAATGATTCAGATTTATTCCTCATTAAATAGATGTATCCAAATCTACTTAAGTCATCAGTGAAAGTTATGAAGTACTGAAAACCACCATTGACCGTAGAACTCATTAGCCCACATACATCCGTATGTACAAGGGCCAAAAAATCACCTGCCCTCTCACTAATACCCATGAAAGGTATCTTTGTCATCTTGCCAAGTAAACAAGATTCACATTTTTTCAAATGATTCCAAATCAAATGAGTTTAGAAGACCATCTCATTTATATGTCTTAAACGACAATGCCAAATATAAGTGAGATTCAAATCATTTGATCGAAGCCTTTTAGTATTAGCGCTATAGATATGCACATCCTCAAGATTTAAGACATACAATCCATTCACCATTGGAGTATGACCATAAAACATATCATCCAGATAAATAGAACAACAATTGTTCTTTATTCGGAATTTATAGCCTTCTGCTCCTAAACATGAAGCAGAAATAATGATTTTACTTAAGGAAGGAACAAAATAACAATTATTCAATTCTAAAACTAAACCAGAAGGTAAAGATAACAGTAAAGTGCCAACAGCCAACGCAGCAACTCTTGCTCCATTGCCCACATGAAGATCAATCTTGCCCCTTGCCAAATTTTTACTTTTTATCGGCCCCTGCATCGAATTGCAAATATGAACAACCGATCAGATATCAAATACCCAAGAGCCAATGTGAGAATTTGCAAGATTAATTTCTATAACATTTATACCTGAAGTAGAAGGCTTGTCTCCCGTCTTCTCTACTATGAATTTCTTGTAGTTCCTCTTCCAATGGCCCTTTTCCTTGCAATAGAAGCATATGACATCAGTTGTAGGGTTGATCTTGGCCTTACCCTTGACTGTACTCAAGATCTCATCTTGAGTTTAAGCCACAACCTTTGCCATGCCCTTATGCTTACACTTACCCTTCTTCATGAAGTGGCTAGTATTTTGAACTATTATCACATGTTTTGAGCTTTACTTGATGGTCTCTTCAGGTGATTTGAGCATCCCATGCAATTTGGCCAGTGTCTTCTCCAAGCTATTCATAAGATAATTCAAAATGATTGGTTCAAAACTAGGATCGAAGGGCCTACCTATCAGGTCATAGTAATACTCCCGCTGTAGCTCTCGGATCGCCAACATAGCAGCATCTTTGATACGTGGTCAAGATGGTCGCGTGGCACCTCTATCCAGAAATAGCGCGCCACGACGTTGAGTGACGTGTAGTAGACCCGAACCTCAACCAGGTTGGCGAGGTGGGGTAGGGTCCGAACGAGCCTCCAAAAGTAACATGGAGCTCTGTCGAACTCCAGGTACTACGTGAGCTCGCGAAGCACTCTAGCGTTCTTACCCCAGGGTCCATCGGGAACCTAAAAGTGGAGTGCGCATCGAAAAAGCCGTGCTGAGGTACCTCCATCTGCAAAAATAATTTTAAAAGGGAGTAAGTATATATATATGAAATAACTTGTGAAATAATCAAGAGAAAAGAATACAACATGATTTTATAATGTGATGATTTTATAAGAGGGAATCCCTTTTTCTTAGTTTAAATAACAAGGCTAACGGCCAAGGTCTAGGGCTCCTACAGTCGTATACTCTGATACCAGCTCTGTGGGGACCTTACCTTTCCCACTACTTGATCTGCACTAGTCCCTGGATTAGTACTCTAGTGCACACCATTTTACATAGCCAGATCATTTCATACAACGAAAGACTTATTATTAAATTAGGTACCTGTGTTAAGCCCGATGGGCCAATAAGTATTACATTCCTAGCGCATTGGCCCAAATAGATTAGGAACACAAGTCCAACATCAGAGTGCGAATGATAACAAAAGACCCAAAAGAATCTCCTACCCGCTATGCCAAGGCAAGCGACTTGAGAGACGCCCTAAGCCTTGTCTTGATCGTTTTCGTACTCCTAGGCTCGATCCTCATGACACACGTATCGATCTTGTTCAATGCCTTCATCTAAAATAGTGAGTGTGTGTTAGGTCAATATGCAATCAAACCGCCCTGGCAAGTTAACACCCAACCTAATGCATATAGTGATAGGGCTTCCAAGGGAAGGTTGGGTTTGTTTAGTTCCAGGAAGCAAGTTTTATAAATCAAATCCTATGACTTAGCAAGTTTTATCCCAAAGTTCTACTAATCAATGTCTTGTATGTGAATTTTTCATCTTATTCCATACCACAACTCAAACTAAGCTTCCACCATACACCCACCATCATCTTCTGGGTGAGACACACCCTGTCGGCATCTGGGAGACGAGCTCCGCAGGCCGATATGCAAGAGAAGGGTGTGAGACCCGAGAGTGGCCCTGCCCCCTCGACCGAAGCCTTTGGTGTGAGGGAAGGTGTCGTCGACGACGGATGGTGACGCGGTGTTTTTTATCCTGGTTCGAGCCTCCACTACCGGATAACAGCCCTACATCCAGTACTCGTTTAGGAAGCTCGGGCACGAGTACAATAAGTGCTCAAGGCACTATGTGTGCTCCTAAAGTGACTGGGCGCGAAGAATTATCGCCTAGAACTAGGAATCCTAAGCAAGTATAAGTGCTCCTGTTCTATGGTGTCTGGGTGCTGCTGCTTCGCGCGTCCGTTGCATCTCTCCTTTGTTTGTGGTCTGTGCCCTCCTTTTATAGGCAGCCTTCGGCTACTGTAGTCTGACTTCGGTTCGGTGCAAAGCACCTCACCGTCTTCTGGTCACTGGTCATGTTCTTCTGTCTTGCTGGGTTTTGGCGTAGCTGATCTTTAGAGTCCGGTGGTCATTGGGCATGCTTTCCCGACTCACTGGGTTCAGCGTTCCGACCGCTGAGCAACAGTGCGTGTCTTTCTCTTTTGGGACGAGCGGGCAAGCTAACCTTTGACGTGACCGGCCACCAACCCACCAGCGGCTGTGGAAGGCGTGCATCGGTACTACGGCTACATTTAACTCACGGTGACATGCGGGGCCCGCGACATCCTGCGCATAGTGTGGCATAGTCTGCGTTGGGACCTAAGCCCTGTCCCAAGCTTTGGAAGCTCGAGAGCTAAGAAGCTTGAGCGCCCGGATTGGGAAGCTCGGGCGCGAGCTTATTAGGCTAGGGCGCGAGCTTACGAAGCTCGCGTGGATCTTTCTTTGGACCATAGGCAGGTAAATGGGACGTATCCCCATGGGCCGTGTACTTTCCCCGACACACCCGCTGTGAGTCATACTCCAACGAAGTGCCCGGTCTTCCCTAGTTGGGTTACCAAGCTCACACTAGAGTTACGACTCCCTGGCGCCTAGATCTTCCTGCCGATGACGACATGATCATATCCTCACCTCGGACTAGGGTTGTGATGATGCTTTCTTGCAAGCTAATTGTCGACGAATTGTGTCGGCAATATATTTTATAGGGCTATGCGAAAGATCACAACTACGATGGTAGCACAGGGAGCCGAATCTATACAGGTTCGGGCCCTCGAGGTGAGGTAATATCCTACTCCTGTGCTCGTGGATTGTATTATGGTGGATCTCAAGGATGAGATGTAAGATGATGACTAGAAGCTAGATGGGATATCAGATGTCGAACTAGGGGCCCTCGACCCCCTTTATATAGTGCAAGGGGCCGGGTTACAGATAGAATCCCTAATCCGCATATGAAAGATACAGATATAGCCGAGTTGGTTACGTCTATATCTATGTATTCGAGTAGGAGACGAGTTCGTTTCCTTGTAGAGCAAGTCGGGCCGCGCCAGCCTGTCTTCTGGAAGATCCAATTGACTTGACCCAAAGAGGTGGTACGTCCAGTAGTATATCTCCGGATACCCAGGGCCCATGTTATCCACAGTAGCCCCCGAGTGCTTCGGGACTGGGTTGTCTTGATTCGGGGTTCAGCTTGCAGCCCTTCAGATGAGTGACATCACTCTTCGTCTGGTTGATGAGGTTCCACTCGCCAAGTAACTTGCTGATCAAACAACACAATTGCAAAGGACTCAAGAGAAAATCTCAAGTTTTAAAGACATCCGGTTCCCAGCCCAATCGGTCGGTATGCTGGCTATGGGCCCCACGGAGAGGCATACCAGAAAGGTGGATGTTGCCGAGTGATCAATGTCACCCGACGTTACCCTCCCTGTTACAAATTATGACATTCGAGTCTGACTAGCAGAGCTTGACATTCGGTCCAACAGGGAACATGTCACAACTTGCGTAGGGTGTTCAGGCGCCCTGACCCGATTAGTACGGAGCCAAGCTAGTGATTCCTAGAGGAATACGCCCGCCTCCAAGTTAAGGTCATCCGAGTGGTGCCCATCTTGATGACGAACGATCCAGAGATGTGCCACTGAGACCCAACTGAAGAGGTAACTCTTGACACCCAATCTGATTAAGAAAACAGACCAGCCATTGACCCCAGGGGTACGCCAAGAGCTAAGTTATAGTTTGCCCGGGTGGTGCTTGCCTTGATGATAAATGATCCGAAGATGTACCACCAAGGCAACTAAAAAGATAGCTTTCAATGTTCGGTCCGACTGAAAACCAAACCGACTAATGTCCCTAGGGGGCACATCAAAAACTAGGTTGTAATCTGGGAAGCGCCCAGTCCTTGGACTTGAAGACTGGCATAAGGCCCAACAGGAGGCATGCTATCTTCCCAACTAGGTTGATCCGAGTGGCACCTGTACCCGTGTGATGACGTGTACAGCTGGCGACCCGCATGGGGCATGCTCTCTGGAACCTAAGTCCGGGCCCGAATCTTGAAGCGATGATTTTAGGGCTTTTTTCACTCCCGCTCAGCGCAGAAAAGAAACGTTGCCCGTTCTCTTAAATAAAGCACGCCGGGGCACTTGAACGGTCACACCTGAGCCCGTTCTCTTCCCCCATTGCGCTCCCACTAGGGTTTGGGTGCTCCGCTGCCACCAGCAACCCTAGCACCTCCGCCGCCTCTCCTTCCCTTCCACATTCCAATGGCGGGGAACTGGGCAACTTCCAACACCACCGACGAGCGGCTGCAAGCCCTGGTCGACACCGGCGTTCTCCGAGTGCCGGAGCTTATCGACTGGCGCGCCGCCACGGGTGAGTCTTTCCCCACTCCTCATCAAGAGAAGATTGTCATCTTCGAGTCCTTCTTCTCCCGTGGGTTCGGACTCCCCGCTTCTTTCTTTCTTCGTGGTCTGCTTAACCACTATGGAATCGAGTGGATAATTGATAATTGATATAAATGCTTAACATGTGAATGAGATTGAGTGGATGAAAGTTCGCGTGGGTTTGGATATTTAATGTTCCTGTTTGAGGTGGGTATGACATCGAATGCATCAGAACTAAATCTGGACTCATGGGAATAGGCTAGACCAAGATCTGTCTGCTAGATAGTTTCAAATGCATGTCGAGTTGTTACATACTATTACTAGTAACTGAATAGTAGTCGCAAGTGCATATTTACTCAAAGTGACTTATTCTGTTATGTCTTTTCACTGTGAAGCTTCTTTATGACCTTTGAAATGTCTATGCATATAACTAGTGGATGAATCAAATATGCTAAAGTACAATGATAACATGGTATGTGATCGTTTGTGTGCTTGCACCATTTCGCATTCATGCGCATGGGCCAAGTCGGTGGATGGTCATATGACTAGTCCGGAGTGCCTCGGCCAGGTCGGTGAGAAATCCATATGACCATGACTTGGGCCCCTAAGTCCTACGGGAGTAGGCACTCCACGGGAGTGGAGGTTATGTTTGGACCCCGTATGAAAAAGGACAGGGCAATAAGGGTGTCATCGACGGGTAAACCCTTGCTATACCGGTATGAGCTCAGAGTAAAGACGCATCATGCATTGCATTGCATTGCACCATGAGAGAGTGATTATGAGAATATGGACTATGGTTCAGAGCTGGTGCTGATATGTCACTTTAATGATTATGTGTTCTTTCATATTAATCCCATGTTTACTTGTGTATTTGCTTAATTGTGTAATTGCTGAGATTGACGACGGTTTAGAATTTGTCTTGATGTAGGACAGCTATGGTCCTGCGCACCGTTTTATCCTTTTGTTTAATTATGGATTTGCTGAGTCTTGGTGAGTAGGTGGCTTATTTATTTGATAGTTACACAAAGCCCTTTTGGTCACGCGTAAATGGTCGTACTTTTCTTTGACATGCTGTTTTTCGTTCTGAATATGTCACGCATTGGTTAGGGCATAGCTTTGAGGTGTTGGGAAGGAACCTAAGGTGGTGCTAAAGGATTAGAACTAGGAGAAATTTATGAACCTGGTTGTTTAAGCACATCTTTACTGGTGATTCTAACTTTAGGGGCAAATAGAATGCATATAATGCTAGTAGGAACAAGAGGGTTACCTGAACATGTAATTAGGCGGCAGAATGGGTTTAATACGCTTAACAACAAAGATGTGGTATTATTTCGTGTTTATCATTTCATTATGTACTTGCTGAGTTGTTGAACTCACTCTTGCTCCCTTTATGTTTTTAGGTACATCTTGAGGTCGTCATGCATGGGATGGGAGTAGTACTTCACCTTGGCACGAGAAAAAACTAGAAAACTATTCTTTAGATAGGCTATTCCAGTTTAACCTAAGTACTTGTATAATTTGACTCAGTTTGATAATAGGATAAGATAAAGAGCTTGTATGTTTTATTATGTCCTTGTTTAGTGGTTTGCTAATAGTTGTATGGAGCATCGTCGACGCTAAAGGTAAGCGAGGTAAGAATTGATCTTAAGGAGGTTCCCGCTAATGTGGAGCCGTTGGTTAGCCTTTGGAGGCTTGTATAGTTATTATTTGTGATATATGAATATTTGTGTTTCTGTCTGCTAAGTGGATGTACAGATTTTTAGGGGAAGTGCTGCCGAAATTTCGTAGAATTTAGAGTCTTGGTAGCATCTTGGGCTCAGCACGAGCCGGGGTGTTACACTTTCCTTCTCAGAATCTGAGTCGGAAGAGAGCGTCAATAGGTTCCTTGATTTCCGCGGCGTCTACATGCTGGACGGCCAAGCCTCTGGATCGGCCCGGCACCCTGCAGGGGAGGCAGGAGCCGAAACAAACCGCGAAGGCGGAGAAGACTTGCGCGACCAGCTACGCGGTCATGCGAGGGAAGCCCGGAAGGAACTGCTTCAAGTCCGTATGGGAGATCACTCGGTCTTTCGTACGCCACAGCAGAACATCCTCGCTTGTAAGACTCTCCTGGACAATGTTGGCCCTTTACTTGGAGAGAACAACCCCGCATCGCCGATCATGGAACACATCAAGGCCATGGTAACGGCAGCGGCTGTCCAAGGCACTCGGGACCAACCGGCCAACTCGGCCAGGAGCTAGACTGCTACGAGTAGTACTCGGCTCAGTCGGCACACGCGAAGTCGCGGACAACACGCCCGCCGGAGTGCGAGCCGCGACCTCCGGCTTGACATGGCTGTCCCACACTATACCTATCTGGTTATAAAGATGCCAGGTCCGCGGGGCGTAATCACGATCCGTGGAGACGTCAAGTTTTCCCACCTCCTCGATAGGGAAAATTGTGACTTCGCCCAATCCATCGAGGCGGCGACTGAGTTGGACCAGATCCGGCAGGCATCCGCCACCCTCCGCGATGAAGGCGTTCTACCAAACAAGAAGCCAACTAGGTCAGGCAGCAGGCCTGGCAAAGATGATGAGTAAAGAGGCGCCCGACGTTCTTCCACGAGTAGATCAGGACATCCTCACATCACTCAGCGATACGCCTGGGGGCTCGCCTGGGCAAAGGAACATCAAGCAGTCGCGTCGGTGCTATACCTAAACGACTATTGTAATCCATGTTTACAATAAAATAAAGATAAGTTTTCGCTCACATTGTCTCAACGCTTATGCAATTCAGTTTCTGACTTGCTACTTATTTGTATGTTAATTAAGTAGTAAGTCGGGGGCTACACCTAATTAGGTGCGCAATCGCGCACCTAGTCTTTGTCTAACTCAACATTACTACCTCGAAGCTAGTAAGCCGGGGGCTACACCTAATTAGGTGTAGTCTGCGCCTAACCAATACCTAATCGATTTTTTTTCTCTTTTAAGTCTATGATGAAGCCTAGAAGTTTATTCGGGCCAGAGCCATAACTTAAGTAGAGAAAAGGTGCTTAGCATATGCCATGTCGAAAATGGAAGTCATATATATGGATAATTTACAAGTTCCTATATTTTTACAGAAAATCTAATTCTAAGTTGTCTAAAAGGCACTCGGCTGTCGGCTTCACTTCCTCGAGCAGCGCCATCGCCCCCTCCTCCGAGCAGGCGAAACCATCCTTGACAGCGTCAAGATCGATTTGAGGATAGTGCGACTTGACGATGCCCAGCACTTGACTGGAACCCATCAGGCCGACTTCCCTGAGCTGCACCTTCAGCTGCTGGGGGGCTTCGGTCCACCTCTGGATCAGCTCGGCCCAAGAGCTCGGCTCGACTTCGCCAGCATAAAGTTGGCGTCGAGTGGGTTACACCGCCACCAAAAGCTCATCATATCGCGCTTGCGCAATCTTGGCGTTCTCCTGAAGAACGTCATACTGCACCAACGTCTTCCTCCTATGCTCTGTCAAAGAACAGGGAGTACACGATCACATAACCATGTAAACACTGGGGTTCAGAGCTAGTCAGGTTTGGGGGCTTACCCTCCAACTCGGCGACGGCTTTGGCCTCCGACTTCTCCAGGGCCAGCTTCTACGCTTGAAGTCTGGCGATTGTGGCGTCGCGTGCTGCATATGATGCGGGACACAACGTCATCCAGTCACACACTAAACAAGCAAATTCTGACTTAGGTCAGGGTACTTACAATGGAGGGAGCCCGCAAGGTCAAACTTTTCGTCCTGCAGCTCCCGGCGCTCCTTGGCTGCCTCGGTCCGGACCCCGATGACCTCTCCTTCCACGGATTTAATCCGATCTATTTGGGGGAGGAAGTAATTGAGGAATTTGGTTTTCCTCTCGGAGTATTCACCAAGTTCCTGCGAAGACGAGGGATGGTCACCGTCCTAACTCGAGCAAAAGGAGATTTACTCCACAAATCAAAAAGCTTACCCGAGCCATTCGGCCGCACTCAGCGGCATACTCGAAGAAGGCTTTCCTCATCTCTTCCTCGGCCTCGTCATCAATAAGGGCCCAGTTCCCGGCCTCATCCCTCCAGCTCGCTGAGAGCTTTGGCTCAGTCTCCTTTGGGGGAGGTGGGGGCTGGCGGAGGATCTCCTCTACCATTGGCTCAGCCCCCACGCCACCCTCAGTGGACGGACTCGGGTCAGAGGCCGCGGCGGTAGCACCTCCCCCGACCCCAGTTCTCGACGCGGCTTCCGCCGGCTTTGCTGGTTGGGGCACCGCATCGGCGGATGGAGGAGGAGCCCCCTGACTCGGCTTGGCAGGCTCTGACGCCGGCTCGGTTGGGCGACTTGACGGAACCTCTACCGATGGTTTCCTAAAATAGGGAATATTTCGGTCATAGGAAATGCAAAGGAAGACAGTCGAAGGGTAGCGGAGTTGAGCTTACCGGCTGGTGGTCTTAATCTTGATGCCGGCACCCTTTCGAGAGGAAGCCCCGCTCGAAGAGGCGTCGGGTGGGCCTCTCGGCCTAGCTTGGGGGGTTGAATTCTTCCCCCCTTTGGCGTCGCACTACCGCCCGTCCTTGGGGGGTGAGTCCCCTGACTATACCTAGAAGCTGAAGTTGGTTGGCCCGTTCCCTCTTTGGGAGCCTCGCCCACCTTTGGCCTCGAGCTTCACGGGCGGCGCCCTCCGGGCGGCGGGACACTTTCCTCCACTAGGGGAGCCGGGCCCTTGCTTTTCTTGGCAGCCGGAGTGTCTTCAGGTTCTCCCCCTGGGCGCTTCTCGCCCTTGTTGGCAGGAGCATCAGGAGTTGGGGCCACGGACACGAAAGCTTGGCGATCCTACATAGGAGCATGGCATCCCCAAATAAGCTTCAACAACATGTTTGCCTGGTGTTCAACGCAAGTAAAAAATATATACTCGAATCTTACCTCAGAAGATGGATGGTTAAGAGAGAAGCTCCTGGGACCCCCAAGATTTGAAAAAATAGTTCTAGGAGCGAAGAACTCGGAGAGTCGATTGATGGTATCCGAGTTGGAGATTGGGACATCCGTTTCTCTAGTAGAATCGGATGGCCCGGTGTACTCGAACCCGAGCCTGATCCTCTCCTTGAGTGGCTGCACACGGTGTTTCGTAAAGGAAACAGCAATAGCAATGTCGGTCAACCCCTCTTCTTTGAGATGTTGGATCAGGTCAAGCAACTCGGTCACCTGACCCATTTCAGAGGAAAGAGTGGGAGAATTCCAAGAGGAGGAAGCTCAGGGCTTTCTCCCATCAAAGCAAGGAAGACTGGGGGGTTGGAACAGTAAAATCAATCCTGATGCCACCCCTTCAAAGAAGTCGGAAGCGGCAAGGCGAAATACTCCTTCTTGAGGCCGCTCCGGAGTTGGAATCCGGCCCCGCCGACTGCCTTAGGGGCGTTGTTGGTGGGGTTGGCCTTCAAGAAGAAGAGATGACGGAAAAGGGCGAAATGGGGAGAGATCCCCAGAAAAGCCTCACAAAGATGAACAAAAATTGAAAGTTGAAGGATGGAATTGGGATTCAAATGGAAAAGCTCAATCCCATAATGATGGAGCAAACCGCGAAGAAAGGAGGATGCGGGGAGTCCGAACCTGCGAGAGAAGAAGGATTCGAAGATAACAATCTCCTCTTGATGAGGAGTAGGGGAGGATTCACCTGCGGCTGTGTGCCAATCGTTGAGCTCCGGCGTTGGAAGAACGCCGGCGTCAATAAGGGCCTGCAGCCGCTCGTCGGTGGTGTTTGAGGTTGCCCAGTCCCCCGCCATTGGAATGTGGCGGATCTGAAGCTTGGCGATGGCGGTGGTGCTAAGATTGCTTGGAGGCGGCGGAAGCACGAAAACCCTAGCAGAGGATTTTGGGGGAAGTGAACGGTTTGAGCGCACAGTACAGTGCGAGCGTACCGGTTCAAACTCCCCGGTTGGCTTCGCTTAAAAGGAAGCGGGCAACGTTTCGTTTCCGCGCAAGGCGGGAAAGAAATGAAGCCCTAAAATTATCATTTCAAGAGTTGGGTACAGATCTAAGTCCCTGAGGACATGCTCTATAAGGGCCGTGGAGTGCACGATTCCATTCACTGTACAAGTGTCACTCGGGTCAGCTTAGTCGGAAAATAGCGCGCCCTCTGTTGGGCTCATTGCCAGTCTTCAATTCAAGGATTGGGCGCTTCCCAAAGTCGTGACCTAGCTTTTGATGTGCCCCCTGGGAAAGGTAGTCGGTTTGGCCTTTTTAAGCTAAACCGCGCATCAGAAGTTCTTCAAAATTGTCCCGGTGGCATATCTCCGGATCGTTTGTCATCAAGACAAGCACCACTTGGGTAAAAATCAATCTAGCTCTTGGCGTACCCCTTGGGGTCAATGGCTGGTTCGATTTTACAATCGGATTAGGCGTCAAAGAGTTACCTCTTCAGTTGGGTCTCAGTGGCACATCTTCGGATCGTTTGTCGCCGAGACAAACACCACTAGGAGGACCTCAACTTGGTGGCGGGCGTATTCCTCTGGGATCACTAGCTTGTGTTCGCATTAGTCGGATCAAGGCGTCTGAACACCCTACACAGGTTGTGGCGTATCCCATGCTGGATCGAATGTCGAGCTCTGCAAGTCAGGCTTGAATGCCATAAGTTGTAACAGGAGGATATTTGGGTAGCACTGCATACTCGGCAAAGTCCACTCTCCTGGTATGCCTCTCCGTGGGGCCATTAGCCAGCATTCCGATTCGTCGGGCTGGGTGCCAGACATCTTTAATAAACTTAAGAATTTTTCTCGAGTTCTTTGCAACTATGTTGTTTGATCAGCAGGTTACTCGGCGAGCAGATTCCGTCAGCCAGACGAAGAGTGACGTCACTCGGGTAAAACATCTGGAGGATTGCGAGCCGAACCCCGAATCAAGACAACCCAGTCCCGAAGCACTCGGGGGCTACTGTGGAAAACATGGGCCCTGGGTGTCCGAAGATATATAACAGGACGTACCACCTCCTTGGACCGAGTCAATTGGGCCTTCCAAAAGGTAGGCTTGGAGGACGGTGCGGCCCGGCATGATCTACAAGGAAACGGATTCGTTTCCAACTCGAATACATGGATATAGATGTAGCTGAATCGGTTATATCTGTATCTTCCATATACAGATTAGGGATTCTATCTGTAACCCGACCCCCTACGCTATATAAAGGGGGTCCGGGGACCCTAGTTCGGGATCCAATCCGACATCTTACAATCATCATTATCATCCACCATAATACAATCCACGAGCACAGGTGTAGGGTATTACCTCCCCCGAGGGCCCGAACCTGTATAAATTTGGCTCCTTGTGCTACCATCGTAGTTGTGATCTTTCGCATCGCCCCCTAAAATACATTGCCGACGCAAATCGTCGACAGAAACCCAGCGATAGGCTAGTCGGAATCGTCATCCTCAGATTGGATCTCCTCCAGATCGGAATCCAGAGGAGAGATCCTGAGGCGGTGAGGCTCGGCCGGAGTTGCGTACCACCTCCCCCGATAATGCGTGGACCGAACGAGGTTCGGATCACACAAACGAAGTTCCCCGAAGTCGCCGGCGAGGAAGCCGAGATGCCCGAAGATCAAGCCTTGGCCGGGGGCGTAGGTGAAGACGAATCCGCCAATGGAAGCCATCGAAGTCGATGAAGTTGATCGTGACGCTAGCCCCTACCTGGCACGCCAACTGTCGACGAATTGTATCGGCAATATATTTTATAGGGCTATGCGAAAGATCACAACTACGATGGTAGCACAGGGAGACGAATCTATACAGGTTCGGGCCCTCGAGGTGAGGTAATACCCTACTCCTGTGCTCGTGGATTGTATTATGGTGGATCTCAAGGATGAGATGTAAGATGATGACCAGAAGCTAGATAGGATATCAGATGTCGAACTAGGGGCCCCCGACCCCCTTTATATAGTGCAAGGGGCCGGGTTATAGATAGAATCCTTAATCCACATATGGAAGATACAGATATAACCGAGTTGGTTACGCCTTTATCTATGTATTCGAGTAGGAGACGAGTTCGTTTCCTTGTAGAGCAAGTCGGGCCGCGCCAGCCTCCAAGCCCGTCTTCTGGAAGATCCAATTGACTCGGCCCAAAGAGGTGGTACGTCCAGTAGTATATCTCCGGATACCCGGGGCCCATGTTATCCACACTAATTGGCCCCACGTCCGTACTACCGCCCGATGGCAGCGCGTTGTGGTGCTAGGAACCAATTTCTGCAGGCAACTGGTTAGCGACTTCCCGCTGCGTGCCTTCCTGCATGCCCGTCCGGTCCACTCTATGAGTCACCTCAGATCTGGCCAATCCACACTTATCCACAACCACTTCCTTCTTCCACTATCGTCCCTCCGTGTGCCGTGCACACAATGTGTCGGAACCACCTCGCTACGCGTGTGGCAGTGCTTGACAGCTACGAGTGTTGCCCCGTGCTCCACAATGCATTGTCAATAAACCGATTGCCCTCTTCTCATACCATGTAGCCTGAGCTACTCCTAACATCCTTATCCACATGCCGGACCACGTCCACATTCCACAATCACACACGCACTGGCATAGCAGCCCAATTACCAATGATCAATGTTTACAGTGTAATCATGCCAGACCCAATTACCAATTACCAACATCCTTATTCACCATTCCGAGGCGTCAAAGCCTAAAAATTATTAATTGGATCTAAGCAATGTCTAAGCAATTTTAACCAAGACTTAAGAGTCTAAATTATTTTATTTAACCTAACCAGGCTAACAAGGGGTGATCATCAAGGCAATCATATTTAGAGTCAAATGAGGGATGATTTCATCAAGGCAAGATCATCATGGTAAAGTAATAACAAGTAATTAACAAGGCATGATATATCATGACTAACAAGTTGGCATAAATACTTAAAGAGCATGCGATTTGATACTTTAAATGAAATATTTTAGAAAATTAGGTAATCAATATGATCTAACTGGATGTTAACTCGCCTTGTTCTTGTGAGTGAAGGGGGTCTTCTGGTTGCTCTTCGAAATGCTCCTCATGCTCCTTAGCGTCTAATAACGGAACGAATTCGAAGAACAACAAACAATAAATAAAACAACAAAGTGCAATGAGAGGGCATGATGCATAAAATGCAGCGGACTTAGACTAGTGATCGTGATTAGTGTTAGAAAGTTAGCGACAATTTATTCCTAGGTATCAAGGAAGTTCCTTGACTCTACTCATGTTTGTGAATTAACGAATAGTTATTGGTGGTGTGAGCAAAAACAAGTAAATGTATGATGATGATGATGATGATGATGCAATAAATACCCTAGTTAGAATACCCATAACGTAGCATATAAGTTTAAAATACTTTTGTCTGAAGTATTTCCTGAAAAGTATTAGGGACCTGCTGTCTTGGTGTTATAATTTAATTTAGTAAATTTTTGACAGTAAATGATAATTCCCTCGAAGAGGGGTTTTTAGTATCCTAGTTAAGCATTTATATAAAGGTTCAATGGAAAATTAGGTTTCAATATTTTAAAATTCATTTTTTGTGTTAATAAAGTTTTTGTAAATTTTTGGGAATTTAATGAGTTCATTTGATATTTAAAATAAATCAGGTTCTAATTCTGTATTATTAATACATATGGAAAATTAGTTTAAAGGCATGATTAAATTGTCGAGCGAGCACTAATGATGCTAAAATCATCCAATAAATTTATGTAAACTCTAAACTATGTTCATATTTCAATGGAAATTTATCATGAATTGAGGAGCTCAATAATTAATTTAATAAAATGGAAAGCCATTTTTAAATTACTATTATGAGGTTTTGATTTAAACAGAGACTTAAATGGTGTTACTATACCAAATTACAATTTTATTAGATCCAGCTTGCTATAAAGTATTTTTCAGAATTTTCCCATAATTTATGTGGGCTAATTACTATTTTTAATAAACCAAATTCATTATCTGGATTATTATAAACTAAAAAGCTAGAAATTTCATTTTGAACAGTTCTAGGCGACGTCCAGCACTGTGCAGTGGCTTAACGGGCGTGCGCGGCCCAACCGGCCTGCGGCGACTCACGTGAGGAACGCGTTTGCACGAGTGCGCGACCTAATGGAGAAAGCGCATTCTCTAGATTGTGCTTCCACTAAAACTAGCGTGTGGGGCCGGGCCCCACCTGTTAGCAATAGATCATTCTCTCACAGGAGATTTTAAATCAGATCGAACTGACATGTCGATCCCACATGTCAGCGGCCCACAATGCACAGTAATAGTGAACCATGGCACCAGCATGACGCTAGCGTCGTCCTTCCCGGTGAAGCGTGCGGCCGCGTGGAAGATCGGTGGTTAGCTAGTGCAACAGGGCCGTCCACAAAGGGTTCTAGGGCTCTACAAGATCAGGTGACTCCCACACACCCATGGGTACTGGCGGCGAGGCCTGGGATGGCCCAATGCGGTGGCCCCATGAGCGGCTGTGGCAGAGAGCTTTGGTGAGCATGACTAGAGCTAATCAGTTCGCCTTTGTTCCAATAAAAGCATGTAGTAGCTCTTGAGGGGCTAGTGGTTGCTCACCAAGCGGTCGGCTGTACTAGAGAGAAGACCAAGTAGGTCGGCGACATGGAGGGGCGGAAATTGGAATCGGGTCGTCGACGTGAGGGAACTCCGACGAAGATCAGCCTAAATTAGGTTGGGGGAAATGTGAGTTGGGTCCTGATGATGCTTTGGGCTGGAGGAATCAAAGAGAAGCTTACCAGAGAGGGAGAAATCCGAAAGGGGTGAAATGGGGAATTTTCGGCTGGCGGCGAGGGAAACTCATCGCCGGCGAGCTCTATGGGATCTCAGGTCGATTCCTTCAAGGACGGGGGAGGTGAGGGGGTGAGTGAACTATTGCTGAGGGCTCAAGGGATGAGAGGACTCGACACGGGGGATTTGGGCACTGGAGTGCCGCTGCAGAGGCGAAACAGAGGCGAAAGATCGGAGAGAGTGAGCTTAGGGGCTTTTATAGCCGGGCAGTCACTCAGGGAGCGAGAGAGAGTGAGCAAGAGCAAGGGCGAGATGGAGGTGCGGCCAAGCACATGGAGACAGGAAGCGACCGGCAGGGCGGTTGCGAGGACAGAGGGCAGCGGCGCGTGGGGCGCTGCGGGTCATCAAGTGCGAGGGGCGAAGGAACAGGGGTAAGCGGTGACAACGATGGTGATGGCGTCGCAGCAGAGCAGGCGTGGTAAGGGCGCAGGCGGCAGCCAATGCACGGGCGCGGGTGACGCAGGTGCGTAGGGATGGGTGGCCACGCGACAGGGAAGTCAGGTCTAGGGCGCCACGAAGGGAAGCGCGGCAGCGGCTGCGGCTGCCAGCGCGGCGTGGGGAGGGCGACGTACGGACCTCCGGTCTGAAGGCCAAGCGGTGGCACCAAGCTAGGGAGGGGGAGCCAAGAGGCTAAGCCGGGAAATGAGTGGTGGCCAATTGGCTGGCTGCTTGCAGTGGCCGTGCTGGCCCAAGCTAGGCTAACTGAGGGGCCCAGGTTTGGTACAAAATTACAAATTGGGGATATTTAAAATTGGAAAATTCAAATTGGATTTAAGTATTTGGTCAATGTCTCTATGCTAGGACTTGAACCTAGGAATTAAATAAGAAATTTGTAACCTTAGGAGCTTTAACCAGGTTTAAAATGCTAATTAGGATTTAGGGTGAGGAAATTTGATTATGTGACAAATACTCTCATGGTCAAAAAGGGATAGATTTTATGGCTAATTATTTGTAACTTCAGGGTTTGATAAAAGTAAGATTCTTTTTTAAGGTTATTAGCGACATTGGTACTAAATTTCAAAATAGGCTTGCATATATGCATACAAATAAATGCATATATCTATACATATATTTACAACATAGGTAAGGAAACTCTTCGCTAATTGCATCATATGCAACTGTTGTTTGTTGAGTGACATAAACATGTCCCGACCTCAACACAATGCCCCTAGGCCTAAAACATGTTTGATGGCCTAGTCAAGTTAAACCTATAATTTCCATATGTACATGTCCGACACATAACCCATCTAATCTGGATAATGAATGACACCCTACTTTGGTAGACTCACCATGTTGACACCTGATTTTGGCACTAGCCGATGGTCTAGAATATTCTAGAAATAGGCTTGGGCTTTGAAGAAGTACGGGCTAGAAACAGATGCAGAGAAGGCCCAAATCGAAAAAGAGATAGATATGGTAATAAGAGTCCGGGTCTGCTAGAACCTAAGGACATTAGGTATAGTTAGGCAAATTGAGAAGAAAACATCGAGTCTATATCAATCACGAAATGAGAGTCCTAGTTAGAGTCGAGGTCAAAAAGTCTGTATAAATGCTTAGCCCTAAGGGCGTGTAAAGAGGAATCACAACCAACACAACATCTACTTTTACCTGTTCATTACTTTTCATAGCATTAGGAGTAGTTTTCGTCGTATTTAGATTTCGACCTACTTGTTGCGCATCGCCTTTCGATCGGTTTTGAGATACACCTCGGGAGTTGCTTGCAAGTAAATACTGTCTCGATTAAGTTTGATCTACGGGTTTGTATCGGCTTTCGGTCGAAATACTATCTTGGTTGATATTGTTGTGCATCACTGTTTCAACCAAGGGTTAGGTTTCACCCTTCTTTCTACTGACTAACATATTCGTTGGCAGTAGACTGTTTATTCTTCGTTCTATCAGTTTATAGCTTGCTATTCGTCGATAGTCTGTTTACCATCTTTCTATTGCTTTGTTGATTTTATCGGCTTAGTGGCAGATTATTTATCCTTTGAACCTATTGGTTTAGATCTGATCTAAGCCAATAGTTTCGTTACCTTTTACTTTGCTCGGATCTGTTTCCAAGTGTTGCAGATTCGCCATATTATAGATCCAATCGGCTATCTGAAAGCTGATTGCATCTTACTCTTGCCGATTGTAGATCAAATCGGCTGGCATGCATTGAACCTGCTTCGATGCTGTTGGGGATCCAACTCTAAGCCCACATGCGTTGACATGAAGACCTTTTTTTACGTCAACACATTTTTTGGCACGCTTGGTGGGACCAATGGCCGATCAACAAGATCAGACTAACGTCAATGAAGGTAACATCCTCCGCTGACCGACGCTAACCTCACAGAGGAGCAACGTCAGGACATGGTGGCGAGGATGGAGGAGGTGAGGCATGCTTACCTTGGCTCCTTTTAGAAAAACCTTCACGGGAACACCGTGCAGAAGGAGGAACTTCCTAAAGTGGTGGATCCTGCTAAATCTCGTTATGAGATAACCCCCCAAGAAGTGTCGGAGTTGGTGCACTCATCGGTGCACCACGCAATGTCAAACCAATCACCGGCTTTCATTGCTACAATCAGTCTGGTGATCACTAATAGCGTCAAGGAGATAACTCATGAGATGGTGGCCAATGGCACACTATTTGCTCCTAGACTTGCTATACTGTCATACCTACAGTATACTATCAGCCAACAATAGCAAATCCATGCTACAATGGCTGCTAGGATAGCTACATCGGCTCTGGGAACTTCTCAGCCAATGAGGTACGGATATCTACCAACGTATCTACAAGCATCATATATGCCAGAAGCCAGACCATCAGAAGCACCGCCGAGTCCTCAGACCCGGGCTCCGGCGACATCTTTCCAGCAGGTGCACCAAACTCCTCAACCAACGCCTGCGAGACAAGCATACCAATAGCCGACCATGCCCGGTCAGGCATACTACGCCTACATGAGCCAGCAAATGGAGTATCAGGCTCCCCCCAGCCGATACCTGTTCTTGAGCTAGTTCCAGTCCAAACCCAAGCTCCTCAGTAGTCGTACACATCGACTAGACCTACGGCCCCAGAGCCTTGGACAAGGAATATGGCCGCCGACATTGAAACATACTGGGGGTATCGAAAAATAGCCAGGACCTGCTCGTCCGACCATCTTCACCCCCACATCGGGATCAGACTATTCCTTCGGTGGACATCTCCGCTAGGTGCTTAGGGGGGCAACTGGCAGACAACGAAAGATCGTCCCCTCTATCGGCTAACATAGCCGATCAGATTACTAACATCCTAAGGGATCAGTTCGGGATCCAACATAAGGAAAGATCATGGGGTATATGAAACCATATCTTGATTGGATGGACTAGTACGCTTCCCCCGTGGGGTTCAAAGTCCTAGAATTTACCAAATTCTCAGGAGATGAGTCGGCTTCAACGATGGAACACATCGGCCGATTCCTCGCTCAATACGGAGAAGGAGACCGATACGACCACCATTGTGTCAGGCTGTTTCCATTATCCCTTTCCGGGTCGGCGTTTACATGGTTTACGTCTTGCCTGCCAAATCCATCAACTCCTGGGCCGAATTGGAAAGCCGATTCCATGAGAACTTTTTCAACAGAAGCGCAGAGTTAAGAATTTCCGATCTTAGCATAGTCCGTCAAAAGTACGGGGAACCGGTTAACGATTACATCAAGCTGTTCAGGGATGTGAGTAATCGGTGCTACAGTGTGGCGCTACCAGACGCACAACTAGCCGATCTTGCGTATCAAGGCCTACTGTCGCAAATCAGGGAAAAGTTCAATGGACAAGAATTCTCTAATCTCAACAATCTGGTCCACCATGTATCGACTCATGAAAGCTAATTCGCAGAGCGTAAAGAGTTCAAGAATAAATTCAAGAAAGCCGAAGGCAAATCAGCTACATCAACTGTGCGTCAGATGAGGATGATTTGTCTGACGAGGATCCTGTGGAAGTAATTATAGCTGAATGGGTCAAGGGAAACAAGAAGCAACTAGTATGCACTTGGCTCAAACCTTCCAAAAGATGGTTGGAAGTCAAGTACTCGTTTGATGTGATGAAGTGCGATCGGATATTCGACCTATTGCTGCAAGAAAATCATATCCAGTTGCTTGAGTGTAACGTACTTCCATCACCCGAAGAAATAAAGAAGAAAAGGTGTTGCAAATAGCACAACTCGTACTCCCACAATACCAATGACTGCAATATCTTCAGACTGCAGATCCAATCAACTATTGAAGATGGAAGGCTTAAGTTTGAAGATAAGTGCGCGATGCAAGTAGACGTGAATCCTTTTCTCGTAAATATGGTTGAAGCATCTAGTAAAGGGAAGGAAAAGTTTCAGTCCTAAGCCGATGAGGTAGACAAACAAGACAAGCATGTCTCATCTAAGGTGACGTTCTCCAAAAGCGTCACCCAAATGGTCAACCAAAGTGTTAAATCTACTATCAGCTTGGTAAACATCTCCATGAACGTTTCGGGCACGTCCAAAATAGTGAAGCCCAAAGGTGACCCTAAGGCCGGTATGTGGTATCGGCTAGAGAGGGATAGGGAGGTGGTCTGCGTGGCACTGCAGCAAGGAGCGGGGCTCGGGGAGGTAGGAGCGGCGTGAGCAGGCGCCAGCCGCGAGTGTACCATCGAGGCCGTTGGCGGCGAGGTGGCGGCGTCTTGGCCTTCAAAGGCGACAGACGGAGACAGGACGTGTGCAAGGCTAGCAGAGGTGCGGGCGTGCCTGCTACGGCAGGGGCAAAGCGAGAGAGAGATAGAGAGAGAGAGAGGAAGGGGGCCACATTGGGCTGGGCCGGGAGAGGCTTCAGGGGAGGCTGGGCTAGAGAAGGGAGGAAAGAAGGGGGAAGGAGGGGCTAGGCCAGCTTGGGCGGCCAGGCCAAAAAGGGAGGAAATGAAGAGGGAGAAGGAAAGGGGAGGGTTGGGCTAGGCCCACAAGGAAAATAGAAAAATAGATTTTGAAATGGGTTTATAAATAAATCCTAGGCTAAGAATTTGAATTAGGTAAATTGAGTTAAGGTTTTAAATGAGACTTATAATTTGAGTTTAAAATTCAAATTTGGATTTTTAAGTTCAATTTGAATTTAAGTTATACTAAGTTGGCTTTTGAAATAAAAAGCAATCTTGGATATTAATAAAAGAATTTTGCTTTTCTAACTGAATTTTGAATTTAGAGATTTGAGATTTTAAGATTGAATAGTAAATACAAGGAAATTCAATTCAACTTTTGAATTTTGCAAACATTTTAAAACGGCCGTGTCCTTGGAAAGGGGCATGTCGCCTTGGTTGCTTCGTCGGGCGAGCCAATCCAACAGAGTTTCAGCTTCTTTTGGGCAGCGAGGGCAGTGACGGCAACAATAGCGGCAATGGTGACCAGGGAGGTATTAGGATTAAGGTAATAAAAAAAGGTGGGATTAGGGCATCTCCAGCAATCCGCCCCATTCTTCCCTGTCTCATTACTATTCGCATGCCACCTCATTCAATATGACTGTCTCATCACTATTCACCTCCCTCAACAACAATCCCATTAATATTCACACTCTCTATATTCACTATTTACTGTCCCATTCCTCACCCCAACACTATTTGCTACAGTGATGGGGCATCAAAATGGAGGCTAGAGTTGCCCTTAGACCTCGGCGTTGGATCTGAGGAGGCTATGGTTGGTGGCATCGTCGGCTCCATGCGTGAGAGGAAGGAAGGCCTCTCCGAGCGTGCTTGCTATGGCGCGAGAATGAGGAGTTTTTGGTGTTTGTTGTTTGGGGAGAGGGGGCTAATTTGGGTTTTGTGCAGGGAGACTCCCACGCCAGTAGGTTCGGCAACAACGACAACGGTTGGCAAAGATGCCCACTTGGCCTTGTTGTCCTCGAGAGGAGCTGTTACGGAGTGTCAAGCTGCCTCGTTTACTGATGATATTGATCTATTTCTCCATCCCCAACTGAGGGTGAGACTGCAGGAGGTGGGGCTGGTGGCGCCACCATTTCTGCTGTTCGTCGTTGTCGGCGTCGGTGTGAGGAGAAGGTTGCGCTTCTTCTAGGCTGTAGCGAATTGGTCAGTGATCTGCCCTAGTATGCTTCTTTGTGGAATTCTCGTGTTGAACAGGTGGCTTGTAAGTTGGAAGTTGCCGAAGGAATGAACTAGGAATCCCTTTTTCTCAAAAAAGGCCTGGTAGTTTAAACAGGGCTACGTCCCTACGATAGAAAGTAGAAGAATTTTTTTATATTTTATTTATTTATTTGAAATAAAAATAATATCATGTTTATTATTATTAAAAAATAGATGCCCGTTGCCACGCAGTCGGGTGAGACTAAAAACCAGCCCGACCAACAGGCAGATTTTACTAATCCTGCCCAATGGAACGGCGGGTAGAGTGATATGGCGAGCAGGGGTAAATCTAGCTCGTTGATAGGGCTAGTTTTCTATTCCACCCAACCAAAGGGATGATTAGATTGGATATTTAGTTCCCAAGTTCCCGCCTAAAGTCGCTCAAACTGGACATGTTTGCATCTTATGTCCAGCTATCCAGTAACTAGTGATGAGATTGCAAAAATCACCTCAAGTGCATACACAACATTTTATCTCCCATTAACTTGCACATTCCAAGGAAAGATAACAAAAATCAACCTGCATTATTATTCGTTCAGTCATTTGACTACTAATAGTGAGTAGCGCTTGGAGGAAGGCAATCCGACACACATGGATGATGATGCAATTAAGCAAAACAATGCCAAATTGGTTTGCATGGTTTTATCCATGCATGATCTAGGTTTTGGATTTATTCACATGTCCATCTTCTTCTTTGGAGCTCCGATCCGGCTCGTGATGATTTCAATCCGCTAGTATCTCTTTTCTTTGCTTTTATTTTTAATGACGGTCTCATGCATAGTCATGATCAACATTTGTGTTTTGAACTGAGGTCACTGTTAAGTAGGATTACTGTACAGTGCATACTGCTAGCACCGTATCAAGCCACAGAACCAAGCTTCATAAATATTTCATTATTGATTTTATATATTGCAGAATAGAAAATACCTTTTTGGTTGGACGGGACAGAAAAACAGCCCTACCAATGGGCTAGATTTATCCTTGCCTGCTACATCACCCTACCAGTCGTTCCATTATTTGGGATTATTAAAACCTGCCCGTTGGTTGGGCTGCTTTTCAGTCTCGCCTAACCATGTGGCGACCGCGTCTATTTTTTTAATAATAATAAATGGGATATTATTTTCTTATTTCGGGATAAAATGAATAAAAAAATAAAACTCGAAAGTAGAAACTGCTTGACAGGCCTCTATATTAGGTCTCTAGGCCGTAACGTGGGCCTATTTATGTGAACGTTTGAGCCGGCCTGGTCAGGCATTGAACGGCCTAGGATCATTAGGCCAGCGAGATTGCACTAACCAAGGCCACCAGGCCGCTTGCGCTCAGTCCACACGTTACCGCGCGGCCCATCAGTGGCCATGTGCCACGTATCAGGTATCCGACATTCCGACGGTAGCCGAATGCTCACTCGGCGGCTCGGCGCTCGCTCGGTTTCCTCGGCTTCACACAGTTGCGTGAGCCAGCGCCTGGCGGCCTCCCTCTTGGCCTCTTCCCCCCTCCACCCACCGAGCTTGCCTTCGACGCGCGCCACCACCCCAAGAGATGGCCGCGGCGGCGGCGCAGGCGAACGGGGACGCTCGCGGCCGCGGGGTGCCGCGACCGACCAACCCGATGGTCACGCCGCTGCTCACCGACCTCTACCAGTTCACCATGGCCTACGCCCACTGGAAGGCCGGCAAGCACCTCGACCGTGGCGTGTCAGAACCCTAAGCCCCGATCCCCCCTACCTCTATCTATCTATCTGTACCGATCGATTCGTGGTATTTGCGGAGGGAACGATCGGTTTGGCCCTGCTCGATTGGGCATGGGAGAGGCCTCGCTGCGTGTTGTTTTGGAGTTTTAGCTATGGATTTTGTGAGGTCGCGTCCGAATTCGAGCTGTGCATGGGGATTTTGGGTTAAGCTTGTGCTCAATTTTGAGCGCATGTGGGCTCTGTTAGGTAATTTGACCAATCAATTCACTATACTGAGTAGCGTTTTCAAGGGTTTATGTGTCTATATATCATTGAATTTGGTGTAGCCTACTTAAACCTCACTAGATTCATTCTCTTCGAAGGTTGATTTACATACTAGCACAAGTCTAGCCTACTTAATCACAATTATGAATTGTGTTTATCTCAATATCAAACTTGCTTAAGTACATCATGCACATGACGATCACTCATTATGTACTGTGATATGTGGACAAATGGCGCTCTACTGTTCAAAGAATCACCCTAAACGTTGGTTAATTACACGGCTTCTGAATCATTAAGCTAGTCTGGTACGAGCTTGCTTGGGATGAGCTCGCCTGTACGCGCACGTGCCCGGCCTGAGTCCCGGCCGCACGCTGCTTGCCGACGTAATCATCGGCCGTAAAGGTAACTTGGCTGTTTTCGGAGCCACTGCCTCAATCACTATTTTTTGTGGCAACAAAACGTGTCGTTTTCTTCTTTCTTTTCTCATTATATAATCTCCTAACAAACTCCACAAGACTAGGCAGATAAGCTGCTAATAACAACCGTCTCTAGATAACTAATAACAACCAATTTAGATAATAACTACTGGAACAAACTCCTACTAACCCATCAACCGTGCTGGTTGGCCCAACTCGGCAGCACGGCCTAGCCGCTAGTCTTTCCTCCTCCTATAGTAGACTTGGTCCATATCATTACTTCCCTCCTGGAAAACAAGCTTGTCCTTAAGCTTGCAGTTTGGGTAAGATCTCTAGAGAACGACCGCATCCACTCAAGTAGCTTCATCTTGTGGTTCGCCAGCCCAATGCACCAGGAACTGACGATGTCCATTAACGAACCTTTGCGCAAGGAGCTGCTGTGGTTCTGCCTGGGTCGGTGCTGCTGAAAGAGCCACTTCTGCCAGTAACGGTGGAGGTTGTGATGGGGGACTGCCCTTGTACGCCTTCAGCAGCGATACATGAAACACGTTATGAATGCGGGCGGTGGACGGCAGCGCAAGGCGATATGCTACCGTTCCCACCCGAGCTTCGACCATATAAGGTCCATAAAAATGTGGCACCAACTTGTGGGAGTGACTCTCCTGAGCTGTGGCCGGACGGTGTTTCTAAAGTTTCAACCACACCTAGGATCCTACTTCAAAGTGCAGTTCCCGATGATGCTGATCATCTTGTTGCTTCATTCTATTTTGAGCCCGATGAAGATGCTCCCTTGCCGCTGCTAGCATAGAACCCCGATTCACCAATTGGCAGTCTATTGAATCAATGGCGGTGGCACCCTGCTGGTACGGGAGAAGAGGTGGTGGTGCCCTCCCATAAACCAACTCAAATGGCGTCATTCGAAGAGCGGAATGGAATGAAGAATTGTAGCAAAACTCGGCCCATGGAAGCCACTGAGCCCAGGTTGTCGGGTTGCCCGCGGTTAAGCATCGTAGATGTATCTCAATGGTACGGTTGACCACTTCCTTCTGTCCATCAGTCTGGGGGTGATATGCCGATGAGAATAGCAATGTCATTCCGATACACTTGTTCCATCAGTCTGGGGGTGATATGCCGATGAGAATAGCAATGTCATTCCGATACACTTGAACAAGTCCTGCCAGAAGGCACTGAGAAACATCGGGTCTCGGTCGGAGACTATGGATTCGAGAATCCCATACAGTCGAACCATTTGGTCAAAGAAGAGCTTGGCTACTGTGGGTGCCATGGCAGGGCGGGAGAGTGCTATGAAGCGTGCATATTTTGACGGTTTGTCCACCACCACTAAGAGTGCTGTCTTGCCAAATGACTTTGGAAGACCTGTAATGAAGTCCATTGAAATGCTTGACCAGATCTGTTGAGGCACTTTTAGAGGCTGCAATAACCCTACCGGAGACAATGAGCTCGTCCTATTGCGCTGGCAAGTGATGCAGTTGGCCACAAAGTGCTCCACCATTTGGCGTTGGTGTGGCCAAAAATATGACAGCTTTACTCTCTGGAGCGTCTTCTAGTCACCTTCATGCGTTAGGTCATGAATGAATGCAATGATGGCATCGATCACTGGTGATATTGCTGGAACGAAACATTGGTTGTGATAGTAGATGACCCCCTTCACGTGCCTTCCAAGCATCTGATGGATCCGGTGGCGCCTGGCCTACTGTTTCCTGATCTGTCGCCAATACCCCCATCTGTGAAGCAGTTCGAGCGACGGTCGGCGTTACGAATGGCCGTCCTCCTAGCGCCTCCTCTCGAGGAGCGGTCTGGCCCTCCCCAACCCACGCCTGCAACTCCCTACAACGCCTCTTCACTTTAGGGTCCACCTGCAAGATCTCTAACCAGTTCCTGTGGGTGATATCTTGAGCAACCGACATAGCCTCACATGCAGGTTCCTCCTACGGTATCCTTGATAGGGCATCAACAGCTTGGTTTGCCTTTCCTGGCTTATACTCCACCTAGAAGTCGAAGCCTATCAACTTACTGAGCCAGTGCTGCTGTGGTGGTGTCACGAGTGCCTGTTCCAACAAGAATTTTAGGCTGCCATGATTCGTGCGCACTACAAATGGGTGTCCCCACAAGTAAGGATGCCAATGTCGAATCGCCTTGGACAGCCTTATGAGTTCACGTTCATAAGCCGTCAGCTTTGCGTGCCGTTCCGCTAGCTTGCGGCTATAGTAGGCGATGGGGTGGCCCTTTTGTTGTCAAACAGCTCCAATGCCCACTCCTGATGCGTCGCACTCCACTATGAACGGCTCAGCGAGATCTGGCATTTGAAGCACCGGCGCCTTCATAAGCATCTGTTTAAGACAAACAAAAGAATTTTCGGCATCGGCGTTCCAGCCATAGCTATTGCGGCGAAGTAATGCGGTCAAGGGCTCAGCCACCGCTACATAGTTTTGGATGAAACGCCGGTAGTAGCCGATTAGCCTGAGAAATCCTCACAGGGCTGTCACTGAAGTTGGCCGTGGCCACTAGAATATGGCCTGCACCTTGGCTGGATCTACCGAGACGCCATTGTAGGAGATGACGTGCCCAAGATACCCGAGGCTCTTTGGGCAAAGGCGCACTTGGTCTGCTTGAGGTGAAGTTGGTGCAAACGTAGGAGATCAAATACCAACTGCAGGTGTTCGAGATGGTCTTCTGCGATGCGGCTATACACCAAGATATCGTCGAAGAAGACGAGCACAAATTTGCGCAAAAACTTTTGTAATACCTCATTCATCAAGGCTTGGAAGGTGGAGGGTGTGTTGGACAACTCGAAAGGCATCACGAGAAATTCGTAATGCCCATGGTGCGTCCTGAACGTCGTCTTTGATACGTCTTCCTCATGCATGCGGACTTGGTGGTAGCTCGACCGGAGATCCAACTTCGTGAAGTAGCGCGCGCCCCGCAATTCATCTAGAGTTCTTCCACCATGGGTATGGGAAATTTGTCTTTTATTGTGTGGTTATTCAATTCCTAGTAGTCTACACAAAACTCTCCATGTGCCGTCTGCCTTTTTGACTAGCAGAACTAGAGATGAAAAAGGAGAACCACTTGGCCGAATGATCCCTTGTTGGAGCATCATGTCGCACTACCTTTCAATCTCGTCCTTTTGACGATAGGGGTATCAGTAAGGTCGCACCACAATGGGATCTGTTCCTTTTGCCAAGCATATGCGATGATCACACTTCCGCGGAGGTGGCAACCCTTGTGGTTCCTAGAAGATATCGTCGTAGTCATGGAGAAGTTGTTGTGCTGCCTGCGCCTTCTGGAACTCAGTGTGCCACAACTGCGGTGGCCTCCTCTGCATTCCATGTAGGAGTGCCTTCATTCCCTTGTGCTCGAAGGACATGGTGAGGTTCCCAAAATTCCATTGGACGTCCCCCAGCGAGCGCAACCATTGGATTCCCAGTACAGTGTCGAAGCTTTTCAGGGGAATAATGATGAAAGGTGCCTCAAACCAGTGTTCCTCGATAGAGAATTCCACCTCCGATACAGTACCCATACAGGGCAGCTCCCCACCTCTTGCCACCTTGACATACTGAGGGCCCAAAGCCGGCTGTTCCCATGCGAGTCGGCCGGTTGCATGCCCACTCATGAAATTGTGCATGCTTCCACTGTCAATGAGGCCGTGTAATACCCACCCTTGGATTGTGAGCACGACCTACATGGTATCGCCCTGTTTGGGTCCTAGGACGGCTAGCATTGACAGGGACGGCTCGTCGTCGTGTACTGTTCCCATGCGAGTCGGCCGGTTGCATGCCCACTCATGAAATTGTGCATGCTTCCACTGTCAATGAGGTCGTGTAATTCCCACCCTTGGATTGTGAGCACAACCTACATGGTATCGCCCTGTTTGGGTCCTAGGACGGCTAGCATTGACAGGGATGGCTCGTCGTCGTGTACTTCCTCCTTTGCTTCTTCCTCTCTCTACTCCTCAACCTCGATGTGAAACAAGCGCTTGCATCGATGATTGCGGGTGTAGATCTCATCACAATTATAACACAGTCCCTTTGCTCTTTGTTCCGCGATCTTGTCCGCATTTAGACGTCACCGGACTGGAGCTGAGGCCGAACTGGCCAAGGGCCCCGTCGAGGTCGCGGGTGCTGATCCTGGATGGCCTGGCTGTTGCATCATTGTTGCGGATGCGGCGATTGTGGATATCGATGTCAGTGTAGCACGTCCACTCCCTGAATTGTAGGCTGGCATGCTTGATGGCGCAGCGAGGCTTGCTGGCACGCCTCTATTGAATGGTGGGCGAGATCGCCCAGCCGTTGACATCCCCTAGATTGCCTTGGCGATCCAGGCTTCCTTCCGGACTTCCGCCTCCCACGCAAACATGATTGCCTTTGCCAGATCACGAGGTCTTTCCCTGTGGACATCGATAGCCAAGGCGGCTGACAGTCCGGCAGTGAAGGTTTCGATTTGATCGGTCCTCTTCATCCTGGTTGTCCGCGCGAGTAGCCGCTGGAATTCGCGCGCGTACTCATCCACCCTGCTGCTTCCCTGCTTCAGGTTCACAATATCTCCTAGGGGCCCAGCCGTTGAGTGCCTAGTGAATCGATGCACAAAGGTGTGTAGAACTCCTCCTAGGGTATCCATGATTCTTCCTGCTGCCAGTTGTCCAGCACTTCCTAGGCTTCTCCTTGAAGATGATGCCCTGCCACTTCGACATATTCTCCTCAGGAATTTGGTGCACACGGAAGAAACGTTCGCACTTCCGTAGCCAACTCAGTGGATCCTGCGAGCCATCATAGTCTAGAAGATCGAACCGGGGTGGGCGAGGAGCCCACTTGCGGTCCCCTTCCTCACCTCGGTCTCTGCTTGCTCTGGGCCTTCTGCTGGGATCGTGCTCTTTCGCGCCCATTGTTCCTAGCGGCGCCAGAGTTAAGCGATGGCGTTCATGCTCGCTAGGGCCTAAGCGATGACCTAGGCGGCTAGCCCGCCTATGTAGTCCGAGACAGTAACTAGACGGTTCAAGAGGCGGCCCTATGAGGTGTCTAGATGATGATTATATGGTTTAAAATGGTGATTAATGATTGTGACTTGATTATGTAAAAGATTTTATTTGAAAAAAATATAATTTGTCCTCTAACATCTTAAATACGGCGTATAGCGCGCAAATCAGTTTGGCCGCCTAGGCGGCGCCTAGCGCCTCGCCTAGGCCGCCTAGGCGCTAGGAGGCCCCTCTCCGCCCGCCTAGCACCTAGCGCCTCGGATAACCTTGCGCCGCCCCAATGTTTGCGACCGCGCATCCTCACGTTGCCTACCCAAGCCATCACGTAGCTGCAAGTTGTTGCCTGGATTTGCTGCGGAGGCCTCATGATCCAGGTTCTCAGCGTGGGCTTTTTCCTTGTTGATCTTCAGCATCTCCTCTATCATGGCCTTCATCTCCTTCACGTCGGCCTCCAATTGTCCAACGCGATCCTCCATGGTGGACATGGTGCCAGGGCCTGATGGCTCTAGTACCAATTTGGTACAAGCTTGCTCGGGATGAGCTCGCCCGTACGTGTGCATGCCCGGCCGGAGTCCCTGCCGCACGCTGCTTGCCGATGTAATCGTCGGCCGCAAAGGTAACTTGGCTATTTTCGGAGCTACCACCTCAATCACTATTTTTTGTGGCAACAAAATGTGCCGTTTTATTCTTTCTTTTCTCATTATATAATCTCCTAACAAACTCCACAAGATTAGGCAGATAAGTTGCTAATAACAACCTTCTCTAGATAACTAATAACAACCAATTTAGGCCTTGTTCTCGTCAACTTATTTTATCGGACTTATTTACCTTATTTGACTTTTCTTCTAACTTCGAGGGCTTCCCGAGGTAGCCTCGAGAGTCGGATCCGCTTCGTTCGACTTGTGTTTTAAAGGTTTTAGACAAGTCTTTGAGATAGAAAAAAAAGGATCGAAAAAACAAATCATTTTTCATTTAAATGAAAATAAGCGCTAACCCCAAATAAGACAAATAAGACCTTATAAGCTGACAAGAACAGGGCCTTAGATAGTAACTACTGGAACAAACTCCTACTAACCCGGCAACCGTGCCGGTTGGCCCAACTCAGCGGCATGGGCTGGCCGCTAGCCTTTCCTCCCATAGTAGACTCGGTCCATATCATCGTCATTTGGATGAGGGTGACCCACTAAGGTCAACTGTTTCTCTAGGCCTACTTGGAAATGTACTGTAGGTTTACAAGACTGTAACTTAAAAGCTAGTTTGGTTTAATTTTACAATATGATATTGTATGGTATTGTCACTGTTCTTCCACTTGTCAGTTTTTAAATTGAATCTTATGCCTTTGTAGCTGTTGATATTTACTGTGAACTTCAATGTTTTCAGCTTTGATCTTTACTTTCGCAAAAATCCTTTTGGCGGTGAGTTCACCATATTTGGTGGCCTTGAAGAGTGTATAAGATTTATTGCTAACTTCAAGTTAACAGAGGAGGAAATCAGATTCTTGCGGTCAGCCATGCCTACATGTGAGGTAGGAATGCCAATCTTGTACAAAAATCTGGGTCTTGTTATTGAAATCTCTGCACTCTGTACAGCTCATGCCCATGTATGAATGGGTATAAACGTTTTGAATGCTTATACAGGTGGAGGGAGGAGGGGACCAGGGGGAGCCTTCTGAGTAGTGAATGTGCCCCCTGAACCCATCCATCCAGACCCTCATGAGCAATCAAAACCCACAAAACAATTGTAGATGCTGCTAATGTTCTTAACTACACTTGTTTCTCTTTAGATAATAATTATTGTTACCATATTTCTGGCAAATCATGTATTTTTTCCTTCTTTTGTAGGATGGATTTTTTGAGTACCTGAGTTCACTTGACTGCTCAGATGTTGAGGTTTATGCCATCCATGAGGGTTCTGTTGTCTTCCCTAAGGTTCCACTGATGAGAATTGAAGGACCTGTTGCAGTAAGTACCAGGAGTAAGTTAGCAAATAAATTTCACAGCAGTAGCTCTTGCAGTTTGACTTTTAGTTCGACATGTGTCCATCCCAGATTTCCAATATTCTTAAAACACTGAGGTTTTGATTTTTGTCCCAGGTTGTCCAACTTCTTGAGACTCCATTTTTAAGTCTTGTCAATTACGCTTCGTTGGTTACCACAAATGCTGCAAGGCACCGACTCGTAGCAGGAAAGTCGAAGAATTTACTTGAATTTGGACTTCGACGGGCTCAAGTTGGGTTTACTTTTGTTTTCTTTTTCTTCTTTTCATCTATTAACCTCTGAATGAACTTATAAACACTTGTCTATCAGGGGCCTGATGGAGGAATCAGCGCTTCAAGATATTCTTATATGGGAGGATTTGATGCAACAAGGTATGGTGTTCTCAAGCAATGAATTAAGTACAGTAGCTGCACTATTCTGTGTGTTTTGAGTTGGGAATTCTATCTGGCCTTCAAATTTTTCGTTTGGTTAATAGCTTTATAGATTATTTTCTGGATGCTCATGGGTATTTGTCCCACATAACCTTGAATTCCTTCTGCTATTGATGTAACCTGTCATTAATTGTATAGAATAGTGATACATGATTTCTTAAGAATAAAACATGCAACTTAAAATCCATGTTAAACAATCATTAGATGATACATATTCTTACCCGTCTGTCTTCCTGTACTCAATATTTGTATGCTTGAATCAACATTGATGTGAAGACTGAAGACCCTGCAATGCTTATTGAAAGAAGTGTATTATTTTTATAATCTTTACATGCTTTTCCTACATGAACAGCAATGTTGCAGCAGGAAGGTTGTTTGGGATACCTATACGTGGGACTCATTCACATGCATTTGTGAGCTCTTTCTTGGTTAGTGTTCACCTTTTCCGTCCAGATTTTGCTTTCTTCATGAATAGTGTTACTGATATTGGTATGGCCCATGGGCCAAGCCGTGCGAACAGTACCCACGGTAATGTAGCAAGTGAACAGTACCGCGTACTGTAGCACGGGATTAGGTTAGGTAGTTGGATTAGATAAGATTAGTTACGATTTCTTTCTTAGAGTTCAAGTTAATCCTTCCTATAAAAGGGAACGCCATGTATCTTTCTTATTCACCCAAGCAATGAATTAGTTTGAGATCAAATCTCATAGGCGGTGGCTCCGATTAATAGTCTAGGCGCTAGCTTCGATATCAGCTCGATTCGCCCACGTCAAGGGCCGTATCTATCCTTGTTGCGTGCTCAGATCGTGCACGTAACAATTTGGTATCAGAGCTGGACGGTCCCTTGGGATGGTGTTCCGCTCCTGGTACTATGACGACGACCAGCGTTCCTTCGATCAGCGACGCCGAGAAGAGCGGCCAATCGGCCGCTACCATCGACGGATCGGCGAGGAGCGGCGTGCCATCGATCCACCCTCCATGAAGGTTTCCATTGGTGACCTCGTGGATCTAAAACAAGGTGAAGGCCGCATCAGCGACTACGCACGCGAGTTCCAATGGCTGCTCAACCGAGCGCCGCAGATGAGGAGAGAAGACGAGATCGATGCCTTCATCGCGGGTCTACCTGCGACATCAGCGAGAGATGTTCGTCGTGCTCGGCCGCGTGACCTCACAGATGCAATATACTTGGCACGTGAGGCAGAGCACGAGGAGGATGCCGGAATCGCGAAGGCGGCACCAACCCAACACCGACCGGCGTTTAGTCGCGGGGCTGCCGAGCAGACCGATGCTAATGCGGCATAGCAGAATACGTCTATCACCAATTTGGCCGCGAAGATCGACCACCTCGCCAGGAAGGTTGCGGACCTCGTCCAGACGTTAGGTAAGAAGATGGCTGCGCCCGCTGATTCGACGCAGGAGATGTCCGACGCCAGCATGGCGCAAGCCACCGACGTCAACGACGACACCAAGCAGGGCGAGGAGAACGACGACGGCGGCGGTAACACTGACGTCATCAGCGACATCAAGCAGCAGGAAGGTGATATAGCTGACAACGCCTTGATGATCTCTTCTAAAGCTATGGTCCCCAAGGTGGTGAAGGTCCAGCGCGAGCAACCTTACTGCGCTCATACTGCGCTCAGCCCTTCGTCGCTTCACGTCGAGCGCGTCTTCAATGACCACGACGTCGCCATCATCACCATCCAAAAGAACGTGTGCGTGCTAAGCCAGCACGACTATGTCGTGCGCATGGTGACGCGCTCTGGCTTCAACATCGACGTGAAGTTCTCGGGCGTCAATGCTTCAACCTTGAGGACAAGGTTGATTCGCAAGGAGAGAGTAATGATACGGCCTATGAGCCAAGCCGTGTGAACAGTACCCATGGTACTGTATCGTGTGAACAGTACCGCGTACTGTAGCATGGGATTAGGTTAGGTAGTTGGATTAGATAAGATTAGTTACGATTTCTTTCTTAGAATTCAAGTTAATCCTTCCTATAAAAGGGAACGCCATGTATTTTTCTTATTCACCCAAGCAATGAATTAGTTTGAGATCAAATCTCATAGGCGGTGGCTCCGATTAACAGCCTAGGCGCTAGCTTCGATAACAGCTTGATTCGCCCACGTCAAGAGCCGTATCTATCCTTGTTGCGTGCTCAGATCGTGCACGTAACAGATATTTCTTGGGCAAAATATTTTGACACAGTTTGTTTATCATCATTCAGATAGTGCAATCTTGCTTTGTTCTTTAGGCCCTCTCTTTCCCATTTGTGTGTTTTCCTGCTGGGACCAATCCTTCGTAGGTTAAGAAAGGATGACTCCATCCAAATAGATTGTCGTGTTTGGACCACAGTTTCCTAGCCAGTCTGCACTGGATACCTACATCAACATACTTCATTAATCAAAACAGATGGTTAGTCAAGCCCTCCCACCTTGATATCAAATGCAAATAGTGTGAAAGAAGTATCTATATTTGGTCAATAAGGCCAAGGCCTGTTGTGCTCATGAAATAGATAACATTTGGCTAGTACACTTGCATAGTGTTCACCTAACCGAGATGCAATGGAGTTGGCCATTTCAAAAAATCATCCCATCAGGCAAATGTACAAGGTGCAGTCAGGGATCAAATCCAGTGTTGTGATTAATGAGATGTTTCACATTCTGAGCCTTGCAACTATTATCATCGAATATTTGTTCTGGGCGAGAAACTAGATATATTTAATACTGTTGGTCTTCTGCTCTAATGTATTATCTGTCTGTAGGGTCTTGATGAAATCATTGACAAGGCACTACCTAGTGCTGATGGTTCAAACAAGTGTGAAGACTTTGTTTCTCTGGTGCAGAATTGGCTGATCCGGATTCAGGTGTGAGTAAAACACCAGCCGTGGGGTTAATTCCTGTGCTCATGTTACTGAAATCTGATATGAGTTTTACCTTGCATCCTGGACAATTTAACCGTTGTTCAAAGCTGATCCTCAACATTGCCACTTTAAATGCTATGTTTTTTGTAAATAAACTTTATACAGTCCTTGTTATGTCATGTGACCTGTTAGTTTAAGTGGTGACTACTTGAAGTTGAAACAAGCTAACATTTCTTGTAAATTTTATGCAATTAGGAGTATTTATAGTTAAACAGATGACCTTGGCTTTACACTTTACATTATACATACTACATAATCAGCTGCTATAATCTCAATAATATTATTCTCCTGTCTTGGTCAAGTCGAAGTACTCTAACCCTCATCCAGTACTGAGCACGATACTCATTTAGTGGTAATAGTGTTCTCCATTATGTCTTTTTGCGTCAATTTTTTTATGGGGTCGTTCTGATTTAACTGTCTAAATAGTGACTTTTATAAAAAAAAATCAAGATCTCTTCTATTTCATTTTAAGAGTTGGAAATTATGTAACATCTTCACTATCTGCTCATTTTTTAAATTATGAGTTAGTATTGTTTATATGACAAAGGCTATTCTACCAACATTTTCCAATTGTCTTGACAACCCATGCAAACTAACTGTTTTGCCTGATGTGGCTTGAGCAGGCTTTCACTTGCACTTCTTTTGTTATTCATGAATGCTCTCCTGCATGCAAGTTGCAACAGAATATTTCTGTGATTTGTAGCTGTAGAACTTATAGTTAGTAATTTACGTTGAACTATTAACCACTGAAAATCTATCGTTATGTTATTCTCAGGATGTTAGTTCATTGCGTGGTTCCTTTGGTGGAACAAATCAAAGTGAATTGGCTGCATTCACATCATATGCATTGGCATTTCCAAATTCCTTCCTAGCCCTGGTGGACACATATGATGTAAGTTGATCTTACTAATGGATGTTTTCGTGTAACCGGCTAACATTGTGGATGCTGTAATAACTTCTTCACAAAACAAAAATTAAAATGTGTTTTCTTTGTCATGCTCAACATAACCTGTAATTTGTTTAATGTTCCTTTTATTTGATTTTGGATTGAAGCCTGGACATTTAGCTTGCATAGTTAGATCTGTGAACTTCTGTATTTATTTTATCAAAGTCAAATTTAAAATGTGCTAACCTTAGTTTTTAACAATTATGATAAATATTTCAGGGCTAACCTTGACAAATGACTGCATTAACTCTTGTTCTTCCTGAGCATTGCTGATATTTTGGTATATGTCATTGCTAGGTTATGAGAAGCGGAGTGCCAAACTTCTGTGCTGTCGCTTTAGCCCTCAATGAAATGGGGTAATTTTGCCTCAAACTTTTCACACATAATGGAAAGTTTTCCTGTTTTGCTCAATTTGCCTCTATCACATGGGAAGTTGTAGTTGATAAATAACGCAAAATAAAAATAAAATGGCTCTCTCACTTTGGGTGTTTCCTTGCTTGTACATTTTAATTTCTACACGTGGTTACTTATCCTGTTCCCAGTTTTCCTTCAGTGGTACATTGCGTTGTTGAGTAAGTACACATGAAATAGCTACTTCTTTCACACTTAATGGTTTATTGCTACCAACCAGTTGCACCTTGAAGTTATTATAAGTAAAATGAACTGTCTACCGAGTCTTTTTAATAAGCACATCAGGCATAAGAATCCACATCAGCGCATAGAACCATGGCCCCTTAGCTTTTTGCTCTTGTAGTAACCTTAATTGAATTATTTTTTCCATTACTTTAGGAATATAGATTCCATGCGTTGCTGAACTTTAGGACTTCAGCTTTGCCTGTGAAATGTTTGTTGTATTGATATTTCAACAAAAAACATATGTTGTAGAATGATGTGGTGCACATATCTTTACTATCGTTACTACCAAAAAAGAACCTAGTGGTGTGGTGGTCCAGCAGTGTTCGGTGGTGAGTGATACGTCGTAACAAACTCATTTTATGCGTTGCTGAACTTTAGGACTTCAGCTTTGCCTGTGAACTGTTTGTTGTATTGATATTTCAACAAAAAACATATGTTGTAGAATGATGTGGTGCACATATCTTTACTATCGTTACTACCAAAAAAGAACCTAGTGGTGTGGTGGTCCAGCAGTGTTCGGTGAGTGATACGTCGTAGCAAACTCATTTTATCTGAGTCCACCCCTACCTAAAAATTCTCCAACAACCCAACAGGCTCAACCTATCTAATCTCCCTATCCCTGGTGCTGCTGCGCAGCATGGTGTGCAGCACCGATGGCCTGCATCGAAGTCAAAGGCATCTGACTAGCCCATGGGAAATTCGAAGGCGTATGGCCCACTCGCCCATAGCTTTTCCATAGAATTTGTTTTCTAGCAAAGCATGGACGCTTGACAGTCAAAAAGAAGAAAAGGTCTTCAGAAAGGTGATGGATCCTGATGGTTACCATGGGCCTCGCCATTGAGACTGATTTCCATCCATGGATGGGCCTTGGGGCTTGGGCTCGTACTTTGTGAATATATTAGTTCTCCAGTTTTTTTTATTTAGTTGACATTTTGATGTATTAGTGATTGAATTGATAAGACTTATTGTTAAGTATTTTATGAAAAAAAACATTTCAGGTATAAGGCGGTTGGGATTAGGTTAGACTCTGGTGATCTAGCATACCTGTCTATTGAGACCCGCAAGTTCTTCCATGCAATTGAAAAGGAATTTGGGGTTGTTGGCTTTGGAAAAACGAATATTACAGCAAGCAATGATCTTAATGAAGAAACGATTGATGCCTTAAACAAGCAGGTAACCTGTACTTTAGAACAACTATTGAAAATGTTTGGTGATATTAGTACTATCCAGGCTATTATTTGAGTCTGGACATTTCCCTGTTGATGGTTTGAATTTTTTCTACATTGTTACATTCAGGTGGTGCTAATGGTTTGTGTAATCTGATTGTCTCTGACAATATTGACTGTGATCCCTAGGTAACCAGTATACAGTGCCTTCCATAACTAGTTTGTAGTCTTGTAGATCAATACTAATTGCAAACTGGGCCGAGCTGGCTCTGGTAACTGACTTGAATAGAAAAGGTTCGCATAAAAAACTGTAATTATCTGGGTTGCTGGTGGAACATCTGCTACTGGAAACCCTTCTCTTCTTGGTGAATTTTATGTTCTGAATTCAATACTTGACATGTCAGTGCATAATCATGTTCAGATGCACAGGCATGTGATAGATATGCGTCCCTTTTAGTTTCATTATAATTGGTGTCTTGGTACATGATATCACCATGTTCATGTAGAGCCATGAGGTAGACGCATTTGGCATTGGCACCTACCTAGTTACATGCTATGCGCAAGCTGCACTTGGTTGTGTATTCAAATTAGTTGAGATCAACAAACATCCTCGCATTAAACTTTCCGAAGATGTCACAAAGGTATGTATGCCATTAGTACCTCAAATAAAAAAAAAATTTAGCAGCCTTTGATTGATTACAAAGTTATCTGAAACTGCAGCCGTCTTGTACAGGTATCCATACCATGTAAAAAACGATGTTACAGGTTGTATGGAAAAGAAGGTTTTCCTTTGGTTGATATAATGACTGGAGAGGATGAGCCAGGCCCAAAGGTAAACTATATGCACTAAATACATAAGAAATAAGCTTACATGAAAGAATATTGAAAAAAGTAATTGGTTTTCTTGTTACTTCCTTCAGTTTTTAAATTCTCTAGTAGCACATCGTACATATGTTTGTGGGTATTTTATTTTTGCATTCCTTCATAGGTTGGTGAGAGGCTCCTGTGTCGTCACCCTTTCAATGAATCAAAGAGAGCATATGTTGTTCCACAGCATGTTGAGGAGTTATTGAAGTGCTACTGGCCTGGAAATTCATGTATGTTTATCCTAGCTTCTACATGGCATTCTGTGTTCTCTATCTCATAACTAGATCTAGATATATGTAATATGTTTATCCTAGCTTCAACTGAAGTCTGAAAGCTGTAGGGTTACATCAAATGTGTGGCGACTTTTGTCTTGTTTTGTTGGTATAGTAGTTGCAGCTGCTAAAACCAGGTGCCTAAAGCTCTAGAGATAATGGTGATGATAGTAATACCTTGCTACTTAGTCAATAAACAGTAACAGACAATATGACAAAGTTGTACATATTGACATCTCCAAAATAATTGGTCATTGCAGCAATGATACTGATCACCGTAACCAATATAAAATAGGGTTTATACCTTGAGAAAAAAAAAGGTTTATATGAGTAGGTTTAGTGTGCGCTATTACAACATCTAAATGCTAGTTGGAGAAAATTATTATGTTTAAATTTCCTAAACATTAGTTGTGCCTTATGAAATGATGAATGGGTGATGTATCGTCCAGTATTGTTGATATCGATCTTTTTTTATGTTGTCATGCTGAAGCCAAACCACGGGAAGAGCTACCATCTATCAACGAAATCAGGAGTCGCTGCATGGGTCATCTGGACGGTATGAGGCCAGACCACATGAGAAGGCTAAATCCAACACCGTACAAGGTCCTGTACTCCTGTACCCCTGTTACTCTTTAGATAGATGCCGTTAGTTTGACATCTTAATTTTTCTTACACTCATATTGCTTGCTTCTGAACAGGTAAGCGTTAGTGCTAAACTGTATGATTTCATCCATTTCTTGTGGCTCAATGAAGCTCCCGTAGGCGAACTGCAATGAAGAAAGAGAATGGTGCGAGCGTCAGCAATGAATCATCTAAAAGATTTGTCATAATGGGAATAATATACTACCATATCTATATTTCTGTCAAATTTGACCATGCATCTGTAGGGCCCGAAAGCTCAATTTACACCATAGAAAAGTACAGTGCTGAGAGCTAAAGAGAGCACTGAGCAGCTACAGTAACCTTTCTGTTTTGTAGTGGAAAAATCAAAATTATCGTTGAGGATAAGATTGCTGGACTATTATATGGCTTTCAACATTATATATTATGGTTTTCTTATTATCTCAATATGGAAATATTCATGGCATGTAATTGTTGTATCTGACTAGGAATATTTGACGAGGACATTCTCCTGAGGAATTGATACTCGAGATATGCTGGAATATAGTAGAGAAATTAGTTGAGATATGTTCCACTGAAATTTAACTCAGACATACATGATTTTCTTGAGTATAACACGGTGCGGAATAGCTAGGTTTGTTCTATAGGATCGGTTTATAAGCTGTTGGCACTGTTTGTCTACATCATGAGATTGGAATTGATCTCTATATACAATCACATCATAACACATCATTCACACGTGTGCGAGAGACTGTTGTATTTTAGACTTGTGTAACTGGTTTGTCTGATCGTGGTTGGTGGCATGGTTTAGAAGTCTCATGGTTTTCTAAAAATAGGTGATTTATATGTAACACCTGGAAGTGAAGTCTATAAATACGGTAATACTTCTCTAAGCAATGGTGTCAAACAATGTTTTATCCGAATTGCTTAGATCTTGCAAATTAGATGGATCAAATTATGTGGTTCGGAAAAGGAAAATCATGTTTTTGTTTTGTGCTGAGAACGGCTATTATGTTATTGATAAATCTGAACCGGAAAAGCTAGATAAAGATATCACTCTTGAGGAAAAGAAAAGTTACACAGAAGAATATGAGACTTGGACTAAAGATAATAAAAAAAAACGTATCTATATGTTGAGATCATTGACTGATTCTTTAACTGCTAAATATAGGGGCGAATAGATTATGAGGAAAATTGTGCGCAATCTGAAACAGGATGTTGGTGAAGTATCACCCATAAAGGTGCTTAATCTTGTTAATCATTTTCTATGTCAAGATGAATAAAGGTGTTTTAGTTAGTGAGCATATGAATAAACTATGTTCTAGCAGAGGAATTGAAGAATGCATGATACCCTTTTAATGAGGAAGTGCAGATTATGGTGGTCCTAGACTCTTTGTCGAATTCTTAGGAACAATTTAATATATGCTTCTATTATTCTGAAAGGATGCTTAGCATGCGTAATCAGAGGCATCATTTGCTTATGGAGAAAGATAGAAAACTTTTCCATGGAGTAGGAAAAAACTCTAATAATTCTAAATTGCATTTTGGAGAAGAAAAATATAAAATGAAATGGCAAAAGAGGAAGCCTAAAGGTGATTTGAGAAACAAGCTTAACATGAAACACGATTGGGATGATCGTGGAAATTATGATTTGACTAAGAGGAATGATAAAGACAAGGAATTTCAAATATCACAATTGTGGTCAGTATAGGCATTTCATAGCTGATTGTAGGAAGAAAAAGAAGCTTAATGAGCAAAATAAACAAACAAATCAACCAAAGCAACGTGAGGGCAACACATCGCCTAAAGGTAAATCTAATGTTTATGTATGCATTGAATCTTTATTTACAACTACTTTTCCAAATAGTTGGGTTGTGAATTCTGGTTCTACATCACATATTGCTAGAGATAAGAATGCCTTTACTTCTATGCAACAATTCCAAAGGAAAATAAATATGTCTACTTAGGCACTACTGGTAAAGCTGATATACTTGAAATTGGAAATTTTGTCCTCACACTCCTCGGTGGAGGAAAATTGTTATCAAAGCACACTTTATATTCAATGAGCATGAGAAGGTAGATAATATCTGTCTCTAAGATGGAATACAAGGGTTACGATAATTATTTGAAAATGGAAGAGTTAAAATATTGCTCAATAAGAAATTAGTGCATATTGGAATTCATCATAATGACCTATATTTTATTGATAATCCAAGATGGAGATAATCGTTTAGTTGGTGAAGGTAACTCCGTAGCGAGAAATATTAATCATAGAAACACATGCTTGGAATCTGATTTGTGTCATTTACGACTTCAGCATATATCTAAAAATAGAATTAAGAGGCTTATTAATTATGGAATTCTGTATTTTAAGTGAGAGGATTATGGTACTTGTGAGGCATAAATAATGGGTAAAATGATTCATGCACCTATTCTGATGGCAGAAAGATATAATGAGCCTTTTGTCATTATTTATTATGATATTTATGGTGAATTGTTTTCAGGACTCGGCTTTACAAAACCAACCCCTCTATGTTTTTAATACTAGTCCCAATGTATGATAGGTAATACACACAATATAAACAGATAATCAAACCATACAATTTATTGAATTGAAATAAATATGAAGTATTATGAACTCGATGCCACTTATTACAATATTATAGTATTAATAGCAAGCTGAAGAACATAAATAACCACGTCAAACATGTCTCATCAGAACACCATAGGTATCTAATCGAGGTATGCCTCTAACAGTGTGGATCACCTTCGTCTATGTCTCCTTCACAGTCGGCATACTTCTCTTGGTCTCCACCTACTCGTTAGAATAAGCAACTAGTCACCAAATTATGTCTAGACCCCATAGCAGAATCTCATTATACACTGAAGGGAGGGGTGCTAAGGTATAAGAACAAGGTTGTCATTAGAAATGAAGAAGCACTCAAACAAAAGCTATTAGAAGCTTGCCATAGTCCAGCTTTGGGCGGGCACTCAGAAGAGGAGGCTACTTATGAGAGGATTAAAATGTTGTTTTATTGGAATGGTCTGAAACAAAATGGTCTGTTGTCTTCAACTTATCTTATTTTCTTATCTTCTTATTTTTTATAAGGTGAACTTAGAGAGGTTCCCGAGGTAGCTTGGAAAGTATGGTGAGCTTCATTTGACTTGTTTCTGAGAGCTCTAAGACATGGTTTTGAAATAGAAAAAGACGGATTGCAAAAGGCAAAACATTTAACTTTTCGATACGGAGATAAGATAAGAAGATAAGCTATAGAGAATAGGTCCAAACACTTTGTGAGGGAATGCCCAGTCTACCAAAAGAATAAGTCAAATCATGTGCCATATCCAGGGTTATTATATACAACCCCTTAACTTACCAGAAAAAACATGGTCAAGCATTTCTATGGACTTCATTGAAGGCCTGCCAAAATTCTGATAACATGGAATACTTGAAGCAGCAGACATGTTTACAAATATTCCCACTTCCTGGCACTAAATCATCCCTACACAATCGAACAAGTTGCTAAAGAGGTGCTGGACGGCGTATACAAACTAGCTACATGGGTCTCCTAGTAGTATTGTTACTGATAGAGATAGAGTTTTTACCAGTCAATTGTGGCCAGCATAGTTCACATCCTTGGGAGTTGAGTTGAGGCTAAGCATATCAATTGACATCCAATTTTGGACATAGCCAAAATTTCTAGAAGATGTTAGGACGCTTGGTCAAAAACCAATATTCTAGAAGAATTTAGATCATGCACAATCGGCTAAAAGTATAATTGGAAGGATTACCAAGGCCAATAAGGAAGATCCTAGAGTCAGAGTCCTATTCAGCCACAACAAATTAGAATAGAAATTCTTATCCAATAAGCCGATTTAGAAAAGTTATAAAAGGTATGTAGTATATCTTAGTCAAGTTTTTAGATAAGTTTCTAGTTAGAAAGAGTTCTAATTATAAATTAAGTCGGTTAGATTACATATATTAAGTTTGAGAGTACGAGTCGTATTATATCGAGTCCATGTATTCGGTATAAATACCCAACCTATATATCAAAAAAAGGGTCCTCGACCAATCAATCTACTATTTTAATGCAATTTTCTTTTCAATTCCTAAGAATAGCGGTAACTTAGTTTTGCCATATTTTACTTTCGATTGACCTATTGCGCATCACCTTCTTGATCAACTTCAAGGTATAACACTAGGTGAGTACTGTCTCAGTTAAGTCCAATATTCTCACTTGATTTATTAGAATACTATCTTTACCAATATTGCAGTGCATCGCTATTTCGTGCAAAGGGTTAAGTTCTACCCTTGTTCTATCGGCTTGTAGCTTATTATTTACCCGATAGTCCATTTACCCTTGTTCTACTGGTTTGATTAACTTGTTAATCTAACCGATAGTCTGTTTATTCTTCATTCTATAGGCTAGATGATCTAATGGGCTAGTTGATAGTTTGTTTACCCTCAGTCTGCGACTTTGTTGATTACATCGGCTTAATAGTAGATTGTTTAGTCTTTGAATATATTGGTTTGAACTTCTGTTTAGATCAATAGTTTTTGCTACTTTTACATATATCAGTTTGAGTCTCCATTTAAGCTGATAGTTATCTCTACTTTTGTATCTATTGAGCTTTTGATCTTGTATTTAAGCTCGATACGTTATTATCATATTCTTGAATTTAATCGGTTACTTTAAGCTAATAAATTTCTTTACCTTGCCGATTATGGGTCAAATCGGCTAGCATGTCCTGAACCCTAAACTTGGTGTTGACGGGGTTCAAAAACCCTAAGCCTACGGCGTGTTTAAGCTGGTCATCAAATTTCAATGCGAACAACATCATACCACCCTGAAACAGATAGCCAGACAGAGAGATCAGTGCCTTGAAAATTGTCTAAAATTCATGACATTTGCTAATCCCAGAAGGTGGATGAAATGGCTAGCATTAGTGTGGACCCTCAAAAATGAGGTTCACAGAGACTCCTGCACTAGTCCCTAGATCGGTAGGCTAGTGCACACCATTGCATAGCCGGAACATTTTCGTACAGTTGTCACAGAGCTGTCATAGATAATAATTGAAATAGTGCCTTATAGCGATTAGTTTACAAAAGGGGCGACCAGGGCAAATGTCTTAGTACATCACAAGGAGAAATCAGAGTTCATGCGGAAAGCTGCAAATAACAAAAGGTCTTCTAGCGGCTATGCAATCCTGCAAATGACTAGAGAGACGCCCTAAACTTCATTGTGTCCAACATAGACGGGGTCTTCATCTTCATGGCATCCATTTGGGTCTGCAACTTGACCTCCATCTAAAGAATGAGTGAGTGCGAGGGTAAGTGTATAATCAAACTGTATTTGCGAGTTAACACCCTCCTAATGTAGGTAATGATAAGGGCTCCAAGGAAAGATTTGTTTATTTGAATAAAGCTAGTTGGAAAATAATGATAATAAAAACCTATGACTTAGCCAATTTAAATCATGGTTAAGTAGATCAGTAATTAATGACTGACTTGTGTTACCCAAACAATCCTTCTATCCAAACCTTTCTAACCCGGTACCATTCCAAAGTATGACCAGACCGAACATAATTTAGGTAGAACCTCGGTTCATGTTCTTCCTCCTTTCACCCGTCATCATATTCCGGGATCTGGCAATCCCGTTGTGGATCATCACTCCTGGATTGCCGGTCCAACGAGCGCATGACGTAAATCACCCTCGGTGACGGCGCCCTTCCGCCTGTACCTCGGGTTGGAGTTCGTTCCAGGGCCTCCGCAGAGCGCGCAACTAGACTCCACACCCACACTACCGCGCGATAGCCACGCGTTGTGTCGGACGCAACCAACACTAGCTCATTTTCAAAGACCTCTTCCGGTCCCGCTTCTTATAGCATGAGAGCAGGTGATCTAACTCTCCGCTCCCTGCCTCAAACTCAAACAGGACCTCGGCCTCCAAGTCTAGATCCTATTCTAGACAACTAACTCATAACTTCAGGTCCTCAACCACTTAACCACATCACAACCTTGGGCATCACCCAACAAGTTTCTTAACCTCAACTATCAATCCAACCTCGACTCAGGGACACAGTCGACGACCTTAAAATCATACCAGCCTTTACATATCCCATTTCAGATTATATTGACAGCAAAGGAGGTGGTAAACTATTATTCACCGTTATGGCGCCATTACACCTGGTGACATATCAAAGTTTGGACCTAAGCAAGTCTAAGCAAGATTTTACCCAAGGACTAGGAGTCCAAATGTTTAGCTTGTTTATTGGTGGTAAGCAAAAGATATGATTATCAATCATAAAATGGTAAGTAAACTGGTCAAGGTTCATGGCATGTGTATAACATGATTAATGAGATAGGCATTTCAACAAATCATAGAGCATGCAATTTTCTAAGTTGAATCAAAATAATTTAATTTAAATTGGGTAAGATATAAATTAAGGATGTTAACTCGCCTTGTCCCTGAGGGAGGTAGTCTTCAGTTGTGTTCTCGAAACGGCCTTCCGGATCCTCGGCGTCTAATAAGATTAATGACAATAAATAACCAAAATGCAACAAGAGAATGATGCATGAATGCATTCAAATAAATACGATTATTTACATGCCGTGAATCATCTATTAATTAAAGTAGCGAAGTTCCTACGTGTCATCGTATGCTATGAATGATCATGCTTTAACCACCCTTATGTAACTTTACCCTTGCTGGAAAATAAGTTTTTGAAATTAATTAAAGGTTTTAAAACAATAAAACTATAAAGCCCTAAGGGACTTTCTTTTATTTGACTATTTATAGCAAGGTTAAAACTAGGTTAAATATTTTCCTCAGGTGGTTCCTGAGTTTGGAAAATTTCTGTGAAAATTTAGAAATTTTTAGGGTTCAAAAAGGTATTTTAAATAATCCTAGCAGATTTCTAGCAAGAGAATATTTAAGACAAAGGGTTCATATAGCTTCTATAAATTTTCCAAAGCACAAGAATTACTTTAAAACTGATAAAATAATTTTTTGGGTTCAATACTATACCTAGGATTTGTTGGAATTTTAGTAAGATTTTTGGTAGCCATTTAATAATTTAAATAAATAGTTAGGATTCAAAAGATTTATAAAAAAAGCTTAACTAGGGTTATTGCTATTTTACATAGGTGAAAAACAGTTTAATGTGCAAGATTATAATTTTATTAGATCCAATCTGTCATCTAGTATTTATCATAAATTTTCCAAAATTTTAAGAGGTGGTTAACTATTTTTAGAAAATCATATATATTTACTGGAATTTCTAAAGTAGGAAAGGCTTGGAAAAATCCTACATAGGAATAGGTCGAAACCAACTTTATGTGGCCTAGAGACGATCCGGTCCGAAATCTAGCGGAACTTCAGCTGGCAACTGGCGGTGCTACGGTCCACCATCGTATTGGTTCATGGTCGAAATTGGTTTGGCTACCGCCTAGGACCTGCAGGCCGAAGCATCACCGGCGGTGAGCTAGGACGGCGGTGCCGTAGGCACGGGGCGACGGGAAGCTATGGGAACAAGCTTCTACGGCGAAGGAAGGAGGAAGCGGCCAGTTCGTCGGTGCAAGGAGCATCTAGGGATTACCAGGGAGCTACTTGAGGTGGTGGTAAGCTCGTAGAAGGATGGAGGCAAGCTGTCACCATGGAGGAGGCGGTGGCCGAAACAGGGGTCACGTCGCCCGGGAGCTCCTGTGATTCCTAGCCAAAATAGAAGAGAGTATCATGAGGGGCGGCATCTAGAGAAGCTAGGAGCATGGGGGATTCGCCGACGGCTTACCGAGGCGCCGGTGAATCAAAAGGGGGTCATTTGGGCATAGCGGCAAAAATGGCGAAGGGATGAGGAACGGACCGAGCCGGGGGCTTAAATAGACGAATGAAGGGTCCACGAGGGAGAGGGGGTTCGTCCCGTGGCGAGAGGCTCAAGGGAAGAATGGTGATGTGATGACGCAGCGTTGCGGCGGCAATTATGCCAGGTGCGGCGGGACGCTATGGCTGCGGCGAGGATGTAGGGCGTGAGGCATGGCCGAGCGGCGCTGAGGTTGCTAGGCGCGGCGCTGGCTCGCGCTGTGGTGCCAGCGACGCACGCTGCGCGAGGCGGCGGCAGAGGCAGAGGGTGGCACATGGGGCCAGGGCTGGAACGGACGATGCAATGGGATGCGCGGCACGTCCAGCACGCGTGCGCACAAAGGGGAGAGAAGAGAGAGAGAGAGAAAGAGAGATGGGCCAGGTTTGGGTTAAAAAGGGTTAGATTGGGTCCACTGGGCCAAGAGGGCTGAGCTAGTTAGGCCAAGCCCACTAAACTAGAAATTTTAGTGAAAACTAAATTAAGATTTGAATTGTAGGGAAAATAGGGAATTAGGTTTGAAAAAAAATCAAACTTAAACTATTTTTAGATGGTGAATAGTAAATATGTTTGAAAAGGATTAGAAATTTGATAACTTCTGAAAATTTCCCAGAATGGGCTGTTACAATTAGATGAATGGTGGTATAACACATGCTTGCACACTTCATTGAAAATGACTCCATTTAAAGCACTCCACGAGTTTCCTTCACCACTAGTGAATGAAACAGTGCTTCCTGAGGCTGAACATGAAGAAGCTAGAGGGATATTTCAAAGCAGGCAGACAACAATACAAATTATTAATGAGGATTTGTCCAAAGCTCAAGAAAGGATGATAAAATATGCTGATAAGAAGAGATCTGAAAGGAAATTGAGTATAGATGATATGATATACATTAAGGCATACATCTTTAAGCATCCATCACTCCCTAAAATTACACTATAGGTACTATGGACCACTTAGGGTACCGGAGAAGATAGGCAATGTGGCATACAAAGCTACTGCTCCATGAAAACTACCACTTACATCTAATGTTTCATGTATGCCAACTCAAGAAACATAGTGTTTCATGTAAGCCAACTCAAGAAGAATGTATGTGGGCTCTAAGGTAGCTTCTAGTCCAGGGCTGCCAGTGATTGATGATGAAGGGTACATAGGGGTTAGCCTTGAAGCTATAATAGAAAGGAGAGTGATTCCAAGGAACAATGAACCAGTTGTCCAATGGCTAATAAAATGGTTAAACCTACATGAGAATGCTACTAGCTAGGAAGACGCTAATTTCATAAGAAGAATATTCTCAAATTTTCACCCTTGAGGACAAGGAGTAAGTTTCGAGGGCCGACAATTATCATAATCTCCGTCAGAAATGAGGATATTTAGAGATAGAATTCAGAAGTTCAGAGAAGGGGGGAAGGCAGCGATAGAATTAAGTCCTTTGTTGTATTCACTTATCCAAGGAGTGAGAAAATTGCTTCCTTGCCACTTCATAGGCATGGCCTCACCAAATTGCCACTCTCCACATTGCCAACTCTAAAATGCCAGTACTAACACAAGCACATCTCCACAAAGCCATTTTAACCCAAATAAAGCATTTTAATCCACTTTTGTTGATCTAGCTCACCTGAACTGACCTTTTTGCCCCTGGCCTCATCGTATAGAACTCCTTGTTGGGTGGACCAACAAAGCCAGAGCAGGACATAGCTCTCTCCAGGAGCCTTGGTGACGGTGACGGCGACGACGACGGGTGACGACGGCGACTCCGACGGCGACGGGTGACGACGACGAGCACATCCGCTGTCGCTCGCTCCACCACGACCGAGCCTCCGTGACCATCCAGCCAGGCCGTCCCTTCTCCTCGAGTAGGCTCCCTCCGCGACAGGCGATGGCGGCATCGAGCTCCACCGAGGACGGCTCTGCTACAACCTTGGCAAAGGTAAGAATCCTCGCCTCCGTGAGGTAAAAAATCACCCCCACATGACATTGATTTGTTTTTCCCCGATTTCTTTGGTGTTTGGAACCCTAGATCAGTCATCCTCATGGAGAGAGGAAGTTTTGAGCATACAATGTGGTCTCCTGGATGAACCACAAGGCAATGGACATCTTGGGGTATTTTTATTGTCTAATGTTTGATTTTTATTATTGATGTTAGATGATCCCTGAATGTATGCTTTGTTTTCCAATTTTCCAAAATTATAGAGTGCATGAAGTCGATGAATGGACAAATAATATTGTAGATTGGTCTATTTCATGGGCTGAAGGGCAATCTGATACAGTGCACAATGATGTAATGAATACTAATCCAATCGACAGTGAACCAGCTATTTGTGATCCAATTGCCATTGAGCCAATTCTTTGTTGAACCGGTGACGATGATCCAATTGCCATTGAGCCAATTGTCGTTGAACCAGCCGACAATGATCCAGCTGCCATGGGGATTGATGCTGTGGGAGGAAGTGGTGTAGCTTTGGGCAGTGGGGCTCCAACAATTGAGAGGACAGTTCACAGGACTATTGACTGGGATAATATAAGGATTGAAGAAGCACAAGATGAGGAAGGGAGGATTGATATTATGAACCAAGATCAACTATATGTATTATTGGGCTTAAGGGATGAGGAGGAAATGGCCAGGAATGACGAAAGGGACAATGCTGGGACCACTACTAGGGATGAGGAGGAAATGTCGAGGAATGAGGAAAGGAGTAGTACAAGGACCACTACTAGGGATGACTTTGTAGATCCAGAGATTTATGTTGCTGATGATATACCTGAAGAAGTTCATATTGTGTATGACAAGGACCACCCTGTGATGGATATAGGGACCATGTACCCAAATATGAAGGACTTTAGGCTTGCTGTCAGACAATTTGCAATAAATGAGGAGTTTGATTTGGGTATTGAGAAGTCTGACAAAATTAGATTTAGGGGGTACTGCAAAGGTAAAGGTTGCCCATGGAGGATTGTTGGGCGCAAGAGGAGTGACTCCCAAATTATAATGGTACTAACTGTTTATTAACTTTCTATTTAGCTGAATTGATTGTTTAAAGGTGTATTGCATTGCTTCTTTAGCTAATGCCATATGTTTCCTTGTTATTTTTTAGGTGACAGTTTTGCAAGGAGAGCACACATGCACATCTACCAGTAGAATCAAGGGCACCACAGTCACTAAGGCCGGGTTCTTCGATAAGGTCATACTGTTCGAGGATGAACCCCACAATGGGTGCTACAGAGTTGCAGAAAAAGCTACAACATGATCACAAGGTAGAAATTCCCTATGACACAGCATGGAAGGGTTAGCAAAAGGCCCTGATTGAGTTGTATGGTAGTTGGGAAGACAGCTTCTAGATGCTTTATAGGTGGAAGGATGAGGTCCTTAGGAGGTCACTAGGGAGTGTGGTAGAAATAGACACAACTATTGTAGATGGTAGAGTTTACTTTTTAAGGTTTTTCTGTGCCTTTAGGCCCTGCACTAAGGGTTTTATAGCTGGGTGTAGGCCATATCTCAGTGTAAACAGCACTGCACTCAATGGCCGATGGAATGGCCACTTAGTCACGCCACGATACGGATGGAAACAACTGGATGTATCCGGTGGCTTTTGGCTTCATAGATGCGTAAATGAAGATAAGCGGGTATGGTTCATGGAACAATTGAACAAGGCATTAGGAGATCTCCCTATGCTTGCAATTTGCACAGATGCCTGTAAAGGCCTAGAAAATGTTGTACAAAAGGTGTTCCCTGATGCAGAAAAGAGGGAGTGCTTTAGACACCTCATGCAGAATTTCATGAAGAAGTTTCATGGGACAACATTTGGAGAAATGTATCTAGCAGCTAGGGCCTATACACCTGAGGTTTTTGAGCAACACATGGAGAATATACTTAATCAGTGCCCTGAGGTACTAAATTACTTAAACAAGTATCACCCACTAAAATGGATGAGGTCTGAATTCAACACTGAGGTGAAATGTGACTACATCAACAATAATCTAGCTGAATGCTTCAATAACTGGATCAGGGACATCAAGGATCTCCCTGTAGTTGATATGGCAGACAATGCGGCGCCCCCTTTTTCACACTCGGCTCAATAGAAAAATCACCCACTTGCTGTCCCTATGGTCAAGAATCAACATACGGCTGCCCGAGAGCAAGCCGGGTAGGTTAACTCCCAAACCGGGTAGCAACAACTTATGTGAGCCAACTCTATTGAAACGAAAGTGAAACTGGGTGCCGGATATGCGTTCTGTGATGGCTCCCAAGATCAGCTGCCATCACACACATACCCTCATGTGGATCGATAACACAACATAAACGGTAAGGGACATGAACTTATATTACAACAGGGTATGGACTGCTGTCCATACAATAAGTTTAACATAATTCAGAGTTTTATGGTAGCGAAAACATAAGATGTTCAACAACAAAGCAGCGGAAGACTTAATCATATTAAAACCAAAAGGGCCAGCAAGGTATGCCTCATAACCCAAGGGCAACCGACTGGAAGTTTAGAACTCCGCTTGCCCGCTAGCGTCATCGCAACCCGCTTGATAGTAATACTCAAGCGTAGGATCATAATCACCTGAAATAATAGCAACTTGTATTAGTACAGATGGTACTCAGCACTAGGAGGTAATGTACATCCTCATTCATAAATAATGTATACAATGGAAGGTTAGCATGACAATTTCAGCATAAAGTGCATTTGCAAGACATAAACATAAGTAGATTGTAAATGGCATTTGAATAAAACGTTTTAAGTCAATGTGACTAGCAACAATATCATCATCTCATTAATATATCATCACCATTATCAATCCATGGGACTCTATCCGTCCATAGCCTCCATCCGGCCATATCAAAACATACCCGGGACTCTGTCCGTCCCCTGGTCTCTATCCGACCAGTGACACCACGAGCAACCCAGTGCTGGGAACTGAACACATAACCAAACCATATAACCAGAACCAGTAACCAAGTACTAACAAATGGCAGCTTAACCAACTCAAGATTCGTCCTTAACCCGGGACGCAGCTGTTCGAACAGTTTAACACTCTGCAGAGGTGTACGACTTTATCCACACGACACAGCAAGCCATGCTGAAGCCTCCTAGATGTACATGCCAGTCCATTGGGTCACCCGAGTTGACTTTATCCACTCCCCACTCCTCGATTGCATGAGGGAGTCGACCGTTGCAGTGGATTTGTCCAAGACCCATCACACCCAAGCACAAGGATGCACCACGGATGGTCCACCCTGCCACCCCACCCACAAACACATTGCCCCGCTGGTACCCAAGGGCTCAAGCATGCACAGAAAGTTAGCCAAGTGTCCCATAAAACATGTGTGGTCGCACGTATAGTACTTGAGAGGAAGGTACCCGATGTTCGGTCCTTAATTACCCAAACGGGGCTACATGTCCGGGATCCGTCCTCCCATCATTCTCTATTATCCGTTCAAGTCCAACTCAGATCTCACACATAATCCAAATACTCATTAATCCAAACCGAACATTGAGTACGTCAAAAATTGAATCACACGACCAATGGACTAACTCCACTGATCGCTTTACCTCGTTGACTCTAAGCATTGCTAAGCATTCGTGACATAACATAAATAATAGTACATGCTTAGGTTACAAAGGAATAAGGGTATCAAGCCTAATAAGGTACTAACCACTAAGTAGGACATAACTAATTTCTACCCAACAGGTAACATACTCGAAATTAGCATGCAACAAGTGATAGGATATAATTAAATCAATGCATGTAAATAGAGGATCAATATGGTGAGTCAAATGAAGGAAGTATAAGTGCCTTGTTGCTGGTCGTAGTCAGGGAGAGCTTCTGGATCAAGTCCGGGCTCCTCCGGAATGTTGGTTCCTAATGTTCAGTAGCAAGAACATTAAATAAAATCCAAATAAAATACCAAACAAATAGGAAAATCAAATATTTTTAGAGATTCAGAAAGTTCATGATCTAATGCAAATTTTGCAAAAAGAATAACCCAAATCCGATTTCAGATGAGTGAGATCGGGCTATTTGAAGTTTAGGTGCAAAACTAGCTCGGGGCTATAAGGACTAAGCTCGGGATTGACCAAGATAGCTCGGGAACGAGCCTCTTAGCTTGGGAAGGATATTGCCTTGGTCAAGAGTGGGTTTCCAAGGTCGGATATGGCATAGCTTGGTCGGCTAGGAAATGACCAAGGTCGGGCTCAACTAGCTCTGCCTCGGGAAAGTCACTTAGAGCTGGTATATTGCTTAGTACGAGCCACTTTTGGGGGTCCTAACATGCTCGGCTAAGCTCGGGCTTAACAATAAAGTTGTAGGAAGTTTCATGGCGCACAATTTTCATGTAGAACACTTTTTCATCCGAGCTACGGTTGATATTATAGAATTTATTTACTAGGCTGTTGTTCAAAGAAAGGCTGAAACAAGCTGTTTTCAGATCTGGGGTTCTAATGCTTCGGTTTCCACCAAATAACAGCTTAGCCATGAATGCTAAATGGTGAAGAACAGAAGTGAGAGGGAGTACTGGGTTCTCACCTAGCAAGGAAGGCCTTGCTTAACAATAGAGAGCCTAAAGATGGGGAGATCGAAGTGATGAACGACAATCTATCGAGAACTCAGTTCAGCAACTCTTCAGCTCGTTCCTTGAGGTCCCTTCAACTCCAGAAGCGTGGATCTGCTCCTAGACGTTCCTTAACTCGTGCATGAACTCTTCTTGGTCATCTCCGAGCTTGCATGTGAGGGAAAATGACATGCAAGATGAGAAAACTGCAAAGAACCTCACTGCTATCCAAAACAGTGAAGTAGATAAAGATAGGCAGCAAGAACTCAACCAAATCCTTGTGAACGTGCAAGGGAGTTGGATGTATTTAAAGCCTAGGAAGTGTAAATGTTACTCCTGCTTATTCCATGGCCTGGATTTGAAGAAAGAGGGCATAGATAGGCAGAAAACGAAATCAGCCTTTGCTGTCCCAAAGCCGAACAGCAAAGAGAAAAGAAAGAGAAATCCATAGTAAACCTTTATGCATATGCTTACCATGGAGTGAAATAGATAGGCAATGATTTCAGCTTTCCAACGATATATAACACCCTATATGGATTCTTGGTGGTTTGGGTGGAGATTTGAAAATGGTGGAGGTGGAGATGAAGAATCTTGCTGCTGTCTAGAACTTGGACGTGGGAAGAATGAGGGTGAGGGCTGGTTGAAAAGGGTGGAGAGGGGTTTAAATAGAGGTATACTCCCCCATTGACGAGTGGGTCTAGGTCCCACCTGTAATAGAGAGGCTGCGGGTAACATTCCGAGTAAGAAAAGATGAGGGTCTGGGCTGACTACAGCACCGCCCAAGTTAGCCAGTGGATGGAAGATTCGGCTGATACTGCCGGAGGGCAGAAGGAATAAAGAATAGATGTGGTGGCTGGGTTGTTTCAATAGGTACGAGCTTACTCGAGCTTCTCCTTGCTCGGTCAGGTCTTCTGTTGCTCAGTTCAACCGTCTATAGCTCGGGCAGCTTCTTCTGAACATCTTCTAGCTCGGACCAGTGATAACCAGCTCGGATGGGTAGCACCCAAGCTCGGGTAGAGCTCGGTGAGGTCCGGCACAGTCACTACCTTGCTTGATAGAGCTCGGATGGACTCTACCTTACTCGGGCAAGCTACAGTTAGCTCGGGCATTTAGGGAACATGCCCGTCGGGCTAGGTCTCACTACTCTAGTGGCTTGGCCATAGGGTTTTTAGTCAAAAGCCTTATGTTCCCACCATATAGCATGATGGTTGAATGCAAAAAATTTTTTGTAAACCAACATAAAAACAAATGAACATGCTAATGATATGCATAGCCATACACAATTTAACAGCTGGGCTGTTACAGACAAGATCAGAGAAATGGTAATGGTACTGTGGGAGAAGAGGAAAAGAATTGGAGAGAGGCTGAGTGGAAACATACTCCCTGCTGTCTTGGTGCAATTGAGAGCAGGAACTAGAGGCTTGGGTCACATTAGAGTTGTGAAGGCTGACAGAGTTGCAGCTGAGGTGTGGGACAATAGCTTGAATTGTAGGCATGTGGTGAAAGAGGCATCCATGGAATGTACATGTATGGAATGGCAACACACAGGGAAGCCTTGTGACCATGCTCTTGCATACATCACTAGTCATAGGGATTTCAAAATGGAGGATTATGTCCATGAGTACTATTCAGTGCACAGGTATAATTATGCTTATGCAGGTCGTATTGAATCAATGCCTGACAAGACTCAATGGCCTAGAGTTGACATGCCTTTTCAAGTTGGAGCACCATTAGGATCCAGATCTAAGGGCAGACAGAGGAAGTTGAGAATGAAAGGGTTCCTTGAAGGTGGTAGCAAGCCATCAACAAAGAAAGGCGAAAAGAAGAAAGTAATGATTAGAGGACCTATCAAGTGTAAAAAATGTGGTGAACTCGGTCATAGGCAAGCTAGCTACAAGTGTCCATATAATGGAACCAAGAAAAGGCATGTCTATTTTTTCTGCATTTTATTTCATTTGTCTTTATGTTCCTGTGTTTCTTATATGTATTTTACATGCACTTTTTGTTTTAGGAAGAGAAAGCCTAGAAAAAGGTTTGCAGGTTGCAACAATAAGGAAGCAAGAACTTCTGTAGAGGACAGCCCTGGAGTGATGACAAGAAGGTATACTTGTCATCAAACACCTTTTGTTTCTTTCTGATTACGTTGCAACTTATATAAGTCATCTGCATAAGCATGCTACTCGGAGAAACAAACTCCCAAGCAAAGTCTTCTTCACAGCCACATGTTGCTCAAGGGGCTACACCCTCAACTCCTACTAAGACATCATCAACTTCTAAGAGAACATCAACAACTCCTAAGAAGACAACTTCAACTCCTAAGAAGACAACTTCAACTCCTAGGAGAAGCTGACACCCAGAAAAAGGAATACCTAAGGATCCCTTTAGTCTTTTGCAGTTTGTAAGTAATGGCCTGAAACTCAAAGCTTTTGTAGTTTGTAAGTAATGGCCTGAAACTCAAAGCTTTTGTAGTTTGTAAGTAATGACCTCAAACATTACTCTTTTGCAGTTTGTAAGTAATGGCCTAAAACTCATCTTTTGTAGTTTGTATGTAATGACCTCAAACATTAGTCTTTTGCACTTTGTATGTAATGGCCTGGTTGAATTGATGCATGGATGTTCAGTCCAGTAAAGCAGTGAAACATTACTCTTTTGCACTTTGTATGTAATGGTCTGGTTGAATTGATGCATGGATGTTCAGTCCAGTCAAGCAGTGAGCTTGTACTGGTGCATATGTTGATTAAAATCAGTCCAGTCAAACAGTGAGCTTGTTCTTGTGTTTCTTATATGTATTATTCAACTCAATGCAGTTCAGTCACTTCAATACAGTTCAGTCACTTCCTGTATATGTATAATTCAACTCAATGCAGTTCAGTCACTAATTTTGAAGCCCAACCATTCATCCACATTACAAGGATTTTCAGCACCTCATGTACCATTATGTGAAGATAATAATGGTAGGCATTTATTCATATAAATCACCAGTAACTCATACAATCACTTTCAATTCTGGACATTACAAGGCCTCTTCAGCACATATGACAGCATCATGTGGTGCACTTGCCAGTCTTTACAAGGCCTCTTCAACACACTTGACAGCATCAGGTGGTGCACATATATAATCACTTTCAATTCTGGACAGTACAAACACTCTTCAGCATACAAAGAAGCTAAGCCTCCAAGTAGAAGCACTCTTCAGCATACTTTGAATTCTTGACAGTAGAAGCACTCTTCTCTGGCTCACTGAAGCTTTAGAGAAATCTGAATAAAAATTATGCCAAGTTATATCCCTCCCTGCATGCTATAGTTCTAGAGTTCTGGGAATGTTAGAAATGAACCTGCAGTACTGTATAATGGATTCGAGGGGAGAAACAGTTGCTAGATCAACACACCATTTAGTAGCTTCATTCTTGAACCAAGAAGCTAAGCCACATAGGACTATTTCCACTGATTAGCAGTCAGCAGTTAAAGCCACACCATAGCACAATTAGCACACCATATAGCACAATTAGCAATTACGCACCACTGATGAAGCACATCATGCTATAATCTATTTGAGAAATTGCAAAGTTTAACCATGCTAATGCTAGCTGTGCCTCTATACAGAAGTTACAAGCAGATGCTCTTCATTTCTTACAGGACAAAAAATGTGAAATACAGAGGAGATGCAAAACAAATCAGGACTGATACTCCAGTTCTTGTGGAGGCCACGGTGGAGTTCTGCAGCTTGGGACCGAGGCCGCCACTGGAGCTCGCAGCCGAGGACGCCGGCGGAGCACGAGGATGACTGATCTAGGGTTCCAAACACCAAAGAAATCGAGGAAAAACAAATCAATGTCATGTGGGGGTGATTTTTTTACCTCACGGAGGCGAGGATTCTTACCTTTGCCAAGGTTGTAGCAGGGCGGGCCGTCCTCGGTGGAGCTCGATGCCGCCGTCTCCCGTCGCAGAGGGAGCCAACTCGAGGAGAAGGGACGGCCTGGCTGGATGGTCACCGAGGCTCCTGGAGAGAGCTATGTCCTGCTTTGGCTTTGTTGGTCCACCCAACAAGGAGTTCTATACGATGAGGCCAGGGGCAAAAGGGTCAGTTCAGGTGAGCTAGATCAACAAAAGTGGATTAAAATGCTTTATTTGGGTTAAAATGGCTTTGTAGGGATGTGCTTGTGTTAGTACTGGCATTTTAGAGTTGGCAATGTGGAGAGTGGCAATTTGGTGAGGCCACGTCTACAAAGTGGCAAGGAAGCAATTTTCTCCCAAGGAGTACACAAGTAGCAGAGCGATGAAGATTTGACGGCAACCAGAGCTTCCTGTTCCTTCTGCTACGTTGTCGAGACCACCGTTTATAGTCTTTTGTCACTCGCGTTGTTCTCTATGTAACTTTTGGGTATTCCATTTGCTTTTGCTACCGTCATTCTCTGAGATTTCCCTTTCTTTATGTATATTTGAGTTCTGGTTGTGACAACTCTTCATTTTTTAATTGTTTTTTAGAGAAGGGGATGCATCCCGATTTCCATTTCGTTGAGAGGGAAATTAATATTTTTACATAATTTGTCCAATAGAACAGACACAATCACACATACTCTCATGCTCTCACTCGCTCTCTCTTTACACCTTTTTTGTTTCTCTTTATCTATCTGTACTGCTTTCTCTTTACACTTTTTTTTATTTCTCTATATCTATCTCTACTGCTCTCTTTTTATTGGCTCTCTCGTCTTCGATCTAGTTCATGGAAGTCCTTCACCTGGCATCCATTCTTCTAGTTGTTCGCTCGGCTTATCCTCTCTTGGCTCTCCTATTGAAGTTCAAGGAAATCCTTCCTTTACATCAACATGCTTCATGGCTGCTTGCCGACATGGAAATCCATGTGACATCCATTGGCTCAGGCTTCTTCTCTTTTCTTCTAGTTGGCCCATCTAACATGAAAATTCTCGAAGTTACAAGATAAATCAGATTAGCAGATTAGATAAACTGTGGAGAACGGGCCCTTAGGCCCTTGTTCATAAAAATCCTTCACCGTTGGGTTCTTGTTCACCGTTGGGTTCTTGTTCATGGAAATTCTTCATCGTGATATCTATGATGTGACCTTCGTGGAAGTCCACCTTCTCTTTCCTTCTTGTTGGCTTGGGTACACACTCGCTTGGCTCTAAGCTCGTCTTTTTCTGACACGGCTGTGCCCCATCATCCGATTGGCTTCTTTTAGCCACCACACACCCGATCACCGCTCCTGCCCTTTTTATTTTATTACCCTGAAAATTAAATCCGGTGAGCACCTGTGACGAGCTGAGCTCCAACATAGGCGGGCTGGAGCGTCCAACCAGGCTCCTAGCCATCCGAGCACATGCTCGTTCTCCATACTTAGGCCCTGTTCTATTGGCTCATGAGATATGACTTATCTGACTTATCTCGAGCTTGAAATTTCACGAGGAGGCGCCGAGAGTCGGATTCTTGAAATTTAGGATTTAGAGAAAATTTTTAGACTTATCCGAGATAAAAATGAAGCAGTTCTTTTTTAATAAAAAAGTCGGATGATTTTTATCTCGTAGATAAGTCTAAAATTTGGTCCCTAAATCCTAAATTTCAAGGCCATCCGACTCTCGAGGCCACCTTAGAAATTCTCAAGTTAAATAAGACAGATAATTTTATTCATAAGTTCAATAACACCCCTAAGTGTGGTTCTTTTCAGTTTCTCTCATTTACTTATCTCGTTTGTTTATTTGTTTTCCGATGTGGCCTCGAGAGTCGGATCCATTTCGTTCTACTTTTGTTAGAGAGCTTTTAGACACGCCTTCGAGATAGAAAAAACGGAATCAAAAAATTAAAAAATCCCAATAAACCAAATAAGCAAACGAGATAAGAAGATAAGAAACTTTTTTTTCTATCTTGAGACGTGTCTAAAAGCTCTCTAACAAAAGTCGAACCAAGCGGATCCGACTCTCGAGACCACATCGGAAAGCAAATAAGCAAACAAGATAAGCAAATGAGATACGCTAAAAAGAACCGCACCTAACTCTTCATGTATTGCTGAGATTTTAGCGAACGTTTTTGTGTATCTTGCAAACAGCAACAAAGGCAAAAGGTTCGCAAAACCATATAAACTAACAGGTAACAAGATAGTGATGGCTGCTGCTACAGGCTAGAGCCTCTTTCTATTACATCAACCGAGCAGAAAAATGGGTGCTTAATTATACGTCAGAGCAGCCTGAGATCACAAAATCAAACTGCATAACCTGTTCAGTGAAGCTATCGAATTCCTACATCCTGCGCACCACCTACCTCTATTCTTCAAGACCATGCTATCCACAGTTGATTGATCTGAAAGACAAACCGTTTGGTAAGAGCCGTATCAGTCGTCGTCTGGCCCAAACTCATCATCAGGGCCCAGAAATGAGCCAATTGACTTGCGAAGGATGCTGATGGATTTGTCATCCTACGGAACACAAATGCCAGCGAATCACTTTTGAGTTGACAGACAGAGAAATAACATGTCTCATCATATGAATCTAACTTCACTAAGATACGGTGACAAGAGCAACAGCAGTTCTAGTGAATCATGCAGACTAGAACAAACCTGCTTCATCTTCTTCAGAGATTCTTCTGCACCCGCTATCTTCTCTGAAAATGTTTTCTCAAGTTCAGACAGAGTAGCCTTCTCCTTCTTCCCTGTTTAGAAGACAGGAGGTTGAGAGTATAATCTTTCACACATAAGAAGTGTTTAAATGACAGTGAGTCAGATCAATGACTTTTCATACATAAAGCAAGGGAACAAACCATCTACTTACTTTGTAGTTCATACTGCACAAGCAATTTCTCCTTTTCATCTTCAAACTTTGAGAAAAGATCTGCAGAACACGACACACGCATTAGTCAGTTGATGATGAGGGTAACAGATACATGGCAGGAACCCTGGACATAAGGATACTGGCATAAGATACCGCTCATTATGTACAATTATCACCTAAAGATATCGGTCCCTTTTTCAAACAAAGAATACAATGATTAAGGGTATTGACTGGCCAGTAGCAAATTTATTCATTATTAGTAAAAGCGCACAGTTCAACAAACATAGAGTGGAATTTGTTGGGCAATGTTTTCCTATATATTCCTCCTAAAGCACAAGAAAACAAATAGCAAAACTAATTTGTAGGTGAATATCTTTATATCTAGATAGGATGACATTGCTGTTCTTATGGAAACAAAAAAGCAAATCCTGGACAGACATGAGCTAAGCATACACTAATCAGGCTTCAGAGAAGGAACGAGCTAGTGCCCACTTAAAATACCTTTAAAATTCTGTATGTGAGCAGCTTTGTCTTTGCAGAACTTATCATGCATTGCTTGAAACTTGGTGTATTCATTCTTCAATAGACCCTCACACTGCATCAAACACAAATGAATCTGCTGTTAACCAAGCTATGACAAGATTATTAACTGCATGAAATACATGTTGAAAACCTCTTTTGAAGTTTTTGATAGACCTTTCAGAAAAATCTGCCTGTAAATGCAATAAATAACATTTGTCAGAATTCATAGTATATTCCAATGAAGGTTTACAATATTTGTTGTGAACAGTAGCTTCAATTTATGGTTATTCATACTACAGCAACGAGTAAAAGACCACATCTAGTCTCACTACAGAAAATACAAAAAAAAAAAAAATTGTATTCCGACAGGATGAAATTTAAAGACAAATGAGATGGCTCGGCTGTTCACCTTTCTTTCTCAAACTTGGTCTTGGTGTCCTGTACCATAGACTGAATTTCTGTTGCAACACTGAAAGTTAAGAAAGATAGTTAGTAATGTAATCTGATAGCTCCTCCACAGAGAGTGCAATAGCTGTGCAGAAAACAACTTCGAAATAGGACACATTAATTGAACAGAAAGGTCGGAGGGTGTCCAGCCATTAAGCAAGGTTCAAGAAATCTGTCATGGTGGGCCGGCACTACCAGCGGCGCCAACGTCATGCAGCTGGGACGTCAGCAGCAGCTGAGCCAACTGAGCAGTAGCTCTATCTTTCGGTTAGTTGGTTATCTGGTTTATCTTCTCAACTTAGTTTGTTAGCAAGTCGGTTGGCCTTTTGGCAATGTAAGCCGCACCACCTTAAGTAGGGGTAAGTCGGCAGTTCTGGAAGTTAAGCAATAAAGTTAATCTTGTTGCTCCTTGCCTCGTCCTCTCTCTCCTAACCTTCAACGGCGACGGCAGCCCCTTGCTGCTGCCGCAGTCATCCCTGCATGGCTGGCGCCTCGCCGGCCGCGCCCACCTTAGCCTCCACATACATACAGCCTAAGGAGTAAGGAACATAACAAAATCGCTAATCGCTAATTGATCGGCGAGCTAGGGATTAACGATTAGATGGGATTAATCCGTAGATTAATTGGAATTAATTGGGACTAATCGGTAATCTCTACTGGACGGTGGACTACCGATTAGGATTAGTAAGGGATTAATCAGGGATTAATTCCAAAACAGTGCCATTGAAAATGCACATAATAAATTGGAATGATCCTGCCATTTGATGCCATTCTTTGTGGTCTCAAGTCTCAGCTCATCCTTTTCCAAAGAAGTCTCAACTCACTTGCCATGCATAGACGAATGCAATTCAGTTGAGCACTCAATGCTACATTTATGCTTCCTTGAGTGCAGCACATGAGAAGTGACAACAATGTCTCTCATGATCAACTAGAACATCCATCAAGAGAGCATGGAAGCATTCACAAACAACTGGAAACATCGACACATCCCTAGTATTGGTGCATCGAAAAACCAAGAGTTGGACTTTTTTTTTTTGCACAATTTTGCTAATCAACAGTGAAGACAGCAAAATTTACCTTCATCGATTTGAGATTTGAAGCTTATAAAACATAGCACAAATGCAGCCGGCCGACTAGTTAGGTTTAAGACGCCAGGGTTACCATGACCATAAGGGGGAGAGGAGGATGATGCGTGGGAAATGGGGATCACCTGGAGATGGTTTGTTCGGTCTTCTTCTGGCCGTCCTTGTGTGCCTTGTCCTTGATCTGCCGCAGCAGCGACACGATCTCCTTCATGTCACTGCCTCCCCCGATTCCATGGAACCACACCGCGAAGCGAACCATGAAAATAAAGAGAATCCGGCACAAATTGAGTGAGGGGGGCAAAGATCGCGGCCAACGGGAGCGCGATCACCAACCCCTCGCCTCCTCTCTTCGATCCAAACCATCTCTCCAACGGGACGCGCCGATCTCAACTGCAGAGCAGGAGGCGGAGGGGAGCAAGGACGACAGGAATGGGGTAGGCACCTGTCGAGCTCGGGGTCGGAATCGTCCATGTCGCGGCGCCTCTTGTCGGATCGGAGCGCCTCGGGGGAGTCCTTGGCCGCACCGCGCTTGCCGCCGCTCGCCTTCGCCTTCCGCGCCGCCGACATCGCTGCTGGCCGAGCGGCAGCGGCCGAGGTCACGGCTTCGTGCGCGCGAGCGAGCTCCCTCTTCCCTGTGTGTGTGTTCGCGTGTGGCTCGTTGCGAACTTGCGCGTTGCGTCGCTGGGGCCTGGGGATAAGAGATGACCAGGGCCCAAGAGACATTGGACCCGGTATCGCAAAGTGGCCCAACTCCCATTCTACAAAGAATGACGGCCCACGTTAGTCCATGATGCGCCACGAAGCCGAAATTACTCCGTGGAACGGAACGGGTTATATAATTCATCGCCATTTTATCCCTCCTACGGCTACTAGCCGAGTGCCTGGCTGCCTGCTTTGCAAATTGCAATCCACAAAAAAAACTGAGTGGCTGTGTTGTAATGGAATCCAAAAAAATGATTACAGATGTGGACATTCTTATCACACAAAAATCTGACTTGCCTTGTCAATTCATCTAGACATTCGTCCCTTTGTCAATTAGAATCTATTAGCATATCAAGAGTATTTTAGCCTATTTTCAATTAGACTGTAGCAGTTTATCAAGGGTATTTTAGCTCTATTTGGATTTTTCAAAACAAAATTATCTGCGCAATCATGACTCCGATCGAGAGCGAGACCCTGTTGAAATACAAAAAATTCACCTGAAATAGTTAAACTCCCGTGCAAACCAGAATAATTCTCCGAATGGAGCAAGTTCAACAAATTTCAAATATAGATAATTAACCGACTCAAATCAACGGCGCTGCACCAACCTCTATAAATAGATGTCAGTTTAAAACAGGAGATTACGTACTGGTACAAAGTACAGTGCTACGAGCTCACAAAGTAGCATAATGAAACACACGGTAATTCCTGCTCATCTGGTCCCAATAGTGTTATAATACAGCTTAAAAATGGGGATCTTAACACAGTAATGTACAAGGGCTGATGGAGCAGAGAAATTTCGCTGTCTCTCGACAGATTCATGACACAATTGACGAACTCAGCTAGGGCTCAGTACGCGAAGGTTCAAAAAAATTGTAATTAGAAATTTGGACATATTGATACGGTGACAGAGTTGTTTTCTTGGTTTCAGTTTTGGGTTTTTTCCACCTTTGCCTTGATCTTCTGCTCCATGATTGCCTTCTCAGTGTTGAGGCTGAACATTCTGTTGAGGGCGTGCATGTTCTCGAGCGTCTCATCGAGGGTGCGGCTGTCGCTGCCATCACATCTCAGATGCTGCAATGGACCATGGAGAAGCTTGTTCACTATACCGGTGCTGAGCTCCTCAATGGACCGCCTCATCTTCTTTGTGAGAACGTCTTCTCCGATCTTCTGCAGGCACTTCTCGAGCTCAGAAGCCCTGATCCTGTCAGCGTACGACCTGAGCTTCTTGATGGTTGGGACAGTCTCCAGTGAGTCCCTCCATGCCTCGAACCGTTTCAGTTCTTGGGTGATGATGGTTTGGGCCTCCATTGCTTTCCTTAGCCGGTCTTCCTTGTTGGCTTCCACCACCTCTTTCAAGTCATCAACATTGTATACTCTTGCATGGTCAACATTGGACACACAGGCACTGACATTCCTGGGGACAGATATGTCAACAAAAAGCCGAACACCACCCATAGCATCTGAAATAGGAGGAAGTGCTTCTGCGTGCTCCTTTGTGAATAATGGGGTTTCAGCTGCAGTGCTTGTGAACACAACATCAGCATCAGCAGCAGCTTCATACATCTCTGCGAGTGGCCTGTAAACAATCTCAATGTCTTTCATCTCTTCCCGAATGGCATCCACCCTTTCCACCGAGCGATTCACCACAACCACCTTCTTGCATCCTTTGGCAATCAAATGTTTAATCACTAATTTGCCCATTTTGCCAGCACCAATCAACAGCATCCTAGCTGACAGGCATTCAGACTTTGGAAGTTTCATCAGCACCAATTCAACTGCAGCTGAACTGACAGAGACAGCACCAGATGATATGTTGGTCTCACAGCGGACACGCTTTCCAGCTGTTATTGCATCCTTGAACATCCTATCAATGTTCTTTCCCAAGCCTCCATTGTTTTGCCCACTTCTGACAACTTGTTTAACTTGAGCCAGAATTTGCCCTTCTCCAAGAACTAGAGAGTCGAGCCCAGCTGATACTTCAAATAGATGGCGTGTAGCATCACTGTCACGCAACATGAACAGGTGCTCCCTAAGCTCAGAAGCAGGGATTCCGCTTTTCTGCAATAACACAACAATATAGGCATTAGAATCTGAATTTAATTGTCAAAATGTGTTCTTGAGCAACCAAAAAGGGAAAACAGGGGGGGAAACTATGAACAGGACAACTGAGCATTTGATCAAACAATTCATACCTTTGACATCCAGTCCACTACTTCTCTGATACCACGGTTCCATGATAAAGCCACCACATAAATTTCCATTCTATTGCAGGTACTAAGAACAGCAGCCTCTTCAATATGATTCAGACTGGTGAGTTCAGAAATAGCACGGGGCCAAAGTTCCTCTGCAACAGCAAGTTTTTCACGCATCTCCACTGGTGCAGTGTGTACACTGAGGCCTATTACAGCTATGCTACTCTTTTCCTTCATGTACCCTGCTAATCAAAACAAAACATCGTCAGATACAGCAAAAACAAGACACTCATGAAATTTTGTTCTGAAAGAATGATACTGAATTTGATTCCACAACACCGCAAAGCTTTTCAGTTTAGTTGCAGCAGTTGCATGGAGATATTTCTTCCATAAAAAAATTTGTAAGGAAAATAAGTTACATGGTTACACTAGGGGGATAGCTCGTGTAATTGTGCATACATGATACATCATAAGTAATGATTGAAACTTTGGAATACCTAGTTTAATAGTAAAAGCCTCAACCCCTGAAAAGAAAGACAAAGGAAACAAGCGAGAATCCAACTTTTTCTTGCGCCAGATACTAGGCCAATATCTGATACGAAAACCATGCAATAACTACCGTCTGTTTTATGTGATATGTATATATATATGAATTTCTGGTATCTTATCACATTACATGTTTCCTTAGCTCATCTTTTTATTTAAGCCACTGCCATTTTTCTGCTTAACATAAAAAGTTCTTTGGTCCAAATAAGAAAGGTAACCATTTATTTCATCACTAACGAACATGTGTATACATACAAATTCACCGTCAATCCATGGAGGACATGGCTCTAAGATCAGTTTTTTTAGATAATGGAAGTAACTTCTGGCCTCTACACCTAGCACCAACCAGGGATGCATACAGCCATGACTAAGATCAGTTACTACAACTAAACCACAAAAATGACTTGTCATCTGCTATATTCCCAAAACTCACTGCAGAGAGAAACCAATCTCAGTTTCAGTCAGGATAGCATGCAATTTCCTCATCTCCATGGCCAATTCTTCTCTAATGCTTAAACCAATCCCTCTCTAGTACCACAAGAACTGTTCTTGTCGACTCCTATCTCACAGACTGATTGCTCTTCATTCTATCAAATTTCATAGACAGATGATCAGATAGGCTGTGAACACATCTCATTAGTAGCAAAAGCCTGCAAAAATCCAAGCTGTGCTCACAAACGATCCAAGCAAAACTGGACCAGAACAATAAAACTCTCCTACTTTTGTCTATACTAAGCCAAAACAACACCCACTCACACCATCGCGCACCACCAAACCGTACAACCCCCACATCCTAGGGTCACAGGAAGCAAATCACCGGCGGAGAAATTGGAGACGGGGGCGATAGAAAGAAGGTTAGGCTATGGATGCGAGGGACTCACGGTCGGCGGAGATCTTGAACTGCTCGAGGGCGGCGATGCTGGCCGCCTTGGCAGCCGGCTGCGCCTGGGCCTCCACGCCGGCGTCACACCGCACCACACCGGACCGCCGCCGCCTACCGGGGGCGACCATCGGGCAGGCGGCGGCGGCGGCAGACCCCCGCGGCATGGAGGCCGCGGCGAATGCGCCGGCGGCTGCCGTGGCTGACGTCGTGCTCGCCATCATCGGGTCAAGACTACAAGTGCCAATTGGTGTGGTGTGAATTGCTGGGCTTGGTGCGTTCTCGCCTCCGAGAGGAGGAGGAAAGGTGGGGGATGGGGTGGTTTGGCCATAGGCGCGGGCAGGCAGGACCGCAGGAGCGAAGAGATGAGCCAGAGGATGAGAGTGCAGGAGAGAGTGTGGTGGCCTCTCGCCTCCGATTGGCTGCGGATGTCGCCTTTCTATCCGCGCGTGCGACCCTCTCCGAGTCTCGTTGATCTTTGAGCCCGGTCGCAAATTACAGCCATGAAATCGGCTGCTTTTGGACGAATGCGAGGTGGGCACACAAAGCTCCTCGTGTAGACAAGTCATTACCTAAAAGCACGTAAAATACATATACAGCTACAATGCATATACAGCTATTACCTATGAGAAATTATCATATCATCTATAAACACTCTGGTAGATAGCTTCTATAATGGGTTGTCTATATAGTTGTCTATATGCAATGCACAATCATTTATGACCTTTGTGATCAATTGTGTCATTCATCTTCGGAAATGCTTCGAGTTAGGCGTCCGACGGGAAGCATCCGCTCGGACGGTACCCCACTTAAAATAGAATATCAAGATAATAATAGTGATATGACTCCTTCTTATCCATATGATTCAATCAGCTCTTCACTACTCACTTTTCCTCTACTGCTCTCTCGTTTCCTCCTATTCTCTCTCTCCCTCTTCACACATGCAAGGGCCAAGCTCCAGATTTTTGTTTCATCTTCCTCTTTCACCCTGCTCTCTCCTCCTTCTCTCTTTCATTCTATTCATAGATCTGGTACACTGAAGAGGGCTCATTGTGATCAATCTTATGGTCTTAGGAGCAACCTCTGCTCACCAGCGGTTGCTAGAATAAGTTGGTGGTGGTGCTCGAGCTCATGGCTGGTGTAGATGGGTTAAAGGGGCTCTTGTAGTGGGAAGCAAGGTGGTGGAGCTATGTGGACTTACTAAGGTGGCAGGGCCTCTCTCTCTTCCTCTCTCACGCCAAATAGGAACTTTGGTGGCCGGATCCGGTGAGCACGGCGTGGAGGCTCGCCGGATCTAGAGAAGAAGACGGAGATGAGGAAGAACATGAAACCTAGGCTTGGAGCATGACCCTGGTACGTTCGAAACATAGTTTTTGCCGTGGTGAAACATTGGGTTTTGCTTGCTGAAACATTTGGTTCTACGTGCTGAAACATTTTTTTAATAAATGTCGAAACATTTACGTTTTTCTCTACTGAAACATTTGTTTTGACCTTTTGAAACAATTGGTTATGCCTGCTGAAACATTTGGTTCTACCTACTGAAACATTTTTTTTAATAAATATTGAAGCATTTCTGTTTTGCTATACTGAAACATTTGTTCCACCCTACTGAAATATTTGGTTATACCTGCTGAAACATTTGGTTCTACCTGCGGATAAATTTTTCATAAATGTCGAAACATTTATGTTCTCTCTACTAAAACATTTGTTTTGCCTTTCTGAAACATTTTGTTTTGCTTGCTGAAGAATCCTTAATAATTATCGAAACATTTAGGTTACTAAAACATTTCACTTTGCCCGATGAAACATTTGGTCATACTTACTGAAACAAGTGTCCGATTTTTCTTTTTGATCGGACGTCCGATCCGTAGTCTAGTCCATTCATCTTTGTACAACACTTGTAATTTTTTTTTAGCTTGATTTGTCCTCATCCTTCCAAGGGAGCAGTGTTTCCTTCACAAAGACAGCCCATTCAGTCGGGTTGTTCTGACATACCTGGGGGACAATAATCATTTTCCCTGAAAGTTGACATTATTTTTTGATGTAAGCAACTAGAAATAGCAATAGAGTAGGCCATAACTAACATAATAAGCAAAATATAAATTGCATAGTCATGGGAGTGGCAATTTGATTCAACCAATATTATTCTATCTAATAACCGTACACGACCAATCAAGCAATTTGAATCCTTGCATAGTCATGGCAGTGGTAATTAGAATAAGTCTATAGATTTTCAAACAATCTAGAAACTATACAACAATCATATTTTGGTAGCAATCAGGCAAACAAAGAAACATGTGAACAAATATATTGTAGTAGCTCATACACACTCAATTTTGACCATCAAAACTCATGCTCAGTTATTTGACCAAACATCAAATTTGCCATAAAAAAGAAGAAAATGAAACAAGATGACCATCTAACAGATTATGTGGATCCAACGGGGGAAGAGAGCTCGGCCACCACGGCACCATCCGACGACCTGTCCATTTGGTCCTTCCAAAGTCCACTACTAGATCTCCCATGCTCCATATGGTAGTTTGTCAAACAATGAGCACCAAAGGGAGGGACCAAGCTAACTGCAGACAAGGGTTAAGGCAGCAGGAAGATAGGACAGGGAGTAGCAAAGACGCCGGCGAGAAGGGATCAGCGAGGAGATGGGGACGAGGGGAGCGATGGGCGCGCAAAGCAAGGGAAGCGATGGCGGCGAGTGAAAAGGGGGAAAATGCCTCCACTATTCACACGTGCAATCGCGTGGGAAAAGAAGAGCTCACACCAATGTAGAAGGCAAGGGAGTGGGAAATTTTTTTGGCACACGTTATCTGCGGGAAAGGATTTGGGCGCACCTGATCTGAGATTTCGCTGCCCTTGTAGACGAGGCCGATACAATGGAGTCCAAGTTGTTGATAACTCCTCGGTGGTAGTGTTGTAGTCGACGCTAATCCTATAGACGGCTCCCTTCTCTCTGTTTTCTCTCTTCTCCACATCATCAACAATATGACATGGCATGTTTTATAGTCAGCTTATAGACAGCTGACCTGTAGCACTGTATATGCTCTAAGATAGCACTGTACATACAACTCTGAAGCCCAGAAGGCTGAACGGGGCTAAACATATATATCACATGGACTCATTGAAGCTATTTGTTGCCTACCATGCCTTCTTCCCTAACTATGTATAGCCATCATTCATCCCTGACCTAAGTAAGTGCTCTAAAGCAAATGGCATTATTGGTTGTCGGCATCTTTTGCACACCACAGAGTAAAGATGGTCACTACCATGATACTCTCTCTCCGTCTGTGCTCCATGCATTATTGGTTCATTTTGTCCTCACCTTTGATCTCTCTCCGTCGATGCGTAATGCATGGATAACATCCAAAGATGAAAAGACACCGAGATGTCCCTGTCAGTAGGCCCAGTGCTATCAACCATTTTATGCAAACTACTCAATGTACACTACCTTGAATTCCCTTCTCTCGCACTTTGTACCTCACTAATTAGTCGTAGTGACTATATGACATCATGCTGCATGAGGTAACATGATCGTGTACTCTTCTCCTCCTACTCCCTCTCTCTCCGTCGGTGCACTCCAATAATGAATGCTCGTATTGTAGCGTCACCATCACTTCACTCACTACACTTAATAATTGCCCCACCATGTCCCGTATACAACTCTCTCTCCTTCGGTGGTCTGCCGAAAGCAATCCATATTTGCTTTGTTGTGTCCTCTCCTTCCTATAGCGTCGCCATCACTACACTAAGTGCACCCATGTCCGAGCATTTACCCTATGCCGGCCTTTAAAAGTGGGACTAATCTCCGAACCTTACCCACCCTCACGAAATATCATACTGGAGAGCTAGCGACCATGTCATCAAAACGTAAAGCCGTGATGAAGGAAGAGGAGAGGCCCGAAAGCTCGTTCACCCACCAATATTCGTCCCCATCAGTGAGAATATCATACCGAAACATTCAACGCTCCACTAATTTTAAAATGTTACCATCATATTTTATTGCACAATTTAATTATCTGCTCTCGTCCTTTGGTGCTTATTACCAACACACATGCGGATGGATGGTGTGCCCTATTACCAGGGCGAGTACTAACCTTCTGCTGATGAACTAGAGTTCCTTGCTGTTTGTGAACTTGAGCTACTTGCACTACAGCACAATAAAAGACATGAAGATGACCAAAGTGAGTATGACGATCCTGATTTGGCCAAGCTCCATTTTCTTGCCAACTACAACAGCCAGGAAGATGACATCTTTGTATATTCCGAAAATGATATCCATCTCTACTATAGTGATGATATTCCTCTCGACAGTGCAGACAGGAAGGATGCTGAAGGCCTTCTAAAGAATTTGAAAACTCTGATCTTGACTATGATACTAATGGTTCTGGAAAGTAGTATTCCTTCCATCGACTCCATTATGCGTGGACAGTGATGCCTCTATGTTTTCATTGCATTGTTCTCCGATTCCCTGCTTGTGCTAGGCATTGCTAGTTAATTTCATTGCCACTGCCCTAGTAGGCATGCCATCCGTACTGTGCAACTACTATTTTGTTTAAGTACATTTCAATTTGGGACTCTATAATTAAATTTGTGACTGAGTCTTTTATTAAATTTATACGCAATTCCTTGTAACCCTACCGATCATATCACTTCTCTATAAGGTGTGCCCCTATCAATATCGTCGAAAGCTGCATGAAGACCACCCTGATGATCAAAGCTGCTCGACCTGTCTTGTACAACAGTGCTTTCCCAGGCAATTATTTTGACCCTTCATTTAGTACTACAGTGGTCGACCTGCTCCACCACGCGCGTTTGTCTGAAGCTCAAAAAGGCGTGCCCATATCAATACTGTACAAAGCTGCACGAGGACCACCCTGATGATCAAAGCTGCTCGACTAGTCATATCGTACTACAATGCTTTTCTAGTCAATTATTTCGACCTTTCATGTAGTACTACAGTGGTCGACCTACTCGGCCACGCACGTTTGTGTAAGGCTCACTGCAGACTTCACATATCAATAAGTCTGCTCTTGCCCGGCGAGCACCTCCTCACTCTATTTATAAATACAATCAAACTGCTCTTTCCCAGCACGCACCTCCTCAGAACTATTGCTCGACTATCATACGAGATAGTAGGAGATGTCAGGGAGTGGAAATGGAAAAGGAAAAGGAAAAGACAAGACATGGGATCTCTTCCTTGATGGGAGCGGATACCAGAGCCGCATCCCATCTCTAGGGGTTCGTCTACCTATGTGCATGTGTGGTGATGAGTGTAGACTTGTACGATTCCGCGAGGTTGACACATACATGATGATGTACTAGATGTATCCCAAATACGCATTTAACCTACCAGAGAAGGCGCTACGCCGGCGAGGACTTGTACGAAAGATAAACCTATTCTACCTCCATTACTCACTGCTATTTTCCATTGAAATAATGTACTAACACACTTTGCATACAGTCCTCGCCGCCTCTCTGTGAATTTGAATAGTGGCTTGACACTGAGATCCCCCCTAAGTCCAAGGGCTCCCTTAATTGTCTCAGGCGGGAGGAAGAATCGATACATCAGCACGAAGAGCGTGTGAGTAAGAGGAATGAGGAGATGGCAACGGAGCGTGAAGTTGAGAGGGAGAAGAAACAAGAGAGGGCATGCTGGGCCAGGGCCGCGCCATTAGAAGTATGGGAGAAGGAGAATTGGCCTTGATATACTCAGTAGATGACGAGTGCAAATCGTCCACAAATGTTGATCCATGCATTTCCTTCCGGTCCCATAATGTATTATTGTGTAAACTGTTTGTCCTGTTCTGTTTAATTAAGCCTTAATTTAGGAGCCCTTAGATGCTATATATTTAATGTGCGGACCATTTGCTATATGTTTAATTAGATGCTATATGTACCATCTGTAATTTCAGAAAGGGGACACTTGCCAAAGGTTGGTACCGCGGCAAGCCCATTGCCACACCACGGTTGTCGGCCCTTTTTCTAGGCAATGAACGAAAAAATTCTTTACTGGATATTAAAATACCCCTTTGGTTGAGGGAGACAGAAAACCCGCCCGTTATTTGGGCTGGATAGAAAATCCGCTTGATCAACGAGCGGATTTACTCTGCCTACCAAATCGTCCTATCCACCCTTTCATTAGGTAGGATGGGTAAAACCTGCTCTTTGGTTGGGCGAATTTTCTATCCCGGCCTACTATGTTGCGATGGGCTTCTATTTTTAAATATATTAAACAAAATATAATTTTTTAATTCGGAATAAAAATAAATACAAAAATAAAATAAAATTATGACTCGTGAGTGGCTTGTTTCACAGGAGCCCAACACAGGTATACTGGCCTGGCTCCGCAATGGAGTCCAACATAGGCCCGACCTGCTCAGTCCAGTCAACCAGGAAAGCAAGCGGATTTTTCGGTTGGGAGGCGCAGCGCTGGCCACGTCGCCCACCACGCTGACAACCCGACCCCACGGCAGATTCATCGTGGGGCCCGCACCACGCGCCACGAGTGGCGACGGTGCCACTTCGTCTTCCCGCCACACATAGCCTACTCCTGCTGCCCCGTGTCGCCGTCACCCAGCCGCGGGACCCACGCTTCAGTGTCTCAAACAGCTTCCTCCTCCCAGACAGAGAAGGGTAACGGCTCTCCAGCCTCCCTCGCCTCCTGCTTCCTCCCCACTCACAGTAGTCCAGTACACTATCCGCTCGTGCATGAGCGATGCGGGCACTCGTCTCCCCCGCCGCCACCTCCTTCCTGCTGCGGACTCCGAATCCCAGCGCGAACCCTAGCCATCTCCGCGCGCCGGCGCTCTCCCGGCACCCTTCCGGCGGCCACCGTGCTGTCGTCGTAGCTGCCGCCGCCGCCACCGGCGACCACTGGGGTGCCAACCACCACCACTACCACGGAGGCGGCCGCGGCCGTGGGAGCGCTCCGGAGGGGCCCAGCGTGCAGTGCGATGTGGACATCGTGTCGTGGCGCGAGCGCCGGGTGTTCGCGTCGGTGGCGGTGGCCGCCGACGTCGACACCTTGTGGCGCGTCATCACGGACTACGAGCGCCTCGCCGACTTCATTCCCAACCTCGTGCACAGGTCCACATTCCTCTCGTCCCAATTTCTCACCCGTGGATTTCAAAATGTGCGTGCAAGGGGTCTAATTGGGGGAAATTTTACTTATCTCTTGAGCTTGCAGTGGGAGGATTCCGTGCCCGCATGAGGGTAGGATATGGCTGGAGCAGAGGGGGCTGCAGCAAGCATTGTACTGGCACATCGAGGCGCGCGTCGTGTTGGATCTCCAGGAGGTCCCGGATGCCGTACGTGGAGTTGTCATCTTAACTTCGTAATTGTTAAGTCGCGATGAACTTGATCACGATTCACAAGTTAGCACATTTCTCGCTGTTGGCGAGTTAAAATCAAATGCCATTGAAATAAATGTGGTTAGTTTGTTGAACGCTTGAAGTGAACCTGTGGGAGTATCTCTGTGCACGGTCAGTTGATTATATTAATCTATGTTGCCTTACTTGTTTGGTTATTCAATAACAATCATCATGCAGGTTAATGGGCGAGAGCTCCACTTCTCCATGGTCGATGGTGACTTTAAGAAGTTTGAAGGGAAATGGTCCATCAGATCTGGTCCAAGGTGGCATCTTAGGATCATTTCATGTCTTGTTTGTGCCGTATGCCTTCGATTTTGCAACCAGCTTGTTTGCTTCTCAGTATCTTATTATTGCTACAGCGAGATGCCCTGATGCATAAATTATTTCATGGATCCTTAGTACTCTGTTCTTTAGTTAACAGAAAAGAAAATTCTGTTATAAGTTTGTTGTGACCTATTCTGTTTTGTTTTGTAACAGGTCCGCTAGTGCAATTTTGTTGTATGAAGTTAATGTGATACCAAGATTTAATTTCCCAGCAATATTTCTTGAGAGGATTATACGGTCGGATCTTCCAGTGAATCTTAGAGCCTTGGCTTGTAGAGCTGAAAAAATTTATTTAGAAAACCAAAGATGTAGATTTAGAAAATTTCCTGGTGCAGACTTCAAGTCACATAACTTTCGTAGTGCAACAGTAGAGAATGATATCATTTCTTCTAGTAAGTTCAAAGAAGCATCTCCCTCTTCTGGTTTTGGTGGTGTGCTTGCTTCACCTTCTGCTGAGTTGAATAGCCAATGGGGCGTATATGGAAATGTCTGCAGACTTGATAGGCCTTGTGTGGTAGATGAGATCCATCTCCGAAGATTTGATGGTCTCTTGGTAACTTTCTCAACTTGCACCCATCAGTTAATTACCCTTGGATTCTTAACTTTAATGGGAAGCACACTGAGAAACTGGGCTTCTCTTGTGAAATGCTATGGATGAAGGAACATGAAGGGGCTCACAGGTGTGTTTTTGCTAGTATCACTGTGAAAGCACCAGTTCGAGAAGTATGGGATGTCCTCACTGCTTATGAGAAGTTGCCTGAGTAAGTAGTTCTTTCTTTTATTAGTCTTGGAATAAGTCCATTTTATACCTTTGAACTATTACAAAAGTCCACTTAACCCCCTAAACTACCAACCCGTCCAGTTAACCCCCTCAACTATGAAAACTAAAGCAAATAACCCCCCAAGGTGGTTTTAAGGGTGGTTTTGGTATTTCTAATTGGAATAAGTCCGTTTTACTCCCTCAAATTATTGAAGAAGTCCAACAAACCCCCTAAACTAGGAAAGAATATTTTAAAATATTCAATTTCCTCTAAAAATCATGTAAAAATTAGCTGCTTCAAAATTCCGTAGTTTAGGGCATTTATTGGATAACTAAATTTTTTAGTGATATGTTTTCGGGTATTTTTCAAAGAAATTGAACGTTTTTGAAATGACTATTTTCATGAATATTTTTAAAATAAATTTAATATTTTAAAAGGGCTATGTTTTCATGTAGAAGTCTAATATTGTTTTATCAATAGTAAAATTTTGAAATGGTTATATTTTCTTTTTTTTTAGAAATTGAATATTTGTAAAACATTCTTTTGTAGATAGGGGGTTTATTGAACTTTTTTAATAATTGGAGGGGGTGAAATGGACTTACTCAAATTAGAAAATGCTAAAATGATCGTTAAAACCACCTTGGGGGGTTATTTGCTCTGGTTTTCATAGTTGAGGGGGGTTAAATAAACGGTTTTATAGTTTAGGGGATTAAGTAGACTTTCACGGTAGTTCAAGAGTGTAAAATGGACTTGTTCCGTCAGTACCTTGGGGGATTTATTTGCTCCGGTTTTCATACTTGAGGGGGTTAAATAAATGGTTTATAGTTTAGGGGTTAAGTAGACTTTCATAATAGTTAAGGGTTGTAAAATGGACTTATCCCATCAGTCTTTGGAGTTCACGTAGTCTACTTTTGCTATATAAGTATGATCTAACAAATCTATATGATAGGATTGTACCAAACCTGGCTATCAGTAGGATTATTCTTCGTGATAATAACAAGGTTCGCATATTGCAGGTAGGAGTTGTGTTGATGCTTTATCCCATATTCTAGTTGTTTGTTTCTATTTAGCAGTACTTACATTTGGAGGTTGGAATATTGCATTGATTTTCCATAGATGTTGATCCATAATTTCACATTCTGATTGTTAACTAACTTAGGTTTGTTGTCTAGTTCTATTTTTACCCAGTCTTTTACCTCTCCTAACTATCAAACGAAAATTTTTCCTTTTCTTACAAGTTCATGCTTTTATTTCGGATATACCTCTTATACTACTTTACAAATGTAATCGGATCTGTGCCTTACCAATGGGGAAAAAATGATTAAGGTCTCTCCTCAAAGATCCTTTTCTGAGAAGAACTGAACTTAGTTTGACAGTTTTGTGAGCTTTGCAAGCATTCAGCATCTCATATTTTTTTTCCAGGAGGGTTGCAAAGGCCTACTTTATATGGTTCTTCATGCCCGTGTTGTTATGGATCTCCGTGAAACACTTGAACGCGAGATCAGCTTCGAGCAAGTTGAAGGGGATTTTTACTCATTTAAAGGAAAATGGTGCCTAGAACAGCTTGGAGATCAGCACACCCTGTTAAAGTATATGGTTGAGACTAAGATGCATAAGGACACATTTCTCTCAGAGTCTATACTTGAAGAGGTATATGTAGCTCATCTTATACGTGTGATTCATCACTCAATATAAAGACCAACTTATTGTTATGCAGTGACAAGTGGTAACTAAAATAGGTTTTAACTTGCTCTTGATCTTCCATTTTGGTTCTTTCCGAAAAGAAACATACTATTTGGTACTGATGCTTCGTGAATGGTGATTAAGCTCTGAAAGAAACTTTGATAGATATTATTTATTTTATCCTTTTGCCTATTTATTTGCTTTCTTTCACCAGCTATACAGTTAACTTGGTGTGGCATACTATGCCAGTGGCATCTTTTTATGTTTGTTTCAGTGTTGATTTTTCAGGGTATTTAGGACACTCAGAATTTATCATTCTAATTTCTTGCACTTTCTTTTTCCATAACAAAAGGCATCATATTATGCATTATCTTCTTTGTGTTAAATTTACTTATTGATTTGATGAATATTGTGTGATTTTTTAAAATGAAATTTAATCATATTTGGGTAAATAAAAATAAATAGTTTAATTTTACTTATTTCAGGTTATATATGAAGATCTTCCGTCAAACTTATGTGCAATCCGTGATTATGTTGAAAAGGCAGAAGCTGGTAGCAGTAATTCCACAGCTTACTCTGATACACTAACAAATCCAGACACTGTTGCTATTGATTATGCAGAAGGGGGGCAATCAGAAAAAGCATCTGTATCTAGCTCCTCAAGTTCTACGAAACAAAGACCGAAAGTCCCTGGCCTGCAAAAGGACATCGGGGTCCTCAAATCTGAACTTGAAAATTTTATTGCAAAATATGGTCAGGATGGCTTTATGCCTAAGAGAAAGCATCTTCGGTCACATGGAAGGGTGGATATCGAAAAGGCAATAACACGCATGGGTGGGTTCAGGAAGGTTGCCAGCATAATGAATCTTTCCCTTTCTTACAAAAACAGAAAACCAAGAGGTTATTGGGATAATCTAGAGAACTTGCAAGAAGAGGTAACAAAATATATTTCAATTGTCCCTCTGCATTATAGATGTACAACCTGGTACAAGGCTACAGTCATTGTAATTTTCTTAGTTTCAGCAGTGAACCATATATGGCAAATGAAGAGTTCTATAACTTGTTCCCTAAAATTTCTAGTAAGGGGAATGATAATAACTTTTAGGCAGTCTATACATTGAATGCAATGATTATTCTCTCTCTCTCTCTCTTTGGCATGTTTGGTTTATGGTCATAAATTAACAATGATCATTATCTACCAGATCAGGAGATTCCAGAAGAATTGGGGGGTGGACCCTTCTTATATGCCAAGTAGAAAGTCTCTTGAGAGGGCAGGTACTTCATTGCTTTAGTCTAGACCATTTTGTTGACATGTTCAGTTTAATACATGTTCTTTCATTTTTCTTGCTAATGTTTATCCGACAGCTGATAGCCTGGTAGAGTTATCTAGGTAGCGTTTCTTTCAGCGTTTGCGTTTGTATTTGCTTATAAGCTGAAAATTTGTTATTTTTGTACAAATCAAACGCTTTGACGTTTGGTAGCCAATTTTTGTAGGTCTTACTATTTCTTCTCAAAGCTCTCAAAACTATTTTTTCTATAATTTTTTGATCCCTCGGATATCCTTATCGAGGAGTTATAAATTTCCAGCTTATAAGCAACCGCAACCACTGAAAAAAACACTACCCTAGTAAATCAAGATAACTTCTGTATTGTCAACTCCTTCAGAACAAAACTTATATGATCCAAATAGCAGTAGCCATGCCAATGCATTATGTCAACACAAATTTTTTCCTTGCTAATGTTGCTTAAGATACCTGGGATCTGCTTGTTTTTTAGTAGAAAATATCATCAGTTGTCTATAATCAGGTCAGGTGTATTGACTATTGAGTAAAAATTGTTGATTCATGGCTTGACTACATAACAAGCATTCATGGATTCATTAATGTTAGATTGATGATAGCAACAACCAACAGCCCTATGGTTTGGCTTCCTATCCTGCTAGCGCTGTTGGTAACTGAATTCTTACTCTCATTGAGAGGATGACACTAGGAGTTGGGGCAATTTTCTGGTTTATTTCTCACACAATGCCATACAAACCCGAGGGGTTGGGGTTACATATTTATAGTGGCCAAGGCTGACCAAGCATATGCTAAGATGTTGTCCTAAAGGTGGTCTAAGATCTTTGTCCTAAAAGTGGTCTAAGATCTTTGTCCTAAAGGTGGTCTAAGATGTCTGTCCTAGATGCTGTCCTAAAGGTCTAAGATGCCATGCAATTTCCACAAAGACCAACAAGACAAGGACTTATTCCATCATTCTCCCCTAAGTCTTGTGCGTCGTCTTGTGGGAAAGTTGGACCATCCCGGTCCGGGAGCAAGCTCAAGGAACTTGATCCTCCCAAGGGCTTGGTGAAAGGTGTCCGCAAGTGGTCCTTAGTGTTGATGTAACACGCCTTGATGCTTCCTTCGCCCAAGCAATCCCGGATGAAATGGTACGCACCCGGATGTGCTTGCCGTTCATGGAAGACGGGGTTCTTTGCGGGGCAGGCGGACTTGTTGCCCACCTGAGTTCCACCGCTTGTGTCTCGCCGAGGAGATCACCAAGCGGTCGAGCAAGCCAAAGTGCCTAAGTCGAAGCGGTGGAAGCCGCTATGTACTCGACCTCGCAATGATTGTGGCCACCACTTGTCGCTAATCGATCGCCACTAACGAGGCACTTGCCGAGGAAGAAAAGAATCCGCTTCGTGCTCTTCTTTGGTGTCGATGTCGCCGCCGTGGTCATTGTCGCCAGAGCTAACGAGGTGTGCCTCTCCCGCACCTCGGGTAGAAGAGGCCGTGGTCGAGAGTCCCCACAACATAGCGGATGATCTTCTTCACTTCTTTGGTGCTCGTAGTCGGCCATTGCATGAACCGACTAACGAGCCGACGGAGAAAGCCAAATCGGTAGTGTGGGCGAGGTAGCGGAGGCTCCCCACAAGACGCCCAGATATGCGAAGCGCCCACCTCCTCCGTCGTGTCGTCGCGGCTCGGCTTGACCTCTCCTCCATCGGAGTGAGTCTTTGGGTTGCGATCAGTGAGCCCAGCCATACTCAACGAGCGCGCTTGGCGAAGCGATGCTGTCGGGCGTGATTCCGAGTCGTCCCCGTGCACCTCGATCCCTGTAGAAGGAGAGGCCCCTGTGTCACTCATCCGAAAGTGGCCTTCATTTCTTCCTTGAACGCCGCCACCTCCACATCCTGGTGCCGGTGATCACCAAGTCGTCGACGAGACACCCACCGCCAGGCGTTTCCACCGATGCCCGCCGGTAGATGGCCGCCTCGTCGCGGGCTTGGCTCAAGCCCATCCTTTTGAGCGTGGAATCAACTTGGCATTCCACGCCTCGATCTCGCCGCAGTGAGCCATAGAGGGCCTTCGCAGCGCAAAGACTTTGCCCTCCTTGCCGGAATTTCAAATCCCGTGGTGGTCTGCACGAGACCTCTTCCTTCAAATCGTCGTTAAGAAACGCCGATTTAACGTCCATGTGATGAACATGCCGGCCTTCTGGGCGGCCCAACAAGAAGAGGAGTCGACGGATTCCATCCGTGCCGCGAAGCGAAGGCATCGTCGGTCGATCCTCTCCGCCGCACGAAACCGCGTGCCACCAAGCGAGCCTTGTGCTTGACGATGGCGCGGCTTCATCCTCTTCGCCTTGAACACCCACTTAAGAGTAATCGCGCGGTGACCACGAGGAGATCGGAAGCTCCCAGCGCGGTTCTTCTCAACCGCGTCCATCTCCGATCGCATCGCGCAAGACGCCATGCAGCGTGTCTCGCGACCTCCGCGAAAAAACGGGTTCGCCGTCGTCACGCGCAGGTGCAAATGTGCCTCCGGATCGCGAGGCACTAGTCCCGCTGACCGGCCGGTCGCCGAGAAGGTTCCTCAACAGACGATATCAGAACGGCTCGCCGTCGGTACGCTGCCGTCGGCGCTCTCGTCGCGGGAGAAGCGGAGTGGCGAACTCCACCGCCGTGGTCGACATATGATTTGGTGTCGGAGTGGACGCGTTGAGGAGTGGGCGTTAGTCTTTGGGATGCATGGAGTTTCCGGCCGTGGTGGTTGGCGAAGAGCTTGCCGCACCGGTTGTGGTGGAGAACATGATCTTGGAGTCGGTGGAAGCTCGGGGATGGAGTAGGCATGCTTGGTGAAGAGCCGCTTACTCCTCAGCCTCCTTGAAGTGATCGTACTCGACGGTGAAGTCGTTACGTCGAGTCGAGCCGCCGCCCACCGCCTTGTCCCATGCCCATCCTCGTTTTCGTCGAACACTACGTCGTCGCCGCCGTGCAGGCGCACACGTGTCCTGGGTCAAGAACGCGGTAGGCCTTCGAGCCTCCGCGTAGCCAATGAACACCACTGGGGTGCTCACGTAAATCAAGCTTGCCGATGTGGCTAAGCTCTTTGACGAACGCGAGGCACCAAGACCCGTGAGGTGAGAGACCGCCGGCTGCGCCCGTGCCAAGCCTCGTGACGGCGTCTTGCCGTTAAGAGCCTTGGTAGGCGGCGGTTGAGGATGTAGATACCGCCACCACCGCTTTCCCCAGAAGATGCGGCGTCCCTTCGCTGAGGAGGCCCGAGCCATCCCTACAATGCTCGTTGCACCGCCGACGACGCTGTTCTGCTGCGGTCAGACGGGCGCGGAGTAGCGGCGCTAATGCCCTCATCCCGACAAGACGACGCGAACTCGATTGCCGTGAATTCGCCGCCGTTGTCGGTCAAGAAGACGCGCAGCTTTTGCGGCGCGCTCGCCTCTGAGATAACTGCGCGCGCGATGGCGTCATGACCTCTCCCTTGCCGCCGAGAACCATCACCCACATGTAGCGGGAGAGGTCGCCGACGGCGGCAGGAAGTAGCGTCGTCTCCCGGTGTGGGCCGGTGTCACGGGCCACACAAGTCCCGCGGCTCGAAGCTCGAGCCGCCTCGGGCTCTAAGCTGCGGGGAAAAGGAGCCGCTCGCTGGTCAAGACGCAGACGCCGCAGAATCGCTTCCACGTGGTCAAGGCACGGCAGTCGCAAGACCATCTCGCTGGCACCGAGCCTCTTGAGGGCCTCAAAGTGAAGGTGTGCGGCGCTCATGCCATCGCCACGCCTCGTCGTCCCGACGAGCAACAAGGCGAGAGGTTGTGCCACTGCGACGTTGAGGACGTAAAGTCGATTGGTGCCTCTGGTTACCTTGGCAAGAAGGCGGCGATGGTGATCCCAAATCCTCATGACTCGCTCTTGATCGCCACGCGAACCGTTCTCATCCGGTGTCCCAGTCGATGATAGAGTTCTCAACGGGGATGTAGTAGACTCGGTGAGCGACAGTGCTTTCCAGACGCGGCGGTGAAGAGGACAGAGCGACGCCTTGATCTCCACGCCGAGGCGCCCCCAAACTTGAGCGGAGCCTCGGGCGTTGGAGTCAAGCTTCGGTGAAGAACTCCGTCGACCGGTCATGTGATGGGTAGCGCCCGGTGTCGAGGCACCACCGTCGACCACGTCGGCATTGCTGGAGCTGTCGCCGAGAAAAGCGTGTCTTTCGGCTCATCAAGATGGAGGAGATTCGCTGCGGCCGATGCGGCCGGAGGTAGCTCGATGCTTGCGTGTGCGGGAGCAGAGCCGACTCTTCCTCCTCCACCAGGTAACGTGGGCTGGCCGCGTCGTGGTTGCCGACAATCCTTGGCCCATGGCAAGCTTGCCTGATTGTGGCGAGGTAAGTCGCGTCGCGGCGGCTTGTTGCCGCGGCGCCGCTGCTGCAAGCGCCTGCATGGCGTCTCCTCGGACGCCCTTGCACCCGACACCGACGAGTCGCGGCGCGCTGCTTGTGCTGGCGCGGCGCTGCGGCGGTCTGCGTCGTGGAAGAAGGCTCTTCTTCCCGTCACCTGGCGAGCCTCCCACTGCTCCCGAGTGAGATAAAGCTTCCCGCCGATGGTGATAGGCCCCGAGAGAGACCGTGGTTCGTCGCTGTCGACGACCTTGAGACGACCTATCGCCTCTTCGATCGACATCGTGGAGAGATCCAGCAGAGACTCGATCGAGCGAGCGATCTGCTTGTACTTCTCGGGGATACAACGGAAGAGCTTCTGGACGGCTCTCTCCTCGTCGTAGGTGTCGTCGCCGAACTGCACCATCTTCTCGCAGCGAGTGTTGAGACGGAGAGCAAAGTCATCAACGTCCTCACCGCTTGAAGGCCGTGTTCTCCCACTCCTGCGCGGTGCTGCGGTGTGGTCTTTGCGGTAGCGCGTCGCCGCCGTGCGTGCCGCGGCGATGGCGTCGAGCCTCTTGGCGATTCGCTTTTGAAAGCGAGAATTGCATCTCCGACGAATCGCTGCGGCTATGAGGCATCCGGCGCCGTCGATCCTCGTAGTAGTCGACGCCGCCGCATCAATCGCTTCCCACATGCGCCGCACTGGAGCCGCACCCTCATCACCGCAGCCCGCTCGGCGTAGTTGGTCTTAGAGGTAGGCCACCCACCGCCGGACCGACGCCCCGGCAATGGCTCGATCCGTGGTGACCATAGTACCGGTCCGGGAGGAGAGCGCGCGCTACCAGAAGGCCGCGATCTCCGTCGACCAACCACCGCCGCCGGAGCGCCAAGCTGCTGCGTCCGCGCTGTCCGTTCGGCCGCCGTCGCTGCCGGAGCGCTGCCGCCGCTGCACGCCGCCGAGCGTAGCGTCCGCGCTGTCTGGGCTGCCGCGCTCGTGGGGTGCGCGTCGCCTTATTCTTGTTGCCGCTTCGCTTCGCCGCTGCCTCGCCAACTTGAGCCCCACGTCGGTGTCGCCGTCGGCGGCAGCGGCAGAGCCGCTGAGCCGCCGACGTAACCTCGAGCTCGCTTGCCGCCGCGTCTTTGCGATCGCTGCCTGCCGCTTGCTTCATACGCCCTTCTTCTTTGCCGATTCCTTGCTGCCGCCTCGCCGCCGCTTCGCGCATTGCCGCGATCTCTGTTCTTTGCTCGTTCGCGGTCTCTCGCTGCATGGCGACCTCGCCACTGCCGATGCCAAGGCCGAGGTGACCGAAGGCCGAGATCGTTTCTTCGGACATGGCGCTAGTGAAATTTCTTTGCTGGGAAGAAAAAGCGCCTCGATTTAGCCGCTTTCGTCTGCTCAGAGATGGAGGAAGAGCAGAGGAACAGTTGTTATTCTGTTCTTGGTCAAGGCTACGGGGAGCGTGGGAAGGAGATGAGCAAGAGATGTTTAGGCTGCAGGAAACACGGGCTCTGATACCAAATGTTGGTAACTGAATTCTTACTCTCATTGAGAGGATGACACTAGGAGTTGGGGCAATTTTCTGGTTTATTTCTCACACAATGCCATACAAACCCGAGGGGTTGGGGTTACATATTTATAGCTGGCCAAGGCAGCCAAGCATATGCTAAGATGCTGTCCTAAAGGTGGTCTAAGATGCTGTCCTAAAAGTGGTCTAAGATGCTGTCCTAAAGGTGGTCTAAGATGCTGTCCTAGATGCTGTCCTAAAGGTCTAAGATGCCATGCAGCCCCCCCACAAAGACCAACAGTACAAGGTCTTATTCCATCAAGCGCTACCAGTATTCTCTTTGTTTGTGAAGAAGCCCAAATCTTCCTTTCTAAATGTTGTTCCTACTTTGTTATTGTCGATAGGGCGTTATGACATTGCTCGGGCATTGGAAAAATGGGGTGGGGTACAGGAGGTTTCTCGCCTTCTCTCTCTTGAACTAAGACGACCTAGAAGGCGAGCAGACTCTGATGACGAGAGGCAGTCTGAATCTCCATGCACCGTGACAAACAAGCACCGAACCAAACCAGACAAACCAAACGTGCCTCCGAAAGGACAGAAGTGGCTCCTCAAGCTGAAGGATTTGGACGTCAATTGGGTCGAATACTGAATAGCAGAATGGTAGTCGGAGGAAGGAATGCTCACGTTCACATGGTTCACTTGTTCGGCCCTTTTTTGTTCAGATATCTTCTTGAAGCTGTAAATTTGTGTACAGAAAAAGGTAATGCAGGGGCCAAGTTTTTTTTGCCGGCAACACACTAAATTCTCCACGCTCTCATGATTCTTCGCCAGAAGGGTTACGGAGCCAGTGTCTATTTGTTTGCATGACTTGAGCTCTCTCTAGAACTGTCGACTTTGTTGCTGTAGTCAAAATTGATCTGTAGAAATTGGTAAAGAAGAGTCATCAATCTGCACCGGTTCAAAGCTTCTGATTGACCTTCCAACTTGACCTTTCGTCGTCCGTTCCAACTTCCAACTTGCAAGCTCACCGTATATTTGTTGGTCAAATCGCCCTTGCTAGTTGGACGCCTGCTTCGTGATTAAACACGAGCCAGCGTGAGAGATTCCAAGATGTGGCTTGACTTGCCTTTTTTGTTTTGGTGCGCAAAGCCGGCCATGAATTTGACATCCGTAGTTTGACTGGAAGTGTCACCGCTTATCAAGGGCTGAAGCCTAGATAGGATGTTCCAGTCCAAATCAGCTTTCACAAAACCGAAGAAAACGCTATTTTCAGTCTTATCGACCCGATCCGGCTTGGCCAGATGGTTGATAAAACCGATCCAATTCAAATTTAACCGAGCGGTTATTAAAATTAGTCTTCGGAACATCGTTTTTATAGATATCAAGTGAAAGACTGAGCTAGACAGTTAGAAGAGAGGTTTAATAGACATCAAAAGTATCTCGACGTTTTCTTCAACAGTGCATACAAAATTTAAACGAAATGATAAACCTTGTCTCAAATAGCTATAGAAGCTATGAAGAACTAAGGTTAATCAAAAAACTCGGCGGAAGATCAATTCTGATGGCAGAACAGAGGCGTGGTAAAATGGTTATAGCTCCCAAACCGTAACTTATATGGTGATGAGATTTCTATCAGAGCTATATACGAAAGTTAGGAAACTAGAAAAAAGAATGACATTCATAGTATCATCGAGCAAAAAGATACAAAAATCACAAGGTCTGCCACTCAAAAATTTCAAATTGCATAATAGGGCTCGATAAAACCTTTACAGATCTCAAACTGTTGCTCTAGGCCCTATAAAAACTTTTCTAAAAGAATGTCTGGAAGTCACAGAGCCAGCTCAACAAGAATCACCTCCATCCAGTATCCGAGCAAAAAGAAATGAAAATAACAAACACAGCTATATAGAAAGAATGAATCGACAAACTTGAGTAAGAAAAAGAAAGAACTTGATCTCGGTGTTCTTGATGGGTTGCAAGATGACATGAGCGTTATTAGCAACCTCTACACCTCCTAGATCAACCAGAAATCAACATGTACAAAGGGGAGGCAAAGAAACTAGTTGCAAAACAAATAAGAAAGAAAACTAGATCGAACACATAAAACAAAGCCAGAACTTTTTGTGAAACTTATCTTTCTATTGCGTGATGGTTTTCTTCGGTCACACCTGTGGGCAAAGCTCCAAAAGAGCAAATAATTCTGAAATAAAACCCTAATCAAGATTTGAGTGAAGACATCCCTCCGTCTCTCCTTATATAGGTCATTTAAGTGTATCTCTATCCTTCAAGAGTTGCTTAGCTTTTAAGTTAACATATCAAGGGTTAAGATTCACTCCCTCCACAACTAACAACCAGCCCCACACATAAGATTTATATGGGCTACACCAGGTCTACATAGGCTTTACACAAAGCCCAAACAGCCAGATGCAATGAGCATTCGTTTCTTGACCGTTTATTTTCCGCGTCTCCAGGCCTCTAACCCAAACAAAAAACTTCGAGCCATCTCAAGTCCATCTTCGTGATGTCCATGTAAGCCCAACCGTCCCGTCAGCACCATTGACCATTCTGGACCTCGGTTCTCCCAACCTAGTCTCGGTACTCGCTGACGACCACAGCTGCCTCCAAACCTGCATTCAAATGGACCAGCACAATCTCCACAAATATCTTACTTACCTACCTGCTATTTAGCACATAATCATGCAATGACCCTAATTGACACTAAACCAACACTGATCATAAATCAAAACTACATCTCAAGTGCACAACAGCTTGCGAAAATTATATCAATTAATCCATGTGTCGACGATTGGGAACCGGATTCCCCGTCGAGCTTATTTTTCGATTGAGGGATCAGAAAGCCCCTTTCTATCGAAGTGTGGCATTCTACGATGTCGAGGACTCTTGGCGTAGGTGAGCTAGAAACGAACAAGACACAAGGGATTTATCCTGGTTCGGACCTTCTAAGAAGGATAAAAGCCCTACTCCAGCGTGTGTGTATTTTAGAGCGCAAGAAGCTCTTCAATCTGTTCTTTCAAGTTACAATGTATGTTCGTACAGTCATCCGCTTCAAACGATTGAAGAATGAGTATAAATAGGGCCTATCCCTAACTGTCGGATCCGAAATCCCGGAAAGCAGCGGTTGCATGCACCGTGGGCGGGGAAGCCGTTAACACGTAACACGTGAATCTGTTGCACGCCTCGCACGAATCGTGGGCAACGGCCTCCATATCGTGGGAAACGTGGCCACGTGGTACGTTCTAGCACGCCAATCTGTTAAGTCAGTGCCCAGGTAAGAAAAACCCTCAGGCATTACGACATTGCCTGGCTCGAGCATGTCGTGACACTGACGTCAGGACGAGCCAGACAACCCCTAGCCGGGCAGCACCTCGTTCCACCCCGGGCAAGGCCACTCCAGGCAACGACTCTGCTCGAACTGGGCCGACTTAAGAACCACATCCAAGGCACTTATCAATTCACAGAGCTGATAGGATCAACCAAGGCCCATGGGCCGTAAACTAATCCCCGACAGCCAGTCCCCGAGGCTCACGTGGAAAACTACTTAGCATGGACTTCCTTTTGAGGCTTTTAAACCCAAACTCGGGAAGCCCGATAGTTTGCCCTCCCTGACACCGAATACGCACTTTTCTGGGTTTAGCTTCACATGCTCCTTTAAGAGGCTCGCGAATGTCTCTCTCAAATCTTCCACATGTCTTTTTTTCAGCTTGCTCTTCACCACAATATCACCCACGTACCCCACGATGTCCTGCCCTAGCTGTTTGGCGAAGATCTTAGTGATCAGCCTCGCGAAGGTGGTGCCCGCATTTTTGAGCCCGAACGGCATCCTAACGAAGCAATAGGTGCCGAAGGGTGTGATGAACCCTTCTTTTCTTCATCCTCCTGCCTCATGTATACCTGAGTAGGCATCAAGAAAACTCATTATTTTCGAACCAGCAGTGGCATCCACCAGCTAGTCTATGCGAGGTAATGGAAAATCATCTTTGGGGCATGACTTGTTTAGGTTAGTGAAATCTATACACATTCTCCAGCTCCCGCTAGCCTTCTTCACCAGCAAGACATTGGCTAGCCATTCGGTGTGGACGGCTTCCCTTATGACCCCCGCCTTTAGTAGCTTCGCTACCTCAACCTTCGTCGCCTCCTGTCTCTCCACCGATAGCTTATGAAGCTTTTGCTTTTTCGGTTTTGCCTCAGGCTTCACTAACAGGGTGTGTTGGACAGTTTTCTGAGCCGCACCTTGCAGGTCTTTCGGTCCCCAAGAAAACACTGCCTCGTGCTGACGAAGCACTTCCAGGATTTCTTCCTCCTCAGCTTCTCCTAGCTCTGCTTCGAGGGTGATGATTTTTTCCGCTCCTCCGAACAAGGGTACCCGCTTCGTCCCTCCTTCAGCCTTGGACTTAGCCACCCACTTATCTCTGATCGTCGACTCTTCTTCAGTAGTGTGTACCATCTTGACTTAGGGAGGTCCTTCAAGGTCAATCTTCCTTGCCATCGCTTGATCACCACGAACAGTAATGACACCTCCGGGTGAAGGGATCTTCATGCAAATATAGCCGTGGTGGACTACTGCCCCAAAGGTTGTAAGCAATCCGTGGCCTAGGATCGCATTGTAGCGCGAAAGGGATGTCAACAACATCAAAAGTCACCCCCCTGCACAAGCTAGCCTCTCCTGTTATGAAGGTGACCTGGAGCTCAATTTGCCTGAGGGTCCGAATCAGAGCGCCCCCAAACCCCACCAAGGGCACCTCCGACTGGCAAAACCAGTCCTCGGGTATCATCATTTGCCTGAATGCCTCAGCTGACAAGATATCAGTCGTGCTCCCTCTATCGACCATCACCCTTTGGACATCGAAATCCGTGATGCTAGTTGTTATCACCAGGGAATCTTGGTGCAGGAAGTGTACTCCTTCGGCGTCTGCTTCGCTGAAAGTGATGGGATCGAAGTGCTGTAGCTTGAAGGGTGCTGGAATCACCCCACATGATTAATCTGCCTCGTGTATGCCTTCCGCTGTCTTTCTGATAACTGCTGCGATGATCCCCCGGTGATTGTGTTTATAACTCTTCGCACATGGTGTACTGGTGCCGGAGGGGGCTGCCGCGGGGCTCCTGCTCTAACTGCCTCGTTGTGTTTCCTCACCACCACTCATATTCGCGGTAACCGGCGAGTACCTTACATCTTGCGGAGTCGTGCGAGGAATTGTTTCCGTGGTACTCGTAGTGATACCTCCGCTCTGCCTGTTCACCTCTCCTGGGCTCTAACCTCTGGTCATCTTGGGCTTGGTGTCGCTTCAGTAGGGACCTCTCCCTCGGCGCATCCCGGTCCCTCCTCTCCCCCATCGCTCTTCATGCTCCTCAATCTGGTACGCTCTCTTCCTGCCATCTTTGTAGTCGGCGTCTCCCTCGTGCCTCCCCTTCTCCGCATGGGTGCTTTAATTCTTCCTCTAGCTCTCTCTTTTAGGAGATCCTGTCCTTTGGTATCGGCCCTCGGCTTCTCATTTCTTCTGAGGGTATCTTCCTCTGCCTGCGCGTACTCCTTCATCTTTGAGAAGAGCTCTTCCATAGTTTTTATCTCTTTCCTAGCCAGTCGCTCTGAGAGGAGGCCCCTTCGCAGTCTGCACCTCGCGGCGTTGATGATGGTGGTGTCGCTGATCCCTCCAGAGCTGGCATTTCACCTTCGAGAACCGTTGAAAATAGCTTTTCAAGGTTTCACCTTCTCTTTGCCTTACCGCGAAGAGATCACTTTCCTCCTTCATCCCGTCGAAATTTCCCTAGAAGTTGCTCTCCATCTTGGAGCGGAGCTAGGCCCAATCTTGGATGGAACCTGGTTCAAGGTAGGAATACCACGAGAGTGCAATCCCTTCAATGGCGAGCAAAAGCCCTTTGGCTTTGATATCATCATCCCCTCCAGCTGCTTCGACCACCGTCTCATACACATGGAGAAACTCCCGTGGATCGGTCTTCCTGTTGTATGGCTTGAACGTGGGTAATTTGAACGTGCCTGGGGCTGGCCACTTCTTGCTTCTCAGGAACACACACAAAGGGTTAGGGTCTTCCATGGCATCCCGACGTCTCCTGTCTTGCGAGGGGGATTAGACCTCATCTCTAGAGCCTCCTTCTACGAAAAGGGGAAGGAAAAGAAGCCTCAGGCCACACACCCTGCTGAACCTGCTCCCGGAGGTGCACCACTTGCTCCACCAATCTTGCGTTTGCGAGGATCAATGCCTGCACGTTAGGATCCAGCAACGCCGGTGCAGCAGAGGGGGGGCCGACAGTTGAGCCAGCGTAGCAGCCCTCACCTTCTCCTCTTGGATGTTTGTTGGGGCTTCGTGCGGGGCCTCCCCCTCCTCTCACACCAGGGCCGGAAGGGGGGCCGGGTCAGCAAGGGCCCCTCCGCCCCTGCTGCTGCATGAGCGAGTTTGAGGCGCGCCTCGCTCCGCAGCGGTTGTCCCACCGATGCTCGCAGATACTCCCGTCTTCTTTCTGGGCAGCATTCTCCTTGGCGATAAGTGGCTTCTCTTTGTCTGTGCGCTCCCCATGGACGGTGCCAAGTATTGTCGGCTCAAGCTAGATTGCTCAAAATAGGGCAGCCCCTAAGGCGCTCAATCTCGGTATTCCTTCTATATTTATTATTGCATTTCTCTTGTGCAAGTGCATAGTGAGCTCCAAGTAACATATTGATTATATGTGCACATTGGTTGATGTCATATCTATTTGTGCATATATATCCACTTGAGTTCAATATGTGTCTTGCTTCTAGTATACATGTCTTAACTAGAGTTAAACTTCACATTGCTATGACTTGACTTGGTGCATGCATGCTTTGTTTGTATATCTTCTTATGCACATCACTTAGTGGAGTTTAATCTAGATTGTTCCACAACTTCACTCTAGCTTGAATATTATTTTTATATGTGTAATTCTTGTATATTCTATCATGTGCTCTATTTTAAGTAAGATTGTGGACTTGCCATGGTTTAGTTGATTTATCATATTGGCAATTATCTTCGTAGTGCATCTAGCTCCATTACATATTTATCATGATGCACTTAGTAGAGATCTTTTCTATGTCAAGTGTTTCCGTTTAATATTGTGCTTATTTATATGAAACACTTGTTGTACTTAATTCCTCACAAACATCAATCTATTCATATCTATTGAGCTTTTGGACTAATATCTATCATGAGTGATTTGGAAAGAATTAAGTCCCGAGAGTATATGTGATGACCAAGGTATAAGGATGACGGTTAAGCCAAGGTCAACAAGACGGCAGTGTCACCAAAAATTGAAGACTAAGTCAAGATCAATTTGGCATGGAGATCATCGGGAAGGATGATCAAGTCAAAGTTGATAGGACGAGAGTCTCATGAGGTGCATCGAGTCAAGTTGAACAAGGTGAAGGCGTCATCAATCTTTTGGTGAAGGTCATTATGCATAATGAAAAAAGACGGCAAGTGACTATCCTAGACTTGTATTATCTTTGATTTAATTTCAGTCTAAGGATTGCCATACTATTAAGAGGGATGCAATGGAGAATGACTTCTAGATGTGTCAAGTGCTCAAGTGATCCATCCTAGTGAAACGTAGAGAGAGTGTGGTGTTAGTGGTGTCGGAAAGTGAGAGTTGTAGGTCTCTCTTACTTTCTTTGTGAATTCTGCATTTACCCCTTGGAATTTAAGGTGTGAGACCTTGTTGGTTGTGTACCTCTCATTCTTAGCTTTCCGGAGAGTCCAAGATCACCCAAAACGGAGTTCGGAGTCAAAGTTATACCCATTTTCGTTAGGGTGTGCAGTGGCTGTTTTAGGCCTCGGACTGTCCGAACCTTACCCTCGGACTATCCGATACCCCTTCGGACACTTACCCTCGGACTGTCCGATTTTTAAGAGTTTGAGCTTCTCTGTCTCACACTGAATGTTCTTATCGGACTGTCCGACTTTTTACCCTCGGACAGAAACCTTCGGACTGTCCGATTTTTGCGACCTTGGGTCTTTCTGTTCCATGCTGAATATTTCTATCGGACTGTCCGAACCTTGACTATTGGACTGTCTGATATTACACAGAACTGTCTGTAATGGTCAGATCCGTGGAAGCTCCTATTTAAAAACCCCCCTCTCCAAATAGCCGTTGCCAAGGCTATGTGAAGTGCCTCCCTTTGTTCTTGACCCCCTTAGAACCCCTCTACTCTTAGATCTTTGTGATCCCCTTTGGAGAAGGGTTTGGAAGAGTTGGAAGGAGGGATTGAGGGAGAATTGGGAGAAAGGATGGGAGGTGATTCCTTTGTGGAATTAGTGTGTTCTTGAGCCCTAGTGACCTCTCCACTCTTCGATCTAGGTGATCCCCTTGGGAAGAAGGGTTGGGAAGAGTTGAAAGGAGGTGTGAGTGTGAATTGAGCAAGAGTTAATCTTTGAGCACCTATGGTCATCTATAATTCATTCTTTGTGGGCATTTATTACTTTTGGAGGTTGAGGACTCCTAGACGGCTAGGAGTAGGTCACGAGCCACCGAGCTTTGTGTGGTGCGCCGTGTCAAGTTTGTGAAGGCTCGATTTCGCCTCCGCAAGGGAAGAAATCAAAGGAGTGAAGTCGGCGAGTGCATTGTGCAACACCGGCGAGGGAAGGGTTGAAAAAGACCCCGGCTCAAGTGTGACCGAGCCGCCTCAACGGAGACATAGGATCCCCTCAAGGATCCGAACTTCGAGAACAAATATCTTCATTTCGGTTTTATCCCTTTCACTTTCTAGCTTGAATTATTTGTTTATCTTGCTATTGAGTTGTTATCTTGTCTTGTGTGATACTACTATACCTATACTTGCTTGTGAACTATATTTGCTGTAGGTGGTATCCTTGAATTTGTGATATTTGAATTGAGTTCAAAGTCCTCTTTCAGGCAGACATCGAACGATCCGATACTTGCCTCAGACGGTCCGGCACCATCGGATCGTCTCGACTGCACTACTCATCGGCCGTCTATCACAGCTTCCACAATTAACTCTGTTTATTGTTTTAGAATTTGTAATCGCTTATTCACCCCCTCTAGGCGACTTCCTTGTCCTTTTAGGGGTTCTCCCCGGCTTAGAGGCGTAGATTCCTTAAATGCCTTAGAACCAACTATCTAAAGTAGGGTTACAGGTGTTAATACAACTTTACAGGCAATTACAACCAGTCCCTGGTTTGGAAGATAATTATGCTTTTCCTGACACACTTTGTCCTTGCCTGTTACGTCTTGTCTCCCAGGAGGCTACGTAGCGCTCAAGGAAACTCGTCTTCCCTCCAAAAGTGCTCTGCCCTGTGAGGCCGTGGCCTCACGGGTTGTGGCCCTCTACTCGACCCACTTCTAGGCCTTTTGCTCGAGAAGCGGTTCCCTGGCCAGGCATACCCGAGCGAAGGAGCTACGAGGCTCCGGCGCGGCTTTGCTTTCCCCGATTGGGCGCTCTGTCCCGAAGCTATTCCCTCGCTAGGCGCACCCGAGCAAAGGAGCTTCGTGGCTCTGGCGCCGCTTCGTCTTCTCCGACTGGACACTCCACCCTGAAGCGATTCCCTCGCCGGGCACACCCGAGCGAAAGAGCCGCGAGGCTCTGGCGCGGCTTCTCTTTCCATGACTGGGTGCTCCATCCTGAAGCGATTTCCTCGCCGGGCGCACCCGAGTGAAGGAGCTATGAGGCTCCAGCGCGACTTCGCTTTCCCCGACTGGCCGCTCTGTCCCGAAGCGATTCTCTCGCCGGGCGCATGCACCCGAGCAAAAGAGTTTCGAGGCTTCTGCTTCGCGATGCTATGTCGCAGGAGATGGGTGCTACACTTCTACAACAATGTGCTTAGTCGCCACTTAGCTAGCCGCTTGACATGTTGAAATAGTGAAGACTTGCATGATTTTCATTAATCTTCGCGCCGGTTTGTGAATCGACTTTACCACACTATGGAACCTAGGATTCATGGATCCGGCATGCCAGTTGATTTGATCCCATGATTGTCAAGAAAAAATGTAATCATCTTTAGTTAACCAATTATACCTAAAGATGCTAAAAATACACATAAGATATAAACCAATAGATTCAACGGTAAATGGACTATCAACTAGCTGATTAGGTTATCTAGCAGAGAATAAAAGATAACCAGACTATCAACTAGCTGATTAGGTTATCTAGTAGAGAATAAAAGATAACCAGACTATCAACTAGCCGATTAGATCGTCTATCCGATAGAACAAGAAGTAATTGGACTAACAACTAGCCGATTAGATCATCCAGCTAATAGAATAAAAGATAACTAGACTATCAACTAGTCGATTAGATCATCTATCCAATAGAATGAAAGTACACAAACTATCAACTTCACGTAAAGCCAATCAGTTGATAGAATGAAGGGTTCGAATATAATCCTTTACACGAAATGGCGATCCACAACAATATTAGTAAAGATAATATTCTGGATAATGCATAAGCCGTACAAGCAAGAAGATGAAACTTAATCGATACAATACTTACTTGTATTAACTTGATGCGGGGTATACTATGCAATCGATCGAAAGACAATATGTAGCAAGTCGATCAAGAACAAAATTGGCAACAACAAGAGCTATACTTGACTCTGCTTCTTTCAAGACTAGCTAAGAGCACGTGCGTTATAATGGATTTCAAATAAACACGATTTAACTTTTAATTATGGCGAAAGTCGATGAATTTTACTGATGTTTTGGCTTGATATTTGCCACACAAACGGGCGAATACTACAATAGCAAGGAAACAACATAAGTGTTGATACCTCGTAACAATAGTTCCTCACAGCTCCACTAACTTGTCAGCAATCTCTTCTTCAATTTCACGACCCATTCTTTTCTCCATTACGAGTAAAGGAAAAGAAACAATCATTTCACAGTTACGAGTAGAGTACGTGCTTATCAAATGGGTGAGAGGACCGATCTGATAGATGACCACCTGCTTGATCTCTCCATGGTCTCACAGGCAGGGTTTTAAAACTCGTTTTACAAGTAAATCCTGCTCAATAGTGATTTCTGATTTTCTATGATTTCTCGTTAAAATTCAACCAAAATTCGGTTTTTAAAATTTAAATTGAATGGAGGAGTCGAGAAAAGGGAAATTGTTAGAGTTCTCAATAAATTGCTTGGATTCGATGAGAAATCGTTCCTAAATAGCTAGAAACCGAATGAGATGACGATCGGGAAATCGTGGTAAATAAGGAAGATATCTGTCGGAATTTATGGGAAATCGCACGGTAAAACGGGAATTAGTTTAAAATGGAAAAATAGTAGGAAACCTAGAAAAATTAAAAAAATGATGGAAAGTGAAATGTGTTGGTAGAAGATTAGTACAAATGCTGAAAAAATTATCAATTTGCTGGAAAATGAATAATTCGGTTAGAAAATTAGTACAAATGCTGGAAAATTGTGAAATTGCTCAAAAATGATTTAGTAGGTTTACAAAATCAGTGAAAAATAGGGAAAATATGCATATCCTAGAAAATTGAAAAAATCGTAGACAATCTGAGGAAAAATAAGAGTAAAACAAGGAAAAATTTAAAAAATTTCAGCATGACCTTTGCTAATTATGTGATATTTTTGACAATATGATAAAAACAATTCACAATATATAGCCATTAGCCACATAAGTCTACAACTCTGCATAGCGTTTAGGGTACATGATAAGTCCACACAAGGTCCGTACATAACACTAAGAAGAGTACATGGTACAAGCACAATATTATAGGTTACAACATATATGGTCCATATGACAAGCACAAGTCCACAAGGTCGTTAATAGTTAACAGGGACAAATATTTCATTGCTTACCTTGCTCCTTGAAAGAAGGCAACGTGGAGATTCCATTTGTGCACCCATTGAGATGAAGGGTGTGCAAAAGCTTGTGCGAGGTTTGAGTAGTCGTAACCCTGGTAAGCACCTATAGGGCGTGTGGCACTGTACGAGCTGGAACTATCTTGCGAGGTGTCCTGGGGCTCGTATTCATATCCATACCATAGCCATACATCTGTTGTCCCCCTCTGCCATGTGCTGACCTTTTAACGTGCTGTGAGCTTGGCATACCATGGTTATAGCCCTGTGTGGCATGGGTGAACTGTGTCTCTTCGGTGAAGTGAACTTGAGAGCTAGGTTGTGATTGGATTTGTGGGACATCCTCGCCCTCAACCTCCTCTTCACCACTACCACTGTCATCATCATCATTGCCCCCATCATCGGCTGAGGAACTATCATTTGACTCCTGGTATGGTGGGCTTTTGGAAAGATCATCTATGCTAGCATCACTAATGTGGTCCTCTTCTTCAGAATCCCTCTTACCCTTTCTAACCTTTTTTTCTTTAGCTTAGGGGGGCCTTTCCTCTCCATTCTCTTGCCGAGGTGAGTGTCCCCACATTTTCTGTCGTCCACTTTGAATCCCCCCAACCCGCCCTAGCATTGCGGTCTCTGACAAGGTGAGTAGGCATAGAAGTGTCACTCTCTGTGTCCTCCTCGTTGAGCATCGGGAGGGCATTTGACCTTGCTTTGTCCATCCAGTCTATTATTTGGTTGTTTGTGTCAAGCAATGATAGGTCCATTAGCTGCTGAAAAGGATCATCCTCATACTCGGGTTGGTTTGTACCAAGTGTTGCTTGCTACAATCGTAGCCTTATATTTTAGTTGACATATACCAGTCTGTTTAATTTTTGGTGTGAAAGCTTGTTGCGCAACAGAGTGTGTATGAATGCAAATGTTCTCCGGTTCTTCTTACAACCACTTGATGACACGCATTGCTCAAAAGGCGACTGGCAAGCTTTTGCAAAGTTGGCGTGTATGAGCCAAACATAAGCCACCAGTCAGCTGCATGTTGAATATGAGAGGCATTTGTCAACACAAGTAATATTAATACCACTTTTTCTTTATGAACGTACGGACAACATAATACCTGCCAGCATTTTGTTTGGCACGCCATGCAAGTGGCAAGGTCACATGCAAATAATGCAGCGCTCCGCCTAAATACGTCCACTTCTATCAGGGCTTGGCTCACGGTTGCTGTGTCAGTCATGTCTGAATTGTACAGCCACCAAGAAATCCCCCTAGCACTGTCTATCACAATCTGGTGTTCGAAAAGTGCCCGATGTCCTTCAACATCAGGTTGATCGTGTGGGCCAAACATGACTGCCACACGATCCAGTGGTAGTCATGCATGAGCAGCTTGCAAGCTTTCATGTAATTCGTCCCATTATCGGTTATCACTTGCACAACATTCTTAGGGCCGACTTCCTTCTGTACCGATTTAGGTGGGGTTTTTTCAGCTTATCTCGTTTGCTTATTTACTTCCTGACGTGGCCTCGAGAGTCGGATCCGCTTCGTTCGACTTGTGTTAGAGAGTTTTTATACACGTCTTCGAGATAGAAAAAAAGGGAATCCAAAATTTTTTTGGAAATCCCGATAAATCAAATAGGCAAACGAGATAAGCAAGTTATTTACTTATCTCATTTGCTTATTTGACTTATCGGGATTTTTTTAAATTTTTGGATTCCTTTTTTTCTCTATCTCGAAGGCATGTATAAAAGCTCTCTAACACAAGTCGAACGAAGTGGATCCGACTCTCGAGACCATGTCGGAAAGCAAATAAGCAAACAAGATAAGAAAATGAGATAAACTGAAAAGAACCACACCTTAATCTCTTGCAAGAAATAAGCCTAGTAAGCACTAATACTCAACATTTAAGAGAAGCACATAAACGGCAAAAACATAATGCAACCCATATTCCGTAGGTACTCTGCATCTTGACTCTTTCCCATCGCATTCATAGACTTATGGAAGTATGTGGTGCCCTTGCAGAACAGCTGGAAGTTCATCATACTCATTTGTCGGGCCTGTCCATGAATCACACATTACAGACATGCCATATGTGGGCCAATCTATCTTCCAGGATGCTATCTCCTTCTCGATCTCCTTCTCATTCTCTTCTAAGTAGTGGCCAACTATGTCATGGCCGGACGGGGGGTGCAACTCCCTCACTTACAACATGGCATGTAGTTCTTTCCTTTCAAAGTCCAGGGACCAATGTCAATTCTAGTTTGTCTCAACTCCCTTTCAGACACTGACTTGCGAGAGAACACCCTCTAGAGAACACCCCCTTAGACACCCCAGACCCACTGCTACCGCCACTAGTCATAGTTTGGCCCCACCCGTGACAAATAATCCACCTCCTCCTTGGAGAGATTCATGGCATGCTGCATTTGTGCCTCCTCATCAGCGCCTCCAGTGTAATCATCCTGCCAAACACCCGCCTGTCCTTGTCGCATCCTAGGAGGTAGCCCTCTCCTTCGACGTATTCCCTCTCCTTCCCACCATACGGTTTCCCTATAAAAGAGACAATTCTCTCTCTCTTGCACCGAATAGCGGGTTTTATAATCCACCTCCTCCTTGGAGAGATTCATGGCATGCTGCATTTGTGCCTCCTCATCAGCGCCTCCAGTGTAATCATCCTGCCAAACACCCGCCTGTCCTTGTTGCATCCTAGGAGGTAGCCCTCTCCTTCGACGTATTCCCTCTCCTTCCCACCCTCTCCTTCGACGTATTCCCTCTCCTTCCCACCATACGGTTTCCCTATAAAAGAGACAATTCTCTCTCTCTTGCACCGAATAGCGGGTTTTAATATCCTAAAAATTTGGTGACGATTTACCTTAAATATTTAACAGAAATTAGTTTCATAATTTTCCAGCAATTAAGAACGATTAAAAATGCAATTTCTAATTAACCTCGAGCACTGAAACAATTAAATAAGAGAAAATATAAGTCAATAGTGCTTGGTAAATTTTTCTTGAGTCCTAAATGCTTCAAAGGATGTTTAAGAATTTTCTCTGATTTTTCTAACATGATTTAGTATTTTTAAAACTAAGAAAACAATAAACAACATTTCTAAAAAAGTGTTAAAGGGGTTTTTTCTTTTTCTTTTCCAAAGAGGGCAGCATGGTGTAATCTAGGTCGCTGTTTAGTGCGTCTGCACGTTAACAGCTGTCAGATGCCACTTAAGCCAGCAAACTGGTATCCTTAGATCTCGGACGTCCGTTCGTGTGACGTGGCCTCACCAGAGCAGTCAAATCGTCACCGCCAGTGTTTCTTTATCTCTGTGGGGGGATTCGGCCTCACCATTGCACTAACGCCAGTGGGGCCTTGGCGTTTGTGTCAACCTAGGGCTTCTCGACCCTATTTAAGCTGCGGGTAGTTGTGCTAGGGTTTCCTCTTCTTGTAGTCGTTGTCGTCGTCACCTTGAGCCGTGGAGGACGCAGCTGTCGGGGAGAGCGTGGGGGAGAATCAATACCGAGGACCCCGACGAGCAAGTCTATCATTGATAATGAGTCTTAGCCTGTAATTCTTTGCCCAGAGCCTATTTTTTAACGTCGTGAACCTCATCGTGGCATGCTTTTGTCGCATGGGGCACCAAAGAGTCATCGCTGTTGAGCGCTAAAGCCGTCTCCGCTATTGGAGGTCGTAGGAGTCGTGCGTTGCTTAGGTAAGGTTCCTGCTAGCTTGTAGATGCCGAATCTGTGCTTGGTTTAGGCTTAATAGGTTCGTAGCGTCCTCGAGTATGTAGGTCGTATATCAACGCTATTTCGAGCCGATGTAGCTCGCCATCATTGATTGCTGACAGTGATCCTTGGTCCCAGTGCTAAGGCGATGCCGAGAGAAACCTGTAGAGCCCAAGAACACATAGAATGGTGGTCTGCAACACAAGATCGAGTTCCCCGGAGGACTCCATCATGGAGTTTGGTCGCCAGGACGGAGCTACGATGTGGAGCGTCTGTGACCATCCGATCTAGATCAAGTGGTTCAGATCAGAGTGCGTGATTGGTCCAATTTAGATTACATCGGTTTGGTGAGCCAAGTTCATGGTGAACCGTGTAACTAACATGTGGGTTCCACATGTCAGGCCGAAGCGGGGTGCATCATGGGCATGTACGTGAGCGTAGGCCATGTGGGCTTAGTTTTGCTATGGGCCATGAGGCCTGTGAGGCTGCTAGGTAGTGCCCATCTGTTAGTCTGGTGTTGGAATTTTATTAAAAAATCTAATTTTAATTCTAGAAATTGATTTAATTGATTAAACATCAATTAAAATTTGCAAAATTCATTTTTTAATTGAGAAGTCCAAAATTACCCATTCAAGTCTTTAAAAATTCAGAGAAATGAGATCTACCTATTTATGAATTTTATTTAATTTTTCAAAAATTATTTATTTACTGTTTAGATTTTTATTTGTTATTTGTTATTTATTAAGTGTAGAGATGATTGCTTTGGAAGGTGTGTAAGGGAAGATTTTGTTCCAGGTTAAGAGTGGAATTAGCAGCAAAGCAAGCTACACACAATCATTGATCATGTGGATCCTATCCACAAATAAAATGATTTGTTTTAAATACATGCATTGCTATATTTATTATATTTCACCAGGAATTTAGTTAATACCAATTTAATTGTTATCTATCTTTTGAAATATTGTACTGTCAATTATTCCTTTGTAACTTAGTTTATCATTATTTTAGTTTGATAGTGATGATATCTTTGGGATTGATAGTCATTATTAGCTTACTTAGTCATGCACGCACGTAGGAGGTTAATTAATATTGACTAATGAGAGATATGAAATTAAATGATTAAAGCATATGTTGCCTTTATGTGAGGAAGACATGTATTGCTCTATTTTGATAAGCATGTGTTGCTCTTACGTGGAAGTTGACATGTGTTAGAACTTGTTAATAACCTAGGTGGTGTTTTGATTAAGGCAAGTAGAGCTGTGTGTGCAGGTGGAGCCTGTGTGGCTAAGCTATGAGGCAAATCTAAAAGGAAGTCTTGCCTTAGTCCCCCTAGGGACTTAATCTTGTACAACATGTCAAAGTCAAAATAGTACAAACCATGAGCTTTACTTCGGTTGAGTCTAATAGTTAAGTTACTAAGTGTTATTTTGTGGCACCTCACAGCAAGTTAGGTAATGTGGTCATTCGTTGGGGGCATTGGGAGAAATGTGCTGCTTATGAGGGTGTTCGTGCCGAAAAGTTGTATCGGCTAAACACATGTGAGCTTAGGACTTAGGACCCCCGTTAGCACATGAACATAGGGTTCAGAGCATGCCAGCCGATTTGATTCTGCAATCGGCAAGAAAAGACGTAATCAGCTTTAGATAGCCAATTAGATCTATGAAAATATTATGGACCTATCTAATCTTAAGAACAATCAAAGAGTTAACAGATTCAAGGGATAAACAATCTACTATTAAGTCGATAGAATCAACTAAATAGTAGAATAAGAGGTAAACACACTACTACTAAGCTGATAAAATCAACAAAGTAGCAGAAAGAGGTTAAATAGACTACCAACTAGCCGATTAGATCATCTAGCTAATAGGACGATGGATAAACAGACTGTCGGCCAATAGCAAGCTATAAGCCAATAGAATGAGAGTAAACAAACTATCGCCAATGAATATGTTGATCGATAAAATGAGGGTGAAATCTAACACCTAGTCAAAACGGCGATGCGTACCAATATAGATTAAGATAGTATTTCGATAAACCAAAAACTGATACAAGGCCATATATCGAACTAAATCGACAGTACTTACTTGCAAACAACTCCTATGGTGTATCCTAAAGCGATCGAGAAGGCGATACGCAACAAACCGATCAAAACCAAAATACAGAGAAACTAGGCTAAACTAGACTGAATACGGCAAAAGGTAATGTATAGGTAAAAGTAGATTTATTTGATTAGTGTTGGACCCTTTACATGTTGTTATCGGCTATAAATTCATATAGACTCATGACTCAATCGACTAGAACTCTAACTCGTTTTCCATACGAGTTTTGACTCAATACTAGACATATTTATCTAAGACCCTACCTAATTTACCTAACAACCCAATACAACTTCATCCTGCCATAGCCGATCCGGCCCGTAATAACTTCTTCCGTAGCCGGCCCATCTTAGCCGATTCTAGAACCTTCTAATTGAATCGGCATTTCTAAAATTAGGTGTCAACAAAGGGTCATCATCCAAGCTCAGTTATCCAAATGTTTGGCTCTGAGTGGTACAGTAATTATTAAGAGGGCACTTGCCAATGTTTAGTCTCGTGACTATTAGATTACAAGTGTCTCCTTCCTGGCCAGTGGTTAAGATACAATTATCTTATGGGTAAAGATGTGCAAGATGTGCAACCCCTGTAGACTGTTCATAAATTATTCGAATAGTCATGACCGTGGTTATGGACAATGCTTTATTATACTTGAACATGGTATAATATTTTCAAATGCAAATAGATAGTTATCATATTAGGAACTGCTAGGTGCAAGTTATTAGATCGTGTGCTAGTGTTGCATTGTGTGTCATTTCTATTGGATCAAATGATGTTTAGCAAATATTTTAAAAACTTGCTTGTGAATATATTATCTTATTACGTCTTTGTTATGCCAAATAAACTTTAGCTCATCTGCTGTACAAAGCTTGCATATAAAAGGTGAAATTACATTATTCCACTGTGAGTGATTTATTGAGTATTCGTCTATACTAATTCTTGCAATCTCTATTGCGGGTTGTTTACACCGATGAGTAGATCAAGAAGTTAAAGAATCCTCACCGCTGTTTAGGAGGAGCCCATCCACAGAGGTGAGTAGCTAGACGTCCTTCCCAGTCAAAATCTTGTGGCTCATGATAGGACATCTCTTTCAATTATTTTAATTATTTCACTATGCTGAATAAATACTCTAATAAACTTGTTTATTTAACCCTTTGTGAGATTGGATCTTATTTGTAAGGTTTATTCAATAAGCACCGTTACCTCTCTCGAAGTATTTTAATGATATACACTGATGAATTCATTTATGCGCACTAGAATTGATACTAGACTAGTGTGACATGAGGGTCGTCAAGTTCTATAGCATAAAGCAGCGATGAACCATTAATGAGAAAGTGATCCTTTACCCTTCCCTAGCTACTGAAAGTAGAATTTTGGCACTCTGGACTTCATTTGAGATGGTACACATATAACTTACTTACGGTAGGGACCTTGAGCAAATGTGGAACTATAAATTAGTCCATTAAGCACAGATAAAGAACTAACAAGAAATACAAAAATTTAGCTAATCCTTCAAATATTTCAGGAGATTAGGTGGGAGCCCGTGTGTTGAAACAGATTTCAATTAAACATGATATAACTTCTAGTTATGACAAAAGTCGATGAATTTTGCTGATGTATTGGCTAGGTATTCATCACAAAATCGTATGAATACTACAGGCCGTGGTGCTTTATGTATACCAAGCGCTAAAAACGAGGATTTCATCACTTGAAATGACGAATGACAATAATTTTGCCATAATATGTTTCTTGTGACGAATACAACGTGCGTTGGCACTTTCTGCACCATGTGAAATAAGTACAAATCCTTGGAAGTCTATTATGATTTTTGTTGTTGAAGTGACGGTCAAACTTTTCAAAAAGCACAATTAATTGGTAGATTTTTTTGGCGGTAAGTACTGAAATAGGACTAGTACTGAGTCAAGGAAGTCATGAAGTTTTTTAGTATTATAAACAATCATTTCATCAGTTATTCCAGCGGAGGCTTTCTTCAACGGCCGTAAATAAAATTTTGACATCCTAGACTCCATTTAAGCTGATACGGCCATATAGGTTACAGTAGGGATCTCAAGCAGATATGGAACTGTAACTTGGTCCATGAACCATGGAGAAATGACTCCTAAAAAATACAAAATTTTTGCCAAGTCCTTCAACTAGCTTGTGCGTTACAACACGATATAACTGTTAGCTATTGCGAAAGTCAAGGAATTTTACTGATGTATTCGCCACGTCATTGTACGAATATTTAGGCGGTGATTCTTTATGCATACCAAGCGGCTAAAATGAGGATTTCACCATGTGATATGAAAAATGTCGATTATTTTGCCAAAAGGTGTTGCTTGTGGTGAGTATGACATGGTATGAGGAATTGCCCCTTTTAGGGCTCGTTTGGGAGCTAGGGATAAAATCCTAGGGTCAAACTTCCCCTAAGGGGTTTTTACATGTGCATTTTCCTTCCCTGGGAAGTCCTACCACGAGCTTTTCCTTCCCTGGGAGGGAGGCAGCCAAACAGTGCTTTTTGTTCCCCTGCCACTACAAATAACAATCTGGACTAGCAGGCTCTATTGCAGCCCCAAAACAGCAGTTCGGTTGCAAATTCTATTTCAAATCTTCTCTGAATTTCCCCCCAAAAGAAATGTAAATGATGTACGATTTAGCATTCTTCCATATCACCCACCAGTTGGTATGAGCAATACATGCCAATCTGAATCTGACAAAACAAACCAGCTTGAATAAAGAAATTGATAGCTAACGGCAGAGACCAGAGAGCATTCAAGCAATCACAGGCAAAGCAATCTGAATCTAACAAGAGACACACCAGCTTGAATACAGAAATTGACAGCTAACGACGATGATTAGGCAAGTATCACACAAGCAATAGCCTTCAAAAAAATATCATACAAGCAATCACAGGCAAAGCTTGGTTACATTGTCAATCAACAGTTTCTGAACATTGAAAACTAAACTCAGGTTTCACATCCAGATTTACATCCAACAAACCAATACAGGTTTCACATCCAACAAACCAATACATAACATAACAACGATACAGACCAAACAGCATATGTAAAACACAAATAGTTGGCACAAGTTATAACTTCAGACATAACATAACAACGACCAGCGCCCAAAAAATGTGACAAGACACCATCTTGTCCACGGAAAAATTTCAGCAGTTACCAAAGGAAGAAGCTAGAAGTAACTTGTCTATCCATCACAATGACATGCAGTTCCTCATCTATAACCTTGTAGGCTCATAGGCGGCGTCTTATGCAGTGGTAGCAGTAGCAGCCTTGACCGCAGAAAGCTTCGACCTCCTCTTCACCAAACTACGAGTACACAGTTAGTTGCTACTACTAACAGAAAATCTAAAATGGGATTGACATACATCAAACAACACATTAAGACTCTAATGCTGGTCATAAAATGAAAGCAACAGCTGAATGCACAGCTGAACAGCTGAAAGCAACAACATTTAGACAAGTTTGCATTACATACCTAGAGATTAACAACATTTAGACAAGTTTGCATTACATACCTAGAGATTAACAACATTTAGACAAGTTTGAACATTGAATACTGAGTAGATCATATATAAAAATGACACTTTGACTGAAAGCTATTTTGTGAGTTGTTAACATACCTCTAGAGAGTAATTTCACTCCTGATCCAAAGGAGGCGAACACTTGGGTTTGTTGTGTTCAAAAAGATCTTCCTATTCAATTCACACTTGAATAGCCTTAGTGCCTTTGCCTTCTCCACATCCGTCGGCTCATCAATTGACTCTAGGGCAGCAACACATTTACCAATTGAATACTCCTCATTATCCCTTTTTGTTTCCTTTAGTTCATTTGCAAATTTCTGTGTTTGCTCTTTTTTGAACTCAAGATAATTTTCAAGAACCCCAGCAATCTGATTTTGCTTGCGCTTTCTCCCATGACCATCTTCTTTATGCCCAGAAGAAGCAGATGGAACACGTTCTACTTCATTAGCTTCTACATGAGCACTTGATGTTTCTTGACCTTCCAAATTGACTTCTACATGATCAAGTGGGACCTCAGTTGGCTCAATTGATGTAAAATTCAGATCTCCGGTTGCTGTACTTCCTGTTTGCATGCTAGCACAGTAAGGCACATTCAATAGTAAGGCACAGTATGACAGGGCACACAAAAAATTACCTTCGTACAGTGCAGCCAAGTAGTTAAAGAGGGGAAATGGCTTATTACGGAACTTTTTCACCTTTGGATAAGCCTATTAAATGAGAGAACGTACATTTAATTATTGTAGTCATCCCAAATACCTTTGGATAAGGGTGGTAAATGTTATAGCATAAAGAAAAGAATTAATAAAGAGAATAGATGGTCTTACAGAAATTATTCTCTCCCAAATAATTGGTTCAGCAGTGATCATACATAGAGAATCATTCCATCCAATTCCGCTTTGTTTCCGAGCATCTCGTATGGCCTTATAGTTTGCTTTCAGTTCCTTCTCCTTTTCTTGTATTTGTTGCTTTGTGAAACTAACTGTCGAAAATCTTTCATTGAACTTATTGACAACGCTTTTCCACCCTTCAGTTGTCCATCCATTTTGTCCTCTATACTTTGAGTTGTTATGGTCAAGTAGTATTTCAATAAGAGCTTTCTCATATGTATAGTTCCATGAAGCCCTTGATCCTTCTTTAGCCATAGCTACACTTACCATAACATAGTTAAATTAGTAATTTACTTCAATTATGACAGCATGCTATTAATTATTATTAAAATACAAAATACAGCAAAACGTACCAAATATTCACTAAGGTGGTAGCGAACCCCTCGATATGGTGCAAGAAAAGATGGCGTGTTTGCATATCCACCATCCACAAGATAGAATTTTTCCTCTGGAACCTGAAACCCTTTGTTAACAGCAGATCGAAGGACTCCTGCGTCAGACGCTGACCCTTCCCACCCGCATGAGATGAATGTGAAGTTTAGATCAAAATCACATGCTAACATCACATTTTGGGATAAGGTTCCTTTCCTATTCCTATAAGGAGCAGCTCTATCCTCAGCAATAGTGATGGGATATATGTACCATCAATGGCACCAATGCAATCTGCATATAAAGAAATGAAACTAGCCATAAGAAAAAGATTGAGAAATGTTGGGCTCACTAATGCATCATGTGTGTATATCTCACCTGAAAATAAGGCCAAAATCGAGGGTCTGACATAATCTTCACATGAGGTTGGGTTGAACTTGGGAGCTTGACAAATCTACGAGTTAGGATAGGAATTATCTGAAACATTTCCCTTATCTTCCTATGGATTGTTTCACCGCTATGCTGAAATACCATTTGAAGATCCCTGTTGCTAGCATTGTGAGATATCATGTACATGAACATTCCTAACTGCTCCTCAACATTGACACCACGTGTGTCAGATAGCAAACCATCTCTCCTAAGAAATCCTGCGGTAGCTCTAAATATATCTGGCTCCATCCTGAACTCAACCATACACCAACTCTCATGGCCTTCTAAGATTTCTTTGATTTTTTCAGAACCGGTAAGAGAAGATGTGTGTACTGCCCTTTTTTCAGCATAAAGGCAAGAAAGTAAGGTCGGAACCAAGACAAGAAACAACTCATCGTCTTCCTCCTCTTCTTCTAGCATAAACCTTCTAATTAGCTCTCTTCTAGTGGTCATTTTCTATTAATATAATGAAGGAAAGAAATAAGCAGATAAATACAAAAAGTAGTGTTGAAAAATAGTTTTCTTCATAATGTTCATAGTGTACATTGGACCACACATCACATTTTCCCACCAAAATCAAGATAATAACTAATAAGTATAAGAATCTTCAAAGACCTGAAAGTGGAAAAGCACAAAAATTTGACATTGGTATAACACGCTATGTGCAGAATGAGCTGAATCATGAATAAAATTGTACATATTATTCATGGTGCTTCTAGTGGTTGAAATCATTAAAATGTCTACAAGCTGTAGCAATCGAAGCAAAGACCCATTGGATAGTACATAGCAGGTGTAACAACAATTTTTAAGATATATATAATAGAAAATGTCCGCATTGCACGCCTAACTCCAAAGGCTAGACTTCATTATCGTCCATTGATTTGTCATCAATAATAGTAAATGAAGTTGGTACTCGACCAGAAAAATGGATTTAAGCTTATGACAGAAGAGGTATTGCTCATGGAATTATCCCTTGAAAGTTCACGGCAAGATCCTATAACATTGGACATCGGCTGAGCTGTAAATCTATAAAAACGACCAGCTTAAAGTGCACCTGAAAAATTGAAGGAGAAGGAAGATGGCCGAAGTCATACCTGGGATCTTGGGGAGGCGGCGTCAGATCTCGAGAAGAAGACCGAAGGCATCGGATCTTGGGGTAGCGCGACAGCGCGGTGGAGACTGGTGGCGACGCCGTCGGATCTTGGGGTAGCGCCTGGTGGAGACTGGCGGCGACGCCGTCGGATCTTGGGGTAGCGCCTGGTGGAGACTGGCGGCGACGCCGTCGGATCTTGGGACTGGCGGCGACGCCGTCGGATCTTGGGGTAGCGCCCGGTGGAGACTGGCGGCGACGGCGTCGGCTACGCCCGGTGGAGACTGGCGGCGACGGCGTCGGCTACGCCCGGTGGAATAGCGAGGCAACGCGGTGTAGACTGGCGGCGACGGTGTAGTGGAGTGAGCGAGCGCCTAGCTAGGGTTGGGGACGAGGCGGCATCGGGAGAGAATGGGGAAGAGTCGGGTCGGGAGGCGATTTTTTCCACAAGTGAGAGGAGGTGGATTACTTCCCCGTGGATACGGCGAGGAATGGGCCGGAAAAATTCTCCTCTATTGACTTCCAAACGCACATCCAGCCTGGGCCGGGAAAATTGGCCCGTGGGTTTTGTAGCCCTGGGATTGGGCCGGGATCCCGGCCGGGAATCCAATTTCCAAACAAGCCCTTAGGGTTACCCTAACGAGGGGAGCGGGAGGAGGAAACCTTTCTCCGTAAGGTGTGGCAGGGCAGGATACCCCGGGGTGAATTTTTATGATGGTTGCTATCTCAGGATTGGCACCCGTTGTCTAGTTCTCATTGATAGCCTAGGATGATGTCGTTTAGGCTAGCATAGAGCTCATCATGTTCTGTCAGGACCCTACTCAGCAAAACCGACCCCTCTGTATTTACAGTACTAGTCCCAAGGATCATATGCTAGTACACACAGGTTAAATAGGATTGCCATCAAACACATATTTTATTAATAAAGAAAATAACTTATACCATACATGGGCTGAATGCCACTTACATTATGAATAAATTAAATATCAGAGTGCGGAAGATAAGAACACGTGTCGGCGGAAAACCTGTCAAACTACCACAGGCATCTGACCGGGGTATGCCTCTAGTAGCCGGAAAACTCCATCGTCGTACTCTACCTCGTAAACCACGTACTTAGCAGAGTCATCACCTGCGCACAGATTTGACAAACAACTAATGAGTATGGATAAACCATACCCAGCAAGCATGTACATCCTTAGGTAATGAAATGCAAGGTGGATCTGGTTTATTTGCATAAAAAGCACTTTTAAACAATCCTATTTGTTGTAAAGCAATAGTGTAAAACAGTTTTAAATTCATTTCTTTACTCATGTTTTCTCAACACTATAATATTATGTCGTCTCAGCATATACTAAGATGACACTCGCTGTTAACTCTACACGAAACCCTTGCAACACACTCTCTGTAATGCATTGCATGGCAATCGCTGCCTAGCACTCGCTGCCGGGCAATCCTTGCCCCTACCTCTATAGCATGTTAATTATTAAAAAGGTGAGATAACATGTAGAGCCGCCTAAGCCCGCTCTTAACCGTGAGCACGACTATCATGATAGTTTTAACTCTGCAGAGTGTGTACACTTTATGTGTAGGACTCACCCAAGAGTGAGACGAAGCCGCTATCCCTGTTTCATCTAGGGTCAAGAATGCCTCACTAAGGATTTTTCCCAAGTCGTCTCGCACTAAGCCAGAGGTTCCCCTCTTATGCCAGGTGAGTATACGGTGGTTGCAAGCCACATCCACATCGCTATGACAAATCAACCCTAGATTTCCCGAGGTAACAACTAAGGTATTACCATTATTAATACACATGGCTGTACTGTTGTGCTTGGCTAGATCATCTACTATGTTCGGTCCTTATGTCGATCGAGGTGGCTTACCACAAAACCAACATCCACCGATCAAACCACCACATCAAATCTACTCACGCCACGTTGATTTTAGTTGAATTAAAGTTTAACCAAAATCACCAGATAAAGAGTAAATTCCCTCTACCAAGATTTTAAATGATTTTCCATCATAATGATTATCTAGATTTCCCATCGAAGTAACTAAGCATCTAACGTGAGTAAATTCAAAGATGGCTTTAATAAGATATAAATATGCTAGGCGTCAATAGAAAGGTAACACGTGCTAATAGATGATTAACACGCTATTGGCAATAACTAAAATTAAATATACAAAATAAAAATAAAAATAGCATGCACACTTAAATCCCTATGAATAGTAAATATGAGAAAAAATCGGTGGGATTGATATGATTCTAGCTTGCACCTTGGTCCGAGTAGGACATTCCTTGATAATCGGCAGCTAAATCCCCTCCGGACTCCTCCGCGGCGTCTACATGCAAATCGAGACACAGACGAATCAGCAGCCTAAATAAAATTCAAAAAATTATAAAATAAATGCAGTATGTAGATTAGATTAAACGAAGACCAATAAAATTGGTTTCATTCGAAACGGAGTTGTGGTTTGGGAGATATGAAATTGCGAAGAGGTACCGTTCCTATGAACAGTAGATGCTTTGACTGATTTTGACCGGATTGAGGAATTAAAGAGCAACTGCTGCTCTGCTTCTCACACGCAGAGAGAGAAAGAAAACTGAGAGAGAGGAAGAAAGAGAGAGAGTGAGAGAGAGAACAAGGGAGATGGGGCGGCGGCGGGTTGGCCGGCGGCGACGCGACGTAGGGCGGAGGCCGGTGGGAGCGGCGGTGCCAGGCGGGCGGCGGCGCGCTGGTGGCGCACGGTGACGCGCTTCGTGGCAAGGCTTCCTCGGCTGCGGCAGGTTGCCGGCAGGGCGAAGGGGCGGCCATGTGACGGCGGCGCGAGTGCCTCCCGGCGGTGGATCCGGCAGCGGAAACGGCACGCGACGGCGCTGCACTTCCCCGGCTGTGCGCTCCGGCAGGCGGGTCATGGTGCTCGCTGGTGGCAGGTACAAGCAACCTGAGGATGGCAGCGGCGGGTCCTGGGGCGGCGCGGTGGCCAGTGGAAGATTGGTATGTCGCAGCGACAGCTCACCACGATTAACGGCGACACACCGCTCCTTCCTTCTTCGCGGTTGCAGTTTCTCCTTGAAGACCCCTACGGCTTGTGCTTGAGAGAGGTAGGGTTTCGGCTTGGATTTGCTCGGGTTTGAGAGGAAAACGGCCGATGGCGGCTGTGTATATATATACTGTTACTAGGTCGGTTGTTTGGAGATATAGAAGGCAGGACTAAGGCAATGGAATTGGTATGTATGACAATGGATTTTGGGATGTTTTGGTTGGGCAATGTCGGTTGCAATCCGATGTGAGATTGGTTTGGGTCATATATGGCCAGTTAGGATTTGCAATCGTGTTTGTATAACGAATCTGATTTGGGTCTTGATTTGGGCTGCACGCTACGGAAGGAGTGGATTTGGTAAGGATGGTTTTGATTTTGTTTGGTTTGGAAAGAGACTGATTTCGGTTTGCTCTCGGCTTGGGCTGCACGGCGCGGGCCGGCGAACACGGCCACGGTGATTTTGGAAGAACGCGATTAGGGCAAAATGATTAGGAAAGCGATTAGGGGAAATTAGAGGATAATTATTAAGTAAATTATCTTAAATTGAAATAATATGCTTTTAGGTTTTTGAAAATAATAGGATGTCGCAGCTAGCTTGCGCGGCGGCAGCACGGCAGCGAGAATAGCAGCGGTAGGAGCAGTTTCCGGCGGCGGTTCAAGGCGACATCAGCGCTATGGTGCAGATGACGGAACAACGAAGGTCTAGAGAGGAAGAAGGACGCATGGGGAACAAGAGGAGGGCTGAAACCGAAGTCTCGCTGTACGAAATCCCCGATTCGACGAAGAGCAGCTTCGACCAAAATCCGACGAGGTCTTCGGCGATTAAATCTGACTTTATCCGACCACAAATCTTCGAGCTCTTGGTTGGGATGGATTTGTGATGAAGATATGAAGGACGTCCTCGAACGGTTTGGACAGATTTGCACCGAGGCGGCACTGAGACGAGAAAGAGTGGGGCGGCTAGGGTTTTGAGAAGTTAGATTTCGGCGATTTTTATAGAGCGAAGGAAAAAGTTTTAAGATCCAAAATTTTGGGAGGATGATCTACAAGGGATTTCCTAGGACGTGTTTTCCTCGAAATTGTGGTTTACATCTTTGAGATGGCGTAGCCGGCAAGAAAATGAAGAGACAGCGCGGTCGGTTTGCCTAGAAGGAAAGAGGAGATCAAAGAAAGAAAGGAATGAGGAGATGACAAGTGGGGTCTACCGGTTAGAGAGAGGAAAGGAATTTCCCAAATGTATCTTAATTAAAATTTATTAAGAGAAAATCATGATAATACAAAATCCAAATCTTCTCTAAGAGAAGATAATATAATTTTGAAATCAAATAGGAAAGTCCCTGGCTTTGATTACCTTTTAACTCCAATAGATTGAATCATGTTGTTTAACAAATTTTTCTTTTACAAAACAAATCAAATTGGTTTAATTTTTCCACAATTGAAAATATACAAATAATTAAAATCCTTTTATTTTATAAGACCTTTGCTTTAAGCACTTTATTAATCGAAAAATCTAATTAGATGTATTTGCAAAATGAAAATATTGTAAAGCAACTCTTTGAACTTATTTTTATTCAAAATCCTAAAATTTTGACTTTTAAACTTTTTGAAAATCTTTTTAAATCGTCACTTCATTATAATTTTACCAATTTTACCAGCTATTACCTCAATAAAGTTTGAAAGTATTTCTGAAATTTTATTTTACTCAAAATATTAATTTTCACAAATTTAAAAATTTCGGATGTTACATGTTCTTCCATGGCATCATCTTGCCAAGAACCAGCATGGAGTGAATAGAGGGGAGTCTAGTGAACAAGACCTGATCCTTTTGTTGAGGTGTACAAGGTGTGCACCCTTCCGCTAGATCGTGGGGAAGGGACTCCTCGGTTCAGTATGACCTTCATAATCCTTGATCTTGTCATCACCTTAGTACATATTGTTGTCCACTATGTCATCAAAGAAGCAAAGATTTTGCCCATCTTAGAGTTCGACATCTCGGAGAAGCCAATGAGCAATGGAGATCCTTTGGTCCCCATGGACATCACTAATCATCAATGGTTCGGAAATGGGTTATCAGTGTCGAGCTTATTTCTTGGATAGATGGACCAAGCTACCCCTGTGTGCCCAAGAAGGGGCTTCTGAAAATGGAAAGAATCACTCAGGACGAGGGACAAGATGATTTATATTGGTTTCATCCTCCTCGTGAAAGGATAATAGCCCTGCTCTAGTATGGATCTCATGTATATTGATGTACTACAAACACACAAGAGGACCTCTCCTCCAATCTATGTGTGTGTGTATCTTCACTCTCCCTCCTTCCTTTGCATATGTACGTTATACAGATGGTACTCTTGAAAAACTTTAGCTTCCCTAATTGCTAGATAGACACGAACAAGTATCCTCCCGACGGGGATGCCTTTGCCTGTGGGCATGGGATGAGCTCATTGAAGGGGAACGAATAGGCTACGCTAGCGCAATTTCAAATATTTTTACTGCATTCACATAGGACATCATGCGAGTAGGAAATCATGTATCGTTATCCTTGGCACGCAGCCACAGCGAAAGAAGAGTTGAAATAGCCGGTTCTATGTCACGCGTGTCAAGGTACAGGAAGTAGTCGTTCACGCCGAGCCGAACATCTCCACTTAGCCAATCACCACCATAGCATGTTGCATGTACTGCCGTAGAGGAGGTAGTCGATCTCACCGACCTTCTTCTCCTCGTCACCGATCAACGCCGCAGCAACCATAACAGCTCCTCTACGGTATCCACATGTCTAGAGGCAGAACGCCGTGAGCCGGTGTGTTAACACCGCCACTTGCAGCTAGGGCTTCTTAGAGATCAGGTGGGGCGCGATGGCTAGGTGGTGGCAAATTGGCTTAGCCGCACCGTCCCATGCCTTCCCTTATATAGAGTGCGCACTAATGGGCTTCTATGCTAGAGGCCATTAGGACTCTAATCTCACACGGAACAGTATCCACAAAACCCACTAATGGATCCAATCCATCATAGATGTTCCAACCCATTAAGTATGTGACCCAAGGGTCATGCACAAGCGGCTAGCCCCGAAATCTCTTTTCCAAATCACAAATCAATAGTTATTTTTAGCATGACATATTAACCCCTGAATGCATAGAATAATCATATTGGCTGAATCTTGATATACTTATATACCGATCTCTTTGTCGCACAATACCAGTCAAGCTCAAGACGAGATACATGTCACCCTTGTGATAGCTCAACCATTACTCGATTTTGCGGTGGATGCTGAAATAGTGATTAAGTTTTTAATCACATTGGCGTAGCCATGTATCTTTCAATCCAATCACATCGAGAGGTCCAGAGATATCTCTCCCATTATTTAAGAGAGGCAAATTCCATTTTGATCGCTCACATCTACACCATGTTTTATAGTATACCCGAAAGCTATCTTTATAACTACCCAATTACGATGTAACGGTTGATAACTCGAAAGTATACAAGTACGCATACTATGACTTAATGACGATCTCAGGTCTAAGAATCATATAGATATACCACTTAAGACACACTGATGGCACGTGTAAGATAACAATCCCAGCAGCGTCTCGGATTAGATCTATGCAACACCATGTTCTCTAACATATGTCCACATTATTTATTTGATATCTTTATATCTATGGTACGTGAAACATTATCATTCAATCAATACACATGTTGCTCAAATCATTAATGTCCCACGTAACAATATAATACCGAGATCATTTAGAATAACATCATATGAACAATATGTCTTACAACTAAGTTATACTCGATGAACAATATAAATAATATTTATTCATGAAACTGATAATACATTATCCAAGAGTACATAAATATAGACATGATATAATCATTTCCATGATCGCCTCTAGAGCATATCACTAACACTCATGCCTGCCTTGTGTGTCGAGGGGTGACATGGCAGTAGTCTAAGGGTAGTTGCAATGACTTCTTGTCATAGGCAATTCCTCCATGGCCTTATAAAATCTGTAGGTTCAGTTACCTAGAAGGAAAGATGAAAGATCTAGTTGACTTGCGTTTCATTTGACCTATAAAATTATGAATAAACCGGTGCGCGTTTGAAAAAATATTGCATCAACAATTCTTGATAAATAGGTTATAAAAAAATAAAGTGGTTATTCAACTACAAAGCCTGTTTATTAAGACTAGCCGAGTGCTCATGCTTTTATATAAATTGAAATAAAATTAATTAGATATATGCCACTATAAAGTTGTGAAACCAGATATTTATCACTCTATGCATCAATGACATGAAGGTCTTGGTCCTATGTGTCATTGACACATGGAGGGGAAAATTTCTAAACTTGTAACTTTGTATTGGCATGTATCTAAATTACCCATTAAAATAATATCAAATGATGTTCCACCATGTTATCAAAGTGTGTGGCTCATGCATTCAACTATATATGCTTACATACTTGACTATGTCGTGTCTACATACTCTTAAGTATTTTTATTGCCAAGAATTCAACTATGCTTCCGTGCTCGATTGCATCACTGCTACATATCCTCGGTTCCGACTTTTTTCTCATGTCATTGAAACCTTCCTATAATATAAACACAGTAAAATACGAAAACAAATCAAATCAATAGAAAGCATTCCTTCTAACACCATGGTCCAAATTTACTTAGAGCTCAGCCCAACCCCTTAGGTGGGCTACGCTCTAAGCAAATTTGAGCTAGGGTATCATAGATGCTATGAAAGCATCTACCTTCGATGTGTGTGCTTAGTGGCATGGGCATATGGCGCAGGGCACATGTGGGTCTGGAGTGATCATACATCATGATATATGGGTCGAACTGGACACACGGTTGCATATTGATGGGAGATTCTTGACATTTTCCACTTATTTAGTGTGCTCACGAGGGCGTTAGCCCATTAAATGAGGTGAGTGTAATACTCTAGGCCGTCAACATGTGGGCTGGTGTGGCCCTATAAATCGATTATGGTGGAATAGTACCATCTTGCTAGCTTAGAGAGGGTTGCGCTATTACATATAACAGACGGATCCTAACATAGCACGCTAAGTTAATCCTTTTAGACAAAGCAAGGCCGAAACCGAGGTGAGGTGTTATGCATGCGTGGGCCAACACCTTAGGTCGGCTAGACTCTCAGTGGATTTGGGTCACGGTGTTATATTCTTACTAATTGAAAACTTCCAAAAATATATCGTATTGATATAGGAAAGCAATGTAAATAAATGGAAAATATTATTGCGTGTATGGACCGTTGAACGAAATAATGATGGCTAGGATTGATAGTAGTCTCATCATTCATCACTCCTCACTCACCATATGTTCTTGATGATTATTTGTTTAAATTGTTTGATAATCTTTTGTAGTGTTTAATTTTTTTTTAAGATGTTTCTCAGAAATCTCAAAGTTACAGGTTAGAACATTCTTGATTCTGGATTAGATACCACTTTTGGCCTTTTGAAGCCACTGTTTGAAGTGGTTAAAGTTCTGTTTCAGCAAATAAGCAAATAATCATCAGATAATTACACACATCGGGTATTGTAACCGTACGAGATTTAGATAAGAAAGCTGCTTTGGATGCAAGATAGATGCCGAACCTCATGTTTCATTTTCTGAATTAAACACTGATGGGCGATGGCTTCAATTTCTGCTTCCCAGTCAGGACGCCCTGGGGTGGCTTCAGTGGATCAGCTCAGCAACTTTCCCCGGCGGCTGCTTCTGATGAGACTTGAGAGGACACAGGCAGTACAAGAACAGCTGCGCCCTCATAAATCCAGCATTGAACAAGACCCAGCACAAGTCCTAATCACATGTGTTTACTACCGGTGTCGATCGGCTTATTATGCAAACGCAGGATGGAGGCGGCAACCGCCAGTGATTACAAGGATGAAGCATGATGCAGACCTCTCCCTTGCAGGATGGGTCCCAAGCATTTAACCAAATATAAAAGCAGAAGGACAAGTTTGTTGAAAGTTCCTGCACATGTTGTTCGCATCAAGTGCGCCAAATTGCCAATTGACAGTTGCCATGCCCCGACATGACAAAGGAAGAACTGCAACAGGCTCTGTATATGATGCAGCAGATGTGATGTGAGCTGAGCTGCTTGGAGCTTTCCTCGGTTCTTCCCTGAACAAGCAGAGCCATCTGACAGTCAGAATTCAGATCAGAGACCATCAAGCCATAGGAGAACCAAAAGACCAATCCTGGATCAGTCAACCTCCAGCATCATCCTTAAATTATTCCTCTGCTCTGCATTATAGAATAAATTTCTACCCTCTATTCCACAATACATTGTCTCGTTTCGATCTTTTTGTACAGATTACAACGCATGATATAAATAATATCGAGTTCGATCTAATTCAGCTACTTACAAAGTGCAGTATTTAGCTCATCAGGTACACATATACTTCTGAAGTATGAAAAATCTGACAAGCAGTGACAAGAGTGAGGGCTGCTTCCAAGCTCCACCAAAACAATGTGAACCAGATTGTGGAACAGCCTATGAATTCCCTAAATGCTGGATAATCTGAGCGACAAGGACTTCCAATGTTTCACCTCTTTGATGTAAAGTTCAGGAGAAGATCTGCATAGGCCTTACATTGTCATGTATGGCTCCGATGACAGCAGCTGCTGAGACACTCTTTCGCGGTTCCTGGCTGACGCTGAGCGCCCAACAGTCATCTCCTGCTCCAAATTTGCCGATGGCGTGGGCGCTACCGGTGCCGAAGAAGCAAATGTGGAGACCATGCTGGTGCTGACACCGCTGCCACTGCCACTTCCCGTGGTAACGCTCAAGAAACTGTCCGAAGATTTTGGAGGCGGCGGCCTCTCGAGCTCCATGATCCCTTCCAGCATCTGCACCACCTTCCCCATGGACGGACGCTGCGCAGGCTGCTCCTGGATGCACCAGAAAGTCACCTGGAGCACGCGCTCCACCTGAGCCATGTCGATGTCTTCCCCGGGGAGCTTCTTGTCAATGATGCCGGTAATGTTCCCCCTCTCGTACTCCTCGAAGGCCCAGACAGAGAACTTCTTCCGGCCGGTCTCCTCCGAGATGTCAAAGTTCCGGTGGCCGCTGACGATCTCCAGCAAGACCATGCCGTAGCTGTAGACGTCGGACTTGGCGGTGATGGGGAGGTTGGCGAGCCATTCCGGTGCCAGGTAGCCCCTGGTGCCGCGCACGCTGGTGAGTGTGCGGTGCCGGTGATCCTTGGGGTTGACGAGCTTGGCGAGCCCAAAGTCAGACACCTTGGCGTTGTGCTGCTCGTCGAGGAGGATGTTCTCTGGCTTGATGTCGCAGTGCACGATGCAGTCGCGACACTCCTCGTGCAGGTAGGTGATGCCACGGGCCGTGCCGACGGCGACGGCGAACCGCGTGGGCCATGCCATCTTGCCGCCGGGCGCGTCGCCGAAGAGGAAGGCGTCGAGCGAGCCGTTCTTCATGAACTCGTAGACGAGCAGGCGGTGGCGGCCCTCGGAGCAGAAGCCGATGAGGCGGACCAGGTTGAGGTGGTGCGTGCTGCTGATGGTAGCCACTTCCATCCGGAACTGCTTCTCCCCCTGCTCGATCCCCTCCAGCTGCTTCACCGCCACCACCGTCCGGTTCGCCAGCACGCCGCGGTACACGGCACCGAACCCGCCGGCTCCCAGCTTCTCCTTGAACCCCTTGGTCGATCGCTGCAGCTCGCGGTACGAGAACTGCACCGGCGCACCCGACGCGTACTCCAGCAGCGCGTACTGCGCCGACGCCGGCCCGTACTTGGGGCTGTGCCGGCAGAAAAGCCACCACAGCGCCCACTCGCACAGAACCAGCCCCGACACCGTGCCCAGCACGACCACGGCGACGACCCATCCACGGACGCCCGAGTTCCCGCGCGAGGACGCGCCGGCCGCGCCGACGGGCGGGTTGGGTACTCCTGGGAAGCAAACCTTGACGAAGGACGTGCTGGGGAGCGCGGCGGACTGGTAGGCGCTGACGAAGTTGGAGACCTTGAGGAAGCAGAGGCCGGAGCCGTCGGAGAGCGCGGTGGAAGCCACGCAGGAGCTGCCGGAGAGGCAGTTGAGGCGGCATGCTGTGATGCCGACGAAGAACTGCTCGGTGGTGATCTCCGGCGGGTAGGTGAGGAACTGCGTGTTGTCGAGCGGGAGCATGGTGGAGTTGCCGGGGCAGTTCTGGAGCTCGATCTTGCGCTTGCAGCCGCTGCGGGGCTTGGAAGGGTCACTGAGCTGGAAGTTCTCCGATGGGCACCCGCACACCGGCGACGTGCCGTTGTAGCTGCACACGCCCATGTTGCCGCAGTAGCCGAACACCTGGCACTGGTCCGCCACGGCCGACCACTGCTCCGTCGCCGTGTTGCTGCCCCGCGCCGCGCTGTAGGCGCGGAAGTTGCCGTCCGAGTCCAGCCGCACGAACCGCATCATGTCGCCGCTCTCTCCGTAGTTGCTGCTGTACGCCACCACCACAGGGGAGCTCAGCGAGCCGTCGGTGAGCGACACGATGCCATTGGTCTGCATCGCGAGCGTCGGGGAGCTCAGCGTCTTGTTCGCCGTGAACGACGTGTTGTATCCCTTGTTGAAGTAGGTCACAGTGGCGCCGCCGGTCCACTTGAGGGTGAGGTTGCCGCTGTTCTTGTCGAGGGAGAAGACATAGGAGCCAGAGGTGAGGTTCATGTCGGAGGTGAAGTTCTGCGACATGACCACGGTGTCCGTGGGGTGCTCGAAGGACTGCCACAGATTGGCCGTTGAGTTCTTGAGCACGAGGTTGCCGCTCTCCTGGACGGCCGCGGCAGTGACGCCCAGGCCGCCGGTGTTGGACGACCAGATGACTGCGCCGGATCCGTTGACGAGCTGGAGGTCGCCGTTGGACGAGAGGCGGAGTGAACCCCCCGAATCAACCGTCGCGCCGGCACCGGCTGACCAGACGGGGACGCCTCCGGCGTAGGCGATGGAGGCGACGAAGAGGGACGGGGAGGTGGGGGACTGCGCGAAGGACAAGGAGAAGGTGGAGTTGGGAGACGACCACGAGGCCGAGTTAGCCGGCGAGAGGGAGGAGCCCAGGGGCATGTCCGCGCCATGGGACAAGAGAGGGAGCAGCAAGAAGCAGCAGAGGAGGCCAAGATCCCCGGGCTTCCGCCGCAAAGATCGCATCTTTTCTGACGGGGGCGGCAGAGCAAGAAAGATTGCGGATTCCTGGCGATTCCGGTTCGTTTCTTGGATGGCGATTTCACAGAAAGATTAAGCAAAGCAGGATCTATAGCTCGATTTCCTCTCTCATGGCGTCTCTCCTCTTCTTCGATTATCTGATGCTGTGGATTCGGTCTTGACACGACGGGGAAGAGGAGATTAGGGAGCAAACGGGGAAGGAATCAGGCTCGCCAGGCTGGTGCTGGTGGAAGAGGAGAGAGGCGGTGAAGTGAATGAAAAATCGAACACGAGTACACGATAACACGAGGAGGAAGGAGGAGCAGGGTAGATCGAGGCCTGAGCTCAGCTCGGAAATGTCTGCGTCGGGAGCGCCAGTGACACGCACACTGACCGGTTTGGCTGCTCCTTGTAGAAACGAGGAGGTCATTTCTGGGTCAAATCCCTCATGTTTGTGGACTAAACAGCACCGATTAGATCAGTAATTAACTAGCCTCCCGCGTTTAAATCGAACGGTCAACCAAACAAATGGCTAATTAACTATCTTATTAGTCTGCTAAGTAAACTCCATAACTCAACTACCAAATTTGAATAAGAGAGAACGAATGAATAGCTAAATTTTTAAGGGAAAAGATTGCAGGGGTTTTCCACAATTACATATTAGCTTAGAAAAAAATTTGTAAAGGGCCTAAGCCAAAGAAACCAAGAGGCAAACAAAAAGAGGAAAAAAATGATAAGAGGAAGCAACCCAACATATAAAGCTACTAAGAGCATCCCAACAGGTTCTGCCAAACACAGTTTATTTGATTTTTTTTAGGGTTAGAAGAAATGCTGGAAGAACGAATATTTTCAAGAATGTAACCTAAAGTGTGAAGAATTTTAGTGGATGGAAATCTTTTAAAAGATGTGGTGAATAATATTATATAGGAGAAATTATACGGGAGTTGTGGGATGTTTAAAGTGATGATTATTCCAAAAGATTCCTTGGGATGCTTAAAGTGATGATTATTCCAAAAGATTCCTTACTTTCTCTTAGCCATGTTATTCTCACCTTAACTTATTTGATTTATGTAGCTTATTTTCTAACTTGAAAACTTTTTAAGATAGTCTCAGAGGTTAGACCCACTTGTTTAACTTGTGTTTTAGAACTTTTACAGAAGACTTCGAGATAGAAAAAAACAGATTCAAAAAACTAAATTATTTTTTAATTTAAATAAAAATAAGTAAATAAACAGATAAGTCTTAAATCAGATAAGATGAAGAAAATATGGCTCAAGTAGTCGTCGCACGACATGGTGAAACAAATCCTAGATGACGGGCGAGACCAAGGTTATAAGTTTGTGCTGAAAATCTTGTCTCTAAAACCTACTAACTAATTAACTATCCATGGTGGATTGATCAACGAGTGCTTGGACCAGGAAGAAAACAATTGCGAGCATGGCTTGTGAGCTGTGGACCGGGTCCTTCCATTCCATAGACAGATTTCTGACACCGCCCAGCATTACGGTAGAAGCACGCCAAGACAGGTAGGAATACAGCGTATCTGCAGTAGTATCAAGAAGGAACCAATCAGGGCCGTCCAAGAGAGTACGGACGGCCCTGATGAGTGGAGGGTGGGCCCGCGCTCTCCCCGCTCAAGACTCTTGACCTGGTACTTGCAGCACTGGTCTAGTGGGGTTCGTTGGCTGGTCAACATGGGCGGCTTAGACCCTCATTATTTCTCGTTTTCCTTTCTTTTATTCCTTGTAATGTTTCTTCGGCGCCTTTTCAGTTTTTTTTATGTTTCTTTGTTTAACATTCTCTTGTATGGTTGTATGCACCATGAAAAATGGAATGAAATTCGGATCAGTGGATATTGCTATTCTTTTTTCTCCCTTTCTTGGTTGACTATCTCTGTGTATATACATATATACACTACTTGGTCGGTTCAATGGCTTGGCTCGGTCAGTTTCACCTCCTGATAAATAGCACGGTTCCTAGCTCAGATCGCATACGTTTCCCCTCCCTCTCCCTACCCCCTGTCCCACCCAGTCCAGATCTAGGGCTGGGAGGCGGCCCCGGACCGACGCATGGGCCTTGTGGCGTGACCAAAGACGGGGCGACGGCAACAAAGACGGGCAAGGCAAAGCGAACCCCGGTAACCGCCCTCAATGACCCGCTACCGACCAAGTTCTTCGTTGCCGTCTTTGTCGCCTAAGGGCCGACGGGCCACCAGATCCGGTGGCTCCATCCCTATCTCCGTCTCCATCGTGAGCATCATGGAGCAAGGGGATCTGGGAGCAGTACGGCGCCGCTTGTCTCCTCAGCAGCACAGCGCTAGATCTAGGAGCCAGGCGGTGACGCATGGCGACAGAGGGAGCACGTGGGGAGGCGATCGGCAAGCCAAGTGTGAAGGCAGGGTGGCAATGATCTACACTAGCGACATATGATCCCGTTCCACATGTCTCCCATGGTTGCCATCCGAAGGCACGACGAGCATCATGTGCTGCTTTTCTATTCATCAGGGAGCAGCACGGTGAGCAACATGTACAATTTGTTGATTCATCATGGAGCCACATGATCTTGCTTTGATGTTTATGGATTCCAACCGCACTGCTACTGATTTGAGGGTACAAAGTGTGGATTTCGTATCATCTATGATGCTAAATACTTTTTGGATTTTCTGGAAGCAGCATGTACTTTTTTTAACGGAAGAAGTGGATGGTTAGGAAAATAGTAGATAATTGTTAGAATATTCACAACATTGTTGTTAGAAATATCAAGATAAAATGGTTAGAAATTTATGATATGATGATTAAAAATACGAGGAATGATGGTTGGAAAGTTTAGGACATGATGGTTAGAAAGCCAGCATATGGTGGTTAAAAAGTTTATAGCACGATGGTTAGAAAAAGTCAGCACACAGTGGTTAGAAAAGTTTGTCGCAAGATGGTTATAATTCTTAGTCCCGATGGTTAGAAAGTTAGAACATGGCGTGGTTAAAAGATTCGGTGCACCATGGTTATAAATCCATAAAATAACGGTTAGAAACCTAGCATATGGTGGTTAGAAGGTTTGGCACACGAAGGTTAGAACCTAGCGTACGATGGTTATAAAGCCATCACACGCGATAGTTAGAAGTTTGGCGTACAATTGTTAGAAATCTAGCGTACGATGGTTAGGAAACCAGCACCGATGGTTAGAAACCAAGCACACAATGGTTAGGAACTCTGCACAAAAAATATATTTTATATGGCAAGAGTGGCCTAATTTTGTTCGTAAAAACGTTAGTAATCCAACAGTAAAAACCGTTCGTCAATCTGAAGTCCCAATCAAAAGTTATGATAAAAAAAGAAGAAAAGATTTGAAAATCAAGCAATTAATGTGTTCCCACAAATGGGTGGGTTTCCTCCTAAGATTTTCGAGTTACATGCAAACGACAAGTTGGTATGGGTAGATTTGGTTTTCGGAATGGTTAGTTCTGCTCTTCAGAATGGTTATTTTTGCTCGTAGATCCGAAAATTAATACAGGCATTTTAATTCCCTCTCTCTTTGTTGGGATCGGCTCCAGGTGCGACCAATCGTAGAATAGGAGCCGCTACACCTAGGTGTAGAATAGCGTGACTCCAGGTGCGGCCGAGCGTAGAATAGGAGCCGCTACACTTAGGCGTAGAATAGCGCGCGTGTCGGGCTATTCTATGGAAAAAAAATTTTAACCTTTTTTTAATCAATATTTTAATATTAACCCTCGTGAAAAAATATTTTTATTTCTAACCCTTTTGGACGCGCCACTCGCGATGGCGCCGGTCACAGGCACTGCCGCGCCGGTGCATGTGGCGTGGCAAGGTCGCCACGCTGGCGCCCATGGCCGGAGCAAGGATGGCGTGGCAGTCGCGGGCCCCACTTTGCCGCACCGATCCTTCTTGGCGCGACAGATCGACAAGTGGGCGGTGCATCTTCGATCTCATGGCGCGCAGATCTGGGCCCACCCTGTCGCGCCATCCCGCCTGGCGCGGCAAGGCCTGATACAAACTTCTGCAGAGCTCCTCCTAGCTCGGCCATTCTTTATTTTCTCCCATTTCACCTCTTTTCTAACCACTCTTCTCCTCCTCCATTCCCAAATACTTTGAGCATTCGATCCGGCGAGTTTTTTTTTGGGAAAAGTCTGCATTTCATCATGGTAGATGACCCCCTCTCCTTTGGTGTCTTTTGGTTACATTTTTTGTAATTTTCAATTGATTTAGGGTTAGGGTTAAGGTTAGGGTTCTAGTTAAACTTAGCGTGGAGATGTATGGATTGCGGAGTGGTTTTGTGTCCATTGATAAGCTTTTGAAGATGTATAGATTGTGTAGTGATTTTTTTATAATATTTCATGTTTTTTTAATTGATTTATGGTTAGGGTTAGGGTTATGATTCTAGTTAAACTTAGCGTGGAGATGTATGAATTGCGTAGTTGTTTTGTCTTCAGTGATGATCTCGTGAAAATGCCTAGATTGTGTAGTGAATTTTTTTATAGTATTTGATTTAGTACTAATGTTAAGCCTAAGATGTATGTTTATGCGAATGCGTTTTGATAAAATAATTTATTTTCCGCCATCTTGCACTATATTGTAGGAAACGATAGTGGGACGGCGAAGCCATTCCTCAAATATGAGAATTACCCTAGGGGTAAGAATGCTCCAGTTCGGGCCTCACCGTTTCCGGTTCCACTTTGTGAGCACGGCCTTCCTGCGGAGGTTCAGCAGTCGAGGGACCATGATACTGCCGGTAGAGCCTTCTACACTTGTGGTGTGAAGAATGAAGACATTGGCGGGTGCTCTATTCGGCAGTGTTGGTTTTTCGAGTGGATTGATGGACCTGAAAGATCCGAGGATCCGGCTGTTCCCATGGCGCTCCATGGAAACTAAGCCAATGCAATGTTTCAGGCGTTGGGTTCCTCCTCCGCCAAATCCACCGGAAATGACAATAGAGGAGAAGGCGGTGGCAAGTGCTAACTAGGTAGTAAACCCGCCTCTATGTCATTGCTATGTTCAGTCCATATTAGTACGGCCTAACTCAGGGGTGGACTTTATCCCCTTCTTCCGTTGCTCGTGCAACGATCGGGTAAGTGTATGCATACCTAGTCCATATGTAAGTTAGTCTCATGCATTGAATTAGTTCGATAACAATGTTATTTTTTATAGGATGGATGGCCTCTCTGTGATTTCCAGAAGTACATTTATGGACGCAAGGCTTGTTGGCCATCTAATGAGGAAGTGGAGGCCTTCAACTCTGACGAGAAGAATTGGCCATGTGAGCAATATCCACCCACTACATGTAAGTGTGACATACCCGCTCGTAGAGGTGTTGTGCCATCGGAGCTTGGGTATGGATGGTATTGTGGCAACTCCTATGGTGAATTTTGGGTACCATTTACTTACATATGTTTTATTTAAAATTAAAATACCATAGTGCATGTTCAGCTTGATGATAGTCATTCCCGTAATATTTGTAGGAGGGACGGACGTGTGACTGGGAGACATATAGCGGAAAACAGGACTTCGAAGCTGAGATTTTGTATTTGTGTGACCAGGAACAAGCTAGGAGAGTAGAGAAGAGGAAAAACAAGATAAGGCATGATTATGGTGTACTCATATCGTCTGCTGAAGACAGGAAGAAAGTTTTCGATGACATGATCAGGGTGCGTGGGGTCCCGCCACATGGCTACTTCACCGAGTCAGAAGCTTTGGATTACTAGAGGAGGCGTAGGGGGAGGTATCCACCTGGTGTTGATCCAAGAGAGGTCAGACAGCAAATACAGCGGCAGAGGCAGATGGAGAAGGAGCGAGAGCTTGAGGAGAGAAGGAAGAAGATGGCGGAAGGTTCAGTCATTGACCTCGCGGCTAATTACAGGCATAATTCATGGGAGGCTCATTTGCAAAGTCTGCGGCGCAACAAGGCGAGGAGGACGGTGGAGATGGAGACCATGAGGGGTCTTGTTGGTAACTTGCCTACTATCGTGCCGGATGACGACGAGGACCCCGAGGAGTGAGACCGTGTTTGTTGAATTTCGTGATGTAATATGTTGTTGAACTTAGTTTATGTCAATGTACCTTGTGATACCTAATACCTTTTCACTAAGCGGTACATTTAAACTTGTCATAAGTTATTTGAACAATTAATCTATAATACGCTTGTGACTAAGCATAATAAGTGTTAGTAGCTATAACGATCGACGATTACATTAGTATTTGGTATGATGCAGTAGAATGGTTTTACGTTGTATTTGGTATCAAATTAAGTTAATTAAATTTAGCCTTACAATTAGATCCTAGTCCTAATCCTCTCTTTTTTACCTCACTCTATGACAAGTCATTCTCTAATCCTATTTATAGCCCTTCCCATTTTTCGATTTTTCCTAATTGGGAATTTCTCTTTATAGCCCTTCCCATTTTTGGATTTTTCCAAAATGGCCTTTTCCCTTTCCTTTTGCCCTCCCTAATCCTATTTAACACTTCATTCCTCCCACTCTCACATATATTAAAATAACAAAATTGCAAAGTTGGGGCCTACCGCGCTAGTTCCAGTGGCGCGTCAGGTCTGGGCTCCCGAGCCCGCAGCTCGAATTCGGTGGCGTTCGTGGGCCTTTGGAATTCTGGCTCTGCGGCACGGAGCCCGATCTTCTGCCGCCACTGGGACCGGCGTGTCGATTCTTAGCTCCGGCGCAAGAAGTCCGGAATTCAGTGGCATTCGTGGGCCCTGGAATTGTGTGTCTGGCGTGGGAGCCCGATCTTCTGCCACGCTGGGACCACCAGCGGCGGTTCTTAGCTCGGCGCCAGAAGTTCGGAATTCGATGGCGTTCGTGGGCCACTGGAATTTCGTGTCAGTGCGCGCTGAGCCCAATCTTCTGCGCGCCTTTGGGATCGGCGTCGGTCTGAGCACCGCGCCGCATGGTCCGAATTCGGTGGCATTCGTTCGCCATCGAATTACATTCTCTGGCGCGGAGCTCGATCTGCCGCCACTAGGACCGACGCGTCAGGCCTGGCATTGAATTTTTGCTCTTTATTCCATCATGTGGGTCAGGTCAGGATAAAGAGGCTATTTTGCAGAGACTGCTTCCAGAAGTTGCTTTCCAAAGACTAAGAGAATCTGAAACTGGACTTCACGCTAAGGTTTTTCCTCATCATGTCTGCTTTGGAGATATCTTAAATATTTTTAGGGTTAGGGTACTAATTTTTATTGGACCCACGCTTCTCCCAACAAGAATACATCACGTAGATGTGCAAATGAATAAACAGATTAGTTCATTAGTGGCCTGGCTGTTACTGAATTATTATTACTGTTGGTTCGCTCATGAATTAGTAACCCTCTTTCCTGATTTGTTAGTCTCAACTAATAATTCCATGCACCAAGAGAAGAGGAGTGGACAAATTTGTTTTGTCAACTAATTCCATAGCGACACATGCAGTTGCATTTGTTTTGGTCCCCTCGGTTAGATATTAACAAAATTGAGCAAACATAGAAGAGAAGAGAAGGAGTGGAAATATTTCACAAGCTTAACATGTTTCCTTACAAGCTTAAGCAGTCGACATATTTTACAAGTTCAGATTCATCACCGGAGTACAAAATACAGTTTTTTCATCAGCACTACAAGATACAAGTACTGCTCAGCGCCCTCCAGGAGTGAAAGGAGCCCTCGGCTAGCGAGCCCTCCCAGGATTAGTCCGTAGAACGTTCTGGCTTCCTACGTCGCTCTGGTCACGGGCACGCCTACGGCCTTGCCGCCTGGAAACCACCGTGTCAGGCTGGGGGGTGCTGCCGCTAGGACCCTATATTGAAGCACAGTTGCAGGTTAGTCTACAAAATACGATGAAATCACTGGGAGGGAATGCATAAAGCACTTACCGCTTCTTGGGTGGGCTGTGTCTGGCTCAACGGAGGAGCATCAGACATCTGGCTGAGCCGTAGGGTGGTCCGGAAGGTCGGGTCGTCGGCGGAGGAGTCCGAGTCGTCCTCCTGCCTGGGTTCGTCGTCATCCTGCACTGTGGAGAGAACCCGCTTGCCGCGGGCCCTCTCGCCAAGCGTGTCAGGGGGAGGTGCCGACGAAGTGGCCGACCGTGACGGCGTCTGAGCTCTTGTGCCCCCCGACCAAACGGGGGTCCACTAGCTCGACGACTGCTGGGGAGGCATGCCGCCTCGCGCTGGGCCCATAATGTCGGTATTCATGCAACTCATTTTATTGGCGGCGGCAAACCACAGTCACGGCTCGCACGTGTGCCGCGCAGAACAAAACAAGGATATTAGTATGCAATCTAATATGCTCGGACACGTTCACAATGTCGTACCTCGCGAGGTGCGTGAGGCACCACTCTCGACCACCGATCGGCGAGCCACCCCGACCTCATTGGAGGCGCGCAAGGTGTGTAGCCTACACCGCGAAGTAGGCGTTAGTAAAGTTCAATCGAAATCGATGTGTCACATACTATATGGGTCTAAAGTTGTAGCCATGAGCAAGTACCATGTAATCTGCGCGGTGGGCCTCTCTCTGGTGCACCCTCCCGTGTCATGCGGTCGTACTCGTCGGTGATGTAAATCGTCAAAGTTCGTGTCACCGATAGATGCGTTCTTGAGTGCCGCCTAAGGAAAAGATCGTCGAGCAGTGCAGCCAGGCCAAGTACTCTCTGAAAGCTCGATCGAGTCTGGCGGGCCATTAGTATACTCGAACCTCTCCCTGGCGTCCCACCGTTGAAGAGGCACGTGGTGGGTCACTCTCCAATCCAACTCCCTGTAGCGCTTGCGCCTCTCGAACCTGCCAATATCAATCATCGATTAGTGCGAGAGAACTACGACCGACTAATGCAATGCAAGTAGCTAAAACAAAATCTCACCCGTCTGAGACATTTGGTCGATGGAGACAACGGTGGGGGTCGATACTGGACCGTCTTGTCGCAACACTCTCGACGGAGGTGTCACTCAACCACGTGGAAAAAGATAAGTGGAGTCACCGCCCGCCACGGTGGTGTCCAGTCTGAGAGGAGACTCAACTCCAAGCCCTCCACCTCGGGACGGGCGTACGGAAACCACAATACCTACATAGTAAGAGTATAATCAATACTTAGAGTGAGTGCAATGTGTTAGTAAAACAAGCGATTCGATTGATACTAACCTGCCACTGTGTCACGCAGTCAAGCTCATTTGTGTAGGTCAAGTACCTCCTGTCGGGGTTGCCCCGAACCGACCTGATGTTTTTCCAGATGTACATCAGTGTCGGCCGGCACCCCGGGATGTTCCAAGCCTGTAGCATAAGAAAAGTTAGAACTTCGAGAGACACATATAAGGCCTTTATTGGTGCTATACGTACTGGAACTGCTCCTCGGTGTGGCCTCCCAATCGGAAGCCGCTCCCACGCCCACACCTGGAGGAGGTAAAGACATCCTCCCAGGCTGGCGGATGCTGCCGTGCGTCTGTAATACACAGTTATAGCACTGCATTAGAACCTGCCAATTTCAAATGAAATGCGTAGACAAGAATAACAAGCCGAACCTGGCGGTCGTCAGCGATCGCTCGCGCACGGTGCTCCCGCTCGTAGGTAGTCTCAAGGAGCGGGTACCGAGGGTCCGCCATCCTGCATTAATCAAGTAACAAAGTTAGTTATCGGCACATGTATTCAAAACAAATATACAAATAAACATAACAGATTTTCAAATGGCCCTTTACCTCACCACGTTTTGTTCCCCTAGTACAACCCTTAGCCATTTTTGTCGTCGTGCTCCTAGTGTTGGGCTTTCTCTTATGGGTACTCACATTGTGCCCAACTTTGTGGCACTTAGAGCATCGGACCTCCCCATGAACCTCATCAAAATCACCGGTTCCGTATCTATCATCATCGTACCCGTTAGTCTGGTCCATCTCCCCACGAAGTCTTTTCTTCTTCCGTCGTCCCTTCTTAATTTTCAAGAGGGCAGGATCAGACACATAATCGTCGCCAGTATACTCAGGCCACTGAGTGGGATCAAGGTAAGGCTCGAATGTAGGTTCCCAAATCTTAGTGTGTGCGACTTCAGATAGAGTGCGGACATGTATTTGTCAGATTTGTGGTCGACGCCTCGCGCCAAGCAAGCGGTGATCATATGCGAGCATGGGGCATGAAGAAGTTGCGGAACCTTGCAGGTGCACTCCACTTCCTCGATGTCAACTTTGAAGTTCCGGCCACCGAAACGCTCACCACCGGGATTAGTCCCCCCCGCCGACCTAACAGTATAGACCACTCTATTCGGTCCGTGTGCTTCAGCCATGTGGTTTAGAGCCAAGTTCTCCTCCTGCTCCAAATGTGTGGCACCAGCCTTTCCCCACTCTGCCCCTCCATCAATAGCATTCTTGGCCATACCCCACCGATCAACGAAGTACTTGTTGCACTTTTGGAAAGAGTATTGTACTATTCTAGAAACCGGCAAAGCACGAATTCCTTTGAACACATTGTTCCATGACTCGGCGCCGTTTGCCGTCATGATGCCGTACCGACAACCTCCTTCGTTGAAGGCAAGCACCCACTTACTCTTGTTCATGAGCTGTTTCGCCATCCATGCCCTCGCCCGGTCGTTCAACATGTTATCTAGCTCTTTTATGTTCTTCTCGAAAATTTTCTCTTCTCTAGCACAGCAAACCTGCTTCACCTTCGTCACCACCCCCTTCTTCTTTTGTCTTCCCCAAATATTTGCCGCAAAGTGCCTCATGCACTACCTGTGCTCGAGCGATGGAAATCCATGGATTTCTTCCTTAACCGCGTTTAGAAGACCCGGGTGACGGTCAGAGATCATGCAAACCTTCCTGCCCTTGCCCAGAACCTCGCGCCTCACAATCATCATGAACCATGCCCAGCTCGAATTGTTCTTGATCTCCGCCAAGGCAAATGCAAGAGGCACCAATTGATCCTCTGGATCCACCGCAACAGCCGTCATCAGCACACCCTTATATTTGCCGATAAGGAAGGTGGCGTCGACGAGTATGACCGGCCGACAATGCTCAAAAGCCTCGGCGCACTGCTTGAAGCACCAAAAGACACGCCGAAGCACCTTCCGTGTGTTGCCATGCTCATCGACCAAGGAACCATCACCTGTGTACGTATAGAACTTCGTACCCGGGTTAAAATGTTTAATTGCACTCAAGATCCTTGGCACCATGTTGTATGCCTCCTTCCAGTCCCAAAATAGCATCTGAGTGGCGTGTTGCTTCGCCCGCCATGCCTTTGAGTACTTCACACGATACCCAGTGAACGCAAATATGGATTCTATCAATGAAGCAACCGACACGTCGTTATCCGCCGCGACAATGCCAGCGATACGACGGCCTAGGTACTTCACAGTGTTTTGAGCATGCACCCTCTTTGTCTTCGACGAGCCACATGTGTGAGGTTGCCTGACACGAGTTATCCTCCATCTCTGACTATACTTGTCCAGCCGAGCCCACACGCCCTATAGGCATCCTTATTTACAGTTCACAGTGTATCGCACTTTGACATCGAATGAGTTACGATTATACGGCCTATGATGCCTCACCGCATAGTCCATCGAAATCTTGCAATCGCTGCAGAGCGTGTCGAATTTCATACCCTTTCGAATTTCCATGTTCTCCGCATCTGGCAGAACCTCGGCTGACAACAGGCCACTCTCACATATTGCCATGTGGCTTCGACTTAGGTTCTCGAAGATGCCCACGGTCGGCACGTCGACATGAACTCCCTTCAACTGCCTCCTCTCCTTAGCTGACAATCCGTGCAATGCTTGTCGTCTATCCACCATGGCTAGGCTACGAACCTCCAGCACGGCTTCGTCGTCCACCTCATCTTCGTCCTCCTTCTCATCTTGTTTGCCTTGTACCCCATCGTCTTGTACGGCTTCCTCATCGGCGGATTCATCCTCCCTATCGTCTTGTACGGCTTCCTCATCCGCGGATTCATCCTCCGACCCAATAGAGATTTCATCTACATCCACGTCATGTTCTTCCTCTTCAAATACTACATCATCGAACTCATCGATGGCAAAGTCAGTACCGAAGTTAATGCAAGGTTCTCTGTCCGCCTCCGCAAGAAATGCTTAACATGTGACCTGGGTGTCGGCACCTATACCCACCTCTTGAGTCAAAGGCAGTACTTCCTCCTGAACTCTCTGCTCGGCTTGTCCAATACAAAAATCAACCACCACCTCCCAACAACTGACGTTTGAATTTTTCACAACCTCCTTATAGTTACTCCAATCCGACTCGGATGAAATATTCAACATCACATAGTGAGCCCTAGCCTTCCCACAATCAAATCTGCCCTGCATTACCAATTCACCTTCACCAACACCACACCTCAGCACAGATCGACTTCGGGACACTAAATCACCATAACTTGGGGTCCTATCAAACAACACAACCTCCTCCATATTCTCAAATTCCCCATTTGCTCTAACAGTTCCCCCATAAAACAATCGAACTAAACGATCCATCTACACAAATTATACAGCACATACAACTAATTAGCCCTAACATGCACAATTACAGAAAATTGAATAATGTTCAATCGTATATAGCGCACGAAACGTGAAAAATGCTTTTACCCTATAATTTCGTAAAAGGACGTATGTACAAATAGGAAAAATTTTCATCATCATTATACATAATATATTTTCATCATGCATATACTACATATATATATAGCTACACCTACGCATTCCCTAAATTTGAAATTTCAACGACAAATCGAAACATGCAACAAATTTCACACGTTACAAATATGGACAGAATGTGCGTTGCGTATCCCACGGTAGTAAGATTAAACTAAACAACCTAAATTCCAACTAAATGGGGAACTTTAACTAAAACCCTAATTTCCAAACAACCACCAAATGCGATAGATCGGGTGAGAAATAGCTCAAGTGGTGAGGGAGATTACCTTGCTAGGAGGGTGGGCAACGCTTTTTTCTACGCGAATCGGCCGGAGATGGACGGGCGGTGGCCGGCGGGCGGTGGCGCGGCGGGTGTTGCGGCGGAGAAGGGGAGGAGGACCAACGAAATGCGCCAGGGAAGGGCTCGGCCCGATAATTACAAAGTCCTGCCGCGCCAGGCGAGGTGGCGCGGCAAAGGTGGGACCCGCCAGGTCAGCGGCATCGGCCGTGTAAGTGTCCGGATCGCGCGGCACAAGTGGGGCCCGCACCTGCCACGCCATCCCTTGCACGGCGCGGGCGTATGCCGTGGCGAGCCTTGCCGCGCCACATGGGCCGTGGCGATGCTGTGGCGGCGCCGTCGCGAGTGGCGCGTCCAAAAGGGTTAGAAATAAAAATATTTTTTCAGCAGGGTTAATTTTAAATTAATTTTTAAAAAGCGTTAAAAATAAATTTTTTTTCCTATTCTATGCCTAGGCATAGTGGCTCCTATTCTACGCTCGGTCGCACCTGGAGCTGATCCCAACAAAGCGAGAGGGAATAAAAATGACTGCATTAATTTTCGGATCTACGAGCAGAAATAACTATTCTGGAGAGCAGAACTAACCATTCCGGAAAGTCACGCTATTCTATGTCTAGGCGTAGCGGCTCCTGTTCTACGCTCGGTCACACCTAGAGCCGATCCCACCAAAGCGAAAGGGAATTAAAATGTTTGCATTAATTTTTGGATCTACGAACAGAAATAACCATTCTGGAGGGCAGAACTAACCATGCCGAAAACCAAATCTACCCATACCAGCTTGTCGTTTGCATGCAACCCGAAAATCTTTGCTTCCTTTTCCGTCATAACTTTTGATTGGGACTTCAAATCGATAAACAGTTTTCACCGTTGGATTACTTATGTTTTTACGAACAAAACTAGACCACTCTTACCATGTAAAAAATATATTTTTTACATAGAGTTCCTAACCATCGTGTGCTAGGTTTCTAACCATCGGTGCTAATTTCCTAACCATCGTACGCTAGGTTTCTAACGATGGTGCGCCAAACTTCTAACTATCGCGTGTGCTGGCTCTATAACTATCCTACACTAGGTTCTAACCATCGTATGCTGAACCTTCTAACTCTAACCACCATATGCTAGGTTTCTAACCGTTGTTTTATGAATTTATAACCATCGTGCACCGAACCTTTGAACCATGCCATGTGCTATCTATGGCATGCTATCTTTATAACCCTCGGGACTAGGTTTCTAACAATCGTTCTAAGAATTATAAACATCTTGCGACAAACTTTTCTAACCACCGTGTGCTAACATAATTTAACTATGATCTCAACCAGGAAAAACTATCCTCAAATAGAAAAAACTAACATAATAAAAAAATTGACATATACAAAAATTACCATCTATCGTCCTGAAAACAACTATTGCTTATAACAAAATAAACTATTCATAAAATACAAAAAAACCATCCATCATAGACGGGGCCAGGATAGCATAGCCGAGGCTGGTGATGGGAAGAAAATTTTGAAGGACCCGGGTCCTTCCAAACCTGGAAAGGACCTGCTTCCTCTCCATTTTTCTTTTTTTTTTCTTTTTTCTATGCTGTTTAAAAATTTCAAAAAATAGAAAGTTTGCAAAAATGGAACCATGCCTTCATAAAGAAGGTCCATAAAAAGTTTGGATGCTTTTGAAATTTGAACTTTTTCTTTGCTTCTACGCAGTTTAAAAATCCAAAAAAAGACATCTTTTTTGATGGTTGTTGTTTGATCAAACTCTTAGCTTGGAAAAAACCTGACTATAGAGAACCATCATATTCAAGATGTCCCTTGCCTTATAATTAAGTACTAGGTCCTCAGGGCTCTGTGTTGTTCTAGTGAGCTTGTTTTGTCTTATTTTAGGCAGATCCCTTAGGTTTCAGAACCCAGAATGTGCCCATTTACATGGTGGTTTCTCAGCATGTAGGTGGGAACATGTGCGTAAATGGTGGCTATTATTAGTTACAAATACTTTAGTTGCAATCATCGTTACCGCCAGGAGTAATAAAATCGCAGTAAAAAGTTCATCATTCCGTTCAATTTATGACCTAACCAAGTTGGCCATTACTTGCAGTATACTCTGGCTGTGCAGCATGATCAGTCTCGGTGATGCTTGCACTATTGGGCAGCATAATTTTACATAAGAAATTTATTTTTTATCTTGAAGACTTCAGCAACCGAAGAAAATACAGCAATCCTGTCCTAGATGGCACTAGTCTTGCCTGATCCTTTCCACTCGTTTATACCAAGGTCAATTCTGTGTGTTCAGCTCGCGCGTGCTTCACAATTCTAGCATTTGAAGGACACTACACGCATAAACATGACTTAGAAAATGAATGTATCGGGGCTGCGAACTTGTTTGTGATCATCTGGTGGCCAGCTTTCTCCAGCACACGTTTATCGTTGTTGCATTGATCAAATTTCTTTGTAAATCGGGCCTGTGATGACTATTATCGATGTTGCAATGATCAAATCTGTATGATCTCACAAGTACAGTATGATTTTGAAATTTACACGTTCGGCTACCTGTTTCATGAGGTCCATTAATGAAATGTCATGCTGACCTGTCTGATGACAAGTGGGGTACGTTGAAATTTTGCATGCACAGAGAAGAAGATAAAAAAATATCCATAGTGCATACACATATTTGTGACCTTTATCCCAGTCTCTCCAAACAGTGCCAGGGAGGGGGAGATATTCTCTGGGTCTGTAATAGGGCCATCAAAATCCCGTTCTGGAAATAATCCCACTGGGATTTTATCCCCATGGTTCCAAACAAGCCCTGAGGGAGTGGTCGTGCTCATCTGATGGTGAATTGGTGATGTAACCATGTTGTTCGTTTGTATAACAGGTATATGGGGATGTTCTCTTTAGTTTATTTTATCTTCTTATCATATAAGCTGAAATTCGAAAGCCTGAGGTAGTTTGGAAAGTCCGATGCATTTCTTTTAACTTATTTCTAAAAACTTTGGGACGTACCTTTAAGAAAAAAAGGATTGTAAAAATCAAACCGTTTGGCTGTTTGATTTGGGATACATAAGATAAGAAGATAAGTTAAAGAGAACAATAAGGTGGTTGCTGCTTTTTTAAAAAAAGATAACTAGCGGTTGCCGGAAGGGAGACGTCGCAGCAACTCTCCTAGGCGAGCAGCATGATGGGCTGGGCTGCGCTGCGCTGGCGCCGGAAGGAGAGACTGTGGCTTTGATATCTAGGCTAGTGCGTGCAGACAGGTGTGAAGCGATGGAGGGAGGGAGATGCCCTCGCCGCTCGCGACGAGATGGGCCTAACGGTTTGGCACTGCGAACATGCCGGCCCATCAGTGTATTATGGCCGCTGAGCGCCACGATGAAGACTCAAGTGCTTCTGTTCGTGGTAATTACTCCGTAACAAAACAAGTCACGAACCGGGGTGCTGCTAGCCCGCGCGGGTTCGGGCGCTGGCTTGTCCGCGCGTCGTATTTTCTTCGGGATTTATTCTTGAATTAGTGTGTACACACATGTATTTTCTTCCGGATTTATTCTTGGATTAGTGTGAACTAGGGTACGCATGGGTAAGCATGTGTGTGCCTCGATATCTAGTCTTTGTGTTATGCGTGTGTTTCGGCGCACACGCGTGTGCGTACTTGTGGGGTGTGTGTGGTGGGGTGAGTTTGTACGTGTCCGTCTTTGTACCCTCTTAAAAAAAGTCATCAAGGCAGGGGTAACAATAATTTAGCAAATACATACGTGCACCTATCTTAAAAAAAATGTTTCAGTCTATATAGACAAAGACATAAACAGTCTTAGAAAAAGGTTGCACACCGAGACTCACAACCATCGAAACCATGACAGGCATTACCACTTAAAAAAAGCTTAAACAGAGCTAAGTCTATTACTAAAGTTTCAGCCATGTTTGAAAAAAGCCATCGCTACCATCTCCAAGCTGTGACACGCCTTGAAAATATTTTCTTCCTCACCATTCTTCGTGGCAATGCCCATCGAAGCCAATAAGCCTCTCTAGAGATGACATGTACTTAAAGATGTATCTTTTTATTTATCAAAAACATCATCGTTACGACATAACCAAATAGATCAATACAATGCAGCAACACCAATTAAAATCCTTTTCTTAATCTTTGACTGCATTCCTGAAAGCCAATTCCAACTTAAATGGGGAATGCTTGTAGGTGGATGTAAACCTATAGAGATCTAGCAAAGTGACAATGCATGCACCCTACATACTGGGCTGCGATTTATTTTGCTTTTTTTTTTTTGCGAATTTCGATGCATAACCGTTGGAAGCATGAACTTCGCATCTTTATTTTGACGCCTCCATGCCGGCGCATGGATGGAATCTGCGTTTGCAATGTGAACTTTGACATGGGGAATCTACAGTTGAGCGTCAGAACAAACGAACGAACAGATAGCAAGATGCAGCCAACTAAAACTGTTGCGTTACGCTTTCGCTTGTCCAGAGTTACAAGCCACAAGGATGGTCAGATACATCTACCCACTAATAAAATTTACAGAGCACACGCCCTGTCAATTATTCTTAAGCAAGCATCACTATTTTCCGCCGTGTATTCCCTATAAAAAAACTTGTTTTGGTTCAGAGCATTGCCATCCAGCATCACATTCGCATTATTATTTCTGCAATGTCAACTGTTGTGGAGAGCACTAATTCATTTCTTATCTGGAGTGAGCCTATCAGCTGCCATTATTATGGACCTCACTGCTCTGCAGAAATATTCTGTCTGAACTGACTGGTGAATGATGATAGATACGCAGCATGAATGACAGCACATTGCTGCCTGCAACTTATTCAAGGTCGTTTTAAATTTAGGCACTATTTTTTTTGGGCGGTTGCGTTTGCGTTCGCTTATAAACTGAAAATTTGTTATTTTTATACAAGCCAAATGCTTTGACGTTTGGTAGCTAATTTTTGTAGATCTTACTATTTCTTCTCAAAGCTCTTAAAACCATTTTTTCTATAATTTTTTGATCCCTCGAATGTTCTTATCGATGAGCTACAAATTTCTAACTTATAAATAAACGCAAACGCAACCGCCCAAAAAAAAACAGTGCCTTAGTCACGAGAAGCTTCCTTCCTCAACGCCTTCGTCATTCACAACTGCAATTGTATCTGTTCAGACCTGCCAGTTTCACCAGCCGAATGAAGCAGCATATATGGGTTGTTCTGAATCATATGACACGTAAACGACCCTCTGTTTTCAGAAATTCACATAGAGTTTAGCCCAGAAGATATATTGCGATAATGTTTTCATGTCAGTTATGAATGCATGCGAGGGTGTTCTTGTGCCTTTTATCAAAAATATTATACCTACTATGATTTAAGCTAATCAGTAATTACCATTAGTAAAGACGCAGTATTAGAAAATGCGCAAATTAGACTTTCTTGGTGGTGAATACATGATATGCCTGTGGTTGGGGGCTAAAATGTAAAATTGTTAGTCCCAAGTCAAGTCTGTGTTATAAATATGAGGGGCAGCCCCGATTAGTCATGTCATTAGGCACCGGTGAAATGTCCCGTCATCTTAACGCGTAATTAACAAAAGTAACTAATCAAATAGTGACATAAGGTGATAAAGATCAGAATTTCAATCAAACCATAAACCTAGAATATATGACTTTATTATAATGACTAGTTGAGGGCCCGTGCTTCGCGCGTGGATTGGTGAAGGAGGAGGAGACGTGGATCGGCGGGACGCACACGGGCGGGGTCGATGTGCTCACGTGTGGATTAGTAGAGAGGAGGACGCAGATCGGGGTGTGGACAGCTGTTAGATTAAATTGAATGGTTCAGATTGCTTTAATGAGCCATCACTCATCACCACAATAACCTTTTTAGAAGTAGAGATTAAGGCATACGAATGTCAGCTATGATACAAATCACCAATCAGACACAAGATATACTACGGTACATATCTTGAAAACTTCATAACTACCTACAACCATCGATTTTCGATAATTACAGTCACATTGTTTTTACACCGCTTAATTACATCACAAGTTTTATGACTCTGCTTAATTATATCCCAAGTACCATGACCTCGCATGGCATATCCTTACTATCGCTTTTTAGAAGTCAACGCATTCATAGCATTTCCTTCCTGCCACCTTTCTCTCTTATTCCCTGCCAGCTAGCACTATACATCACCGACACCTGCAGACATATATACACATCATTAGTCGGAGACTTTGAATGACTGCAGTGACTAAATAAATATTCCCATCCACAGAATCCAAAAATAAACAACCAAATTTCGAAGCGAGAAATTGCTATCATAATAGGTTGCATTTCAGCTCACAGGGACGCCAGGCCGTCCCTGGCCAACCGGTCTCCCTTGCCGCTACATTCTCCTCATTCAACAAAAGAATACAAACCTAATTTTAAGATTCCAGTGGGAAATTTCAGCAACACTAGAAGTTACATCTACCCAACAATAAAGACAACATAGGGCATCAAACACTACCCCTAAGCACAGTTAGGCACACAGGCCGAACCAAAAGCCCAGGTAGCAACAGCCACAATAACAATGGCCGCAGCCTCAGCAGCAGCTGCAGGCTGCATCCAAGCACCAAGTCCCCACACAATTGGGGTCATACCCTCCTCCACAAGGGACAAAGAATCGAAGATGGCCGAACTAGCTAGGAGGAGGTTGCTGTTCCAAACACCTAGGAGCTGCAGGAGGAGGAGAGGTGTAATAGCCCGGATTTGAGATATTTTTAAAATTTGAAAATTTGTTATTATTGTCAGGTAATTTGGCCCCAAAATTTTTTAAATTGAATTCAAATCAGGAATTATTCGTATGTAACTATATTTTTGAAAACCATAACACCCTCATACAGGAAATACTTGTTTATTATAAAACCTAATTTAGAATTTATGCCCATAATAAAACTCATTAATTTAAAAACCCTATTTTTGAATTATGTTTTAACTAGGCTCTAAAGTCAATTTTTCTAATTTGAGGGTAAACTTAACATATCATAAATAAAAATGGGGTCATATTATATTCATATTAGCAAAATCCAATATATGTTACACAATACTTGAACTAAACCTAGAAATAAAATTCTAAGTTGATGCACTTAAAATATATAAACATATATGCAAAAGCTTTCACTTAGTGAAGTTGATCCTTATATGGTTAAAATTGAACCTAGCCCTTGAGACCTAAAGAAAACAAACCATAAAAATAATAATCACTCTTGTTATGAAAAATCTTTATTCAAATTCAAAACATGAATTTGAATTCAAATCCAACTCTAGCTATGCCCCAATTTTAGCAACAAATAAAAACCCCAAACATTCACCTAAATTTCCCATCCACTTCTTTGAATCCATTCTTAAAATGTAAATTTTGAAGTTGATAATGAGCAGTGGACCCCACCTTCCTCTCTCACTGTTCTCTCTCTCCCACTCACCCGTCTCTCTCCTGAGTCTCTCTTCGTTCTCTCTCTCACTCTCTCTCCCCAAGCGCATGTCGCTTTCTCTCTCTCTCCCTCGCTGGCGTGAGCTCTCTGCCCCGTTCGCCTCGTAGCGTAGCCCCCTGCAACCTCGCGGCCTCGTGGCACCTTTGCCCCTGCCTGCATGCCACCACCCCGTGGAGCCGATCCTCGGCCACAACGCCACCTTCTACCCACGCCTCTGCTCCGCCGGCCGCCGGCCTCAGTGCCTCCTGCTCCGTCCCCTCTCCCCAACCCGGCATCGCCCCTTCCTTCCTCCTCCATGTCTCGATGCCGTCCCCTAACTCCTCTTTTCCTGGCCAGGCGCCCCAGTCTCCAGACTGGCTCCTCCCTAGCGCCTCTGCAACTGCCCCCTGCTCCTCCTTTCCGTCGCCGTGTCGCTATGGTTGATTTCCACCCTCACCACCCATCTTCCTCGGCTTCTCCCTCCCTTGCCTCGCTTTGGCCCCAAGCAATAGGGCTCTAACCCCTCGTAGCTCACCGGGGAGCTTCTTCCGCCTCGCCGGCCATGAATTTCGCCCTTCTCAAATTCTCCCTCCACGGTAAACCTTGCTCCAATCGCTTACTCCCAGTGTTTCCCCAGGGCCTGCGACCATGCCCTAACCATCTTTTTGCTCCAAGCCCTGCCGAGTGGCGCCGTCGTCATCCTCCCTGCTCGGCCGCCGTCGGCCTCCACGTCGTCGGCCTACTCAGCCTTGCCTCCGACTCCGCCAACAACACGGTGAGCACCCACTAACCTTATGGATGCTCCAGCATGCTTTCTTCTCGCTTGGGTCGGCCGCTAGATCCCTGGCATGGTCCGGCCGAGCCTAGATCCGCCGCCGCCTGTGGCGCCAGCGTTGGCGCCTCGGCCTCATAGTTAACACCGTTAGGTCTTGGTAGAAATGGGAATCCATTTTGGCCCTTCACTCACACCGCCGAGCCGAGCTCTGCTGCGCCGACCTCCGTCCGGCCGCCCATGGCCGCTGCGTCCCTCTAGGAGCATGGAGGAAGACGACCTCCTGCTGATGCAGCCGCCGTGTGGCTGACATGTGGGCCTTTGGCCCTACATGTCAGCAAGTGGTTGCTTAAACCATAGTTTACGCTTTCAGTATATAGTCAGCGCTCCTAGAAAATCCGTCTCCAGCCTGGCTCTCGAGCGGGCCGCACCTTGGGCTGATCCAATACTATTCACTGAGATTTTTCTAGTCTTTTAACAATGTACTTAATAACAGAAAATAAAATTGAATTATTAAAAATAGTTTTATGACTCCAAAAATTCTAGAAAAATTATGTTAAATACAAGTAGACATTATGGCTTTAGTAAAAATACTTAAGAACAGTAACTCATTTTTAACCCTTTGCTTTATTCAAGAAACTCCTTTTAGGGTATTTTATAAATAGCCTTTTTATTCAGATAAATTAATTAGTGAACTCCTAAAATCATGAAAAAATCTCCAGAGTAGCATAAACTTAGATTACAACTTAATTAAATTTATTATACAATTTTTGCATTGTTATCACTCCCTGGATAAATTGTTAAGGCTTTTAAACTAATTTCCCTAAGGAATTATAAGGAACCTGAATTATTTTAAATATTAAATGAACTCATTTAAATTCCTAAAATTTTACAAAGACACTACTAACCATTAAAGAAATTATTAAAATATTGAATCTTGGTTTAGCTTGGTAATTATACATAATTACCTAATTAGAGTAATGTAAAACCTCTCTAAGGAAATAATCTTTCACTTTTAAACAAAATTCAACTAATTGGACCATAGTAACAGCAAGTTATTATTTTGAAGGAAATACTTCAAACAAAATTATTTTCCATATACAACTATTTTGCTAATCTATGGGTAAATTACTATAGGTAGCATTTTGCATTATGCATCATCGCATATCATCTTCATAACGCTCACACCACCGTTATCTTTTTGAAAGTTACTATATAGTAGCAGGATCATGGAACTTCCTCGATATCTAGGTTAAGACTTAATGTCAGTCCTCGATCGCTTAGCTAAGAGAGTTGCATTCCATGCATCATGTTTTCTTATTGCTCATTGCTGTTTTATTTATTGTTCTTCGAATATGTTTCGTTATTAGACGCTGAGGATCCAGAAGGACATTTCATAGAGCAGCAAGAAGGCCCTCAAGAGTGTCAGGACCCAGGTGTGGATAACATGGTCCCCGGGTGTCCCCACGGAGACCAATTAGATGGACTACCTCACGGAGCAGGGTCACACCTACCATCTAGAAGACGGGCCTGCCCCGCATGAAGACCCGACTTGTATCACAACAAAGGCACAGTTGTAATCCGGTATTTACGTACTCGGCAAGAAAGGATAGAGATAGACTTCCTATCTCTATCCCTAGTTTCCATAACCAACTAGGATATTTATCTGTAACCCTACCTCCCTCCACTATATAAAGGGAGACAGGGGCCCCTAGTTCGGTAGGAGAGATCACATCGATTCATAGCCATCCTCAACATTGATCCATCGAGATCAACCCCAATACAATCCATGAGCATAGGAGTAGGGTATTACCTCCACCGCAGAGGGCCCGAACATGTATAAATCTGTCTCTTGTGTTACCATCGGGTTTCGGTCTTACGCATAGCCCATAAAGTATATTGCCGACGCAATTCGTCGACAGTTGGCTCGCCAGGTAGGGGACAGCGCTAAGATCATCTTCATCAAGCTCGATGGCATCTCTCGGCGGCAGCGCTGTCGAATTCACCTTTGGCCAAGCTTCCTGTTTTGGAGGCTTGGATTTCGTCATCAACAACCTCGGCAAACTTTCCCTCGAAGAATCGGATCAGATCCGATCGAAAGACAACTTCAACCGCGAAGCGAACGCAAGAAGAAGATGCGATCTATTCGCTTTCAGAATCTGGACGGAACTTGCGTCGCAATTTCCTGTTGACTCGGAAAAAATCTCGGGGTGGTTTTAGATGCGTTGGAAAGCTTATCTCGTTATCTTTCCAATGAATCTAAGATCATCGAAAACAGAGTTCGGATGTGACCATGGTGACCGTTTGAAAACAGACTGCGCAGAGGTGACGTAAATTCCGCGCGAAGATGGAGCTCGACGTGAATTTCCCTCAGGACCTCGGCGATCCTTGGTGCACCTCAGCAAGGGCATGGCGGACCTCGACGACAAAGCAGATATTATCTCGAAGATCATGGCAAGGCTCCTACGCCGTCTCGACTTACGGCTCTTGCGATGCCCCGACTGGCGTCTCATGTGACGCCGACTTGCGGCTCCTACGCCCCTCGACTTGCGGCGACGACAACAACGACTACCGCCGCACCCACTCGTTGCTCCGGCAACAACAACAAACCGCGACCTTCGCCAAGACATTGAAGCTCGGCGATGGGAGCGAGAAGAAGATCAGAGACGTCACCATGATGACGATAGAAGAAGTTTCGGTCGAAACCATGACAGCCGACTTCCTACGCAGGCTTCTCGTGCACGACGCCGAGGACAGCCGCGCCGACTTTCTAGGCCGGCTTCTCGCGCACGACGCCAAGGACATCCGCGCCAACTTCCTAGGCCGGCTTCTCGTGCTCGATCGACTTCCTAGGCCGGCTTCTCGTGCTCGACCGACTTCCTAGGCCGGCTTCTCGTGCTCGACGCCGAGGACAGCCTCGCCGACTTCCTAGGCCGGCTTCTCGCGCACGACGCCGAGGACAGACGCGCCGACTTCCTAGGCCGGCTTCTCGCGCGCACGACGCCGAGGACAGCCGCGCCGACTTCCTAGGCCGGCATCTCGTGCTCGACACCGAGGACAGCCGCGCCGACTTTCTAGGCCGGTTTCTCGCGCACGACGCCGAGGACAGCTACGCCTCGCGCGCATGACGCCGAGGACAGCTACGCCAACTTCCTAAGCAGGCTTCTCGCGCGCATGACGCCGAGGACAGCCGCGCCGACTTTCTTATGCCGGCTTCTCACGCACGACGCCGAGGACAGCCGCGCTGACAAGGTGACATGCCCGGGGGCTCGTTCACTCGGGCGTGAGGACGACACGATCAATAGCTAAGTTGTCTGTTTTTATACTCAATTACATCATTATAATTTATCTCCTGACTTGCTACTTAATTGGTATCCAACTAAGCAGTAAGTCGAGGCTACACCTAATTAGATGCATTATCTGCACCCATCTCTTTTCGAGTTTCTTTTGTTCTTTTTCATGTTGACTTTCTTGATTTGAGTGTCACACATTACGGCGATGAAACTCTGATTCCTATGCAAAATTTGGGTTTCCCGACGCGTGTCCGGAGACAGAGCTCCGCACCAACTCTTAACGCCAAGGGACTTGATGAGCTAGGCGGAGTGCTTAACAAAAGGAATTAAACATACTCGAAGATGCGTAAATCAATACGGAAAAGATAAAAGGATGACAATTTGATATAATAAAAATACATAATTGGACATCATGCATATCGTTTTACAATTCAGTTTTTTCTCTATTACTCGTGTTTTTCAATGTCTCCATAGGGTATAATGCAGGATAATGCGAGATGGTTTTTATGGCACGGCTGCACACCTACGCCAGCACCACGAGTGCATTATACGGCTCTGCTGCATGCCTGTGTCAACTCGGCACGGCTACACGCCAACGCTAGCGCCTCGAGAGCAACCTTTGGCACGGCTGCACGCCTACGCTAGCACCCCGAGTGCATCATACAGCTCGGCTGCATGCCTACGTCAACTCGGCACGACTTTACGCCAACGGCAGCGCCCCTAGCGCAACCTTTGGCACGGCTGCACGCTTACGCTAGCACCCCGAGTGCATCATATAGCTCGGCTGCATGCCTACGTCAATTTGGCACGGCTGCACGTCTACGCCAGCACCCCGAGTGCATCATACGGCTCGGCTGCATGCCTACGTCAACTCGGCACGGCTTCACGCCAACGCCAACGCCAGCGTCCCGAGCGCAACCTTTGGCACGGCTGCACGTCTACACTAGCACCCCGAGTGCATCATACGGTTCGGCTGCATGCCTACGTCGACTCGGCACTCAAGCTTCACGCCAACGCCAGCGCCTCGAGCGCAACCTTTGTCACGGCTGTACGTCTACGCCGGCACCCCGAGTACATCATACGGCTCGGCTGCATGCCTACGTCAACTCGGCACGGCTTCACGCCAACGCCAGCGCCTCGAGCATAACCTTTGGCACGGCTGCACGTCTACGCCAGCACCACGAGTGCATCATACGGCTCGGCTGCATGTCTACGTCAACTCGGCACGGCTTCACGCCAACGCCAGCGCCCCGAACGCAACCTTTGGCACGGCTGCACGTCTACGCCGGCACCCCGAGTGCATCATATGGCTCGGCTGCATGCCTACGTCAAACTCAGCACTGCTTCACGCCAACGCCAGTGCCCCGAGCGTGACCTTTGGCACGGTTGCAAGCCTATGCTAGCATCCCGAGTGCATCATATAGATCGGCTGCATGCCTACGTCAACTCGGCACGGCTTCACGCCAATGCCAGCGCCCCGAGCGCAACCTTTGGCAGTTGTTGCGTCTCGCCCGGCACCGAGTGCATTATACGGCTCGGTTGCATGCCTACGTCAACTCGGCACGGCTTCTCGCCACCGCCAACGCCCCGAGCGCAACCTTTGGCACGGCTGCATGTCTACGCCAGCACCTCGAGTGCATTATACGGCTCATTGCATGCCTCGTCAACTTCGGCATGGCTTCACGCCAACGCCCGGTGCCGAAGCGTAACCTTTGGCATGGTCTGCGTCTCGCCCGACACCGAGTGCATTATATGGCTCGCCGCATAGCTACGTCAACTCCGCGGCTTCACGCTAACGCCGGTATACACGGCGCAACATTTGACACGGTTGCATGTCTCGCCAAAGCACCGAGTGCATCATACGGCTGTTGCATGCCTCGTCAACTTCGACGACTTCGCCAACGCTAAGCGCCCGAAGCGCAACCTTTGACATGGTGCGACTTCTATGCGGCACCGATCGCATTATATGGCTCGGTTGTATGCCTCGTCAACTCAAGACGGCTTCACGCCTCGCTAACGCCCCAGCGGAACCTTTGACACGGCCGCACGCGTCACGCCGACACCGAGTACATCATACGGCTCATTGCATGCTTCGTCAACTCGGCGGCTTCACGCCAACGCCCGGCCTCGGCGCAACCTTTGCTGCGGTTGCGTCTCGTTTGCACCTCGAGTGTATTATACGGCATGGCTGCATGTCTACGCTAGCACCCCGAGTGCATTATCGGCTCATTGCATGCCTCGTCAAACTCGACGCGGCTTCACAAGCAGCCCACGTCTGCGCTTCAAGCCTACAAGGTGATCGCCGGGGCTAAAAGCTCAAAAAAGGGCGACATCATCGACGCCAGCGACTAAGTTATTCATCATCATAATCCTTTTCACATATAAACTCGTGTTATTTCTTGACTTGCTACTTAGTTGAATTCTAACTAAGCAGTAAGTCGGGGGCTACACATAATTGTGTGCACTTGCGTGTACCCATCTTTTTTCATAGTTATTTTTTTGCTTTTGTTACTTAGTGATTTAAGAGAAATCCGAGTGCGCTATAATTCTGAGTAGTGAAGCTATGAACCCATAACACGGCAAACTCTACGTCACCCAAACGCGTGCCTGGGATAAAAAGCGATATGCCAACTCTCTACACTCGGGGGCTAGACTAGTCGGGCAGAGTGCATAACAAAAGGAAGAAAAACCACTCGAACTAACAAAAATCATCAAGTAAGAAAAATAAAAAGTGGCTATTTCGCACATAAAGATAGTCGGATTTTATATCCGACCAAATGTTTTCATATTCAGATATTGCCTAAATACTAGATGTACATGTTATAGGGTTCAAGGAAGTGTTTACGCTACAAGCACCGACCATGGCACAGTTACGTGTTAACACCTGCGCCCCAAGCGCAATCTACGGCATGGCTCCACGCTTACGCCAACTTCGGTACGGCTGCACGCCTACACCCGCACCCTGAGTGCATTATATGGCTCGTGCACGACCTCGTCAAAGTCTTGGGAGCATCGGAGCCGCTGGAGGTGGTTGGCAATGCTTCAGGATTCGTGCGAGAGAGACCGGAGTGTGTTTTCGGGTTTCGGCCGCCCAGGTGTTTTCACAAATGTGTGGCTTGGGCTATAAATAGGACCCCAAGGCTTCACTTGGAGGGTGTCCCTTGAGCCATTTGTAGCCAGCCAACATAGGTGTGAGTTGAGGGCTGTGTCTCTGTGTGAGTGTGGGGGCTGCGTCTCCGGGTCCCCGATCTGTAGTTACGTTCATGAGCTAATAGATCGGCGTTTTTATATCGTTCTTGCACTTACTTTCAGCATTTAAATTCAGCATTTAAATACCGTGAGAGTGAAATGATCTTGTGGGATTTGTGTGTGTTCTTGTTTCGATCTTGAGCCATCCTGAAAAACTCCGTGCCTCCTTTTCTATTCTATATGCTTTGATGGCTCAAGTCTGTTCTTGAAGTTCCTGTCTTGTTCTTCGCGCAGCAGGCAGTGTTTGATTTTTATAAAAATCTAGAAAAATCTTTTTTGAGTGATTCTTGTTGGAGAAGGTGCGTGACTCATATATCTATTCACTATAAAAATTTGGAGTCCTGTTCTTGCACCGTTTGGGAGCAGTGAGGTGAAAACCGAGCCCCAAACTTTCTGCTCGATGTTCTTGACAGCTCGTGGTTTTTGATTTTTAATATTTTTCTGCAAAAGGAGTTTTGAGGAGATTTCTGGTGGAGTGCTTCATGACTTATTGATTAATCGGAAGAAAAATTTCCAAACATTGAGAAGCACCAGAAACCCACCATCCCTCTGCTCCAAGTGAAAACAAACTCTGGGGTTTCTGTTTTTGCTTTCCAGAAAGCAGCTTGTGATGTTTGAATGTTCATGATTTATCTACATGGAGTTTTGAGATGATTTTTGGTAAAGTTGTGCACGACCCATTGAGAAATAGGGAGAAAAATTTCCAAAATTTGATGAGCACCAGAAAGCCACCATCCATCTCCTCCAAGTGAGAACAAATCTGCTTTTTGCTTTTCTGAAAGTCACTTTGGTTATTTGGCTTGATCTCCTTTCTTAAAGTAAGGTTTGAATTGATTCTTCTCTTTTGGACACTTGACAACCAGGATTGTGTGTGAAAAATCCCCACATATTCCATGACTCTCATTCATGCTAGGGGTAAACATAGTTATCAAGTTGTTCACATTTTGGGGTTAGGTGAATTCGAAAAAGAACGGTAGTAAAAATTCGAGGCTCTCATTCACCCCCTCTGTTCGCCGTGGTTAGTTTCACGGTGGTATCGAGCCGAGTTGCGTTCTTCGTGATTCTTGCGGATCTGTTGAACCTTTCCTTTTGCCCTCACCATGGCTGAAGAGAAATACTCAAACAAACCGCCGGTGTTCAATGGCTCGACTTCTCCTTTTGGAAAATACGGATGGGTTCATACCTCATGGCACAAGGACTTGGTGTATGGAGGAAGGTGAAATACCCATACAAGGTGCCAAAGGAAGATGAGGTTACCCCGAAAATGAGAAGAGTCTGAGCAGAATGCCAAAGCTCGAACATTACATTCCAAGGCTTGGGGCGGAATGAGTACGACCGAGTTGGTCATCTCGAGTCGGCTCATGAGGTCTGGACTACCCTCAAAGTTTCCATGAGGGGCAGTCAAAATTCAGACCGTCGCCAGACGGCAAAGCAAGCGGAATACAACCGCTTCGCTCGAAGCCGGGTGAATCGCTGAGCGCTGTTCGGTAGATTCACTAAAATCTTGAGCGCTTTGCGGTCTGTTGGCATCAACTATGAAGGAGGCGACAATGCTCGTCACTTGCTTCTGCGCTTGACATGAAGATTTGGGGGTCAAAGTCGTGGCTATCGGGAAGCCGCCGACCTTACCAAACTTACTTTGGATGGCTTGTTTTCAAACTTGAAGTCCCATGAGGAGGAGCATCTTTCGGTTCAGATGACTCCAGACTCTCTTGCTCTTGTGACACACCCGTCTACTTCCTCCATAGACTTGGGTGGTGTCTCTTTAACTTGTTTGCTCGAACTTTCGGCGAGCATCTGGACTCTGTGCGGAAGAGAGTCTTGCCCTCCTCTCCAAGAAATTTTCGAGAGCTTTCGGAGAGTGAGTGAGAGGAGGAGGAGCACCGTGAGATGCTTGAGTGTGGTGGTGTCAACCACATGCGTGCCGAGTGTCCCAACTGAGAAACAAGGGCGAGAGGAGGCACCCAAGAAGCCGTCACTACCATCACCAAAGCCGCACCGCAAGCCGGAGGCCAAGCTTCCTCTGGTGGCGAAGCCCTCCTTCGGAAGGCGCAAGGCTGTTCCGCAAGGTGCTTGCCGCTTGGACTCAAATTTTGCGTTGACGAGGAGGAGGAGGCCGGCGACGACGGCGAGGACGCTCTGACGGACGGACAGCGTCGGCGACGACAGCTACGCCCGCATGTGCTTCATGGCGGCCACCTCCGACTCTTCCGACGCCGACACCGACTCGAGGTACCTTGCTTTGAGAACCCGATGACCTGAATGCGCATTTCTCAAATTAGGCGGCTTTCTTGCTCAATCAACCGCAGGTTAAGGACCTCAAGTTAAGTAGCACACCTCTCGGTGAACTAGAAAATGCTAGGGCGCCTAGTAATGATGCTTGTCTTGACACCGAGACTTGGAGGGTGCGTGATGAGGCCCTCTCGATTTGGATAAGCTAAGGACCACTCATGCTAGTGTGAACAAGGAGCTTGAAGAGTTTAAGGACAAACATCTTAGTGTGCTTGACGAGTTAGAGGAGACTCGTAGTGCTTTACTTTCTGCTTTGTTTCACGAGCTTGTTGCTGTCCGATCCTTCGCTCACACACTTGACACACCTAAGGACCATGTCGGTCTAGTTGAGGGCTGAGAGATCATGTTTCACCTAAGGACCCAACTAGCTCGATGATGATTCTTTGTGTCTGCCCTGTTTGTGATGAGTGCTTGTCCTTGAGGCTAGAGAACCTAAAACTCAAGAGTAAAATTGCTGATTTGAGTTCCCTAGTCGATAGCTCCTTGCTTCTTGTTGTGATGGGTTGGATGAACATATGGGTAGAGCGCTAGAGGACATGAGTCTTAGGTTCGATCTCGCCTTATTTACGTGCAAAACTCGAGTGTCTCTCTGCAAGGCTTTTCAAAATGAGATCACTATCTTGAGTGATAAGGTTCAGAGGTTGAAGGGTAAGGACCGGTGGGTGTCGAGGATAAGTCTCCCGAGTCCTCTCTTCCCTTGTGTGAGTTTTGGCCCCGTCTACATCAGGAGTGTGAATAACTGATAAGCACTCTTGAGAAGTTCGTGGGGGGCAAGAAGAAGCTGAACTTGATCTTGGATCAGTCCAAGATGTCACAGGGTAGAGGTCTTGGGTTTGACTGGCTTGATCACATCAAGCGTCACCCTTCCAGAGTTGTCACTGGCCGAGAGCGGCGGAGCGGCCGTCGTTTCTCGGGGTTCCTACCAAGACCGTTTTAGGTCTGCAGGTCTCAGAGTTGCTCTGACTGTGGTTGCTTCCTCAGAGCACCATCACTGGAAAGGGCAAGAGCACCTAGATCCACGGTTCAAGCACCTCCTGCAGCTTCGCCCACGCCCAAAGCCAAAACCAAAGCCAAGCCTAAACAAAAGCCCAAGGCTAGGTTCACTGTTCTTCTTGCCACAGTTCGGTCACCGAGTGAGACTTGTTACCGGCTCGTTGGGTTTCCACAGGTCACTCTAGGGAGGCAAGACCACCCAGAGCACACACCGCACCGTGTCCTAGGCAGAGTTTTCAGTCCCTGCAGACCAGGCTAGGTTTCAAGAGTGTCGTTCCTCGGCGGGTTCGACCGAGCTAGGTTGCGTGAGTTCCGCCGTCCTCGTGGTGTACCTTCTTTCTCTGGTGGAGGCGAGACACCATGGGCGTGAGTTTCCTCCCGGTGTCGATAGGGTGACAGAGAGTGGTTCTCGGACTTGGGCGGTCAAGGTTTTACGGGCGTGGGTCAAAACAGAGTTCCCTGGTTTCATTCCCGTGAGAGTCATGAGGTGCTTACGGGGTGTGACTCAGATTTTGGGTACCTAGGTGCACTAGTGTGTCCTCGGCCGAGTCCGTTTCTCTTTACTTGACTTCAGTTCGTGGAAATTTGGGAGGAAGGGCATTTGGATCGTTGACTCCGGTTGTTGTCGCCACATGACCGGTGAGTCACGATGGTTTGCCTCCTAGCCTCGAGATCCCGACGGTGAGCAGATCACCTTCGGGACGCTTCGTCGGGCCGTGTCTAGCTCGCGGTTCATCGAGTTAGCCCTCGGTTCGTGCCAGGCGTAGCTCTTGTCGGCAAGCTGCAGTATAATCTGCTTTCTGTGTCGCAGCTTGTTGATCAGGGCTACGAGGTTAGGTTTAGGACGTCTGGTTCTTGTGTCCTGAGTCCCTCTGGCGAGTTGGTTTGCGGGATCTCCCGCTTTCACCGAGTTTTCCGAGCTGATTTTCCTACTTCTTCAGTTGGTGCTCCTCACTGTTTACTTGCTTCGATTCTCGGGATATTCGTTTTTGGCACAGCGCCTTGGACATATTGGTTTTGATCACCTTGTGCGTGTCGATTCTTGAGACTTGCTTTCCGGTTTGCCCAAGCTTTCTCTTCTTTGAGGATTTGGTTTGTGCTCCTTGCCGTCATGGCAAGATGGTTGCCGCTTCCCATCCACGCGTCTCATGCGTAATGATCGATGCACCGGGACAGCTCTTGCATATGGATCTTGTTGGTCGGTCGAGTCTCGATCGGTTGGTGGGAAGTGGTACGTGCTTGTTATTGTTGACGATTTTTCTCGCTACTCCTGGGTCTTCTTCATGGCCTCAAAGGAGGAGACATTTGAGCTGTTCAGAAACCTCTCAAGGAGGCTTGCAGTTGAGTTTCAGTGCACCGGGCCATTCGTTCGATAATGGCACGAATTCAAGAATACTTCTTTCAATCTTTTTTGCACACTTTCTGGAGTTGAGCATCAATTTTCTTCGCCTCATGCAGCCCAGCAGAACGGGGTGGTAGAGAGAAAGAATAGAACCCTGGTTGAAATGGCCAGGACAATGCTGGATGAGTACTCCACCCCGCGACACTTCGGCCGAGGTTGTCTCTGCTTGCTTGCTATGTTTCCAACAGAGTGTTTCTCCGTGCCAAGTTGCACAAGACCTCGACGAAGCTTCGATATGGGCGCAAGCCCAATGTTTCACACTTTCGAATCTTTGGTTGCAAGTGCTTCATTTTAAAATCGGCAATTTGGACAAGTTCGAGTCTCGCTCTTCGATGGTCTTTTCTTGGGGTACACTAAGTCCTCTAGGATCTCTGTGGTTTGGGACATAACTAGGCGGAGGGTTGTGGAGTCTTGTGAGGTCACTTTGACGAGGCTAGACCAGGTTCTAGGCCGACATCTCCGTCGATTTTTCCTTTGAGCCTATCTTCGAGAGGAGAAGGTGAGTCGGGATGATCGCTCGTCGGGTCCCCGATGACGAACCTCCTCCACAGATAGAAGCCATAGTCGACCCACTACTTCGATCCTCCCGAGCCCTCCGTGCCTCCACCCTCCTCGAGCCCACTCTGTTAGGACTTCTTCTTCGAGGTGTCCCTCAGAGTCCTCCCTTGGTGGCTCGATCCCGCCTCGGCTTCACATGAGGTAGAGGCCACCTCGGGTGCACCTAGGCACGTTCGGGCTAGTCACCCTCTGATCGATTATAGGACCTATAGGTGGCGTGTGACTAGGTCTAGAGCACACCAGTCCCTCCTCTCTGCGCCTTCGTTTCTTCTCTCGAGCCTAAGGACATAGCTCGGGCTCTTGGCGACCTGATTGGGTCAATGCCATGCACGAAGAGTTAGAGAATTTTGAGAGAAACAAGGTTTGGGATTTAGTGGAATGCCCAAAGAAAGCGTCAATATCATAGGTACTAAATGGGTGTTTAAAAATAAGCAGTGAGGATAGGGTAGTTGTGAGAAATAAGGCTAGGTTGGTGGCACAAGGTTTCACTCGGTCGATGGGATTGACTTTGATGAGACCTATGCTCGGTTGCTCGACATGATTCCATTCGGATCTTCCTTGCTTTTATGGCTTCACACCGTTTCAAGATTTTTCAAATGGATGTTCAAGTGCTTTCTTGAGCAGTTTCATTGAGGAAGAAGTTTTTGTTCGGCAACCTCTGGTTTTGTTTGTGTTGAGTTTCCGATCACGTATACAAGCTCTCGAAGGCTTTATATGGCCTCAAGCGGGCCCTCGAGCTTGGTACGAACGACTCAAGAGTTATCGATTGGAAATGGTTTTCAATGGGCGCGTTGATAAGACCTGTTTATCAAACGCAAGTCATCGATTTTCTCCTTGTGCAGATTTATATTGATGACATTATCTTTGGTGGGTCTTCGATTCTTTGGTCTCTGAATTTGCTTCCGTCATGAGCTCTGAATTTGAGATGAGCATGATGGGTGAACTGAATTTTTCTTGGGTTTTCAAATCAGCAGACCCTCAGGGATCTTTCTTCACCGGTCCAAGTACACTAGAGACTGCTCAGCGGTTTGCCATGGCCGATAGTAAGCTGTTTCCACTCCCATGGCAACCACTTACGCTTGAGCAGGCGACTTAGATCTTGAGCCCGTAGATCGAAGCTCTATAGGAGCATGATAGAACCTTGCTGTACCTTACCTCTTCTCGGCCGGACATACACTTTGCCGTGTGCTGGCTTTCGGTTTCGAGCTTCCCTAGATTTCTCACCTTGAGTGTCAGCGGATCCTCCGCTACCTAGTGGCCACCCACGAGATAGGAATCTGGTTTTCTTCGCTTCTTGTCTATCTCTTAGAGCCTATTCGATGATGAGACTTTCTTTGGTCAGAGGATAGATAGGAAGAGCACTTGAGCACTTGCCGGTTCCTAGGCACTTCGCTTGTCTCTTGGTCTTCTAGGAAGGCACCGGTGTAGCTCGATCACACCGAGGCCGAGCATGCGTGGCTGCGACCGCTTGTTGCAGCCAAGTGGTTTGGTTAAGACAAATGCTTCGGGACTATGGGTTAGAGGTTGGTAGCGTCCCATTCCTGTGTGATAATACCTCGGCCATCAACATTGCCAAAAACCGATCAAAGATTCGGGACCAAACACATAGATATCAGGTATCACTTCCTTAGAGACCATGTAAAGAAAGGGGATATAGGGCTAGGTTTTGTAGAAGGTGATCATCAACTTGCAGATATTCTCACCAAGCCCTTAGATGGTTCTAGGTTTGCCACTCTCCGGGGAGAGCTTGGCTTGGTTAGTGCTAGGGGTATCGTGTGAGGGGGAGCTTGATCTTGTACTATATTGTATATATTCTTTCTGTTTTGTCTGTGTTGGTTTGTTTTTAGAACATGCTAGAATCACAGCACTTTCTTTGGCACCTCTTATCTTTTAGGTCGCTATCATGCGTGATTAGCAATGTCCTCTGCTCTAGTTAGAGAGTCTCACATAGACTTATTGGTTGACCAGGTATGTGGAGGATACCTGGGTAGACAGGGTTTGTGTTTGTTCTCTCTAGTAGTCGAGTTTAGGCTTGCTTCCCTATCTTCTGTAGCTAGGAGTGTGCCTTGTGCTAGAGTGTCTCTTTGTTTCTCTTCCTGTTCTATAGCAAACCGATTTTACGCCTCTTTCCTTCCTCTATGCGCTTTTGCCTCGGGTTCTTATTTTGAGGGGGAGGTTTGAAGCATTGCATTTGCATCTAGTTTTTGTTTTTCTTTGCAAGTGCTTTGCCTATTAGGCTTGTTGGTCTCATCGATGTTGAGTTTTGATGTACCATTTGAGTTTATGTGCAAACTTGTTTGATTTGACACGAGTTTGAGAAAAGGCTAGAAGGAGCTTAAAAATCTTTGAGAAAATCATTGCAAAACTTGACATTTGCATGTTTTCATGGTTGTGCTTTTCATTGTCAAAATGTCGGTACATTTTTCTTGATCTCCGTCGAGATTTTGAAACTCGAGTTGCCTTCTTCTGATCATGACCACTTCTTTAGTGGAGTCCATTTGCCCCTTGCTTAAAATAAAGCAACCAAACATGGGTTTCAATCCCTGAGGTTTGCATTTGGTAGAATTTGTGGGTGACCTAGGGGGTCGGTTCCAAGTTACCCTTGGGTTGTGCTCTACTAGCAATCATTCACCATGTGAATAGGTGCAAATAAAGTCAAGAAGGCCTCTCCAAAACAAAACAAAAAAAAAACAAAAACAAAACAAAAACAAAACAAAAAAGGAAAAGGAGAGATTAAGGCCAAAAATAAAATTCAGTTTGGGCACTCTTTGGACACATTTTGGTCTTGGTCATTCTCGATTTGGCAACCTTGTTTTCTTTGTCTTGATGTTTCTCAAGTTTGTGCACCCATTTTGATTTTGAAACGTCTATTCATTGCCAATGTGCACATGACTTGAATCAACAAAAATGTTTTGTTTTGCTCCTTTCATGCCTTAGTACCTTTGATTGTCTTGTCGACTTGTGAACCTCAAACTTCATTTGAACCTCGATATTCAACTTTGGTGACCATTTGGCTAATTGGCAAAGCCCTTGGTTAGGTTTTCTTCATTTCTTTTGCATATGCATTGTTCGGGTTCATGATTGGTGTCTTTCTTGACCATTTGACAAAAGGGGAGAATCATGATTTTAGGGGAGTTTCAAAACTGAAAATTGAGTTTGAAATCAAAACTTCGCTTTCATGGCCAATTTTGGGAAATTTTGTCAACATGCTCATCAAGGGGAGATTGTGAAGTCATGAGTGATGAGCATGTGGTGGTTTTCGTTTAAATTCAAAATTCAAATCCACTTTTGATTTGGCATGTTACAAATTTGATTCTTGCGAAGTTTTGAACCCTCGCAGCTTGGAGCTTGCACTTAGGCGTTATGCTTAACGGTCCACGGAACCTCTGGTTCCCAGCCGAATCGCTCCTAGATCACCGGACGGCGTCCGTCAGTCGATTTCTGTCGTGCTCACATCGTTTTCACATTGCTCGGATGAACCGTAACCCGATCGGAGATCGGTTTATTTCCTTGTGTTCGTGTTGTTCTCGTGTACGCGGTGATGGTCTCAATGCAGATTGGCCCCACGAAAGAACCGGCCACGGTAGGTGGCGGGTCTGGAGGACCGGTCTGAGTCTGCGGTGGAGGTTTTTGGGCGCTGGGCACTGGGCGTCGCTCGTGCACGACCTCGTCAAAGTCTTGGGAGCATCGGAGCCGCTGGAGGTGGTTGGCAATGCTTCAGATTAAATCTTGAGAGACCGGAGTGTGTTTTCGGGGTTTCGGCCGTCCCAGTGTTTTTCACAAATGTGTGGCTTGGGCTATAAATAGGACCCCAAGGCTTCACTTGGAGGGTGTCCTTGAGCCATTTGTAGCCAGCCAACATAGGTGTGAGTTGAGGAGCTGTGTCTCTGTGTGAGTGTGGGAGCTGCGTCTCCGGGTCCCCGATCTGTAGTTCTGTTCATGAGCTAATAGATCAGCGCTTTTATATCGTTCTTGCACTTACTTTCAGCATTTAAATACCGTAGAGTGAAATGATCTTGTGGGATTTGTGTGTGTTCTTGTTTCGATCTTGAGCCATCCCTGAAAAACTCCCGTGCCTCCCTTTCTATTCTATATGCTTTGATGGCTCAAGTCTGTTCTTAAAGTTCCTGTCTTGTTCTTCGCGCAGCAGGCAGTATTTGATTTTTATAAAAATCTAGAAAAATCTTTTTTGAGTGATTCTTGTTGGAGAAGGTGCATGACTCATATATCTATTCACTATAAAAATTTGGAGTCCTGTTCTTGCACCGTTTGGGAGCAGTGAGGTGAAAACCGAGCCCCAAACTTTCTGCTCGATGTTCTTGACAGCTCGTGGTTTTTGATTTTTCATATTTTCTGCAAAAGGAGTTTTGAGGAGATTTCTGGTGGAGTGCTTCATGACTTATTGATTAATCGGAAGAAAAATTTCCAAACATTGAGAAGCACCAGAAACCCACCATCCCTCTGCTCCAAGTGAAAACAAACTCTGGGGTTTCTGTTTTTGCTTTCCAGAAAGCAGCTTGTGATGTTTGAATTTTCATGATTTATCTACATGGAGTTTTGAGATGATTTTTGGTAAAGTTGTGCACGACCCATTGAGAAATAGGGAGAAAAATTCCCAAAATTTGATGAGTACCAGAAAGCCACCATCCATCTCCTCCAAGTGAGAACAAATCTGCTTTTTGCTTTTCTGAAAGTCACTTTGGTTATTTGGCTTGATCTCCTTTCTTAAAGTAAGGTTTGAATTGATTCTTCTCTTTTGGACACTTGACAACCAGGATTGTATGTGAAAAATCCCCACATATTCCATGACTCTCATTCATGCTAGGGGTACACATAGTTATCAAGTTGTTCACATTTTGGGGTGCCGGTGAATTTGAAAAAGAACGGCCGTAAAAAATTCGAGACTCTCATTCACCCCCCTCTGTTCGCCGTGGTTAGTTTCACACCAAGAAATTGGGCTGGGAGTCACTCGGAGATTTCAATCTGCAAAGCTTTCTTGAGCCCTTTACAGCCTCCTTGCATGCCAATGGAGCACTCGGTATAGAGAAGGTTCCAGTTGGAGTACTCGACTTGAAGTATGACTCGGTCGACACATATCCGAGAAGACATCAACTATGGATAACATGGTCCCCGGGTGTCCTCATGGAGACCAATTAGACGGACCACCTCACGGAGCAGGGTCACACCTACCATCTAGAAGACAGGCCTGCCCCGCATGAAGACCCGACTTGTATCACAAAAAGGCATAATTGTAATCCGGTACTTACGTACTCGACAAGAAAGGATAGAGATAGACTTCCTATCTCTATCCCCAGTTTCCATAACCAACTAGGATACTTGTCTGTAACCCTACCTCCCTCCATTATATAATGGGAGGCAGGGGCCCCTAGTTCGGTAGGAGAGATCACATCGATCCATAGCCATCCTCAACATTGATCCATCGTGATCAACCCCAATACAATGCACGAGCACAGGAGTAGGGTATTATGTCCACCGCAGAGGGCCCGAACCTGTATAAATCCGTCTCCTGTGTTACCATCGGGTTTCGGTCTTACGCATAGCCCCATAAAGTATATTGCCGACGCAATTCGTCAACACCAAGCGAGTTAACATCTTCCCTATAGGATGTTTACTTTTACTAGGGAGAGTCTCTACTTTTCCTAGTGCGAGTTAACATTCATTAGTTCATATTGATCCCAGTTTTTATTAAATTATTTCCTCTTAAGTATCAAATTACATGCTTTTCAATTATGAGTACCAACTTTGTTAATCATGTTATATCATGCCTATTTATTGAATTATCAATGCCCTTTGATGATTGTGTTGATGATCATTGCTTGTTCAATCACAGCCTGATCGTCTTGACGATCAATTCTTTGAATTAACCTGGTTTAGGAACAAAACAATTATTAGACTTTTAAGTCTATGATTTAAAACTTGTTAGACTCCTAAATCTGGTTAAAATTTTGCTTAGACATTGCTCAGGTCCAATAATTATTTTAGGCTTAAGTTGCTTCGGAACGGTGAACCGATATTCACCGGACAAGAATATATAATAACATGGATATCTAGATTTGGGCCTGGCATGCCAGTTTGTGGTGTTTGGTTGTGGTTGTGGTTATGGTTTGGTACGGACGGGGTCCGATACAGTGGTGTAGCAGAGGCTACGAGAGCGGGAGAAGGAAGTTATCTTGGGCAGGGTGGACCCAATGATAGGGTGGAGTGCGGGCTCGCCCTAGCAGGAGCGCGGAGACATACGCGTAGCGAGAGAACGCTGCCACTAGCCTGAGGGGGTGGTTCCAACACAACGCGTGGCCATCGCGCGGTAGTAGGAGTTGGGGGTCACATGAGGTGGTTTGCGAAACCAGCCCTTGGACGGGAAACTCCACTCTAAGAAGGTCCGGCTTGGGACGTCACCTGAGGGTGATTTAATCACACTTACTGGACCGGCAAATCCAGTAGGGTTGTGGTTCACAACGGGTCGCCAACCCGGAATATGATGGCAGAAGGAAGGAGATGTTTGGCAGAGTGCATGGAAACTGTCATGGAATGGGATTTGGATTATGGTCGGGAACTTAAAAACTTCGATATTGACACATTGAAAGTAGAGCTTTGGTTAAAACCACTAAGTCATAGGCTTTGATTTAAAACTCTGGCTTTCTGTAAACAAAACAACCCCTAACCTTTCCTTTGGAACCTTTACCACTAAATACATTCGGTTGGGTGTTAACTCGCCAGTGTTTGGATGACACTGACCTTGCATACATATACTCTTTTAGATGGTGAGTATAAGCAAGACAAATATGCCTGCCATGAAGACGATGAACAGGAGTTTGCTGACGATCAAGTCGAGGCTTAGGGCTTCTCTCCAGTTGATTGCTTAGGCATAGCCGGCAAGAGACATTTTTGAATCTTTTATCACACTCTGATCTTTTGTTATTCTTAAACTAATTTGGGCCAATGTGTCATGTTGTAATATTTATTAGCCTTCAGGCTTAATTAGGTATTTAATGCAATATAAATCTTCCTCTTGTATGAAATGATCCTGCTATGTAAATGGTGCGCACTAGTGTACTGATCCAGGGACTAGTGCAGATCAAGTGGTGGCGAAGGACAGGCCCCACAAGGGGACAGCCAACACAAGCCTCTCGAAGCTCAAAGGGGAGGAGCAGGTCGGCCACAAGGGGGCAATCAGGATGAGCACCAAATACTCCACCTAACCTCAACAACCCAGCAGCAGGACAAGCACGGCAAGGTCAACCTATACTCTTCCAAAATATCTCTCCAATGTAATCTATTCAAATGCATAATCATATCATTCCCTCCCTAAATACAAAACTCACAAGCACAAGCACTCAATCCATCTCCACCATCATCTCTACACATGCACTGTATCTTACTATCGGTAGAAGGTGGCAGTGCAATGGTATGGCTCAACAATGCTAGGACTATCTGTGCCGCAAGGTGGTTGCCGATGTGCGACCCCATAGGTCATTGCATGCTCCTCAGCGCACGAACGACCCCTGGGTACCGATACGACGGCCATCCAACCCAAAAGCACAGCAACAATCCCCATCTCATGCTACCAATTGCACAACACCCACCCCCATCTCAGGACATCAATAGCACAACACCAATCCTCAGATCATGACACCAATAGCACAGCACCAACCCCCATCTCAGGACATCAATAGCACAGCACCAATCCTCAGATCATGACACCAATAGCACAGCACCAACCCCTAATCCTAGGTTGCCAATGGCACAATGCCATCCCTATCTCATGCTCACTACCATAGCCCAAATAAATCAAGCAACAATTAACCACTAATCATGCAATTCAGGAAAATGCTGTTAAGGGGATTAGGAGTGGTAGGGTTGTAGACAGGGGATTAGAAATGGGAACCGAAATAGGGGCCACATGGGACAAGAGTACCACGGGGCCGCCGCGGGCCACCGCCGTACCAAACCAGCGAGGACGCCGACGACAGCCGCGTCCCTAGCTATAGCTAGGTGTCACCGGCCACTGCCTAAGCCATACCAACTGATGAAGACCGTCAATGGCAGCCGCATCCCTAGCCACAGCTAGGTGTCACCGGCCATCGCCGGGGTCGAACTGCGCCAGGAGTGGAAGTAGCTAGCAAGCAGGGCCAAGAGAGCAAGGAGCCTAGGATGGATAGGGTTGGCGACCTACCCCATAACCTCACCGCCGCTGAGCTGGACCCAGGGGCGAGGTGCCACCACCGTTTCCCCCCAAACCTTAACCATTGGGCCACCCCACCATTAGGTAAGGAGAGATAGGGACGAGGTTGGCCCAAGGGAGGAGAGGCACCGCCGGCCATAACCGGCAAGGCGCAGAGTAGTCGGGAGGCAAAAGCGAGAAGAGGGGAGGAGTGGGGCAGACGGCAGAGAGGAAGGGGGTGCAGCGGAGAGGAAGAGCACGGGAAAAGAGAGAGAAGCGAGGGAGAGCCAGAAAAAGGGAGAAGGGAAGGGGGATTAGAAGGAATAAAGGGGATTAGAGGGATTAGGAGGAATAAAGAGGGATTAGGGGATTAGGAATAATGAAGGAGATTAGGGGGATTAGGAGGAATGAAGGGAATTAAGGAGATTAGGAAAAACTAGAGAAATTGGAAGAAATTAAGGGAATAAATCAGAGAATTTAGGAAAGATATATTCCACGTTTACTAGAAGTAAAAGTCAGCGAAACCTTAAATCCTATTAAACCGTCTTTCAGGAATCGATCAGGCAATTGAGAGCGAGCAGCCGGACGGCGGTGCAAAATATTTTTTTCTGAACGAATTAGGTCTAAAGCTACTTTAGATAAAGAGAAACAATTCAAACAAGCTAGACTACTTTCTGGAAAGTAAAATCAGATTCCAAAAGAAAAGCACTTTGATCAAGAGGTCTTTTCTCCCATTCTGTGATCCTAATGTTTTTATAGATTTTTCTCAGTAGAGATATATGAGTTACGGATCACGTCTCCAAATTTCACCTCAAGATCAAGTACACAAAAAATCAACAAAAAAGAACAAGAGGTTCTGCCAGAAACTTCGACCAGAAAATTTGGGGCTCGGTATTCACCTCATGGCTCCCAGATAGTGCGTCAAATGGACTTCAAGTTTTTATCACGGTTAGATATATAAGTCCCGGACCTTTTCCCACAAGAATCACTCAAAAAGGATTTTTCTATATTTTCTAAAAATCAAACAATAACTGCTGCGCGAAGGAAACTTTCTAGACAACACTGCAACTAGAAGATGAACTTGATCTCTATCCTCTCATAGATTGCAAGAAGATTATCAAATCATATTTGCAACTTCAAGGCATAATGAATCAGTAGCAAATAGAAGGAGATTAGGCAAATAAACTAGTTGCAAACAAGAACACTAAAGAAACAAGATCAAACACAAGAACTAGAGAAGAACTTGGATGAACATGACTGATTTCTATTGCATCGGTTAGGGGTAATACAAAGCCACACCAAGATGGGCAAAGCACTTCAGAAGTGCACTCTAAACACACTCAAACCTCAGCCCACTCCCTCTCAAAAATCTGAATGGGAGGCACCCTCGGAATAGCTCTCAAGCCAACTACTCCCCACCTTTGGATGACACATGGATGGCTGAGATTTGTTCACTCTTTACAGCATATAACCCTTAGAATATACTCCACAAATCCTTGGAATATGCCACGCACATTCCCGATACATGCCCCACATGGGCCCACACACCGGACGTAGCCGGTCCTGACTTAGCCGCTAAGTTTCCATCGCACTCGACCGCCTGCCGAGCCTCGGATCCTCACACCGGCTAAGTCCGTCATCTTCATCATCTTTGTGGTCCTCAAGTCCGAGTTCATCTGTCCCACGCAACCTCCTTGTCGTTCTGGACCCACGAACCGCCAATTCGCGTCCTGACACGTCGCTGACCACGGTCCACCAAGACCTATACCACAAAGATTAGCCAAAACACCATACTTACCTTCCTTACCTGCAAGGTTAGTCCATAATCAATCACATCCAAGATATGCACAAGTTTTCCAAACAACCCATCGAAAAACGTGCACAATCGGTGCAACCCTCGTCAAGGCCCGAAAACCCTGGGAAAACCTAGCGAAGCCTCGATCGCCTCAAAACCTTCGCGTTATGCTCAAGACACTTGTCAATATGCTCATTATCAACATGGGGCCACCTCCTCATGGTTTCACAGATTGAAAGCAAGCTGTTCCTTTGGCCATCTTGAGAGTGTTTTTTCTGGGGTTACACACTATTTTGGAAATTAGCAATTCTACCATATATGTTCCATTCAAATAAGCTCTTAAATCTAATGCACTACGGATGAATGGAGTAACAATTCGATCAATGGAGCGATCGAGCCGTTAAGAGTAATTAAGGTGGGTGAAGGGTGCTCTGGAAAGGGGCAGGAAAAAGGTGAGACCCTTCACATGGTATAATATAAGGATACTCCCTATCACTCATGTATTGAGCTGTAAATAACACGTATCAACCTTGGTCTCGCATGGCAATCAGAGTCGATGGATCTATGAAGTGGTTCCATCCCCCACATTAGGTAAGTAGATATCTAGGAGGGTGAGCGAGCATGCCTAGGGTGAGCGGGCCCATGGTTTTCCTCGACCAAGCAGCTATATTATGCTAGAGGGTACTCATGGAGTCGAGAATGAGTATAACGGTTGAGTTAGCAAGTTAGTGGGGACGGGGTTGTGTAAGGTCCGTCCTGCAGAGAGCACCACGGCTTGATAATCAACTAGGCTGGAGATGGAACCCACCAAATAGAATAAATGCTCCGAGTCTCGGTTTGCTCGGGACAACTTTGGGTAAAGTGGTACAAACCTGCGCAGGGTAAAATCATGAATTCATGCCTGTCTCTTGGACTGGAGGCTATGCCCACCTCATATACGAGTGCTAGTAGATTTCATGAAGTTAAAATATACCCAACCTTTACAAATCTATACTTTGTTAAGTAAGAGGAATAGCAGAGAAGGTATATTCTTGCAGACTAAGAGAAGTTTTTCTTGTTTTGGTATTCGTTGTTATTATCGCTTGCTGACTATTTCTGTACTCACTCTTGCTATTTAATCCCTTGTTAGATCTTAACCCCGATGATGAGCTGGTGGTATGTTATGATAATATGGAAGGCGAGCATCATGCAGAAGCTGCCGAGTACTCCAAGGGCAACGAAGCCCTAGAGGGCTTCATATAAGGGTTCGTATCGTAGAGTGGTCTGTTATGACCATTTAATTAAATAATGTACTGTTTGGGGGGAAAAGATAGCAATGATGTATTAAGTTGAACTCTACTGGTTATGTAAAAAGATTGTTAGCCCCGCTTGGCATCAATATGTAATAAAGTGTGATGACGCTCTAAGTATTGTTCTGCTGCATCACTCTGATCTGGGCACCGCATCTGAATAGGCATCACAGTTGAGATGTTTTTCGGGTGTATACGTCTAAACCCACACAATTACCTCATGCTCTTGATATGATAAGGCCATTAGCATGTGGTAATTGGGAGGGTCGTCTCAACTAGTTAGCAACTGACAGCCCTAAAGCTCCTCAAGATCCAATCAAAAGGGCACAACTCACTGACTTGAAGACTAAGCCATATCATAGAGAGGATCTGTACGAGGATAAGGAGGTTTTCATCACGTTTGATTAGAGATGCCTTCATTAAGTTTAGGTTCTAACTCTTAATCCCTAATTTTCTATTGTAATTCGCATTGTATTTATGCAATTAGATAAGATCCGCAACAATTAGTTCTTAGTTTTAGTTTACATTTAGTATCAGAGCCTAAGGTTGCATCTAATTGTATGAATCGTGCATGAATTGTGCCCGATTTAACTCAGTTCATCAAGATTCCCCATTCTGTTAAGAACCCTAAGAGAGGATTAGGCAGGATTAGGCTCAGATTAGCCTGATTTCACCCAAATTCATGGCTAATTCAGTAAGATTAGGGGAGGAAAAGTATTAGAAAGGCCCTAATTTCCTTAGATCGGCCGCACCAAGCAAGATCCCCAATTCGGGCTAAGAACCCTAAGTCCTTTTGGTTCGGTAACTCAAACTCATAGCAAAAACTCAGTGATTTAGGGTAAAGATGCATCAGGAAGGCCCACTTCCCACTCCAAATCTGTCGCATCCAAAATATCCAAAATCGAAGCTCTAATTCCCAAATTAAGTTGATTAGGGTCGGGATTCGTACCTTGGCCGTGCTGAGGGTTGTGTGCACCGCCGCCGTCACATGTGACCGTTGTCACCATCGCGCACGAGCATCGCCACAATCATCACGCAACGCCGCCGTGTGGGCCACCGTCTTCGTTGAGTGTGGGCGCCACTCCCGTCGTGTGCAGTCGCCGTTTTGCTCCGTGAATGCGTGCCTCTGCTGTCATGCCCGTGCCCTCTTGTGTTGCCAAGCTGCAACGGGTGCCTGTCGCCGCCGCCGTTGCCACTACTAGGGATGGCAATCGGGTGGGTCGGGCACGGGTATAGCAACCGCGGACCCGAACCCAAACCCTCAAAAGCCAACCATACCCGTACCCGAACCCGGCCACGGGTATAGCACCGTGCCCGTACCCATACCCGTCGGGTACCCGAAACCCGTCGGGTACCCGACACCCAAACGTGTAGGAGGAGAGGGTTCGGAGGTCGGGACATCACCGAGGGAGCTAGGCGAGGGGGAGGAAGACCGTGCCGTGACGGCGCCGTCTCGCAAGCAGAGGAGGTCGCCGCCGCCTTCGCCGAGCAAGGAGGTCGCCGCCGTCTCCGCCTTCGCTGGCGAGGACCGAGGAGGACGCCGCCGCCTCCACCGGAAGAGGAGGCCGCGCCGTCTCCGCCTCCGCTGGGCGAGGACCGAGGAGGCCGCCGCCTCCGCCAGAGAGGAGACCGCGCCGTCTCCGCCTCCACTGGCGAGACGAGAAGCCGCCGCCGCCGCCGGGAGAGGAGAACGCGCGTCTCCGCCGGCTGGGAGAGAAGCCGCGCGCGCGGCGTCTTCGCCTCCGCCGGGCGAGGACCGAGGAGGCCGCCACCGCCGCCGGGCGAGGAGGCCACCGCTGCCGCCACAGGCTAACCCTAGCCGTTGTGCAGGAGACCGGGTCACCGAGAGAGAGATTGTGGGGAAAGAGAGAGGAGTGGGAGTGTGGCTGTGTGGGACATTTGAGGCTTTGACCGAGAGCGCTGTGAGAGGCTCGGGTTTCGGGTAGTGGGTATGGATAGTACATATCCATACCCGCCTAAAATATACCCGCGGGTAACAATTTTCACCATACCCGTACCCACGGATATGAGAATACACCATATCAGTGCCCGACGGGGGTATTTACCCATACCCGTACCCATTGCCATCCCTAGCCACTACCGCTCCCGTCGTCGACTTGGTCGGGATTACAGTTAGCATCTGGTTTTACCGGATCATGGCTTCCTCTCTATTTCGTGCCATTTTCGCATTAGCAGGCATGGTGGGCTGGATTTTTAGGCTGGCGCTGTGAGGATGATGGCCCGGTCTTGGGCTATGGTTTGAGCTGAAAATGGCCTGGAGTAATAAGTGGTCTGATAGGTTGGATTAAATTGGGCTGAGCCCTATAATGATGTAATAGGCCGGTTAAGCCGACTGGCTATGTGGGTTAGCGGTGGGCTGAGGCGCATAATGTCATAACATCCTATTTTAATTTCTGCTTAAGGGCCAAAATTGCTATTATAATTTAAAATGGCTATTTATTTATTTAGAGTTTTAGTTAGTACCGAATTAAAATGGAATCAAAGAAAAATTTTAATTTGGGACTAAAATTTAATTTTGGAAAATAATATGATTAGTTTTGATGGTTCATTGTTGTAATATGGCCAATGTTGTTTATCAAATGAGCTGTTAAAATTAATTTTTCCTCTCTTATGCAATTAATTGTATTCTTTTTCGTTTCATCCCAACAGTGATGCAACATCAGAATACGTCATTAGCATGTTACCAGCATAGGGTTAATATCATGCCAGACATTACTCATTAATGTAATTTTACGATGTTAATTTCCACATAAGTATTAATTATTGATGTCTTACTTATTTAATGTTTAAATAAGCCACAAGTCCATCCATTATAACTAGGTATCTAAACAGAATTCAATAGTTTAATGGGACTAACTTTCCTGCATGGAAAGAACAAATCTTAATTATCCTTGGGTCATGGATATTGACTTAGCACTCAGAGGAAAAGTTCTCATGGCACCGGCCGCTGACACTAAGAACCTTGCTGAGAAAACCAACATTTATGAGGAAACTAAGGATAAATGAGAGCGCTCTAATTGCATGTCCCTAATGATTATAAAAAGTACCATTTTAGTTGGGATTAGGGGAGTAATCCCCAACTCCAATAATGCAACTAAGTATCTGGCATCAGCGGAGGAGCAGTTTAAGAGCTCCTCAAAGGCTTACACTAGTAGTTTGATTATGAAAATGCTCACAACTAAATATGATGGTACTAGCGGCATTATGGAACATATCATGACTATGAACGATATGGCCATGAAACTTAAGGGCATGGAGATGGCAATCTTTGATGGCATCTTTGTCCACTTCTTTATGACATTCCTTTCTAGTGAGTTTGGTCCTTTCAAGATCAACTATAATACGTAGGGAGAGAAGTGGACTATGGCTGAGCTCACAACAATGTGTGTTCAAAAAGAAAAACGTCTTAAAGTTGAGGGCAAGGGTTATGCTCACTTTGCCCATATGACCTCAGGCAAGAGAAACGCTAAGGACGAAGCTAAGGCTAAAAAGAAATTATGTCTTTCGCCCAAGGCTGAATCAATCAAGTCAGGGGCTGAAAAGTCCAACTCCACTGCCGATGAAGATCCTGTATGCCACTTCTGCAAGCAGGTTAGGTATATCATGAAAAATTGCAGTGGCTTTAAGGAATGGCTTGCGAAGAAAGGTAATAATAAAATTTCAATAATTAACGAGTCCCATATGTTGATTTTCCCCTAATATTGATGAATTGACTCTGGTGCCATCGTGCACACAACTCATTCCTTTCAGGGATTCCCTATCGTGAGGACGTTTCCAAAGGGGGAGCAAAATCTCAAAGTGGCATATAAAGAGGAGACTAATGTTGAAGCCATCAGAACTGTTCTATTGGTCTTGAGGAACGACTTCAACCTCCGGCAAAAATAATGTAGTCATGTTCCACCCATGAGGACATCAATTCAGTTTCTCTATTAAACAATGATGTTTTAAACGTACTTCTTGGAACAATGAATACATTGTTGAGTATGATTGTAATAATTTGCTCTCTTTGAATAAATTTTTGAATCTCTGAATGTGTGTTATAGCATAAATAAGTTAAGAAGAAGTGTAGATAATGAGGCCTTGTCAAAATTGTAGCACTAACGTTTAATCCACATTCAAATGAGAGAATGAAGCATCTCATTAAGAAAGAGATACTCAACCCTTTGGGCTTCTCTTACTTAGACCACTGCATTGTATGTTAAGGGGAAATATATTAAGCAAAACTCAGACCCTTTTAGAATTAATTCATATATTAGGAAATTAGACTATAAGACTATTAGTTGTCATTTTAATTACATATCCCGTAAGATCTAAGGGACATTGCCTTTATTGCCCAACTCGTATCACTAAGATTGTTAAATTGAGACCCACTGAATTCTTAGAGAATGTTGATGTTAGTGGTGGCCCTGAGAAAAGAAAGGTCACACTTGAGGAGAATCGGACTTATGTGCCAATACTGATAATACAAGAGAACGTTAATTCTATGCCTCAGATTGTACACACATTTTAGAATTATGAGATTACTGGTATAGTGGCTAATGATCCTACCTCCTTTAAGGAAGCCATGACGAGCGCACATTCATCCGAGTGGTTTGAGACCATGAAAGATGAAATGGAGTCTATGAGCTTTAATGACGTCTAGGATTTAATAGAAATTCCTAACAGAGTCAAAACAGTAGGCTATAAATGGGTCTACAAAACTAAGTATGACTCTAAGGAAAATGTCGAAAGATTCAAGATGAGACTTATCACAAAAGAGTTTTCGCAAAGAGAGATCAATTATAATATATAATAATTTCTAATCTGTCTCAAAGAAAGATTCTCCAAAGAATTGTCATGACGCTTGTTGCTCATTATGACTTAGAACTGCGTCAAGATAATGGTACCTAAAGTTTAATGAAGTTATAAGGAAATTCGATTTCAAAGAAAATAAGGTGGAAAATTTCATAGGTGTTAAGACCAGCAGGAGTAAATTTATTATTTTTAGTAACTGCTTTTCAACCTCTGCCCCCGTTGTTGAGGGCGATAAGTTATATTGTTCCAATATACGAGAAATTAATTAGAACTGATCAAATGAAGAAATTTTCTTATGCTTCAGTTGTTGGGAGTATTATGTACACTCAAGTCCTGCGTTATTAGTAAGGAACTGAGAGATACATCTTCACTTATATGAAGACTAACAGCATTAAGATTATGGGCTGCTCAGTCATTGATTTTGAAGTCTGAATTTGTGACCTGTTATGAGGCAATCGGGTAGGCCGTTTGGTTTAAGGATTTTATCCCACAACTTAGAGTGGTAGACATCATAAATAAGCCACTAAGAATAATATGTGATAACAAAGCCACAGTTTTGCTTTCGAGTAACAACAAGTCAAGTGGTGCTGTCAAACACATTGACACTAAGTGTTGTGTTGTGAAAGATAAAATCCAGAATCAAACAATTGAAGTCAAGTATATATGCACTAATTTTATGTTTACTGATCTCATTACTAAAGGCTTGTCTCCAAATTTGCTAGAACGAGACTTAAGAAGGCCTATAACTTTGAGAATTAGTATTATGAGTTAAGTTAACAAGATCTCACAAATCTAATTCTGAGTATGATGAGGATCATAAGAAGGGAGCATGACTACATGCTAAAGCTCCTAAATACCATTAACTAAGATCCATTTTGAGATGGAGTATTATGCTATAGATGATGGGGATTTAAGTGATGATTAATAGTCTCAGTAACTACATTATCTTGGTGTGGTGCTCTTGACGGATATAATACTAACTATATTAGCAGTACAATCAAGCAGGAGAATGTTAGATCTACTGTGATCTAGGCTAAACAGTAATTACCATTAGTAAAGGGGCAGTATTAGAAATTGCGTAAATTAGACTGTTCTTAAGGGTGATTACATGATATGCCTATGATTGGGAGGCTGAAACATAAAATGGTTGGTCCCAAGTCAGGTTTGCACTATAAATATGAGGTGCAGTCCTGTTGCTATTGCTAATCACGATTAGTCATATCATTAGACACTGGTTAGCAACTGACACCCCTAAACTCCTCAAGATCTAATTAAGAGGGTGCAACTCATTGACTTGAAGACTAAGCCATGCCACGGAGAGAATCTGTACGAGGATCAGGAGATTTTTATCTCGTTTGATTAGAGATGGCTTCATCAAGTTCAGATTCTACCTCGTATTATAATTAGCATTATATTTATACAATTAGATAAGATCCGTAACGATTAGTTCTCAGTTTTAGTTTACAAGAAAAGCTAGCTAGAGGGTGATGTTTGTATGCTTTGATTAATCAGTGAATTGAATTACCTAATCATGATAAAGGTTTTATTTGCTTGTACTCATCAGATATCTAGTTACATCCTAATGTACTGTTAGACAGCTGTATCCCTCAATTCAAATTTGAGAACTGATGAAGTAATCACAAGATAGCGCACATTTACTATACTATATAGCGCGTAAGCGCTTTTGGTTTTCTCAGCACCCACTACTAGAGAACTGGCCTTTAATACCGGCTCATCAGTCCCGGTTAGGCATGAACCGTGGATCGACATTCACAATGATCCGGTTGAATGTTAGGGGGCACGGGCTGGATCGGTCGGTTTGAGACATCAACCGGATTGATGTTCTGAAATCAATCCGGTTAATGTTACAAACCGTTATCGATGGTGATCGCAACACCCATAACGGCCGGGCGGAAAGGAAGCACAATACCGGTCTATGTTCCCAACCGAATTAGTATGCCATATTTGAACTCTGTTGCGGCGGGAAGGCGGCACAATACACGTCTGTGTGCCCAACCGGATTAATATGCCATATTTGAACTCTGTTGCGGCGGAAAGGCGGGTACAATCTTGGTCTGTGTGTCCAACCGGATTAGTATGCCATATTTGTTCCTTCCTTCCTCTCCCGGTCCGACTCGCCCGACCAAGAACAGACCGTCGTGCCAAGAGCTTCAAGAAAGGGAGGTCTTGCCAAAATTTCAAAATTTTGGTCATTTTACTCAAGCCAAGTTAATCGAGGTTAGTGCATCATTCCTCAAGACATTGGATGTTCAACGGAGCTTCTTCTTTGCTTGAAAAATGAAGAAAATTTGATCTTTTGCCATGATCATTGAATGATTATGAATGTAAAGATCTAGCTCAATCTTTTGTGGGATTTTTTGTGGGATTATGATGTATCTCGCATTGGAGGTGTAATATAGGATTTTTTTCATCGATGGATGAAGAATTTTGTAATGATCATTGAAAGACTATGAATGTAAAGATCTAGCTCAATCTTTTGTGGAATTTTTTGTAGGATTATGATGTATCTCACATTGAAGGTGTAATCTAGGATTTTTTTTCCATCAATGGATGAAGAATTTTGTCATGATCATTGCAATACCGGAGCAAATAATCATTTTATAGGAAGCAATTCTATGAAAATATAGTTCTTTACAAAATATGTAATGAAATAAATTTATTTTAAGTTTATAGTTGGCTTTGAAATAAGAATTGCCCTAGGTAGGAATAAAAATATAGTTATTTTAAATTTATGTGATGCAATTAACCCTAGGTAGGAATAAATTTAGCCACATAAAATTTTAAATATTTTTCAATAAATTTAATTTTCTGGAATTTGGAAAATGTTTAATAATTAATTTTTGGAGAATGAGCTAAGAATTACCTTGATGTAACATAATGTAGATGGACCGACGATGGATGTACATGGACCGACGCTCCCCGGAGTTCTTGCAGGGTTTGCAAGCTTTTCTTCATGCGGCCGATGCATACACGACGTCAGGCTACATATGTTGTCCATGCATAGACTGCAGCAATGAGAAGGAGTGGCCAAACACCAGTCACCTTCACTTCCATTTGCTCTCAAGAGGTTTCATGCCAAACTATACCTCTTGGACCAAGCACGGCGAAGAAAAGATTATACGGGAAGACGGTGAAAAAGAAGAAGGAGAGGTGGACAACAATATCCTGGACGATGGCCAACACGGTGCTTTCGAAGATACAATGGGTGATTTTGGCCATGATGACCTAGAGCAGATGCTACTTGATGGAGAGGGAGAATACACCGATGAAAGGCATTATGAAAAGTTCCAGCGCTTGTGGGAGGACCATGGGACACTGTTGTACCCAAAGCGCGGCGAGGCCACAAAAGTCTGCGTACTACACTAGGCGATGCAATGGAAGGCAACCAATGGTTTGTCTGATAAGGGATTCGATGAGTTGTTATGCTTGATAAAGAAATTGCTTCCAGAGGGTAACACGTTGCCTGAAACTACGTACGATGTCAAGCAAGTAGTCTGTCCATTGGGGTTAGAGGTACAGAAGATACATGCATGTCATAACGATGTATCCTTTATCGCAATAAGTATGAAAACTTGGAAGCTTGTCTGGTGTGCAAAACTTCTCGGTTTAAAACCAGGCGTGATGACATAGGTGAGGTAGAGGGGCAGCGTAAGAAGAAGAGACTCCCCACTAAGGTGGTATGGTATTTCCCTATAATCCCCCGGTTGAAGCGTTTATTTGCGAGCAAAGCGCATGCCCAGATGATGTGCTGGCACAAAGAAGATCGTAAGGACGAAGGAAGGTTAAGGCACCCTGCTGACGGCTCGCAATGGAGGAAAGTAGATACAAAATACCCGGACTTTGCTGAGGATCCGAGGAACATAAGGTTTGGGTTGAGTACTGATGGGATGAACCCGTTCGGCGAGATGAGCAGCAGTCACAGCACTTAGCCCGTGACTCTATGTATGTACAACCTTCCTCCTTGGCTGTGTCAGAAGCGGAAATACATTATGATGCCGTTGCTTATCCAAGGCCCGAAGCAACCTGAAAACGACATCGACGTGTATCTCAAACCGTTGGTTGATGATCTGCTAACGCTATGGAACGATGGTGTATGTGTATGGGATGAGTACAAAAGAGATTATTTCACCCTCCGTGCATTGCTACTTGTAACCATCAACGACTGGCCTGCACTTGGTAACTTGTCGGGCCTATCAATCAAGGGATATAAAGCCTGCATCGAGTGCTTACAGGATACGGACAGCAAGTACCTAACAAACTCTCGAAAGGTTGTGTACATGGGCCACCGTAGGTTACTCAATCCAAAGCACCCGTTACGGAGCAACCGTGTTAATTTTGATGGGACAGAAGAGAAACGTAAGAAGCCCAAGCATCATAGTGGGGCAGATGTATTTTCTATGGTAAAGGATCTTGAAGTAGTTTTTGGAAAAGAGGTCCTGGTAGCAAACTTGTCCCGCCACTCCCTAATGAAGATGCTAAGAAGAAGCCAATTTGGAAGAAGAAGTCAATATTTTGGGACTTGCCTTACTGGAAAGACTTAGAGGTGCGTCACTCACTGGACTTCATGCATATCATGAAGAATGTCTGTATGAGTCTACTAGGCTTCCTGGATATGTACGGCAAATCAAAAGATACACTTCAAGCACGAAAAGACCTACAACTATTAGGACTCAGGGAAGACCTACATCCGCAACAGAGAGAGAAAGGGCATTACCTCCATCCCGCGAGCTACACTCTAAGTAAAAAAGAGAAAAAAAACATAATTAAGTTGTTGACTGGTGTGAAGGTCTCTTCAGGGTACTCCTCGAACATAAGAAGACTGATAAACACAAAAGAAAATAAAATCGTAAACCTGAAATCCCATGATTGTTATGTGTTGATGACACAATTGCTCCCAGTGATGGTGAGAGGCATTCTGCCGGACATGGTACGAGGGACAATCATAAAGGTGTGTTCGTTCTTCAACGCAATATCACAGAAGGCCATAGATCCGGATAAGTTATGTAATCTACAAGATGACATTGTCTCTGGTTTGGTTAACCTCGAGATGATCTTTCCTCCATCCTTCTTTGATATGATGGTCCATCTCATGGTTCACATGGTCAAACAGATACAAATTCTCGGACCCATGTTCTTGCACAGTATGTTCCCTTTCGAGAGGTACATGGGTGTCCTGAAGAAGTATGTTCGTAACCGGTCACGTCCAGAAGGCTGCATTGCCCAGGGTGTTGGCATAGAGGAGGTTATTGAGTTCTGCGTAGACTACATTAATGATCTGAATCCGATTGGCGTCCCTGTATCACACTACGAGGGGAGGCTACGGGGAAAAGGTACTCTAGGGAGAAAAGAATCCTCTTGCCAGGATATACTTACATTTAGATAAGCACATTTCACGGTGTTGAAACAAGCAGCTTTAGTGGCTCAGTATGTCCGTGATCATGAGAACATTCTACGCGACCAATACCCAGGGAAGTTAGATAAGTGGATCGCAGACAAGCAAATGGAGAGTTTCGGTGGGTGGTTACAAAAGCAATTGTTGGGCAAGGAGGGAGTCCATGAGCAGTTGCAACTATTGGCTCGGGGACCATCCATGACAATCATATCATGGCAAGGGTATGAGATAAATGGGTACACCTTTTACACGAAAGCTCAGGATAACAAGAGCACCAATCAAAACAGTGGCGTCCGTATAGATGCCTTGGACAAATATGGAAAGATGGACACTTACTATGGTTTCATAGAGGAGATCTGGGAGCTCGAGTACGGACCTTTGAAAGTCCCTCTGTTTCGGTGCCAATGGGTCAATCTGACATCCGTGGAGATCGATGAGTACGGTATGACAACCGTGGACCTGAAGAAAGTGGCCTACAGGGATGAACCATTCGTGCTTGCCAATGATGTCACACGGTATTCTACGTGATGGACATGGGCAAAGACAAACTGAAAAGCGAAGGCGAGCCTACTAAAAGCAAGACAAAGTCTACCAAAACAAGCGGCAGAAGGAGAACGATGGCGGTAGCGATCGTGAAAAGGCTCCACGTGGTTCTTCCGTAAAAGAAGGATTGTCGGAGTTGAGGGCGTCGCAGACGAAGAAGAGTATAATCAGTTCGACGAGCTGCCGCCTTTCTCGGTGAATGTAGATATTAGTGCCCTCAATGATGAGGAGGAATCTCCCTATGTACGTCACGATCATAATGAAGGATCATTTGTAAAAACAAAGTAGTTGCTATTTTGGAATTTCAAGCCATTTTGTTATGACAGCAGCATTAGAGTTTTAATAAATAGATAACATTTTATATTTGTAAAAAAGTTTACAGAATTTTGAGTAAATCTTTGATAATTTTACATTTTGTAGTAAATCTTTGATAATTTTACATTTATCAAAGAAATTTAGAAAAATTAATGATAAATTACAAGGCTGCGAACTCAATTTTTCACATTTTTGTGATATTTTTATTAAATTTGTATAGGCTCCCAGCAATTTTCTATAATTTTCGAGTAATTCATGGCAAATTACTAACACTGACATGTGGGACCCACAAGAGATGGGCCCACATGTCCGTTACTACAATTTTGGTGTTTCCAACCGAGACTATGTGGCCATCAATCCCGGTTGGTATTTCCAACCGGGACTAGATGTGCCATTAATCCCGGTTGGTATTTCCAACCGGGACTAGATGTGCCATCAATCCCGGTTGGTGTCTCCAACCGGGATCATTGGGAATCCAAACGACGCAATATTGGCGCGAACCGACGGGCGGCTCTTCCTCTTCCTCTTTTTGTCTTCCTCTGCCTCTTCTTTAAAACCGACGATCTTCCACTGCCCCTTCGTACTCGATCCTCTGCCGCGTGCCTCTGCCTCTTCCTCTGCGTATCGATCAATGGCTTCCCCCGCCTCTTCCCCCACCGCCTCTTCCCCCGCCTCTTCCTCTGCGGGTGTGCCTCCATCGCCGCCACCGCCGTTTCATCCACCGCCGCGGCCGTCTTCCGACGACGCTAGTCCTCCTTGTAAGCGCATGCGCATCATGCGTCGCAAGCCGAGGAAGGAGTCCGTCTTCTACCCGGCGGAGTTCTCCATGTCGGACGAACTGTACGACGACGACGAGGTCGACTTCGACGAGGAGGGCGTCGTCGAGGAGGAGGACGAGGAGGACGACGACCACGACGATCCGTGGGAGGAGGAGGACCACGACGACGACGACGTTGACACCTCCGACGATGGCGCCAACGCCGACGAGGAGGAGGAGGACGACGACGACGACGATGACGACGCCGCTGTCTAAATTTATTAGTTAGTTAGTTAATTAATTAGTTAATTAGAAATTATCTTTTGCGGTAACCCTGTGGGATATGTACAGGGTACCATTATTGTAAATTATATATGTACATTTTCTATAATATATATATATATATATTTGGACCCATAAGATTTGTCCTCACTTTTTTTGAGCCTTTTACTATTTTGTATAAACTGTAGAAATTTTAATACATTTATTCACAAATACATTTATAGAAAATTGTTGGGAAAATACAAATTAAATAAAAAATCCCAAAATTCATAAAAAAAAAGAAAAATTGACACTTTAAATTATTTTACTGGGTATTTAGAGTAGGCGGTGCACACCCGCTGCTATACTTTATTTTATTTTGGGGGAATCAATCCCGGTTGGTGTCTCCAACCGGGACTATGTGGGCCATCAATCCCGGTTGGTGTATCCAACCGGACTATGCGAGACTCAGCCGAGAGACCCCATCAATCCCGGTTGGTGTGTCCAACCGGGTCTGAGAACCCCATCAATCCCGGTTGGTTTAGCAAATCGGGACTATATGGGCCATCAATCCCGGTTGGTATCTCCAACCGGGATTTAAGGTCCTATTTATAAACATTTCGCGCAGAGATTTGGAGACGAAACTCTCAAATCCTCTCTCTCGCGCGCTCTGAACCCTAAATCGACGCCGCTGCCATCGTCGCCTCCGAGCCGCTCGTCTCCAACACCGCCGTCTCCACGCCGCCACCGTCTCCAACGCCACCGTCTCCACGCCGCCGCCTCCAGGCCGCTCCTCTCCAACGCCGCTGTCTCCACGCCGCCGTCTCCGGGCCGCTCCTCTCCAACGCCGGTCGTTTCACGCCGCCGCCGCCGCCAAGCCGCTCGTCTTCAACGCCGCCGCCTCCACGCCGCCGTCTCCACGCCGCCGTCTCCAGGCCGGTCCTCTCCAACGCCGCATCCACGCTGGTCCTCTCCAACGCCGGTCGTCTCCAACGCCGCCTCCACGCCGGTCCTCTCCAACGCCGGTCCTCTCCAACGCCGGTTAGAATGTTAATATGCAACCTTATAAAGCAATGTTAATTTTCTTCTTCTTGGTGGCTTCGAGTGCCAATGTAGTGTCCAGTGACTTCCTTTTGCACTCAATTTCTCTATTGTGCTCATGTACTTCCTTTTGCACTCAATTTCTCTATTGTGCTTGTGTTCTACATGAGTAATTTCCTTGAGTGGTACTAGTGTTAGGTGGCTGCGCCATAGATTTTAGATGTGTGATTGCTCTGATGATATAGTGCATTCTGAGATTAGTGTGCAATTTAGAGACATAAACTTGGCTTTTGAGCTATTTGTGTAATCATTGATATTGATGAACATGCTACTTGTAGTGGGTTAATTGATTGCTTCATTTCCTGTTTAAATTATTAGTTGTTTCGGTAAGTGGTAGAGCTCATGCCTAGAATATTTATACAAACTGTCACATTTTGTCAGTGGTGCTGGTGATTGGAGCAGGCCAATGGTAGAAAGGGGATAACACAACAACTAAGAGCAAATTAATTAGAAACCAGTTTAACAATGCTGCTCATAGCTCGGGAGTCTATTTTCTTGTGATTTATATCATGACTTCATGTTTAAGTGACTTGAGAAATTTATCTTTAATTTTAGATAATTTAGTGTTAATTCGAGATATTTGCTAAAGCTAACTTGTTTACGACATTTAGTTATGGCATTTAGGACCTACTATTTTGTAAAAAAAAGAGGTATATGAGAAAACACCTCATTAAAATAGCATGCATGCCTTATATTTATACGCAAGATAATTTTGTTATGATAGCAGTATTATTTTTTGTTAAATTTCAGTGCCTTTTTCTGTCACGATGGCGAGTGGAGGGTATAATGACGATGACATAATGAGTGACATAATTGCACAAGGCTATTTTCCGGCAGACGACCTCAGGGATCAACCTGGGGCAGCCGATGAGGGCCCCCAAGCCGCCAATGCTGCTCAGGACATCGAGGCCGCCGCGACCGTGGACAATGAGACCAGTCAATCTCCCAGACAATCACATCAACGAGGTGACAACAAGAAGTCGAGAGCAAGACACATAATCACTGAAGTCAGCGAGGACGGCGAGCCTATGAAGCCGGACAAGGCGATTGGGCCGTTTAGATCAACATTTGGCGTGATTGTCAGGGACCACGTGCCCATTAGCATTGCGAAATGGGAGACGTACCTGCAGACCTGAAGAACATGCTATGGACGGATATGAAGGAGACATTCACCTTCCCCGAAGGGACCGAACAGAAGGTGAAGAGTTACACATTGAAGAGAATGGCACTGGCATTTCAGACGTTCAAAAAGAAGCTGAACAATGCGTATGTTCGAAAGAATCTAACCCCCGACTTCAATAAGTTCCCAAAGCTTCAAGATCACTGGGATGAATTCGTGAGGTACAAGAATTCGGAACAAGGTCAGAGTTTAAGTGAAAAGAACAAGCAGAATGCAGCAAAGAAGCAATACCACCACCGTCTCGGCCCTGGTGGTTACCGCAAGGCGATACCTAAATGGGACAAGAGGGAACATGACTTGCTGGTGAAGGGTGTTGAACCCGTAACAATGAGATGGTCAAACAGATCAAGAAATTGGTTCTTTGGTCATGACGGCGGCCTTGATGACGACGGTAGGGCGGTGTTTCGTGACAAGATCAGAGAAGTCGCCAGAAGGCTTCAAGAGGCTAACAATGAGTCGGCCCGCGGCACCTTCGTGCCAGACAGCGAGAATGATGAGCTAAGAAGGGCCCTACAGAACCCTGAGCACCCTAGATGTACATGAGGCATTGGTGTCGTCCCATGGAAGGTGGGTTTCGCTCAGAACGCCGCTACTTATAGGAGTCGGGCGAGAGGTAAGGCCCGACAGGCACAACAGCTTCGTGACCTGCAAGATGTCATGAGAGCAACACAGGCGAGCATACAAGAAACGGTTCGAAGAGAGGTGCAGCTAGCCTTGAGCCAACAGCGGGAGGAGGGCCTTCCACAACTTCACAGTAATTCTAACGTCATCAGCCCCTCCGCGCGACGGAGCAGCTGCGTTTCCGGTGGGCTGCCCGAAGAGGACTTCGGACGCTATCCCGTGGACGACATCACGCTGCAAACCCCTTGTGAGTTGCACGTCGAAGCACGGAACTTGTCCTTGAAGGCGGTAGAGGCATGGCTTACCCGGTGGAGTCAGACAGCTCATCCATGGCCAACCGATAGCGTCAGACTACGCCAAGGTCTCGGTGGACGAGGTATGCCAGTGGTAGGGACCTTGACCTTGATTTCGAAGGAGGTGACGGGAGTACGAAGCTAGGAGATGCAGTGCACAGTTTCATTGTGTGGCACAAGCGGTTCATAATTTTACGACATAACGTGGACATGTCCTCTCCACGGTCTCCAGCGTCAATTCCACAACCTCTTGCACCCTCTCCTCAACGAAGCCACACTCCTCAACGAAGCCCGTCTCCTCAACGAAGCCCTGCAAGTGGAACTCCAACTCCAACATCGTTTCCCAAGCAGGTGCAGATCAGGTCAAGCAACTCGGCTAGGAGGCCAGCACTTCTCAAGAAGGCAGGGTCCACCAAATCCAAAAAGAAATCTCCTCCGAAGCTGGCGTACCATATGACCGATGAGGAGAACGAGCGGGTAGTAAGGGCCGAGGTCATCGCACATTTCGCTAAGAAAGCATCTCCACCGAGGGTCCAGCCTGGTACGGATGAATGGCACCGAGGCAAGAAGTGTCGAAAACATTGAAAGATAGCATAGAGAAACCGAAGGCCGGTCAGATCGGATCACGGCGCATCTTGCGTAAGGAATCGATAAGGAGATGCCACAGAGCTTGAGGCGTAAGAGGTTGCGCAGAGATGAAGAATTTCTACGATGAAACTGGACTTGATCCAGATCAGGTATTGGGCCACAAGGACATCCCAATAGCAGAGGTAGCATGGAGATTTGTGCCGGGTGCATCATTGGTCAGGCGTGAGGAGATTCCTCAGCTAACAACGAAAATGCGGCAACTCCACCAATGGTACTTGCACGCGGCCAAACATGGACTAGATATGTTCGCAGTCCAGATCAAGCAACAACACTTCTTCCGCGGGGACTCTAAATTCTTAGTGTCATGGGAGCCTCTGTACGAGTTATACCAGGTAAAGGCCCTCGACGTGAGCATGTTGGGTTGCTGGACTTTGTAAGTGTCTCGTTTCTAAATTTCAGCGTGAGCCCCTTACACGGTACTAACTTCAAGCCTAACTAATTTCTTCTTGTATAGAATGGAGATGCAAAGATGCCAAAGGGAGCACATTTACAGCATTGGCTTCCTTGACCCAGTAGTTATCAACTAGCAAACAGTTAGGGACCACCCAAAAGATACAGAGGAGAACATATACAACGCGCTAATGGGGCAAAGATTCAAGTCACAGATACTTCTAGCCTATGACTTCGAGTATGTGTTTTTTTACCACCTCGTTCTAATCCTTTTTATTAACAGGGTGTTACAACAAATGCTAACATATATATGTGCGACTTTCATCGGGCCCTTTTATTATTGAGCTAGATAGAAGCCAAATCATGGTTATGGACTCTCTCATGAAACCTCCGAAAAGTACAAAGACCTCATTGCCATGCTCAACCGGTACATTCTTGTTCCTTTCATTATTGTGCTAGTTCTGTTCTTTCCATTCAAACAAACTCTAATAATATATAAAACGTAATCACATGTGTAGTGCCTTCAAGTTTCCGTGAAAAAAATGTTGGGGAATTCAAGAAGAATTTTGAATTGCGCCTCGCTAAATATGTATGTATATCTTAATACTAGCTTTTTGGTTAACTTAATTTTCATGCATCCATTTCACGCTTCTAACATTTTTACCACAGGTCTTGCATCAGCCATCGGGAAACAATTTATGTGGCTTCTATGTATGCGAGATGATGCACAACTTTGTCGGAGGCACTGCTGACTACACGAGAAAAGGTGAATAGTTTGGGGTAAGTATATGTAATTAGTATCTTACTAATGCCTAGCTATTTTCGGACATCGATCTTCTATAAATTCAAAGATTAATTAGTTAATTTTTCTAATTAAAAATAGGTTCCCTTAAAATTGGCGAAAAAAAGGTTTGAACAAAGGCCCGGAACTCTCGCCGGTGCGTGTCAAAGCAATACAAGAGCAACTTCATGGCTTTATTTTTAATGAGGTCGTAAGTCCTCTGAGCGAGCATTACCACCATATTTTTAATCATGTTCGAGTCGAGCCCGCCAAAGAGACCGGTCAACCGTCGGGGTCGACATCTACGGCTACCAAGAGCAATGCACGTAAAAGATCCCGATAAACAAAAATATGTGTAATTGTGTATATATGTGATACTTATATATAGGCTAGCTAGCTAGCTAGGTATTGTAATACATTTTTATTAGTTGTAATTAAAGTTTTAATGAATGTCGTTTGATTTAATTATCAGCTAATTGTGCATGATTGTGATACTAATATGGGTTTTAATTAATTGTGATTTAACACATGAATGCATAAATAAAATAAATATAATAGCTAGGAGCCACAGATAATAAAATAAATATAGTAGCTAGGTGGCGTGGCTGATATCATGATTACAGTCCCGGTTGGACACACCAACCGGGACATCATTGTCTCGGAACCGGGACTTATTTAAGTCCCGGTTGGAGATACCAACCGAGACAATAAGTCCCGGTTGGAGACACCAATCGGGACTGATAGGCTCCCCGCGCCAACAGATATGGGCCTTAGTCTCGGCTCGTTGGGAACGGGATCGATGCCCAGAGGCATCGATCCGCAAGATGTGTCCGGTTCAGAACCGGATCAAGCTCGTTCGAATCGGGGCTGAAGCCCGATTCCCCAGTAGTGACAGCCGATGGCCACGTCGTCCGAAAAACGCGGGCCGTTCGATCGGCGGACGAAGTAAGATCCTGCCGTCCATCATAACTCTCTGTATAAAGTAGTTTCTTTCGCTATCCTCACGTTGGGGCGGGCGAATCGTAGTTGGTTATGCTCGCTCCTTTAAGGCCCTTGGGCGCGTGTAGGCGTAGGTTCGATCCCCAGCAGCCCCCCGGTTTTCCTCTCCACGTTCCATTTTTTCACCATTTTTTCTTGTTTTCTATTCCTTTTTTTAGGCCGCATAAAAAATACAAAAAATAGAAATCTTGCCAAAATGGAATCATGGCTGCACAAAGGAGGTCTACAAAAAGTTTGGATTTTTTTGGAAAATTTTTGAATTTTAAAAAACACTTTCGCTTTCTTTTTCCCTCTTCCGTATTACCACAAAAAGTTTGTTTTTTAAAAAAATTCTGAAATTAGAAAATTTTGAATTTTAAAAACACTTTTGATTTCTTTTTTCCTCTTCTATATTCTTTTTCCTAGCAAGATCATAAATTCCTCCAAAAAAACCTGCATAACATGTAACCATAGCTACAAGAAGAAGGTCCACAAAAGAGATTTTTGAAATTATTAAAATTTTAAATTTCAATAAAATTTTTTCATTCTCTTTTTTGGATAGAATCATACCACCACCCCTCCATTTTCCATTTCATTACTGTTTTTTGTGTTTTATATTTCCTTTTTTCTAGGCTGATTCGAAAGTCCAAAAAAAAAACTTGCAAAAAAGGAGCCACAGTTGAATGAAAAGGATCCAATGAAAGTTTGTTTCTCTATTTCTGTTAATGCAATTTTTGTAAATTTTAGGAAACGCCAAATCTTTTTTGACAATTACAAAAAATTTGCAAAATCTTGGATCTAGAAGGTGTCTTTTTGACAATTACAAAAAATTTGCAAAATCTTGGATCTAGAAGGTGCCATAAAAAAAATCTCCAAAAGCTTATGAAATTTCCCAAGGATTTGAGTGTACAAAATAATGAGTTGTATTCAAATTACCACAATTTAAAATCATGATTTTTTAAAACAAATTAAGAAATCCACAAGATTTGGAATTTATGGAATTGTCATGATAGCTTTGTATATTTCAGAAGATTCCAAATTTTAAAAACCGTGAAATTTTTTAAAGTTTCACACAACATTGAGTTTAAAAGTTGTGTCTTTTTTTGGATTTTTTTTAAAAAATCCATAAAATCTTGAATTTATTGGACTGTGGCGATTCCCGTTGTTTTTTAATGTCATATGATTTTTAAAAATTGCACAGAAAATTATAAGAGTTTCACAAAACTTTGAGTTTACAGAGAGTCGGTAAGAAAGGAAAATTCTAGAAATTTTACAAATCTTTGAATTTAAAAAGGATCCATAAGAAATTTAAGGGTTACATCCACCGTTTCATGAATTTTTCAAGAGTTTTCATATGATCTAACGAATTTTCAAAGTTTTTTTTCCAGATTTCTTATTTAAACTACTTCTTATATTATATTATTTAGCCGCTAAAGTGGGATTGCAACCAATATAAAACACATACAAACAACCGCCCACTAGAAATAGCCCACGAAGATTCATATACGCTCACTGAACATAGCAAACATAGGGCTCGCCAAAATAGCCCAATGAGGTCGACACATTAACAGCAAATGCATATCAAAAGGCGGGCAAGCAACCGTTGTCCCTTCTAGTAAAGAAAGAAAAGTCCGCGTTTTGAATCTGACTTTTTATGTCGAGTGTTTTTCTAGCACATCTCAATCTTATACTATTTAAGTTCACGATGAAATGGGAGCCTTCTTGGCTTCACGCCTGCACTTGTACTGTGTAAATAGCTGAAGCCGAATTACGAACGTACATGATAATAAAAAATAATTAGATTGTGTGATTGTGTATACTAGTGACTTGATTGCACCACAAGTTCTCAGCCCAAACTGAAATCCCTACTTGACGATATTGACGATAAGTGATATCCACGTACTTGTTTGTACTAATCCCTGAAGATGAAGCAATCAAACCGAACGTAAACCTTTTTGTGTATAGCTTGGATGTGCTTACACCTACACTGGCAAGTCAAGTAGCAACATGGCCACAGTACTCCATTATGTTGAAGTATGGCATGTTTCTGCCAGCACGGCTTAGACTTAAAGTTTAATCCTAGTTAAATTGAAAAGCTACATGCTTTGATTTTTCTAGTCCACCTTTTTTAAATTATAAAGTTATCTCTAAAAGCTCTCAAAAAAAAAATATAAACAAAGCGGACCCATATCGAGAAGAGATTCAAAAATATCTCGAAGTCCAGCTTAATATTCAGCTCAACCAGCTTCTTCATTGAGCTCAGTCACTCCATACATTGTGATGAATTGCCCACCTTTTTCCTAGCTTAAACTTTTGCGTGAACTTCTCGGTGTATGCAACTCAATATGGTATCAAAGCCAAAGATCTCGAGTTTAAGTCTAGTTGATGCAATTTAAATAAAAAATTGTAACCGACTCCTATTCCACATTTGATGCAGCCTACTCATATTCCACGTTTGAGGCATGAAGCCTTCGAGTATGATGTCATGCAGTATCATAAAAAACAAAACATTTTCAGTCATCTAAGAAAGCTAACAAAAAAAATCATAGGCACACAGTTTGAAATGGTTATGTTTGTCTGGAGGCCTCATCCTTTTCAGCTTAATTCAGCTATAGTTCATAATCTTAAAAAGTTGTGTACCTTCTATAGGAGGTTTGTAGAGACCAAAAAATTGTAAAAAAAGGTTTTGGAAGCTTTGAGAAGAACCACTAAAAGTCTTTAAAGAATAGTTACAAAGTTTTATAGGTCTGGCTTGTATAAAAATGACGAATTTTCAGCTGTAGCTTTTAATTTGAATTTAAGCCAAAAAGAAAAAGCGTCGTACAACGTGCACGCTTTCACAAGCACTTCTTTGTGCTATCTAAGCCATCAAACATGCATCGAGATTAGTGTGCCATGTTTACAAAAAAGCCCTCCTTTTCTCCTTCTTTCTCCCTCCACTATCTCTTCTTATTTTTCCCTTCTCTCTCCTGCTCTCTCTCCCTAGCCCTAGCTCAGCTCGATGGTCAGGTTGCTTTGCCCATTCGCGTGTACTCGCTTGTTCCTATCTCCAAGAATTGTGTTGCTCGCCCATCGAAACCCCTGGCGACTTCTTTGGAGAGATGGACGAAAAACTCGGGTTTTCGTCAATGGCGCCAGAAATCTCATCGAAAACCCTAGAGTTTTCGTTGAAAACCCCACAGGAGAAGGACAGAAACCCCGCCTGGGATGGACGGAAACCTCACTGGAAACCTCTCGAACCGAGGTTTTCGGTGAGGTTTCCATCCATCTTGTTGAGGTTTTCGTCGGCCGATGATGGCGGAAGTCTCGTCAAAGATGGACAGAAACCCCGCCTGAGATGGACGGAAACCTCACTGGAAACCTCTCGAACCGAGGTTTTCGGTGAGGTTTCTATCCATCTTGCCTAGGTTTTCGTCGAGGTTTCCATCCATCTCAGGCGGGGTTTCTGTCCATCTTTGACGAGACTTCTGCCCATCATCGGCTTGGGGCGCAAGGAAGAGACGGCTAGGCTAGAGGGGAGCTAGGTAGGAGAGGCAAGGAGAGGCTTAGTTTAAGGAAAGAGAGAAGGAGAGAGACTAAGAAGAAGAAGAAGAAGAAGAAGAAGAAGAAGAAGAAGAGGGAGTTGAGGGGAGAAGAAAGAGAATTATAGGGGCTTTTTGAAAATATTTGCATCAAGATTAGTGCAGAGTGGGTGGTGTAGATAGTGCAAGTAATTGCTGGTATAAAGGTAAGGGCAAAAGTTGCACTCATGGAGAAAAGCATAAATTCCTCGCTGCTGTGTCACAGAAAAGAGAAGGAAAATTAACCTGTTACAGCTAGGTCAAGAGAAGGCACAGGCACAGGCACAAGAAAATTAACCTGTTTGGATTCTGTTTGCTCCCTGAATCCTGATCACACAGGCACAGGCAAGCAGATGTTCACTGCACCTTAATTAGACAGCAAGTACATACGTAATGTGTACCCTAATATTCTTGTTTGTCATGGATCGACAGGATTAACCTTTTCCCTTTTTTTTCCGATTGAGAGATCACATAGCAGAGGGTTAAACCATTGACTTCCTTTTTTTGGCTTGCAGATCGATGATGATTTGGATAATCGAATCAAGGGAATTTGCTTTTGATCAAGGTGAACCTACGTAAGTGCAGCCACGGTTAACATTTAAATTACGAATTAGCTGAGGTCAAAACTCAAACTAAGGATCTGTACAGTTGCTGATGAGGTCAGATCGCAGCGGTCGATTCATGCATTGTCATGCTCGTGTCAATAGTACGTATGTACTAAGGAATCTAGGTTAATTTCTGTTAGTATTTTGAGTAATTATCTAGGTTTGACTAGAACAATTACGGGCCTACTAACAAAGCAAGCACGCATAATCAAACAGTTGAAAAACCATGGAAGGTGGTTTTTTTTTTCAAAATTCCTGATAGAATTGGACTATTTCAGAATTTTTTTTACAAAACCCCTGCAGAATATATACTTCCAAGCAGACGCTTTTTTTTTTGCTAGCTGGTTCACGTTGGAACAGCCATATATTGCACCGTGGATTCGAATCTGGGAGGAAAAAAATAACTTTTTTTCCGTATGTTAAACCGTACCAGAGGAATCTTAAGGCGTTGCATAGTTTATATATAGAACTAATTAAGAAGTATCTATACGTGACCCGCATAACACAGAAATTAATAACAAGTGTACGTACGTTCTTTTTAAATCAAGCAGTACTACGATCAATTGTTTTTCTTAACTGAAGATAATTTCTTCATCTATTTTTAGTTTTTTTTGGAGAGAGAGAGAGAATTAACTAATACTGCGAGCTTTCTGACCCTCGCATCTATCAGCGAAGAGTATGCTGTTAAGATTTTTCTGATTCCATAGACCTGCAGTGGGCTGTGAGGCAACGGACAAGCAAGTTTGGTGGAGATCACGACTGATTGACTGACCCGTAGCACATGCAGCAAAAGGCGTCGAACTGAACGGAAAGAATATTCAAAGAAGAGAGTGAAATGCACGCGGACTAAGCAGTAAGCATATTGGTGAATCTGCGAAAACTCTTATCATCACTTATATAAGGATATCGTTGTATAGTGGGAAGTTCTTTGATGTGCTCCGAGATCTGTAAAAATTAATTGCACTATAGGTGAATCTCTCTTAGAATTAATTTGGTACTCGGCATAGGAATTTTAGTCAACCTAACTCACCGTGCTTTGGTGATGGGTCGATTGGCATGCTCCGACGACAGTGACACAATGGCTGCTAGATTAGTGTTCACCATGTGCCCCCTGACTTAGATGGATGTGTCGTGGCGGCGGAGCGGTGAGGTGGCTGCAGCACTGCCTCACAACGAGATTGATGGAGGGCAGTGGACGGAGTTCGTTGGTGGATCGACAGCGAGGCCGAGGGTCACTAGGAGGCCATGGGTGGTAGTTGGTGGATCCAACGATGGTAGTTGCTGGAGACGAGGAAGGTGAGCGGGTGGGGGATCTCATCGGAGTGGAGGAAGAAGATGCAAGCCAGAGAAGAAGGATGAGGGAAGAAGCGCGACGGAGAAGGAGCTCCTGTGATGGCGCGTGAGCAGGGACAACAACTAGGTCATGTGGGGAGTGAGTGAGGACTAGGGTTAGGTGGGTGTGGGTTTTGTGTAGGGATGGTGGGAGAGATCTAGATGCAACAAATCATTTGATTTTATATAGAAAAATAGTCGACTGCCCTCCAGATAGTCCCATCTTCTTTGATAGCTAATAGCAATGGTGGCAGCTGACATTTTGACCATGAATTGCATGCAGCGGTGACAGCTGATGTCCAGGCTAAGCATTGCGTGCCCTATGACGCACTCGATAACGTTGGCGATTGACGCCTCATTCATGCATCACATGCAATGGTGGTAGCTGGCATCCAGGCCGAGCATCGCGTGCCTTCTGAGACAGTTGATAGTGGTGGCTGCTAACGTCTTGGCCAAGCATGACGTATAGCGGTGGTACCTAACTTCTCAGCATACATCACGTGCCCTACGGCAAGGTCGGCAGTGGTGGTAGCCAAAGTCTAGGCCAAGCATTGTGTCTGACGTTTGGTGGAACGTGGGGGTGGGGGTGGCGCTAGCTACTTGGTTGACCAAGATAGCCAGTAGAGGGTTGGAGTGCTAGGCCTCTGGTCGTCACGGGTTGCAAGATGGTGTTTTTGGTTGAAAACTACCGGTCGATTGGGACATGTCTTGTTTATTATTTCTCATCTTCTTTAATGAAATAACAGACCTCCTACCCTATTGCTAAAAGAAATGAGTGGATTTCCCACTCTTATATGTGGTTCTAAGCACATTCATTGTTGTTGGATCTTTGTTGAGATTCATGCGTCACTCCCATCTCTTCACTCATGCAATCCTACAAATAAGACCTCACCTTCTTCAAATTGTTGCCACAAGGTCCTAGCCGACCGCCATGGTCAGCGGTAGGGGAGAATGGCGGTGATGGCCCGACAATGAAGGAAGAGAGAGAGAAGATAGAGGGACCTTGCAGCAGCAATTTAAAAAATACGAGGGTCTCTTTTGCAAATTTGCATGAGAAGAGGTTAGGGAGGGTAGAGCAAGAATCTCGATGAGGATCCAACTGCACCAAACATCCCTGGAAGAACCACGTATGCACGCAGATTTGCATTCCGAAGAAAAAAAAGCTTACAGCCTAACAGCATAATAAAGGTGGTTGCTAGCTGCACCGGTCAAAACATTTTACACTGGCTCAGCAGCTGGGCATGCAGTAGGCACACACTCGTCTCTATATATTATAGCACGACCTAGCTAGCTAGTTACACGCACGAACATTAGATCGATCATTTCTGGAGTGGACGGTTGGGTGATCTGATTAGCAAGAGCCAAGATGTCGTCGTCGGCGGTGCCGGTGGCGTACCAGGGGAACACGTCGGCGGCGGTGGCGGAGTGGCTGAACAAGGGCGACAACGCGTGGCAGCTGGTAGCGGCGACGCTGGTGGGGCTGCAGAGCGTGCCGGGGCTGGTGGTGCTGTACGGCGGCATCGTGAAGAAGAAGTGGGCCGTCAACTCGGCGTTCATGGCGCTCTACGCCTTCGCCGCCGTCTGGATCTGCTGGGTCACCTGGGCCTACAACATGTCCTTCGGCGACAAGCTGCTCCCCATCTGGGGCAAGGCGCGCCCGGCCCTCAACCAGGCCCTCCTCGTCGGCCAAGCCGCCCTGCCGGCGACTGCCCACTACCACGCCGACGGCACACTGGAGACGGCAATGGTCCAGCCCTACTACCCCATGGCCACCGTCGTCTACTTCCAGTGCGTCTTCGCCGCCATCACGCTCATCCTGCTCGCCGGCTCGCTGCTCGGACGGATGAGCTTCCTGGCGTGGATGCTCTTCGTCCCGCTCTGGCTCACCTTCTCCTACACCATCGGCGCCTTCTCCCTCTGGGGCGGCGGCTTCCTCTTCCAGTGGGGCGTCATCGACTACTGCGGCGGCTACGTCATCCACCTCTCCGCCGGCATCGCCGGATTCACCGCCGCCTACTGGGTACGCACCGAGCTAGTGACGCGTGGATGGTCGACGACGACGGCGCTGATCGAGTAGCCGACCTGTGTGGCTGCAGGTGGGCCCGAGGGCGCAGAAGGACCGAGAGAGGTTCCCGCCCAACAACATCCTGTTCACGCTGACGGGGGCGGGGCTGCTGTGGATGGGGTGGGCGGGGTTTAACGGCGGCGGGCCGTACGCCGCCAACGTCGACGCCTCCATCGCCGTCGTCAACACCAACATCTGCACCGCCATGAGCCTCATCGTCTGGACCTGCCTCGACGTCGTCTTCTTCAAGAAGCCCTCCGTCATCGGCGCCGTGCAGGGCATGATCACCGGCCTCGTCTGCATCACGCCGGGGGCAGGTACGTACGTAGCCGAGCTTCTTCTTAGTACATTTTTTTAACAATGGCGTTCAATCCATCGACCATTCTTAATTAATCAGATAGATTATCCTAGTATGCAGAGTACTAAGCCAGATGCTTAGGGAGTTGACTTTGAATTCAAAATCTCTTGCGTTGCCCACAAAACGGGAACGGGATACCCGCCAAGAAACAAGCCGCATGTGACGGCACCACGGATTGCGTTTACCGTTTTGTGGCCAGTGGCCACCGAGCTGAACAATCGGATCCATATTCGCTAATTATTTGCAAGCTAGTACTGCGCCGTTAAGCCCGTGACCATGCATGCATATGAAGGTTCCTAGCTTATTAATCCATTTCACACTACTCCTAATTAACCGCTAATTAATTATGAGCAAGAACAAAGAGGCCACATAGTCTGTACCCTGTGATCGATGAGCAAGTGGAATCTTGATGCGTGCTTCGTCACGAATCTGAAGGAATCTCTTTGTATATATAAATTTTATGCCAATTTGCCCTAATGCTTATGTCAGTGTTACCTATCACCAGCTGAAGTCAAAGTCCAGGATTGGCCATTGTTTTATCTGCAAATTTTCCTTGTAGACAAATTACGTTGAAAATGACGTACGGAAGACCAGAGAGGCGTTAAATTTTCCATTGCCATTAATTGTAGTTTGTATCCTACCGTCCCGGCGACTCCATTGACTTTGCACATTCGTTTTGCATCGAAATTACTCACCGCTGAGCCAGAGACTCCATTATATTGATTAATTTTTGTGTGTGTATATATTCGTTTTGCACGGAAATTAATTAATTTTGTCATTAGTAGCTGATAACACGGCACAATTAGTTTAACATTTTTAACCACGGGATCAAATCGGGTCTGATGTTCTGCGGCATGGAGTTGGTGCATGCAGGAGTGGTGCAGGGATGGGCGGCGATGGTGATGGGGGTGCTCGCCGGCAGCATCCCGTGGTACACCATGATGATCCTTCACAAGCGCTCCAAGATCCTTCAGCGCGTGGACGACACCCTCGGCGTCTTCCACACGCACGGCGTCGCCGGCCTGCTCGGCGGCCTCCTCACGGGCCTCTTTGCGGAGCCCACCCTCTGCAACCTCTTCCTCCCGGTCGCCAACTCCCAGGGCGCTTTCTACGGCGGCGTCGGCGGCGCGCAGTTCGGCAAGCAGCTCGCCGGCGGCCTGTTCATCGTGAGCTGGAACGTGGCCGTCACCTCCATCATCTGCGTCGCCATCAACCTCGTCATCCCGCTGCGCATGACCGAGGACAAGCTCGAGGTCGGCGACGACGCCGCGCACGGCGAGGAGGCCTACGCGCTGTGGGGAGACGGCGAGCTCTACGACATCACCAAGCACGGCTCCGACGAGATCGAGCACGGCGGCCGCGGCCCGGCAGCCGTCGCGCCCGCCTGAGCTAGACACCTCCGATTGAATAGCACGGGCGCACGCACGGCTATGTGTGGGCATGTGTGCGTACGTAGTCTCGTTGTTGGCGTGAAATGTGTGTGTATAATCAAGTGATCATACTCAAGTAGGCTGTTTCTTTCTGCCAATGAATTACTCTATTAGACTGTATGAATCTCCTAGAAATTTCTACAGTAAATATATTTTTTTTCAGAAGTTAAGAAAAAAATTAATGCGTTTCAAATAGAGCTCTCGGTTTTTAATCATCTCTCGTTAGTCAATAGAGGCGATTTTCTTCAATTGTGTAAACTATTAGGAAGTATTTGTGAGAACATATGATGATGTATCACAAGTTTGTGTTTAAGCTTTTGTGCATTGATCCATGTCTACAAAATTTGATTTGCGACCAGTGGCGGAGGATGGAAAAAAATTTGGTGTGGTAAAGTTTATAGGTAGATTAAATAATATCATAAATATCAAAGCAAAGCAATTCATACACTAGTAAAAGAATATGATACTAAAAGAGAACAAAAATAGTATTAAGTATAAAAGATATAGGAGATTGCGTCTAGGAGGCCGACACAATTGCATTTGCCGAGTTTTCATCTTTTAAAATTAAAAATGCTTCTTGATCTCATCAAGACGAAGTCCTTTGAATATGTCTCGTTCAATATAACACACCATTATATCATTTAGCCAATCATCAGATATCTTGTTACGCGAATCGGTCTTAATAATCTTCATGGCTAAGAAAACTCTTTCCACAGATATTGTAGCTACCGGTAGTAGCAATGCCAACTCAATAAGACGATAGACTAATGGAAATACAATATGCCTTTAAACTCAATCATCTTTATGGTTAGACTCGTAAGATCATGACAAACTATAAAATCATCTCTTCGAATATGACGAATGAAGTGGTCAAGTTGATCTTTTATAACTGTACGATTGGTAAAGAAGAAATATTTATCATATATTTCTGCAAGTCGAGCGAGCTTACCCACATTGAATTTAGAGAAATTGTCTCTTGGGTCAAGACAAGAAAAACATGTAAGCAACTATGAAGATACCTCATTGAAGCGGTGATCAAAATCCGTGGTGATTGCATCGATAGCAGCATAAAAGGTATCAACACGAAAATGGTGGTCTTAATTGATTATGTTCTTTTCTCCTTTTTTTGATCGACTCCATCTTGAAACTGGTTCATCCATATTTGGCATTGGGCTTGGGGTTCCTCTCTTTTTTCCTTCTACCTCATCATTTTTACTTGTATGAGTACTTCTATTCGAATGCGATCCACTAGGCACCTTGCTAAAATAGTTTGTCAAATCTACAAACACAATCATTAAATAATTAACAATTAACAAATTATTCATGACTTGATTAATTACCTTTTATTTTAGATTTCCCCTTGCCTTTTTGAGGTACCATTGTGAGGCCGTGGTGACCCGAGCCGATCGCAAGTTGCCAATCTGCAAGTGCAAATAACAAAATAAGCAAATTAGGTTTAGGGCTTTAGGTGGTTTACAAGCACACTGACACGATCAAATGAGAATATTCTATTCGGATCACTAGATTAGAGAAAAAATTACTGAGTCTGACAGCCTATTCTGACAGGGGCACCGGGCACAGAGCAGACAGGCGACCTGGCGTCGACGCGTGGAGGTGTCATGTCATCACGTGGAGCTAGAGCCAGTGTCGTCGTCGCTACGTTGGCCCTTTGCCATCAAGACGCGTTGTCGTCGGTACGGGAGTTGAACAAGGGACTTGCATGGCATGGTCACGTACTCGTGTTGAGTCCGTTCAGTGCTAGGCTGCTAGCAACTACTTATCAGCCTTGTCTGCTCCTGGCTCCTAGTGGATTGGACATTTGGCCCCGCGATGAGTACTAGCTGGCAGCTAGCTTGGTGTGGCATGGGCCACACCACGCCATAATGGGTCGTCCGCCCCTGTTTAGGACATTGGAATAGAGAGTTCGGACCATAGTCATTAGAGAGCCAGACCAAAGCCAATAGAGGGCCAGACCAGTCCAGCTAGGACCAAGTTACAGAGGTGGTTGGTTTGTCGTTGATCAATCGGGACTGAGTTCGGTCCGCCAGGTAGTGTGGCCTCGACTAACACGTGCACCTCAATGTTTTTTGTGTTTTGGGAGACCTTCCCATGCTTAAAAAATTAAGTGTTATATATAAAAGTTGTAGAAAATTTCATGATACATATTTCCCATTTGGGCAACTTTTGCATTTGAGTAACAAAAAAATTCATAAAAATTGTTGAAGTAGACTGATGTGTAGAAACACTTGTACAGAATGAGTAATATAAGACGCATAATTTGAGACGATTTCAGTCTTTTTAAACTAGAAGTGTCTCTTATTGTAGTAGAAATGAGGAAAAGGACGTTTTCAAATCATAACCGTCTTATATGATTGATACATTTAGAACGGTTGAAATTAAGAACTGACTTATATAAGACATAAGACGTTTCCAAATCATAACTGTCTTATGTGATTAATGTATTTGGGACGGTTGAAATTAAGAACCGACTTATATAAGAAAAGGACGTTTTTCAAATCATAACCGTCTTATATGATTGATGCATTTGTGACGGTTGAAATTAAAAACCGACTTATATAAGGTTACAGTAGAAGAGTCATTTCCTTACATTTTAGCATCGTTAATTTGTACGTAACGTAAGGCGGTTTGAAAGGACAAAATGTCTTTTATAATGAATCAATAGGACGACACTCCTATTTTAGAAAGGAATTATTTTAAATTTAGGATCATATGCGACCGTTGTATTGTGTGAATAACCTATATATATATTAATGTATATAGTAAATTGCACTGTTAGTCCCTAAACTTGTCCCGTTATTGCACATAAGTCCATAACTATCGAAACCGCTTAATTAGTTATCTAAAGTAGTGAAACCAACGCAGTTAGGTTCAAAGGGTGGTTTTTAAATTTTTAAATTTTATTTTTAAAATTAATTTTGGATTTTTAAATTTCAAAAATAAATTTCAAAAATATTATTTATTAATAAAATAAAATTTAAAAATTTTAGTTTCAAAAATTAACTTAAATTTCAAAAATGAAATTAGAAGTTTTAATTCCTAAAAATCAAAATTTTATTTTATAATTTTGAATTTTACATTTTTGGAATTATTTTTAAAAAATCAAAATCCTAAAAATAATTTTTACATTTGTATATGTATATTGTAGTTCTTGAGGATTTACAACTTTGTAGTTGATATCTTTTTTATTTGAAGCAATATAGATGTCTAAATAATCATAACACGGATTAAGACATTTATAAGTCATACAAAAATAAAAATTATATGAAATTGTAGGCTTCAATGAGGTGTACAACTTTGTAGTTGAAAAGTTTTCTATTTGATGTCAGTTACATGTCTAAAAAGTTGTTGAAAGATTCGGAAAACTAATGTTAAAAGGTATACATATCCTATTATGATTAGAACATGGTGTGAGGTAGGATGGTTATAAGGGTGAGGTTAGAATCAATAGGTCTTAAGTTCAAGTCATGGGATATACAATGTTTGTATTATATGCATAAATTGTGGTAATGTGCATAGATAGGTGGTAGGAATATAGGTTTCTGATTCAAAAAAATGTTTTTTTCTATTTTTTCACCAATATTTATGCCTAAAATCGTATTTGAAAAATCTCGTTTGAGACGGTTTAGTAAGGAAGTGACTTCTATAACATGACATATAAGACGGTTCCATACATAAATCGTCTTATATACTCACTCACATAAGACGGTTCATAACCATCTCAAATAAACATTCTTTTTTACGACACGACCTATTTAAGACGCATTGAAACCATCTCAAAAAGCTCAAAATAACTGTCTCATAAATATCTTTCTGTAATAGTGAAACTTAGGTGCTTGTGATTGTTTGTAATAGAATTGCTAAATACTTTGGTTTGGCATATGCTTTATGTCATGTTTATGTTGGTTTGATGTAGTGTAGGTGATCTTGAACTAATGTGGATAAAATTGAGAGATACTTATTTCCGAAAAAATGGTTTGCTTGTCTCTTGTGCGTAAGTGACTAGAGTGGGTCAATGTCGGTGAATAGGACGGAGGATGTGGATAGGTGATCCATGGTCTACGTGATCAAAGGTTCGTGCGAGTCGATCGGAACCAGGTCTAGGCACATGGACGAGGTTGATTGGAGAAGAAACTTCAAGGTACGCAAGTCGATTTGATTCAAGGAGAGTTGAACGCGTGGCAGACCTGGTGACTAAAGAATCGATGGACGGCAATTTTGCAGAAACTGCGGTGCAAGGAGAAGTGGTTGAGATCCCGATTCATCTTGGAGAGGAAGTTAGGTCGAAACGGGTTATCGGGTGTCATGTATGAACAGCTTTGAGAATCGTGCTGTGTGAGAGAGAAAACCCGATGTCTTAACAGGTTTCGGGTGAGCCCAATGTGTAATGAGAGGAAACCCTAAGTGGGATGGTTGGTTGAGCCTCTACTATATGAGGGCTTCATGACCTGGGAAATAAGTGAGGATTTTAGAGGCTTTTTGGAGAGGCTTGAGGGGATATGTTTAACTAAATCACTCAAGGTTTGTTGGAGATGGGTTTGTGTTGATCGTCCCCAATCATTCCGGTGTAATCATTCCTCCTTAACCATCAAGCAAGCTTTAAATCATGCTTCGAATTTCGTGCTCTCTTACTCCGGTTCGATTTTTACCTTGTTTTTTAGTGTTCTTGACTTGAATCCTAGATAATCTTGTCCCCCCTGTTTTGGTTGTGTTGGACCTATGATTTAGTATCACAAAACTTGTAGGAACACTTCTTGGTTCACCTCATACAAGCTTCCTAACGATTCATAACCTAGGTATTGAAAAACACAAAAAGGTTGAGTTTTTGGTATCTATAGCCTTGGTTCTTGGGTAGAATAGTGTTCGCGCCGAAAGTTAGATCAGCTAAATAAATATGAGCTACGGCTTAGAATCCCCGACAGCACCAAATCTAAGGGTTCTAGGCATGCCAACCGATTTGATCCTGCAATCGGTAAGAAATGATGTAATCAATTTTAACTAGTCTATTAGATCTCAAAACAGATTGAACCTGTTTGATCTTTAAGATTAATTAAAAGAGTCAACAAGTCCAAAAGGTAGCGAATCTATTAAACAATCTACTACTAAGCCGATATGATCTACTAAGTAGTAGAGTAAGGGGTAAACAGACTATTGACTAGATCAACAAGTTAATCAAATTAATAGAATAAAGATAAATAGACTATCGGCTAATAGCAAGCTATAAGTCGATATTACGAGGGTACATAGACTAGCGCCAACAAAAGTGTTGGTTGATAGATCGAGGGTGAAACTAAACCCCTAATTGAAATGGCGATGTGCAACAATATTAACTAAGATAGTATTTCGATAAACTAAGTGAGAAGATCGGGCTTAATCTAGACAGTACTCACCTGGGGTTGCATCCTAAAGCTGATTGAGAAGGCAATACACAACAAGTCGATCGAAACAAAAAAAAAGCGAAACTAAACTAAATGCGAGGAAAAGTAAAGGAACATGTAAAATAGTAGATTTGATCGATTGGTTCTGAACCCCTTACACGTCACTATCGGCTTCATATTTATACAGACTCATGATTCAACCGACTAAGAATCTAACTCGTTTCTTATCCGAGTTCTGACTCTTATTTCACAAATTTATCTAAGACTCTAAGTTACCTACTAAACCAATACAAGTTTATCTTGCCATAGCCGATTTGGCCCGCAACAATTGCCGCTGTCCTTGGCCCAATCTAACCGACTCTAGAACCCTCAAGTGCAATCAGCTTATTTCAAAATCTGGTGTCAACAAATAGGTATTAGACATCCTAAGGAAGCTATGTTTCAAATTTGAGCTTAATCGGATGTTCCAATCAAGAATTACACAAAATTTTGTTTCGTCTTAGGCTATAAATAGTGCCAAGTCTAGCTTAACACTGCTTTGGTCTGGCTCAACATTACATGTGGTCTGGCTCAACACTACATGTGGTCCCACCCAAGAGAGAGAGGAAGGAGGGAAGACGATTTCCAAGTTTCTGGTCAATCTCTAGGTGCTTTGTTCCTTAGATTTTGATTCTAGTTTGATCTAGTGCTTGATTGCTCTGCTTGTTAATTGAGACTCAACAATTGTTTGAATTTGTTGAGCATTTGGAGTTTGGGATGCATTGTGAAGAAAGGGTCAAAATTAATTTGGCTCCTATTCACCCCCGTCTAGTCGCCTATCCAGTCCTTCAATTTGTATCAAAGCAATGTTTGCTCTCTATAGGGATCTTTGCCGATTTAAGAGCCATGGCGACTTACTTGATCAAGCCACCAATCTTTGGTGGGTCCGATTATACCCATTGGAGGCTTCGAATGAAAATGTACTTCCAAACTTAAGGAGCAACAATTTGGAAAAAGGTCAACAAACCTTATGTGTTGCCAAAGGATCATGATTTAGGCCTTTCACAACATGAGAATGACCTTGATGCCAATGGCAAGGAAATGATCATACTCAACCAAGGGCTTGCAACAGATGAGGTCGATCGGGTTTCTTACTTAGGTACAACTTATGATATCTGAAAAATGATTCCAGATTATCATGAGGGTATTACCTCGGCCCAGGAGGTTCATCAGAGCCAATACATGAAAGAATACCAAGAGTTCAAGACGAAAAGAGGAGAATCTCTTGACGACTGTCACAATTGATACACCGTCCTCTTAAGCAAATTGAGGTCTGTTGGTGTTGAGACTAAGGAATCTGATTTTACTAGGTGTTTCTTAGGTTCACATGATTCAGAGAGAAGGGAAATGCAAAAAACCACAATCAATGGATCTATCGTGATGAGCAAGCTTACACTTGATGAACTCTACTCCAAGCTCAAGACACATGACCTGAATGTGCTTGCGAGGAAATCAGGAGAGTGTGATCGTATGGCCCTAATGGCAAATCCATCTTCTTGCTCTTATGACTTCTTTTCTGGATTTTCATTTGCTTCTTTATGTGAGGTAAGTGATGAGAGACTTAAACAAATATTAGAAGACACTCTAGCCCTCCTCACAAGAAGATTTATCAAAGCCAACAAAAATGTAAGAGAGAGAAGAAGAGGTGGAGGTGAGATCATCATATGCTACGAGTGTGGCAAGGCGAGACACATTCGGGCCAATTGTCCTACACTTGAGAAGAAAACCAAGAAGGAGGTGAAAGTCGAGCTAGGCTTGAAGAAGCTTCAAGTTGGGAAGCAAAAGTATGATAAGAAAATAATTCACAAGGTCCTCATTGTGTTGGAGATGGAGAACTCTAGTGATGTGTACAATTCAAGCACCGATGAAGACAAGGATGATCCACGAGGCAAGCACCCAGTGATGGACCTCACCGGCCTATGCTTCATTGGCGATGATGAAGATCGTGTTAAGAATGTTGTCCCAACCAATCCAGATGAGGTAATTTTAACCACCAAGGAGCTACAAGTTACCGTGTGTGCATTAGCTAAAAAACTTACTAAAAAGAATGAGAAGATAAAATTGATTGAGAATAAATGCAACACACAAAGAATTGAGATTGAGCGTCTTAGGCTTGTTATTGCTAAGGACAATGAGTGTGATACCTGTGAATGTCTAAACTATAAATTGACAAATCTTAGAACTAAACATTAATGTTTTGCTCATGATTGCAACAACTTAAAAAATAAGAATGCTAGTCTTAGGACATGCTTTGCTTTTGGTTCGGTACTTCATACTCTTATGCTTCAAGAATTCTTTGTGGCTAGAAAGAACATTTCCAAAATGAAAACTACTTGTGATCATAATAAAATTCATGTTGTTGGCTACTCTAAGCTTAGTGATATTCCTGTTGGCTTAGGTGTTGGGCTAAATTGTGCAAAAGCTAATCCATGTTTTTTAAATGTTATAACTAATGTTTTACCTACAAATTCATCTAAGTCAGTTGATTCTACTTTGGTAATGTATGCAAATCATGTGTGTATGAAGGTGGAATTAGCTAGAGTCAAACTATGTGAGAAGTGCCCCATCCTGCTTAAAGAGAATGACTATCTTAGGAGCACCCTAGAGAGATTTTTTGGAGGAAATAAAAACCTGAACATGATCCTATATCAATCTAAGGTGAGTGTGTAGAAGAGTGAGCTTGGGTTTGATCATGTAGATCATTTTAGAAAACACACACATAAGGTTGTGAGAAATTTGCTAAAGGGAAAGCTTGAGGTTCTTTCTCTAAAGTATAATCATAAGTTCATTACATCTGCTGGGCCTTTTTCTTCTACTTATAAACCTATAGATTTCACCCATCCAAGAACCACCTTTCATAGAGTTATATACAATTGCTCCTTTTGCTAGAAGAATGATAACCTAGTTGAATTTTTTTTAGGAAAGCTAGGCTAGAAAAGAGAGAAAGATTTAGGAGACTTAGAGGTGAGAGGGATACTCGAGGAGGAAAATCCAGAGGCCTAAAAAGAGAGTATAGGTTTGGTGATGTAGCTTTTGATCTCTTTGGGGACTCTAGCAAGAGACCAGGCTTGACATATCCTAAGGGTAGGACACATGCTCTCCTTAAAATGGTAAATATCCACTTAGACATGCATAGTCTTCAGCGAAGGTTTGAGAGGGACTTTGTAAGCTGTGGTGTGAGAACTTAGGGGTCAACATTGCTGCATGATCATTCTGCTTTACCCGTTGGTCGTGTGTCTCAATATTGGGTTCCAAAATCATTACTCACCAAGTCCAGAAATGAGGCATCGAGTTCCTGTTCCTTGAGTTCCTGTTCTTTGAGATAGGCTAGGAGGGTCGGGAAGGGAACTTGTGATTCATTGACTTCAAGTTTTTGTTTGACTTGTTTAGGGATTCTATATGCTTTGCACTCCTGACTAGCGTCCTTATACATATGTGCATAGGTTTTTCATTGTTAACACTTGCTTTGTGCCTTGTGTTTGTGCTTTTATAGGAACTTTGTATATCTGCTCATGTTTTTCTGTCTTCTGCATCATCTCCTAACCCACAAGTTTTATTCTAGCATGTGGTATAATTCTTGTATCTTCCATATGATTTACCATCAATGTCTATATGCATGAGTGGATGTTTTATTGTTGGCATATTCATCATTGACATGTATACTGTCTTGTTAAGTTAAGGTCTTGATCCATGATTTTGTAGACTTTCACTTTATCTTTGCTAGCATGATTGCCATGATTTTGTTTGTCATGCTCTATGCTTAGCAGTTTGGATATGTTTCTATCGTGGTCTATGGATATATGGATTGAGATTTCTTCCTATCTTGTGCACTATTCATAATCTTATCTTGCCATTAACTCATTTGCTCATGCTCCTAATGGTTGACTATGTGTACATTAGTTGTGGTTGTGTGATTGTCTACATCACATTGTACTCTTGTGCATACTATGCCAAGGAACTAGATTTGCATGCCATTTTGATCAAACTCTAGTTTGGATGCATGGAAAGTCTTTGATCTCTTGGATGTTGGCATATCTGGCGAGGACGAGATCATATGATTGATCATGTCATTTTCTAGGTCTTCTTCCTCAGCTTATGATTGCAGATCGAGTCCGCTACCACTCCTTCCACTACATCTCACCGTCAAGTGGTGTGATGTAGGTTCTGTTTTCCGCGTCTTACTCCTGTTTGTATTTCCATATCATGAGGGGTTATGGTTGAAGTTTAAGCTGTTTGGAGAATAGGATCATTTATTACAATTGACTACTCTTAGACACATTTTGGATCTTATGTGGTGTGACATCTCTGTTCTAGGTAGAACCATGAGTCACACTTCTCTTAGAGACCATGCGGAGCCTACAGCCTATCTCTCATCCTTCAAGTCTTCTAGCCATTCCATGTGAGGAGAGAGTCTTGCGTGTAACTTGAGGGAGTTTAAAATAGTTGTTAGCTTCCTCTTCTGTTTCAAGTGCTTCTAGATTGTTTTTTCTTTGTAGCTTGTGTTCAATGGGAGTTTGGATTGTTTTGTACTTGCATTGGACAATTTTAGTACAAAGAAGTTTCATCCTTTTAGGTGATTACAATAAGCAACTTCATGTACACGAGTGAGTTAGGGGCTACTTACCCCTATAGGCTTATTTGAGGGGGAGCTTAGCACCATGTCATGTATAAATGTACATATTTGCATCCCAGTTGTATCTTTTAGTATGAAGCTTTGTTTATTATCCTTAGTTGAAAGACTCACTTCTAAGTCTATATTTACCACGTTAAATGTCTGTGCCTTTGTTGAATTCTGAATATTGCGCCAACTTGCTTAAGTGATTCTTTAGTTCAACCTTAACTTGACAAATGATCACATGACCTTGTGCTAAGTAAGGTTATTTTGAGGTTGTGCCATATTAGTTTATAACTTGCATACTTTTGAATTTAACCTTTAACTCTAGCTTGAGCACAATTTACTTCATATTTGAATCATAAATTCTCATCTTAGACATCAAATTTTTTTTTGGTTCTAATCGAGACTTCACCAATTCTCCTCACTTAGAGTACTTGTCATTACACTTGGCATAAAGTTAGGAGGAGCGTTGAATGACTAAGATCATCCTTTTAGTGTCATGCTAGGAGTGATCGTATATGGCTTAAACTCTCTTTAATAAGTGCAAATGTACACAATGGTCTAATTGAAAATTTAAAAAATTAACAAAAAAGGAATTGAAATACATCAAGTGAGCAAACATGGTTCATATATGATGAGATGTGCACTCTAGATGCTAAATGATTCTCAAGCTTGCATGCTTATACCTACATAGCATAACCACTATAATAAAAAGAGGATGCAGACAGTTCGGTAGAGACGGCTTATCCAAATGTCTATACTTCCACTCCACATAGAAGATAGAAACGAATGCAAGAGACTGATTTAAAAGTTGTCTCTGCCAAAAATTAATAATTAAGATTTTCATGAAGACATGTTGATAGATACAGAAAAACAACCCATCTCTAGTTGATGGGCTCCGATCTGGATGGAAACTTGGCCCTAATTCCCACCCAAGCAAATGAGTAACTTTTAAGTTTCCCCCTAAAATGTTGGCGGTCTTTTTTTTCCATAAGAAAATCGAAGCAGTTGCTTTTTCTCATCTGCTTTTACCCCAACCAAACCTCATAAATAGCGTCGCCGCTGCCTCAGGTAGTCCTCGGCGCCGCTGCCACCGGCCGGTAGTCGTCGCCGCCACAGCTCCTCGCGGGTGGACGGGCGAGCCAGTGCCACAGATCCTCGTAGGCCACCGTCGTCGTGCCTCACTGCTAGGCCACTATGTCATCCGACCTCCGCTGTGCCGCCCGGTCCCTGGACGCCGACCGGTCTCCCGGCGACCGGCATCGCCCTGGCCTCCCCGGCGTCAACCGGTATCCCAGGCGCCGTCCCATCCTCCTCCCCTCCCCTCCCCTCCCTGACTATATGGAGTACTTGTTTTTTTCATCGTGTTGTTTACCTGGTCTATTATGCATAGAAGATAAATGCTAGCCAAATTTGAATGTGGTTCCTTCAAATTCTCCACCATCGAAATTTCCTGTAAATGTCAGCAAGGAGTTGTCCGACTTCCGTGTGATGTACAATTTATTTGATAATGGTCATTTTTTAGCATCCAATTTGAATGGTGCAGGCAGTAGTGAAAAAAAGAGAAGATTATTCTCTTGAAAATTTTATTTTGTGATGTGGTCTAGCGAAGTGGTAGAGAAAACATTCTTGTTTTCACCTTTAGATGTTCTTAGTTTATGGATATCTGCAATATACCGTAGATGGTTATTACTTAGGAACCACTAAAGTAATAGGACTGAGAAGAGGCAATTGCACTATTGTACTAATGGGTATCTGAAGAAAGGGAATAGAATAGCAAGGGTTATGCTGATTATACGAAGGGCTTAGCAATAAATAGTGCCAGCGCATGTAATGGTTGCGTTCTTCCTAAAATTGCAGTGCTAGACTTGCCCAGTAATGCACTCACTAGAACTCTACCTCAGTCTTTGCTCTGCAGCAAATACCTAAACCATTTGGATGTCAGTAACAACATTCTCTCTGGACAAATTCCGTTCTCTTGTTCCATAGACAGAGAATCCTCAAGCTCACTGCTATTCTTCGATTTAAGACCAACTTCAACGGTTTATTGCTAAGCCCTTCGTATAATCAGCATAACCCTTGCTATTTGTTTTTTGTATTTTCACTTAACAATATGAATGTTAAGTGAATGATATGAATGTTCTTTGTTGTCATGGGATTGCAATATAGATATGATGGTTTTCAGATGCCTCATTATTTCTCTCTCCAATCCCTCCGGGAAGGGATTCTCTCTCCTTTCCTATACCATTCACTTCGAAAGGATGCTCTTGGAGATGCTGGGAAATAAAGGGAATATGGATCGGGGAGAGAATAGGGAAGGGAATGAAATGAAAGGAAAATGGTTGGAGATGGTCTAAGAAGAAACTGTTTTGCAGGGAGCCTGGATTTCTAAATTTTATTAATATGAATCCAGTGACTTGCACAACAAGAATTTAACATTGATTTGCTGATGTGTAAAATGTCAGAAATCGGGAGGTATTTCGTTGATATTAGAAATAGTCTACCTCATATCACATTAGTGATATGTGATGCACTCACCATCTTATGCATCGGTATTGACAGATTCGTACCGAGGTATTTGCATATTTCCCTTTGTTTCAACCTCTGAATGCTCAGGTGTGTACCAAGATCATGCTTTTACGATATAAACTTGTTACGACTATCAAATTTGCTTTTATCAAATGTATCTGAAATATTTTGTGCCTAGAGGAATGCCACAGCTAATGGAAACGGTATGTTATTATTACCCAGCAATGCAGTTCTTTGGCACAACAAAACATCCCAGTAGTTCACATCTGAGGGCATATCCTACTATCCTAGTTAAAATTTTGATCTAGGGCATTGTTACCATGTGCCTGATATTCTCAATTTCTTCTAATTTTTCACAGATAAGCTTCCAATAATTCATCTTTCTAAAAGAGATGCTTATAGAAGATACAAGTATTACTTTTATAATATTAGATTATGTTAATTTTCCTTTGAAGAGAAGTTAAAACAGGCTCGGGAGCATTGGTGATAGATTCACATAATTATGCTCATGACTTCATGCTGATGGAAATTGGTTCCGGTAAATGCTGAGGTGTGCCCCAACAGTTTTAATTATTGGATCGATATATTTCATGAGGAAAAGATGCTGAGGGGATTTAGTATTATTTGTCCTAGAAAAGGAGGCCATGCTATTTTTAAAATCTCAAATGCCAGAAATTCTCAAGCAAAAAAGATGGATAAGAATTCCGACACACAAGGTTAGCTTTTTGTCAGCTATTTCATTCCATGGCTACATCTGTAAAAGACCGTTCTGACAGCCATTGCTTGGTTCATCATCACAATAAAAATAACATAGCTGGAAAAAAAACATGATATACATATAATATTTTGAAGGCTGATATACTTGTATACATACAATTCAACACAATGTAATCCTTACTCTTTGTTGTATTTTGCAGGTTTCCTTTAAGGATATAGCTAGTTGTGATGAGGCCAAACAAGAAACCTTAAAATTTTGTTTATTTTCTGAAAAATCTCAAAATATATGAAGAACTAGGAGCTCAACAATGCAAATCTAGTATTGTATTTATTGATGAAATTGAATTGGTCGTGCGAGAGGCTGTGGCGGGTTTTCTAGTGGAAATTATGAGCATGAAAGCACATTGGGACAGTTGCTTGTAGAGTTGATTGGTTTGGACTTTGGAACTACGTCTGGAATGTTCTTGTTGGTTACAATGGATTTGCTGCTTTGACACCTGGATTTGCTGCTTTGACATCTGGATTTGCTGGAGCCGACATTGCCAATGTTTGTAACGAGCGTGACGCCTCGCAAGGAAACCACGCGTCGAGATGAGATATGTAAAGCGCCGTACATCTACACTCATATATATTTAGGTGGATGAGGCTGTTTTTTATAAAAACTGTATAGAGTTCATATCTTTATTGAACCTATTATATGCTTTTTGCAAGAATATTTGTTTTTTGTATTATCACTTAACAATATCATATACTATTTATTTGCCTCATTATTCTGAATGATATGAATGTTCTTTGTTGTCATGGGATTGCAATATAGATATGATGGCTATCAGATGGTTTGTACAATTATAAATTGCAGCCAAAAATAAATATAATATGGGCCAGAGGCGGTTTCTACATTATATTATGCATAAACATCTCATACAGTAGATATGGGGGCTACTTCTCATATTGTAGAGACGGTTGCAACTGCGTCTATTCACCGTTACTAGGCTCGCTATGGCTAGACTTAGAGACGGTTAAAACCGTGTCTACCAAGACGTTAGCCGCTCGTACTTCAAATTGTATTTCAAATTATTCAAATTTGAGAAATCCTTCAAGAATTCGAGTAATTGGTGTGGTGACGGTTATGACCGGCCGTGTCTATGGACCGTCTCTTCATGTACACACAGTTATACCGTCTTAACTCTGAGACGGGTGGTAGAACCGTCTCTAGTATGTGTAGAGACGGGTATTACCTTGGCTACCTCAACTAGAAACCGTCTCTATAGGCTATTTTTGTTTTAGTGAACTCTTGATGTGCTTTCAAATACATTGCTCATGTTAAACATTCTATCCAATTGAATTCTAATGCTATATCTCTCTTGAGCTTGTTGGCTTCGTAGCATATTTTGGGCTTTAGCATGGTCATTGTTAGAATGTTGATTGCAATGATGTTCACTATGAATAATTCTCAAAGCTTGATAGGAGTTTGCACATCATGGCATGCTTAGGTTCATTTAGTGTTTCATTGCACAGTTAGCATGGGAGGCATGATCCCTTGTTGACTATATTGCCAAAGGATGAGAGAAGCTTGGAAAAGGGTGTGTTTGGTGGGTCTTTGGCAAACATATAATCAAGATGAATTTCTGGCATGCTCTTGCATTTTAAACTAAAAATTTAAAAAAATTTGAAAACACCAAAAATAGAAATAGGCGATGAATTTTGGTTTGGGAGGTGTCCATTGCCATTTTACACCTGTCATAGACCGTGTATGCCAAATTGTGGCATACCTTTTGAGTCATAACTTAGAAATTTTGAATCGATTTTGCTCTTGTCTCGTTCAAAAACACAACAGTATTTTAAAGGGAGTTGTTGTCAATATACTCATCAAGGTGGGGGGCAGGGGGGATGTGAGATCATTTAATGATGTATTGACAAGTTTTTTGTTTGAGATTGCGTGCATTGATCCATATTTACAAAATTTGATTTGGGGCATTAGAATAGAGAGCTGGACCAAGGCCAATAGAGGGTCGGACCGGTCCAGCCAGGCCAGACCAACTTACAGAGATGGTGGGTCCGCTGTTAATGGACCGTAGAGGGAGCTTGGTCCGCTGGGTAGTGTGGGCGAGACCAACTCACGCAGCTCACTGTTTTTGTAGTTTTGGAGGCCTTCTCTTGTTTGAAAAATTAAGAGTTATATATGAAAGTTATAGATAATTTCATGATGCATATTTCTTATTTGAGCAACTTTTGCATTTGACCAAAAAAAATTTATAAAAATTGTTGAAGTGGACTACTATGCAGGGACTTAGGTGCTTACAGTCATTTGTGATAGAGTTGCCAAATACTTTGGTTTGACATGTGCTTTATGCCATTTTTAATGATGGTTTGATGTAGTGTAGGTGATCTTGAACTAATGTGGAACAAGTCGAGAGATACTTGTTTTCGGAAAAATGGTTTGCTTGTCTCGTGAGCACGTGACTAGAGTAGGTCGACGTCAGTGAAGGGGATCAAGGCCATGGATGGACGATCCATTGTCCAGGTGATCAAGGGTTCGTGCGAGTCGATCGGAACCAAATCTAGGCACTTGGACAAGGTTAATTAGAGAAGAAAACTTCAAGGTGTGCAAGTCGGTTCGGTCTAAGGGGAGTTGGACGTGTGGCGGACTTGCAACTAAGTAAGCAATTGATGGCGGTTTTGTAGAATCCGCGGTGCAAGGAGACATGGTGTAGGTCTTGATTCAACTTGGAGAGAATGTTGAATCGAAACGGGTTACCTGGTGTCAATCTATGTCCCGCTATGAGAACAGTGCCATGCGAGAGAGAGAAAACCTATTGTCTTAACAGGTTTTGGGTGAGCAAAATGTGTAATAAGAAAAAACCCTAAGTGGGATGGCTGGTTGAGCATCCACTATATAAGGGATTTATGACTTGAGAAATAGGTGAGGATTTTAGAGGCTTTCGGAAACAAGTTTAGCTAAACCACTCAAGGTTTGCTAGATATAGGTTTGAGTTGACCCTCTCAAATCATTCCAATGTAACCACTCCTCCTTAACCATTAAGCAAGTTTCAAATTATGGTTTGAATTTCGTGCTCTCTTTCTCTAGTTCAATTTTTGTCTTGTTATTGAGTGTTTTTGGCTTGAATCCTAGGTAATATTGTTTCCCTTGTTTTGGTTGTGTTGGGCCTGTGATTTAGGATCACAAAACGTGTAGGAACACATCTAGGTTCACCTGATACAAGTGATACTCACATGCCTCGATTTAAGATGCGTATGCACAAATTTGGTCCCAATCTTCCGTCGTAGGAGAAATCCTTAGAGATGTGAGTTGTGACTTTGACAAAGGGGTGGCTAACCACAATCTAAGAACATGACCAGCAACCTCACAATCGCTATATCACTCCTCAATTGGTTATCAACCGTGTCAAAACATGATTGACCTGTTCACGAGGAACGGCTTGAACAATTCAACGAGAATTGGAAGAGAAACAATGGAAGAAATCACTCAACGATGAATGATTGAATGAGACTTCATGTTTTGGGGCCAAGAGGCCTTTACAATAGCAGTAGCTAAACCAAAATCAAAGTCTAACGCTTTCAACAGGAAGGATAGAATAAAACAGGTCCAATTGTGCCCTAATTGCATGCATGCATGCTTCCTTTTATTGCAGCCAAAAAATTAGGAAGTGTTAATTTTAGTGTGCGCCATGGTGCATGTCTCCCCCTAATGGTGCCATAAAAATAGGAACCAAAATTCCCCCTCATGGCTGCAAACAAAATGGACCTTCCTTGCATGCAAGCCTCCACAAAAATAGTAAGAATTTTCCATGGTTGAAAATAAATGGAACCAGATGCCCAAGAGGGGGGTGAATTGGGCTTTTCAAAATTTTACTTTCTATTCAATTTTACACTTGTGTCCAAAGCTTAAACAAATATTGAAGCTAAAGATAAATTTTTTGAACACAAGTAATATGTCAATGTGATAGCAATCATAGAGTGAGGTGAACCAAATACAACTAGAAAATCAAGATATACAATTAAGCACAAGATAAATGCTATGAGAGCTAAGCACTAGCTCAAAGATATGTAAGATCAAGTTCAATCTAGGAGGTAGTAGCAATCAACACATGGCAAGGGGATAGATAGCACAATAATTATCTCAAGATATGGCAATGAATATCATAGCACATCAGGCAAACCACAAGTGGCATGAAGACTTTTCCCGTGGTGCTCGGAGACTTGACGGTCTCCCCTAATCCACGTTGAGGCTTGATCCTCGTAAGGAACAGCTCCCTCTCGGAGCCAACCGCTTCTTCTCTACTAGTGGTTGCTAATTCCTCCCATCCGAAGATGGCAAGCACCAACGCTACTCACAAGTTTTGCCTGGGCCTTCTCACACGCTTCTTGAGAAGGTCACTGGTGCACGACGCCTCCCACGCTGTCTAGGTGCCAGTAAACATTAAGAGTAACAAGTCCGAAGCCGCTCGATCGCACCGGATCAAGCTCAAGAGTGATGTACACAAGACTTACTTGGTCACTCACTTCTCTCACTAGGGTTTCATCAAATCCACCCAATATGGTGCTCTTCCTCTTTCTTACCCTCTATTGCCACTTCTCACACTTTGGGACACACCTAAAATCTCAGCCAAACCAACTCTCAAGCCCCCAAAAGCCTACACACAAAGAATCCATTCAAGGGTTTAAATAGGCCTAGATCTGAAAAACTAGCCGTTGGAAGTTTGATAGTAATTTGCAAATAGTCTGAAAAATATCCCGGACAGTTTCAAAATAACTGCCAAAAGCCCCCTAATTGTTTGGCCCTCTACCCAGAGGCCTCCTGGCTAGACCATCTGGGCTACGAATGCTAGCACTGGCCGGACCGTCTAGCCCCCTGGCCGGACCGTCTGGCCCCCTGGCCGAACTATCCGCTCAGTATTACTAACAATCTGTTCCCTTCTCCTCTCAGCCCAAACCAACTCCGGACTGTCCGACCTTAGATTGTCTGTCTAAGCCGATGAACTTTCTGTTACCTGGAGATCGTCCGGCCTGAAGAAACCCACTAAGTCCGAAGACCTCCTGGAACCCCCTCCGACCCACTCTCAGACAACCACAAGTCCGAACACCTTTCGAACACCTTCGACACTATCGCTACATTCCTACAACACCCCAACACCTCACTAGGCTCAACTAGGGTTTAGGAGATTAAATGTGCATCACCCGAGAGCTAGGAACCAATCCGATCAACACTGATCCGGACCCCTCTTAATAGTAAGGCGATTATTCTATAAACCCAGTCTTTCAACTAACCACCAATACTGGTAAAAGACTAGGGAACATCCTTAGTGCTATGCTAGCCATACCTTCACCTTGCACATCCTCTTGAAACTTAATATCCTCCATCAACTGCTTCATGATGCAAGCACACTTGATATGATGTCTTTATCTTGTCAACTTTAACTCGACCCCAAATCTTGATGATTTCTCCGTCCCACCGACCTCGACTCGATCATTCTCATTTATGATCATCCCGTCCCATCAGTTTCGACCTCGTCATCACTACAGGAATTGTAGTGAAAGCTGACCACGCCAATCTATCTCGATGCCCACAAGACAACCGTCTAGACCGTAACTCTCTCTCGATGGCTACGTGCCAGCCGTTGAGTGCTCCAAAAAACCAAACGAGCGCGTTGGCGCGCACAGGGGCTCTCTACGGCTACACCAACGACCATTGATACAGCACATGATAGGCCAAAGCCCGCGCTGATAGCCTAGGAGAGCCCTCTGATAGGTAGGCCATGATACGCAGGCTGTCTCAACGGCCAGGAAGCGGACCGTCGAGAGAAATGGCCCATCGGGCCTATTCAAGAGCCATGCGTGGTCGACAGTAGCTAATAAAAAACCTACGCGCCCTTATATGTCGAGAAACACATAAGGGCGCACTGGTTAAGGGAGTTGAGCTCGCGGTTGATCACACGCGTGGTCGCGGGTTCGATCGCCGCGAGCTCCTCCTTTTTTCAAAAAACTATTTGTCTCAACGGTTTAACCATGGCCATCGAGACAGGTCCTTGATAGCCCAGGCCAATCGGCTGGGCTGCCTGTGTGTGCCAGGTGGGCCAGGCCAACCTGTATCGATGGCCTGGTCCTCGGCCGTCGAGAGAGCTTCTGTTTTGACAAAAAATTTCCAAATTCATTCATGTGGTGGCCTATACGGCTTGTAATCATGAACCTAGGCATTCCAATGTTTAGGGAAGTAGTGGTTATAGATTTGAATTGTTTAAAATTTAAAATGATTTTGATTTAGTAAAGTATAAGACGCGTATATGTGTCTTAAAAATGAAAATAGTTTTTATATAACTTGAAATATTTGAATTGTTCAAAAATTAAAGGAAAATTCAAGTATTGAACACGGCACCACGTAGAATTTGAATTGTTCGAATGGTTTGGCATGATTCGTGTGGCTATGGGATGAAACCAACAAATCTAGAGGGGATTGTCTCGGAACGTTTGTAGACACTGAACCCCGCCGGTGACTCGATCAGGGCGATAAGAAAGGGTTCCATAGTTTGCAAACTCAAAATTTTTTGAAACTTTTTTGATGCATGCTAATTCACATATGGAGCAATGTAATCGAAGGTTACAGTCAATAGCGTCAATATATTTTTTAATAAATTCAAAACAGCCGGCGTTGACCATCGTTGGCCAAAGAAGGTGGGGCCGTCAAGTCAGAGACCTATCTTGATGGCCTAACCAGTAACTGTCGACAATGTATCCGTATCGACGATAGTCAACGTAAGCCGTTGAGACAGATGCCTTTTGACGGCCAGTTGACAAATGGCTCTCGAGAGGCTGTATCGATGGTTTCGTACAAAACCGTCGATACAGAGACTCCATCTCGATGGTTGTAGTACAGGCCATCGAGACAGACTCCTCTAGCCTATCCGGCCCAAGCAGGCTGTGTGATGAATAAAATGGCCTGTTACCATAGGCTGTCTCGACAGCATAAGTGTGGCCGTCGAGACAGCATGTTGGTTGTAAGTGGCTAGGGCTCAGGACTTAGGCAGTTTTTGCCCAAGACCCAACCCCATGCCCCGCCGTCTCTCTCTGTCAGCCGTCTCGCACCTCGCTCGCCGCTGGCCCGCGCTGTGCTCGCCCCACCGTCGGTCCACGCCGCGGTCGTCCCGCCACCTCGCTATGCTCACCCGTCACACTTGCAGCCCATTGTCTTGGCAGGTTGCCCAGCGCCGCCGCCGCCCGCCACTTGCGCCGCCGCCACCGCCGCCGCTTTCACTCACCGTCGCTGGGGAAGAAGGAGAGGAGGAAAGGAGAGGAGAGGAGAGGAGAAGAGGAGGACTGCTGGGAGCAGTCAAGGAGGAGAACACCGGGAGCTTTCGGTGAAGAAGAAGAAGAGGAGGAGGAGGAGGAAGAAGTAGAAGAAGGAGGAGGAGGACGCCGCAGTCTCGCCGCCTCACTGCCGCCGACGCCGCGAACGGAAGGTAACATCCACGCCAATTTTTTTAAAAGTTTGGAGATTAGTCTCGATGGCTCCTCACCCGGTCAAGACTAATCTCCTTAATTAGTTGCATGTTTAGGCTAATTACGGTGTAATTAGAGTATAAATTGGTAGAAATTGATATAAATCGATAGAAACTGATTGAATTGGTGGAAAATTATAGAAGTGGATACGAGTTGATAGGAATTGCGTAAATTGGAACAAATCGATGAATTTCTTAGAATATTACATATAGAATTTGTAGAATTTGAAAGAATTAGATAGAAATTGGTACATTTTGCAATAGCATGCTTCATTGGATGGAAATTGCTTGGATTTGGTAGAAATGGATAGAATTAGATATAAATTGGTACATTTTGCAATAATTTGCTTGAATGTCCAAAAATTGCTTGGATTTGGTAGAAATGATATAATTTGCTAGAATATGCTATGAATTGCTACAATTTGCATGTAGTTGATGAAATTTGGTATAAATTGATTGATTTTTCTAGAAATGTGATATAAATTGCAACAAGTTGATGAATTTTGCTAAAATTTATTGTAAATTGCTCGCATTTGCTATGAATTCATGCAAATTGCAGCTGCCTGCTAAAAAATAGTTGAAATTGTCTTGTTTGTTGTGTTTTCTTATGAAATGTCAACCTAGCCGTACGTCACCTATTCGGGAACATCACAGACTGTAATAAAGTAGGACAGTGATTCGTCCGGCTCAATTACATGAGGAAAAACAATGTGAACATTCAAATCCCGAGGTATAACACCATGGGCCGTACGGTCGATTCTGACCTAAAGTTGTTCCAAGTTCATGGCGCTCCGGTCGAACGGAGTATGACACGTGAGCTTATCCCGGAGGAACGGGTTGTGGCAATGTTGTACATCTTCGACAACATGGAAGAAATGGATGCCATGCAACAGCAATTTATACGGCCTGAATGGAGATGTATGGCCGAACCCAATATAGCTCAGCTCCGTAAGCTCATGGTAGATGGTGCTAGATCTGGCCACGACAACTTCTTATCTTGGTTCTGGAAACACGTAAGTGCCTTCGATCTTTTCCTTTCTGTCGATCACTTCTAACCTTGGTTTATTGACTCTTTTTCCTGTCTATCACGCAGTGCAAACTACATGCTAGCATTCATAATGATCTTCAACTTATGTCGCGTGGCTGCAAGCATTTCATGAAAGTTTACGGTACATACTATATCAATAGCTTCTGGTTTCGATCCACACCTGCCGAGCGTCTCAAGCCAAATTTGCAATCGGTAAACAGCGGGGTCCTATGCAGTGGGGAATATGGGGTCGAATACTACGGCGTCATCCAGGAGATACTCGAGTTGACTTCGATGGAAACAAGGAGATCTCGGTGGTTCTCTTTTGTTGTGACTGGTTTGACCCCACCAATGTCATACGGCGTCGGGATGACCTTGGGTTAGTCGAGGTCAAGCACAACTCCAGACTTAAAGGGTTCGATCCATTCGTTCTTGGTAACCAAACCGAACAAGTGTATTACCTCCCCTACCCTTTTACTGCAAAGAAAGAGTTAGAGGCGTGGTGGGTTGTGTACAAGGTTCGATGCTCGGGAAGATTGCCAGTACCGACGACTACGATAATGCATTCAAGGAAGCTAACGAAGGACCGATGCAAGAAAATCGCTTGAACAGGGGAATTGTGATCGATATTGGGCTGGGCCTGGATGGACTAAACTACGTAGTAGAGGACAATGTCGAAGAGGAACGCGATGCAGTAGTGGAGGATGAAACTGATGACGTCAAACCTCAACACACGATCCTGATGTCGATTCAAATTACTTCTAGTTGATGGTACATATGCACTTAAATTATTTTTATACCTGGTTGATCTATTTAAATGTTGCTACCTTTCCATTTATGTATGTCCTTGATTTTTTTACATGTGTGATGTCCTTGATTTTTTTTACATGCGTTACTAAATTTTCCATTTACATGCAGGATGGGTCGGACGAGGAAGAAGTTTGTGAGGAGAGAGATGACAAAGGAGGAGTTCGAGAACCTCTTCAAGCGGGGCCAGAGGCAAGGCACCCCTCAAAGCGCCCCCAGTCTAACCAGGGCAACACTCAGGGGACTGGCCAGACTTCTAGCCAGAGCGCCCAACAGGAGTCTAGCCAGGGTGGCGCGGAGGGGTCCGGGCAGGAGATGGTGCCCACCGAGGGGTCGCAGACAGCCCCGAAGAAGAAGAGGGGCCAGAACAAGGTCCCTCTGGCACTAGCGGATGCCACCTCGAGGATCCCTATCCGGATTGACGGGGACAGGTACGTGTAACTGGTTTTCTGTTTTACCTTATGAATTTTCTAACATTCTTTTAATGTATGTAGCAATATGTCGATGGTGGATCCCTCGATGAGGCAACAGCCGGGGTACGTTCTGGGAACCCTGGTCCACACGTACTACCCCGGAATAGTGAAGGTGGGCGAGGACACCAGGCCTGCCTACAGCTGGGACGACTACAAGCTAGCCGTCCACGGGAGTCGATCGGCGCCGCCATCGTCCATCGACTTCGGGTAAGTCTGTCTCTAAGTTCGTGAAATTCTGACCATGTGTATAATCTCCTTAGTTTATGTAATTTCAGGCTAGGTTCCGTCCTACTATGGGATTGACGGAGGTGTAGTTCGGCCCTGTCATCGATAGGAACGCCTGGCGGAAGGTCTAGGACCTGATGTCCAGCGCGTGTCGTTGCAGTGGAGGAGTACCATAGATATGCAACCGACCTAACAGGCTCAAATGGTGTTTACGATTTTTACACCTATGAACTTTTGTGCATTTCAGGAAACACGCCGACAAGGCTGTCAGCACGAAGAAGGCCCGGGACATCTACCTGGAGGCTGACGACTATGACAGGGTGCGTCCTAAATGGGCGAGGGACCCGGGGGCTTGGAGGGTCCTGGGAGAGAAGTGGGCCAGTAAGGACTTTATCGCGAAGTCCCAGAAGGCCAAGAAGAATCGGGCCTCCAAGGACTACAAGACGGACCTTAGGAGGATGTCAATTCCTTAGCTGGGGAAGAAGATGGTAAGATCTCATCTCTTCTTTAAATTTCTTCTTTTTTTGTTAACTTCTCTTTCCATTCCTGCAGGCACTAAGTGCCATTGCGGCCTTTAAGGAGGCCCACACTCGAAGGTTAAGCTCGGCACCCAACCTGTGATGGACCCCCTCGTGCAGACCAAACTGGTAAGTGCCAATGAAACCTACCACACTTAGTACAATTATAGTTTACCTAAATCTAACTCGAAACCACATAGGATCGCTACCGGGAAGCGTACACTTAGGAGCACGGCCCAGACAGCTTCTAGGAGGACGCGCCCCTCGACCCAGTGGTGATCCACAAGCACCTGGGCGGCAAGGCGCACGGGTGGCTTGCGCTCGGAGGGGACCACCTCAGGTAAGCAAGTTAGCTTGTTAGATGTTATTCTTTCATAACATTGATTTTTGTAGCTAACCATGGTCCTCCTTAATTGTAGGCCTGAGGATTACATGCCCGAGGTCCTGGCTTCTCAGAACGCCCCCGAGAGCCGGCGCGAGTTCGAGGCCTGGATTCGTAGGAGATGGATCAGCGGGTGGCAGAGGAGAGGGCGTAAATGTTGCGGACGTTCCAAGAGAGCCTAAGGACTGCTAATGAGGAGCATGAGCAGAGGATGGAGGAGATGAGGCTGTGGATGGAGTTGCATCGCGGGGTAAGCCACTACGACCATCTCATTTCATTTCGCCCAAACCAACAATTCTTTAACTAATTGCGTCGCAAACGTGTAGACCAACTCGAGCAGGACTGTGGGATGCGGAGGCGACGGTTCGGGATCGGCGGCTCCGGCTCGACGCGACGACACCGAGGATGGGTCCGACACGCCGATGGACCTCTGCGACGACACACCATCCTCCTCCTGATCGGATCAGACTACTTCTCTTTATTTTTGTGCATTCTATCACATATTCGATTTTTTCGGTTGCAATCGTGACGATATGTGATGTTTTGGTGAAATCTTGGTCATATGGGTTGAAATTGTGATGATATGTGATGTGTTGGTGAAGTATTGGTGATATGTGTGATGATATGTGATGTTATGGTTATTTTTTGTTGGAATTTTGATTATGGATGTATATTTGTGTGAAATGTGGGGATTATAAAATATATGCCGGGTATTTTGGGTTTGCACGTGCAGCCGCTGGGCAGCAGCGGCGGCTAAATTGAATTTTTTAGCCATTTATCCAACACTTTTTATTTTGCTAGAAATAAGTTATTCTCGACGGCCATGGGGTCAGTCGTCGAGACAACTTGTCCCCGAGGTCACCTGGGGTGTAGCCACTGCTAGGTGGGCCTAGAGGACTAATATCTCTTGACAGCCTCCCCAAAGTCGTTGAGAGAGTGTCCCTAGGACCCCTGGAGGTGCGGCTACTGCCAGGTGGGCCCTGTGGATCAGTCTCTCTCGACGGTTGAAGTGGCCGTCGAGGCTGAAGTGGTCGTCGAGAGAGGGTGGCCCTACAGAGCTCCCTTGGCTACAGCTCTCTCAACTGCTGCCGCGGCCGTCGAGAGAGATTACCTTGCCACGTGTCCAGAGTCCTCTCGGGTCATCAAGCTCTGTCTACCTCTGCGGTGCCATCGAGACTGCTGGAGACGGAGTTGCCTAACGGCCAAACGGCTATCATCCTAGCTATATCGACGGTTTCTCTCGTGGCCGTCGAGAAAGCCTGTATGGACGACTGTCCCATCGACACAGGCTGTCTGTCTCGACCTCTCAGGCCCGATGGCCAGCCGTCAAGACAGGCTTTTCTCGACGGCGTCCTGGGCTGTCTCGATGGTTTAGGCCGTCGAGAAATGTGGTGATCCGCGTAATGCATCAACCTTTGACGATCCTCTCGTCCTATTGGTTTTGACTTGACCATCATCCATTGATTCCTTTTTTATTTGACGACATTCTCCAAATTACGATGATTTCATTTTATCAACCTTAACTCGACCACCGTTCTTGATAACTTGTCCATCTCACCGACCTTGGCTTAACCATCCCCTTGATGGTCCTCTTGTCCTATCGACCTTGATCTTATCATCAACCTTTTGGTGACTCGCCGTTTTGTTGATCCGAACTTGGCCATCACCCCTTAACGCCATGTAGTCATCACTGACCTCCACAGGACCTAATCCTCTTCACATCACCTTATGAAAGGCATTAGTCCCAAAAGCTCAATGAAAGAGAGTATAATTATTATTCAAGGTCAGTTAAGCACAACAAGTGTTTCACAATAAGGCTCAACATAAATAAAAACAGTTGACATATGATAGTTCTCTAATGTGCAACTTATGGGAAGGCTTTATATCAATATACACATGAGAGAAGGATGCTGAAAGATGTTAAACTAAATTCTAGGGCATAACAATCAATCAATATAATTTAATCTTCAACTTCACTTAAAGTGTACATGAATGAATATATGAGTAAATACACATATACAATATGATTCAAGACATGTGAAGTTATTGATCCAATAAAAGAGATTATTAAGAGCATGGATTAATATAGGAGACAACGTATCAAACATGATAAACTCTACTTAAGAAGTGCATTTGAGAGTATACAAGATAAACATATATGCACAAATACAATTAATGACAAGGTGAAGTCTATCTTACAAAACAAGTAAAAGATCACATAAACAAGACAATAATAGTATGGATCCATATTGTGCACACAAGTAAAACATTCATTGACCTCACAAGATAATTATGCATAAATAGATATGGAATGAGGCAATGTGCATAAATTTATTCAAATAACAATTGAAGCTCAATGTGATGAACCTGAATTTTTGACATAAAAATTTTTCGCATAAATTGCATGAATATCACCTAGATTTACATTTGTATTCTTGTACAAACCTAAAACCTCTAAAAAGCCCTTTTTAAATTTCCTAAAATAAGAAAGAAAAAGAACTTTTAAAAGAACCTTAAAAAGTTTTATAGAACAAAGGTAATTTTATGCCTTTATAAAATTCTTGGCATTTTTCTGAACTCATAGAAATTTTCCTCACATTTTTCTGATTTCCCTACAATTTCCTAGAATTTTTATAAGCTTCCTAGAATTAAAAACCCACTGGAAATCCCTTTTTGGAAAACCTTTTCCCGGAGGAAATTTCCCGAGCCATGCGTCGCCTCCTTATTCGCGTGCGTGCTCTCCTCCCGCTGACAGCTGGGGCCCGCTCTCAGATGAGCCCGCATGCGCGCGCGTCCAGATTAATGAAATCCGACGGCCACCCGTGCTCCACGTCACTCCAATCTGACGGTCCTAAGTAGATCGTCACCCCGCCGCGCCGCTTACATTAAAAGAGATCGGAAGGCCTCCAGTATGACACGTCTTCGATCCAACGGCCACGACATGTTCTTCCCCGGCCGTCGCCGCCACCCTGCTCTGCTTTGCAGCACCGCCGTCTCCGCCGTGAGAATCCGCCGGAATCATCATTGCCATGCGACTTCACGCCTATTGGTCCATATCGACATGACCAAAGCGATCCTTGGGATTTGTACTACTTGAGTGCTCCCATGGCACGGTCGGAAAGATCCTTGCTGGCCCAATCCGCCGCCGTCGCGACCCCCTGCTCCCATTGCCGCCGGCGTGCCATTGCCGCCCGCTTTACCCGATCCTATCGGCGCCCAGCTTGGACGCTCAATCGCGCCAAGGCCACGTCGTCGACCCCCATGGTCTCGCGCGTGACCCATTAATGGCCGCAATGAGAGGGAATCTGCCGCCGGAGGAAAATCCCAGCGAGCTCATCCATCCAACCAAAATCGCGAAAAAATTGCTCCCCTTATAAATTCCGACGTTGCTCAGCTTCCTGGAACTCGTCTTGAGCTCGCGCAGCAAGCAGCGCGCCACCAGGTGAGCTACATTTCCCACTGCTCCGTTCCACCGCCGCCGTTCTCGCCGGAGCTCGCCGCCAGAGCGCTCTGATGATCCCCTATCCTTGCCGCCAAAAGCAAAAACGCTCCCAGGAACCTTTTAAAGCTTAAACCCCCATCAATTCCTACTCAATCCTACTGTAACGCCGAATCCACTCTCGCCGGCGTCCAAACTCCACGGCTCATGCCGCCAAGCTACCCCGAAGCTTTTCATGCCCCGATTTCCATCCTGGAACATCCCACATAGCCTCTGGAGACATATACACCCTACAATTTGACCAATTAAACACTTCCAGAAGAATCCCCAATTCCCTAGCCTAAGCCACCGCTGGACCTCGGCGTCCGGCCAACTCCGGCCATCCCGAGCCCCAATCCCGGAGGCGAATCATTTCTCACACCGTGTAGATCAAAAGCCCCATAGTTAATTGAATCCAAACACCACAAATCAGAAACGCCCAAATCGGGTTTCCAAGAACCCTAAATTCCCCTGTTCATCCTGGCCCAGATTTCGAATTCTTCCAAATTGAAGCCCTTAGAGGCCAAATTAAGTCAAAGTTCCTATACAAAAGTTTTTCCAAATGATGTTTTACATCTAAAAATGTTTTTTCCATATTTTGTAAAACCCCTTCCAGATTTGAATTTAAGGTTAAAACCCTTTCTTTTAAGGTTTTAAGAATTTCTAAAACCTAGGGGTTTATTAAAAATTTAACCAATATTTTTATTAGAATACAGGGACATAAACAAATTTTATAGACTTAAAATTTTCAAAAGAAGATATACTATACATTAACTTTCTATTTATAAAATCCTTCCAAATTCAATCTTCTAAATAAAAAGTATAGAAAAGTTCCTATTAAAGCTAAAATACATACTTATTCTTATATAAAAATAGAGCACCTATTTTTAGGAGATTTGAGAAAAGACTCCAAATTAATGTTTTTCCCCTTCCTAAAAATTGTTTTAAAATGAAGGAAGAGCCCAAAACACTCAACCCTACTTAAGCTCCCAACTCCACCCTAAACCATTTGAAATGATTTTCCTGCATTATGTTGTAAAAATTGTTCTCAAACATATTTTGATTATTGCTGTCCTTATCTAATAAATAGAAGAAGAACAAGGAGCGGTATACTGGGTTGAACCACCTGTGGAGGAGGACTGCGAGGAAGGGAACACATATAGTGATAATCAAGGCAGGTTTCTATTTCCTTGATGCACTTTGAATTCCTATTCAAATACTTATGATTACATTACTTTTTAGCTATTACTTTATTTGCCAAATTACTATTTCATGTGTTATAAAATGGTCATGCCAAGATACAAATACCAGAAAGCTTACCTATTGTTGTTTAGCCCTATCCTTTGAAGCCTAGAATAGGTTTTGAAATATTTAAAATTGAGTAGAATAAGTCAATCATTTGTCATGTGGATAAGTAGTATGGGATGCTTATCTGGACATGGAAATGTTGCGATATAAGAATTCTATATGAGCCATCATGTAGTAAGTATGACGGGTCCAGCTGGTAACCCTTAGAGCTGGGCACATCCTACGAGGGTCCAGCCATGTAAAGGCTCAAGGGGGCACATCCCATACCTACCATGATACCTGTTGTCGGGAGAATGCAACTAGGCTGTGCTCATATAAAAACTTGAGTATAATGAGTGAGAATGACACAAATACCACCCATCCATATATCTGATCAATATGTGGGTAAAGCTGGGTAGGTCCTGCAGGGCTAATAACAAAATCATCGATGGACCCTACTTCGGGTATATGAAGTTGTGTCAAACTGGGTGATGCCTCTCTTATTCAATAAACTCATGTTTCCAAAAAGAGTTTGTGGTGTATGATGCTGCTTAAGGCAGATAGGAGGTGGAGAGTGGCGATAGTATTATGGAAAGATGGAAATATTCCAACAGGTTTAATAAAGTTCTTTCGAATCCTAAGTCTCTTGAATCTAATATTTATTGCATTTACGTTCCTGCAAGAGCTTTAATTCTTTGGAATCCCTGCATATAGAAAGTAGGTTTTCTATATGGGAACCTGCAAGTACTGTCGGTACTTACCCACTATGTGGGAAAATTATAATATTTTCAGGTACTCCTCAATTTTATGGTGAGTGCGAGGAGTTTACCGCAGAAGAACTAGAAAGTTATGGCATAGACTTCTAGTTTACCGATTTCTAAGTTTTCTTGCACTCACAACATCTTGCAACAGTGGTGATGTAATAAATACTTTAAAAATAATGGTCTGTAATAATTCCCTTTATATGATATTGATGTTTCCCCCATGAGTATTTTTGGACTTCTGTATTGACTCTGGCACTGTTGCATCCTGGGTAATCGTGCTTTTGAGGAAACAATTTCGATAAAGATTTATCGGAATTTTGGTCCTCACACTCAACATGTGCTTGGATAAGAGGAATGCAATAATAGATATGAGTAGGATACCGAATTGCATACCTCGACTTCGCATATTCATCCCATTTGTATTATGAGACTAAAAGGATCTATCAACCAAATTGTTAGTCTCATAGGTTAATTACAAAGAGACATATCTTGAAAGGATGAATAGCTTAATCCATTTTGACACAAAAGATTTCTCTATAAGAATGAGACTAGAATAAACTTGGCCATAAACATGTTAGTCTCGTAGCAATATATCATATTAGAGATTTACCATTAGTCAAGCACTAAATCAAGCAATCATTAGATTTACAACATATACCTTCCTTGGATGAATAAATCTGTATATATCTAAATTGAGACTAAAGAGATGACATCAAATAAAGTATATTAGTATCGTAAGGAGCATTGTCATCAATTAGCGTTTGTCATTAATCACCAAAATCACACAAGGACTACCTTGAACTTACAGTGCCCCAAAAATTGGGATTTCTTTTTTCCCTTGCTTGCAGCCATATTATTGCATCCCCCTCTCAAGGCAGCATCAACTAAGCAAAATACTCCTTTTCTTTTCTTCATGATGTCCCTTGTCTTTCACAACAAGTTCTTCTGAAACGCCTTCACATGTAACAAGTAAACAACAATCATTAGGTAGTATCATTTGTTCCGTAATTAAATAATTAATTTGTTTAAGAAATGAATTCACCTTTTGTCCTAGGCGCCATGTACTGGCTCGAGTCATTGGACCTTGCATGCTAATTGAATCTTCTATGTGCGAGCTAGTGATGCCCTCATCATACTCCTCATGAGAAGGAGTCGTCCTTGACTCTAGCCCTTCCTCATCACCACGGTATGGATATAAGTCAGCAACATTGAATGTATCACTCACTCTATATTCCTTGGGTAGCTCTAACTTATACGCATTGTCATTGATCTTTGCAAACACTTTAAATGATCCATCTCCCCGGGGCATTAGCTTGGACTTACGCTATCCGGGAAAGCGATCCTTGCCTAAATGCAACCAAACTAAGTCTCCTTCCTCGAACATCATTTCTTTTCGACCCTTATCTGTATGCTTCTTGTATTGGGACTGTATCTTCTCTATGTTCGCTTTTGTTGTCTCATGTATCTTGCGAATCAGCTCAACCCTCTCCTCAGCATCCAAATTTATCCTTTCCAAAGGCGGCAAAGGTAGTAGGTCAATTGGCGCTATTGGCTTGAATCCATAAATTATCTCAAATGGACAGAACTTTGTTGTTGAATGAACAATCCGATTGTATGCGAACTCGACATGTGGCAAGCACTCCTCCCATAGCTTCAGGTTCTTCTTTAGTACTGTCCTCAACATCGTGCCGAGTGTACGATTAACAACCTCTATTTGCCCATCGGTTTAGGGATGGCCTGTTGTAGAGAATAGTAGCTTTGTTCCTAGCTTCCCCCATAGTGTTCTCCAAAAGTGGCTAAAAAATTTGGCATCGCGATTTAACGACTTCCCTGAAAAACAAATCAGCAACATGGGTAGCATCATCGCTCTTATGACATGGTATAAAATGAGCCATCTTAGAAAACCTATCAACAACAATAAACATGCTATCCCTTCCCCCCTTAGTCCTAGGCAACCCTAAAACAAAATCCATAGAAATATCCTCCCAAGGTGCTTTTGGAATAGGGAGAGGTGTATATAAGCCATGTGGGTTTAAGTAAGACTTACCTATTTGACACATAGTGCATCTCCTCACATAGCGCTCAACATCATGCCTCATCTATGGCCAGTAAAAGTGTGCGGCCAGCACATCCTCAGTCTTATGAACACCAAAATGACCCATCAATCCACCTCCATGTGCCCCCTGTAACAGTAGAAGATGAACGAAACTTGCAAGAATACGAAGTGTGTTAGCTCTAAACAAATAGCCTTCACTCAACACATATTTATCCCAACATCTCCCTTCTCTACGGTTAGCATAGATGTTTTTGAAATCCAGATCTACTACATATAGTTCTTTTAAGCCTTCCAAACCAAGAATTTTACAATCAAGTTAGGATATCAACATATACCTTCTAGACAAAGCATCGGTCACTAGATTATCTTTTCCTTTTTTATATTTCACAACATATGGGAATGTTTCAATGAATTCAATCCACTTAGCATGCGTACGATTCAACTTGCTTTGGCTACGTGTATGTTTCAATGATTCGTGATTTGAATGTATAACAAATTATTTTGGCCATAGGTAATGCTGCCATGTTTCTAAAACTCGAACCAAAGCATATAATTCTTTGTCATAATTAAAGTAGTTCAGCACTGGGCCACTAAGCTTTTCACTAAAGTAAGCAACAAGTTTTCTTTCTTGCATGAGAACACCTCCAATCCCAATACCACTAGAATCACATTCTATCTCAAATGTTTTATCGAAATCAAAGAGTTGTAAAAGTGGTACATTTGTTAACTTATCTTTCAGCGTGTTAAAGGCGTCCTCTTGTTGTTTTCCCCATGTGAAAGGTACATTCTTTTTTATCAACTCATTGAGTGGGGCAGCGAGTGTGCTAAAATGCTTTACAAACCAACAAAAGAACCCAGCAAGTCCATAAAAACTTCGCACTTGTGTGACTATTGTAGGTGTAGGTCATGCTCGAATAGCTTCCACCTTCTATCCATCCACTTCAATTCCATGCGCAGTCACAAGAAAACCAAGAAACACAACTCGATCCATGCAAAAGGTGCACTTCTTGAGGTTACTAAACAAGCATGCCATGATGAGGACATCACTAGCTCGCACATAGAAGATTCAACTAGCATACAAGGTCCAATGACATGAGCCCGTACACGGCGCCTAGGACAAAAGGTGAATTTGTTTCTTAAATAAATTAATTATTTAATTATAGAACGAAGGATATTACCTAATGATTGTTGTTTACTTGTTATATGTGAAGGCGTTTCGGAAGAACTTGTTGTGAGAGACAAGGGACATCATGAAGAAAAGAAAAGAAGTATTTTGTTCAATGGATGCTACCGTGAGAAGGGGATGCAATAATATGGCTGCATGCAAGGAAAATGAGAAATCCCAATTTTTGTGTCACGCCATTTATTTTCAACCATGGAAAATTCTTGCTATTTTTGTGGAGGCTTGCATGCAAGGAAGATCCATTTTGTTTCCAGCCATGAGGGGGAATTTTGGTTCCTATTTTTATGGCACCATCAAGGGGAGACATGCACCATGGTTCACACTAAAGTTAGCACTTCCTAATTTTTTGGCCGCAACGAAAGGAAGCCTGCATGCATGCACTTGGGGGCGCAATTGGACCTGTTTTATTCTATCCTTTGGAAATGTCAGACTTTGATTTTGGTTTTAGCAACTGCTACTGTGGAGGCCTCTTGGCTTCGAAACTTGAAGTCTTATTCAATCATTCATCATCGAGTGATTTCCACTAATGCTCTTCCAATTCTCGTCGAATTGTTCAGGTTGTTCCTCATGAACAAGTCAGTCATGTTTTGACACGGTTGATAACCAATTGAGGAGTGGTTTAGTGATTGCGAGGTTGTCGGTCATGTTCTTGGTTCGTGGTTAGCCACCCCTTCGTCAAAGTCACAACTCACATCTCCAAGGATTTCTCCTACGACGGAAGATCGGGACCAAATTTGACGCACACGCCTCGATTTAAGATGCGTACGCACAAATTTGGTCCCAATCTTCCATCGTAGAAGAAATCCTTGGAGATGTGAGTTGTGACTTTGACGAAGGGGTTGCTAACCATGATCCAAGAACATGACCGGCAACCTTGCACTCGCTAAACCACTCCTCAATTGGTTATCAATTGTGTCAAAACATGGCTGACTTGTTCACGAGGAACGGCTCGAACAATTCGACAAGAATTGGAAGAGCAACAGCGGAAGAAATCACTCGACGATGAATGATTGAATGAGATTGCAAGTTCTAGGGCCAAGAGGCCTCTACAATGGCAGTAGCTAAAACCAAAATCAAAGTTCGATGTTTTCAACAGGAAGGATAGAATAAAAAAGGTCCAATTGCGCCCCCAATTGCATGCATGTAGGCTTCCTTTTGTTGCGGCCAAAAAATTAGGAAGTGCTGATTTTAGTGTGTGCCATGGTGCATGTCTCCCCCTGATGGTGCCATAAAAATAGGAATCAAAATTCCCCCTCACGGCTGGAATCAAAATGGACCTTTCTTGCATGCAAGCCTCCACAAAAATAGCAAGAATTTTCATGGTTGAAAATAAATGGTGTGCCACAAAAATTGGGATTTCTCTTTTTTCCTTGCATGCAGCCATATTATTGCGTCCCCCTCTCACGGCAGCATCAATTGAACAAAATGCTCCTTTTCTCTTCTTCATGATGTCCCTTGTCTCTCACAATAAGTTCTTCCAAAATGCCTTCACATGTAACAAGTAAACAATAATCATTAGGTAGTATCATTCATTCTATAATTAAATAATTAATTTGTTTAAGAAACGAATTTACCTTTTGTCCTAGGCGTCGTGTACGGGCTCGTGTCATTGGACCTTACATGCTAATTGAATTTTTCTATGTGCGAGCTAGTGATGTCCTCATCAACAAGCTTCCCAATGGTTGTGGTCTTGGATTGAAATCTTGTATCAGGCCCAGTTCATACCTTTGGTTTTGGAAAACATAAAATGGTTGAGTTTTTGGGAACTATAACCTTTATTTTTGGGTGGAATAGGTATTAGACAAAAAGACGGGCGTCATCGGCCGGGGGGGTGGTCGGCGGGGACAGCGTCGGTGGTGAAGGCACGTGAAGCTTCAGCAAGAGGAAGAAAAGGGGGAGGAGGGGAGGCGCCGGAGCGGAAGAAGGAGGAAGGGCGGTGGCTGCGTGGTGGAGAGGAGGAGATGGGCCAGCAGGGGGTTGGGAAGGGGGAGAGTTATAAATAGAGGTGAGGGTAGATTTGGGCTATCCAGATTTCGATCCGACGGACAGAAAATTGACTGTTTTTTTATTTTTTTAGGCAACTGACATGTAGTCGGTCCCATTAAATATTAGGTAGTTACAGGATGCTTTTTTTGGCCGTAAATGTGTAAACTATTCTTAGGCATCAACGATACGCATGGGCTAGTAAAACTGCAAACCAACAATGCATCGTCAATCCCGACGAACCACGCGGGCGGCTCTCTCGGCATGAAGCCTTCTAGCCCCATCTCCCTCCTCCTCCTCCTCGTCGCCTCGGCCGTCATGGCAGCCGCGGAGGAGCCGGCAGCCAACTACCTCGTCATGGTCGACCCCACGCCACCCGGCGTCTCCTGCAAAGATTACCAACTCGGCATCCTCGCCGCCGCCGTTGGCAGGTAAGCACGATCGATCGTCTAACCACCGCGTGCGTCTTGAATCATGCCATGGAATGATGAGCTATTGAGCTGTGCCCTCGTTGATGGATTAATTGACCGTTCTCCCTTGCGGGATCAATCAAGCGAGGAGAAGGCGAAGGCGGCGATCGTGTACAACTACAAGAATGTGGTGAGCGGGTTCTCGGCGAGGCTCACGCCGGCGGAGCTAGAGACGATCAAGAGTGAGCCTCGCAGCTCGCCATCGCATATATCTTGCACTTGATTAGCCTCGTGCATGCAGCTAAACTATGGCTTAATTTCATTTCTGTCGCGAACAGAGCAACCTCAGGTGAACCGGGTGCTGCCGAGCACGACCTTGCAGCTGATGAGCAGCAACTTCGACGGCATGTGACTCCTTCGATCTGCTCCCCGGCCTAGCGTACCATCCGAGAAGAAACTTGCTTGTGCCCTCAGCCATTAGCAAACCCGATTTGCATGGTGGGCAGCGAGCCGACGGACGGATTGAGTCGGACTGGTAAATTAGACGGGGGAGCTTTTTCGGCCGACGTGGACACCCCGAGATGCAGCCTTTGATAAGGGCTTTATAGTATAGATAATGTGACGACTTTTCTATGCATGCATAATTATCTTCTCATTTTCCCTTAAAGCTCTTAGACCTGCATGTATCATGTATATGCGTATGTTGCTGGACATTGAATAAGTGTGTGGGACCGAAATCACATAATGACATAATTTTACCTTGGGTAAATATCTGAAAACCCTCTTTAGTTTCGGCAATTATCTAAACACCCCCTATAACTCGATTTACGTCTAAAGACCCCCTATAAGCTACCATGGTTGACTAATAACCCCCTTAGCCAGGTTTCCTTGCCATGTGTAATCGTGTTGCACTGGAATCTGCCTGTTATCGGTGCCCACGAAATAGAGGAGGGTGGCACCACCGGTGCCATCGGACCTGAGCCAGTGCAGCACTAAACAGGCGGGACCTAGCGTAGGGTGGTTTATGTCGGCGTATGACATCGCATCCCCATCTGACGTGGCTGACACGTGGTGAGGAAATTGGGCCAATGGGTTATTAGTCCACTGTAATATCTTCTAGGGGGTCTTTAGACGTAATTCAAGTAGTAAGGGGATTTTAGATAATTAGCTAAAACTAGGGGGGGTTTAGGTATTTAAAAAAATCGTTATAGCTTTACATTATTATTTTATGCGCGTTGCAACGGGATTCATAACAAGCCGAGACATACCCATCGATGGTATACAAGTATGTAAAGAAAGCACGATTTTATAAAAATCATCATTCCTAGGTCCTATGAATTTGATGTCTAAAATTCAATCAATCATCTCTCCACCATATAAACATAATTGAGTTTAAAAATTCTAAAAAGGTCTATTGTGATGTTGACAACAAAGTGATGGTATCGATGTTGTGGATGCACATCGTCGGTCAGAGGGGACGGCGGCCCGATGGCAGGAAGGGAGAAGACAATACCCATGCAAGAGCTGGAGAGAGATATTTTATCGGATGGCAGACCGTGGGTAATTTTAGTGACAATGAAATGAGATTTTATAGGATGACATAAGGTGGATGATTTTGGTGGTGGTGTAGGGGATTTTACGAGATGGCGTATAGTAGGACACTTTTAGTAAATTGTGACATCACTCACCACAAGACTAGCCAAGTGTCTATGCGCTACAATGGATTTCAAATACTATGCATCTTGTATGATTTCCTAATTGATGATATTTTAAATACATTCAATTATTTTTAAATATTATATAAGATTAATATAAAGATGTATGTGTAAATAGTAATGTAATTGCACCCATGGCCCGCCGTTTTGTCATGGATTAATTGTTTGCAGCATTTTGTCTAAGCACGTCTATAGGAGCACGGTGCGTACAAATTGTCTCTTTTTTTCCCGGCTTGGTGTAGCCTTATCAGTGCACTAAAAGAATGTTTTAGGTAGAGACCTAGTATAGAAAATGCACATGGATGAAATGCGTAATAGAATGTTTTAGGTAGAGACCTAGTATAGAAAATGCACATGGATGAAATGCGTAATAGGTTTGCATGCAAAATCAGTGTAAACACTAACACCAGATTACTAATGGAAGTCACAAAATTTAGTAAGGTAAATAGGTTTATACAAAAATGCAATTGGCCTTGCAAGGTCTTAGTACTCTATTTTCTGAAAAAAAAAATGAAAACGTGGAGATTTCTTGTTTCATCAATGTTTGCAAAACGCGAATAAATGCTCAATTCCAGCCTGACTAGTATGCCATGAGAGCAAAGAGAACAAATCTAAGATAAAATGTCAAGCAATCCATGTAAAGTATAGAACTTGGTACTGCTTCTCATTTGAAATGAACACACTTAGCAGAGCGATATCACCACCATAGGGCCATAGACACCCAAGCATACTGCCGTGCATGGTAGCTGCAAAAGGCCCCAAGTTTTAAGTTGTAACTTCTAACTGCCTCATTGTTCTTTCGAAAATGAGCTCTAATTGCCAACAGAGCTATGATCTAGTGACAAACTTATTCCGCACGATTACTTTTTTCATTTTTATTGATGCACACTTCTCTTTTTTAGAGTTTAAAAGAATACAACTACAAGTTGTTCTTTATAGGCTGATCTTTATTAACTGGCAGAATAGCATAAACCTACACTTATGCTGAGGTAAAACAACATCTCGCAAACTAAATCCCACCAAGATGCATAGCATACATCACCCTCCATACAAACATAAATTGTAACATCCTCATTTTTCAAAAATATTTAACTCATGCATCATGCATTTGCATATTTTATAAAATTATTTAAATTTTGAAATAATTAAAAATGAGTATGTTCCATTTCTAGAAAAGTTTTTAATACTAAATTATAATAAAATTATTTTTATATTCTCGACATAACTAAAAATGGTTATTTAAAGAATAAATAAGTTTAGTAAATTGTAATAAAATATTTTGTGTCTCTAAAATAAACTAACTAAATGGCTAATTTGGTTAAGAATTAAATTGGTAAATTCAAAGAATTTGATAAATGTTAAAATTATATATGTATGCTCCTAATTCATAAAATTTTATAAATTTACTAATTTTCCAAATTTCATTCCTTTTTCCCATTCCTTTTTCTTTCTTTCCCTCTTTCCTTTTAGCTTCTTCTTCCCTCCTTCTTTCTTCTCCCTGGCTAATCACCCCTTCCTCCCTTCTCCCACTCGGACAAGGAAGCTTCCCCACAAGGGAAACCGACCCATCCCCTTCCAAAGCTTTATTTGGAAGAGGGGGATCCCTTTCCTTCCTCTAGACCGATTCTAGGTCGGCGCCGCTGTCCCACACCCCTATTTAAGCAGCTGCCGCCGCCCCTCTCGCCCTCTCACTGCCCCGACGCAAAATTCCCTGCGTGTAAGTCATCGCCGTCCCTCCCATTCGGTGACGATCTTCCCCGATGTGCCCCTAACCCGTTTTGCCCCTCGCTTTTAGGCTATCGTCGCCGGAGCCATTAAATTGAGTCGCTAGAGTCGAACTGTCGCCGTCGCCGTTGCATCAGTATCGCCGTCGATTCGTTGCTGCCTCTCGGTAATCTCTCTCCCTCCTGACTCCCTTAGCTTCCTTAAGAGTAGAGCAACCCGTTCTAGGGGCCCTTAAGGCCCTATTGGTCGCTAGCGAGCGCCGCCGCCATGCATCCTTTCTCCTCTCGACTGTCGTCGTCGCGCCGCCAAACCCGTGCGCAATCCCTCGCGGTGGCATGCCCTTCAGCATCACTGTGGCCTCGTGAAGCTGCTGGACCACGCCACCTCCCCAGATTCATTGCCGTTTAGCCAGAGCATCACGCACCGCCACCGCTAAGGTTGTCGTCACTGATTTCCCGGTGGGCCGATCCTACCAGGAGGGACGTCGTGCCGGGCCGATCTGTAACAGCCCAAATTTAGACCTAGAAACTATGGATGCATATAGTTATCTTTTGCTTCCTTGTATTAGGTAAAATTTGAAATTCTCCTCATCTGACTATATTGGATGGTGTAATAACCCAAATAATTTTCATCCACCCTAAAAATAATGCTAATAGAAACTTAGACCTTAACTTGGCTGGTAAAGAATTTTCCTAATTTCCTTCCCAAATAAACAAAACCCAAATATAATCACCGTTAAACCTGTAATTTCCATTGAAAATCACCGTTAAATACCCCAATCTAACTTTGAGGCAAAATGGGTTCCCCTCAATTGGCCCAACCCATTTTTGGGCCTGGCCTACCTAGTCGGCCCAACTAGACCCTCGGCCTAGCCCTTTTTTCTTCCTAGCCCAGTCAGCCGGGCAACACCCCTGGCTCAGCTCCAGCTCCCTCTCTCCCGGCTCTTCTCTCTTGCTCTCTCCTTCCTGGCTCCTCTCTCCTCACGGCTCTGTCACCACGCCTCCGTGCGCCCCATGGACTGGCGGTCCGTATGCCACCTCCCTGTGCGCCGTGCTGGCAGGCAAGCTCTGCCGCACCCCTCTCCGTTGCATTCCTTTCCTACTCACGCCGTCGCATGGCCCACATTCCCTGCGGCTCTACGCCGACCTCATGCGGGCACTGGCTGCCGCTTGCGCCACACCTACCCGACGCCGTTGTCGTCCCGTCCCTGCCTGACCGTCCGACCTATCCCCCTCATGCATTGAAGCAGCTCGCCACTCACGGCCACGCTGCCGTGAACACTGCCTCGCCCTCGCGCTGCACCTCTAGCATGCCACTGCCACCATTGTCCTTACTCGCCCGGCCGTATCCCTGCCCCTCTCAACCTTCTTCGGATTCTCCTCCACTCCCCGAGTGAACCCCGGACCTATAAAGCCCTTACTGAAGCCGTATCTCGTTTTCTCCCTTTCGGCCTCCTCGCCACCCGTACAACCAGCACACAAATTTGCCCTCGCCCATCGCTCCCGCGTCTAGAGCTTGGACCCTCACCCTACTAGGTCCCAGACCTCCATTGTCCTCCAAGCAATCGGCTGGGGAACGGACGTAGCTCCCGGAATTAGAACTTTCCTCCCCGTCGGCGTTCAGTCCCCCGATTTACCTCCTTTTCGATTTCTCCCTCTTCGGTGAGCATTTTTCCAATTCCTTGCACCCAAAGCATCGCCAAAAGCATCACTAATATTTCCCCTCAACTAATTTTACAAGATCATCACTGGAGTTCCCTCGCCGCGACGACCCCGATCCCCTGCCGCCTACCTCATCGTCGACCTCCAACCTCGGCCCTCTCTTGCCACGATTCCTCGCTCAGTAAGCACCTCTTGGACCCCCTGATGCTCACCCATGCCTTAGTTAAGACCGAGTCGCCATGGCCGCAAGATCTCATAACTCCCCGCCGCCTCCGCCAACGTCGCCACCGATAGAGCTCATCGCCGGCAAATTCCCGGACAGCACATCCTAGCTAGAGTACCCAGGAACCCGTTCCAAGCATAAGCCATGCCACACCAGCCCTACAACACCGCCGAACTAGCGCCGGAGCTCGGCCGGGTTGCCGCGTGGGCATGGTTCACATTTACTGTTAACCATGCCACTGACATGCAGGCCCCGTATCTTGGAGGGTATCATTTTCAAACCCCCCGCACGTGAGACACCGCTGTCTCTGACAGGTGGGCCCTGGACCCACCCGTCAGGTTAAGTGGAAGCGTGTTTAGGTATTACGCCTTAGCTATGGGACTGAGCCTTAATGGACCAGTCAGTTACTGTTCCCATGGATTTCCTAGCTTTTATCCAATTAAGAAATTCTAGAAAATGAAAATGAATTATTGGAATTAGTTAGACTACCCCATTAATAATAGAAAAATTTTGGTAAATACTTGGTGACCTGTTAGATTTATTAAAAATATCAAGGTAAGCAATATAATAAATTTATACCACTGTTTAAGTTAGTAGATCTATTTTTAGGATTTTTCCTTAAGAGACAAACCTGAAAAGGAATAATGATTAAGTAAAATAGTACATGACTTAATAAAAATCTAAGAACATTAGGGAAATATTTAGACAACCCATTGGATCTAATCAAATCAAATGTAGGCATATTAACCCTTTTTAGTCTCTGTATAATTTAGGAAAATCCTCCCAAAAGACATTTAAATTTAGTTTTCCACATTAATAAATTAGTTATTGAATTCCCAAAATCATGAAAAAATTCCAGTGAAGCATAAGTATGATTTAGAAATTTTAGAAATTATTTGCACAATTTTTAGGTCAATATTACTCTCTAGACGATTAAAGTAAGCCTATTTACCATTTCCCTTAAATATTAATAAACAGAAACTGAATTTATTTTATTTTAAATATTAAATGAATACAATTAAATCTAAAATTTTTATAGAAACCTAGTGAACATTAGAGAGATTATTAAAACCATGAAACTTGGTATAGCTTGATAATTATACCTAAATTGCCTACCCCTCTTTTAGGAAATTATTTTTATTATTAAATTAAATTCAGTTAACTAAACCAATGTAATAGCAAGCTAATATTTTTTGGATATTCTATATTATGGGGATTACAATTCAGGTATATATTGCATCATCATCATCATCATCATACATTCACTAGCATTCACACCACCGTTGTTTATTCATAGGAATATGAATATTAGTAGGCTCATGGAACTTCCTTGAAATTTAGGATAAGACTTTAACCTTCCTTCTTTCAATCTGAATCCCTCAGTTAAACATCAGTCCCCGATCGCTAGACTAAGCGCATTGCATTTCATGCATCATGCCTTCTTATTGCACTTCAGTATTTTATTCATTGCTCTTTGAACTCGTTCCGTTATTAGATGCTGAGGAGCCCGAGGACCTACTTGCATCTTAATAGAATTAACCTGCAAATAGCTCATGGTCATGGTGCCGCACGAGGCTAAGGTGCCGACACAAAAAATAACCGGGGTTGTGGTCGAGGCCATGGCAACCTGCCACCGTTACCAGCTGGTAACCCAACCATGGCGCAAGTCATGGTATATCAAGCACAAATGTTAGGAGCCATACTAGAAAACCAGCAAGCTGGATAGCAGTGACAAGGATCCAAATTGGTTGAGTTCATGAGGACCAAACCCCCAACCTTTACCTATGCCGCCGAACCCGCTAATGCAGAAGACTAGCTCAGGACTGTTGCCAGGAAGCTAGCATTGGTTCGCTATCCTGAAGAGGACATGGTGTTGTTTGCCTCACAACTGTTGGAAGGACCCACAGAAGTTTGGTGGGAAAACTATCTAGCCACTCGTTTAGAAGCTACAGAGGAAGAAGATGAAGAGGCTGAAGATGAAGTAGAAGCCGGACAAGAAGATGGTGACAATGCCGACGATAGCGGAGACAACACCGCCGAAAAGCAACATGACGTTCTGAACCTATGGACGTCCGCTCGGAACATTCCTTGGGTCGAATTTGACAAAGCATTTCGAGAAAATTTTATTCCTCGTGGTGTGCTCCGTATAAAGAAATAAGAATTCCGCAATCTGCGACAAGGAGGCATGTCAGTCACGGAATACTTGACCAAATTCAACCAGCTGGCGTGATACGCTTAGTAAGATATTGTGGACGAGGAAGAAAAAGTGGAAAGGTTCCTAGAGGGGTGGCCCTAACTTACCGATCGAGGCTCATTCTCCATGACCACCCTGACATTCACCACTTGGTAAACAAGGCTCTTATTTTAGAGAAAGAGATAAAGGGAGAGGAAGCCAGCGGCAAACGTAAGCTGGAGGCCCGTTCCGCGCAAAGTCTCAGTTGCACAGGACCCTACCATCCTCCCTACCAGTCCAGGCCTCCTCCGCCAAGATCCCAATACTACCCCAATCAAACCTACTAGGCAAGCGGAAGCTGACCTGCCCCACCTGCAAAGGAGCCAGCACCACCTCCTGCGAGTTTCCTATGCTTTAGATGCCACCAATCTGGGCATTTCGCCAATACTTGCCTGATAAGGAATGTCCCTCAGCCGCGATTCGATATCATCCCGCCTCACGGCCAACCCTTGGGCAGTCGTGGAAGGGGATCGCCCACCAGTCCGCCTGCCCAAGATCTTAAAGAGGACGGCTCAATCATCTATCCACTGAAGAAGCCGAGGATACCCCTGGAGTTATAATGGGTACGTTCAGAATCTATCACAACCCTGCTCAAGTACTCTTTGATTCTGGAGCATCTCATTCATTCATATATCTAAGGATTATGTGGATAGATATGAACAACAAACCTTTCCCCTAGATAAGCCCCTGATTATAAAATCACCCGGCAGAATCCTGAAAGCCACCAGGTCATGTAAATGGATAGAAATCTCTAAGGAGAGGGTAGGTTTCTAGTTCGACGTGGTGGTTATTCCCTGTATGGGGATAGACGTGATTATTGGAATGGATTGGTTAACATTCTATAAACAGGTATTAGATTGTGAGAAACGAGAAGTGAGATTAGTCAGACCACCGAGGGATGATGCCGTTTGGAAGGTTGATGCCCCGTTCAGATGGGGAAGAGCCATATGGTTTCTAAGAGAAGATGACCTCGCCAAGGTGCTGGTATTTAAGGAATATCTAGATGTATTCCCAGAAGACCTACCCGAACTACCCTAGGATCGAGAAATGGAGCTCGCAATCGAGTTGGTACTGGACACGACAACCATCTACAAGACCTATTTCAAAATGAATCCTATAGAGTTGGCTGAACTTAAGAAACAACTAGAAGAATTAATGAACAAGGGATTGGCCCGCCCTAGCTCATCCCCATGGGGATCACCAGCCATGTTTATGGATAAAAAGAATGGAAGTCGTCGGCTGGTAATAGATTACCAAGCTCTCAATGCGGTTACAATATAAAACAAGTACCTCTTGCCTAGAATAGATGACCTGTTTGACCAACTTCGAGGAGCCAAGCGCTTTTCCAAAATTGACCTTTTGGTCTAGTTATCACCAAGTCAAGGTCAAAAAGGAAGACATACCCAAGACAGCTTTCACCACTAGGTATGGGCTATATGAATTCTTGGTTATGTCCTTCGGACTCACCAATGCCCTAGCCCACTTCATGAATATGATGAACATGATCCTAATGGAATATTAGGACCAGTTCGCCGTGGTATTCATAGATGATATTTTGGTTTACTCCAAGGACGATGCGGAGCATAAGAGACACTTTAGATAGGTCTCCGATGTTGACCACACCACGGCCCGGGGAAGCCTTGTTGCTGTATTTGCAGCCACACCCCAAGCCGTGAGTGCTGTCTTGACCATGGAAAGGGAGGGCATCTAGCGACCAATCTACTACGTGAGTGAGGTGCTCCACGGACCAATGGAGTGCTACCTAGAGGTCCAAAAGCTTTTCTATACCTTACTCATGTCCTCCAAGAAGTTAAGACACTACTTTCAAGCACACCAAGTCGTGGTCCCCACTAGCTTCCTGCTGGGGGAGATCCTCAAAAACCCTGACGCTAGTGGTCGGATTGCTAAGTGGGCGATGGAAATGGCTGAATTCGATATCCAGTTCTCAACTTGCACGGCAATCAAGTCCCAAGTCCTAGCTGATTTCGTGGTGGAAAGGATTTGCCCGAAGCTGCCCGCTGCGGGCGCCGGGCAACTTGAGCACGAACATTGGACCATGCATTTTGACGGCTCGCGCTCTTTCGAACGCTCGAGGGCTGGGGTCGCTCTCGTTTTCCCTAAGGGAGATCAACTCCAGTACATCATACAATTCCACTTCTCGGTGACCAACAATGTCGCGATGTGTGAAGGCCTCTTGGGCGGGCTCCGGGCATGCAAATCGCTCAGGGTCCAGTGATTAATGTTGAAAGGGGATTCGCTATTGGTCATTAACCAGGTCAACAAGGAGTTTCATTGTTTTGACGACTCACTGGCGCTGTACCTAGTTAAGGTGAGGAAGTTGGAAAGGTACTTTAAGAACTTCGAAGTGCTTTACGTGCCTAGGAAGGAAAATACCCTAGCCGACTAACTATCCAAGTATGGGTCCTCACAAGAATCCGCTCATGCAGGCGTGCTCACTAAGCACTTGTATAAGCCCTCCATTACGTCTCTGGATGAGGCAACTGAGACGAGCAGTGACGTCTCACTCTTTGAGCAGGGTGCGGACTGGACAACACCATTTGCTCGGTACCTGGCACATGTGACACTGCCTGAGGATGAAGCTGAGTGCTCCTAGCTTATAAGGTGAGCCTCCCCATACAGGCTTGTGGAGGAGGTCCTTTACCACCAAGGCGGGCTTGCAATCCTTTCCAAGTGCATTACCCAAGAAGAAGGAGTCTATCTCCTAAAGGATATACACCGAGGGATCTGTGGCCTCTATTCTTCCTTCAGAAACTTGGTCAGCGAGGCCTTCCATATGGGCTACTATTGGCCCACTACGTTGGCTGACGCCCGGTGCATCGTGCCGACATGCAAAGCTTGCCAATTCCATGCCCGGAAGGCACACTTACCCGCTCAAGCGCTGCAAACGATTCCTCTCTCTTGGCCATTCTTGACGTGGGGGATTGATATCCTTGGTTCGTTTCCTCGAGCTCGAAAAGGTTGCAAGCACCTAATTATTGCTACCGACACATTCACCAAATGGATCGAGGCCAAGCCGGTGTCGGCCATCACAGCACAAGCAACCAAACGCTTTTTCCATAATAACATGGTCACAAGGTTTGGAATTTCCCACCGTTTGATCACGGACAACAGAACTCAATTCACAAGTGAATTGTTCTAGGAGTATTGCGAGCACATTGGCACCAAGGTTTGCTTCGCGTCTGTGGCACACCCATAGAGCAACGGGGCTGCCGAACGCGCTAACGAGCAAATTGTCCAAGGCATCAAGAAGAGGGTGTTTGACCAGTTAAGCAACCTCGGCCAAGCATGGGTGGACGAGCTCCTCTCCGTCATTTGGTTGGTTCACACCACGACTAGCCGAGCCATAGGAGAAGCCCCTTTTTAGCTCATGTACGGTGCAGAGGCCATTTTTCCCGCTGAAATAACGCAAGGCTCTCCGTGAGTCAGTTCAGTTGATAAAATCGACCAAGGGCCTGAACGGCTACTCGACCTCGACCTCCTTGAATGCTGCCACGAGCAAGCCTAAATTCACTCGGCATCCTACCTGCAGGCTCTACGCAGGCACGCGGCTAAGTCAATGCGGCCAAGGAGCTTGCAAGTTGACGACCTCGTCCTGCGTCACGTTTAGGACTTATCTAAAACTAACAAGCTAACTCCCCATTGGGAGGGTCTATACATGGTCGTTTCGACAACACGCCCGGGGGCTGTACGCCTCGCCATGGAGGACAGGCGAGTCCTAACCAGCACGTCAAACATTGACCAGCTTCAAAGTTCTACGTATAGGTTCTTTTCCTATTTTTCTTTAGCGCTTTTATTTTCCAAAAGGCCGGCCCAAGCTACATTGTTAGTACAACCAAGGCTAGTGAATGTAGTTTGGGATCCTGAGCCCGTTTCTCACATGTCCTTTGCATTTGGTTACACTTCTTGTTGCCCGGGCATTCGCTCTCTTATTAGCACTTGCCCGGCGTGCGATAACCCTTGCGTGCCTAACACTTGCGCTGTGTAACTAAGAGGCTGTTCTTTTCAGCTTATCTTATTTGCTTATTTGACTTATCTCATAACTTCGAGAATTTCCCAAGCTGGCCTCGAGAGCCAGGTGCCCTTTGTGTTTAGGGTTTGGGGAGCTTTTAAACACGTCTACGAGATAAAAATACAGATTCAAAAATTAATAAAAAAAAGTAAGATAAGTCAAATAAGTCACATCTTATCTGATTTATTTGACTAATTTACGTGTCTTATTTGACTTATCTTAATTTTTTTATTAATTTTTAAATTTTTTATCTCTTAGGTGTGTCTAAAAGCTCCCTAAACCCTAAACATAAAGGCCACCCGACTCTCGAGACCACATCAGAAAATTCTCGAAGTTATGAGATAAGTCAAATAAGCAAATAAGATAAACTGAAAAGAACAGCCCCTAAGACAACCATCCCTTGAGAGTCTTGCACCTATAAGCCGATCCTCATCACACGGGCAACTCTCTCGACCGGTTCGAGGGTTCGGTGAAGGTTACATTTGCAACACAGTACGGGCAGCCTGCAGTGCTTGTATCACACATCTACTCCTTTCCTGTGTCTGTACCTAGGCTCGCAACTTAGGTGCCCGAGCGTGAACACAGCGGGGGCTAGGATGGGGAGCACTCTACCGTGTTTTCTAAAATTTGAGTTTTAGACATCTTTGTTGTCTTGTGTGCCTTGGTTTGTGCCTTGTGTGTTTTGGTTCTTTGTTTTTACAAGATTGAACGTGAGACATGAAGGAAACATCACATTCATTCAAAATACTTTAAAAGCATTTGTACATGGTAGAGGAGTTACAGGCGGGCCTAATCTACTAGTCTTCAAAAGTTGAGAGCCTCTCCCTCAGCTTATTGAGCTCATCTTCGAGCTCCAAGACCTTCCTTTGCGCAGCTCGACCCTTGGCGGCATCTTCGTGCAACCGCTTTATCTCCTCCTATCTCTCCTTGTGGCGCTCGGTCAGTGTTGTGACCTTCGCCTCGAGTGCCTCCACCGCAGCAACCTTGACCTTCAGGGCCTCCACTTCCTCGTCCAGTGCGGCCACCTTCTCCTACAAGGCCATTGACCTGGCGCGCTTGGCCTCAAGTTTGGGCCTGACCCGGGCAGCCTCTTCAATGTGTTCCTTGGCCGCTGAGTGCTGAGCATGGAGGATTTCTTGCCTAGTATTGATGCCGGCCAGCTTGGAGCGCAGGTCATCCAGCTCCTTGTCCTTCTCGACTTCCCGAGAAGGAACTCGGACTCCAAGCGGACCATCTCTGTGTCATCTTCCACGGTGGCCTTGATCAGCTGCAGCACGTAAGGTAACTTGTTAGTTGTGTTCATTTTATGCTGACTTAGCTTGTAGTAGGTTAAGTTCCTACCGTGGCCGTGCACACCGCCATGCGTTGCTTGAAGTCGTCCAAGCCGCTCCCCTCTTGAAGGAGCCTATACAACTCCAGGATCCTTGTCGCAGCTCCATCCCGCAACGCACACATCTCCTTCGCAACCCTGAAAGTCAGCTCGGCCGTGTGCAGCTGCAAAGACGGGCTCCTTGGCACATCCTTCACCGGGGAAGAAGTTCCCGGTAAGGCCTATGTCGGGGGAAGACTTCCAGGTGCGCCCTTCGCCGCGAAGAGCTGCCAACGAGCCAAGTGGCCTTGGCTCTGCCCGACTCGGCTCCTCCCACCTTGCCCGGGAGGGCTTCTTCCTCCTGGAGCTCCACTGCGTGGCCCAGGAAAGCTGCTTCTTCCCGAGCATCCTTCTTCTCCTTCTCTTGTACCCCGGGCTCCATCGTGCCAAGGAATGGGGGCGGCATGTCTTCCGACTTGACGGAGTACTGCTCATGCGGCGGCTCATCGTTGTCAAATCCTTCGGAGTCCGACTTCGCCATGATCTTGTCAGCCATTTCCTCCAGGAGGTCTGAGACGACATAGTCCAGAAGCTTGTTAATTTCTTCCCGGATCCGGCGTTCTCACGCTGGAGGGGGAAGGTGTTAGAATGTTGAAGCCTACCTTTTGGTTGCGAGTGTTTCAGGGATGTACCTTCCTCTCAAGATTCCTCCGCTGTGGTCTTGCCTAGCGACGTGGCAGCTGGCAGGGCAGTGTCTCCATTTGCCTCGTCATGGCCACCTCCCGTGGCAACTTCAGTCAATGCCGCGAGGCTGGTAGCCACCTACTCAGCGCGTCGGGCTGCCGCCTCGTACGTCTTTGTCATTTAGAGTCAACGTCTTCCATGTCGACCTCCTGGAACATGGCCGGGCTGGGGCCTTGGGCTTTTTCCCAACTGCCTTGCGCTTCTTGGGCGGGGGAGGGTGGTCACTGCCATCCTTCTTCTTCTTGCCCGAACTCTTCTCGGGCAACCTTTCCTTCCCGGCACCCTCCGGCTTGCCGGACGGGGAGCGGCCGAGTTACATCAGCATCTTCGTGTTCTGCCGCTCCAGTTCCAACTCCTCCTTCAGCCTTGCATTCTGCACCTATAGCAGACGCAAGCGCTAGTCCTCCTGAGCTTGATCCGCTAGCTGGTACAAAAGCACCACTTACCTCGACGCGGTCTTGGTACTCCAAATGACACCTCACCGGTGGATCCCGGGTTGGGGCCGTTGCCCGGATCGGAGCCGCTGCCTAGGCTGGCGCAACGAGGAGCGCCGCATCTGCTGCGGTTTGCTTCCTCGACCAGCACGGTGATCGCCGGGTTGGTGGTCTAGCACCGACGACGGGGGACGGCCCGCGTCTCCGGCGTGCAGACTTCTTCGCTGTTCATTGGCCCCCTTCTCTGTCTCTTCCGAAGCGGTCGCATCCAGCTCTGCCATTGTGCTCTCAATCATGTTATTCTCCTGCCCGGTCAAAGAGAAAAAAAAGGAGACGTGAGCAAAAGCGTGTTGCCCGGACTTACGCGTTTCAAATTTTAGCGACTTATGTGCTCGGAGCACTCTAGGACATTCTGGGGACACTCCTCCAGTTCCCAGGCCTCATGGTCCTTGGAGTCCTTGCGTCGTGGCACTCCAAACAACTAGGAGACGTGCTCCTTGACCCACCTGGCAGGAGGATCTGCAGGGGAAAAACAAGTGTGAACCAGGAAAGAAAAAGAATGAATTGAAGCGGTCGAAGGGCCGAGTTTTTGGATTTTACCTGCGTTGTCATGATGGACGTAGGTGAAGTCTTGCCACTCGTCGACTTCGTAGAAGGGATGATCCCTCCATTGCAAGGGGCTGATCTGGTGCGCGACGTAGTCCCCTGCGATTTTCTTCCTGGTCAGGCCCAACTTCACCAGCGTTACTATCTAATTGATGAAGATCTTCTATTATGGTTGGGCCTCGGGGCACGGCGGGGCTTTCCCTTTCTCTGGAATGGTGCCAAGGAAGGCGAGTGCATTTCCTAGGCCCATCCTAGCATAGAACCACCTGTTCGCCCACCCCAAGATAGAGTCCTTGAGGTGGAACCCGGGGTAAGCGAGTGGGGCGCTAGTGCGCAGACGAAAGTACACACACCCTACGGGCTGATCCGAGTGGCGGAAGATCCCGTAGTACTGCAAGAATAGGCTTGCTGTCGACAGCGTGCCCAGAAAACCTTCACACAAATGTGTGAAGATGGACATCATTAGGAAAGAGTTCGGGTGGAGGTTGATTGCCTCTACTTCACATTGAGCCAATAGTGACTCCACGAACTCGCTCTCGGGCTCCCGCAGCCCATTAATGGCATAAAGTTCTCAAGATATGAACTCATTGTCGCTAGGCTATGGGTGCGGGTTGTCCTTGGGATGGCACCACATCCTAGGGTCGAGATGGCCTTGCTGCTCCATCTCCTAGAGATGATCCAGTGAAATTTGAGTCCTCCCCAAGATTGCCATGGGCTCTGGCGAGGGATAGAAGTGGATTCGACGCTTAGGGACTTTTGGCTCTAGAGATGGTGGCACGGATGAGAAGAGAGCGAGAAAGCAGAGTATGGAAGATTAAGAGTTTTCAGCGCGGAAAAGTGAAAGTGGGAGATCTTTGCCTCCCGTGCCTATTTATAGGCGTGGAGCGGTTTAGAGTGTGGTTTAAGGCACAAAACGAGTAAAAACCGCCGCATGACACGTGCCGGTAAGGTTTTCGAAAATTGCCCCTATTACTGAGCGTCATGTCTAACGGCTAATAAATCCTGATTTTTGACCGTTGGTAAAAACCGCTGCTGGTGCTTGTTGCCTGCCACGCAGTAAGGAACTTGCCCGATCGAATTGTCGCCTGGTCCGGAGGTAGCCCTTGCCCGGCCTGGGCACTACATGCTTAGCAACATAACGATTGCCCGGCTCTTGCCTATGAGGGTCTGAATGCAGCAGCAGAACTATGCTGCCAAAACCAATTCCCCTTTTTTGGTTTAAAAGCCACAAAAGGAAGGCCCTGCCAAGTAGTTTTATGCTTGAGCCTGGGAGGCTAGCTATCGAGGATTGGCTTACGGCTCATGGACCTTAGCTAGTCCTAGCAGCTCCATAAATCAACAAATGCCTTGAATGTGGTCCCTAAGACAGCCCAGTTCAGACAGAACCGTTGCCCGAAGTGGCCTTGCCAAGGGTGAGACTAGGTGCTGCCCGTCTGGGGGTTGCCTGGCTCACCCTCATGTCGGCATCATGGCATGCTCGGGCTAGGGAACGTCGTAATGGCTAGGGGTCTTACTTGTCCGGGCACCGACTTAACAGATTGGCGCGATAGAATGTGCCACATGGCCATGTTTCCCACAATGTGGAGGCCATTGCCCACGAATCGTGCGAGGTGTGCAACGGACTCATGTGCAGCGTGTCAACGGTTTCTTCGTCCACGATGCGTGCAACTGCTTCCCAAGATTTCAAAGCCAGCGGTTAGGGGTAGGCCTATATATATACCCGTTTTTTCAATCATAGAAAACGATCGCAGGAACATACACTATAACCGAAAACAACAGATTGAAGAACTCCTTGCGCCCTGAAATACATACACGCTGGAATAGGGCTATTATACTTCCTCGGAGGCCTGAACCAGGATAAACTCCTTGTGTCTTGCTCGTTTCTAGCTCATGTACGCCAAGAGTCCTCGACATCTCAGAATTCCACGCTTCGACAAAAAAAGACTTTCTGATCCCTCAATCGAGAAATGAACTCGACGGGAAATCCGGTTCCCAATCGTCGACAGAAACAATTATTAATAATTATTAGAGTAGCGATCTTATGATCAAATCTTACATTTAATTGCTTTATAGGCTAAATATTTAATAAAGAGCAGCGAAAAATGGAGTATCTTTGGTATAGCCAATCCATATGCCCACAGACAATCAACTAAGGTAGCGTAACCTAGTACTCGCTCCATCATAGAACTTCTCATCAAATGATAACTTTTCTCGGCATGTTCTTAGTCCTGCTCATTGGAATAAACAGTCCACAAATAAGATTTGCAAGAATGACTATAGATGTATACTCAGCAAATTGCACATAGTGAAATAATGCATCTTTATCACTACATACAAGCTTACTACAAAGGATAGGTTATATGGTTATTTTGCAGTAATCAACATTTAGCAAAGATGTAATAAGATAATAGATTGAAAGATAAGTAAGTAAAATATTTGATAAACAACATTTGATCTATAGGCAATGGCACATAGCGTGATACTAGCCACTATTACAAAAACCTTCATAAGAGACACCTCATCTGAGACGGTTCTCGAATTTAAGACAAAAACCGTCTCTAATGGTGGGTGGAGAAATTAGAAAATAGCTATTTGACATGGTTTAATAGAAAAAACCATCTCAGATAATTTCTAATAACACTAGCCATCTCTGTTAAAACTTTTCAGATATGGTCTTTAGTTGAAACCATCTCTAATAGTTTTAGAGACGACGGGAAACATAGACCATCTCTGATGTATGTCACTATGAGAAACGATTTTTGTATTGAATCGCCTCTGATAACTTCCGAGACGGTTGTCCCTAAAACCGTGGGGCGGATGGTCTGATCCAAACTTTGATTTTTCTAGTTTGCTACTGGACCTCCAACCTAGTGGACCGTAGGGGCGGACAATCCGGGCCAAACTTGCATTTTGAAATTCAAAATTGACTCAACCACTAACTCAAACACCTGATCATGTTGGCAATCACTCATCACATAGTTTCTCAGAGGAGCAAGTCATCCGAAGGAGTACAAGCATGCTCTCCTGGTCTAGAATTCCCAGCTATTATCGACACATAAGTATGTGAAGAGCCTCCATTTGCCATGAAAATTATGGGTTGTTGGAATGAGGTATACATGATGAGCTTGCTGAGTTTATAGACAAGCAGAGTGCCTGACTTGTTGCGTGAAATTTGCATTGCCTCGGATGTTCCATGTAGCATGGTTAGATGGAAGTGAGTGTGCAACTAGCTTTGGATCAAATTGATGGCTCGCACAGCTTTACACAAGAGTGATCGGATGGGCAGCTTTAAACAAAATTGACATCTCGTGAAGCTTTGAACAAAGAGTGACTATATGCAGGTTTTGATATTAGTGATCCTAAGAATTGCCATTTATTGCCGTAGATATATATAGGCTTTCTATTGCTCGACCGTTGAGCGATAGGAGACCACATCGCCACCTCGCCCAACTATTTCCAGCCACCTCAGCCTCCCTGGCCAGGGTGGCAAGCCACATAGTTTCCAGTTCTGTCGCCTGCGGGAGGGTTTAATCCTACCCGCAATAAAAATAATACATACGTCTATTTTTTTCAAAATAATGATGTTATTTTTTTAAATGGAAAAAATACAAGTTCCTCTCTTGTGCACTATCTTATTGGGCCGGTTGGGCCTTTGATCCAGCCATAGCACCATCAGCACCGGCCCATCAATAGCAGTCGCGGTCACAGACTCGCAGTTGGTGCTGGGATCCCCGGCCGCATCTGCACGTGCGTGCCCGGTGTTTGCGCGTCAGGGCAAGAAGATCGTGCGCTAGACAACAATTCTCAAGCAAGCAGTTTAAGGATGCTCTCATTTGTTAATTTGGTCTTGTGTTTCACCGTGCCACAATTTTCTTGTTAAAAAGTCTATGACATACTGTAATTGTGGCAGTGAACACCGGCTTCTGCTTGGTTTAATTGTGATGCATGTCTGGTCCGCCCTGGCTGCTACGTACCTTCAGTTTCCTCAGATTGGATCGGCATCTTGTGTTGCTTTGTTCCAGACTTGTTCTTTGCACACCGTCGGCACCCGTTTCACACTGCCAAGATTTGCATGCGCGGTGAGAGCGACCTGACGCCTAACCGACGAATGACCTTGGTGTATGCATAGACACCTCATGAACGGGTCAAGCTACCCCTTGATAGCAAGGAGCTTTCCTACTGCATGCGGTGCACCGCATGAGCACAACGCCGCGCTGTTGTGGTGTGAAAGCTTCAAGATTCTATAATGAGCTTTTTTACGGTTCTTGAGGAGGTACCGAAAGATATCATAATTTCTATAAATTATAGTACCTCCTCAGTGTTAAGATATCAGGAGATACCATAAATTAATACTAAAATTTGTGGTACTTTCCCGTACTCAATACCCTTGACTATAAAAAATCCCTTCCGTAATAGAGAGATAAATCGGCTTGTCATTTAAACAGTTAAGCTTGAATACTGGCTAGTATAGATCTCGTAACCAATTAATTAATTAGCAATTACCCAAAAAGAGCACTGTTTCCGTTTGATACCTAGATATCGTAATGGTAGACCAGCATAGTAGTTATACGTACGTACACGTGTTGGCAGCAGGCCCATGGGAGTTGAATTGTAACATAATAATAGCTCGTTTCTCACGTGGTTAATAATTAAATAGACGTTAACGCAGTACTGTGGGATAATAGCTCTGCGCAGGCCGAAAGGGCGAAATAAAAAGGCAGCTTTGTTGGCCGTCAAATGGGGCCGTAGAGACATATAGGTCGATGAGAAGCAAATCGCGTTTCGCTTTACTTCACTGTATGTGCTCCAGCTAGCGTCCAGTGAACTTATCCGGTTCATTTTCCATCGCTCTTGTTCCTGATCCTTCCTTCCTTCTTCTTCTTACGCTGGCGCTTTGACCTGGTAGCTGCTGCTGGCTGCCAGTCCATCAGCTCACCAAACACCGATCGATTAGCGCTAAGTTGGGCACCTTTCAGCTGTGTTCACACATAAGGATGGAATCTTGCAATTAATTTTTACTTCTGTTTCAGCTCTTCCAGACTCCTTGCGCCTTTAAACAAACACGTGTCCACTAAACTTCAGTGGAAAGCCAGTCTACAGAGGGCGGAAGGTGAAGCTAGCATTGAACCATTCTCCGAGCATCCTTAGGAGCTCCTGCAAAATACTATTCATTTAACTTTTTATAGATAGGAAAGCATATGTTTGGGAATATAGTATAAAGTATGAAAAATTTTGAGAAGAAGGAAATCTTTTGGGTTATGGTGAATAATGTTATAGAGGAGCTACTGGGATGCTCCCATTGGCACACTTGGTTTTTGCTCCATGACTCTACCTCACGTTTGCTAGGCTAAAATTATCATATCCATAAGAGAAAAAACAATTTATTTGGCAGATACATCTCAGATTGATGATATAATATATAGGGCTAACCTCAACTGAGTGATAAGGTGCTAACTCGAAACAAGATCATTGAATCCAATGCGTGGGGCTGACATCAAAATGAGTGAAGCCACTATTCTATTAAAACCTTTTTCCTTTTTTATATTTGCAGAGTTCACCGTTCTCTCTCTGCTCCCTCACTACTGCCATTGGGAGGCCGCCACTGGAATGCTACTGTCGAGCCACCCTTAGGGCGTCGTCGTCGAGCTATCACTAGAGGTTCACCTCTCTCTCTCCTAGGTGTGACCATCACAAACTACAATCAGAAGAACCCGTCTTATTGTAGCCGACTTCAAAGGAGATTCTCTCAAAGAGAGAGGAGATAGACGATGGGAGAGAGTGGTGGCATCAGGATGTACTGTCGGGAGGAAGGGTCACTGCCATTAGGAGCTCCATTGCCTTCTTATCCAAATTGGGAGAGAGAGAGGGGGAGGAGGAGGAGGCTCGTGGAGGTGTTTGGATAGAAGGTTGACTGGCTAGCGGTATCGGGTGACCGCGATTAACGATGGAGGTGGCGGCTAGGATTGGGGAAATGGCTGATGTGCTGGGGATCGGGCAATGTGCAAAGAGAGAAGGGGAAGAGAGAGACAACACTACAGGGTTTTTTAAGAAAAAAAATTAAGTGCGTTGGAGGCTTCCTTCAATCTTGGTCACAACCCCACGTATGGGATCCAATGATCGTGCTTCCAGTTAGCACCTTACAACCCAAATGAGTTTTAATATTAGATATTTTGGCTAGATTAAGTATACACCAGTGATGTACATCTGGGTCATACATATTTGATGCAGGATTTTCTTAAGAGTAAGCTCTCTATTATATAAACGACTGTGACACGATGCAGTAGAGATTTCTCTATAACTTGTGCTGTAGAAGAAGCCATTCATAATGGAAGTAGCCATCAAGATTAGCAGGAAGGCCCGTGGCCGTGGGGCGATTTGTGGCGATCTACGTATTTATCTCAAGCTAATAACCATGCAAGGATATTAACCTGAGATAATTATATCGATCAAGATGCATTAATCCAAAAATCAAGCTAGGAGGATGACATTTGGATTATACATCACAACATAGTGTTACAGCAGAACAATAATTAGAGACTGAAATTTATTTATTACAACATTCAATCACGCAGGACTGACAGAGTTTAGTACAAATTAACACTACTGCATAAATACAACCCAAAAGTGACAGTCTTAATACAATACCAAACTTCACAGCAGGGTAGACAAGGCTACTAGATAACCAAAATACCCAATATCTCGGTGTCACCTATAGGAAAGCCATCTACTTGCTACCCTCGTATACATAGTAATCCTCTGGGTCCTACTCCCCCTCCTAGAAACCCTCGGTCCCTAAGGCAGCGAAGTACTCAACATGTGCCTCTCCATAGCTAGGATCTAACAAGGAAGTAAATACAAGAGTGAATACACAGTATTCAACAAACATTAATAGCAAGAATGCATAATGCAACAATCTGCAACCTTTTCAGAACTTATTATCTTAGCCAAAGCTGCTGTACACCCAATAAAATAATTTATTTAAAAAGTTCATTTCTTTTAGATTTTTAAACAACTACTATCACTCGAATATGAGATGAACTTAGCCACCGTAGTCCCTACTTCTAGAGACTAGCATGAATTCATGTTTTAACCCCGCGCGGGTTTGTGCCACTGTACCCATAGCCGTCCCAATTTGCTTTGGAACTGAGTGTTTATATCTAATCAGTGTGTTACATCTTCAACCCAGTGAGTTAGGAAGCCGTGGTGGTTCCAACCATCAAATCAGCTTCCAAACTAACTACTGATGCCCCTACCCTATGCGCGCAGCAAACATCACGACGTAATGTATCACCTGGTTGGTCATCAATCGATGCCTTCCCAATGGGTGGGAAACCTGTCCACGTAATCGCCACACTTCCCCTCCTAGTTATCTACATGGGTGGGAAACCTGTCCACGTAATCGCCACACTTCCCCTCCTAGTTATCTACATATGCAATATGGAGAATGTACATCCTTTTAGATTAACCTTCTCTGATTGCACCGCAAGACTGTGGTCGATACGTTATTCATATGGCTCAATGCCCAAGTGATAGGTTTTGACCTTATATTATATCATGTGCATGGCTCTACCATGCACGCTACTAGCTCTAAGTGATTCAATTACCTCTAATTGAACTCATTGCCTCCTTGCTTCCACTATTCACTACTACAGAAATGTATTTATGAGACGGTTATTTTGAGCTTTTTGAGATGGTTTCAATGCGTCTTAAATAAGTCGTGTAGTAAAAAGAGAATGTTTATTTGAGACGGTTATGAACCGTCTCATGTGAGTGAGTATATAAGATGATTTATGTATGGTACCATCTTATATGTCCTGTTATAGAAGTCACTTCCTTACTAAACCGTCTCAAGCGAGATTTTTGAAATACGATTTTAGGTGTAAATATTGGTGAAAAATAGGAAAAATATTTTTTTTGAATCAGAAACTACCACCTACCACCCATCTATGCACATTAACACAATTTATACATATAATACAAGCATTGTATATCCCATGACTTGAACCTAAGACTTATTGATTCTAATTTCACCCTTCTAACCATCCTACCTCACACCATGTTCTGATCATAATAGGATATGTATACCTTTTAACATTACTTTTGCGAATCTTTCAACAACATTTTAGACATGTAACTGACATCAAATAGAAAACCTTTCAACTACAAAATTATACACCTCATTGAAGCCTACAATTTCATATAATTTTTATTTTTGTACGACTTATGTAAATGTCTTAATCCGTGTTATGATTATTTAGACATCTATATTGCTTCAAATAAAAAAGATATCAACTACAAATTTGTAAATCCCCTCAAGAGCTACAATATACATATACAAATATAAAAATTATTTTTAGGATTTTGATTTTTTTAAAAATAATTCCAAAATGTCAAATTCAAAATTATAAAATAAAATTTTGATTTTTAGGAATTAAATTTTCTAATTTCATTTTTAAAAAATTTAAAATAGTTTTTGAAACTAAAATTTCTAGATTTTATTTTATTAATAAATAATAATTTTGAAATTCATTTTAGAAATTTAAAATCTAAAATTGATTTTAAAATAAAATTTTAAAATTCAAAAACCACCCTTTGAACCTAACTGCGTTGGTTTCACAGTTTTAGGTTAACTAAGTGAGTGGTTTTGATAGTTATAGACTTATGTGCAACAACGGGACAAGTTTAGGGACTAACAGTGCAATTTACTTTATTTTATATATATATATATATATATATATATATAGAGAGAGAGAGAGAGAGATTTGCTAGTGTGCTATAGATAGCACGGATCTCTCCGTGCTATCCACCGAGTTTGCAAATTCTGAGACCGAAATAGACGATCCGAACCGTCCATCTTGTTCATCTTAATGAAATCTTACTACACACCAAATTTCAAATTTTTTTGAATTTTTTACTATTTGTTTCATATTTTTGAAAACTGGACTTATTGGAGGGTCCACAGCTAATTAGATCAGCGTTTTTCAAAAATACGAAATAAATAGTGAAAAAATTATATATATATACACCATCGCATATGATGCTAGATTTAAAATAGTTGCTTTCTAAAATAGGAGTGTCGTCCTATTGATTTATCATAAAAAACATTTTGTCCTTTCAAATCGCCTTACATTACGTACACATTAACGACGCTAAAATGTAAGAAAATGACTCTTCTACTCTAACCTTTAATAAGTCGGATTTTAGTTTCAACCGTCACAAATGCATCAATCATATAAAACAGTTATGACTTGAAAAACGTCTTATTCCTTATATAAATCGGTTCTTAATTTCAACCGTCCTAAATGTATCAATCATATAAGACGGTTATGATTTGAAAACGTCATTTTTCTCATTTCTACCGCAATAAGAGACACTTCTAGTTTAAGAAGGCTGAAACTGTCTCAAATTATACGTCTTATATTACTCATTCTGTACTGATGATTCCAGATTCAGTTCAAGAAATCAATTTTAAATGCAAATACTAGTAGTCATAATATGGACAATATATTTTGTAACTAAAATACTCCAATCGAGTTATCAAAGAAAAGCTTGCCTTGAGCTAGATAATAGAACTCAGCTGCTTCTTCACTCTCTTGAGGATAAACCTCCGCTTGATTTAACACGCTTCCTGTAATCACATGTAATGCTAAAGTTTAGCTACAATTCACTGAATATACACCGGAGATGAATGCATTATTGCTCCCATTGCTCACTGTTGGTTCTCCAGATAATCTCCCATTGCTCATTGTTATCTTCTTGGTTTGTTTTCGAGAAAATGATGCATACATGCTCAGATCTGATTAGAGGTCATGGATGCATAGTATGCAGATATTTATGCAATAATAGGATTGAATATGTATGCATATAAACCCTAAATGCCAGATTTGGGACAAAATCCATGTGTATGTGAACATGGTTTTGAGGAAAAGCTCCGGTTGTGTGTTGTTGTTAAGGGATTCTTATTGTTTCTACCTCCTCTGCAGCTTCTAAATGCTGAGACGATCAGCCTCCTCCTTTGTGGGCCTGATCGCACAGCGGCGGTCATAGCTATGGTCGGTGGTGGATGTGGCTGGTTTTGAGAAGGAAGATGGGATGGTTTCCTCTCTTGATTTGTTAGGCTATCTCCAACAGAGTCTCGTCGCGGGACATGTTTCTGTCACAGAAGAAATATCGTTTCCTTTAACGTTCCAACAGATTTTCTTCGCCCTTTTTTTTGGGAAGAGATTCGTTTTTCTAGTCCTTTTAGAGAAGGATTCTCTCTTCTTTCTCTGTATTATTTTCTTGGAAGGGATGTCATTGGAGATGATGAAAAATAAAAAGAAAAAGAATGGAGAAGGAAACAAAATAAAGAGAAAATAGTTAAAGATGGTCTTAAGAGCACCTCCAGGAGAGGCTCCAAAGCACTGTGCGCTACACTGTGAGCACAGGAATGAAGACGCGGGGACGAAATGCGAGCTCCCAGGAGAGCCTCCATCGCTGGATTAGGGGATAGAGGCTCCGGCGCCGGCCTCCAAATTTGGAGATCGAGAGCACGGCCTCCATCGCGGGCCTCCTCGGCACCGGTGCCAACGGTTTCTCCCTCCCGCGCCCGCGAGGAAGCTCCTGCCGGCGGAGAGGTCCTGGTGGTTGGCGGCGTGGGCGATTGCGGTCAGGTTGGTGGTGGAGGGTCGGGCCAGTCGGAAGAGGTGGCGGCCGGAGAGGTACCAGTCGCGAGTGGGGCGGCTATTGGTTCATCGCCGGTTGCGTCGGCGGAGTCCTCGTCAGCGCCGCCTAGGAGGGGCTCCGTGACGACCAGGTTAGTGCTCCCTTGTGCCAAATCGAGTCGATTTTGTTTGATTTGGTGGCAGATCTGTGTGCCGTGCGTGCAAATGGCTGACAGGGAAGAAGATGTTGGGACGGGTCGGCATATGGGTGCACGGGGGGACGGGATGTTGGGGGTTTGGGCGGCGCGGGTAGATCTGACAGTTGGGCGGCGAACTGGTCCAATGGGAGGCGTAGGAGGCGCGGCGACCGCCGAGCAGGGTGGGCGGCGTATGGCCGGCGGCGAGGTAGTCGGGTGTTTGGAGTAGGGTCACGGCGAGCGGCTCGGGTGGGCGCCGTAGGTGGAGCAGCGAGGTAGTCCAGTGGCGGCCTAGACGGCCACGGCGACCTGGTCCACTGGCCGGCGCAGGACGCGTCAAGCTGCTCCAGTGGCCAGCTCCGGTAGCGGCGAGTCCTACAGGAAAGGTCCTCATTCATTTTTCTGCATTGCTAGACCCTCCTCTAATGATCTTGTTCGATCATTTAAGTGAAATGTGGCCAATCGAAATCTCATGGCAATGTAGATAGAATTGTTGTGATTATGACCCAAATTTGCACAGGCCATGCACCCCTATTTTGAACCTACATAATTGGAGATGGAAAGCTGAAATGAACCTACATAGATGGTTGCTCATTTAGAAAGTGTGCACTGCACTATACATTTGCACATTTAGGATTAGTTCTTCCTAACTACTCCTGCTGAGAACCATTGAAAAAATCACTATGAAGTAGAAAAGATTGAAATATGTTAACACCAAAGTTTTTATGTACCATAGGGATCAACATGTCGGGGGATGCGCAGAACACTGCAAGGCTGATGTCTCTGCTGAATGGCGCATTATCACAAATCGAGAGTACCGCTGACGCACTTAAGGCCATTGTCAACAATAATTTCCATCCGGGGTCCTCTCCAAAATCGAACATGCACAACGCGGCATTGTACGATGTGGACCGCCTAGCTGAAGCTTTGGACACCCTAGTAGTTCAAACACGAGACGCACTGACATCCATCCCGCCTGAAGAGTACAGCAGTGTGGTGCCATACAGCCCTGAGCGTGATCTTAGCCCCAATGATGTCGTCCCTGCGGACTACAACCCTGATGAAGAGGACAGCTCACATGAGCACAATCCTCTCGACGACACTCAAGCGGGAGAGTACGACACCGACAATGGATCTCCGAGAATGGGTTGGCGGGATGGATATAACTAGTAGATTGTATTTTAATTTCCAGCAAAAACTGAATGTACTATCTATGCATGTCCCAAGTGTTGTTAAGTGTATCGTGTATGTATGAAACCTATGTTAACTATGACTCCGTGTGCTTGTTTCGATATAAGTGCTATGTACATATCGCTTATTAGTAACAATTTCTTAGAAGATGTCCTTTGAACTACACAATTCTATATACTTTGGCCGCTTCGTAGGATGGATCCATATCAATACAGTGGGTACCTAAGAGGTGATGTCGAAGACCTCGACTGGGCCGACGTGGACACAAATGCACAGCAGTCCGCGTTTGCTTCTGGTGGAGATGGGACATCCTTCGGTTTTGCTTCTTTTTTGGAGCAGGTGGATGGAACACAGTCGTACGAGTCTGTCCCGAACCCTTTGGGCACAGATGCTGCAGCCATAGGACGAGGGCCCAGTTACTCGATTGAAGAAGACAACCTCCTTGTTTCTGGGTGGCTAAACACAACACTAGACCCAATAACAGGCAACAATCAAAGCAAGGATGCCTACTGGGCACGAATTGATGCGTACTTCTGTGAAAACCGCGGCGTAGCTCGGGAAAGGAACAAAAAGTCATTAAGCATGCGCTGGGCGTCCATCCAGAAGGAAGTGAGCAAGTTCACGGGAGCATATGACCAGATTTGTAGGCTGCATCCTAGCGGGATGAACGACCATGACATGGTATGAGACCGGTTATTTCTATATTGATTTAATTTTCCATTAGTTTCGTAACAAATTCATGTCTTTCTTTGGACACCCTTTGCAGGTTGAGGCCGCGAAGAAGTTGTACAAGTCAACTGAAGGGAAAGACTTTGTTTTCATGCATTCTTGGGTGCTAATGTGTGGGGAGGAAAAGTGGAAGACATATTGCTCCATGAAAAGAACCGGGAAGAAACAAAAGACAGTGCCCGGCAGTAGCCCTGGTTCGTCCAATGCAGTGGGAGGATTGAATGACGGGGCCGATGATGCAGTGCCTGTGGCAAGGCCCCCCGGCCGGAAGCAATCCAAGGCTAGGGAGAGGATAAGTAGAACCGAAAGTGCTTCCATTTCTAGCCCTAGCTCCGAGTTCGTTGATCAATGGTGGGCAAAGAAGGATGTATCCGATGTGAAGATGAGCCAAATGTTCGACATTCTAGTCGCTGCCAAAGAAAGGAGCCACCAGCTTGCGGAGGAGGCCATTGCCACCCACAAGGCCCGACTCCGGCTCAAGGAGGATCTCATTGCCGTGCAGAAGGAGAAGGCTAGAGCTAGCTTGCTAGCAACGGAGGAAAAAATCATGAACATCGATTTGACTAACATGTTAGATGTTCAGAGGGAGTACTACAATAGGAGGCAACAGGAAATTTTGGCAAAAATTTCCGGCTCTGGGGGTTCCTCATCAGAATAGGTAATGGTTGCGCTGGGCGTCAATGAGGTTTGTTATTCCTCCTACATCCTGTTAAGAGCTGTATATTATTACATGGTGTAGCTTGTAAATATGTGCAATCTCATTTTAAAGGTGGATAATTGAGCTGATGAGGAGTGTTTGCTATACTTAACTTGGTGAATTCTGTAGCTATCTTTACAATCTGGTCATTTGTCACATATGAAATCAGCATTGTAGCTATCTTTGCGTTTAAATTTTTGTCTATGAAATCTGTCACATATGTTTGATTTAATAAAATCCATCAGCTTATTATAGTGCAGCACTGTAATAAATTTTTGCTACAACACCAGATTGTCACATATGAAATCTGATTTTGATTAAGGGCAATCTGTTCACTTCATATTGTCTATTGTCTAAGAGCTGATGGATTTTATTACAGTACAGATATGAAAAAGGATTATTGCTTGGGTTCAGGCTCTTGTGTGAGTATTGCTGCGTGAATTCTGTTGCTGGAAGGTCCAAGTCCTGCCTAGGTGGTGTTGCTGGAAGGTGCAAGTCCTGCCTGGGTGGTGTTGCTGGAAGGTCGATGTCCTGCCTGGGTGGTGTTGCTGGAAGGTGCAAGTCCTGCCTAATCCATCTTAGAAGGCAGGACTTAGTGTACCTGTGTATTGGCTTATAATCAGTTAGAGAAACGAACTCTTGAAAAAGTTTGTATTTAACGAAGTCTTGTACCAGTTTGTACACATTGCACGTTGGAGAAACAACTATGTTTGTGCTATAGTATTGCTTGCTTCAATTGGGGACAACATATTTGTGCTATGAAACTGACCTGCATGCAATACATATTTTGCATAACTGACGACATGGGATACATATTTTGCATAACTTACGACATGGGATACATATTTGGAATAACTGACGACATGGGATACATATTTTGCGTAAATTACGACAAGGGATAAATTACGACATATATGGCAAGTTCGGTTAAACGGCTCCGTGCATGGCCCAAAGATATTCTACGAGATCTGCTTGCAACTGGTGGTGCTTCACACGATCCCTTATGGCCGAGTGGGCTGCTATGACCTAGGCAACAGAGGGGTTCGGAGTATGGCTTGGCTGTACGAGTTCACCCATCCAGTCGTACACGGTAGGCATTGCACCTAGCTCCCTCTCATCTTCGATTATCATGTTGTGCATGACAATACATGCAGTTATAATATCGTCGAGCGTGGCGGTGTCCCAGTATTGGGACGGACCCCGTGTGACGTGGAACCGGGCCTGCAAAACACCGAATGCGCGCTCGACGTCCTTCCTGCATCGTTCCTGCTCCCTCGTGAAATGCTTCCTCTTGTTCCCTTGGGGAACAGGGATGGTCTTCACGAACGTGGCCCACTCAGGGTAAATCCCGTTGGCGAGGTAGTATCCCATGTTGTACGTGTGGCCGTTGACAGTGAAGTTAACATGTGGAGCCTCTCCGGCCGACAACCTGTCAAAAAGAGGGGAGCGCTGCAGGACGTTTATGTCATTGTTTGACCTGGACACACCGAAGAAGGCATGCCATATCCATAGGTCGTAGGGGGCGACAGCCTCTAGGACAAGCGTAGGCCACCCTCACAGCCCGTGTATTGGCCAGCCCAAGCAGTGGGGCAGTTCTTCCACTCCCAGTGCATGCAGTCGATGCTACCAAGCATCCCGGGGAAGCCACGTTGCTCAGCCACAGCGAGAAGCCTAGTGATGTCCTCCGCATTCGGCGCTCGGAGGTACTCCTCGGAGAACACTTCAACTACGGCTCGGACGAAGCGTCTAGTGCTCTCCAAGACAGTGCTTTCCGCGATGCGGAGGTACTCGTCCATAGCGTCGGCGGCCACACCATACGCGAGGGTCCTCATAGAAGCTGTGGTCTTCTGCAGCGTGGAAAGACCAAGCTTCCCAGCGGCGTTCCGTTTCTGAACGAAGTAGTCATCATGGGCTTGCACGGCATCAACAATGCGCAGAAATAGGGATCACCTCATGCGAAACCTACTCATCATGAACAAAGTGAACAACAAGTCAAAGCTGCACGGGAAGGAACCAAAAAATGGACAAGATGTAAAGCGTCAGCGTTATTTCAATTACCTTCTACAGAAAACATGGTCCGGATACACGGCGTTCTCAGCGAAGTAGTCAGTGTAGAGGCGAACATGACCATGCTCTCTCTCCCGATCAACAACGTGGCGACCGGGGACCGAGCCCGAATGGCGCCGCGACTGTGATTCATCCCACTGCCTTTGCTGCTCGGTGAGATAGTGGAATGCGACTGCGTCGTCCTCATCAGCGTCCGCAGCCCGTTGATGTAGAAGCTGTCTCATCATAATCCTAACAGTCCTACCGGGGTTCTATTCAGAGGGATTCATTTTTTGCAAGGGTGTTCTGCCCCTCCAATGAAAATGCCCAAGGTTTTATAGCTGATGATGCTTACACAAGAAGGAACCCAATCTTCCCTAGGAAGGAACCGACATTCGTACGATGCAAGACACAAATGTGTGGACCTACCATCTGGGACAATGTGCGATGCCTTACTGAAGAAGGAACCACATATTGTAGCGCAAGGTACCTACAATTTTTTTTTTCCAATGCACTAATTCGTACATTATTTTTTGTACAATTGTACGTACGGCAATGTGAAAGTACACGTACGAAAATCTTGGTGTACACCATACGTACATCGGGGTATGGCGGTTACGTATAATGAGTTTTATATTTTAGAGGCTCTGAGTTTAGAGTCTCTGATGGAGGGAGTAGAAATAGAGATAGGTGATAATTTTAGAGGTGGAAACAATAGTGCATTTGGAGGTTGAGAATTTTGAGTCTCTCCTGGAGGTGCTCTAAGAGCATCTCCAGTAGAGCCTTTAAAACAGAATCTTCTCTATATTTAGAGTCTCTCGCCCTCCAGCAGAGCCTCTATCTCAGTCTCTAAATTTAGAGTTTCTCTCTCCCAGCCTCTAAATTTAGAGGCTCACTATATCAACCTCTATAGTTTTTCTGTATAGAGACTCTGCTGGAGAGGATGAAAATATAGAGAGTGAATAGTAATTTAGAAGAGATGTATAGAGACCCGATTTTAGAGTTTCTGCTAGAGATGCCCTAAGGCTGCTATCTCTATAGCAGGGTGGAAAGTTTTTTGGGAGGTAACGTGTCCAGGTTGATCTGACAAGGGGTGTGCTGGGGAATGTAGAGAGCAACTCGTGGCATGGCCTCTAGCTTTTTACAATGGAACTGTAATGGTAAGAGAAGCTGTGCAGTGATATCGGCTGCACAGGTGTGTGTCCAAAATATTAGGAAAAGATTGATTTTATTTCCAATTAAAACATATGAATGGTATGCCATGCAGTTGGCTATATGCATGCATAGCTAGCGGTTGGACATGGCCAAATTTTAATGTAATGCAGCTACATGTGTGTATCAGTCATGCTTTGTGCAGAATTGGCCTGCAGATGCTCCAGTGTAAGAATAATACATGACTAGCTGAATGCCTATATTTTATAACGGAACATTAAAAAATAATAAAATTCTAAATGCTTTATTGTAATATTAGATCGCATCTAGAAAAGATGCCTTGCAATAGAATTTTAAGGTTAAAATAACAAATCGAACATACTATTCAAGTAAAATGCCAAACAAAGAGTCACTAAAACATGGAGTGTAGAATAGCATGGTGGGTAATTTCTGTGAAGTGACGTATTACCAGTTATCACCACAAGTCTCTTTTTAATAGTAGAGATTATTGGCTAAGACATTAAATGTGTGTGGTAGTATGGACATTTAAGACACTTGAGATGGCAATGGATTCTGAAATACCATGGCTCTGGTTTTCAATATTTAAATTTAGTCAGATTGTTCTAAGCTTTCTTTTCCAATTAAATAACTTCTAATTATTGTTAAAATTAAGATTATATTAGCCGGGTTGTTTCATGATTAGTCTTGCACATCAGTGTGGGATCTCATTCTCGAGGACTACGGAGTTTTTGCATTAGTTCCTGAATTGGTAGGCTAATGCACACTATTACATAACCAGATCAATTGTATACAAACGTTACAGAGGTGTCTTGGATAATTAACTGAAATAACGTCTTTTGATGAATAGTTTACAACAGGGCCTACCAGGACAAATACCATAGTACATTACAAAAGAGAGAATTCTGAGTTTAGTACTGCTACGGAAAGATAGAAGATAACAAAAGATCATCCAGCGGATATGCAATCTTGCAAACGACTGGAGGGTCATCCTAAACTTCATCCTAGCCGTCGTAAACTAGATCTTCATCTTCATGACACTCATAAGAATCTTTAGGTTGATCTCCATCTAAAGAGTGAGTAAGTATGAGGGTAAATGCATAATTAAACCGCACTTGCAGGTTAACACCCTTCTAATGCAAGTAATGAGAAGAGCTTCAAAGGAAGCCTAAGGGTCTTTTATTTGCATAAAGTTTGTTGGAAATAATAGGTAGTACAAACTTAGGACTTAGCCAATTTAAAGCCTTATTAAATAGTTGTGTGTTCATTGAATGAGTTGAGATTCCCAAATTAACCTTCTACCCAACCCTTTCCAATCTTTATACCAAACCCTGGTACGTCCAAACCTACCATAAACTTAGCTGCTTCTATTGTTCCAGTCTTCCCTCTTTCTTTTGCCATCATATTTCGGGATATAGGCACTCCTGTTGTGGATCACCACTCTATTGGATTGTCGGTCTAGCAAGTGCATGATCTAGATCACCCTCGATGACGGCACCCTTCTGCCTTCGCCTTGAGCTGAAGTTGGTTCTAGGGTCTCCTTAGAGCATGCAACTGGACTCCACACCCGCACTACCGCATGATGGCCACGTATTGTTGTTGGACCGCATCTAACACTTGTTCAAATTCAAGGGACCACTTCTGGTTCCGCTTCTTATGGCCCAAGAGCCGGAGATCCCACACTTGGCTCCTTACCTCAATATCAATCAGGTCCTCGACCTCCGAATCTAGATCCCACTCTAGACAAAAACCTCATTCACCAGGTTCTCAACCTGTGACTGCACCATAGCCCAAACCAGACACAACATTCCCAACAACCCAATTATAGACCTCTATTCCATACCCGCTTAGACATATACCATTTCTTATTATGATGTGAGCAGTTGTAATGGTGAACTATTGTTCACCATTATGGGGCCATTACACCTCGTAACAAAACAATGATTAGATCTGAGCATATCTAAGCAAGATTTACCAAGAACTATGAGTCCAAATTTTCTAGTAATAGTCCTAAGGTTCTAAAAGACATGATAATTAAGGCAATTATGAATGGTAATCGAGCATGGCAATGAACAGGACATGTGTATAACATGATTAAGGAATAGGTATAGCTACTCTAGCAGTTCGAGTTATTGCAATATATAATAGAACATGAAATTTCTTAGTTGAATTAGAATAACTTATGAAAATTGAATAAGATATGAACTAAGGATGTTAACTCGTCTTATCCTGAGAATGGTACTCTTCCTTGGTGTCTTCAAACCTTCTTTCCAGGCCCTCAACATCTAATCGAGAAAATTAAAACAATTCATATACATATGTAAAAAGGGATGATGCATGGATGCATGACTGTAATTACGATTATCTATACCTAGCATACAATCTCTTCAATAGGGTAGCGAATTTCCTACGTGTCATCATATGGTATGTATGACGTGTCATCATATGGTATGTATGAAAATGCCTTAACTACCCTTAAGCAAATATACCCTTGCTGAAAAATAATTTTTGAATTTGTTAAGTTGGAAGTGTTATAAATATTAATTCTATATATCTTTTGAGGGTATTTCTTTAAATTGAGCTAATTATTACAATGATAAATCTAGACTAAATATTTTTCTTAAGTTGTTCCTAGGTTGGAATAGTTTCTAACAGTTCACTAAGTATTTTTAATAAACCTAAATGGATTTCTGGTAATAAATTACTAAGAAAAGGTGTAAATAGCTTCTATCATTCTATCCGAACAAAAGATTTAATTTAATCGAACTATAATATTTTTCTATGTCCAGTACTATATCTAGTATATTCTAGAATTTTTCTACAATTTTTGGGTAACTTAAAATATTTTTAATAAGTCACTTTCTATTTCTGGATTAACTGAAAATCGAAAATCTTTCAAAAATCCACTAAACAGTAATGGGCTCGGCCTATTACTATTCTTACTGGGCTTCTACTGTATGGCCCAGTACGCGTGCGTGGCCTGTAGACAGCCAACCTGTGGTGCTCTAACAGGTGGGCCATGGGGGCCTACTAGTCAGTGATGGGCGAGCGATGGATAAGTGGGCCTCGGGGCCCACTAGTCAGGGACGCTAGCGCCTGGTGACAGAGTACGCCACTACATCTAGATGACGTATTCGGAAGAAATACGTTTCCACTAAATCCGACATGTAGGACCAAGGCCCACATGTCGGTACCCATGATCAAAGTGTGGCGGGATTTAAAAATATGCTGGGGGTCTCGCTGGCCGATGTTGGGGTGACGTCTACGCGGCGTCGGTTCTTTCAGGGCTCCAGCCGAACTCCAGCGAACCCTCGGTGAGGAATTGGTGTCACTAAGGTCTACTATTCTACTGATTCATGGTTGGAAAAGGTTCGGCCAGCGATGGCCTAGGATGTGATGGCCAGAACATCATCGCCGGCGAGCTAGAACCGCAGCGCCATAGGCGCGGGAGGCGGAAAGCCACGGGAATGTGGTTTTACGGCGAAAGGTGAGGGTGGTGGTCAATTCGTCGGGGAAAGGAGTATCTATAGACTAACACCTGAGATGGTGTCAAGCTCGGGGAAGGCCGGAGGCGAGCTGTCACCGTGGGTGAGGCGGCTGCCGAAGCAGGGGTCGCATCGCTCGGGAACTCTGGTGTACCCTGGCCAAAATTGAGGGCAGGGTCGTGAGGGGTGACTTTTAGAGAAGGTAGGGGCGTGAGGAATTGGCCAGCGACTTACCGAGACGCCAGTGAGGCGAAAGGGGGTGTTTCGAGAGCGGTGGCAAAAATGGTGAAGAGGGAAGAATTGGGCCGAGCCGTGGCTTAAATAGGGGCGATGGAGGGTCGCCGGGAGGGAGGGGATCATTCCTGTGACGAGGGGCTCGAGGGAGAGTAGCTGCGCGTGGCGCAGCGTGGGGTAGAGAGAGAGTCAGGGCGGTGGCCTGGCGCGAGCGGCACGAACCAGGTCAACCGCCACCCGGTCCGTCCGCGCTTTGGCGCCTCGCCTGCGTAAACGTTTCGCTTTCGCTTTGCTGTTCAAAAGGGCAGCGTCGCCGTCGCGTCGCTTTGTTGGCCCGAGGCAGAGCTCCAAGGGGCAAGCAAGGGCCACGAGGACCGAGGAGAAGAAAGCGGTCAACCAACTCGTGCACGTTGAGATGGAGACCATGCTTCCCTGTCGCCTCTCTCTTTCCGTTCAACTGCCGGTGCTGCAGCACCGGCGAGCGAGTGACGCAAGAGCTTACTTATTAGTAGTATCTCGTCCAGAGCCGCCGCCGCCGATGGAGCCCACGCTCTCCATCCGGGCAGCTCTCCTTCTCCTGCTCTGCTCTTAATATATTGCTGCCTCCATGAGCTCATCTGAACGCACACTCCGCCACTCACAGACACGGACACGGACACGGACACGGACACAGCGACTGATCATCCCACTTCAGCACTCCAATCGTCTATCACTCTCTGTAAGTGGATGCCACCGCGCAGTCTTCAGATTTAGCATGGCCATTGAATTGATGCTGTTTTGTCTTCTTGGTTTGATTCATTCTTGCTGTAATTTCAGCTACGATGATGAGCAGCGACGATCATTCTGCAAGTAATCAGCCATCGTGCTTCCAGCACGATCAAAGCTTCCCTCAGATCATGGAGGCGTGCAATCTTGAGAGTACCGTGCAAGCTCGGCATGAGCAGAGCCATGGCGTCCACGGAGCGGCCGAAGATCACTCGAGCTCCGACCCGAGGACGGTCCTGACATACCTGACCTTCCTGGAGCAGAAGATCGGCCACCTCCGCGGCATAATCTGCTCGACGCCGCACCCGCAGCAGCAGATCGTGTCGGCCGAGCTCAGCTGCATCATCGTGCAGCTCATCTCCATCTCCAAGAACCTCGTCGCCGGCACGGAGGAAGCGGACGCCAAGTCGCCGTTGAGCGCTCACGAGGGGATGAGCGACTCCGACCAAGACCAGCACCACCACACCGAGGAAGGCACCGACGCCGACGCCGACGAGCACCTGCTGCCACCGGGCTCCTACGAGGTGATCCAGATCGAGAAGGAGGAGATCCTCGCGCCGCACGTGCACGTCTGCAAGGTGTGTGGCAAGGGGTTCAAGCGCGACGCCAACCTGCGCATGCACATGCGCGGCCACGGAGACGAGTACAAGACGGCGGCGGCGCTCGCCAAGCCCGGGTGCAGGGACGCCTCGCCGCCGGGGAGGTGCTTCTACTCCTGCCCCTACATGGGGTGCAAGAGGAACAAGGAGCACAAGAACTTCCAGCCGCTCAAGACCCCCATCTGCGTCAAGAACCACTACCGGAGGAGCCACTGCGACAAGAGCTACACCTGCCGCCGGTGCAACGTCAAGAAGTTCTCCGTGCTCGCCGACCTCCGCACGCACGAGAAGCACTGCGGCCGCGACCGATGGGTCTGCTCCTGCGGCACCTCCTTCTCCAGGAAAGACAAGCTGTTCAGCCACGTCGCCGTCTTCGACGGCCACACGCCGGCGCTGCCGTCCGAGGACGACGACGACGCGGCCGCCGGGTGCGGTGGCACTAGCAGTGGCGGCATGTCCGGCTCCGATCAGCGGCTGCTGGGCACTGGTGAAGCAGTGAGAAGAGCGGTGGACATGGACAGCATGTTTGATGATTTCAGGTGTTCTGACATTAAGGGAAGCATCAATGATGGGCGAGGGTGCCTTTCTCCGATGGGCCTTGATTTCTGCGACTTTGATGGATTTGATCTCTTCGGGCCACTTACAATTGATTTTTAGTACACAGGGACACAGGGTGCACTCAACACTCTGAACCTGATGAATAATTTCAGAGCTTGTGCCTAATCAATTTGCACTAGCATGCACAAAGTTTTGTTGGGCATCAGTCGCCTAAAAATTTGAGAAATTTCAGTCGACTCGCCTTTGTCACCTCCGATAGAGGTCCTCCGTGGTCTTCCACCACCGGCCACCGTCAATTAAGACCAGGGTTAACCGCTGCCAACTGCTTAGGGCAGCAGAGGCATGGCGGTGAGCTGTGGAGTTAAGCCGGTGGATCGACGAGAATAGGATGGTCATTTTGAGGCGAAGGGAAGTGGAGGCTCCGGAGCAGAGGCGGATCTAGGATTTCGAAGTAAGGAGTGCACACTTCAAATAAAAATTGTCCAATGTAAGATAGAAATATAATGACATCACAAATATATCTAGTTAACACTAAAAGTACTTAAGTTACAATATAAAGTCTTACATAGCAATAAAAATAGAAATAGTACTCTATAAAATCACAATGAATTCACTAATTGTCTAATTCACAGACCAAATTCATATTGAATCAATGCGTTATTGAGGGCTTACAGAGATCTGAGTAAGTGAGGATTTGAGGCTCTAAGCAACTGAGTCGAAGGCACAGCACAGAGGCAGTGAAGCTGGCCTGGCCTGCTGGGCTCTGTGCCTCTGCCTCTGCCCTCTGTAGCTCTGCTGCCGCGGTGCCGCCTGCCTGCTGCTCTGCGCCTCTGCCTCTGCCCTCTGTTGCCGCCTGTCGCCTGCCTGGCTGCCTATGAGGTGTGAGCACCACCATGCTTCGGGTTGCTGAGCAACGATCAGTGGTGGCAGGCGACGGGCGGCAGCACTAAGCGACCTCCGCCCGTGCAATGGAGGAGAGAGGAGAGGGCCGAGGAGACTAGGAGGGCCGAGGAGATCGGCAGAGGGAGGCGCAGTGGCGGGCGCGTGCAGCTGGCGCAGCGCCGGGTCGAACTCGAGATCGATGGGCGCGACGACGAAGGGAGAGCTGGAGAGGATCGAGCTGAGGGAAGGGGCCGACCGACCGAGGATAGAGAGGCGCCGGTGGCGGCCGGTGGCGATGGCGGACGGCAAGCAGTGATCGAGCGGCGGGCGACAGCAACCGCCGCTTAGGCAACGAAGGAGAGGAGAGGACCGAGGGAGATTGGGAGAGGAGGCGCCGATGGCGGCGGGCGAGGCGGTGGCGAAGCAAAGCGGCGCCAGACGGACGGCGAAGGGCGCCAGAGTTGGCTGATCGGGAGTGAGGGCTAGGGCACTGGCTAGCACGCACGGGCAAACGGGCTAGGGATTTTTCGCCACTGTCTCACTGGACTGGACCGGATGCCCCAAAATTGGGCCTGGCCTATGCAAATTTAGGCCTGATATCTATATAGGGGAGTTTTTTTCCCCAAATTTTCTAGGGGTGCCATGCACCCCCATTAAATCCGCCCTTGCTCAGGAGCCAGTTAAACGAGAAAGAAGGGTGGACGCAGGCACCACGCCTCAGAGGAGGAAGAGAAGAGAGACCAACCGCATGGAGGAGAGGCACCACCGGTGGCAGCATGGAGCCAGTGAGGAGATGGGTGATTAGGGTTGGATGGTTACATGGAATTGAGAGGGAGATTAAGATCTAATGGACTATAGCATAAACTGAAATGAGTGCTCATTCCAGTCGACCACTATGATTTTGGTATCACCGAATTAATTTCATTTTTCTGAAATAATTTATATCTTGAAGTGATTAGTACTTGTGCAACTGAACATTTGGCTGGATCAATCTCTCTAAAGACACTGGTATTAGACTGGACCTGGCAAATTCCGCATACACGACCACAAGCCAAGCCATGAGATTAAGCGATTCTGATACTAATTTCCCTTGGAGGCATTAAAATATAACCAAACTGCATTTCATAACTCAAAAGGCCGAAATCATATATCACATAATCATAAATATACTGTAATACCAGGACTACATACTGCATTTAAATTGTTCACAAATATGGCAGGATACCCAAGATGCATCAAGCACAATGGCAAAAACACATGGAATGAAAATTGAAGTCTTCTCATGATCTCTGCAACCCAAAATAAAAATAAAAAGTGAAGTACTCAGTTGCTCACAGTAAGGTATTGGACATATTTACTGCAACCCTTTTACAGCAGTACGGGTTAAATGTTCTTCAAGATGTATACTAACAGGTTGATCTATCTACTACAAATGTGCTTGGTTTAGGTTATGGGACGGCTTGAACAACTGATGTAAACACAGACAAACAGCCTGCAATGTATCATCTGAAGTTCTGTGCAGTAAATGCTAACAGAACATTAGAACCTAACCCAACAGCGAGTGCACTGGGCCATGCAGTCCCCTCTGCAATCCACATTGTAACCCAAAACTTTTGGATTCCTTAAAAGAAGATTCCGGAGGGTTTTTCCATTTATTCCCCAGTCACTATCCATCTTGCTGACATTCAGCTTAACCTCAGCGTCAAGATCACATCCAAGCACTTCTGGAAATTTCTTCAGCAACTTGTGAAGATCATCATCAGAGAGCCCGAGACTCTTAATATAGTTCAATACTCCACTTACCACCTCGACAGTTGGAACCTCCTTCTTTCTCTCTTCACTCCAGTATGGTGAATGGATCCATCCAAATGCCTTTTTCAGCATTTTTTCAGCATCTTCAATGGAGAAATTTAATGTAGAAAGTATCTGTTTGCACTCTTCCCATGTTTTGCTCTCACCGGCTTCCATAACAGCAGCTTGACATGGGTCAGCTGAAAGTGCCCACCATTTTCTATGAATCATACCTGCATCTTGAATTTTTCCAAATTCATTGTTTGGGTGGATATTTAATCTTCTTCCATATTTCTTCTTAGAAAAATTAACACTCGGTGAACTCAAGAGATCACACTGGAGGAATACAATACAAATCACTCAAAAGTCAGTGAGATGCATTAAGTCAAGCAGTAGCAAACTGAAAATTGAAATATGACTACGTTAATTATTTAAAACAAAAAAGATATAAGGGCCCAATTTATGCATTATGCTTTCTAAGGTCTACAGTTTAAAAAAAAAAAACATAATAATTTACTGTAAAACTCCAGGTGAAAAAATACAATATCCAGGTCTGAGAACATCGATTTTGATGAAAGCGATCTGGGGATGCCAAGTTGAAAATCCTAGAGAAAACTATCCAGTTCATGTGGCCAAATAAGCGCGAGTGTTGTCTGGGTTTCCTCAAATCGGTTTGGTCTAGAAAAACAAGTATCTCAAGTAAATAGTTACATAGCGATCAAATTTGCCGAATGTCTAAGGTAAAAGTACATCTGCCCTGTTGGAAGATTGAATAAAACTGCTACGTTATTATAGTGCGAGTCGTCACATAGATTTAGCAATGACTAAAGCTGAAATATGTTATGTTGAGCTCATTTTTTTACTAGTCACGTTTCTGTGTCTTCGTGTCTGATTTGGCTACATTATGCCTCTATATTTTAACTCGTAAACTGATATGTCTGATTTTGGATGACAGAAAATATCGCAGATAAACTGTGAACAATGTAAACGGCTAACAGCACAAAGGAACTAGTTAGATGAAGGGTGGTATCTCACAGATGTAAAGAAGCCCAGTGCAGCAGTTTCAGTAGCAGTCAGAAAAGACAATGTGGGTGATTGTGCCAACATCCTGCATACCAATGGTGATATCAGTAGAGGGTTGATAAAAAAAGAAAGAAAAAACATCATGATATGGACGAACAAATGTTACAGGTGAATAGAAGGGGGGAAAGAACGTGGATGCTAAAGAATTGAATGGAGAGCGGGGCAAATTATGAGCCAAGATTGTTTTGGCTGCCTTCGATTCAGTCTAAATCAACTTGCCATGGGGTGTCATCCTGCAATCCTTTTTTCAGCTCGACTAACGAATTGAGCGTGTTTAGCATGCCACTGAATGTCCCCTTGATGCGAGCCGGCCAAGAATGTCGGGGCGCAACCACACAGTATATAACTCGTTGATTTGGAGTAGACTCAATCTCTAACGCAGTCAGGGTGGGGAAATTTCGTGCAGTAACAAGTTGAGTTAGTGCTCCCATCCCATGCTATCCCAGTGGGGTAAACAAGCGAGCGAGCAAGTAAAGCTCTACGCCGCGGAATGAGAGACGGCGACCAAGCAGGAAGGCAGGCAGCCATGCGACAGCTAGAGAGCTTCGAGGCAAGCGAAAAACGATGGATGCAGAGTACTCACGCAGATGAGGGGCGCGTCCGGTAGGCGGAGACCAACCGCAGCAGCGTCTCGGTCTCGGCGGATGGGGCTTGGCAGGAGGAGGAGCCGTCTTCTATGCGATGGATGGGGACGGGATCGCACCTCCGCCGTGCCCTTTCCAGCCACTTGGCCCCCGCATCAGCCAAACAATTCGAGTGTTTTTTTTCTTGGTTATCTCTGCAATGATCTGCAGCAACCGCTCTTCCTGCACTCCTACAGTCATCCAATTCAAGTTACCAGATCTGCATCCAACGAACCTCAGTATCTGACACAAATTAAAAAAAAAAATTGCCCGCAGCTGCACCTGGTTGGTCCTGAAATTTTACAAAAGCTCCCCTTCCTCCGATACCGTGTCCCGACTCCCTCTCTGTTCGTCTTCTCTAGTCTCGCATTCATCGTGATCCCTAGAGTCGCCCCCTCACCCTAGCCATCTTTCTCGCCCCCTCGAGGTCGTCGTCACCGGCTAATAGCTACCCCTCGCTGTACTCACCTTCGTCTGCACCCTAGCTACCTTTCTCGTCCCCTCAAGGTCACCATCAGTGCAAAATTGTAACCATCCACGCCACTGCCATCCCGACAAGGCCATGGAGCCGCTGCCCCTATGACACTCACCGGTGCATGTGCCACACGGGTCGCCCCTGCTTGCCTTGTTCTCACCTTCTCCCTGGCCATCGTTAGCTACCTGCCTCTTCCATTATCGTCCCTAACCAGGTAATTTTTTATAATTGGATTGATCTAATTCGTTTGATTTGATTGGTATGGTTATGATTGAGTGATTGGTGTTTTTCCTTGTATTGGAATGGATTGTAGGCTTCCAGCTACACAACCACCAAGATGATGGCATAAAGAAGAAAAAATTTCATCCATACCACCGTAGAGTTGCAATATCATACAAATGTCATGCAAAGTTAATATTTGCTCAGATGCCATTATAAGGTCATATTCTTTCCAAATATGCCACTACAGTCATTTTTGCACATTTGTCCTATTTCAATTTACCTCTAATATGTCATTGGCCTCTTCTTCATCTCCTCTTTCCCTTCTCCCCTAACTTCAACGACCTCCTCCTCTGGTGGACAGCGATGCGGCCTAGAGGCCATTCGGTGGACAGCAGCATGGCCTAGAGACGGACAGCAGCGCGGCGGACGACGGCAAGAGCTCGGCTCCGGTGGCGGTGGACGAGCTTGGCATTGTGGCCTGGAAGGATAGCTGGACGGCGACGTGACGGGGAGGAGGGACAAGGAGCGGCATGAGCTTGGCAATGTGAATTGGAGGGATGGCTAGACAGTGGCGCAAGAGGGAGGAGTAAGGAAGGCGGCGGACGATAGCAAGAGCTCAAACTCAAGAGATAGCGCAGCTTGGCGAGATGGCGCCGTGAAGGGGAGGAGGGGCGACGAACGACGGCACCAAGGGCTCAAACTCAGAAGGTGGTGTGGCTTGGCTGGACAGCTACGCAAGAGAGAGAAGGGACAGTGGACGACGGCGAGAGCTTGACTCGAGAGGCGATGTGGCTTGACAGGACAGTGGCGCTAGAGGGAGGAGGGCAACGAACGATAGCGAGAACTTAGCTTTGGTGGCGACGAGGGTTGGCGGGACGGTGGCGCGAGGAAATGGAGGTAGGAGGGGCCAGCCGGAGAGGGAGGAGGCCAGTGGTAGAGAGAGGGGGAAGGAGGAGTGATAGAGGAAGAAGAAGTCACTACTAGGGAATGGGCTTCGGTCCGGTTGAACCGGCCGGTCCAGTTCTGAGCAACCCACATATCTTGGGACTAATGCCTATAGGGCATCAGTCCCGGTTCCAACCAGGCGAGACTAATGTGTTACAAATATTTAAAAACAACTCATGGATATATGAGAGTAGTGGGACTCGAACCTAAGACCTCAAGACTACTCACTCACCATTCTAGCCAACCCACCTCTCCACGTGCTCTGATATAACTAGGATATGCATTCCTTTTGGACTTTCCTGAAACGAGGCATCAGTCCCGGTTCGTAACACGAACCGGGACTAATGAGAGCACCCATGCCAACTGTTTTGTACCCGCCTGCCAAAGGACTTATTAGTACCGGTTTGTATCACAAACCAGGATTGATGTCAGAGCCCAACCAGGATTGAAGCCTTGGAGCCACGAACCGGGACTGATGCTACTATCAATACCGGTTCGTGTCCAACCAGGACTGATGTGCCGGTATTAAAGGCCTATTCTCTAGCAGTGAGTGTAGGGTATTTTTGTCCAAAAAGTCGACAACCCTAGTAATGGTGTTTTTGCAAAGAAACTGACTTTATAATGGCATCTGAGCAAATGCTAACTTTATAGTGGCATTTGTAAGATATTGCAACTCTGCAGTGGCATGGATGCACTTTTCCCTTAAAAAAAATGGATGCAATGGGGCGGACTAGGAGCAAAATGTTGATATTTGATGGACACAAAAAGAAAGGGAGTCTTGTACATACTTCTAATCGATTGCTAACTGTATATTAATATGTGTATTCTGTTTTGGATGAGATTCTGGAGTAGGCATGTTTTCTTCCCCAAGTAGAAGAACAGAATTGCAAAGATTGATTGGATCATGAGTTAGCTTTGCACAAGAAGACAACATAGAATTGCAAGGATTGATTGAACCATGAGTTAGCTTTGCACAAGAAGACAACATTACTGCACGAGCAGAAGAATTGCAAAGATTGATTGGATCATTTTGTTTTATTTGCTTATCTTGTTATTTGCTTATAAGCTAAACTTCGAAAGTTTTCCATGGTAGTTAGGAAAATCTGATCTATTTAGTTTGACTTGCTTTTTATAGCTTTGGAACGTACCTTTGAGAAAAAAAAAACTAACTACAAAAGCCAAAGCTGATTTTTACAGCTTTGGGACGCACCTTTGAGAAAAAAAAACGAGCGGCAAAAATCAAAGCATTTGACTTTTCAATTTAAAGATAAGTGAATAAGATAAGAAGATATACTGAAGAGAACAACCTCGTAGTATTGTTGTAAGCTTTTGATATGGCACCAGAAGGAAGAGTCTTTGAAAGTGATTTAGATATGCTCCAGAGCATAATTTGTCTTCGTAGTATTGTTGTAAGCTTTTGATATGGCACCAGAAGGAAGAGTCTTTGAAAGTGATTTAGATATGCTCCAGAGCATAATTTGTCTCTGAAGAAGCTTCTAACTGACATGATTAGGCACAAATGATTATTTCACTGGAATTGTGCACAAGGTTCAAGAGAAGATGGTAGAATGAGATCCGATTGTGTAAATGAGAGTTTATGTGTGTATTTGAGAAAAATGAAGGCATCATACGCAACATGCATGTAACTGAGATTGTCAGTGAGTTTTTTTTTCATTTGTAACTGTGATTCATAAAAGACTGAATGTAATTGTGATTTGTCCCTGTGATACATGCATGTATTCAATAGTCAGCATGTGTACATGTGTGTAACTCAGCATATTTGAAGCAATAACAGTGCAACATATTTCAATCGATTGTCCATTTCAAAAAATAATAAAAGTATCTGAAAAATGTTAATGTAAACTGAATTACTGGGCATCAAGTACTGGAAACTAAAACTATTACCTGAAACAACAATTTTATGTTTCAGAATTCTTTTTTTCAAACATGCCAATCTGAAATAAATTATTCGTTTCAACTTGAAATAGAGCTGATGCTATTCATGAATATATCGTCAAAATCTGAATATATCTTAACTGAGATTGAATTGACGTGTAATGAAACAAAAAACTCATGCAACTAAACATTGCAAAGAAAGGTGTGCCAAGAAGAATGATAACAGCTTGTCAAATATTTTTTCTTTTAGACAAAGCGCAATTCTTAATGATGCACGTTCATTCTACATACATTCAGACATATCTCACCCATAGGTATTCGTTTCACCCCGCCCTACTGTACCCATTTTCATATGTACAGCAGTTGTTGTCAAGTTCTTTTTTTTTTTGAGGCATTGTCAAGTTCTTTTTAACAGATGACAAAATAACATTTTGGTTCATATGAACAGTATCAGGTTGGCTCAAGACAAAGTTCAAGATATCATTTTCTTCAACACAAGTCCATCTCAGTTTGTTCATACAGAACTTTGCTATACATTCACACAAATATCAGTTCAATACAATCTCTGCAATGCACAATTACATCATTGGAACACATTCTCTGCATTTGACAATTCCATATGTCTAGCCATACATCAGGCCAATCTCTGAATTTGACAATCACAATCACACATTCTCTGAACACATATATCTAGCCAACACATACAAGATAGACCAAATTTGTCTTCCAAAAGTATGACATGGTATTGTTTTCATGACTTCAAAAATAGTTGCTATGACTGCGAAGGATCTTATGTCATGCAAAGTGTGACATGAAGCAAAACATTATAGGCAGCCCTTAAAAAACCAACCAAACAATCAAACATAACTGCACGAACCAAGCACGACGAGGCAACTTGGTGCAAGTAGCGGGAGGGCAGTGCCGCACCATAGGCACAACTAGGATCTAGGAATAAAAAATTCAGGAACCTCTTTACAAACCAGGAATCAGGATATGGTGTGCCCAGCACTGTACAGCTGTACAAACAGGCCAGATGATATGGTGTTGTCTTTGCATCCAATAACATTGGAGGGGGGAAAAATCCTCTTATCTACTTATTTGCTAAGGTTACACATGTATGTACATCCATCCAAAAACTAATAAATAAGGGAGAGAAACTGCCCTTTGATCAGCACAAGTTTACCGTGTTACAAAGAATCTCAAGAAACATGCATAAAACCAGAATACAAAACGATGACAAGCTATCAGCAATCTTCCAGTACAAACCAAATATCATATCACAAAGCGTCAGCCAAGGACACAGCTATGCAACAATGTGCGGCAATTCAGTGACCTCCATGGCGATAGAGAAGCAACGACCGGTAAACAGCAGCAAGGTGGAGGAACACAATCAACAGGACAAGAAAGTCATCGAAGAACCCAAACAGACCCAGCACACCTGTAGATTCAGGATCAAACGTTGATTTCACATGCTACCAAGACCAAGAGTCAGATGAGGCACGGGGAAATTAACTTAGAATATTGCACTTACTCTCAGGAAGAATGTCAACCGGGCTGAGGACATAAATTGTACTCAGTACCGCCTACAAGTTTGAATCAGTAAATACATTCATATATGGTCTCATCTATCACATATCCATTGCAATGGATAATGACATGAAAATCAAGTGAGAAACAAAGCAGCCTGTTTTCCTCCCCAAACCCCAACCCTAATAACTTTCCATATCATATAATGAAACAACATCGCTTAACAATCAACTAAAACTTACCATTAATATCATCCTTGCCCTGAAGACAAGTGGGAGGGTCCTTTGGGGATCCATTGCTTCTCTGAACAATCTTCGGATGAAAAAGGGTAGGTCTTGCAATCTCTGCAGAAGATAGGGTGAAAGGTGTACATCAAAGGAATCATCTGTTATAATCTACTATATTAGTTGTTTCAAAATTTGAAAATATAGTTGCATTCGTTATACTCCACATCTATTGAGTCCTCATGCCGCCAAAATAAACCTACAAATATGACAACTCTCAAACCTATATATAATCAATCTGCAATGTTAATAATATAGTCCACCATAACTAAGTGGCGTACATCTTTCTCTTTTCCCTCGAATCATTCAAGCAGGAATTTTTCTAGCCTCTCGGTGTTAGACCTGAATAGGATAACTCCTAATAACACTAGATAATGGTGAGGTGTGATCTGAAGGAAGGCTGGAGATGAAAGTAATTCTGCTTCAAAAGTTACAGTACCATCCATCAAATCTCTGTATTTAAGACACACTCAGGCGCAAAGAATAACTAGGATTACCGTTCAAGATAAATGGAACAATAGGCATTGAATTGCTATGTATCATAAAACCTACCCCAATAAAGATTATGTAGCAACAATAGTGACTGCATGCAATTATTTTTCCACAGTGCAGAGGCCCAATCTGCTGCATGTTAGCATCAGAAATGTGCAAGCATTGTAGGACGACTTAATGGATAGATGGTCTCTGAATCACACGCTAAGCACATGTGTGTGCACACCACACAGTAAATCCCATCAAAGAATGTCGAAGACTTGCTAATCATTCAAAAATGTCACATTTCCCCTTGGACAGCGCTGAAGTACTTATCAAGTATGTTGTCCTGTGTGTTTAGAAATTTTTTCAAACAATATTAATATTTAGAAAATCACTAAAAACCTGAGTCAGGCTGCGTGGTGATCCACCAAATATGCGATTGTAATGCTGAATCTCTCCAAAAACATGCTGAACTTGTGGGTCGTCATTCTGTTCCTCTGGTACATTAGCAGGTACCAGAAGATTTATAAGGCGGCGACAAATGGGACACTTGCAAGGCTGTACAGCAGGTCCATGATTCCAAACACGGATGATGCATTCTCCTGCAATAAAATTAACAATGTTAACTAATACCTTCAGGAATAGAAGATACTTAAGGCAGTGAAGGTGGATAGACATTGCATGATTCAACAACTGATATAACTACCTGTCTTATGGCAAACCTGATAGAAAAAACAATCTGCACAGCAGACATCTCTCTCTACTACTAAAAAGCCTCTAGTGGTGATGACTAAAGGTCTCACCTCATATTTTACGTTTTGCCCCCTCGGGTTTCCTGGTTTTGTGTCTCTAGTAGTGAGTGATGACAAGCGATAGACTCACCTCATATTTTACGTTTTGTCCCCTTGGGTTGCCCCTATTTTTAAATGTTTTGACCCTTAAGTTTCTTGATTTTTTGCATATGCCCCTATTTTTACGTTATGCTCCATCAAGTTTTCCAATTTCACCGTTTTGGTAGCGAAGCACGGACACCTGGCTAGTATCTAAAAATGTCTCTATAGTACTATCAATCACATTGCTACTACTAAACCTGATTCATGAAACACAGAAGGTAATACACACTGCCTTATTCTTTTCGGTTTAAACCAGCGGTAGATTATAATCTGAAAAAGTTGTAGATGCTCGATAGGGGGCTTGGAGAGCCCAAAAAAAAGTTAAAAAAATATTTTTTGGAGCTTTAAGAAGAAACACTAAAAGCCTCACAAAAATGGCTACAAAGTGCTAAAATATTTGGCCTGTACAAAAAAAACAAATTTCTAGCTGTAGCTTTTAATTTTAATTTAAGCTGAAAAGAACAAGGCTTGCTCCTGTTGATTGAAAGTTAATGCCAAATTTACGTAAAATAACAGCTAAGTGGTAGGTAGGGGGCATTTGGTTTTCTCAAAGTAACTTATCCTAGTCAGTTCAGGTGGATATGATCTGAACTCATCGTGAACGTGTACAGGTGAGTTTCTAGGTTCAGTCCTACAAGTGCACATTGCATTCACTAAGGGTGTGTTTTTTTTTGCGTTTGCGTTGCGTTTGCTTATAAGCTGAAAATTTGTTATTTTTGTACAAGTAAAACGCTTTGACGTTTGGTAGCCAATTTTTGTAGATCTTACTATTTTTTCTCAAAGCTCTCAAAACCATTTTTTCTATAATTTTTTGATCCCTCAGAGGTCCTAATCGAGGAGCTACAAATTCTCAGCTTAAACGCAACCGCAACCGCAACCGCCGAAAGAAACACTACCTAAAATGGAGTTTGATTGGCTATGAACTAATAAAATTGAGCTTCCAGGATGTGGTCATGTGGAACGGTGGTGTTCATTAGTTCAAGCTTCATGATACAATCTTAAATCTGGCCTCTCTTTTGAATCAGGCCGTTTAAATTCTAGTGTGCACTATATCCCGTCTTCCCTTTCCACCCATATAAGTTTCATTGTTTCACCAATCAAAAAACTACCCTAAACCCTCATCTTGCGTCGACTCGAGCAAGCACAAAATCCAAGAGGGCGATGGTCAATTTCGTGCCTGGCACCCGATTCGTAACTCGAAACTGCTACGAACAATTGAACCAATCTACAAATTCTTGGTAATTCTAACCAATAGAGAGAGTACCATTTCTTTATCCGAAGAAAGCAAACCGACCCAAATTAGTTCATGAGCACAGTGCCGAGTAATCGGCCGAATGCCCCCCGACAGAATCGCTCGAAGCGATTGGATGGAGATCCAAGAAACGGGGGAACTCTGCGAGGGAGGGGACCGAAGGGGGAGATCGGGGGGCAAGGAGGAAGAGGCAAACCGCAGAACCAATGGGAGCAGTTGGCCTGGCAGGGGATCCGGAAGCTGTCGTGGCACACCGAGCAGACGTCGTCCACCGGCGGCACCGGCGACGCCGACGAGGAGGCGCTCATCTCCTTCCCAGTTCTCTCACGCCCGCGCTGTCCGATGTTTTCCCGGTCAAGTCGTCGCGAACCGGTTGCTATTTCCGGCCACGCGGCGAGGTATATCATTCGAGACCCCAAAACCAAGTTTAAGGTTTACTTAAACCTCTTGGTCTCTTCTAGTTAATTAAAGCTTTTGCAGAATTATGCTTAAAGTGCCCGTGACCAATATATAGTATTTTATGGTAATCCTCGTTTCCAAATCCTACCATATACAGCGAATCTACTTTCCACCGTATCTATGTAATTGAGCCAAAAAAAAATACTCTACAATTTACCCTCGACTGCGATGTCACCAAAGAAGCAACGGTGTGAAGGCTACGGGCACATAGTGTCGATCGAAAGGAACCAAAGTCCACAGCCCGATGGCAGGAAGGGAGATGACGACGCCCACACGGCATACGAGGGGGCGTAGCGTAGCATCAACGCGAGGAGATTTTATAAGATGTCGTATGGTAAATAATTTTAGTAAAATAGTGTACCATTCATCGGTCATCACTCGTCGTAAGAGACTTTTTAAAAGTAGATATTAGTTATTATTTTATAAATGGTTGTTAATATTTTGTAATTAACTAGCCAAGTATCATGTTTTTTGAGGAAAAAAGTTACCACAGTAGTTCCAATCACGTCAACACATATTATTTATAATTAAAAAGAGACTAATGGTAGTGACAGGATGTTCAACTTTTCATCAAACAGTTCATACATCATAAAGATTTTTTCCATTTATTTAAACTATTTTCTTATTTTAGTGTGATGTATTTTTGGAAGCTTTCGATCAGTAAGAATGTTTTCTACTGATTTGGTTGCTTTCCTACTTCATTGTACCTACTTCATTGTAGTTGTATTATAGGAAGGTTTTAGTTGCACTCATGAAAAAAATTGTAATACCCTGGCCCGTTGATATGTGAGGCATGTGCGGCCATGTGAATTGATTGTGGTGGAATAGTACCACATTGCTAGTACAGAAGAGAGTTGCTTTAGTATATAATACCAGATGATCCAAACATAGCACATTAGGTTAACCTTTTTGAACAAAACGGGACTAAAAGCCCAAAGTGGTGCTATGCATGTGGGCTGACCACTTAGGTGAGCTGGGGTCTAAATGAATTTGGGTTAAGGTGTTACAAATAGTATTATAGCATCAACCCTCATTTCGAGCGCATGTGGGCTTAATGGCGTGGCCATATGATGCATGGCGTGTGTGGACCTGGAGTGGTCACACGACATAGCATATGGGCTGACGCTAAATGCGCGGTCGTATATCGAGGGGGATTCTGGACGTTTGTCATGTTTGGAGTATGCTGACGAGGGTGTCAGCCCACTAAGGAGGGCGAGTGTAATACCCCAACTCGTTGATATGTGAGGCCCATGTGAATTGGTTGTGGTAGAATAGTATCACCTTACTAGTCTAGAGAGAGTTATACCAGTATATAATGTCAGATGATCCAGACATAGTACCCTGTGTTAACCCTTTTGGACAAAGCAATGACGAGGACCTAAGAGTGGTGTTATGTATGCGTGGGCTAGCCTCTTAGGTGGACTGTGCTCTAAGCAAATTTAGGCTAGGATGTTACAAAAAAATAGTCAGAGCAAAAGATACGTAGGCACGACGCAGTCAAGCATATAAGCGTAGCTGAATGCATGAGTCAAACACATTGTTCACAACGTGCTAAGACGTTATTTAATATTCTTTTAATTCGTAGCAAAGCATGGGCACTCGGCTAGGTTTTTGAATTCTCTAGCCTCAGATGACACTAGATCAAATTCAATCTACTATAATCAAATCGGGATCCTATTTATCCAAAATTATATATATATGTAATCATATATGGCAGCAAATTAATATCAAATTAGGATTATATCTTTCGATACAAATCATCCCTTCTATTCCTATCCATTCTCCTAAATTTTCTCTAATAAAACCAAAAGAAACATAGTTTAAGTTCAACCCCCTCTCAAAAAATTCAGTAACAATAAAAAAAGTAGCTTCCGTTGGCGCGTAGAAAAACCGACATGCGGAGATGTGAAGCAATCAAGCACAGAAGCAAATATGGTGGCTTGTGCCAAACATGATGATCATGACAATGTACAAAGTAATATAATATTATATTAGGGCATGCCCAACAGCATCTCTATATCCTGGTCTCTATATCCCTTAATACTACCCATCTCTAAAAAGATTCCATCTCTATATTTAGATAAAATCTAGCAGGATCTCCAAAATACAATCTCTATCTTATCACTCCTATATTTTACTATTACGTGACAATCTACTCCCAATTGCTTGTACGCATACCGTATTTATACAGTATACCATGACACGTATCCCGAATTGTAATAACAAAATCGTACAATTTACTAATATATAACGGAGGTATCATGTTTCATGTTAATTTATTGATTTAATAGTTCAGAAAATTGAATGTAATTTCTTATATTTCGATGGATTAATCTTCTTTAATACCTACATCTACGAATGGCTTCCTCTGGAAACATCACCTTGTCCGGTTCCTTTCATTCGAAGCGTCAACCGTAGTGAATCTTCCCTTGGAAGGATTGCTAGCCTATACAAGGAGTTCAGTACTGGAAGAGAGGACCATCGCAGTAGTAGTAGCATTTCAATTTTTTAAGGTTCCATATACAATGGCTAGGCAACATGGCTTGAGAGACCTCTGCCTCGGCAGTGGGAGAACCCGGGAGGCCTATCTTGCAATTATTTCTGAATCTTTGCGAGAGGAAGAAGAGGGCAGCTCAAGGAGGCGTGGCGGTTATGTTCCTGGTCATCGACACATTGACCGAAACAGGCAGAAAGGGCATACAAGGTTGTATAACGACTACTTCGCCGAGAATCCTGTCTATGACTCGGCGATATTCCGCCGCCGGTTCGAACTAATTTCATTTCATTCCTTTATTTATGTAGATACCGCATGTACGTTCCGTATGACTAACAATTTGGGTCGTAGGTTCCGTATGAGCCGGGGCCTATTTCTTCGTATTTTGAATGCAGTTGAGGAGCACGAGGACTACTTCCGGCAGAAGAGGAACAATGCGGGAACACTAGGCACCTCCGCACTTCAGAAGATCATGGTGGCCATGCACATGATTGCGTACAGGGTGGCGTCGGATGCTCTCGATGAGTACGTTCGTAAAGCCGAACCTACCACACTTTTGAGCACCACGAAGTTTGCTCGATCTGTTGTCGAGATATTTGGCGAAGAGTACCTTAGGGAACCAAATGGAGAAGACATTGCACCTCTCCTTCGCTTTGCCGAACAACGAGGGTTCCCAGGCATGCTCGACAGTATTGATTGCATGCATTGGGAGTGGAAGAACTGTCCCACTGCCTGGCATGGTTCGCACACTAGACACGTGAAAGGCCCCACACTCATCCTGGAGACAGTTGCGTGGCATGATCTTTGGATTTGGCATTCCTTTTTCGGAATGGCCGGATCGAACAATGACATCAATGTGCTGTAGAGATCCCCTATCTTCCATAGGGTTGCCGAAGGAAGTGCTCCACATGTGAGCTTCGTCATGAACAGACATCATTACCTAGTAGATGGGATTTATCCAAATTGGGCGACATTTGTGAAGACCATCCCTGGCGCACAAGGAAACAAGAATAAGTTCTTTGGTAAGGCCTAGATGGCAATAAGAAAGGATGTGGAGCGAGCATTCGGGGTGTTGCAGGCTCGCTTCCACGTAGTGAAGGGGCCTACTAGATTTTGGGACGAGGAAACCCTTCATGATATCATGACTGCATGCATTATCATGCAACCATTGGTGGCTCCATGTCGTGAGCACGATCCATGTGTTGAGAGGTATATTGCTAGATATTAGTCGTAGAGAACCGTTAGACTCACCACCAGCTGTAGCATGATTTAGCGGAACCGGAGTAGAACTCCACGGCATGAGTACCCAAAAGTGTATGTTATGTTATGTAGCGGTAGTTGTCGAGTACTTAGCAAAGTTTGCATTGTTCAATATGTATTTGCCAATGTGGCTATGTCCATGTAATGGTGCATGCATCGCATGTTTAGTCCCTGCCAGTATGAAATAAAATGCATGTTTGTCTATATTATCAGCTTCAACATGTTTGAGTACACAGACATACGACATGTTTGTCCATACGAAATTACATGCATGAAATAAAATACGTGTTTGTCCATACGAAATTAAATGCATGAAATACCATACATGTCTGTCTACATTACCAGCTCCAACATGTTTGTCTACACCGACATACAACATGGACACTTCAAAGTGGATGAGATGGCCCAGACCGGCTAAGGTGCCTCGATAGTATTTCTTCCTGAAGAATGGTGTAGTACTGATGCTGCGCTTCGGATATCTTAGTGACATCCGTGGCCATGATCCTCTCTTCTTCCTCCCTGATCTTTCTCTCCTCCTTCTTCTACAGAATTGTAATCTCCTCGCGCTTCAACCTTAGGGTCTGTTCCTCAGTTTGCAGCGGTGAACTGAATAAGGTGGCCCATTGTGCCCTCTCGCTTTGGACGAATTTTATTTTTTTTATATTTAAAAATAATTTGAAATAAATAAATAATATTCCATTTAATAAAAATAAATAAATAGCCTCCCGTCGCCACCCCATACGGCGGGAAAGATAAATCGCCATATCAAAAGGCGAAATTTTGAAATTCGCCACCCGTTTAGCGGGATTAAGCCCACCCCGAGGCAGGGCCTAGGGCCAATAGATCGCCACCCCAAATGGCGATATTTTAAAAAACCGCCAGTTGGATTGGCGAAATTTTGGCGCGGGTTTAAATCGCCAAATGGGGTGGCGAACTATCGCCCATATCCATCCGGCATGTGCCGCCCAGTAACGATCTTGCTGCCGAGACCGACGATGGGAGAAAAAAAAAGGAAGAGAGGTGAGGAAGAGAAAAAAAAGAAGAGAGGGAGAGGAAGTGGAAGAGAGGAAGGAAAATCAACGCCATCTCGTTTCTGTAAATTTTCTATATCTTGTATTATTGTTTTATTCAAAACATGGTAGGATAGCAATATGAATGTTAAAAATTAGTAGTAAGTAGATAGTAAAAGGGATATTTAGGATATTTGTAGGAATAGAGTTTAGGGGTTTTAGGGTATGTATAGATTATCGGTAGGGTATATTCTTGGCCTTTTAGGAGCGAGGATTTGATATATATGGGGCTAGGGTTTATTGCTTCGTATGATATTCTGAGTATTGTTAGGGTTTGTTTACGGTATTTTTAGGGTGGAATTTGATATCGGTAGGGGTAGGGTTTACATATGTCGTAGTGTATATATAGATTATGAGTACGGTATGTTTACGGTAATTTTAGGAATGAAATTTGTTAGTTGTAGGGCTATGGGTTTGGGGTTGGTAGGGTATTTATAGATTAAGATAAGGGTCTATTGATGGTGGGATTTACGCTCGGATGTAATTAGTACATACAAAAATATCTGAGTTAAAATGATAGCTTTGCCTGAATTCTTGAGGTCATACAAGCGTAGGTTTGATCCTCCTCCCATGAGCTTTAGATGAGGAAAAATATAGACGACTTAATATTCAGACCCACGTGTAATAATTTGCGTTGGATGGTTTATTTACAGGACAAATGTCAGAGAAGTTATATTTTCAGATTCACTATGGGGACGGAGAGATTATGTATGGTCCAAACGGGGTGGATCTTAGTAATTTGGAATCAGTAACACTAGGGATATCGAGGCCCACCGAGAGAACGTTTGGGGGTTTACAAAACTGGTTGTTACGGACGTTCCAGCTTAACTCAGAAGAACATGTGATGAAGGTTAGGGCCGTGGTCACCCGTGCTAGGGACGGTTTCTTTTGGGAGTTGATGCCGATATTGTGTACACGGAGTTGGAGGCGGTATGTTGAGATAGGAATTGAACGCGGCTTTCCTCTAGTCTTTGCTTGCTCAGCAGAGTTCAAACCAACCGGTGACTCAAACAAGACACCGGTGCAAGAGACGCCGCCTACCCTTGGTCAAGAAGGGCAGAGGAGGGTGAAGGGGCAGGGAGCACGGAGGAGGGAGGGGAAGATATAGGCGGAGATGACGGGACGGAGGAGGTTGGCACTGAGCACCCCAGAAGAGATGAGGCGACCGGTGTCGTAGATGAGGGGGAAGAAATTGAAGTGCTAGTACAACTGATGGAGGCAGAGGATGAGGCGACGAGCAAGTGCAAGCGAGAACATCTCAGACGATGAGGCAAGTTTTGGAGATCGTCCGGTCAGTAGAGTGGAACTCGTACAACTTCAAGATTTATGTGTGAACCAAAGTAGCAGACTTCATGGAATTACGATCGAGCAAGTGACACGAGGATCAATGTACCCTAGTAAGGAGGCCGTTATGGATGCAATGAAGTATTGGGCATTATCTCTTAGGAGGGAATTCCGTGTTGTCAAGTCGATAAAAGTCGTATGATGTTCGGTCGTCGTCCCGGATGTCCTTGGAGGTACATGCATTCAAGGAAAGTGGGTCGATTCTTGGATGTGTTCGATTGTGATGGAGCACAAGCTGTCGGTTGGAACAACATGACAAGAAGGGCACCGGAACCTAAGTTCCACTTTTGTTGGAGTGGTGATGTATTCACAGATAGTAGACAACATAAGTTATGAGCCACGATCGATAATTCGGGCAATTGAAGAACAATTTCAGTACAAGATAAAGTATGCCACGGCTTGGAGGGCAAAGCGAAGGCTTTGGAGAGGAGGTTTGGTACATCTGAAGCCTCATATGCCAACCTTCTGCGCTCTGCAGACCATCGATGCAAGAAACCCCGGTACATACTACGATATCAAGGAGTATGTTGCGACTAGGGTGGACACCGGAAGATGGTTACGAGCGGCGTTCTTCGCTTTGGGACCATGCATACGAGCCTTCCCCGTCTTGTCCCCTGTCCTCTGTGTGGATGGTACATTCCTAAAGGAAAATACAAGGGCCAAATATTGGTGACTATTGGCATGGATGGCAATAACCGGATATTGCGGTAGCGTTTGTATTTGTGGAGGAGAACAACGATAGGCTGGTCTTGGTTTCTAGGCGTGTGAAACATGCGATCGTCTTTGGGAGACCAAATGTTTGCGTTATACATGACAGCATGCAGGTTTCTTTGCGAGCAATTGAAGAAATCAGAATGGTTCGACGGCCGTGGTAATGCACAATGGATGGACATACAAAGCAGGTGGTGCATGAGACACATGGGAGCCAATTTTTTCAGTCACTTCAAGAATAAGCACCTCATGACCGTGCTAGGCGGGTGCCCCCTGCTCCTCCAGCTGTGGTCTTACGAGAGGATCGCCATCGGGCGGCCTCTCATGGATCACCGACCGTACAGCGTGGTCTACTACCACGCCACTCCGGAGGACCGGCCCACGATGGGCCTTCTCTGGACTCGCCGCCGGGTATTCATTCTGAACTTTCCAGTATTCATCATGTATTTTTGTACCGAGGACTGACTAATTCCGTCCTTTCATTTTGCGACCTCGTGGGCCCCGTGCGAGACCCACGAGGGTTACGGACTACGTCCGGCGGTTGGACGAGCTCTGAGGTGGCGATGTCTGTGGACCCCTACTTCGGCGGAAAGCGTAGACGCGCTCGCTCCGCGCGGCTGTCGTCCTTGTGCGGCGGGACCAGCCTACTAGGCGGCGAGGTCGCCTCTAATCTTCGACATCTTCGCCGAGGATTACTCGCCCGCCGGGTGATGCGGCGATTCGGACGACACCAGTGTTTCTCTCGCCACTCACCTACGCCGTGCCTCCGCACTCACAGTAAGGCGTCCTCCTTTTACGCATTATGTTTCATTATAAATTCAATTATACCTAAGTGAGCATTGTTGCGCAGGTCGACTAGGCGGGGCCACACTAGGGATTCTGTGGGCACCCGTCATGGCGCCTGGTCGAGAGGTGGGAGGGCGCCTTGCGAGGATCGCGTCGAGGAGGACGGAGAGTACGACCGGCCTCGTGCCCAGCCTACTACTTGCGCTGGTATCAGGCTGCGACTTCGGGACGCGTTGGTCACACCCACGGTGAGGCCGCCCACGCGTGGCGACCGTGACCGACCGTACCACTTCATCGAGCTCGGTCGGCCTACCTTGCGGTACTACCTTCCTCGGCGATTCTTTGCCTTTGTCCTTATGTTCTTCGGTGCTTACATTAAGTAAAATGGGCATTTTCAACATGCAATGCATTTGTCCTTACTTTCAAGACGATCTTGTGCGCGAGTCCCTCGTCGACGCGAGAGCGCGGTGATGCGTTGCGAGGAGAACAGATGACCCGACGGAGATCTGGACACCTTTGTTAGGATTCGTGACAAGACCTGCGTTCGTTGAGCCTTACTTCTGCGTCGTTCGTCGAGCGCCCACCCGCTTCGGTGAGAGGCCTCAGATTCCCCACGTCCGGCCCTTCTTCCAAAGCCGGCAGTATCTGATTTAAAATTGTCATATATCGTTCGTACAATAACACGGTGTTCAACTATGTACCAGGCCACGCGGGCCCTCGCTTCGCTTTGGAGGTCGACTCCCACCGAACTGGGATGGGCACACAGGCCTGCTTGGTGAGCGTCGTGGACTTCGGCCTCTGGTGGGGCGTCCTCACAGTCCCACCACAGAGACGCGGTGGACTTGAGACTCTGAGCTGGCCCGTCCTCCGTGAGGCTGGGCCATCCTCCGTGAGGCTGCGTCTCGGTTCGTCCCTACCCCGGGTAGATGTGCGAGGTTAGAACCCTCCTGTCGCTTTATAATTTTTGTACGTGATTTCAATTGAAATTTAGCTGTTAGTACTATCGGTCGTCTCACCGACAATTTGGGACACAGCAGACGCTACCTCCGAGGCGGACTGGGCCACGCCTACTCGACGTGGACTCCTTCTTCGCCCCGCCCCGACGAGCTCGCGCCTCTCGTGAGACCGAGCCACCCCTCCACCGACTCAGACGTCGCGGCGGGAGCGAGCCACACCTGCCTGACCGAGCGCCTTGCGGGACTTGCACCCTCCGGACCGCCTTACCTTCCCTAGTGGGCGGCCGACGGGGTGCAAGCCTGGCCGGAGGGTCGGTCGAGAGGGTTCGCCCAAGAGGGTCGTGATGTATAGATTAGTAGGGCCCCTAGTACTAATTTAGTTTGACCCTTGTATTTCGACCTTGTTGGGCATTTGCTTCTATATGTTTTGTTCACTTGTTCTGTTCTTCCCTTGCGTATGTCTTCCGATTTTCACAGTTATGCTTTTCCTATTTTTCGCGCACGCGGGGGCATACACCGTCGGGCGGACGTCCACATAAATATGGTAGGCGGCGTTGCGTCGCCCCCTGATTTTTGCCATAATTTTTCGGAGACATCGGGTGGGCTGGTGACCTTACTGAAACCCATAAGTGAGCACAATTCCTGGTTTTTTAACACGGGTTAAGCTTTTTCCGATTTTCAGACGCGAGGGGCATACACCGTCGGGCGGACGTCCACATAAATGTGGTAGGCGGCGTTGCGTCGTCCCCCGATTTTTGCCATAATTTTTCGGAGACATCGGGTGGGCTGGTGACCCTACGGAAACCCATAAGTGAGCACAATTCCTGGTTTTCATACTTGATGTTCTTTTCTTCTTTATCTTGTAGGCGATAAGTAGTCTACTCTATCTCCCTCTTTTTCGTCCGTCGGTCATCAAGCGCACCAAAGCATCCATCAATAATGAAGGGCGCTGGCGACCAGCAGTTCATTGTCGTCGTCGGTCACATCAAGCGCATCGGCATCCGGCAATAATGAAGGGCGCTGGCGACCAGCGGTACCGCTTTTCAGCGTCAATCACATCAAGCGCATCGGCGGCACTTTCGGGAGGATGCGTGCGCTTCCATGAACTCCGTCCATGCACCGAACAAACTTCGCTATAAATACCCACCTCCATTCGGGTCCTCTGTATTTGCAACTTCCTCTGCAAGTCCCATACTCCTCGGGCGCATACACTCCACAAATCTCCCCATAACAAGCAATGGCGACCTCCGGCTCTGAGACCCTCCATGAACAAGTTTAAGACCACCGTGCGGAAGGGGTCAATGTTCCAATGTGCCTGCGGTGACTGTGCAAGTTTGTTCAATCCAACGAAGATTTCTCATACACTTACGGAAGGAGATTCTTCATGTGTGCGAACTCTGAGTACGATCCACCTAAGGTTGCCTTTGGCGGCGTCCAAAGGTACTTGCTCACCCTAACTTGCATAATTATATATACGTACATAGCGCATGTGAGCTGTACTAACTTCGTTGAACAATTAGTCTCCCCACCTCTCTGCGATTTACGGCGTTGGCTGAACCGCGAACAATCGGAGGATGACAAGAAACACATCGGCGTGAGGTCCGTTGGAAGAGGAGTGGTTTAAGCGGCGCCGATATGAGGAGGAGCAAGAGGAGAAGCATAAGCGTTGGCTAGAGGAGTACCACAAGCAACAAGAGGACGCCGAACGTCGTTTCTTTGAGGCACGAGAGGTCGACAGGAGAGAAAGCGCGAGAGGCACGTCGCGCAAAGGAGGCTGGACTGACGCTACCGGGAAGGAAATATCCCGTTGTACTCGATAGAAACTTCCTTGTAATCGACAATAAAAATTTCGTGAAGAGCACTCTACTTTCAACGCTATATCTGCCGCCATGCGATGAATGCTTTGTGACAATACGGACATTTTTCTTTTTAAATCTAATAATAGAAAAGAATGGAGAATCATTGGGGAGGACCATATTCTAAATATCGCCCAACCAGCGAGGCAAAATTTAGCAAACCTCGCCCTTCATCCGTGACTTTTAGGTCCGGGTCTTGAGAATATAAAATAAAGCTCGTTAAATAGGAGGCATTTGTTTAGGCCACAAAAATGATAATATATATACTTTCATATGTAATATATATCATATGTACTTCAAATGAATTATTGCTCGTGCTGGCGGTCGCCCACTACATGCCGACAGTCGCTCTTCCCCACACATGGTCGGGACGGTTAAGGCCCAACTCTTGTCGCTCTTTCCGATGATTTATTCGATAAACACTTAATATTTAATGAAAACAAAATTTTAGGCAAACATCGCCCTTTCAACGGGCGATTTAAATTTTCGCCAAACCAAATGGCGATTATAACCCATCTTGACCACATGGCCGTGGGGGAAAATATCGCCATTCCAAATGGCGATTTATATAAATCGCCCAACCAAATGGCGATTTTTATAAAATCGCCGTTTGATATGGCGATTTATCTTTCCCGCCTTATGGGGTGGCGACGGGAGGCTATTTATTTATTTTTATTAAATGGAATATTATTTATTTATTTCTAATTATTTTTAAATATAAAAAAAAATAAAATTCCTAACCTCCTCTCAGAGCTTGGAAAGTAGATCAGCGTATTTCTGTGCAGTTGATGTGGCCTGCGCCACGCTGTGGCTCCTAGACTTGGCCTGCTTCCGCCCAATGGGCCGCTGCAAATGGCGACTCATCCTCATCATTGATGACATCGTTTGACCCAAATGGAGCGGTTGAAGACTCCAGCATAGACGTTGCAGTGTACTTTTGCTTCTTGTTCGAACAAGTTGCTTCGTACGACCTCCATTTGGACTCATCTTTTAGCAACTCCTAGCATCTAAGCAATTGGAACTCTTTTATGCTCCTCTGATTTGTATAGTGCACGCGCATCAACCATCTGCAAAGCACATGACAACATATCATGGCATACATACAAATGCAGTTATAGATGTAAAGGTGAGTATGACATACTTACCATATCCCTGTCAGTCTTTCCACTCTGGTTTAGGTGACTGATTCTATCAAAACACCCACAAAATTTGTTAATCTCCTTGTTTATAGTACCCCAACATTGCAAAAGAGATTTTTGAGTTCTCTTCGTGCTGTTTGTTCTATGCTTGTCAAAGTAATTCCAAATCCTCTTCCAGTAGGACTCCTTACTCTGGTCCACACCGACAATGGGATCATAGCTGATGTTAAGCCATGATGATGCCAACAGGAAATCCTCCGCGTCAGTGAAGTTTGCTTTCCGCCCTCCCTTGGCTATCGTCTACGTATTGTCCCCATCTTCGGAGTCGACGCCCACACTCTGGGTGGGCTGAACTGAGCCTTGCACACCCTCCCAAGGTAAGTACTCCGAGTACCCTAATAGGTACACTGCATAATGGCCTTCCATCGCACTCCTGAAAGATGAAGGAACAAATTGTGAATACAACAGAAATATAATATGGGTTAGCAATACATATGTCTTCTATGCCAACAAATGAGGAAGTCATACAGAGAATATTGATTGCAAGTTACTTAACATGAAAATTTGCATAACAAGGTTCACGCATAGTTTAAAAAACAAATTGGATGACGGTGTTTACACATAGCAGTCATGCACTGATAAGCCTTTTATTACATATTACATAAACCAACTGCACTAATGTAGCAAGTGATACGAACCGCCATAATATTCAAGAACTACCCTCACCGCATCCTTTGCGATGCATTCTTGTTGTTGTAACTGAAGTTTTCGTCATCGGTGTCGTAGCCATCGAGGGCGCAGCCATCACTCCCAAGGTCGTAATCGTTGGGAATGCAATTGTCGGGGCTGACGTCACGCTTCGGGCTACTATTGTTCGGACGCTCGGGTGGGCCCTTTGGATTCGTAGCGACAACAGCAAGAGCTGACCTTCCCTACAATGCTACCTCCTCAAACCTGCTAGCAATGGCCATGACATCGAGAAGTAACCAATTCAATGCTGTGCTCCTAGAGGAAGAACCAGGCTTGATGTCGTCTCGAACTACTTCATTCAGACCTAGAGTAGCCTGCTCAATCTAATCTATCGTCGACTCCAATAGTTGCACAAACTTCATCTTGTCGTCTACCATCTACACACAAACTTTAGTGCCACGGTCAATTAACTGAAAGGTGCATGAGTCCAGGTGCATGTAATTCTGTATTATGAAAGTCTAATTTATAAGACCAGGCGCATTGCTCATGACCTAGATGAGTCATTCCATATTATGCTAGTGTGGTATAGAACCAGCGCAGCAACAAGCCGGTGCCCTCATCAGCAACAGCAACAAGCCGGCGCCCTTGTCATAATACTATGAGTGTGGTATATTGACCACACTCGCACTACCAGGGAACAGGGATTTTATCCCGGTTGGGAACGGGCTACGGTCCCGGTTTCCAAACAGGATAATCGGGGATCGATGGCGGGGGCCTGCAGTCGGTTAACCTACAAACGGGACCGAAGGCCCAAAAGCTGGGAGCTGGGGCGCCGAGGACTATCCGTCGGTTGGAACTACCAACCGGGACTGGGTTGACTTATCGATCGGTTGGTTCTACCAACCGACTATAAATGTTTTAATATTTTTATTTGCATTTTTATTTGCCCATTGGATGACTTATCGGTCGGTTGGTTCTACCAACCGGGACTAGAAAATGTTGTCATTTTTTTTTGCCCATTGGATGACATTTAATTGAAACTCATATAATTAATTGAAACTTAAGTATATGTATATATTTGTGTTAAATCACAATTAATTGAAACTCATATAATTATTCATACACAGTTAACTCGTTATTAAATGAAAGGACATTCATTAAAATTTAATTATAAGTAATTAATAAGTACTACAATTGCTAACTAACTGGGCTATATATACAAGTATCACAAGTACACATTGTTGTACACATAATTACAAGTACACATGTTTTTGTTCATCGGGATCATCTCGTGGATTGCTTTTGGTAGACCTAGATGTTGACCCCGACGGTTGATCGGTTCCTCTCGAGCAGTCGGACTCGGAATCTTATTGAAAAAGGGTGATGATGCTCGCCCATTGGAGCCACGACCTCATCTAATATAAAGCGGCGAGTTGCTCTTGTATTGCTTTCACCGCCGAGAGTTCGGACCTTGTTCCAAACCTTTCTTCGCCAATTTTAGAGGATCTGTCATTAATTAGGAATTAACTAATCAATCCTTGAATCTATAGAGGTGTCCGGAATAGTTAGGTATTATTAAGGTAGAAATTATAAATACTCACCCCAAAAGGTTCTCCTTTTCTCGTAGAAATAGCAGAGCCTCCGATGAAGTGATGCATCATCTCGCATACATAGTAGCCGCACAAATTGTTTCCCGGTGCTTGATGCAAGACCTGTGGTGAAAAAGTTGTAGAATGTGAAATAACTGCATAGAAATTTAGTAAACTAACTACAAAGCTAGCATTACGATATACTTACATATTTAGCGAGGTGCAACTCAAATTTTTCTTAAATTCTCCAACGTTTTCCTTTTGGAATCTTCTGAAGGCACTATACAAGTGATTATGAGTTATCTGATTAGAGTTGGCTTCAAACCGAGAGAAAGAAAACAAGTATGATAATGAAAGGAGCGACAATGTACGGTTGAGCATGGCCAAGATGTCTTTGTATTTTGCGGGGGTTTTCTTTTTGAGTCCATAACCGTGGTCGTACTACGATCTACCTCGATAATAAAAGGGCAAAGTGAAAATTGCACATATATATGTCGGCAGTAGTAGTTAGTACTTTTAACATCATGGTAAGAAAAAAAATTATAACGAGGCGATAAGAAAACACATACTCAAAATCATAAGCTAGAAGTATCTTTGACTTGTATCTTTGTCCCATGAGCCCGTTGTATATGTCTTTGCTCTGTCTCTTTTGGTTTATCTCTAACCGGTTTCTCATTGATCACTCTTGGGTCGAGAAAGCCAAACTCATAATTAATTCTCTCGGTTTGGCATCGTTTTAGCTCCATTCTACACAACAAGAAATCAGTTAGGTTTGGGGATTGTTACAAAGACATATGGGCGTGCACGACAAAATTTATGAATAAGACACTTACGAGTCCGGCAACTCAACATGCGGGCGCCCGGGGCCCTACTGGTATAGATCAAATAGAGGTTCCCATTCGATGAAGAACTTCGTTGTCTCCACGGAAGTAATGAGTTTCCTTGAAGGCGGCGGCAATCGCATCTAAACCATGGTTGGCGCGCCAAATACCATTCATGGAGTTGCCGCATCTTCGTTGTTAGTAGGGGGAGCTCCTCACGTCTCACAAATGGCGCACCATGTACAAATTTCCATGCTATCTCCGCGAACGGGATGTCCTTGAGGCCCAATACGATCGCATCAAGGCGGTATCATCGAGAAGCTGTTCATCCTGTGCAACCTCTTCCGCCGTCCTCTCGGTGGCGTCTCCTTGTCGGCTATCTTACTCAAGACGCGCTCGTGATCGACACGGCGGCCTTTTCGGTTTATCTATGATGTCCTTCAACGATAGGATAGCCCTCCTAGCTTTGTGCCATTCGTCCGCATGAAATTTGGACCCTCGGTGGAGATGGCTTCTTCGCGAAGAATGAGGTGACCTCGGCTCTTACAAACTGCGAGGTCTCCTCATCGATCATATCGTCACGCCAACCGGAGGTGATTTCCTTTTGGATTTTGTTGGCGTGGGCGTGGACCGTGTCTTTTGAGAAGTCTTGGCCCCTATCCGACCTGGTTGGTACATTACTTGGAGCCGCTTTTGGCGATTGGGGGCTGCCTTGGCGATGTGGGAGTTGGAGTTTCAGTGCGGGGCTTAGGCGAGGAGACGGGCTTCTTCTGGGGGCGTCTTATTGATCTGCGAAGGTTGTGGAGGTGACGCTGGAGACCGTGGAGAGGAAATGCGCGTTGTCTTTAAAATTATGAACCGCTTGCCACGCAATGAAAGCGTGTACTGACATCTAATAGTTTCGTGCTCCGTCACCTCCTTCAATGTCGAGGTCAAGATCCTCATACCTGGGCATACCTCGTCCACCGAGACCTTCGCGTAGCCAGCGGTATGGCGAGACCATGGATGAGCTGCCTGCTCCACCGGAAAGCCATGCCTTCACCGCCTTTAATGAGAGGTTAGGGCTTGCACGTGCAACTCACATGGTGTCGGTTGCGTGATGTAAATCCCACGCATAGGGGCCCAAGTCACCTTCACCAGCCCACGAACTGTATGCTCCGCTCCGCGTCGAGGATCGACAATGTCTAGATTTACGGGAGGTGCTGGCGACTTGTCTCCGATGTTGGCTCAAGGCTAGTTGCAGCTCTTTTCGGACCAAATCGGGTATCTTGGCCTTTGTTGCTCTCGATTCGTCTTGAAGGTCCTTGATATGTTGTGCGTGTCGACCCTTGGATCTCGACCGACTCTGAGGTCTCCGCATCATGGGCGAAACCGACCTTCCACGGACGCAGCGCCAACGCCCGTGCACGTCCGAGGTGCTCCGGGTTCTGTAGAGCCCTTGTTAGCTCGTCGTCCTCCTGTTTGGCACGAAGGTGCCTTGGGACGACGGGTGTGCGCCTCTGAAGCTTCTTGGCGACTTCTCTCATCGTATCACCAAACACCGCCTGTAGTCATCGTCTAAGGCTGCCGTTATGACCGAAGAACCAATTTCTCGATCTGTTGGACCAATCCAATGTGGCGGGGTGGACACCCTTAACCGACAAGTCACGTTCCTCTTCTCCCATTTGGGTAGGGCCTTGCGGTAACCACCAGTCCGAGGCGATGGTGGTATTGCTTCTTCTGATGCGATACGCTTGTTCCTTTCACCAAGTTCGACCTAGCTGTGAATTTTGTACCCCACAAATTCATCCCGGTGATCTGTAGCTTTGGGTACTTGTTGAAGTCGGGGACTAAATTCTTCTTGACGTACTCGTTGTTCGACTTCTTTTTGTGCGTCTGAAAAGCCATTGCCATCTTCTTTAATGTATACCTTTTCACCTTATCTTGGTCCCTTCGGAAGGTGAGCGTTTCCTTCATATCATCCATAGGGTGTTCTTGATTCTGCGGTACCTCGTCCCATTTCGCAAAGCTAATAGGCACGTGGTCACGGCGATCACGCCGAACGTCGTCTGAGCGGCCCAATCGCATTTTCGGCTTTAGAGGCTCGCCTTCCTCACCGACTTCGGTGAATATGTGTCTTGCCCTCGGCTTCTTGCTTTGACCTCGCCGGCGTGATCGGCTACTCGTTTGACCGGTCTCGGTGGCTTCGGCAACCTCAGCGGCTTGGGTGGCTTGATTGCCTCACCGGTTTGGGTGGCTACTGACCGTCTCTGGTGCTTGGGTAGCGTGGGCGCCTCTTGTCCGAACAACTCGCTCAAAAACTTCGTCACCAAGAAAATCCATTCGATTGCATAGAATTGAATAGAAACATTCAATTGGGATTTCAAGTAGAATTGAATAGTATCATGTAACGTTATTCTTGTATAAGTTATTTTCTATGAAGAATTGAATAGTAACATGGAACTTTTTCTCTAAATAAGATATGATTACACATACATTTCACATAATATGCAGATAAGAATAGCATACATATGCACAATAGAACTTGATTATAGGACCATTTAGGAAAAAAATCATTTCACAGGTGTTGATAATTAGAGCACATAGACTTGCAGTCATCTCCTACACAACGATGTTTTCAACGTTTTTCCCTATTTGGTCTCACATTTCACCATCTAAATACACAAGCGAGCATTACTTCATCTTCCTTTGGACTTGATCTATCAATGCATATTAGTAGAAATTATTATATTGGAAAACAACCTCGGCGACTTTGGAATTCCTGTAGAAGGTAAAAAAAGAGATAGATGGGCCACACAGATATTAAAACAACTAAATAGCAAGGAAAATGACATGATAACATGTTGTAATTTATAACAATTAAACAACAACGAGCTCGGTTTAGTTTGTTATAAATTGCTCTCAAATTTAATATGTTGGGTTGCTAAGAATAGCCTTCCAATGACATACACCATCATGCAATCGCTCCATCTCCTAATTAACCCCTGTGACGACTCTTTGTTCTCACACACACACATATATACCTCCTCGATGTCAATGTTGCATATACCCTTCTTATATATTCTTTTTGAGCAAACCTTCTTATATATTCTCAAGAAAGGAATAGAACCGATGTTAATCATATATATTACATTGTCTCGGCAATTAATCGAATCATCCTTCTCCAAACCGCAGTCACTCAATTGATAGTGGTAGCACCGTCTCATTCCTCGATTCGGGTTTGCTATGAGGGCTAAATGCTTAATTGAAGAAGCAAAAGCAATGAGGGTTATAGTTGCAAATGGTGAAAAAATACTAGTTCAATAGTTTGCCTGAATGCACTTACAGTATAAATGGGCAAGAATTTTCAAACTCTTTCGGGATCATAGAATTGGTGGGGTATGATATGATACTAGGGCAAGATTGGATAGCCATGCATAGTCTGTGGAGTTAAATGGGAAAAGTATGGAAATATCCATTAGGGTTCTAGGAGGAGATAAAATCGCTTTCAAGGATGAGCAAGTGATGAAGGGGCTATGACAATAACGAGGAGCAAGATGCATCGACTCTTGAAAAATAGGATTATGGGGTGGTCATTGAGCATTGGCATGAGTGAGCAAGGGAAGAAACAACAATACTGCTGAGATTATGGAAGTCTTGAAGGTCTACTCTAATGTATTTGAAGAACCCAAAGAACCAACCCTACAAGGGAATGTGACCATGGAATTCCCTTAATTAACAATTTTACATCTGAGTTATCTCATTCAGCAAGACCATACTCTATAGTGTTTGCATTTCTCGGGTTTTCCATCCTGTGGTGGCATTTCTCGAGTTTTCCATCCTGTGGTGGATGTTTTAACTTGTAATATGTAGCATTAATTTTGTCCATCAAGTAAAACATATACATGAAAAAAAATATGAACAAGACCATACTATAGGAGGTCCACGGCGAGGAGGTGCAGCGGCGAGGAGGAGTGGCGTCGTCCGGGCGGCGGCGAGGATGGGAGTGGCGTCGTCACTGGCGGCGGCGGCCAGGAGGTGCACGGCGGCGAGGACGGAGTGGCGTCGTCATGGCGGCGACGGCGAGGAGGTGGTGCGGGGAGTCCACGGCGCGCAGGCGGCGACGATCTAGGGTTGGAAGCGAAGAGACGCGGTGTGGCAACGGTGGGAAGATTGGAGGATTTTAGTGTCGCGGAATTTGTATTTTGACCTTCAATCGGTTGAAGACAACAACCGAGATTGATGGACCATCGCCCCGGCCGTGTCTCCAACCAGGATTGCCAGTGGTGCTAGCCCCACACGTCGAATCGGCGTAGGGTGGTTGACCTTCAATCCGGTTCAAAAGAACAACCGAGATTGAATGGAGATTCGATCCGGGCTATCTCTCCAACCGGGATTGATTGGTGGGCTGCCCCACGTCGCCGATGACCAACGCCTGAGTCTTTGGGACTATCGGTCCGGTTTATTATACAAACCGGGTGATACTAAAAAAAAAAAGAAAGTCTTGTGGCTGGCTCGAACCCGTGACCGCAAAAGGGGAGCCAGCGCTCAAGCACGCCGCTAGCCGGAGAGGGGAGAGATGTTCTCCTCTGTTAAGAGCGAGTTATTTTTGTACCTTTCTTGGTCTTTAGTGGAGGGAAAGGGAATTTTCTTTTTAATTGTATTTTAATTCCTTATTTGTATTTTAAATCCATTTTCCCATTATATTTCCTTTTTTTAATGTATTTTAATTAGTTTATTGTGGAGAAAGCCATATTTTCCTTGACATGTGGGCCCATATATGGTGGGTCCCATATGTCGATGGTAATAATTTGCCATAAATTTCTTCAAAGTTATAGAAAATTGTTGGGAGCCTATTAAAATTAAATAAAAATTTCACAAAATTCATAAGAATTGTGCAAAAGTTGACATATATAAAAATGAGTTGGGAACCTTGAAATTTCTCATTAGTTTATAAATGAGATGGGAATAATCTAGTTATACATAAGCGATGGGAATTTCTCATAATTGGCGAAAGCACGAACGGTTCTTTCCGGATCAATATGAATTTAGGGACAAATATCTAAAATATTACATGACTACTTTATTTTTACAAGTGATCCTTCGTTATGATCGTGGCGTGCGTCACGAGCTTCCTCATCATCGCTAAGGACACTAATGTCTCGTCACGAGAAAGGCGGCTACTCGTCGGCGATTATACTCTTCTTAAATGCGTGGCGCCTCAACTCAACAATCCTTCTTTTACCGTAAAGAACCACGTGGTGCCTTGCTTGATCCTTGTTGGTAGTCTTGTTCTTCTCGTCTTTTTATAGTTTTACCCTTATGAACTTTTGGTTTGTTGTCCATGTTCATCACATAGAATATCTGTGTCACATCATTGGCGAAACACGAACGGTTCATCCTCAGAGGCCACTTGCTTGAGGTCCACGATTGTCATACCATAGTCATCGATCTCCACGGTGTCGGTTTCACCCATTGGCACCTAAACAGAGGGACTTTCAAAGGTCCATACTCGAGCTCCCAGATCTCCTCTATGAAACCATAGTAGGTGTCCATCTTTCCATTTTGTCCAAGGCATCTATACTGACGGCGCTGTTTTGGTTGGTGCTCTTCCTATCCAGGTATGTCGTGTAAAATGTGTACCCATTTATCTCATACCCTTGCCATGATACGATTGTTATGGATGGTCCCCGAGCTAAGAGCTGCAAGCTGTTCATGGACTCCTCCTTGCCCTAACAGATGCTTTTGTAGCCAACCACCAAAGCTCTCCACTTGCTTGTTCTCGATCCACTTATCTGGGTATTGGGCTCGTAATATCCTCTCGTGATCAAGTACATACGGAGCCACTGAAGATGCTTGTTTTAGTACCGTGAAATGTGCTTGTTTAAATGAGAGTAGATCGTCACAGGAGGATTCTTTTCTCCCTAGGGTCCCTTTTCCCGTAGCCTCCCTCATAGCGTGATCTGGACGCCAATCGGATTCAGATCATCAATGTAGTCGACACAAAACTCAATCACCTCCTCGTGCCAACACTGGGCAATGCAACCTTACGGGCGAGAGCGGTTCTGAACATACTTCTTTAGGACGCCCATGTACCTCTCGAAAGCGAACATCTTGTGCAAGAAGATCGGTCCGAGAATTTCTATCTGTTTGACCATGTGAACCATGAGATGAACCATCATATCAAAGAAGGATGGAGGAAGATCATCTCAAGGTTGACCATACTAGCGACAATGTTATCCTGCAGATTAGATAACTTATCCGGATCTATGACCTTTTGTGATATCGCGTTGAAGAACGAACACACCTTTATGATTGTACCTCGTACCATATGCGGTAGAATACCTCGCACCATCTTTGGGAGCAAGCGGGTCATCAAGCACATAACAATCATGGGATTTCAAGTTTACGATTTTATTCTCTTTTGTGTTTATGAGTCTTCTTATGTTCGACGAGTACCCGAAGGGATCTTAACACTGTTCAACAAGCTGAATCATACTTTTTTCTCTTCTTTGCTTGGTGTGTAGCTCATGACGAGGTAATGCCCTTTGTCTCTCTCTTGTGGATGTAGTTCTTCCCCGAGACCTAACAATTGTAGGTCCTTTCGTGCTTGAAATGTATCTTTTGATTTACAGTACATATCTATGAAGCCTAGCAGCTCACGATACATTCTTTGTGATATGCATGAAGTCCGAGGAGTGACGGACCTCTAAGTCTTTCGAGAAGGCAAGTCCCAAAATATAGACTTCTTCTTCCAGCTAGGCTTCTTCCTAGATTCTTAGCCGGGAGTGGCGGGACGGGTTTGCTACCAGGACCCTTTCCAAATACTACGTCTAGATCCTTTACCATAGAAAATACTTCCGCCCCACTGCGATGCTTGGGCTTCTTACGTTTCTCTTCGGTCCCATCAAAATTAACACGGTTACTCCGTAACGGGTGCTTCAAATTGAGGAACCTACGATGGCCCATGTAAACAACCTTCCGAGAGTTTGTTAGGTACTTGTCTTCCGTATCATCCAAGCACTGGATGCAGGCTTTATATCCCTTTATAGATAGGCCCGACAAGTTACCAAGTGCAGGCCAGTCGTTGATAGTTACAAATAGCAATGCACGTAAGCTGAAATACTCTCTTTTGTACTCATCCCATACACGTACACCATCATTCCATAGCGTTAGTAGATCTTCAATCAACGGTTTGAGATACACGTCGATGTCGTTACCAGGTTGCTTAGGGCCTTGGATAAGCAATGGCATCGTAATGTATTTCCGCTTCTGACATAGCCAAGGAGGAAGGTTGTAGATACATAGAGTAACGGGCCAAGTCTTTGGATCGCTACTCATGTCACCGAACGGTTCATCCCATCCGTACTCAATGCAAACCTTATGTTCTCGCATCGCTTCGCGAAGTCCGGATATTTTCTATCGAGTTTCCTCCGCTGCGAGCCATCTGCTGGGTGCCTTAGCTTTCGTCGACTTTACGATCATCTTTATGCCAACGCATCATCTTCGCATGCTTTTTGTTCGCAAACAAACGCTTCAACCGAGGGATTATAGAGAAGTACCACACCACCTTAGCAGGGGCTCTCTTCTTCTTACGCCCCCCCTCTACCTCACATGGGTCATCACGCTTAGTCTTATACCGTGATGTTTTGCACACCGGACATTCTTCCAAATCCTTATACTCATTACGATAGAGGATACAATCGTTTGGACATGCATGTATCTTCAGTACCTCCAACCCCAAAGGGCGAGAACTTGCTTGGCTTCATACGTAGTTTCAGCGGCGTGTTACCCTCTGGAAGCAACTTCTTCATGAGGCCTAACAACTCATCAAATCCCTTATCGATACTCCATTAGTAGCCTTCCATTGCATCAATTCGATTGTGATGCGCAACTTTTGTGGCCCCGCCTACGTTTGGATACAACAATGTTCCTTGGTCCTCCATGCATATTGAAACTTTTCGTAATGTCTTTCATCGGTGTATTCTCCTCTCCATCATGCAACATCTGTTCTAGATCATCGTCGTCAAACTCCCTAGTATATGTTCAATAGAACCGTGTTGGCCAACATCGATCATATAATCCGCCACATCTTCTTCGTCACCATCTTCTTCTTCACCGTCTTCTCGTATAATCTCTTCTTCACCGTGTTTGGTCCAACGGTATAGTTTTCCACGAAACCTCTTGAGATCAAATGGAATTGAATTTGCTCGAGTTTGACCACTCCTTCGATTCTTGCGGTCTATGCATGGACAACATATGTAGCTGATCTTGTGCGTGCACTTGCTCGACGATAAAAGTTTCCAAACCCTCCACTGGCTGTGAGGAGCGGCGGTCCATATACATCCATCGCCGATTCATCTACATTAAGTTACATCAAGGTAGTTGTTAGTTCATTTTCCAATAATGAATTAATTTCAAAAACCAAAATTAAAGTCTTGCTTAATTTATTATACATTTATTTAATTTTTAGGTCAATACTTCAATTTAGGTTAAATACCTTTTTAAAAGAATTATTTTTAAGTCGATAATATTTTATCACATATTTTATCACAATCGAATCAAATTCTAAGGTAATGCAACAAAGTATTTGGCAACCCACTTAAAATGATATATCTAGATCTACCAACTTATAATTTTACATCAATGAAGTGAGTAGAGATCAATGAAGTTATAATATTTTATCACATATTAATTAATATATAATGTTAATTTTTAAACAATCAAAATCTATGCAAAATCTACTTTAAACTCTACTCCCAAAATTTCTCCATGAATCGATGAAACCAAAATTCTAAATTTGAGTCACCTCCACGCATTCAATGTGTGCTACATCACAATCCAAGTAAATTCTAAGCTAATGCAACAAGATTTTACAATCCACTTCAAAATTTGGTCCATGAAAGTTAAGATTCAAAATCATAGATCCATGAAACCATCATCTAAATTTAACTAGCTACAACTACAAATTCAAAACGAACTACGTCTTAATCCAAGCAAAATCTAAGATTACACAACAAGTTTTTGCCAACCCATTCAAAAGATCGAGCTATATCTACCAATTTATAACATTTCATCAAAGATGGGGAATAGAGACCAAATTTTTCATATTAAATTTAAAGCAAATATAGAAACTACATTTCATATACAAGTAGTGAGAAATGAAGTTACTAACCTTGGTTAACTTGGATTGAAGTGAAATGATCAAATTACAAAAATTTGAGCAAAGACCTCCCTCAAATCCGTAATGGCGCCGAGCTCCTCTGTCAAGATTCTGAAGGGTGGGAAGGTTACTGGCGGTCGGGAAGAAAGGTTAAATCGGTAATCAATCCGGTTGGTGTTACCAACCGAATTGATATCTCATTCCCGTCATTTGGTGTTACCGGTATGATCGAATCAATTTAGTCGGTTGGTATTACCAACAGGACGGATATCCCACGCCGCCAACCGCCTTTTTGAGGTGATATCCGCCCGGTTGGTAACACCAACCGACTAATGGTCCCCGCCATGCGCCCGATTAGCCGTTCAACCGGATTGTTGCCTTCTTGAGTCGGTTGGTGGCTAACCGAGATTGATGGGCCGGTATGGAAGGCCTGTTCCCTGGTAGTGTCGGCAGCAGCAGCAGCAAGCTGGCGCCCTCGTCAGCACCGGTGCAGAGCGGTGCGGCGGCAAGCTGGGCAGGTACCCCCACATCAGCACCACACGCTCCTTCCCCAGCCTGCGCGTGCGGCCGGCGCTCTCATCCTCCATATCCTCCTTCCCTTCCCCACCCACAACCACTCCTCCCCTCCTCCTCAGCCGCCGCTGTGGCCATTCATCTCCTCCGAAACCCCTGGCCTCTTCGTGTCCATCGCTACCTTCTCCGTCTCGATCCCTCTCAAAGCCAGAGGTCTATGCACCATATCTATGCGCAAAGCCGAAGGTGGCCATAGCGGCCTAGATCTACGAGGGTGAGCGGAGGGGGAGGTGAAGCCCCTGCGCTCGTTGGAGCTCATAGACACACATGACGATGCCGACTGCACTGATTGGACGCCACCCGCTAGATCGAGTGCACCGCCTTCCCTGCGCTCTGTTGACAAACCAAGTTCAACATGCCTTCCTCCTTCGGTCACCTCCTGAAGCCGCCGCCGCCGGACTCGACGACACGCCAGCAGCGTCTCCGACTGACTTCGCCACTTCACCATTTCCATTTGAGTGCGGGAGAGAGAAACCGTTGCTCGCGTCACCGACCGCGCAGCCGATGCAGACTGCCGGGACGGTCTCCAGATCTAGAGACCGTCTCTCCAATCTCTATCGGCTAAACCGCGAATGGAGACCCTGCTAGGAGGCGACATCGCGCCTAATGCGGCTCCCAGTCCGCATCGTTGAGTCGCTACAGTCCTTTACAGACTCTGCTGGTGCTGCTCTTAGTGGTGAAGCACATGCACTCGCTACAATTCCATATGTTTGTCTTCCATGACTCTGGTTGCATGTGCTTTTGCACCTAGCTTTGCTTCTGCACTTTGACTATATCGTGCTTCCACACTCTTGGCTCACTCACATCTATTAGACATCTATGTTTTTCTTATTATTAAATAATTTTAGGGGTGGAATTTTTCCATGGTCAGATAAGATGAATGTGTCAGGTTGTTTGGAGAATATTTATAGGTAGAATTGATTTTAATAATCACACTCATTCACTTCTCACCGATAGGTTAATAGTCTTTACTATTATATAAGGAGGGTTTGTGGTGGTTCATTCTCCCCGAATGGTCCGCATCTATTGAGAGGTATAGCAATGTATGGTTTAGATCCTACCTTCCAACCACTATATTTAGCACTGCAAGCATAGCCCGCTCCTAGAAACCCTAGTAGCTACCTCAAATCCGTGGCACGCCCTTGCCCCTCCCTCCTCGTGGCCTTGCACAAGAGCCTCATCCGCTGACTCCTCTTATGCTCATGAGGCGTCCCTTATGTATATATCTCCCTTCATGATGGTCTTCATCACTGGTACCAACCAACTCTCCTAGACTCCTCACGAGCTCTACTAGATGTTGCACATTGCATCGCTCCACTCACAAGGAGGTGATGATACCAAGACAGAGCAAAGAGGAGGAGGCGGCGACATCGAGGGTGAAGGGGAAAAGAAGGGTGGCGTTGCTTGGAAGGGAGACGAGGAGGTGGAGGCGCCACAATAGGATGAGGATAAGGAGGAGGTGATGGTGATGGTGCCAAAAAGTAGGGAAGAGGAGGAGTGGTAGCTAGAGGGAGAGGACGGGGAGATGACGCCTCCGGGAGAAGGGGGAGGGAGGTGGTGGTGTTGGATGAGAAAGACAAGAGAAGGGGGAAAGAGGGGAAGGGGTGATCGTTGTGACCTTGGTTAAGTTTTGGGTGGTTGTGCTATGTGTGTGTTGTTATGGATTAGGTTTTTTAGGCTAGCCCGTTTAGATAGGGTGAAGTGGCTGAACTAGATAATAATAAATTACAATAAGTTTTTGTAAATAATAAACATAATTTTTTATTCTTATAGTGTGTATATATATACACACATATGTTGATGATATTAAAGAATCTAAATTGCCTACCTTTAGAATTCCCTCAATTAGAAAATCAAACATACATACTTAGAACTTATAATATGGCCTGGACGTCTATTTGAATGCAAATTGTTTGTTAAAGGTCAGATTGGGCCTTCCGGAGAGTTGGGCTTAGACTTAGGCTTGTTTGGCCGTGGAGAAGCTTGCTGGACCTTGGTCACAGCATGTTGGACCTTCCGCACTGATGGCTTCAATGGCTCAGCTAAAGGATTCAAGCTCATTTGACATTCTTTTCGTCCTTTCGACAATGTACTGGTAATAGTGGTTGTACTAGAAGTAGTAGCTATGTTCATGTCCTTGCTAGTGATGTGCTTATCATCATGTCAATAGACATGTGTTGACTCACCGTAAATCATTATTTTCAAATTGTTTCCTTACCTTAATTAGCAATATACAATGTTATTCCTCTTCACTGATGAAACTATTCACTCCAAGATGTTTTTGTGAGCTTATATTATTCGTATTTGTATCTGATACTATCCATATTTTTATCCAACACTATTTGTGTCCGTGTCCTTATTTGTATCCGACACTATTATCGTTATCCGAAAAATATAGATACATATACAATATTACAAATATCTGACTGTATCCACTCCATTTGCATCCCTACCTACCGGACACTAGGAGCCCACATCAGCAGGTTAGAAAATTCCTCTAGCGCCACCATGGACAGGAAATCCAAACAGTAACCCAGACTAACGAATCCAACAAAAGGGCAAACAAAAAGGCAAAAGCCCAGGAGGAAAGTGTAGTGCCCTGCAAAATGGAAGGCACTAGTGCAACATCATCACAATAGAAAAATACCCCCTCCGTTTCTTTTTATAAGGCATACACAAATTTCGAGATTCAAACTTCATAATCTTTGACCAGTGATTTGTCTAACAATATATAGATTTTTGTGATACAAAAATGGTACCATTAGATTCATATTAGAAAGTATTTTTCAATGATTATAATTTTATTACTATGCATAATATAAGATAAGAGAAATCAAATGTCAAAGTATAGTATGATAGACTATGCCAAGTCAAACCATGCCTTATATTTTGAAAACAGAGGGTGTAATACAAGTTATCAAATTGAAAGAGCACGACAAACCAAAGAAACTCAATTGCCGAAGAAACTCAAATGTTCAATGATAGTTAAATTGACATAACAGAGTCACTAGCGGAAGCAGACGACAATAAATAGAAATCACAATTTGATAGACTGGACCGGTCCAAACTTATTTTAAAGAAATTACAAACGAAACAAGTGGCAACGCTATGGTGCTAGAAAATGTGTCACCCATGCCCATGCTCATGAAACGACTACTCGACTGACCTGTTACCTGGAACGGGAAAGAGCAAGTGTGAGATTTGGAAACCTCGGTGAGTAATGTCAGTAGGCAATACAGGAATAATCTGTTGGAATAATTAGCACTTTCATGTTTAATTTAATCAAGAGATAAAACATGCACAACGTCTGACAGATTGATAATAACATGTAAAAGTCACAGGAGCATATTCTAGACACACATGCAGCAATACTACAGTATATCTCTCTGATATACCCACTAACAGCAAGCATAACAACAACATAATTGAAAGGGAGCCGAAGGGAATCACGTACCGGACATGGTTATCGTCGCCGTACGGAACTAGCGGCGGGATCTGGTTCTCAGAGGTGGACGCCGTCTTGCTAAAGATGTAGCCGACACAGATCGCGATGGTACAGTGTAAGAAGACCTCGGGAAGCGGATGGAGGAAGCAGCGAGCAGTCGCGTGGCGTGCTTCCTAAAAACTTGATTCACCCTACCCGGTGCAGGAGCTCTTGGGCGATCAGTTCCGGAGACCTGCTCTCCCGAACGACGGTGCATGCCGGCGCACGGGATGGGGAACACCGAACGGGGGCGCAGCCGTGGGAGTTGGCAAAACTCTAGGTTTTTTTATCTCTCTCACTCTCTCTTGGCGGCGGTGGCTCGAATATATAGGGAGGCTGCGGAACAGGCCACGACCGTATCCAACACGATCAGCCCACGACCGAGTCCAACACGATTTCCATATCTCGTATCTGACCCGCCAAAAACCCGAAGAGCAAAAGAAATAAACTGCAAAAGGAGGCCGCGTCTGCGCAAGCACAAGGGCCTGGTTTCGGCAGACCATTCACACAGGTGCCGTGCGCACGCGCCGTCCCGCCATGAACCCGAGCCAGGCCAGGCGAGATGAGCGAGCGCGCGTGTGGGCTTCCCTTTCTCTCCCACACACTTGCTTAGCAAGGGATGCACACTCCACTATATAAACTAGTGTATGCCACTCCCAATTAACAATGTGGTACTAAAGAGAGTTCACATGTCTCATGCATACATTAGCCTTTGAGATTTTCCAGAAATTATTTGGCAATTAATTGGGCCAAGCCCAAAAATTTCTAACATAATCAAGGAGTACCAAGCGACCACACACATGCAGATGTGACCACGATAAAAGAAACATGAGAATTGATACATAACAATATAAAATGGAAATGAAAATTAATATGTAGTGGAATGTGGAATGGCATCCAAGGAATAATGGCTAGCTATTATGTGAGCAATAGTAGGCATGATTTAAAGAGTTAATTACCATGACATATTGAGATATTGAAATGTGAAAAGTAAAAAATGGAAATGTAAGGGGAAATAAGTGAGACATGGGATTCCAAGCAAGATATCGGTATGATAAAGGAAGTTGTCCTAAAAATATTATATCCCAATGTGGATAACCATATACCAAGCCACATGGGATAGACAGACACACACCAACTATATGACTTGTGGCTGGGTGTTATTATCTCAACAACGTTGTTGTACGGCCTTTGCACATTGTTGAGTGGTAGGTGGTATACCCAAATATGCGACATTGGATGAGATAGTTAAATGTATAACTTGTTATTGAAAGGGGATATACGATACGGTTACCTAGAAATAGATAGGTGATGTCGAATATAAGAACAATGATTAGGTAGCTCCAGACATAAGATTGAGAGGTGATATATGTATATGTATTCTATAGAATGGGTGTTAGCGAGAATAAGATATATTTAATTAAGTGAGAACTTAATTAACAAGAGGGTTTGCTGTGATATGGAGATTAATGTTAAGAAACCACGCTACCGGGTGTAGTCCGAGGTTGCTGATTCGCACGCAAGACGCAGATGAAAAACAAGATCGACAGATGCACAAGTAGATGAACACAGATGTAGGGAGAGAACGGATTCTTTATTGCTTTTAGGTGTGTATACAATGGATGGATCCTTCTCCTATTTATAGTGCTGGTTCATAGAGTTTGGCAGGTCCACGGATAAACCTATCCGGATACGGCTTGGAGAGCCCGTAACCGAATAGGTTTCCTAATACTCCCCCTTGGACCTTGCCGCGTAATGCATATGCCTCATCAAAACTCCATAAAAACCCAGTGGAAAAAATTCTTGGAGAAAGAGTGCATAGCATACGCTTGCTGTGCGCACGGATATGCCTCGTTAAAAACCTTATGTGAGAAACTTCTTTGAAAACTCACTTAAGGGAAAAAGAGTACAAATCCACCCAACATTGCTTTATTACTTCAATGTAATAGTTGGGTACTTGAACTTCTGGTCCAAGATTTAATTTAAAATATGTGAAGTTTCTCCCCCTGAAATCTGCACTTCTCTAAGTCTCATCATTCCTATGCCTTTAATGTATCTTTCAAAGGTAGATGCAGGTAGGGACTTAGTGAATAAATCTGCGAGATTCTCGCACGACTTAGTGTGCTGAATATTGATTTCATTCATCTTATGCATCTCATGTGCATAAAAATACTTGGGGTTTATATGCTTAGTGAGGTTGCTCTTCATATATCCAGTCTGTACTTATGCGACACATGCTGCATTATCTTCATAAATAATGGTGGGAGTTTGTTCTATTTGCAATCCACATGACTGGAGAATATGGAATGTCATTCTTCGAAGCCATGCACATTCACGTGCTGCCTCATACAATGCAATGATTTCTGAATGGTTAGTCGATGTTGACACAAGTGTCTGCTTTGACGACTTCCATGATACTGCGGTTCCTCCACACAGGAAGACATATCCTGTCAGGGACTTACCGGTGTGCGGATCTGAAAGATATCCCGCATCTGCATATCCGACCAAAGTCATATCTTGATTCCTTCTATAAAATAATCCAAGATCGACTATTCCCCGTAGGTAGCGGGAGATGTCCTTTACCCCTTCCCAATGCCTTTTCGTTGGCTCTGCACTATACCTTGCTAATAAGTTTACGGCGAACACAATGTCAGGCCGTGTACTGTTTGCTAGGTACATGAGTGCTCCTATGGCACTTAAGTATGGGAATTCTGATCCTAGGACTTCCTCCCCCTTTTCTCTAGGTCGATATGGGTCTTGGTCTACTTGTAATGACCTTCCGACCATTGGGGTTCTTGATGCGTACGCCTTGTCAAAACTAAACCTCTCCAACACCTTTTGGGTGTAGACGGCTTGGTGTACGAGTATTCCATCTGGCATATGCTCAAACTGAAGGCCTAAGCAAAATTTGGTTTTACCCAAATCTTTCATTTCAAATTCAGATTTCAAATACGAGCTTGCTTCTTTAATTTCATCATTAGTGCCAATAATGTTCAAATCATCCACGTAAACCGAAATTATACAAAAACCATCTTGTGATCGTTGTATAAAAACGCATGGACAATCTTCATTATTCATATAGCCTTTCTTGCTCAAGAACTCGCTCAAGCGATTATACCACATTCTTCCTGACTGCTTTAATCCATATAAGGATTTCTGTAATTTTACACAATATAATTCTTTCTTCTCTTTATTCGGGGTTGGCATGCCGTCAGGTACTTTCATATACAATTCAGAGTCCAGATTACCGTAAAGATAAGCTGTGACCACATCCATGAATTTCATTCTTAAGTTCATATTCACTGCCATTAAGATGAGATATCTAAAGGTTATACCACCCATGACCGGGGAATATGTTTCTTCATAATTAACGCCTGGGCGCTGAGTGAAACCTTGAGCTACCAGCCTTGCTTTGTACCGTACCACTTCATTATTTTCATTTCTCTTCCGAACAAAAACCCATTTATAGCCCACAGGACGTATATGGGACGGTGTAAGGCACACATGTCCAAACACTTCTCTTTTGTTCAACGAGATTAGTTCCGCGGTGATTGCCTTCTTCCATTCCGCCCAATCTGGTCGATGCTTACACTCAGAAAGAGATGCCGGCTCTGGATTAGGATCTATTCGCTTGACAATCATTTTAGCAAAGTATATGTCGACATTGGCTGTTGCTCTATTCATCATTTCCCCTGATTCTACAAAGTTTATGGCCATTTCGTCATGGGGTGCTTCGTGTATTTCTACTTGCTCTTCACCGCAATTTCCTATCACGGGAGCAAGTTCCTTTAGCTTATTGTTGCCGATGTGCGCACACGTATTTCTTTCGGCTTCTTCTATTACCGATATATTCAAATCTGAGAGCGCCTCGCTAGCAGGCTGCTTCTCACCAGAGTTGCCAGCTCTCAACTGACTCCCCTTCTTTTTCTTTCGGATCGCTTTTGTGACTGGTTGTGATAAGTTCTCTTATCCATTGTTCTCCAGGCGTCCCCAGATACTTGGGATTTGAGTAACCAGATTTCCTGTCCTTTTCTTTGAGGCCTCGTAACAGGATAAGGATACCTTCTATGGTATTTCAAACCCTCTCTGGTGCATTACTAGGAGTAATGCGACTTGATCACACCTTCAAATCACAAAAATGATTGGGCAGTTCATTTGCTAATTTCTGTAAATCGAGGATTTTCTGGACCTCTTCGTTTGCTTCTCTAGTACGGGGATCATGTGCGGGAATACCGGTGGCTTGCTAGATGATTTCATGGCATTCTTCTGTTAAGGGTTCTTTATCTCCCCCTAATGACAGAAAATTATCATCGTCAAAGATGCAATCAGCGAAACGAGCGGTATGCAAATTACCGGTCGAGGGTTCTAAATACTTGATTATGGACACTGTCTCATAACCAATGTATATCCCCGGCCTCTGGAGAGGGCTCATAGCTGTTCGCTGTGGTGGTGGTATCGGTACATACACCATGCATCCAAATTTTCTTAAATAGGAAATTTTCGGTGTGATCCCCTGAACTAGTTGCATTGGTGAGTGGATGTTGTATCTTTGACGGTCTATAGTTCAATAATCTTTCTTTGCGTGTAGGGCGGCATGGCCCCAACACGTGTTCGGTAAATTACAACCCTGCAAGAGCGGCTTTGCTATGAATTTGATCCTTTTAATCAGTGCTTCTGCTAGTCTATTCTGAGTGTGGACATGTGGCACTGAGTGCTCTACTTTGATTCCCGATGCTATACAGTAATCATCAAATGCCTTCGAAGTAAATTCGTCGGCATTGTCCAAGCGAATGGACTTCACGTGATGATCCGGGAATGCATTCTTAATTCTTATGATCTGAGAGATCAGCTTTACGAATGCGTGGTTTTTTGTCGAGAGTAAACTCACGTTTGACCACTTTGAGGAAGCATCAATGAGCATCATAAAGTACCTAAAAGGACCTGATAGGGGTTGAATGGGGCCGCAAATATCCTCTTGGATGCGCTCAAGGAACGCGAGGATTTCATCTTGCACCTTCATGGTCGAGGGCCTAGTGATCATTTTCCCAGTGGCACATGCCTGACATATGAAGTCTTCTTGAATAGGGAAATTCTTTACACTAATTCCATGGCCGTGAGAGTTGGTAATTACATTTCTCATCATTCGTAAGCCTAGATGACCAAGTCTACTATGCTAAAGAGAGAAGAGTTCATTCTTTAAAGTATTGAACAGGTGTGCCTAATGAAATGCAGTGCTTGATTATTCTGTGCTTGGGTATTACCCCTACTACAATGCCAATGGCGGTGCGGGGAGCTTCATGTGCGTAGCCGGAATTCATCATCAAACTCACGACTCACGATGCCAAACATTTGTATAATTCAAATTCTTTGCATAAGATATTGTCGGTAATCATAGTGTGTGTTGCTTGACATAGATCTATTCATAAATTCTCGAAATTTTCAGTATAAACATGCTAAAATAATTATTACAAGAATTATAATAACAATTTCATGGAATAATTCTATGCCAGAATATATACATTCAGTAAATTCTTAATTTTCACGGCTTTCTATGCAAAAATTCTTAATTTTGGTGAATTTTCAAATAATTCCCAAAGGTTTCAGGGCTTTTCTGTGAAATTCAGGCCCAATTTCTGTGATAGCAATGTTGATTCATGACTACTACATGTAATCTGCATATATTCTTATTATTCTTCAATAAAATTTATGGTTTTCTACTATTCAACATGCTATTTTCAATTCATAGATTAAATGTAATGAACGAACACCACAAATAATCAGAAGTTCACATTCATAATTCATATGCATAAATTCTATTCATAAACAGGCATAAACAGATAATTATAGCAACTAATTCATCATATAATAGCATGAAAATAATTATCAGGGATAAAATAAAAATTCGGAATCCCGAGATGCTTTTATGCCCGAATATGCTTTTCTATAATTTTTGCTAATTTTAGGGACTTCTATGAAAATTTCAGTGTCTCTAGAGACTTTTGTGAAATTTTCGGTGTCTCCAGAAAAATTTTAGAGCCTCAGAAATTCTTTTGCATAATAATTCTTAATTTTTCAGGGGCCTTTTTTTGCATAAAATTCGTTATTTGGGAAAATTCTCAGGTAATTCCCGAAAAGTGTAGGGTTCAAATTGCAAATCCCATGGCCCAATTCTATTTCCTTTTTTTTTCTCTTCACCGCGGCCGAATTGGGCCTTTCGGCCCGTTCATATGGCCGGGCCTCTGGCCTGCATCCCCACGCGGTTTTGCTGGATGGCCTAGGCCGGCCCGTGAGCTTGCCCAGCTCGGCGGCCTAGTCCCCCACGCGGTTTGCTGTGAAGGTGGCCCGGTTGCGCGGCCTGCTTCAGTGTGCCCTCGTGAGGCCTGCTAGGGTTTCCATCGCCACCGGGCGATGCATGGTCATTGCGAGGTGGCGCGGGGCGTGGCGGCGATGATGCGTTAGCGTGGTGCGCGACGTGGTGGCGGTGCTGTGCTGGCGTGGGCGCAGCCACAGGCAAGTGAGCCGTCGCGGGCCAATACAAGGTGTGACGGCGCGCCGTTGAAGCGGCGGCCAAGCGACGTGGCCGCACGCGGCGTCATCTTGGTAACGTCGGTGCCGCGAGGCTTCGTCTTTGGTGGTCGTGCCGGGTCGACGGCAAAGAAGGGCGCAGCAAGGCGGTGTGTTGGCCAAGCACAACGCGAACCAAGTGCGGGTGGTCCGGCGGCTTAGCCAGTTTGGCAGATTGGAAAAAAAACCCAGATTGCAAAAACTCAACGATTCATTCCAATTCAATTCTATTCCGTTAATACCTTGCGATCTGGTGATCAACTTCTTAGATTCCGTAGACTGTCGCATAGGATAGCAGTCGTGTAGGACTGTTTTCGGCTATCCGAGTGGAAGCCGGCGTGAGGATGATTCGATGTCGAGAACGCCGGTGTAGACGAACAGCCGTAGTCGATCGATCTCCTCGTGCTTGCGGTTCCTCCTTCTGAGCGTGTCGTGCTGATAACGTGTTAAGCAACCACGCTACCGGGTGTAGTCCGAGGTTGCTGATTCGCACACAAGACGCAGACGAAGAACAAGATCGACGGATGCACAAGTAGATGAACACAGATGTAGGGAGAGAACGGATTCTTTATTGCTTTTAGGTGTGTATACAATGGATGGATCCCTCTCCTATTTATAGTACTGGTTCATAGAGTTTGACAGGTCCACGGATAGACCTATCCGGATACGTCTTGGAGAGCCCGTAACCGAATAGGTTTCCTAATAATTAAGACGGAGATTACTCAGCACTTATACGCCAATTAGGTGAGAAGGACATGAAGACAACAACCGACACAAAACATGTGGATTGAAATAAGGCTTTATTTAGACTACGATGCAAGTACTTAAACAAACGATGTGAATTGATCCTATCAGATGCCACCAAAATAATAGTTTACAACAACTGATACATAATATACTTATAAGAAGATTAAATATAACAGTGGTCATGGATTATTAATATGAATTGTTCATTTAGGCGCTGTTCTTTTGGGCTTATCTAATCTGACTTATCTGTCTCATGGCCATCCGACTCTCGAGGCCACCTCGGGAAATTCTCGAAGTTGAAAATAAGACAGACAAGTCAGAGCTCATAAGCCCAAAAGAACACCCTCTTATTTGGTATGTGAATGTGTGTACTAATTAAGGAAAAAATTCACGAAATGAGACTCAATTCGCATGCCCCAAGAAATGTGTCTATAACATGTGGGACCATCTGAGTCTATAACAATGGGCTAGGATGTCATATGATAAAATACGAATTTTAAAGAGTGGTCATATGATGAAATGCCCCACTAATTAATGAGATGATTATTAGAGATAAATAGCTTGCAAGTATAATTAAATGGTTATGATAACACAATTATCGTGGAAGGTTTGACATGCATTATCTCCATGCTATGAAATTAGGTAACGGGGTCATACACAATAATGAATAGGTAGCTGGTAATTTGGAATAATGGACAGGTAACTGGTAGTTTGGAATTAGACAAGATTAGTCTAAGCTGTTAGGATCCACCATGGTAATAATCGCAATAGTAGATATATGTCATATTAGCAAAGGGGTGAGTTCATGACAGTGTTGAAGGAACGAGTCTGATATTTAACCATTTGGCATCAGAAGATCGATTATAATAACCTACGATGGTTATTTAAAGGATAATTCATAATAGCCACAAGGTACTTGCCTGTAAAATTAGGCGCATGGCCACGCAAAGAATCTGATATTTTGGGATGACTCCCTGCTAGCCCTCCGGTGCAATTTGTAAATCTACGTATCAAAACAAAGGGATAAGACCAAAGTGTAATTGCCATACAAAGGAAGGACTAAATAATAAAACTCCCTTCATCCCTATCTTCTATGGCCGCCAACCAAGGGAGAGAGAGAGGAAGAGGAAGAGGTAGAGACGAAGGGAGAGAGAGGCGCTCGGCGGCGGCAAGGCGGTCGTGTGCCCACCTGAGGCGCTATGCCCCTGCCGTTGGGCAACGTGGCAACAATCCATGGTGACGGCGTGGTGGCAGCGGCCCAGTGCAGAGAAGGTGGCGGCTAGTGTTTGTAGATGGGGAGAAGGAGGGAGGTAAAAACTCACCTTTTGAAAATTGGGGGGAAGATTTCGGGATTATGTAAGTATTTATATGGAGGGATTAGATCTGAAACTTTTGGGATTAATTTCGTTATGATTTTTTTGGGGATTTTTGAAATTGAAGGAGCTACACAAAGCAAGGGCTTTCGCAACCATACCTTCCAGAAACTTCATCATGGGGAATGCTGGAGCGGACCATAACATCAGAAAAGATCTAGACATATCTTATTACATTACTGTTGGGGAAAGTACGTGGCCCATAAAGATACGGCCCACTAACTTACCTCCGGCCCCACGGAAAGTACCCCCAGGCTCGGTAAGCTCACGCCCGAGCTTGGCAAGCTCGCACCCGAGCTTTCCCACTCCAAAGCACGAGTTGCTCGCCCTCCCCGGGGCTTCCGAAGCCCAGGGCTCGGGACCCAAGGCGATCGCACGCGCCTGGCTGCTCGCGCTGGTCCCGCAGTCACCATGAGTTAAATGCGGCATGATTCGGCACGCCTAACACAAACCATTGGCGAGTTGGTGGCAGGTCGTGTCAACGGTCAGCTTACCATCCGCCCCTATAGAGAAAGACACGTATTGTCGGGTGGCGGTCCGAACGACGATCTGGCCAGGATGAGAAAATACACCTGAATATCAAGCGGGCCTCGAGCGTCCGCCTCGCCTCGGCACAGCAAAATAGAAGAAGACGACTAGTAACCGAAGGATAACTCGGTGCATCAGAACGGACTAAGGTCAGGCTACAGTGGCCGGGGCCGCCTATAAAAGGGGCGCACAGGCCACGACCAAAAGGATGGAACACAGGAGATAGACTTAGACAGAAGAGCACTCGGCCACCATAGAACAGGAGCACTTGCACTCACGTAGGAGCTCTAGTTCCAGGCTGTAGTTCTTCGCGTCCAGGTACGGTAGGAACACACATAGTGCCTTGAGCACTTATTGTACTTGAGCCCGGGCTTCCCGAAGCCCGGCCTCACCCTCTTGTACTCGTTTAAGCTCGGCATTAAACGAAGACTGGACGTAAGTCTGTTATCCGACAGTGAAGGCCTGAATCAAAATAAAAATCCTCGTGTCACACTAGCACACACGTCCAACCCCATCGTCGGACGCACGTCCTTCCCTCGGCGGCGCCCGGCCAGCGGTCGGGCCTCCGTCCAGGGGACAGGGCCGTCCTCGGGCCTCGCATCCCCCTTCTTGCTCATCGGCCTACGGAGACTCGCCTCCCAGTCACCGACAAGTACTAAGTTGCATCACCTCTTATGGTGGAAATGGCACCATTACCATAGGAGACAAAATGCTCCACAAACCCTAGCTAGAACTACTAGAAGTCTGCATCTATCTACCTATCTACAAATCGTCCGGCGAGAGTCGCGGATCCTCCTTACCTCCCAACCCCTGTAAGGCCACCGGAGTCAATGGAGGCGAGGGGACAGGGAGCAAACCCTAGCTAGGACTAGTAGAAATCCGCATCTACCTACCTATCTACAGATCATCCTAGGAGAGTCGGGTTCTCCTTGCCTCCCAACCCCAATTGGGCCACCAGAGACAACAACAGGGAGGGAGATATCGCTGGTGATGCTACAAGCCCACGGAAGTTGCCTCCTAATTGTCTTAGACTATTCTCAACAACAATACCTAAAATTGGACACATAAATCCTCATTTACCTAAAGATTTCATACCTATATTTTTATCCTCTCCAACAGAATACATAAACCATAAAATCATATAGGTAGAGAAGAGAGAATACCAAAATATAGGTGTCATGAGAGAAAAAACCTATAATTTGTATTGTGATAGTTCATCTATTGAAGCAACAAATGGATACCTAAATACCCAAATTTTAGGTATTATGCTGTTTTAAATCTCTCTCGGAGATGGTCAGCTTTCGAGATAAGGCTGACTTCGATGCGGTTGAGACGAGTTCGACTTCGAGAAGTGTTATTGTTGGATGAACCAGACAATGGGGCCATCACTGCCGAGCCCCATTTTCCATTAGGGCCATGAATTGGTCTTACTTCCTCTTTTTTTTTTATATATATAAGACGTATTTTGATTTGAAAAGTCTTTTAAAAGATACTTTGACCGTTAAAATATTCTTATTATATATTATCAATTTATACAAAATAATATTATATCAAAAGCAAATTGAAATACAAATCTAATGATATGTCTTTTGTAGACTAAAGATGTATATAATTTGACTAATTTTTAGTCAAGTTTATAAAATTTGACTTTTTTAAATCAAAATACACCTTATAAACAGAGGGAGTGACTCTTAACAAAAAATATAATTGTCCAGCGAACTTATCTACAACTGGACCGCAGATGCAAAGATGGATATAGGGCATGTTTGGTTTATAACCCTGGATAGCCATGTCGATGTAAAGGTCATAGCAATCCAGGGCACGACATTTTAAAGGTAAAATTTTAGGTGTTTGGTTTGAAGCCAATAAAGAATGACTAATAAAAAATAAAAAATATTTCAAAATTTCAAAAAATTTGAAAAGTATTTAAAATGGGTTGCTTATTATTTTAGATGAATTATGAAATTTATTTCGTGCAATTTGGACACGGTATGAAATTGATACGAAAATTAGAAAATAAAATCATTTGAAAAAAAAAGACAATCTAACTGTTAGTAGCGGCGCTGAGTCTCTGCAGGTGGGACCACGTGTTGGCAAGAAGCCACGCCAATGAATGGTGCTTATTTAAATAAGCGCCCTCGTGTTGGCTAAGTTTCACATGTAAAAAATTTGGCAAGCCCAGATTTTTCGTGGGCACACCATTCGTCGGCTACAAACCAAACGGAGGCCAAATCACGAAGACGTGCCAATGATTGGTAATGCAACTAAAGGTTACGAACCAAACATGCCCGTAGTATACACACGGCCTGTATCTGCATGTTTACTACACTCTTCCTACAGATCTGACCTTTGAACTTCCCAGGCAAAGATAAAAACAAAGAAAACAAAACACAAGTAAGCTGTAAGCCATCTCTCTTTTTTTGAGAAAAGCTGTAAGCCATCTTTCCAAGCAAGCAAACTACTGAACAAGAGTACTTGAGGTGAGATCTAATGAAAACTCTAAGAAAGCCAAGAGATTAAATTTATTATCACTTTCTTGTTACACCGCGTCCACTGTAACATTTCTCAGTGATCCATCACCAGCTTAGAACACTAGCCCAGGCACACCATACTAGTTTAACACTTCAAATTCCAGTAAAGCATTGCAGTTGCAACTAACTAGAAAGTTTCTAAGTCCTGCTTTTTTACGAAAACAAAGGCCATTTTGTGTCACCCATTGCATAAGAGATTATGTTCTTTTTCAGTGGTGATATGTACTGGGCACCATGGAACGCAGCCGCTCTAAGGACATTGAGAGGTCCAAAATCAACAGAGTACATCTTCTGGAAGCCATCTAGCACTGCAGTCATCGCAACATTGGCAGCCTTTCGGTCCTCCTCGTACCGTTTCAGCAAAGATAGCTGACAAAGAGGGACATCAGGTTAGTTTGCTGTGGATGAACACATGGTGTTTCCCACAGTACACTAACTAGAATATTATGATCAATAATCGCACTCCACTATATGGCCCCGTTTCTTTTTGCAAACCGCCGGCGGCCGGCGGTTTGCTACAGTAAAAATTATTTTTTTTGAATTATTTAAAATTTTTTCCAAAAACTTATAAATTTGCTACAATAAAATCGCCAACGGCCAGAAACCGCCAAAAGAAACAGAGCCTATAACATAGAAGGCATGAATTGAAGAAATGAGTTAGATACATCATGATCAGCTCAACATCCTCTACACGTACTTAATTAGTTCAAAATAGTAATAATAGTTTATCATAGAAGCTAGGCTACAATAGTATTGAATGAAAAACTAACCAAAAGTAACAAATATACTTACATCCCCAATATCAGCACCCACAGAAACTCCTTCAGTAATAACTTTTGCTAAAGCAGCTGCATCCCCGAAACCTAAGTTGACACCTTGGCCAGCTAAAGGGTGGACTGTATGAGCAGCATCACCAACTAGTGCTAGCCTTTTTGAAACATAATCATGGGAATGCATCAATGACAATGGAAATGCCAGTCTCTCAGAGATTACCCCAACTGCTTTTGGTGGTACTTCAAAGCATTCCTTTGTAGATGTTGCAGTACTTTCAACACCAGAAAATAACTTTTCCAGGTAATAGTCAAGACTACCAGAGTGGGGATGTGGTCCGTAACCAAAATCCAATGCGTGATTCACTGACTTCACAAAATCTTCAGGGCTCATTGACTTATGCCGTGATGCCTCCTCTGGGCTCATTGTCCACACAATATTGCTGAATCTGTCACCTATAGGAAGTAGGGCAATTGGACCAGAAGGGAGAAATCTCTGCCATGCACAGTCATTTTCCGCACTATGCTCCACTGTGCAAATAATCGCACTCTGGGAATAACTCCACCCAGTTGTTTTTATGCCTGCAATCTGTCTTACATAGGACTTGGAACCATCAGCTCCTATCTGTGAATGGTCAAATAGGTGAATGAAGGCAATGGAAAAATACAAGAGTTTAAATGAATGCAGAACCAGATAAATGCAATTACCACCAATTTTGAATATAGTGTCTGTCCATCACTTAGGTCAAGTTTAACTAAGCTACTACGATGTAATTCTTCTGAAGAATGACTGGTGGGATCTGCTTCACTTGATGGCGGCTTCAGTCCTCCTACTTCGACATGTCTGCTCTTTAATGGAAAAGCAAGAGATACCAATCTGGTAGGATAGATCATCTTGTCAATATCTTCCTTTTCCTCCTGATCAGGAAAACATCTTTAAGCATCACACTAAATAGTCCATATCAACTAAAAGAAGTCAGATTAACAAGAAATATAAGCACATTATGCGGTAGCACAAAACCCAACCATCAACTCCTGCATGTATTTTTCTTTGAAAATTTTGGATATTTGAGATCATGTTATCGTACTACATATGAGCACAAATATTAACATCACAGAAAAAAGTAAACCCTAAGCTTCATGACCAACATTTTTTTCAAGAAAAATGTCTAGTGGGTATTGTTTGGAGTTAATGAAATTTAATGTATGAGCATGAGGCAGCATAAAAGCAAGTTTACACATTTGTTTTTATTGGAATTCTTACTTTGCTATCTTAAATACACAGATTTCTTAGGTGTTGGATTCTATTCTGCAAATCTATACACAAGGAAACAGAGTTATCGTTTATGGAGTAAGCTAGTGTCAGACTAGTTCAGAGTTTTGCATCAAGCGAAGCATCTAGATAAGAATCAAAACTATCAAAATGTTTGAAGAACACAAACCTGTAAGCGTAACAAAAGCGAGTTGCAAAGCACCTTGTTCTCCACCACACATCTAAACAATGCAAATGTTAACAATGAGCCATGAAACAAAAAAAGCAATAGTAACTGTTTCCATTGAAGCTTACCCGAGATATTCTTTGCCCACATCTTTTGCATTGTACCTTGTGTATCCTAGTCCAGTGTAATCCCACACCTGTTGGTAACAATGCATCCAGAACTGCAGTTAGTGCTTGAAATAAAGCACCCATTATCCTAAGGAAGAAACTGTTGCTCTTATTGTGTGCAAGTGCAGCAAATCAGAAAGGACAACAAAGGTAAAAGAGTCATGTGCTAATGCCTGCACATATTGTTGAATAGTTGCTATACAATAGATCCCACGTTAGTAGCCTAATGTGTATAAATATAAAGTACAGCATGCAGCTTCCAAGCATTAGTAAGCTTACTGTCACGAATTGGGGAATTTGCTGGCTCGCCTGGGAAGAAGGAGATGAAATCTCCTAATGCCCGTGCTGCTGGTTAAATCCCAAAACTTCGATACTTTATTACTCTATGAAGGGCCTATTTATAGCCGGGCTAAGGCTTTACAATTCCTAATAGAAATAGGACTTCTTATCTATCTCTAACTAGACTCCAACTCCTAATAGAATAAGGACTCCTTATCTATCTCTAATTAACTGCTGCTAACTGCTGCGTAATTGGACTCAGGTCTGTGCCGGACCCAACTTGGACTGTTGGGGATCTGGCACAGGCCTGTTGGGCCTGTTTTGGCGCCTATAGGTCCTACCAAAAAACCTATTTCTGACATCTCCTCCTTCAAAAAACAGCTCGTCCTCGAGCTGGAAATTTGGGTGTTGCAGCCGAAAAACTTCCACATCTTCCCAAGTGGCTTCTGAAGTAGGAGAATTAGCCCATTGAACTAAAATCTGCCACCCATTGCGACAAGGCCGAGCGCGAAGCACCTGTTTCGGTTGAGGGACCACTCTTCCATGTAGTAAAGATGGCAAGGAAGGAGGTGAATCTGGTGGCGTTCCTTTGAAAGCTTTAAGCAAGGAAACATGAAACACATTGTGGATACGAGCACGTGGAGGCAGTTCCAAACGATATACGACCTCATCAACCCGATGTAAGATCTTATAGGGCCCATAGAAGCGGGGCGCAAGCTTGTCTTGACTCATTCCTGGAAGTGATGAAATTGGTCGTTGATGCAGCCGAAGCCATACCCAATCACCTGGTTGAAATTCAAGTTGGCGATGCTTAGAGTCATAGCATGCCTTGGCTGCCTGTTGTGCTAATAGCAATCGGTCTCGAATTTCAGCCAAAAAAAGGTCGCGTTGGGCGAAACTGTACGCAACAGCCACATTGCGGAGTTCCTATTCCTCATAGGAACGAAGAGAGGGTGGTTCATGCCCATAAACCACCTTGAACGGCGTCTCTCGAAGTGAACTGTGATAGGAGGTATTGTAGCAATATTCAGCCCAAGCAAGCCACTGAAGCCACTGTCGCAGCCTGTCTCCTGTTAGACAACGCAGGTACATGGAGATGACCCTGTTAACTGACTCCGACTGACCATCAGTCTGAGGATGGAAAGCAGTGCTCATACACAGGGTGGTGCCTGCTGCCTTGAACAATTCCCGCCAAAAAGAAGAAGTAAAAATTTTGTCACGGTCAGAGACAATAGACGAGGGTACGCCGTGAAGGCGGACAATTTCATCGAAGAAAGCTCGTGCGACTGTCTCTGCTGTATAAGGATGGCTTAAAGGAATGAAATGGGCATACTTGGAGAAACGATCAACCACGGACTTCCCACCCACTTTAGGTAACCCCTCAATAAAATCCATGGAAATGTTAGCCCAAATTTGTGAAGGAACTGGCAAGGGCTGCAATAGTCCCGTTGGATGGAGTTGTTCTGTTTTGTTCCGTTGGCATGTGGAACAAGTAAGGACAAACTCTCTCACCAAAGATCTGTCTTGTGGGATGTGAAAATCACGCCTCAATCGGTGAAGAGTTTTCTGAATACCTTCATGGCCGGTTGTATGAGATTCCGTTAGGACTTCTGAAATTAGAGGTGATGAAGGTGGAAGATATGCCTTATGTTGATAAGTAAGGATATCATCTATTAAAGCCCAAGGCTCAGAGATCTCCCCCTGCTGCAATTGAGCGCGAAGTGCCACTAGGGCTGGATCTGAACTCTGGGAGGCGCGCAGACGTGCAAATATATCAAATCCAGGCCCAGAAATGGATGATAATTCAGCAAAGTCGGTGCTGCGACGGGATAGTGCGTCGGCCACTATATTAGAGGTGCCTGGTTTGAACTCAACTACAAAGTCAAAGCCAATTAGTTTGCCGACCCAGTGATGCTGGGGAATAGTGGACAGGCGTTGGTCCAGAAGAAATTTGAGAGAGTAATGGTCCGTACGAACCACGAACGCTTTGCCCCATAGATAAGGCCTCCAATGACGTACAGCCTGAACCAAACCAATTAATTCCCTTTCATATGCTGCCAAAGAGTGATGTCGAGGTGCCACGGGCCTACTAAAGAAAGCAATGGGCCCATTGTTTTGGTGGAGAACAGCCCCGAACCCGGCCCCTGAAGCGTCGCACTCGACAATAAAAGTTTGCTGGAAATCCGGCATCTGAAGCACTGGGGCTGTGGTGATTGCAGTTTTGAGGGCAGAAAAAGCTGTAGAAGCTTCAGGTGACCACAAGAAACTGCCCTTTCGTAGTAGCTGAGTTAAAGGGGCAGCGATAGCTCCAAAATTGTGGATAAAGCGGCGATAGTAACCCGCTAATCCTAAAAAACCCCGGAGAGCACGAACGGATGATGGCTGGGGCCACTGTGTAACAGCTTGGATCTTTTCAGTGTCCATGGCGACACCTTGGGCTGAGATGACGTGCCCGAGATATCCCACCGATTCAGCCCCAAAGGTGCACTTGGACTCCTTCAAAAATAGATGATGCTGCCTCAGGAGAGCAAAAATCAGACGGATATGCTGGAGATGCTCCGCCCAAGAGGTACTGCAGATTAGAATATCATCGAAGAAGACCAGTACAAAGCGACAAAGGTACGGCCGCAATATGTCATTCATCAAGGCTTGGAAGGTTGCCAGGGCGTTGGAGAGGCCAAACGGCATGACCAGAAACTCGAACAGGCCCTGATGAGTCCGGAAGGCCGTCTTGTGAATATCACCTGGATGCATCCGGACTTGATGGTATCCTGAACGTAAATCCAGTTTGGTGAAGAACTTCGCTCCGCGGAGCTCATCGAAAAGTTCCTCCACCACAGGGATGGGAAATTTATCCTTGATGGTTTGCGCATTAAGTGCACGGTAATCAACGCAGAAACGCCATGAACTATCCCTTTTTTGACCAATAGAGCTCGGGAAGAAAAAGCGGAAGTGCTCCTACGGATTACCCCCTACTGCAACATGGCTTCGCATTGGCGTTCGAGCTCATCTTTCTGGGCATTGGGGTACCGATATGGTTGTACCACGACAGGGTTTGATCTGGAGGTAAGATGAATTCTATGATCATGGGCTCGAGGAGGTGGTAGGCCGCGGGGTTCCTGAAAAATGTCATCAAATTCCTTTAATAACTGCGGCAGGAGCTCTTGACCTGTGGAGCTGCGAGCTTGGGGTGTAGACTGGCTTGGTAGGCCCATGCCGACAAGACAAATTGTCTTTCTCCCTTGTTGAAAAGTCATTGTATGCTGACTAAAATCCCATAGAACTGGACCTAGACCGGTCAGCCACTTGGTCCCTAGGACCATCTCGTAACCGCCTAAGGGGATCACGTAAAAGTCGACAGAGAAATCCAGATCGCCGATACGAATTGGTACCCTCCGGAATACTCCGGTGCAAGATACTCGATCCCCATTGGCCACCGTTACCCCAAGGTCGGGGTGTGATGTAGGCACCCCTGGAAGACGGCTAGCGAGGCCTTCGCTGATGAAGTTATGGGTTGATCCTGAATCCACTAGAGCGGCCACCTCAATTTCTGCAATGCAAACCTTTAACTGCATGGTCTCACATAGTCGGACTCCCGAGATGGCATGTAGTGAGATGAGTCCTTCCTCGGCCGGAGTATCACCCTCCGAATCTTGCTCGGGTTCCTCATTGATAGCGAGGATCGCGAACAGTTTCTTGCATTTGTGGCCCTTTACCCACTTTTCATCACAATTGAAACAAAGATTCTGACGGCGCCTGTCAGCCATCTCACTAGGAGTTAACCGCTTGAATGCTCGCTGGGATGACTGTGCTTGAGCAGGTGGATCAGAAGTCTGTGGAGCCATAGGGGCCGTTGACGTCTTAACTGCTTGCTGCTGACGCTGATTTCGCGGGTTTAATGTAGACAACAAAGTGCGTTGCAACTTCTCCACCGCGCGGGCTATATCCATAGCCTCATCTAAGTCCGCTGGGTGTTTCATCTCAACTTCTGATCGTAGGGGATCGAGGAGGCCAAAAGTATAAAGATCCACTTCACCGCCAGATAATTGCTCAAGATGGCGAGACGCGGGTGAAATTGATCCTCATCTCGCTCCAGTGTTCCGTCTTGCGTAAAGCCGCAAGTTCTCCCAGGGAGTTGCCATTTGATTCGGGCTGGCGTTTTGTAACGAGCGGCAATTCCACCCGATTAGGCGTGCCATATCGGCGTTCAATGAGTATACCACATCTGCGCTCGCCCAGTGAGGTGGTATGATGCTGTGGCTACCTTGGCACCCTCCTTGGTCTTTTGTCCTCGAAAGAATTGTTCGCAGCGGCATAACCATGGAAACGGATCGTCCTTGCCATCGTATGATGGAAACTCCCAGCGGTGTGGTATGGGCGGTACTGGAAGGTCATCCTCGTCGTCCATCTCCCGGACGCGGCGCGCTTGGATCGGTGCTGGTGCGCGCAGCGCACGGCGGCTGTCTGGCGGTTCCTCTTCGTCGCTCCCTGTATAGTGTTGGACACCCATGGCTGGTGCTAGGGCGCGAGCTAGACGGCCGTCGCCGGCGGCCGCCGCCCTGGGTTGCCGAAAGGGCAAGGGTTACCGTAGCGGAGCGACGCAGTCGGCGGGAACAGGAGCGGTGTGCTTTCGGCGCCCAGCGTCTGGATCTTGCTGCGCGTCTCCTCATCCGTCATGTTTCCGTGCCGCCCGCCCTGGACCTCTGACGTGGCGGGGTCCCTGTTGTCCGAAGCCTCGTCGATCCCGTCGTCTTCCATTGGCCGCTTCCTCCGCTAGGAACCTTGCATGGCCGACCTCCAGCCGCATAATAGCAAGGTGGTGTGCTTCTTCGCCTGACGACGTCGCAAAGGGAAGTCTCGATCTGTCCAATTTTGTCAAGCCTCGGTTTGATCTTTGCAAGGAACGATCCCACCGCCTTTTGAAGATCAGTCGCCGTGATTGCTCCTTGGTCGCCGGACATGGTGGAGATCGCGAACCTAGGCTCTGATACCAAATATTGTCACGAATTGGGGAATTTGCTGGCTCGCCCGGGAAGAAGGAGATGAAATCTCCTAATGCCCGTGCTGCTGGTTAAATCCCAAAACTTCGATACTTTATTACTCTATGAAGGGCCTATTTATAGCCGGGCTAAGGCTTTACAATTCCTAAAAGAAATAGGACTTCTTATCTATCTCTAACTGGACTCCAACTCCTAATAGAATAAGGACTCCTTATCTATCTCTAATTAACTGCTGCTAACTGCTGCGTAATTGGACTCAGGTCTGTGCCGGACCCGACTTGGACTGTTGGGGATCCGGCACAGGCCTGTTGGGCCTGTTTTGGCGCCTATAGGTCCTACCAAAGAACCTATTTCTGACACTTATATTGATCTATTCTATCAAAAGTTCAAATGAAATGGGCTAGGTAATCAGAAGCATGATAAAGGCATAACACTGTATTTTATGTTCCAACTGGAAACTGAGTAGAGGTGCTTTAAAATTCGGAAATATGTGTTCATGTGTTGTATGTTTCATTTCTATATCATGCAATAGATGAAATCAATATTTTTGTTAAAGTAGTTCACTGAGATAAAAGCACAAATGAAGAAACCTACTACAAGAAGAATCAACAGCTTGTTTAGTATCTAGTCAAGCAACATCAGTTTCAAAGAGAAAGAAGTAAAATGTGCTGGGCCGAAAGAGTCAAAAGGTGAAAAGAAGGGTAATTGCAACACATGAAACAAATCATGTATAATTACAAGAACATTATATCAACACCTGCATTTTCCCAAAGAAAGCATGTCTTTGCTGTTGAACATGCTCCCATGCACCAATATCTGCCATATTACACAGCACAAGTATGAGGAATATGTCTAATGATACAATGTCATCTTTAAGCACCTAAGTGCTATTCACAAGTAATAAGGAAAATCTGAGATATTTTGTTTCTGAAAATAGATTCTGTCAAACATTTTGTTTTTCACGCAATTTTGATCAAAATTGTGAAAGGTAACAACGTGGTGACATAAAGAATGATAACATGCTGCAACTGCAAGGCAACAGAAACTTAGAAAAAATGGCGGACATATATGCAGATTAATAGAGTATCCAGCACCATCTATGGTTGTGCTTATTTGACGTGAAGTTCCAACTTATCACTACACTATACTCCACGAGAAATGCAGGTCATCGGAATATTGAATGATGGTCTGTATAGGTTGCATGCCAATTAACTAGTATAGCAAAGCGAAAGATCCACATGAGCAAAGACAGAAGTAATACAAATACCAGAGAATCACTTTAAGGTTATACAGATGCAGCCTAATATAGGCACAAGCACACAAAAGGTTTGTTATATCAACTTAAAAAGGGAGCATGCTTGTTTAGATAACTGTCAAAACCAACATCAAAGGTCAACCTTGCTGAATCAACAGCAAAACATACTAAGCAATTTAATTTGAAATATTGATACATTACAGTTGCATACATAATTCAGAAAGGACAAAAACAATATCAAACACATGTTAGATCTAGAGTCATACCTCTGAAGAATGAAATGGTTGCAGGAGTAACAGTACTAACTCTTGAATCAGGTATACCATCTTTCTTCAGATAATTTCTTGACTTCAACGCAGGGTTGCTATCGATGATGGCAACTCTCAGATGTTTGGTCAATGGAACATTGGCTGCATGTGGGATAGATAAGCATGTGAGAAGCTTAAAATTTTATGTGTAGAAGTTGGTCTTTCTAATCTGAAACAGAACCATCAAATTCATACATTAGGCATGACATACATGCAGCCATCAAACTACCGCCCTACCCTAGAAATAACATTGGTAACACTTCACAATTCTCATCGAACTAGTAGAGAGGATCCCTGAAATCTTTGTTCATATAGTGTAAAATTTTCCTTTCATAATTAACAAAATGACTATGTCAACCATGAGGATATCTTGAAAGGATCATCTGCCAGCCAAAAAAAGATAACACATGAAGCTGGGCTCATCAACAAATAACAATAGAAGCATATGAACAGCAATACCTACACAGTGCACAAGCAACAGCCAAGCCCACCATGCCTCCACCGACGATAGCAATGTCGAGCTCGTCGGGTCTATCCTTCAAATCATCAGCCTTCACTGCGTGGTCCTACACGTCCGCAAATGGAATCACTATTAATGTAAACGCATTAGGAGGCAAAACATCAATTCACACAGAGCAATCACAATTCGCGGCACCCTAAACGCCGCATTTCTCTAAACCCTGCACACAGCCGACACTCACAGAAAGGTACCTGCGACCTGGCCGCCCCCGCCGCATCCGGGCGCGAAGCCGTCGCGTCGCTGAAGACCCTAACGAGCGGCCGGATCCGATTCGCTGCCGCGAAGCATCTGGTTTGAAAAGGAGAGAAGAGCCCACTGAATGAGCCACGAACAAAGGGAAAACCCGAATCGCGAAGCGTGGAGCAACTGAGAGGGTGAAGATCATTCGGAGAAATCAAGCTCACCTTCCTCTGGAGAGTAGAGCGGCGACGGCGGAGGCGCGCGTCGGCGTCATCGGCGACGAGGGAGAAGGTAGTTATCCCTTCCTATGTGCGGGGCTCGGGTCTGGGTCAAACCCAGCCGGGGAGAAGGTAGCTGTCCCCTCCTATGTGCACGGAGGCAATGGACGAGGCAGGCGCGGCGTGGTCGGCGGCAATGGAACGGGAGGTGCGTGCGGCGAGGGAATCGGAAGCGCCGGCGAGCGGCGTGCGCCGTGCGGGCGTGACCGCGTGAGGCGAGATGCCGTAGTGCCCTACCGCTGGAATGGCACCGACCCAGGAACCAATGGATCCATGGGAACTGCCAGACCTGGCCAATAGACCGGCCCGGTTCGGCGTGGTTCAGGGCTGGTTCTGCCCAGTTCGTTTCAGCCCAGTTCGATTTAGGTCCGGTTACTATACAAATCGGGCCAACCAGGCTAATGGCCTAAAGGCTGAGTCCAGGTTCGGTTCGCTTATTGAAACAGAACGAATCGGGCTGGCCCGGTTCCTATTTGGTCCGGTTGGCCCTTTTAGTCCTGGTCAGCCCGGTTCTAGCAAAAAATTTGAAAAAAATAGAAGAATTAGGGGGATTTAAAAATGGAAACGAAAAATTGTGAAAATAAAAAAAAAATTCAGAAAACAGGAAAAAATATTTAAAATGTACCGAAGAGCTTTATTATTACGGATGTAATACATTGATGCCTCATAAAAAATTCTGCCAAGTAAAAACTCAATGTTGAGAAAACTTTGGCAAAGAAAAATGAGTACAGTCTAAACCTCTACAATACAATTAGAAATGTTTCAATAGCCTTTTTCATCAAGCTATAGGCCTCCGAATGCAGCCACAAATTTTTTATTGTGCTTGTCGGCGACGAGGCTCTGGAGTCGTCTTTCTGCTAACGCCTAGTCCTTCGTGCTCAGTACTATTTTCACCATGTCGCTATAGAGGGAAGTTCGCCTTTCCTCAAGTATTCTCCCCGTGAGACTAAAAGCAGATTCCGAGAAAACCATTGAGACTGAAACAATTAACACATCCTATGTTAGGATGGATAGCACTGAATATGTTCCACTATGTTGCTACCACCATATGAGAATATTGAACTCCTCTTCCTAGAAGTCAACGGTGTCCTTCGCTAGCTGCAAGGCAGGCTCACCAATAGATCCACGTGATGGGGCAAACGCGGTCTGAGATGTCCTGCTCAAAGAAGTTGAACTGTCCTTGCCCATGACATATTTCCAAATGGACATCTTTCTTCATGTTTGTCGAACTAGTGGCAGCCATTGTGGACGAACTCATGCATACTTTTCTTCATATATTCTGTACAAATAATTTAGTCTGCTTCTAACCTGATGAAAATAATTAGAGTAATCTATGCTAGTAGCAGCACCAAGTTGTGTTAGAACATTAGTTAGTTCTGGAAGTTTGGTCCTATGATCTAACAAAAAAGCAAAACAATATAAATATGGAAGTTCTATCTAATATTTTAGATATTTCGCTTTCATATGACTAACTGTATCAAATAAAACAACATTATTTTCAAATGTCTTCAAATGATTAGTGATATCATAAATGCATTGAATAATAGAACAAGACGTAGATTCATACACAGCAGAAGCGGTGAGGGTGGCTTCATGAAAACCTCTAAAAATGAATTTAAATGAATAAGTACTTGTCAAACCTATAGAGTCAGAAGTGATGTGCTATCTCGAGTTTGATATTGTATGTTAATAAAACTTTAAAAAAAACTTATCTGTATGGTAATATAAGCTGAAGCATAAGGTAAGTGGAATTCCACCTAACAGGCATGTCTAAACCAAATTTCCTAGGCATACCTGTGAGGCATGGCAGTTGTTCTTCCATGCAGCATTCTTACATTAGGGCTATTTAAAAATAAAATGGCATTCCGAATAATTTGAAAGTAAGGTTGCGATCTTTTTAAGCCAGTTTTAACAATTAGATTAATAATATGACATGCACAACGATGGTGCATTAAGAAAGAATCAGCATATGTAGCTAGCAAAGGTGTCAAAATGTTCATAGCACTAGTATTAGCTGATGCATTATCTAAGGTAATAGAAAAAAATCTTATCTGTTATTTCAAATTCCTAACCAACATTCATTATGATATCAACTATATTCTCACATGTGTGATTAACATTTATAAGTCTTAATACAATTATTTTTTTCTCTATTTCCCAATTTCGATTAACATAATGAGCAACAACACTTAAATAATCTTCCTTAGCCCTATCAGCCCAGATGTCCGAGGTTAACAAAATAGAAAATGTGCAAGTTTTAAACTGTTCTTTTAATTTTGACTTGTTGGTGTTATATAATTTTTTCAAATCTCTATTTGTTGTCTGACGGGAAACACTAGTAAATTTAGGATTATGAGTAGTTTTAATATATTCTTAAAAAGTAGAAGATTCATCAAATCCTAACAGTAAATCTTTGGAAGCAATTAGACGACACAAAGCCTCTCTAACTACTTCAGGATTGTAGTCCCAATTACATACTATACTGTCAGTGTTGTAGTTCAATTGTTACTGCCTCATTTGAACGCCTTTCCTCTTCTTGCACGTCACGACGTGCCTCTTCAGATGTCCCGTACTTGAGCCTGTCACCGCAGATAATTCATGTCCACAAATTTTACATTTAGCTGCATACCTCACTTGCCGCCCATTGCCAAGTTGCTTCAACTCATCATAGTCCTCCCACACCTCCGACCGGTTCACTTGGGCCCGCTTTGATTTGACGGTATCGGAGCCGGAAGCATAGGTTGAATCAAAAGATCTGTACGATACTTCCTCGGCTTCTTGTGTTCCCGTTTGGTCGTCTGGATCGAGCAAACTATGATTAATTGGTTCATAGTCCTCCTGTCTTAAACCGAACTGGCTAAGATGAAATTCATCGTATGGAGAATTTCCATCGGCCATTTCGAACAGCTCCAACTACAAAACAATTGAACAAATAAATTAGAGAATGAATAATACACCGAGAAAATATTGGTGTAATATAAGCATACAAACCTCACTCTATCGAATCTGGAAATTGGAAATTTTGCAAAATATTTCAAACTTTGCCCAAATTCGCAAGGAACATCTAAGTTTTTAGCTCGCAATGCAAAGAAGAGAATAGGGTTGGAAGTATGGCTGGATAGGGAGGGGATACATGCCTATTTATACGAAAAAATTTGGGATTTTTTTTAGAATTTTCCCTATTTTTTAGATATTTCGAAGCTCCAAACGGTCAAAAAGGCTATATTCATCCAAACGGTCAAAACATGGCTATTTTTCGAACGAACCGAGCCGCCCGCTTGGCGCGCGCACTACCCGCCTATCAATGCTCGCCGCGTGGCGCAGCTGGCCAGGCACGCTGGCGCGTGAGCCACGTGGCCCGTGGAGCAACCGACGCGTGGCCTTGGGCACGAGCGCATGGACGCGCGGGCGAGAGTTCGAATTTCAAACTGCTACAATAACCAGGCCAAACGAACTGGGTCATTGCATAGTAAAGAACTGGGTCGCTACTTGTGGGGGTCACCTCTCCCGCCACATGATTTGCACCAGTTCCTAGATCAGTACACTAGTGCACAGCATTTATATAGCCGGATCATTTCATACCAGCGGAAGTCTTAATATTAAAATTAACAACTTGTGTTAAGCCTGAAGGCTAATAAGTATTACAATCCTGGCACATTGGCCCTAATAGTCTAAAACATAGATCAGAGTGCGAAGACAACAAAAGGAGTACAATAAAACTCCGCCGGCTATGCTTATGCACGTGACTGGAGTGACACCCTACACCTTGTCTTGATCGTCGGCGTATCCTTGCTCAATCAAACCGCACTAGCGAGTTAACACCCAATCTAATGCATTTAGTGACAAAGGTTCCAAAGGAAAGGTTGAGATTTGTTTATTTGCAGAAAGCAAGTTTTATAAACCAAAACTTATAACTTAGCAGTATTAACCCAAAGTTCTACTAAGCAATGAATCAGCTTTTCCCAATTCCAATCCACTTCTCATACTCATACTACGCTTCCACCATACACCCGCTATCATCTTCCGGGTGAGACACACCCGTTGTGGGTTATACTCCCATAAAGTGCCTGGTATTCTCTTGTTAGGTTGGCAAGCCCACCCTAGAGTCATGGCTCCTGGCGACATATGACCTAGATCATCTCGTGGTTGACGACATGATCCTGTCTTCCCCTCGGAATGGGGTTTGCCATGACGTTATCTGGCAAGCCAATGGGCCCCATGTCGGCACTACCGCACGATGGCAATGCGTTGTGGTGCTAGGAACCAATTCCCGCAGGCAACTGGTCAGCGACTTCCCGCTGCATGCCTCTCTGCACGCCCATCCAGTCCACTCTTAGAGTCTCGGATCCAGCCAGTCCACACTGAACCATAACCACTTCCTTCTTCTGCTATCGTTCCTCCGTGTGCCACGCACACGATGTGTTGGAACCACCTCCCTCAGGCAAGTGGTAGTGCTTGGCAGCTACGTGTGTTACTCCGCGCTCCTCTCTGCACCGTCTGTGAACCGGTACCATCTTCCCAACACCATGGGAACACCATGTAGCCTTAGCTACTCCAAACAGCCTTAACAACATGCCGGACCATATCTGCTTTCCATAGCCACACACACATTGGCATGCAAGGCCCAAGTTCCAATGCACAAGTTTTAGTGTATAATCATATTCGGTGAATGTCGGTTCACCGTTCTGAGGCGAAAGTCTAAAAATTATTAATTGGACCTGAGCAATGTCTAAGAAATTTTTAACCAAGACTTAGGAGTCTAAAAATTATTTTGTTTTAACCTAACCAGGCTAACCAAGGGTGATCATCAAGGCAATCATTATTAGAATCAAACAAGGAATAATCTCATCAAGGCAAGATTATTCATGGTAGAACGAATAACAAATAATTGACAGGGCATGATATATCATGATTAACAAGTAGGCATTCATAATTTAAAGAGTATGCAATTTGATACTTAAAATAAAATACTTTAAAAAATTGGGTAGCAATATGATCTAACTGGATGTTAACTCGTCTTGATCCTATATATAGAGGGGGTCTTCTTGTTGCTCTTCGAAGGGTTCCTCGTGCTCCTCAGAGTCTAATAACAGAACGAATTCGACAAATAATAAATAAACAACCGAGTGCAACGAGAAAACATGATGCATGAAATGCAACGTGCTTAGTCTAGCGATTGGTAAATAGCGATAGATGGTTTGCAATAATACAATCCTAGGTATCAAGGAAGTTCCTTGAGTCTAATTGTGTTTATAATTCTATGTGTAACAACCCAAAAGTGGAAATTTTTAGAACTTGGATCATGACTATAAAATATTGTAGTTTTGATCCAAAATTCTTGTTAATATTTAAATTTTAAACCTAGAATGCCTTCACCACAAAACATATAAATATATATAAATATATATATATATAGAGAGAGAGAGAGAGTTGAGCTATGGTCGGCCGCGAAGCACGGATCCTTCCGTGCTTTGCGTCGTGTTTATGAAATCGATAATCGAATTGGATGATCCGAACCGACCATCTCTTTCGTCTCGCTGAAATCTCACTACCGACAAAATTTCACATTTTTTTGAATGTTTTTACTATTTATTTTGTATTTTTGAAAACCGGGATTATTGGAGGGTCCACAACTAATTAGATCATGGATTTTCAAAAATACGAACAAATAGTAAAAAAATTGAAAAAAATGTGAAATTTTGTCGGTAAGGAGATTTCAATAAGATGAAGGAGATGGTCGGTTCGAATTATCCAATTCGATTACCGATTTCACAAACACGACACAAAGCACGGAAGGATTCGTGCTTCGCGGCTGACTATAGCACAACTCTCTCTCTATATATATATATCATCTTAACTCAATATTTATATAAAACATATTAAGAGGTTCATGACTAACGATTACATGGAAAACTTTATTACATAATAGTAAATTTACAACCCTATAAAATATATATATATATATATATATATACACACACACATGCATCTAATAGATGATATCCCTTTTAGGTATCAAATTTTAATCTAAGGTAAAATCAAAACCCTATAATGGAATCAATGACTAGGCCATTATAATAAATTGGAATTCAATTTTTGTAAATGAAATCAAGAGTTAGGGTTCAACAAATTTTCCCCCAAATTTGCCTTTTTCACTCAATTTCAAACACTATTTATGAAATTCTCCTAGAACTGACCCTAATTTGACCGTATGCTTTTACCTTCTTGCCCCTTGATCAGCTGGCCCCAGTGTAAGGAACCAGATGCCCAAAAAGGGGGGTGAATTGGGGTTTTTTAAATTTCACTTTCTAATCACCAAGTTTTATTCTTGTGTTGAAACCCTACATAAATGTGGAAGCTCAAATCAAATATTTGAACACAAGTTCTAGCCTAGGTGATGGCAATCCTAGATTGGGTTATTAACAACAATAAGGCAATCAAAATAAGTACCCTAGAGCAATGATAAAAAAAATTGGGTTTGTAATCCTACGATGACAAGCAAGCAATTTAATTCTAGGTATGTAGGAAGTAATTAAATTGCTAATAATAAATCCTAGCACAAGCATACACAATAGCAATAAAAATATTACTAGAAACTATTAGGTACCAACACATGGCATGGGAGCAAATAGCACAGTATGCATATCACAACAGAAGGCTCAATTAGCATCATGAACAATAAACAATATAGAGTAATGCATAAAGGAGCATAAGAGATAACCACAAGTGACACGAAGAATTTTTTTTTCTGTGGTTCAGAGCAGAACTCCTACATCCACGTTGAGACAAATCCTTGGTTCTCACAAGGACTGGCTCCCGCTCGAGCCTACCATCTCTTCTCCACGTGTAGTTGCTAGTTTCTCCCCTCCGGAGGTGGCAAGCACCAACACCACACACAAGCTTCGCCTGGGCCTTCTCACAACCTCCGCTTGAGAAGATCACCGGTGCACGACGCCTCCCATGCCGTCTAGGTGCTGGCAAGCACCAAGAGTAACAAGCCCGAACCCTTTGATCACACTGGATTAAAACTCAAAAGTGATGCACTAAGACACACTTAAGCACTCACTCATGCCCTAGGGCTCACTTAATCTCTCCCAAGATGAGGATCTCCTAATCTCACCCCCTTTGACACCCCCTCATACCTAGAAACTCATCCAAGGTCCAAAAAGCTCTCAAACTCGGCCTAAAACCCTCAATTTATAGGCATCAACCCAAAAACTAGCCTTTTGGTACAAAAACTAGCTGTTACGGGCCCACCGGACTCAGTCCAGTGCCCATAGAACACTTGCACTCACTTCTTGACTCTACCAGACTCAGTACGGAGCATACCGACTCAGTAACTAGATTTTGTATTAAAAAATCTATGGGTTTTGAAACTATGTATTCAAAAATGTTTCAAAAATCTATGTATTCAAAAATCTATGACTGAGTAACTAGTTTTTCGGACTCAGTACGGAGCATACCGACTCAGTAACTAATTTACAAAATATGTTTGTAATGACCAACTTAAATTCGGTTTAGAATTAATTTTATGAAAAATACCAAAAAATTGCAAAAACAAGATACTAGTAACTAGATTTTTGGCTAAAAGCTTCTTTTTGATATATCTATGTTTTCCTATGGCCAAAACCTTTTGAAAACGTTTAAGAATCATTTTGAAACATTTTCCTGCTGGGTAGAGTTGCGCCAAGGCTGGGTGGACGAGCTTCCTGCTGTCCTATGGTCAGTGCAAACCACCTCTAGCCGGGCGGTAAAACCGTCCCGATGCCGATGTGCGACACGTGTCTATGGCTGTTGCATCGCCTTAACGTGCAGTAACGGGTGCGTTTACCGATGAAAAAGTAACCATTGCGGATCCGACGCTTGGATCTCGCCCAAAGCGTTGCTCGGGTAGCCCTTGCTCGGCCAACCCGAAGCATTGCTCGGGTCGCCCTTGCCCGGCTAATCTGAAGTGTTGCTCGGATAGCCCTTTCTTGGCCAACCCGAAGCATTGCTCGGGTCACTCTTGCCTGGCTAACCCGAAGTGTTGCTCAGGTAGCCCTTGCTCGGCCAACCCGAAGTATTGCTTGGGTCGCCCTTGCCCGGCTAATCCGAAGTGTTGCTCGGGTAGCCTTTACTCGGCCAACCCGAAGCATTGCTCAGGTCACCCTTGTCTGGCTAACCCGAAGCGTTGCTTGGGTAGCCCTTGCTTGGCCAACCTGAAGCTTTGCTCAGGTAGCCCTTGCTCGGCCAACCTGAAGCGTTGTTCGGGTAGCCCGTGCCCGGCCAACCCGAAGTGTTGCTCGAGAGCGGGCTCATACCAGATCATTTTAAGTCCCAAGAGGTCCGAGGCTTGCGCTCACCCTAAGACGATTCCTAAAGCAACACGCCGAGCAGGTGCGATATTGACTAAACGAAGATCACAAAGACAAGAATTAAAAAAAGATTCATTCATTTCTTGATTCACGGGCTGATTACGAAAGCGGAGTTAACAGAGTCTGATCTCCAGATAAAAAATAGTCCTATGTTCTATGGGGCTAGTGATGCAACATATCCGAATCCATCCTAGTTGGATGGATTTAGATATCCAGCTCATAGGAGAGAGTTGATACTCTCTCCCATCAAACTAGACTACCCTAGTCTAGCCAACATGGCGGCGCTTCACCGGCCATCCGGCACTGGAGATCGGGAAGCACCCGCCTGAGCCTTCACTTCCGCTGCTGCTGCTATTGCTTCTTGCGGAAGAGGCGGGCTCAGGTTCTGGCCAGGACTCCTCGACGCCGCCGCCAGCTTACGCCCCGGCTTTGACGCTAGCTGCTACCACAACGATGGTAGCCTCTGCCTCCGCCTCCGCCTCCGCCTCCGCCTCGGAGCCGGCCGCCACCTCCGCGTCGGCTCCTCCCAAGGCCTCCTCCGCTGCAGGGAGACGGGCCCCTTGGCTTCTTCCTCATTTTCGTCGCCCGTGGCGTCTTCCTCGGCAAGGATGGCAGCGATCGAGGCGTCGTTTGCCTCTTGCTCCGCAGCCTCCTAGGCAGCGGTGATCTCTTCTGCCAGCGCTTGCGCCACCACGGTGTCGCTCACCACCTGCTCCCAGCGGCGCAGCTCCCTCCGGTAATCCCTCCGGAGGATTGCGTCAATGGCCTGCTCATCATCATCGTAGGACTCATTAGAAGAGCTAGAGGAGGAAGACATCTTGGCTGTATGGGTTTGGGCGCATGGTGCCTAGGCCTCATTCCGTCCCTTTTTGTAGGCCCGGCGTGACCACTGGTTTCTGCGCCCATGGTAGACCAAGTCCACCTCGGGTGGGAAGCCCAACCGGCGGGAACCGGTCGATCTTCCCTCCCACGCACGGAGCGTTATCAGCCTCGGTTTCCCAAACGTCCGGTCAGCGGGCGCATGCCGCTTCCCGAGCGAGGGTCAAATCGCTAGGAAGGATTCTGATCCTAGTCTCTGCATGGCATCAGAGCTCCGATGCCAGATTCAAACCCCTCCGAAGATCGTTCTGGAGTCTCAAAAAGAAGTCACTTCCTTCTTGAGCTCGGGGGCTAGTTGTCGGGGGTTCGAATTATGCCCTTAATTTTAGATGCCCTAGAGCAGCCTTAAGCTCATGATTAGCAAGAGCCGACCATCCGTGATTGCTCGACCATGAGCAAAGACCACGGTTTGGCCTCCAGAGCAGCCTTAAGCACACGATTCCTTTGCTCAGACGAACACGTGGCGGGAGGCCACGTGCGTCCACCAGTCTGCGTGGTAGTCCGGTCCCCTGACCGTGAAGTCAAAAGTGATTGTCACATCTGTCCTGTCTGCACTATTCCAACGTCACAGCGTGGAGGGTAGCATGGTCTGCCGTCTATCCCGACGCACTAAAGTGGCATCATACCCCACGGTTCGGCACGAGCATCCGGCGGTTAATTGGGAGCAATCATCTCCCAACGCGGGTATAAATAGTGGCCCATAGCTATCGTTCAGACAAGGAAAAAAGGAAGTTCAGCCCGACAGCTTGAATACAATTGGTCTATCCCCAGTTTAGGGCGCCCGATCCGTCGGTGGCTCGGCCGCTCGCCCCTTGTACACTTTCCCTTCGCTATCAAACGAACCTAGACTTAGGGCTGTCATCCCGGCGGTGGGAGGCCTTAACCAGGGAAAAACCTGTTGCGTCACGACCTCCCTCTTGCTCGGCCCGCCCGGAGTGTTCCTCGAGCGGTCTGTGTCTCTCCCCAAGCCACAACCTCAGAAGCCTAGCGTATTCCTGAAGTCCTAACCCGGCACGAAAAGGGGCCCGTTGATCCCCCATTCAGCAAGTAAGCTCGACACCTGGGAGCCCAAACTCCCAACCATCGACAAAAAATATTACTAGAAACTACTAGCTACCAACACATGGCATGGGAGCAAATAGTATAGTATGCATGTCACAATAGAGGGCTCAATTAGCATCATAAACAATCACAATATAGAGCAATGCATAAAGGAGCATAAGAGATAACCACAAGTGATATGAAGATTTTTTTCCCGTGGTTCGGAGGCAAACTCGTACATCCACGTTCCTTGCTCCACACAAGGACTGGCTCCTGCTCGAGCCTACCATCTCGTCTCCCCTCATGGTCGGTAGTTTCTCTCCTCCGGAGGTGGCAAGCACCAACGCCACGCATAAGCTTTGCCTGGGCCTTCTCACAATCTTCGCTTGAGAAGATTACTGGCGCACGACGTCTCCCACGCTGTCTAGGTGCTCACAAGCACTAAGAGTAACAAGCTTGAACCCTTTGATCACACCGGATCAAAACTCAAAAGTGATGCACTAAGACACACTTAGGCACTCACTCATGCCCTAGGACTCACTCAACCTCTTCCAAGATGAGGATCTCCCAATACCACCCTTCTTGACACCCCTCACACCTAGGAACTTATCCAAGGTCCAAAAAGCTCTAAAACTCAACCTAAAACCCTGAATTTATAGGCATCAACCCGAAAACTAGCCGTTTGGTACGAAAACTAGCCGTTACGAGCTCACCGGACTCAATCCGATGCCCACAAAACAATTGCACTCGCTTCTAGACTCCACCGGACTCGGTTCGGAGCCCACCGGACTTAGTCCGCTTAGAAAACACAAGAGAAATAGTTCCACCGGACTGAGTTCGGTCGGAAAACACATAAAAAACAACTCTACCAGACTCGGTCTGGTAACCACCGGACTCAGTCCAATGGAATACAGAGACTGTACCACCTCTAAAAAAGGGCTATATCTCCTAGCTTGAGTGTTAGAATTAGGTGATCTTAAACTCTATGGAAAGCTAAGAACAAGGGCTATCCAACCCACAAGGTCTCACCACCTCACACCCAAAGGATAGGTGCAAAAAACACAAGGAAGTTAAACCAGCCCTAAAAACTTCCCTTTCCAATAGCACCGACGCTTCTCTCTCACTGCACACCTCCTACACCCTTGACACCTCACTTAGGCTCAACCTAGGGTTAAGGAGACCTAAAGTGCATCACTTGAGAGCTGTAAACCAATCCAATAAAAATGATCTGGACCCCTCTTGATAGTACGGCGACTATCCTACCAATCCGGTCTTCCAACCAATCACCGAGACCGGTAAGAGACTAGGAAACAACCTTACCCCTACACTAGACATACCTTCGCCTTGTGCATTCTCTTGAAGCTTGATATCCTCCATCAACCGCTTCACAATGCACTCACACTTGATATGATGTCTTTGTCTTGTCAACTTTGATTCGACCCTAAAACTTGATGATTTCTCTGCCCCACCAACCTCGACTCGAACATCCTCCTTGACGATCATCCTTCTCGTTGGTCTCAAGCTCATCATCAACCTTTGGTGATCTTCTCGTCTTGTTGACTTCGACTTGACCATCATCCATTGATTCCTTCTCCTTCACTTGACAACTTTCTTCTAGTTGCGATGATGCCCTTGCTTCATCAACCTTAACTCAATCCCAAAGCTTGATGACTTCACGTCCTTGTTGACCTCGGCTCGATCATCCTTCCTGACGATCATCCCGTCTTATTGGTCTCAACCTTGTCATCAACTCTTGGCAATTCTCTCATCTTGTTGATCTTAAGGCCAATATCTCATTACACCCCTTTATTCTCATTCACCTCTATAGGACCCAATCCTCTTCACATCACCTCATGAAAGGCATTAATCCCAAAAACTCAATAGATATGAATAAGTTTGATATTCATGAGTAAATAGACACCACAAGTGTTTCATGATAAATATTACAAAGCATAGAAACACTTGCCACATGATAACTCTGGAAAGTGCATCTTATGATAAACAGAAGATCTATATGCACATGAGAGATAGACGCCAAAAGATATTTAAATTATTTTCCAAGACATAATAATTAATCAATTCAATTAATATCCAATGATCATGATAATCAATCAATGCAACATAAGAAACTAGACTCCACAAAGTAAGTGCATATGGGAATATACATAGAGAGCATATATGCACATAGCCAATTAAATATGGTGAAATCTATCTAGTGAATCAACTAAGGGATCACTAATACATGACATATATGAGCAAAGATTCCCTAGAGCAAGCAAACAACATGTACATGGCATGTACCAAATATATATGTGCTCAATAGATATGTCATGAAGCAATGAGCACAAATTCAATCAAACTATACCATGTGCTTGCAAGAGAGGAATGCGCTAATGGATAGGAGTGGAATACCAAAATATATGCCTCAACTTTTCATATAAATCCTATTTGCAAGTGTGGGGCTAAGAGAATAATTCAACAATAATTGTTAGTCTCACAGGATTTATTGAATTTACCAAAATGCGTACCTTACAATTAATGAATAGCTCGTCCATATAAGATTCCCTCTAAATAGTATGAGACTATAAACATGTTAGTCTCATAGCAATAAGCATGTTAAAGGTTTGTGATTAAACAAACACTAAATCAAGTATTGTCATTAAATACGTTTGTCATTAATCACCAAAATCACACAAGGGCTACTTTGAACTTACAATCTCCCCTTTTTGGTGATTTATGACAAACCTCATATCAATTGCAATAAATGACAACGTAACAATATAATTCAAGACAATTCTCCCCTAAAAACAAACATACAATAAATATGGGGCAACTGATAATACGTAAAAACATTAATCATCCAAAAAGGAACATTACCCATAAAGAATATCATATAACACAATGAATACATGTTCTCCCCCATAAGATGGTACAATGATCAAGATTATGGAGAGTAAAGCATAACAAGGAGCAATAGAATATCATGAAGAATAAAGCTTCCCCTAAATCTAGGCAATATATGGAAGCAATAATATCCAAGACTTAAGCAAAAAATAAAGCAAGTAAGCAAGGATGTCATGATTCACATGATTTAAGTGAAGAGTATACATGACGAGGCAATGAAATATCACTTGTAAAAGATTAAACTTAAAGCATCAAAATCATATAGCTAAAAATATGAGTGAAGTACATGCTTATAATTCAATGGTGTAAACAAATGGAAAAAGGACATGCCTCCTTCAAAGTGTTGTTCATATTACGTTTCCCTTCTTTTAGTGTGGTGTCATCCATATAAACTAGTTTGAGCTTGATCAATTTTTAGTGAGCTTGATCAATTTTTAGTGAGCTCAGGTCCACCGCCACCAGCTCTCCACTGTGCTCCCCAGAGCCTACGCGTGCTCGGTGAGTTTCTCCTAAACCCTCTATTGCTCATGCACCCCTTAGCCCCCCTTAGATCGCCGTAGATCGCCGGTATTTTCGTCACTATGGCCCTGTTTTCGCCCTGCACGTGGCGCCGCTAGCGAAACCCCCGTCGACACATTCAAGGTCATAGGTCCCTGAATCCATTCCGCCATAGTATGGTAACACTAGCGGCCTGTATCACCGGCTAGCCACCGCCGAGGAGCTTCGGCAGGAGGGCTGGCCGCGCTGGTGCTCTGTGCCGGAGTCGCTGACATGCAGGCGCATGTTAGCCAGGATGTGATTTAAATCTGCGCGATTAAAGATAATGACCCAATGACATGTGGGTCCGCGGTCCCACTAACAGGATTAGTGGTCATGCTCCACACATAGTGCACGTTCACTTCGCGGTAGCGTAAACTAGGAAATACATCGAAGGCCTATTGAACGTTCACTGCAAGGAAAGCGCCCTTCAAATTTACGTTTCCTTCTACTGCGCCTGCACAGTTGGAAGGCACCCCCGGAAAGTATGCCTTATCCTTATCAGCTCGCGGGCAGAGCGATAGATGGGCCGGCCTATTACTATTCACCGATTTACCATCCTTTTCTATTTAAAATAATTCTAGAAATTTAAATTAGTTACTAAAAATAGCTAGACATCTACAAAAATCCGAGAAAAATTAAGGTAAATTCTAGGTGACCCACTGGAATTAATAAAAATACTTAAGGGAACAGAGAACCAATATTGGGCTCTATATAAATTGAATAGTCTTAATTAGGGAATTTCTTAAAGAGAAATAAATCTTGTAAATGATTAAACGTCATTTAAAAATAATAAATAAACTAATAAAAATCTAAGAAAATTCTAAAAAATACTAGAAAGCAAGCTGAACCTAATAAAATTATAGTTAGGCATAGTAACCTTTTTAAAATCTCTATTTAATCAAGAAAACTCTCTTAATAGTAAGTAAAAATTGGTTTATCACTTTATTTAACTAGCTACTAATTTCCTACAAGGATGATAAAATTCCAGAGAAACATAATTATGATTTAGAATTTTAATAAATTTATTGCACAATTTTAGGACCAATATTTCTCTTTGGATAATTAAATTGAGAATTTTTACCATTTTCCTTATGAATTAATAAAGCAGAAACTGAATCTGATTTATTTTAAATATTAAATGACTTCAATTAAATCTCAAATTTTTATAGAGACCTAGTGAACCATTGAAGAAATTATTAAAATATTGAAACTTGGTTTAACATGGTAATTATACATAATTGCTTAATTGGGGTAATTAAAACCCTCTTTTAGGATTTTCTTTTACAATTAAAATAAATTCTTTGTTAAATAAAACACTGAGACAGTAACTCATTAAAAAATTCTAGGAAATACTATAGACAAAAGTATTTTGATCTTATACACCATATTATCCCAATTAGGATATTTATTGCACCATCATCATCATCATCATCATCATACATTCACGATCGCCTACATCACCGTTATTTATTCGTAAGGTTATGATCATTAGTAGACTCATGAAACTTCCTTGATACCTAGAAAAGGTCTTAACGATAGTCACCGATCGCTAAACTAACTACGCTGCATTTCATGCATCATACTTTTCCGTGCATTTGGTGTTGTATTCATTGCTCTTCGAACTCGTTCCGTTATTAGACACCGAGGAGCCCGAGGAACAGTTTAAGGAACACCCCGAAGACCCCCTTCACCTATAGGACCAAGGCGAGTTAACACCCAGTTAGATCATATTGATTACCCAGCTTCTAAAGTATTTCATTTAAATTATCAAATTGCATGCTCTTTAAATACTTATGCCTACTTGTTTAATCATGATATATCATGCCTTGTTACTTAGTTGTATTGTTTTACCATGATGATCTTGCCTTAATGAAATCATCCACCATTTGACTTTAATAATAATTGCCTAGATGATCACCCTTGATAACCTGAATAGGTTAAATAAAATGATTTTAGACTCCTAAGTCCTGGATAAAATCTGCTTACACATTTCTCAGGTCCAATTAATAATTTTAGGCCTAGTTGCCACGGAACAGTGAACTGACATTCACCGGACATGATGACACATTGAACATGAATAACTAGAATTTGGGCCTAACATGCCAGTGTGTGCGTGATTGAGAATGCGGACATGGTCTGGCATATGGATAAGTGTGTGAAGTAGCTTGGCTACTTGGTGTGAAGAAGGCTATCTATTCAAACATGGCGGAGAGAGGAGCGCAGGGCAACACGCGTAACTGTCAAGCGTTGCCACAAGGTGGTTCCATCACAACGTGTGCAACGTACATGAAAGAACGATAGCGGAAGAAGGAAGTGGTTATGGATAAGTGTGGACTGGCCGGATCTAAGGTGACTCTTAGAGTGGACCGGATGGGCGTGCAGTGAGGCACGCAGCGGGAAGTCGCTGACCATGAATTTGGTTCTGAGCAACACAACGCGTGGCCATCGCGCGGTAGTATGGACGTGGGGCCTAGAGACTTTGCTGGATGGAGTCCCGGAAAACCCCAGTCTGAGGTGAAGACAGGCACATGTCGTCATCCGAAGGATCATCTAGGTCTTACATCACAGAAAGTCGTGACTCTAGTGCGGGCTTGGCAACCCGGCTAGGGAAGAACGGGCACTTCGTGGCACGTAAGATTCACAACGGGTGCACCACACTCAGAAGATGATGGCGGGTGTTTGGAGGAAGACTAGAATGGGATTGTGGTATGGAATGGGAAACTAAAACTTGACTCATTGATTAGTAGAACTTTGGGTTAAAATTGCTAAGTCATAGGCTTTGTTTTACCAAACTTGCTTTCTGCGAATAAACAAACCCTAACCTTTCCTTTGGAACCTCTATTACTAAATGCATTAGGTTGGGTGTTAACTCGCTAGTGTGGTTTGATTGCGCACTGACCTCGCACACACTCGCTCTTTTAGATAGGGAATATGAGCAAGACCCCTATGCTTGTCATGAAGACGGAGCCCAGGAGTATGCTGCCGATCAGGACGAGGTTTAGGGCGTTTCTTCAGTCGATTGCTTAGGCATAGCCGGTAGGAGATCCTTTTGGTTCCTTTGATTATCATTGCACTCTGATGATGGACTTGTGTTTTTGAACTATTTGGGCTAATGTGCTAGGCTTGTAATACTAGGCTTAATACATATATTTAATTTAATTATAAGACTTCTGCTTGTATGAAATGATCCGGCTATGTAATGATGTGCACTAGCGTACTGATTCAGGGACTAATGCAAATCAAGTGGTGGGAGAGGACAGATCCCACACTACGAATGGATATGGGTGGTGTGGGCGATAGCGAATTAATGTATGATGATGCAATAATTATCCTAATTATAAATACCCAAAGGAAATAAGTGGATTTGAAAAACCTTTTGTCTAAAGTATTTCCTAGAAATTACAATTGAGTTGCTGCCACAGGGTTATAATGAACTTAATTAATTTTAACAGCAAAAGATAATTCCAAAGAAAGGGTTTTAATTACCTCATTAAGCATTTTATGCATAAATAACATGTTAAACCATGTTTCATAATTTTAATATATTATTTTGGTGTTGATAAACTTTCTGTAAAATTTTGGGAATTAATAGAGTCCATTCAATATTTTATTTAAATCAGAAATGGTTGCTGCATCATTTATATATAAGGAAAAAAGGCTTAAACTCTTGTCTTAATTTATTCAGAGAGCTAAAAAGATGCTAAAATTATACAATAATATCATTTAAATTTTAACCCATCTTCAAGTGCGACTGGAATTTTATCAAGATTTTTGGAACTTAATATAAATTAAAATAAATGGAAAACTACTTATGAATTACTTTTAAGGGGGTTTTTAATTTAAACAGATGTTTAATTTGGGTTAGTGCTCCTAATCATAATTTTATTAGATCCATCTTGCTCTCTAGTATTTTCCAAAATTTTCCTATAATTTATGCTAGCTATTTACTATTTTCAATAATCCTAAATCATTTTCTGGATTATCTAAATTCATAAAAGCTCGGAAAACCATTGGAATAGTACCAGGGCAAGCCCATTATTGAGTGGCGGTGAAGCACGCGCACGCGACCCATCTGGCCCGCGCGGCGAGCATAGTCGCGCGAATGCGCGATGCAACGGAGAAAGCGTATTCCCAAGGAGTACACCTCCACGGGTGGGTCCGAGGCCCCACCTGTCAGTGTTGGTACCCCTAATCCGCTGGAGATTTTAAATCAAAGCAAACTGACATGTAGGTCCCACATGTCAGCCACCTATTTTGCACAGTATTAGTGAACCATGGTGCCAGCATGACGCCAGCGTCGTCTTCCCCGGCGAGGCGCCCGACCGCGGGGAAGAACGGCGACTAGCCAGCGCAACAGCACATCCTAAAGGGAGTTCTTGGGCTCTATGGGATCAAGGGACTCCTGCACACGTATGCGTACAGATAGCGAGGCTCGAGGCAGCTTGACACGGCGGTGCCATGAGTGGCAGCGGTGGAGAGATACGGTGAATGCGATGACGGTGATTCAGCCTGCCACAGCTGTAACTAAGGCACGCATGAGTTCTAGGGGGACTAGTGGGTGCTCACCGAGCGATTAGCTAAGCCGGAGAGAAGTCCAAGTAGGCCAGCGACGTGGACGGGGCGGAAGCTAGAATCGGGTCGTCGGTGCGGGGGATCTCTGACGAGGATCTTGCAAAACCGAAGGTGGGGAAGGGTTAGTGAGGGTCTAGTGACACTCTGGGTGCAAGAAATTGGAGGGAAGCATACCGTAGAGGGATAAATCTAGAAAGGGGGAGAAAATGGGATTTTTGGCTTGCGGCGAGGAAAAATCGTCGCCGGCGAGCTCTGTTGGGTCTCGGGTCTATTCCTTAGAGGATGACAAGGCTGAGGAGGTGAGTGAACTGTGGCCGGGAGCTCGGGGAGGGGGGGCAGGAGGACTCGGCGAGGTGGAATTCGGGCGCTGGAGCAGTGCTGTGGGAGCGAAACATAGGCAGAAAGGGAGAATGCAAGACCAGGCGGCCTTAAATAGACATAACGATCATGCGGGGAAGGAGGACGCGAGTGAGTGAGAGAGAGAGAGAGAGAGAGAGAGAGAGAGTCGTGCTCTGAGCTCTCCCACTTAGGCACGAAGGGGCACGGCAAAGGGGTGTCAGCGGCGCAGCAGCGGCTTCGATCGGCTAGAAAAGAGCAAGGTAGCAGGCGTGCCAGGGAAATCTGGCCACGGGGCGGACAGGGCAGCACGCAAGGGCTAGCGCGAGGGAAGCGGCGTGCCAACGATTGGTCCACTGGGAAAAGGGAAAACCCGGGGAGGTGCGGCAAGGGCGACCTATTATTGTCGGAGACGGGATGGGACAGCCCGGTGGCGAAGTCAAGAACGTGGCCTAGGTCCAAATGAGGAGCAGACTGGGCAAGCCCAGGATTTGGGGTTTGGATTTCAAATGTGGGGTTGATCTTTAAATTCAAAACATGAATTTGAAAAGGGAGTAAAGGTTTGAGAATAGGGGATGACATGAGGGTTCATAATGTAGTTAGGCACAAAAATGACTTCAAAAGTTGGTTTCCAACTAGGTTTAGGGATTTTAGGTTAATTTAAAGTTGGATTAACAATTTAACCCTTAGGTTTAGGATTTGATTAATCTTCAAAATTCAATGTTTGAATTTTATAGGAAATAATCCTAAGGTTCTGATTAAGCTAAGACATGGAAGTGAATTTCCCATTGGGTTTAAAAATTTGGATTTAAATCTGTTCCTAATTGGATAAAATTTTTGGGATATGATTATTTACATAAACACACTTATTTGCAAATAACACGGTTGAATAATCTTCTATAAGTATGAAAAAGTATTACACTACTATGCGAACCAAACCGGGCTTGCCCGACAGGTCGTAGGTCAAGCCCAGGCACATTCGTCGAACCGAACCGGGCTAGGCCGGTTCGTGTTGAAACCGAACCAAACATGGCTAGCCCGGTGAACAGTACCAAGCCGCTCGGTTCGGCCCGTTAGATTCAGCCCATATGGCCAACTCTAGGAACTACCAAATTTCGGCCTTAGCTAATTTCGGTCCGGCCCAGTGGCCAGTTACCTTTGTTATTTTTTAAGGAAATTACCTTTGCAATTTGGAAGGGGAAAACATCCATCTTGACCCCTTCAGCTGAATCTAGGGTGGGTTCTTTTCAGCTTATCTTATCCTACTTATTTGCCTTATCTCGTGACTTCGAGAATTTTCTAAGATAGCCTCGAGAGCATGTTGAAAGAGGTTGGTTACCCGATTTGAAAGAGGTTGGTTACCCTATTTTGGAGTTGAGGAAGGAAAACCAGATTCAATTAATAGTTGAAGGGACCAAAATGGACTTTTTCCTTTGGTAGGCGACTGCCATATGTGGTAGTTCACATCGAAAGTTGATTATTGGCTAAACACATACGGGCTTAGGGCTTAGTATCCCCGTCAGTACCAGAAGCAGGGTTCAAAGCGTGCTAGCCGATTTAATCCAACAATCAGCAAGAAAAGACGTAATAAGTTTTAAATAGCCGATTAGATCTATAATACGAGGCCTGCAACAATCGGAAACAAGTCTAAACATAGGTAAAAGATAATAAAACTATCGACTTAGATTAGATCTAAACCAATAAGTTCAAAGGGTAAACGATCTATTATAAAGTCAACTAGATCTACAAGATAGTAGAGCAAGGGGTAAACAGACCATCAATTAGTCGATTATATCGCCTAGCTGATAAAACGAAGAATAAACAGACTATCGACGAATAGCAAACTACAAGCCGATAGAAAGAGGGTAAACAGTCTACCGAAAATGAATGTGTTAATTGGTAGAAAGAGGGTAAAATCTAACCGTTAGTCAAAACGGCGATGCACAACAAAATCGACTAAAATAGTATTTCAACCAAAAGTCATCGCAAGTCCGTAGATCGAACTAAATTGAGACAGTACTTACTCACAAGCAACTTCTGAGGTGCACTTTGAAGCTGATCGAGAAGGCGATGCGTAGCAAGTTGATGAAAAGCAAAATATGACAAAATTACTCTAAATACGACGAAAGTAAATGAAAGGTAAAGGACAAAGAAAAAGTAGATTTGTTTTATTGATTCATGGTCCCTTTACACGCCTCATGGGCCAGGTATTTATATAAGATTCAGACTTCACCGACTAGCACTCTTATTCTTGTAACCAACATGAACTAGACTCTATATCTCCCTGTTATACCCAATATTGCCTAATACACCTATACTAAGTCGACCTGAACTAATCTAATTAACCTCATCAGGACTCTTCCTCCCCTCTCCACTTTAGCCGATCTGGGTCCTTCTTCCATATTCATCCAAGCCGACCTAGATTCTTCCTTTCGTACCTGATCTGCCCCTTATTTCACCAGGCCTAAGCCGATTTGTAGAAACTTCTAGAGCATCGACTCATTTCCAAAATTGGGCATCAACAAAGGCCAACGAACCAAATCGGCCCAGCCCGGTTCATGGCCAGGATCTATGCCTAAGAGCCTATTCTTTTCACCTTATCTGTCTCATTTTTCATTTGCTTATTTGACGTATCTCGTAAATATCTTTTTTGTGGATGGAGCAGATGATTTTCTGTGCATCAGATCCATAAGTGGAGATGTGTGTTTATGCTAGTGCGGAGCTGTCCAATGCAGAATCTCTCGGAAGCGAAATATTTATTTTGCCCTTCGTGTTTTTGCCCCCCCCCCCCAAGAAAATGTGTACAACAGTCCCTTGGGTTTTGTGCACATTTATTATTACAGAACTGTGGGTGAGCTTGAGTTTTTCCCCTGGTGTTTGTCGACTCCGAAGCAGAGAGAGAGCTGATGTTTCCCCTCGTTTTGTCAGAGGTGTTCTTCGGTCTAAGCTTAGGGCGGAGACGCTGTACATGTTGCTTGATCAAGGTGTTTTCCTCCTCCTATTGCTTGTATTTCTAGGTTTTTGAGTTTTTTATTTGTTTTTGTTTCGATTTTGATGTGAGTGGGAGCTAGAGAATGTTTTCTTAGGAATCGACATTGAGTTTCTCGCGATTTTTGGTTTTCTGGTAAGAGTTTTTTTTCAATTTGTGCTCAGCAATAAGCTCTTGTGAAGTTGGTTTAGCCCCCCTCCCCTTTTGCTCGGCGATTTCCTCCTCCATTCTCATTTTTTGATCTGAGCTCGAAGGAGATCATCATCAATGGTGTTTTGTTCATTGATACCTTCCCTGATGTGTTTTTGTGATATGGGGTTTTTTTTCCCTTATTTCCTTTTTTTCTTGTGTGGAGCTCGTTGGTGACGACCTTTTCAGTTTGTTTTGTATTTTTACTCAGTTTAGTGATTTCTGCAAAATGGTTCTTTATACTGAAATTTTTTTCTTTTTACTGAAAATTGAAATTTCGCAGAGGAGAACACATGGGCCTGGGGGCTTTTGACGTGTTCACACGGGTGGTGACGCCCAAGCGGGCGATGCGTTGTTTGTCCTCACTATTTGGGTTAAGCAAGTAGGGTCGTCTTGTTTTTTCCAATTAGTCTACATAAAATTTTCACATTTTCTGGATATGGAAATTTTGTTGTTTCATACTGAAAAACATAAAATTTGGTTCATTAAGTTATAATTTGTTTTTAGGGTTAACCAGTTTCAGACATTTGATTTTTTAAGGGTTCAATCAAATTAGGTAATTTTGTTCAATATAAATTTATTTTATCTTATATATATATATATTATGTCTTATTTTGAACTATTTTCGGACAATTTTTATCTTTTTAGGGGATCACTCGAAGGGTGGTTGTCGACGATTGGGAAATCAATCCCCGCCATGCTTACTTGTTGATTGAGGGATTAATCAGGCCCCTTTTACGCTAAAGGAATTGCGTTGAAAACGTGTTGAGTCGCCAAGATGGAAAGTAAACTAAACATAGAGATTTATCCTGGTTCGAGCCTTTTGGAAAGAGATAATAATCCTACTTCAGTTGCACGTGTGCATTTATATTATTGTAGCTGTTGATATTGATGTGGATCATCATGATCCCCTCCCCCTCCCCTAGGGGAGTGTCGACGAATTGTGTCGGCAATATACTTTATGGGGCTATGCGTAAGACCGAAACCCGATGGTAACACAGGAGACAAATTTATACAAGTTCGGATCCTCTATGGTGGAGGTAATACCCTACTCCTATGCTCGTGGATTCTATTGGGGTTGATCTCGATGGATCAATGTTGAGGATGACTATGGATCGATGTGATCTCTCCTACCGAACTAGGGGCCTCTGCCTCACTTTATATAGTGGAGGGACGTAGGGTAACAGATAAGTATCCTAGTTGGTTATGAAAACTGGGGATAGAAATAGGAAGTCCATCTCTATCCTTTCTTGCTGAGTACGTAAGTACTGGATTACAACTGTGCCTTTCTTGTAATACAAGTCGGGTCTTCATGCAGGGCAGGCCCGTCTTCTAGATGGTAGGCATGACCCTGCTCCGTGAGGTGGTCCGTCTAATTTGTCTCCGTGAGGATACCCGGAGACCATGTTATCCACAGGGAGGCATCTATAGTACAAAATATACGCAGTCCCAGTTCCATGCAAATAGGAAAGCGCTCATAGTAACTATGAATCCTACCATAATTACAAATGTATTCCTAAAAACATGTAAACTTGTGCTCCAAAAATCCCTAGATAAAAAGTTTCGAACTACAAATATGGGAAGACCTCACGACGGTTTAGGACTTGGACTTAGGCTGATTATCAAGTCGTATCCCCTTAGGATTCATTGTCATCTCGCATACTGGCCCCATGAGCAAGGATGCCTGTCCCTGAGCATGGGGAATTGAAACCCGAGCATAGTCCCGTTAAGTCTGAGCTTTCGTTTCTTCATCATAGTCCTTGGGCACACATTATTTGTTCCGGGTTTAGCTGTTAGTGTATTTTATCCAATTTCTGATAGCTAGCCCCGAGGCTCAACCGCAAAACTGCTTAGCCAGGCCTTCCCTTTGAGCCTGAAAACACAACAGAGGGATTGGTGGTCAGTGGAAAAAAACTATTGTTGCTTCCGAGCATGCCATGCACGGGAACAAGCTGCATCCACGTGGGATGAGCTATGTTCATTTCAAGAGTTGTGTTAAAAAAAAATTATGGTTCCACGGAGAATCTCATGCTAATAGAGCTTCTTTGTCAGCTCACCGAGAAGTGGAAGTGCGAAGCATTGGAGGTGGACAACATGCGGTTGCGTGCCTTGCTTCCTTGTATGTCCCTGCAGAAGGAGCAAACGAGCAACCAATACACACATATAGGAATGAGTTTTTAGAAAAACACAGCTGAACGCTCCTACTCCCAGTCCCCACTGTAACAAAGACCCGTGCACCTAGGTTGTGAGTACGAGCTTGGTCACAGAAGAATTCGGTATGATCGTGTTCTTTTAGTGCTCGAGCACTAAATTGCGAGCATGAGATAGGACACTAAAACAAAACCGAACATTGGCCTTATCCCTCTAAAGTCCCAACTCATGCATCTAGGTTGCGAGCATGAACTTGATGACAAGGAGGGACAACACGGGGCTATGTGACGCTAGGATTACGAGATATTTACAAGCTAGCCAGGCTAGGTTCTTGAACCAACCAAAGGGGGGCTTGTGTGCGATAGATATCGGCTTATTTAGGCGAAGTCCCTTGGAGGCGAACGCAGGGCTGAAGTGTGCGTCATATCCATAATTAACAAGTCATGTAATCACACGCCAGGCAAGACTAGAAAAAGGTTAAAGCGTTCACTCTGGCTTCTCAAAACCTCGTACCATCATCATGGTGTGTGACAGCGGGATGTCTCTGTGCAAGGCTTGCTCTGAAACCAGGTGTCGATGAATTATGTCGGCAATATACTTTATGGGCTATGCGTAAGACCGAAACCCTATGGTAACACAGGAGATAGATTTATACAGGTTCGGGCCCTCTGCGGTAGAGGTAATACCCTAATCCTGTCCTTATGGATTGTATTGGGGTTGATCTCGATGGATCAATGTTGAGGATGGCTATGGATTGATATGATCTCTCCTACCGAACTAGGGGTCCCTGCCTCCCTTTATATAGTGGAGGGAGGTAGGGTTACAGATAAGTATCCTAGTTGGTTCTATCTCTATCCTTTCTTACCAAGTACGTAAGTACCGGACTACAAATGTGCCTTTCTTGTGATACAAGTCGGGTCTTCATGCGGGGCAGGCCCGTCTTCTAGATGGTAGGCGTGACCCTGCTCCATGAGGTGGTCCGTCTAATTTGTCTCCGTGAGGATACCCGGGGACCATGTTATCCACAGTAGCCCCCGAGTGCTTTATAGCCGAGTTGATGCCTTCTTGGATGTGTGTCGACTAAGTCATACTTCAAGTCGAGTACTCCGACTGGAACCTTCTCTATGCCGAGTGCTCCATTGGCATGCAAGGAGGCTGTGAAGGGCTCAAGAGAGCTCTGCAGGTTGAAATCTCCGAGTGACTACCAACCCAATTTCTTGGAGTCCTGGAAGTCGGCGCGATGGTTGACGTCGCGGCGTGAGTAGAATGTCGACGAATCGTCCTCCAAGATGTGAGAAGTGGCGTAGAATCGGCGCTTTTGTCCTCGGCGTATGCGCGAGAAGCCGTAAAGAAGTCGGCGCTGCTGTCCTCGGCTTGATCGCGAGAAGCATAAGTTAGGTGGTTGTCCTCGTTGTTGCCGAGCAACGAAGTCGGCATAGAGTCGGCGTGGATGTCCTCAAAGACCAGCAGCACGAGAAGCCGAGCCGCGAGCTTGCACTCTGGCGCTGGTGTAGGCATGCAATGAAGCCATATAATGCACTCGTGGTCTTTGGTGCGGCGTGTAGCCGAACCGAACTTGGCGTAGGCGTGGAGCCATGCCGTAGATTGCGCTCGGGGTGCGGGTGTTGACACGTAACTGTGCCATGGTCGATGCTTGTAGTATAAACACTTCCTTAAACCCCTGTAACATGTACATGTAGGATTTAGGAAGTATCTGAATGTGAAAATATTTGGTCGGATATAAAATCCGACTATCTTTATGTGCGAAATAGCCATTTTTTATTTTTCTTACTTGATGATTTTTGTTAGTCCGAGTGGTTTTTCTTCCTTTTGTTATGCACTCTGCCCGACTAGTCTAGCCCCCGAGTGTAGGGAGTTGGCACATGGCTTTTTATCCTAGGCACGCGTTTGGGTGACGTAGAGTTCGCCGTGTTATGGGTTCAGAGCTTCACTGCTCAGAATTATAGCGCACTCGGATTTCACTTAAATCACTAAGTAACAAAAATAAAAAGTAACTATGAAAAGGATGGGTGCGCGCAAGTACACAATTATGTGTAGCCCCCGACTTACTACTTAGTTGGAATTCAACTAAGTAGCAAGTCAAGAAATTACACGAGTTTATATGTGAAAAGATTATGATGATGAAAAACTTAGCTGCTTTGCTGACGATGATGTGGTCCTTACTTTTGAGCTTTTAGCCCCCGGACGTATCACCTTGTAGGCTTGAAGCGCAGACATGGGCTTATAGCCGTGCCAAAGTTTGTGCTCGGGGCGCTGGCGTTGGCGTGAAGCCGTGCCGAGTTTGACGTAGGCATGCAGCCGAGCCGTATGATGCACTCGGGATCTTTGGCGTGGCGAGACGGCCGTGCCAAAGGTTGCGCCGGCGCCGGGCGTTGGCGTGAAGCCGCGCCGAAGTTGACGAGGCATGCAATGAGCCGTATAATGCACTTGTGGTGCTTGGCTCGACGCGTCTTGGCCGTGCCAAAGGTTGCGCCGGCGCTGGCGTTAGCGTCTGCGCCGTCTGCGAGTTGATGTAGGCATGCAATGAGCCGTATAATGCACTCGAGTCTTTGGCGAGACGCGTACTGCCGTGCCAAACGTTACGCTCGGGGCGCTGGCGTTGGCGTGAAACCATGCCAAGTTGACGTAGGCATGCAGCTGAGCCGTATAATGCACTCCGGGTGCTGGCGTAAACGTGCAGCCGTGCCAAGGATGTGCTCGAAGCGCTGACGTTGGCGTGAAGCCGTGCTGAGTTGACGTAGGCATGTAGCCGAACCGTATGATGCACTCGGGGTGCTGGCGTAGATGTGCAACCGTGCCAAAGGTTGCGCTCGGGGCGCTGGCGTTGGCGTGAAGCCGTGCCGAGTTGACGTAGTCATACAGCCGAGCCGTATGATGCACTCAGGGTGCTAGCGTAGGCGTGCAGCCGTGCCAAAAGTTGCGCTCGGGGCGCTGGCGTTGGCGTGGAAGTCGCCGAAGTTGACGAGGCATGCACCCAGCCGTATAATGCACTCCCGGTGCGGCGTGACGTCTTGGCCGCAAAGGTTGCGCCGGGCTGGCGTTGGCGTGAAGCCATGCCGAGTTGACGTAGGCATATAGCCGAGTCGTATAATGCACTCCGGGTGCTGGCTAGACTTGCAGCCGTGCCAAAGGTTGCGCTCGGGGCGCTGGCGTTGGCGTGAAGCCGTGCCGAGTTGACGTAGGCATGCAGCCGAGCCGTATGATGCACTCGTGGTGCTAAGCGTGGCGCTTGTACCGTGCCAAAGATTACGCCGGCACCGGGCGTTTGCGTGAAGCCGTGCCGCATTGACGTAGGCATGCAGCCGAGCCGTATAATGCACTTGGTCTTTGGCGCGACGTCGCGTACCGTGCCAAAGGTTGCACTGGGGGAGCTGGCGTTGGCGTGAAACCGTGCCGAGTTGACGTAGACATGCAGCTGAGCCATATAATGCACTCGGGGTGCTAGCGTAGACGTGCAGCCGTGCCAAAGATTGCGCTCGGGGCGTTGGCGTTGGCGTGAAGCCATGCCGAAGTTGACGAGGCATAAACATCGAGCCGTATAATGCACTCCGGTCTTGGCTAGACTTGCGGCCGTGCAAAGGTTGCTTCGGCGCTGGCGTTGGCGTGAAGTGGCCGAAGTTGACGAGGCATGCGGCCGAAGCCGTATGATGCACTCGTGGTGCTAGCGTGGCGTCGCAACTGCGTCTTGAAGGTTGCTCTCGAGCGCAGCATTGACGTAAAGCCGCGCCGAAGTTAACGCAGTATGCAATGAGCCGTATAATGCACTTGGGGTCTTTGGCGAGACGTCGTACCGTGCCAAAGGATGCGCTCGGGGCATTGGCGTTGGCGTGAAGCCATGCCGAGTTGATGTAGGCATGCAGACGAGCCGTATGATGCACTCGGTGTGCTAGTGTAGGCGTGCAACCATGCTAAAGGTTGCGCTCGCGACGCTGGCGTTGGCGTGTAGCCGTGCCGAAGTTGACGAGGCATGCAATGAGCCGTATAATGCACTCGGTCTTTGGCGAGACGCGTCTTGGCCGTGCAAAGGTTGCGCCGGGCGTTGGCGTTGGCGTGAAGTCGTGCCGAAGTTAACGAGGCATGCGATCGAGCCGTATGATGCACTCGGTGCTAAGCGAGGCGTCTGACCATGTCAAAGGGTGCGCTTAGGCGCCTGGCGTTAGCGTAACCGCGCCGAGTTGACGAGGCATGCGCAAAAGCTATATAATACACTCGGTGTCTTTGGCGTAGGCGTGCGGCCGTGCCTGTCGGCCGTGCCGACCAAGCCGCGTTATCGGTTGGCGTGGCTTGGTTGCGTGTCGCACCGCCAGGACGCCTAATAAGCGCCCGGCCGCGACCGACGCCGCCCTCGACCCCGCGGCGCTGCACCGCTTTGTCGACGGAACAAGCAACCTCGCCGCCCGGCTTGTTTCGCCCGTCACGCATGATCGCCACGCGCCGTGCCGACCAACCAGCGCCGAAGCTACCTAGTGACCGTCCGACTCCTTGCGATCACGGACAAAGATCGTGCTCGCCGAAGCTTAAAACCCGGCCGTGCCACAACGGTCCCGACCTTCCTCACGCGGACAGCCCAAACCACACACCCATTCACCCAACCTGTGCGCGCCTTAGCTTCACCAGGCCCTCACCTCACTCCTACCCGAAGGAATTGGATCGGGAGGCCTCGAGCTCGCCGGATAGCTCTCACCGTCGCCGGCCACCCGATTCTCCCCCCTTTCTGATTTATCCCTTCTTGGTGAGTCCCCTGCCGATTGCTTTCGTGTTGAGCACCCTCTCACCCTCGCCGAACTTTCGCCCAGGTTAATTGGACCCGAGGACCCGTGAGCCCTGTTTCCGCCCCGTTCGGCCCCAACGTCGCCAGCTCGATCCAGGCCTCTTCCGGCCTAACCGTAAGCACGGTGAGCATTCCCAAGCCTCCCTGATGCTTATACTCAGTTCCATTTAGCTCCTAGAACATTGTTTAGCCGTAGACTTTCGCTTCCGAGAACGTTCTCCGCCGCCGCTAGGCTCGCCGCCGATTCAGGCCGTCGCCGGCAAGCAGCTCGAGACACGTTGTAGCGGTTTTCATAAGGATTCCATAGCGCACTAGAACTCCTTCTCTAGTGCACCGTAGCTCCGCCGCCGCGTCGCTGGAGGATCGCCGGTTTCATGACGTCATCGCGTCGCTCCGGTCGGAGGTGGACGACGAAGTCCCGGCCGTTCGATCCGCGCCAAGATGCGTGCGAGTGATCGGATCGAATTTTAAATCGCGCGCGAGAGGGAGAGAGCCGCTGACATGTGGGCCCTGGGCCCACCTGTCGGGTTAAGTGGAGACGCACTCCCCGGAAGGCGCCTTCGCGTGCAAGAAGCGCCGTTTAGAAACCCGCCTTCGGCGTGGTCTGCCCGGCTGCTTGTTAGCAGGCCGGCCCAGTACTGTTCATCCAATTTTCTCGAATTTAGCTATTTAAACAAATACAGAATATAAACTTGAATTATTAAAAATAGTTAGACATCTCCAAAATTGATAGAAAAATTATGATAAATACTAGAACCCATGCTGGATTTAATAAAAATATAATAATGAACAGTAGCCATAGATTATTCCAAGATTTTATTCATTGGTTTATCCTTAGGGTATTAACCTATATAGAATAAATCGCAGAAATGAGTTTCTGCTAATAAAAATTTAGTTAACACTCAATAAAATCTGAGAAAATTCATGTGAGGCATGAAATAACTTTCTGGCCTTAAGAAAAATACAAACTTTATGATATAACTTATAATCACTTGTCATTTAATTATCGACATAATTAATATTCATAGTTTACTAGAACTACTTGGTAATTTGGTTAATCAAGTTGCTAAACCTGTCGAGTGTAGATAATTTACAGCAATATATGACCATTAAGTTCTATTTTAGAATAGGCCTCAAGGTAATCAATCTCACGATCATTTATAAACATATATATAATTATCTGAACGTGTAAAATACATAGATAATTTAAGGTTTTATCTCTCACGCACTTAAGCCCCATCATGGCTAAGAATATAATGACACGAAGAGTTGATAAAGGAAATTCTTCAAACAAAAACCTATTTTTGCTTTATACGTCTATTTGCTAAACCTATGGGTAGTCTATTATGGGTAACTTCTTGCATTAATGCATATCATCTTCATAACGCCGCTCTACCGCTATCATTTATAAACTATTATGAAATAGAAGGATCATGGAACTTTCTCGAAATCTAGACTAGAATTTATCACTCTTCGGAAAATCGCTAGACTCAGTAAAGGCATTTCATGCATCATGCTTCTATTTGCATATCGATGCTTTTATTTATTTCCCTTTGAATTCGTTCCGATTAATAGACGCCGAGGAATCCGAGGGACCATTTGAAGATCAGCAAGAAGAACCTCACTACCCGCAGGACCAAGGCGAGCTAATTTCCACCCTATAGGATGTTTGCTTTTACTAGGGAGAATCTCGATTTTCCCTAGTGCGAGTTAACAACCTCTCCTTTAGGTGTTACTTTTATTAGGGAGAGCTTATACTTTCCTTAGTACGAGTTAACATCCAAAGGAATCATATTGAATCACAGTTTTCTTAAAATATTTTATTTACAATTACAAATTGCATGCTCTTTTAAGTATTTATGCCTACTTGTTTAATCATGATTTATCATGCCATGCTATCAATTGTTTTTGTTCTACCTTGATGATATTGCCTTGAATTTATCATCTGTCCTTTGACTTTATGAATGATTGCCTTGATAATCACCCTTGACAGCCTGTTAGGTTGAATAAAATGATTTAGACTCTTAAGTCTTGGTTAAAATCTTGCTTAGACATTGCTCAGGTCCAATTATTAATTTAGACTTAGTCGTCTCGGAACTGTGAACCGACATTCACCGGACATGATGAATATATCAACTTGGTTTACTGGATATTGGGCCTGGCATACCAGTGTGTGAGGTTGGGAACATGGATGTGTTCTGGTTATGGTTATGGGTGTGATGTAGTGGGCTACATAGTCGAAGGAAATTTGGACCACGGAGATGGTCTCAAGTACCAAGATCATTTGTGCGGTCGGAGCGCGAGTAGTTTTCGCGTAGCTTTATGTCGCCTAAAGGGGTTCTGCACAACATGTGTTCGTGTGTCTTTGGGCGACCAAGCTTCATTTGTGCGGTCGGAGCGCGAGTAGTTTTCAGCGTAGCTTTATGTCGCCCATTTGGGCTCTCGCACAACGCGTGGCCATCACGCGTAGTGCGGACTTAGGGCTGATTTTTGGATAGCGTCGGGGTAAACCCCTAGTCCGAGGTGAAGACAGAGTAGGTCGTCACCCCGATGGGTGATCTAGGTCTTACGTGACAGGGAGCCGTGACTCTAGTGCGGGCGTGGCAACTCGGCTAGGGAAGAACGGGCACTTCCGGGCGTAAGATCCTAACGGTGCGCCACACCCGGAAGATGATGGCGGGGTTGTTTGGAGACGTTTGGCAGTGTTCATGGAAACTGTCGGGGTATGAGATCGTTTGGCAGTGTGCATGGAAACTGTCGTGGAAAAAAAAAATGAAAGCCATTGATTAGTAGAACTTTGGTTAAAATATGCTAAGTCATAGGGTTTGACTTATAAAACTTGCTTTATGTAACTAAAAGAGCCCCAACCTTTCCTTTGGAACCCCTATCATTAATTGCATTAGGTTGGAAGCTAGCTCGCCAGTGTTTGGATGACACTGACCTCGCATTCATATTCTCTTTTAGATGGAGAATATGAGCAGGATCAATACGCCTGCCATGAAGATGAAGGACAGGACTTCGCTGACGACGCAGGCGAGGCTTAGGCGTTCTCCGATCGAGTGCTTAGGCATAGCCAAGACGAGACTCTTTGCATCTTTGGGTCTCCGACTCGATCTTTTGGATATTGGAATATTTGGGCCAATGTGCCAAGTTGTAAACACTTAATAGCCTCCGGGCTTAATACAGGTATTTATGTAATTTAAGTCTTCCGCTTGTATGTGATGATCCGGCTATGTGAATGGTGTGCACTAGTGTACTAATCCAGGGACTAGTGCAGATCAAGTGGTAGGCTGAAATTTAGGGCCCACACAAGATAAGATAATTAATTCAATTATAAAATAAGCAAGTAAATTAAACTTGAGAGTAGAAATGTAAAACCACGAGTGGAGAGGAGACGCGTCGATGTTTGTTCCCGAAGTTCGGATCCTTGAGGGGATCTTACGTCTCCGTTGAGGCGGCTCGGTCACACTTGAGCCGGGGTCTTTTTCAACCCTAATCCTCTCCATGATCCGCACCAAGCTCCCTTGGAATCCACTAATTGACTCCTTTCCTCACGGAGGCGGAGTCCGGCCTTCACAAACTTGACACGGCACACCACACAAAGCTCGGTGGCTCGTGACTAACTCCTAGCCGTCTAGATTCCTCAACCTCTAAGAGTAACAAATGGCACGAAGAACGAACTTGGAGATGAACTCAAGTGCTCAAAGATCCAATCTTGCTCAATCCCTCCTCCCAACTCTTCTTAACCCTTCTCATTAAGAGGATCACTTAGATCAAAGAGTGCAGAGGTCATTAGGGCTCAAGAACACACTACATTCACAAAGGAATCACCTCCCTAGCCTTTTTCCAATTCTCACTCAATCCTTCCTTCCAACTCTTTCCAACCCTTTTTTAAAAAGGGATCACTAAGATCTAGAGTGGAGGGGTGCTATGGGGGCTCAAGAACAAGGGGAGGCACTTCACACAGCCTTGGCAACGGCTATTTGGAGAGGGGGTTTTTAAATAGGAGCATTTACGGATCTGACTGTTACAGACAGTTCTGTGTAATATCGGACAGTCTGATAGAAATAATTAGCACGAAACAGAAAGACCCGAGGTCGCGAAAATCCGACAGTCCGAGGATAATTGTCCGAAGAGTATCGGACAGTCTGATAGTCAAGTATCGGACAGTCCGATAGGAACATTCAGTGTGAGACAGAGAAGCTCAAACTCTAAAAAATCGGACAGTCCGAGGGTTAATGTCCGAAGGGGTATCGGACAGTCCGATAGTCAACTATCGGATAGTCCGAGGCCTGAAAACAGCCACTGCACACTCCGACGAAAATAGGCGTAACTTTTGACTCCGGACTCCGTTTTAGGTGATCTTGGACTCTATGGAAAGCTAAGAACAAGAGCTACACAACCAACAAGGTCTCACTTCTTAAATCCCAAAAGATAAATGCAAAACTCACAAAGAAGGCAAGGGAGACCTACAACTCTCGCTTTCCGACACCACCAATACCACACTCTCTCTAAGTTTCGCTAGGATGGATCACATGAGCACTTGACATATCTAGAAGTCATTCTCCATCACATCCCTCTTAATAGTACGGCAATCCTTAGACTAAAATTAAATCAAAGATAATATAAGTCTAGGATAGTCACTTGCCGTCTTTTTCTTCATTATGCATTATGACCTTCACCAAAAAGATTGATAACGACTTCACCTTGTCCAACTTGACTCGATGCACCTCATGAGACTCTCGTCCTATCAACTTTGACTTGATTATCCTTCCCGATGATCTCCACGCCAAATTGATCTTAACTAAGTCTTCAACTCTTGGTGACACCGCCGTCTTGTTGACCTTGGCTTAACCGTCATCCTTTAACATACCTTGGTCATCACACATACTCACGGGACCTAATTCTTTCCAAATCACTCATGAAAGATATTAGTCCCAAAAGCTCAATGGATATGAATAAGTTGATATTTGTGAATAATTAAGTACAACGAGTGTTTCATATAAATATGCACAATATGAGTGAAAACACTTGATAAGAGAAAGATTCTCCACTAAGTGCAACAAGATGAATATGTAATGGAGCTAGATGCACTAGTGAGATAATTACCAATATGATGAAATAATTAAACCATGGCAAGTACCACAATCTTCACTTAATGATCCACATGATAAAATATACAAGAATTACATATGTGCAAATAATATTTAAGCTAGAGTGATGTTGTGGAACAATCTATATTAAACTTCACTAAGTGATGTGCATTAGAAGATATATAAACAAGACAAGCATGCACCGAGTCGATTTATACCAATGTGATGTTTAACTCTAATTAATACTAACATGCTAGAAACAAGCCACATATTGAACTCAAGTGAATGTATATACACAAATTGATATGACATGAACCAAAGTGCATATATATAAGCAATATGTTACTTAGAGCTCACTATGCATTTGCAAAAGATGAATACAATAATAAATATAGAAGGGATATCGAGATTACATGCCTCATCTTTGCTTATTCACTTGACCTAAAGAATTCTTTCATTTGGATGAGACTAAAATAATCTTAGCAACAAACTTGTTAGTCTCATAATACAAATAAATACATATTAGAGGTTTGACATTAGGCAAGCACTAACTCAAGCATTTACACATTTACTAATAATTGTCATTATATGTGTTTGTCATTAATCTCCAAAATCACTTATGTGTCTAGATGCACTTTCAATATCCCCCTTTTTTGGTGATTTATGACAAACCCTTTAACAATTGCACCAAATGACAATATTAAACTATTTAGCACAAAATCAAACATGGACAGAAAACAAGAGATCATACTTACAAACATTCTCCCACAAATTGAATGGACAATTGATGATCTTCATAAATTTGATTCTCCTCCTTTTATCATTCTCTTCATATTCTCTTCCCATTTTTCAATTGATTAGGGGGCAATTGATAAGTCATAAATTCTCCTCCTTTTGTCATTAATCCCAAAAATATCCATAATAGGTCTTCAATATCCATTTGGGGTTTGAACTCCCCCATAGTCATGAATCATCCGAAGATCCACTAAGGAATATCTTTTCTCCCCCTTGATAGTACACTCAATAAAAGGATTAGAGAGAACAAGATAAAATCAAGGAGCTAGTAATAAGGCAATGATTAAGCTCTCCCTAAATCTAGGCAAGACATGATATCAATTATATCCAAGATTTAGGTAAAAAAATGGATCCAATGACACTAATTAAAAATATTTATTACCAAATGAAAGAAGTCATGATTCATAAGATATAGGTGAAGCTCAAATATAACAAAAGGATATGATACCAATTATGAAAATAATTCCTCTTTGCAATGTGTCATCTATACATACCTTTTAATTATTGATAATGCCAAAAGCAAATTAGATAACACTTCAAAACAATTTAGGGTTAGAGGATACCACTTGATAGATACCAATTGATATCAATTAAAAAATACACCACCATTTAGAATTACATAATTTAGCATAATGGTGTACAAAGACATTATTGAATATGGTCAAATGAAATACGTCCCTTAGTCGGTTCTTGTCCACCCATGCTTGAATTGGTCATGGTCAACTCACACGGCCTTAGATCCCTCGGACTATGGAGCTCATCGCCTTTTCCTCATCCACCGTCGACGAGGACCCCTTTTTCAATTCCTTGAACATCAATAGACAATCACACAATTTTTGGAAACAAATATCTTTCAACTTGACCCGAGTTAGTTTGATAATGTCTAAGTACAATATGCAAGATATAGATGATAAACATGTTAATACTACTTGAGTAGATATGCTCCACATTGAGGCTTGGAGCAATGAATAAGTTCACGTAGTTTTCACCTTGAAGGGCTTGCCAAAATTTCCAATTTAGATTTCTCAAAAACATGCAAGCAGCAACAAAAAATCAATTTTATCTCTTAAACCATTGCTCAAATGCAAAAGTCATCAACGTGAAAAAGATCCGTCTCAAAATTCTCTTCGAGAGTTATGAAGGCCAAAAATTCATTTGAGCAAAGGAAGATCCCGAAAACTTGAAAGTAATGAAATCTGAATCAAAAGATTCGGGAAAAGAAAATCTCGCTTAAAGACGGTCCCGAGAATGAAAACTTGGGTAAATGAGCTCCCAAATAGTTTTAAATGAATCATGGAGCTATGAATTGAGTTAGCTTAGTTTTCATCCAAAGGAATACTCAAAACATTCAAATGGATGCAAGATTTCAAAAACGCAAGGTGCTAAAAAATTCAGATTTAACATTCCATTTAAGCCTTTTGACAGGGCTTAAAGAGTATACAAATATGGTTCAATATATCTGAGAAAATTTGTCCATGTAGACCAAAAATAGAGTATCAAAGCTCATTATTATGTCTTCCTCAAATTATGAACTCTTACGGAGATACAAAAATCACAAGACAGCTCGAAACTGAAAATTTCAGCAAGCTGAACATTTTGAATTTGGATCAAAACTTGATCAAATGAAGTCCAATGGCCATGAAATTTTGCGTAAACATTCTATGGACTACCAAGAAACTTTTCCAAAAGGAATTTCTGAAAGATCATACTCCAATTAATAAATATGTCAGAAGGAGCATTGGAGGTTCGGTTTTGACACTAAGTCAAATAAAGTCAACAATCTTTGCAAATAAGCTCAAATAGATTTAAACATTTTCAGATATGAACTTGATATGCAAGAGAAGGTTTTCCAAAAAGAATTTTCAATAAAGCAATTTTATTTTGAGAATTGGTGAAAGATGCAATTTAGGCAAATAAGAGTATATAGTTTTCACCAAATCCTCAAAATGCAAGTAAAAATATTTTCAATGAAAATTTGCACTTGCATGGCTTCATATGAATTATACATACACTTATAAGCCATTTATCATAAAGAAATCCAATCAAAACTTCAAATGCAACTATATGCAAGAATAGGCCAAATATGGTCAAAAGAGTAATTTGAATGAATTTGATATGGCCATAACTCTTGAACGATTGGGATTCTGGAAAAACACTGAACTAGAGAAATGTTTGAAATGTCTAACCTCAAAAGTTTGGTATTGATCATTTCCTCAAAAACTCAATAAATCTTGTTTTAGGAAAATATGCAATTTAATTCAAAAACAAGATCATAAAAGATCCTTTTAGAGCTAAATGTGCACTTTATAAATCTATATGCCCTTTACATATAGAGCTTAATATTTAAATAATGAGCTCCCCTTACACAAAAAGTTCTCTAAAGGTCATTTAAATTATCTCCCTAAAATCCTTAATCTTGATGTTTCTTGCTTTTGAGCTTCTTTCATGTCTAATCTTCCTCTCCAAGCATTTTGAGGTAAGAGTAGAGAGGATAAGATACTATTCAAAGCAAGAAAGATATAAGGAGCAAAAAGGTGTTAGGGAAGCAAGAAAGAATTAGCTTCGAGCGACAAAATGTCAAGATAGAGATCAAGATATAAACTAACTTAAGATACCACTTGTAAGAACCAAATGGCAATAGAGATGAAGGAATTGGTGGTTAGAAAGATATTACTTTTGAAAAGAAATACCACTTGAAGAGTTTATACAAAGAAGGATCATAGTGGTATTTAGTAAAAGAGAAGAGAGTGATATTTAGATGAGTTGTTAATGGCTCCAAATATTTTCAAGAAATCCAACACAAATGTTATTTGGAGCATTTCCAACTAGGTGAGATTGTTCAAAAGATTGAAAATAGATTTTACCAAAATAAGTTTTTAGGTTTGTAAGATAACTCTATTTTTCAAAAATCTCTCCAATTTTGCCAAATGAGCATGAGAAAGGTATTTTAGTTTCCAAATGGTCTATATGAGTCTCAAATACCCTTCCGAGCCAATTTATATCAAGAAACTTGGCTCAAATAGAAAAACTCACTTAAATGCTAGAAATGGTCATTTTTGGTCAAAGCAAGTTTTACGGCGAGTTTCAAAACCTCATAGTTTGAGATACATTGGTCATTTGATAATACTTTAAATACGAAAATTGTTTGTAATGACCAACTCTAGGTTTTTGGTATTGAAACTTTTATCAAATTTGGTTTAGAATTAATTCTATGGAAAATACCGAAAATAGCAAAAAAAACAAGATACTACTGACTAGAATTTTAGTCCAAAACTTGTTTTTGATGTAAATAGGTTTTTCTTTACCCAAAACCCAATGAACACATTTGAGAATCATTTTGGAACATTTTTCAAATAAATTTCAAATGTTTACTTCAAATTCACATTTTGGCTAAAAAGGCTCATTTCGAAATTTAACACTAGCACTTAAAAAATATGGGCACACTTAGAAAATGTGATACACATGGATATGAATTAGCACTATTTCTAAATGTGCCACAACACTCATCATGCGCATATAAATTCATTGAAGGTTTTAGACAAGAGCACGATGAATGACTTAAAGATTAAAATGATTTTTCATGAAATACAATTACCTACACAAGGCAAGATGCTTGAAATTAAATTGTTACCGAAGTGGCATCGATATATGATATATACTTGAATATCCTCATGCTTGGCATCAAATGGTTGATGGTGAACTCCACCTTTTCATGCATATGCCAAGCCTTCAATGCCTCTTCAAGTCCTATTAAGCACTTCAAGCAAGTTTTGGTACCCAATTCTTGTTGGGTCCATGAGAGTTAGTAACAATATATTTTGGTGCCCTAGTAGAAGTCTTGCCCTTAGAGTTAACATGAGAGCAACAAGACTTACTACTATTAGATTTCACAATTAGGCACTTACTAAAAGAATTAGCCATTGGTTTGGAATAATTTGCAAATAAGCAAAACACACCCTTCTAGACAAAGTTCACCTTGGGGCTTATCCTACCACCATCCTTGGGTAAATTGCAATTTTCTTTCTTACCCAAGGCATCCCTCTCCCCAAGAGAATTGTCACGAATCATGTGTTTTGCCACCCAAATGGCTTTGGCATTAGTTTTAGTTGGGGTAATATTTTTAGCAAACAAATTACCATTTTTATCTTTCCTAAGCATATAATGTTCATTGACAAGAGAGGGCTTAGAAATGTTACCCTTAGGACAATCCTTACCGACGTGTCCCTTTTCCTGACAATTATAGCAAGTGCGCTTTGAGCATCTTGTCTTCTTGACTTGTTTCTTGTCGGTTTGCCTCTTGATAGATGTAATCTTGGTCTCCACCTTGTTATGACACTTAGAGACAAAGTGCTCTAACTTATTGCATCCAAAGTATTTAATAGTCTTTATGTTTTCGGCTTGATGCTTTGGATTGCTCTTGAGCTTGTCCTCTTGAATTTGAGAAGACTTGGAATGGCTTGTCTCATATTTTCTCTTCTTAGAGATAAAGCCAAGTCCCTTCTTGTTCTTGATGGATCTTTGATTGTCCAAGATGGTATTTAGGTTGACTTTTCCCTTGTAGCGCTTCTCCAAGTCGTTCTTCAATTTAAGCACTTGAGCCTTGAGCTCTTTGTTTTCCTCTATAAAATTGTTAGTACAACAAACACTAGAGGAAATATAAGCATTTGAATTTGAGCAACAAGGAGTATCAACTTGATCATTGCAAGGCATGAAGGAAATGGAACCATTTGCATTAGAGCTTGTAAGCATGTCGAGCAATTCATTGCAAGGAGTGGAATTTACAATTCTAGATAGTATGCAAGAAATAGAGTCTAAGCATGGCATATCATCAAGGATATCACAAGATAATCCAACATCTACCTTGCTAGTAGTGATATCCTTGAGAAGGAAATTTTCATGATCTATCTTTAAAGCATCATATGATTTTTGTAGCAACTTAAGTTTTAGGGTCAAATCATGTGATTTTCTAATTTTCTTCTCAAGATGACAATGGAACCTTCTAAGCATGTTCATCAATTCTTCACGAGAGGGCTCATGATCATTTACCTCATTTTTACCTTGAGCCATGAAGCAATTAGGCGATGTAGAAGGTGTAGGAGATCCATCATCACTTGAGCTTGATGTGGAGCAATTATCACTTGAATTACATACTTGTGAATTGTCCACTTGATTAATCTTGTACTTCTCATGATTTTCTTGAATGAGCATCCACACATCATGAGCATACTTGAGATGGCATACCTTCTCTCGCTCATCTTTGCTCAAAACACTAAGTAGAGCATCCATGGCTTGAGTATTCTTGTGTTCATTTTCTTCCTCTTCGGTGGTTAGGCTGTCTTCGTCCTTCACGCTATAGCCCTTTTCAACAATACGCCAAATAGAAGGATGGAGAGCCATCAAGTACATCTTCATTTTGAACTTCCATGGGCCATAAAGAGTACCATCAAAGTAAGGTGCCCAACCGAAGGAAATGCGGATATAAGAGCTAGAAGATGGAGCATTCATATTAGTATTATCAAAAGAAATATTAACTCTAAGTTCACCCATCCCGTCTAAAGACATCCAAACCCTCCAAGCGGTTAAGCCTAATTTCGGAGGTTAGGCTCTGATATCAATTGAAAGGACCGGAATGTCGCCTAGAGGGGGGGTGAATAGGCGGTTTCAAATTCAAAAACAATAAACAGTTAATTGTGGAAGCTATATCGGACAGTTTGATGGTACAGGGTCGGACAGTCCGATTGGTATCGGACTTTCCGAGGCAAGTATCGGACTGTCCGGTCTGCACAGAAAACAGAGAACTTTGATTTCAATTCAAATCTAATAAATTCAAGGATACCACCTGTACCAAAGATAGTTTACAAGTAAGTATAGGTGTACTAGTATCACACAAGATAAGATAATTAATTTAATTGTAAAATAAGCAAGTAAATTAAACTTGAGAGTAGAAATGTAAAACCACGAGTGGAGAGGAGACGCGTCGATGTTTGTTCCCGAAGTTCGGATCCTTGAGGGGATCCTACGTCTCCGTTGAGGCGGCTCGGTCACACTTGAGCCGGGGTCTTTTTCAACCCTAATCCTCTCCAAGGTCCGCACCAAGCTCCCTTGGAATCCACTAGTTGACTCCTTTCCTAACGGTGGCGGAGTCCGGCCTTCACAAACATGACACGGCACACCACACAAAGCTGGGTGGCTCGTGACCAACTCCTAACCGTCTAGGAGTCCTCAACCTCCAAGAGTAACAAATGCCACGAAGAACAAACTTGGAGATGAACTCAAGTCCTCAAAGATCCAATCTTGCTCAATCCCTCCTCCCAACTCTTCTTAACCCTTCTCACTAAGAGTATCACTTAGATCAAAGAGTGGAGAGGTCACTAGGGCTGAAGAACACACTAAATCCACAAAGGAATCACCTCCTACCCTTTTTTCAATTCTCACTCAATCCTTCCTCCCAACTCTTTCCAACCCATTTTCAAAAGGGGATCACTAAGATCTAGAGTGGAGGGTGCTATGGGGGCTCAAGAACAAGGGGAGGCACTTCACACAGCCTTGGCAACGGCTATTTGGAGAGAGTGGTTTTTAAATAGGAGCTTCCACGGATCTAACCATTACAGACAGTTCTATGTAATATCGGACAGTCCGATAGTCAAGGTTCTGACAGTCCGATAGAAATAATCAGCACGAAACAGAAAGACCCGAGGTCGTGAAAATCGGACAGTCCGAGGATAATTGTCCGAAGAGTATCGGACAGTCCGATAGTCAAGTATCGGACAGTCCGATAGGAACACTCAGTGTGAGACAGAGAAGCTCAAACTATAAAAAATCGTACAGTCCGAGGGTAAATGTCCGAAGGGGTATCGGACAGTCCGATAGTCAACTATTGGACAGTCCGAGGCCTGAAAACTAACACTGCACACTCCGACGAAAATAGACATAACTTTTGACTCCAGACTCCGTTTTGGGTGATCTTGGACTCTACGGAAAGCTAAGAACGAGAGCTACACAACCAACAAGGTCTCACTTCTTAAATCCCAAAAGATAAATGCAGAACTCACAAAGACGGCAAGGGAGACCGACAACTCTCGCTTTCCGACACCACCAATACCACACTCTCTCTAGGTTTCCCTAGGACGGATCACTTGAGCACTTGACACATCTAGAAGTCATTCTCCATCGCATCTCTCTTAATAGTACGGTAATTTTTAGACTCAAATTAAATCAAAGATAATATATGTCTAGGATAGTCACTTACCGTCTTTTTTTTCATTATGCATGATGACCTTCACCAAAAGATTGATGACGCCTTCACATTGTCCAACTTGACTCGATGCACCATATGAGACTCTCGTCCTATCAACTTTCACTTGATCAGCCTTCCCGATGATCTCCACGCCAAATTGATCTTAACTTAGTCTTCAATTTTTGGTGACACCGTCGTCTTGTTGGCCTTGACTTAATCGTCATTCTTTAACATACCTTGGTCATCACACATACTCACGGGACCTAATTCTTTCCAAATTACTCATGAAAGATATTAGTCCCAAAAGCTCAATGGATATGAATAAGTTGATATTTGTGAGCAATTAAGTACAACAAGTGTTTCATATAAATATGCACAATATGAGTGGAAACACTTGATAAAAGAAAGATTCTCCACTAAGTGCAACAAGATGAATATGTAATGGAGCTAGATGCACTAGTGAGATAATTACCAATATGATGAAATAATTAAACCATGGCAAGGACCACAATCTTCACTTAATGATCCACATGATAAAATATACAAGAATTACACATGTGCAAATAATATTCAAGCTAGAGTAAAGTTGTGGAACAATCTATATTAAACTTCACTAAGTGATGTGCATTAGAAGATATATAAACAAGACAAGCATACACCAAGCCAATTTATAGCAATGTGAAGTTTAACTGTAATTAAGACTAACATGCTAGAAACAAGCCACATATTGAACTCAAGTGAATATATATACACAAATTGATATGATATGAACCAAAGTGCATATATATAAGCAATATGTTACTTAGAACTCACTATGCATTTGTAAAAGAGGATTACAATAATAAATATAGAAGGGATACCGAGATTGAATGCCTCATCTTTACGTATTCACTTGACCTAAATAATTCTTTCATTTGGATGAGACTAAAATAATCTTAGCAACAAACTTGTTAGTCTCATAATACAAATAAATACATACTAGAGGTTTGACATTAGGCAAGCACTAACTCAAGCATTTACACATTTACTAATAATTGTCATTATATGTGTTTGTCATTAATCTCCAAAATCACTTATGTGTCTAGATGCACTTTCACTCGCCACCCTCTCCGTCGCCCACCTCACTACCACCTCGCCACCCTCTGCGCCGCCCATCTCACTGCCACCGCTCTGCCTCGCCGCCCTTTGCGTCGCATGCCCCTTCTCGCTGTCCTCTCCGCTGCCCGCCTCGTAGTTGTCGCCCTGCCTCTCCGCCCTCTACACCGACCGCCCCGCCTCGTCGCCCTCTGCACCGCCCACCCCGCCCCTCATCAAGTTGATTTCAAATAAAGCAGTAGATCTAGAAGATGCTTGCCACTGGTGGATTTGTTTTATATGCTCATTTTCAGTTGCAACCTATTGTCACCGCGTTCTTTGAATCTGTTTAATTTCCAGTTCATCTGAAATCATAAGATACCAGTTGGTGATGATAGTTATTCCGTATGCCAAAACTTCTTTGCTAATTTTTCTTTGGTCCTAGTGCTTCTGTGTTTATTTATGATGAAATGCTAATCTAATTAGGATCCCTCTGTTCACAAAAAGATTAAATTGAATGTCTAGTCAAAGGGAACAAAGTATCGCTCATAATTGTGCTATCTGCTATGAGGAGATAACAAGTGACTGCATTTCAGGTTTAGATACTCTCATTAAATGTGGGACACTCAATGTAATGTCAGTTAAAAACATAACATGGCTTATATATTATGGATAAAAGCAAATGTTGCTTCTAATTTTTCACATTCACAAGTGTTTCAAATGTTAGAAAGTAATTTCCAAACAGTACAGTGTCCATCTTTGTGAAGTCTGCAGCTAGTCACAAGCTGAAAAATACAAGGATCTGCATGTGTTGCTTCGTCTTTTAACAAATATATGCACAAAGGATTTGGTAATATTTGTGCCCTTACACCCTATTGTGTATTGTCTGTCCAAAGGTGGTTTCCACATGACTAAGAGACATTGTTGACAAATACAAGTTGGTTTCCTATCTGATAGCAGCAGTGAACGCTCCCCAAATATTGCAGAGGTATGCATGCAGCTGATGTTCTTGGAATATTTTCTGCTTCAGTATGTCTCAAGAAAATTGAAGTTTAGTGCCTTTATTTGTCTTGTTGATTGTAGTTTTTAATACTTGGGATCACCAAAAATAAACTTGGACATGGAAGCAAATGATGGTAGCTTGAGCTTGAGCCAAGGTATGGCTGAGGATGACATGAACAACTACAGAGGAGGATGATGTTGCCGGTAGCCATGGTAAGAAGAAGGTGGAGGTGCAGGAAGTTGCTGTCAGACATGGAAAGAAAAAGGCAGAAGAGGCTGCAATCGGTCGTGGTAGGAAGAAGTACTCTAGTGCATGACATCGTCCAACAAAACTGCGGCGAATTGTGGACCTCCGAACAGATCAACCAATGACCTCCGACTCTAGCAAGGGCAAAGCGATGATGATGACTAGCTGATTTTGAATAAGGATAAGACGGCGATGGTATCCTCCAACAGCAACAAGACTGCTACAACCCCAACCCCTAAAAGCAAATTCATGGCGACCTCATTCAAAGCAGCATAATCCAGCAAGGCTATGATTTTGGTGGATTTAACTAAACCGGTCAAAGGTATAAGTGGCACATTACAGTAAACCTTGCTTGAGAGCTTCCTGTATTAATTTATATTTGTACTTAATTTTGCTATGTCATATTATGGTTGCATATCATGCACTTACTATCAATGCTCCAAATTCCTATATCCAATTTTTAAAAATGATACTACCTTTTTTGACTTTCAATTTACATTAAATAACTATCCTCTTGTTTTGTTTTCTTTGTAGATTTGCAATCTAAAAGTACAAGTGCAAGTGTAAATATCAAAGCAAGTAGAGAAGAAGAAGCGAAACTAAAACCTAGAACGAAGCTTACTTCCTTTGTGTGAAAATATTTCATAAAGTTTGAAAAGGATGTGACAATGGATAGTGGCTCAATTATCAAGGAGCAGTGGGCTAAATGCAATAGGTGCTCACATACAGCTAGGGCTGCAAGCACAAATGGTACAAAGGCTTTTAGTAATCATTTGAGGTACAAACACGGTGTAGTGAAAGGCCAACAACTCATTAATCAGAGTGAGGATGTCATTGCAACATATCGGTATGATCAGGAAACTAGCTTAAGGAAATTTTATTGCCATCATTATGCATCAGTATCCGTTTAATATCTCTGAACATGAGTACTTTGTTGATTTTATCAAGTATTTGTGACCAAGCTTTCCTTTGAAATCCCATATAACTGTTCGTAAAAAGATCATGGATTTATATAAATAGAAAAAGAACAGGTTGTATGAACAGTTTAGAAAACTCTCTTGTTGTTTTAGCTTTACTATGGACATGTGGACATCAATTTAAAATAAAACATACATGTGTGTCACAACGCATTGGATTGATGACAATTGGAATATACAAAAAAGGATTATCAATTTCATCCATGTAGAGGGCAGTCATTTAGGACTAAAATTGGGTGGCACATTTATTTCAAATGAATTGGAACCTTGATAAAAAATTATTTGCTCTATCATTGGACAATGCTTCTTCAAACAAAGTTGTTGTTGATGTGGTTATTGAAAATGCTAGAGACTTCCTCGTATGTAGTGGCAAATTCTTTAATGTTAGATGTACAAATCACATATTAAATCTTGTTGCTAGAGATGGGTTAGAAGTAATTGGAGATGCTATGAGAAACATTAGAGAGTTCATAACCATGGTAAAAAGATCACCTCAGCATAGGAGGCATTTGAAAAGTGTGCTAAAGAATGTGATTTGGACACTAAGAAAGCTCTTTCTTTGGATGTTGCCATAAGATTGAACTCTACATATATTATGATAAGAGATACTATTTACTACAAGAATGTATTTGATTGCCTTGCTCTTAAAGATAGGGCTAGATATGCTCATGTCACCCCTTCTAGTGATGATTGGTTGAATGCAACAAATATTTGCAAATGTTTAAAAAAGTTTTATGATGTCATCTTACTTTTCTCTGACACATCATATCCTACTACAAATTATTTCTATCGGTAATTTTGTGAGATTAAAATTGCTATTGCAAAATAGTGTGACCATCATGGCATCATATACTTTGGCTGATGCTATGAAAGATATGTTTGAAAAGTATTGGGACATAAGCAATATGGCTTTGGCGGTTGTCTCCTTTTTTGATCCTCGGTACAAACACAAGATGGTTGAGTTGTACTTGTATAAAATGTATGTCCTTGAGATGGCTAAGTTGGAGAAGGTGGAATTTATTAATGTTGTTAATGAATTATTTGCATTCTGTTCATCAACCATTACTGCAACTTCAATCAATAAGGCATCTGCTTCAAAAGAGGGTGATTTGGTTTCTAACTGAAAGAGTTGCTTAATGGATGATGAGGATGAAGTTGATATCGATATGTTGTATAATTCCACAAGCAATGAAAGTAAGATGTCAGAGTTGGATGTGTACATGACTGAAGCACTATTGAAGTTCAATGATAGTGATGCACTATTTGATGTCCTATCATGGTGGAAGGGGCAAATGACAACTTTTCCTATACTTTCTAGTCTTGCTCGTGATGTGTTTTCCATGCAAGTGCCTACGATTGCTTCGGAGTGGGCATTTAGTGCCGGTGGACATGTTATTGATCCATTCCGTAGTCGACTTGATGCTGAAATTGTTGAGGCTTTGGTTTGTACAAAGGATTGGATTATTGCTTCAGGAAAAGGTAAATTTTTATCATGCATGTGAGTCTTTGTTTATGCATTAACTATATGTCTATTGATAACTATAGATTTATTTTTCATCAATTCTAGATTCCAAGAGAAAAATAGCAACCTTACATGAAAGCATGAATGCTTTGGGGGTGGATGATGTTGAGACTTTATGATCTTCATGCGTATGTGATGAACTTTGTTCAGTGTATTGCAAAATGGTGGACTTGGACCTTATTTCTATGTTTATGCACTATGTGTGTTTATTGGACTATATGTTTATGTGTTGGACTATTTGTGTGAATTAAACTCTGTGTGTTGTACTATTTGTGTCATTTGAACTCTATGTGTGTTGGACTATGTAAGTTAATTATTTCTATGTGTGTTGGACTATGTGTGTTAATTAAAATATATATGTTATATCATGTGTATAAAATATACTATGTGTGTTAGTTGAATTATATTCATCAAATGTTTTGATTTAGGTAATTCGCGTACTATCCGACTAAGTACCTAGTATCCGTATTGTGCCTATTCGCATACTATCCGGTACCCGTTCGTAAATACCTGGTACCCCTACCCGTATCCTACCCGCTCGACCGTATCCGACCCGTTTTCACCCCTATCTCCAATGGCCGCCCAGCCGTGACCCTCCATTCTGTTGAGGCCGAGAGCAGCGAAGCAGCTTGGTAGGGTGGATGAGCTCGAGGTCATCAACTAGAGAACAGAGGGGGGAGCTTGAGGTCAAGACGGTGGTTGGCTTAGAGAACAAGGGAGAGGGAGGGAGCTCGAGGCCAGGACGGCGGCTAGCTGAAGTACGAAGGGAAGGGAGGGAGCTCGCCCAAAGCGATGGCTGGTTGGAGAATCTTGAGGCCGGGGACGATAGCTGGCTGGAGAATGGAGGTAGGAGGGAGATCGAGGCCAAGGCGACGGGTGGCTGGAGAACGAAGGACAGGGAGGGAGCTCGAGGCTAGGGCAGTAGAGCTCACCGGAGCGGTGGGTGGCAGGATAAACAAAAGAAGGGGAGGCCATCGCCGGCCACTGGCCAGAGCTCGTCGCTACAGCCATAGACTCGGACGGGATGTGTGGCCTAGATCTGGAAGCAGCTTCGGGAGAGTTAGGGAGGCACGAGAGAGAGAGAGAGGGGGCAGTGAGAGGAGGAAGAGGGAAGGAAGAAGAAAGACAAAAATGTCCAATTTTTTGTATGATCGGTCAAAGTATGTTTTGAGATTCACACACTGGCATTCATATAATTTGGACAGTCCATAATGGCAAGGCTAGCTGGAGAAGCTTGAGATCGGGATAGCGGTTGGCTAGAGAACGATGGGAAGGTAGGGAACTCAAGGTCAAGGCGATGGATGGTTGGAGAACGGACGGGAGGGAGGGAGATCGAGGCCAAGGCAGCGGCAGTGGTGGACCCAGAATCTCATCAAACCCCAGACTAAAATTTAGAGCTCTTTTATAGTACATGACAGTAATATAGTAGCATGGTAGTATAATTTAGATATAACCATCTTTTGCTCAAAAAAGATATAACCGTTCATTTAGTGTAAATTTTCGTAAAAATATACTATCATTGTCTATGGTAGTGTTGACGTAAAAAAAGGGTTTTTTTTACGTCAATTCACGGAGCTTAGAAAATAGGATTCCCTCAGCACCGGGAGCTAGGTCCAAGGCGTGCCAGCCGATTTGATCCTACAATCGGCAAGAGGACTTAATCAGCTTTCGCATAACCTATTATATCTATGATGTAGTGAATCTGCAATACTTAAAAACATATTCGAGAAAAATAACAAGTAACGAATCTATCGACTTAGATCAGATCTAGACCGACAATTTCAACGGTAAACAATCTACTGCTTAGCCGATAGAATCAACTGAACAGTAGAAAGAGGATAAATAGACTATCAACTAGCCGATTAGATCGTCTAGAAGATAAAACGAAAGGGTAAACAGTCTACCACCGGCGAATGTGTTGGTCGGCAAAAAGAGGGGAGAAACCTAACCCTTGGTTGAAATGGTAATGCGTAGGAATATCAACCAAGATAGTATTTTGATTGAAAGCCGATGCAAAACCGTAGATCGAACTTAATCGAGATAGTACTTACTTGCAAAAACTGCAGGGGTTGTATCTCGAAGTCGATCGAAAGGCGATGTGCAATAAGTCGATCAAAATCTAAATACGAAGAAACTACTCTAAACTACTCTTAATGCAATCAAAAGTAAAGAACAGGTAAAAATAGATATATTGGATTGATGTGTGTCCCCTTACACGCCCTTAAGGGTAGACTATTTATACAAACTTTCTAGACCCAACTATAGTAGGACTCTTAATTCGTATCCGACTAAAACTCATCATATCTTCTATATTTAATAAATTCTCCTAATATACTAACTCTAAACTGACTTGAATCAGGCTTCCTTATCTCGATCTAAATTTTCCCTTCGTAGCCACTCCGACCTCTTCTCATATCCTTAGCCGACTCCCTTGCCAAATCCAGCCCCTTTCCATGTTCGACCTATTCGGGCTGCTGCAGCACGTTTCAGCCTGTTTTCTCCAAGATCCAATCCCATCGGTCTTTGCCAATTTTTGTTATCAACAAGTAGTTTAAAAAATTAAAATTAATTTGAGCCGTTAGATCGAGAAGAGTGGATGGGCAACGTTCATTTTAGTGTACAGTAAAATTTCTCAAAATTTAGTGCACTAAAACTTAGTGCAAATTCTTCTTCATTCTCTAATATCTATCCCTAATTTAGTGCAAATACTTATAGAAATAATCATATAAGCAATGATTACATCATATAAAATATAAAAAATTATACAAGGACGAAGTAAATAGACCTATTTGAGTGATAGCTTGGTCGTCATCTGATACGATGATGCTGTATGCGGCTGACAGCGACAGTGCGACACCGTGTGCGATCACTAATCACTGATTAGGAGGGGCGCAGCGCGGTTACGCGAGCGAAATGCGCAGGCATGGGTGCGTGTGCTGGGATGAAGCCGCGAGCCGGATAGGGCAGATCGCAGAGAGCAGGCGTCGTTGTATTGCGTACTCGCATCAATGCTTCGAGCCATCGATCGGTCGATGTTTCATTGCATACAAATATACAACCACTACTAGAGAACTCACCTTTTGAACCGGTACAAGCCATCCGGGACTGATGCTCAAGGAGCATCAGTCCGGTTCCCTCACCCGGTACTGAATAGTACTGTGAAATGTTTAAAAATGTTAAGGATGTATGGGAGAAGCGGGACTTGAACCCACAACCTCATGACTCTAGCCTCACCCTTCTAACCAACCCACCCACCATCGCGTACTGATATAAATAGAATATGCATTCCTTTTGAACTTTCCTGAAACGAGGCATCAGTACCGGTTCGTAACACGAACCGAGACTAATGAGAGGGCATCAGTACCGGTTCGTAACACGAACCGGTACTAATTTACTCCGTGCCTTCGGTACTGGTTCGTATCACGAACCGAGACTAATGCAAGGGCATCAGTACCGGTTCGTGGCTCCAACCGACTCTCGCTCTGCACCCAATGAACCGGATGATGCCACTATTAGTACCGGTTCCAATCCAATCGGTACTGATGTGCCGGTATGAAAGGTCAGTTTTCTAGTAGTGAACATGCACGGCTACTGGTGAGCAGCCCGCAGCCAGGTCAATGGGCCGTAATGCTAGTACACATTACCAATGCCCAGTTGCCTTGCCGCAATGGTGCAGCTACAATTAAACCATGGGCTGGACCTTTTGAGACTTCAGTTGGACCTATATATGCTATGGACGGGTGCTACTGGTAGGATTGCTAGGCTCCGGGCTGAAGCCCACCTAGCCCGAGGCCTGGGTCCACTCGCGGTGGAGCTTGCCGAAGCAGTGGCTAGCTGGAGAAACAGAAGGAGGGGAGGCCACTACCAGCCATTGGCTGGAGCTTCCTTTTTAAGACGCTTTGGGAGGAGTTGATGTCGGCTAGTGGGTAGTTTGTGGTCTGTTTGGTTGCTTGGCTCCCTCTATCCTAACTCGTACGAGGTATCTAGACTGCTGTGAGACAGGCTGAGTGGATACAAGGAATGGTGTTTGGTTGACTGTATGAGATGAGCCAAGTTGTTGGCAAATGTTGTTTAGTTGTTTACATGAAAGTGGATGGGACACAATAAATACAGGCTGACAAGATGGACCCACCGAAGAACATGCACCCATGCGAGTCAGGCTCGCTGGAAACAGCTAGATTTCCTGTTTCCACGTGGCCTAGCTTAGCGCGAGGAATTACATGCCATGGGCCTAGCTCAGCTGACCTAACTGGCAAACAAACGGCCGCTACCTGTATACGCGAAGTCTGGCCAGACGTGATACAGGTAACCAAACACACCATTGGTGAATGACAGGGATGATGAGCTAGTGGATCTAGGTTCGAATTGGACTCGAGCTTGAGAAAGAGCTCCATTCGTTTTGCAGTTGAGCTCAATCCGATCCCAAATAAGTCATTGAGCCCCCAAATAAGCCCGTGCTTTTGATCTAGTGCTAATGCGGACGTGGTTTGAATACTACACATCTCCAGGCATCTCAACGCACAAGCTGTAGACTATACAGTAGCAGCGTCTCAGGTTGGGCTTATCTTTTTCTTCCACCGCATGGGCCATGAGCCCATGGCACACTGAATTCATGTGGTTCGAGATCACTTTGCATTCTTCCATGTGCATCGTGAAAACTTGGAAAGGAAAACCTTGGCGACTAGTACCTCGCATGTGCCTTTGACTCGTTGTCCTTTTTTGCCTTGGGGCGAGAGTTTGTCCTGGCAAAAATCCTCATTTTGGAAGGTGTCAAGCTAGGAACAGCGCTCTATGAAATCTGAGGCCGTCGGCGACACAGCAGCCGGCAAATGCTTCTCGTCGCGACAAGGAAACAGGCGAGTACTTGTCCACGCTTCCGGATCAACGCCGTCGTTGGGTTGCCTCCGCTGTTCCGAGCAATGGTCCAAACGCATGGTTGAGATCGTCGAGACTTGAGATGAGACGGCCAAAGCATGACTACACGTCTCTGCCCGTAATATATGCTTGCAAGTTAATATCAAACGGCGTCTTACAACAGTCTATCTATAGTTCGAGAGACATAGGATTTTAGGTGACATGGATGAGAGAGTAGGGAAAGGGAAATAAGTCATCTACAGTGTTGCAATCGATCGTACATACGAGAATTGTAAAGATTGCATTAAAGTTAAATGCAACCTTGCTGTATATAGAGACAATCCATTGTACAAGCCTAGTGTAGCTATATGTGTAGATGGCATGGATGAATAGTAATACTCTAGTTCTTCTCTAAGAGAATAAATTCATTTTATATCATCGAAAGATCACATGTTTCAGAACATATCACCTTACCCATTGTCAGAGACATATACGATTTTACATATCTATCAGACACGACGATATACTCTGAAACAGGTGATTTTTTTGGGTGAAATGTTCGGTGGCATCCACCTGTAGAATGTCGATGAGGAACTTTTTGCTGTGTCCATCTTGTGTGTGTGAGACTGGGGTACCTTTCGGCTCAGGTGAACTGAATAGTCAGCGGGCAGCCCACTTGCGCCGCGTCTTGTAGCTTACGGGGCCTGCCGCCTCCCCGAGCCCGAGAGCAACAGCGGCCAGGGCACTTGGCCAGTGCACGAGGAGCCGTAGCCCGTAGCCTTCAGCTCAGCCTCAAACCTGAGCCCGAGAGTAACAGCGGCCAGTGCACGAGGAGCCATTGAGATTGAGCCGCACGCGCACGTTGTATTCGGGGCAAATACCGATGCTGGTAATGGTATTGGCCTCATCGGATCGTAACGTTCCAAATCCACCAGATTGATGACTCTTGAAACGGCAGGAGCGTCATCGTTCATGGCAACTTACTAGTGATGTTATAGTACTGGGTGTATTTCGCGGCACCATCAAAGGAGGATCTTTTACGAGGTCAAACGAGGAAGAGAGCAGAGGCAAGGGATCCTCCCAGTCCCAGGAGCCATATATAGGGGAGGGAAGCGACGCTGCCCTGCGAGTGCGAGGGAGCTTCCATTGTCGGCCGGCCGCCGCCTCTGGCAAATCGGCATGGCCGTCCCGCTGCAGGAGAAGGCGCCGCGCCAGCGGCAGCAAGAAGAGGCCAGCGGCAGGAGCGCGGAGGACGACGAGCCGTCCGTGGCGTCGGAGCTGAGGGAGCTGTGGGGCATGGCGCTGCCCATCACGGCGCTCAACTGCGTCGTCTACCTGCGTGCGATGGTGTCCGTGCTCTGCCTCGGCCGCCTTGGCCCGCTCGACCTCGCCGGCGGCGCGCTCGCCATCGGCCTCACCAACATCACCGGCCACAGCGTGCTCTTCGGCCTCGCCTCCGGCCTCGAGCCGCTCTGCGCGCAGGCCTTCGGCTCCCGCAACTACGACCTCCTCACCCTCTCGCTGCAGCGCGCCATGCTGCTGCTGCTCCTCGCCGCGCTGCCCATCGCGTTGCTCTGGCTGCACGTCGGCCCCATCCTCGTCGCGCTCGGCCAGGACCCCACCATATCCGCCTCCGCCGCCGCCTACGCCGCTTACGCGCTCCCGGACCTGGCCGCCAGCGTCGTGCTCCAGCCGCTGCGGGTCTACCTCCGCTCGCAGGGCATCACCAAGCCCATGGCCGCCTGCTCCGCCGTCGCCGTCGCGCTGCACATCCCGCTCAACGTGCTGCTCGTCTTCGGCCTCGGCTTCGGCGTGCGCGGCGTCGCCGCCGCGCAGGCGCTCACCAACACCAACATGGTTCTCTTCCTCCTCGCCTACATCCGTTGGGCGCGCGCCTGCGAGGCCACGTGGAAGGGCTGGGCGCGCCCCTCGGCCGTGGCCAGTGGGGTGGCCGGCCTCGTCCGCCTCGCCGTGCCCAGCTGCGTCAGCGTCTGCCTCGAGTGGTGGTGGTACGAGGTGATCACCGTGCTCGCCGGCTACCTCCCGGACCCCGCCGCCGCCGTCGGCGCCGCCGGCGTGCTCATCCAGACCACCAGCCTCATGTACACCGTGCCCATGGCGCTCGCCGCCTGTGTGTCCACTCGGGTAAGCACCAAACACTCTCTCCTATCATAACCAGCCATGCATCAAGATTCGTGAAATGAAAGCTAATATTCCTCCACACCAATAGTATTCTCAAGTCTAAAATTTCACATCTTTGTGTCGATCCAATTGTTGCTAGATAGTGAGACTGCGCTGGAGTTAATATTCCATAGGTGAGGTTATTATTCTTCCAAGAAAAATCAGTGAGGAATTTGGTGCTGGGAGCATCACCGTAGCAGTGACCTGCGCCGAGCTAGCCGTGCTCGTCACACGTTCTATTCTTTTTTTTCCCTTTTTGATGCCGACGCATATTCGATTATTCTTTAGAACATTCGTTCTCTATATTTTCATTCTCTCCAGCAGAGTCTCTATCCAGAAAAACTATAAAGGTTGATATAGAAAATATCTGAATTTAGAGACTGAGAGACTCTAAATTTAGAGACTGAGACAGAAAAGTTTCTATTTTAAAGACTCTGCTGGAGATGCTCTTACCCTGAGTGAGTGCATGCAAATACTCCTGATGGACCTACATGGTTGTTTTATAGCTGTCACAATATATAGGATAGATAATTAAGAGGAAAGAGAATAGTCGTTTCATATATAAGAAATCATCTAACGATGGAAAAGTCCACCACAAGCACTACAGGGTTTATATAGGTCTCGTAAACAGAAAGAAAGAAAACAATTAAATTAATTGCTAAATGAGTGTCTTATTTGCCCTAGGACATGTCTCTGTCATTGATACGGGGTCTTACTGGTGTCTTGTAGCAAATGGTATGAAATTTGTCCGAGTTATTTTTTCACTCCATGTGTGAAAAGTTGATTGTGCAGCTGAGAAAGAAGCGACAAGAGAATGTAAATTTTGTTTCTGGCATTGGTGGCTGTAGTGTCACTGTGTCAGCACAGTGCAGAGCAGTGTGTTCCATTAATGGCCGCCATGAAGCGTCTCTTCTCCCCTTGCATGTCGATCGACTTCGCTCCAGCATGCGTGGTTGATCAATGTGGGTGTGGGTGCAGGTGGGCAACGAGCTGGGCGCCGGCAAGCCGAGGCGGGCGCGGATGGCGGCGATGGTAGCTCTGGGGTGCGCGGTGGTGATCGGCGTGATCCACGTGTGTTGGACGGCGGCGCTGAGCCGGCAGTGGGTGCAGGTGTTCACGAGGGAGGCGGCGGTGGTGCGGCTGGCGGCGGCGGCGATGCCCATCCTGGGGCTGTGCGAGCTGGGCAACTGCCCGCAGACGACGGGCTGCGGCGTGCTGCGTGGCACGGCGAGGCCGTCCATCGGCGCGCGCATCAACCTGCTCTCCTTCTACCTCGTCGGCACGCCCGTCGCCGTCACCCTCGCGTTCGGCGCGCGGGTCGGCTTCGGGGGCCTCTGGTACGGCCTCCTCTCCGCGCAGGCCGCCTGCGTCGCGCTCGTGCTCGCCGCCGTCGTGTGCCGCACCGACTGGCACCTCGAGGCGCAGCGCGCCAAGAAGCTCACCAGCGTCAGCGTGGAGATCGCCGCGGTCACGGACGCCGAGGAAAGCAAGCGCCTCATGGCTCATGCCGTCGACGAGGTCGACGCGGTGGTGTAGCCGCTAGCTAGCTGCCGCCTAGCGCGCACCGATCACACTCTGCAGCGCCCACGGATTCTACTGGCTTTTTGTGTGGGCCTGTACTGTACTGAACTGTACGTCAAGCTAGCCTAGCATATTCATGGACATGGAGTACCTGACCTCGCTAGTTATGCCTATCAGCTATGGTGGCCCAGAGAAACAACCAGGCTCACTAGCTAGTTGCTTCTTCGGTGTGTTCCATTGAAGTGGCTGGCGATTGGAAAATGACCTAGCTGCCCAGCTACTGATCCATCTCACGAGTTAACATGCACTTGCGATTGTTTGGCTCCTCCTCGTTCGACCGTGATGTGCGCGTCCTCAGATTGCCCAAGTTGTATTCTCCTGCCTTTTCTAGTTAGTTCAAGCTTTTTCAACTGGTTGGCTCATACAGTGTTCTTTCCTCCTATTAAAATCTAGTTTGAAATTTATTATTTTTATACAAGTCATACGCTATCATTTTTATACAAGTCATACGCTCTACCATTTTGTAGCCATTTTAAGACTTGTAGTGGTTCTTTTCAAAGATCGCAAACTATTTTTTAATATATTTTTCAGTCTAACCGAGACTCTTTTCAAGGGTTCTTAATTTTTCAGATTATAATCTACTGTGGTTTTTCATCTGAAAAGAACATCATCTGAAAAGAACAAAATAAGAGAAAATTCATGATATGGCTAAAGTTGAGTGGCAATTGATAATATGTTCTAAAGTTGGTTGACCTTAAAATTTTGCTCCAAAGTTGAGAGGACCACCGTAGGAAAAAACAGTAATGTCGACAGCCAAAACCGTCCACCATACGTAGGGTCGACAGTTGGCCGTCCACCTTATGCCGCCGAAAATAAGTGGTCGACCATCATATTAAATTTGACGGGGGAATTGTCCACCCTATTAGGGTCAACAGCCAAATAAAGGCTGTCCACCATAACTGGACCCAGCGCACGTGAGCACGAAACACTAAGGTCGACAGTAAAGGTAGCTGTCCACTCTAACTTAGGGTGGACGGCCTTTTTCACGTGGCCGTCTACCCTAATTTGTGTCAGCCGGCCCTCCCAGACTTAGGGTGGACGGCCAGGTGGAAAGTACCGTCCACCCTAATTTGTCTCAGCCGGCCCTCCCAGACTTAGGGTGGACGACCAGGTGGAAAGTACCTGGGAGGGCTGATTGACACATATTAGGGTGGACAATCAGGCCGTCCACCCTAATTAATCAGTAGTAAAAAAAACCCATTTGCTCGAAAATTTTAAAATTCAATTGGCAGCTGCTTTAGCCGCACCTGCAACAAAAGTCATCCCACCCGTATATACACCCCCATACACATTCACAATTCATATCCATACTCATCACAATTCATATCCATACATATTCACAATTCATATCCATACTCATCACAATTTATATCCATACATATTCACAAATTACGAACTCATCACAAATCACATCCACAAATCAACATATGGTTTACATGCAATAAAAGTTTGATATAGAGGTTTCCAACAAAGGTTCAACATACGTGACATATCCACAAATCCTTATGAAACAAGAGATAAAGAGAGATAGCACATCACCTTATTCATTCTAACTAGGTGGAGGAAAAACCAAAGGCATACCAAGCATCTCATCGACAAAGTCCGCCGAAGCACTGCTAGTGGGCTCAGCGCCACTTCCCACATGTTGAGCTGCACCAGCTGATCTTGAAGCCTCCTGGAAAGCAAGAAAATAATGTATAACTTAGAACATTATTTCAGTGACTTCCCAAATTACAATTTTTGGCGATAGAAGTATCGTGTCCGGAGTGTTTTGAGTTGGAAACCGGATCGGGTACTGGAACGGATGTTGGATCTGCAGTGGCTGAGTTGGAACCCCTGATCCAGAAGCCTAGCAATTAAAGAAAATGAATTAGAACATTTATCTTGTGAGTTCAAAACAACAATTCTTCACAAATTAACATATATTACCCTATCTGGCACGCTATGTGGAAATGGCAATGGGAACTGGAACGGATACTGCAAAGGTGTTGGCTGAGGCGGAGCACCCGATCCGGAAGACTACAATTCAAGCGAATGGATTAGATCATTTATCTATTTAGTTAAAATGTCAATTTCTTTACAATTAACCTATTACCCTATCCGAAGCGTGCTGAGGAGGAAACTGGAACATATACTGGTATGGAAACTGCAAAGGGGGTGGTTGAGCCGGAGCACCCGATACAAAAGCCTACCAATTCAAACAAATGGATTGGAGCATTACATTTGTGACTTGCAGAAAAAAGACCATTAGTATCAATATATGGATTGGAGTATTACCCCGTCCGGAGTTGGACCAACCGAACCAAAAGTCTACAAATTCACATAGCATATCATTGACGGATAGACATTAATAAAAATAAGAAATTACTAGTAATAGACATTACTCCTTGGAAGTGCATCATCGGCGGACGTGAGGGGTCGAAAAGGCCTGGAAATCCTTGTGGTGGAATATGAGTCTATATATAGCTTACATAGGTTTGTAGATTGAATTAATTGAAAGTGATAGAAAATAGAACTTACTTGGTGCATATTTTGCTCCATGGACTCCGGTCTTCTAAGAATAGCCTCACGCTCTTTTTCTCCCTCTGCTTGCCGTTTGTGAAGCTCCGCAACCTGTTCTCTCAAAGCGCGGTTCTCTTCCATGGCGCGCCTACTGGATGAAGAGGAAGCCCTCGAGTGTCGAGCTGGCCTCGCCTCAGGCATGTACTCAGAAGAACACAAGTAGGCATTCCCAAACGCCAATCTCCCATGCCTCCTCCCACCCATTAGGCTATGGATAACTGCAGGATCCAAAGGTTGTTTTGTAGGAACACACTCAGGCCTGTGCACCATAGTCATTGCATCCACGTATTCATTCTGCATTACAAATAAGTTAACACCGCACAAAACAATGTACCTGAGTTAGAACTGCACAAATGATATCACTTACTAATTTTTCTTGGGTAGTTGGATCCAAAGCGCGTCGAGTACCATATGGGTTCCGCCCTGAATGTGCGTTTGTGTACACATCAATCCAGTCGACTTCCCCCCCTAACTGAGCCTCCTGCAATTCATTACAAAATGAAATTTTAGTTGCAACAAATGAGAGAAATGGAAATTACTTCAAACAAACCTTACCATAGACTTTTTCTGCTGAGCCATCGAATGGCTGCCAAGGTGTGTGACGCACGAATCAGCAGATGCACTGCGATTGTTCTTGTTTCTTGTTGATTTCTGCCTCCATTCTTCTGTGTCATACATGTCACACATCCATCTCCAAGCATCGGGACACTTATCACACCATGACGGTCGACATGAATTGTACTCATCGAGAGTAAGGTATATGTCTCGAGCACCTCCATCCCTTCTGAGATTCTGCCCTCGCCTTCGATAAAACTCCTCAACAGCCTTAACACGAGAAAGTGAGATCATCTCGTTCACAATGTGTCTTGCTTTTCTATCAAGAACCTCGTGGGCCACAAGACGTTGTCGCTCTTCGAATTCAATAGGCAGAGCATACCTAGCCTACAATAGACCACAAACAAAAATGTCAGCAGAAAATAGAATTATATATTGAGGTTATTACCATATTTGATCTTACCCAAAACTCATCGAGGCAACGATCGGCAACCGATCCGTCACCATTTCGAACAGCCTTGTAGCCATCCCAGGATAGTGCTGCCCTACACACACCACCAATGTCCACCATTCCTGGGTAGTTCATCCTCAGAATGGTCCCTAGGGCCGAACCTGGCTCCTTCACATTGTTCTGGATTGCCACCAAGTTGTTACACAACAACAATACACAAATTCAACTTTTAGAACATACATACCAATCCCCAAAGTATGTAATTACAATCTTCTCATTTGGATCTGTGGGAGCCCTATGAAGCTTATTAGTGCCCCTCCTCTTGCGTGCTCGTGCTTCCTGGACTTGTCGGCGGTTGAGAGCGCGGGGCTCCCGAGTGCCGAGCTTACTTGTTGAGTGTAAGGATCAACCGACCTCTTCTCTGCAGCCTTGGGGGCTTTTGGGAAGGCGACCTCGATCAGGAAACCGTAAACGAGAGAGCAAAGGGGGTTTAGACTGGTTCCGGCCCCTCTTGGAGAGGTAACAACCCTACGTCCAGTGATCTGTATTTAGGGGAACATAAGGAAAGATTACAAAGAGAGTCCCCCGGGCCTTGCTAACAAAGGGGGACTCGAGCTTTTCAGGAGGGAGACAGGAGCTTCGACTTGTGGTTGCCTCAGCCAGAGCTTTCGTGTGTGTGTAATGTCTAGCAGCTAACCTCTATATGCACAGCAGTGTGCCCTATTTATACATGAGCGTAAACAATATTCTAATGAACATGGGGCCCAATGCCCAGCGGTCCGAAGGCCGTCCTTGGGTGCGCCGTGCTGGAACAGTCGTCGTCATCATTCGTGATTACGGAAGCACGGTATGGAGACAGTGCAACAAGACCCGGGCAGGTAGCCACGGTCTTCGATGTCTTGATGGGACGTTACGGTCGTGATGGTGTCAGAGCATTTATTACAGCGGGTGGAAAGGCATGCAATCTTTGTTGGGGACGGGGTGACCAGAGCTCCTACCCGGGCAAGATTAGGATCATGCCCAGGTCCGAGCAAGGATGGCTTGCTCGAGGAAGGCCGGTACCGCGCGTGCTGGGAGAAAACGTAGAGATATCCCGGACAACCCTCCAAACCTCGTCATCTAGCCCCCGAACCTCGAGTGGGGAGACGATCAAGTCCCCCCTCGAGGCTTTTAATTATGTATCGAAGGCTTCGGAGGCCGGCCATTCGGATAGGTCAAGACTTCATCCGAGCGAAACGCTGGGTCGGCCGGGAGATGGTGTCCCGAGCAGAACTTTGGGTTGGCCGAGCGAAGGCCACCCGAGCAAAACTTCGGGTTGGCCGAGCAAAGGTTACCCGAGCAGGACTACGGGTTGGCCGAGTAAAGGCCACCCGAGCAGAACTTCGGGTTGGTCGAGCAAAGGCTAACCGAGCAGAACTTCGGGCGGTGCGGAGGAAGCTGTTCCTTTGGTGCCGAGGCGGGTGGAGACTGAGGCCCTGGCCAGCAAGACGAGGGCGTGCGAGGAGCCCCGATCGGAGGATGCTGAGGCCCAGCGAAATTCGGAGGACGTCGAGGAAGAAAGTAGGCTTCCTGCTCCGTATTTTCTTCTGTCTGGCCGCGAGTTCCCGCGGTCTTGATTTTTCTCTTTCGAACGTAGTCAGGGGCCTGTGGGAGAGAAGACCCCCTGTGCCTGTGTCGGGAGCGGCGGTTAGAATTCTGATTGACGAGGCATTTCAAACCGCAGCGTCCCGCATTATTGCAGACCTGGCGGCGATGATCGTGGCAGAGCCGACCACGGGGAATAGTTCGGTCGAGCAGGGTGAGAGGGAGGAGCCCTCGGGGGGCTCAAGCTCGGACTCTGCTCCGTTGGTGGTCAAGCGTCGAAGGGGGGTGGCGCCAAGTGGTGATCCGATCGCTCCCTAGGGGAGTGAGGAGCAGACTCCGGGCAAGCCCTCTGCTCGGATCGTGACGGAAGAAGAAGCGGCACAGACTCCGAGCATGGAGGTAGCTCGGGCTGAGGCTGTGGGGTGCCGCCAAGGTGACCCCGCGGAGAGGCAGGTCCCATCGGCTGAGATAGCCGAGGTGGCCCAGCCCCCGAGCGCGGAGGATGCTCGGGCCGGGGCTGTGGAGGAAGAGGCAGTCGAGACAGCCCGGGCCTTGAGCATAGAGGATGCTTAGGCCGGGGCCGCGGAGTAAGAGGCGGCCGAGGCAGCCTGGACCTCGAGCACAGAGGATGCTCGGGCTGGTGCTTCGGAGGAGGCGCCGGCCATATCTTCAAGTTCGGGGGATGCCCGGGTCGTTCCGTGGCCTAGGCTGAGGGTGTTGCTTGAGCGCCACCGCCATGAGGTAATTTCTTCTTTTCTTTTACGGATGGTGTTGCTCGTGGTGTTGCTGACGTTTCCTTTGTAGTTAGCCGCTGTCATGGATGATCGGGTCGTAAGCATGGAAGCTCGGTGCCGAGCCAAGGTGGCGGCGCTGAGCTCCTAGCTGGGCGAAGCCCAAACAGAGCTCGTCCGGGTCCGGAAGGAGGTTGAGCAGGCTTTGGAGCATGTTCGAGGCCTTAAGAGGAATATCCGGGCCCAGGAGGAGCTTGAGCGGGTCCGCAAGGAGCTCGAGCAGGAGAGGAAGCGTTCCGCGGCGGAGGCCGAGAAGGCTCGTCGGGCCGCCGAGCAGGTGGCGAAGCTTAGCGAGGAGATCCGTCCGGGGCGCGAAGCCCAGATCGAGGTACTCCAGCTTTGGAGCCGTCTTCAAGATGTGAATGCGGAGCTCGACGCTTTGAAGGGTAGATCTAGGGACTAGTGTGTGTAGTGTTACATGTGTTTGTAATAGATGCTTTTATTTAATACAAGATGTTTTTATGCTCCTTTTACTCCTGTTATGCGTGCTTACATAATTTAGGGGAAATTATATATGCAACCACTTGCCACCTCCTGCCCACCCAGCCCCCGCGTGTGGTCGAGTCTTTGCTCCTGATTGCGAGCAAGGACCGAGCACACGAAGCAGCCGAGCAGCCAGATGCACGCACAAGGCGGTGTCCAGCCTCCTCGTGTGGCCGTCTTTGCCCCTGATTGCGAGCAAAGACCGGGCACACGAAGCGGCCGAGCAGTCGGGTGCGTGCAAAAAGGCGATGTCCAGCCCCCCCCGTGTGGCCGTCTTTGCCCCTGATTGCGAACAAAGACCGGGCACAGCGGCAGTCGGTAAGCGCAAATGGCGACGCCGGCCCCTCATGTGGCGTCTTTGCCTCGATTGCAGTAAAGACCGGACACGCTGGCGGCCAAAGCGGCCGGGTGAGTGCAAAAGGCGATGTCCAACCCCCTCGTGTGGCCGTCTTTGCCCCTGATTGCGAGCAAAGGCCAGGCACACGAAGCAGCAGAGCAGCTAGGTGCGCGCAAAAGGCGATGTCCAGCCCCCTCGTGTGGCCGTCTTTGCCCCTAATTGCCAGCAAAGACCGGGCACACGGCGTACCGAAAGCAGCAGTGCGCGCAAAAAGACGGCGTCCGGCCCCTCGTGTGGCCGTCTTTGCCCCTGATTGCAAGCAAAGGCCGAGCACACGAAGCAGCCGAGGAGCCGGGTGCGCACAACAGGCGATGTCCAGCCCCCTCGTGTGGCCGTCTTTGCCCCTGATTGCGAGCAAAGACCAGGCACACGAAGCAGCCGAGCAGCCTGGTGCGCGCAAAAGGCAACGTCCAGCCCCTCGGGTGGCTGTCTTTGCCCCTGATTGCGAGCAAAGACCGAGCACGCGAAGCAGCCGAGCAGCCGGGTGCGCGCAAAAGGCAATGTCCAGCCCCCTCGTGTGGCCGTCTTTGCCCCTGATTGCGAGCAAAGGCCGGGCACACGAAGCAGCCGAGCAGCCGGGTGCACAAAAGGCGATGTCCAGCCCCCTCGTGTGGCCGTCTTTGCCCCTGATTGCAAGCATAGACCGGGCACACGAAGCAGCTGAGCAGCCGGGTGCGCGCAAAAGGCGATGTCCAGCCCCTCGTGTGGCCATCTTTGCCCCTGATTGCGAGTAAGGACCGGGCACACGAAGCAGCCGAGCAGCCGGGTGCGCGCAAAAGGTGATGTCCAACCTCCTCGTGTGGCCGTCTTTGCCCCTATTTGCGAGCAAAGACCGGGCACACGAAGCATGCGCGAGTTGGAGTTGTTAATTCCGGATTTCAGTTAGGTCTTAGGATCGAAGTCTGCGAGGCACCGTCAAGAACCTGCCGGAGCGATGTGTTATCGGCTTATTCGAGCAGTGGAATTCAGGGCGGGACGCATTTTCAGATCTGTCGACTGCTTTGAAAATCGGTTTTAATAACAGGAACTCGTACTTGGGCGGGATAGAAGGTTCTGAAGAATCATGCGAAGAGAACTTAGATTACCTTTCCTCTTTATTTAACAGGTTCGGGCATTTTGAGAAGAAGTCATTCGAAGATCCCTTGGTTAAATAAGGAGGGACAGGCTGGAAAAGAGTGAGATTATGCGTAGAACCTGCGTAGCTGGGCGATGTTCCACGAGCTGCTGAGGACTCGGCTGTCCGGGAAGGCAAGACAAACGGCCCCAGGACGTGAAGACGATACGACCATGAACGGACCCTCCCACCTGGGGGTTAGCTTGTTAGCTTGCGATAAGTCTTAGACGCGCCGTAAGACCAAATCGCCGTTTTGCAGGGTTCTTGGTCGGACCGATCGGGCCGCGTGTCTGCGTAGAGCTTGCAGGTAGGCTGCCGATCGGATGAGGGCTTTCTCGCGCTTTTCCTCGGACAGGTTGAGATCGAGCAACCGGCTCTGGTGATCGTCGGCCATCTCGGCAAGGTCCACGCGAGGTGACCTCAGAATTATCTCGGTGGGAAGCATGGCTTCAGTGTCATATACGAGCTGGAAGGGTGTTTCGCCCGTGGCTCTGTTGGGGGTGGTGCAGGCAGACCACAAGATGGAAGAAAGCTCGTCAACCCAGTTTTGTCGTAGCTTGGTAAGTCGGTCGAACACCCGCTTCTTGATCCCTTGGAGGATCTGCCCGTTGGCGCGTTTGACAACCCCGTTGCTCTGTGGATGAGCCACAGAAGCGAAGCAAATCTTGGTGCCAACGTCTTCGCAATATTCTTGGAATAGTTCACTGGTAAACTGAGTTCCGTTATCCGTGATTAGTCAGCTGGGGACGCCAAACCGTGTAACCACGTTGTTGCGGAAGAATTTCTTGGCCACCTGGGCTGTAATGCCAGAGACTGGTTCAGCTTCTATCCATTTGGTGAACGTATCTATGACGACGAAGAGATATGCGCATCCCTTCGTCCCTCTGGGAAATGGACCCAGAATGTCCAGCCCCTAGGTAGAAAATGGCCAGGTGAGGGGAATGGTCTGGAGGGCGTAGGCTGGTTGATGCACCTGCCGGGAGTGGAATTGACACGCCCGGCAAGTGGCGACGATCTCGCGAGCGTCGCCCAACGCCGTGGGCCAGTAGTAGCCCATCCAGAAGGCCTTCCCAACGAGTGTTCTGTAGGACGAGTGAGCCCCGCAGATACCCTCGTGTAAGTCCTTTAGTAGGAACTTCCCCTCCTCCTGGGAGGTGCATTTGGAGAGAACTCCGAGCGCACCTCTCCGGTACAGGGTACCCTCTGCTAGCCTGTATAGCGGAGCTCTCCTGATAAGCCGGGATTTCTCGGCCTCATCCTCGGGCAATGTCCCATGTGCCAAGAACTGGATGAATGGCGTCATCCAGGTGGCGCTTTGCTCGAGGAGGGAGACGTTGCCGCGCGTCTCGTTCGCCTCTTCTCCGGATGGAATAGAGGGCTTTAGTAGGTGCTCGACGAGCACCCCACTGGGGCGGGTTCTTGTGAGGTGCCTAGCTTGGCAAGTTGGTCGGCCAGAGTATTTGCTCTCCTGGGCACGTAAAGGACTTTGAAATTCTTGAAGTTCCTTTCCAACTTCCTCACTTCGACCAGGTAACGCGCCATTGAGTCGTCGGAGCACTGAAACTCTTTGTTAACCTGGTTTACGACCAACTGTGAATCCCCTTTTACAGTCAGTCGTTGGATCCCAAGCACAGAGCATGCTCGGAGTCCGGCCAAGAGGCCCTCATACTCCGCCGCGTTGTTGGTCGCGGCGAAGTGTAGCTGTATGACGTACTAGAGTTGCTCTCCTTGCGGGGAGATTAGAACAATGCTAGCCCCCGAGCGTTCGAAGGAGCGCGAGCCGTCGAAGAACATCATCCAGCGGGGGGCTTCGACACGCCCGGCTTCGTGTTCGGTCGGGGGGGGGGAGGGATTTGTCCACTCCGCCACGAAGTCTGCAAGTATTTGGGACTTGATCGCTGTTCGGGCGACGAACTTGAGGTCGAATTCCCCGAGTTCTACCGCCCATTTGGCGATGCGTCCAGAGGCGTCAAGATTTCTGAGGACCTCTCTTAGCGGAAAACTGGTCGGGCTGATTGGGTGTGCTAAGAAATAATGACGGAGCTTTTTAGAGACCATGAGCAGGGCATAAAGAAGCTTCTGTACCTCAGGGTAACGCTCCTTTGGTATATGAAGCACCTCGCTCACATAATATATTGGCCGCTGAGTCCCCTCGCGCTCAGCCACGAGCACGGCGCTTACTACTTGGGGCGAGGCCACCAGATAGAGCAGCAGAGGCTCTTGCTCCTTTGGGGTGACCAGGACGGGCGGGCTCGACATCTCCTTGAAGGCATTGTTGGCTTCTTGGGTCTAGACGAAACCGTCGTGTTTGTGCAGGGCTCTGAAGAAGGGTAGTCCACGCTCACCTAGCCGAGAGATAAAGCGGCTGAGGGCCGCCATCCGGCCAGTGAGTGATTGGACTTCCTTTATGCTCGAAGGAGCTTGCATCTTTTCGATGGCCTCGATCTTCTCAGGATTCACGCCAATGCCTGATGACCCGATTACATACCCGAGCACCATGCCCGTGCGTACACCGAAAACGCACTTTTCTGGATTCAGCTTTATTCGATGCTTTCTTAGATTACAAAAGGTTTCCTCGAGGTCCCGGATATGTGCCTCAGCTAGATTACTTTTGACGACTATGTCGTCTACATAAACTTCCACGTTCCGCCCGATCTGGTCGGGGAAGGTCTTCTGCATCAGGCATTGGAAAGTGGCCCCTACGTTTTTCAGACCGAAGGACATGGTCGTGTAGCAGAAGGTGCCGAAAGGCGTGATGAAGGCATTTTTCTCTTCATCTTCCCGTGACAGGCTAATCTGGTGGTACCCAGAGTACGCATCCAGAAAGCTCATCAACTGGGCCTCCGCCGTCGCGTCGACCAGCTGGTCTATGCGAGGGAGAGAGAAATTGTCCTTTGGGCATGAGCCGTTGATATTGGTGTGATCAACGCACATACGCCACTTTCCGTTCTTCTTCCTGACCACAACCGGATTTGCCAACCAATCGGAGTGCTCGACTTCACGGATGAAGCCGGCCTTCAATAGCTTGTCCAGTTGCTCCTTGATGATGTCGGCCTTCCACTGCGGGAACCTCCTCAGTGCTTGGCGCACTGGTTTTTTGCCAGGCTGAACCGCCAGCCTGTGCTCGATCACCTCCCTCGGGACCCGGGCATATCGGACGGTTCCCATGCGAAAACGTCCGTGTTTGCCCGGAGGAAGGTGACGAGCTCGCTTTCCTATTTCGGGTCCAGGGCGGCCCCAATGTGGATCGCCTTGGTCGGATCCTCAGAGGAGACCGAGATTCCCTTGGTCTGCTCCTGGGGCTGGAGTATCACCTTGGGCCAGGCAAACTTGTGGGAGTCCTGCTCGGGCCCGCACTCAGGGAGCTGGCCGACCAGGCCAACGCCATCTCATCACATTCCAGGGCAACCTTGTGACTGCCCTTGACGGTGATTACCCCCTTCGGCCCTGGGAGCTTGAGGCAGTGGTACGCATGATGCGTAGCTGCCATGAATTTCGTAAGAGCCGGCCTGCCGAGAATGGCGTTGTAGGCCGACTAGAAATCAACTACCTCGAAGGTGACCAACTCAGTCCGGAAATTGCTCGAACTGCCGAAGGTCACGGGTAGGACGATTTGCCCAAGTGGGGTCATGGACGTTCCGGGATAATGCCATGGAAGGGCATGGCGAAATCCTTGATCTTGGACCGAGGGATCTGCATCTCGTCCAAGACTCGGGCAGATATAAAGTCAAGAGCGCTTCCCCCCTCGACGATCACCTGCGCGACCCTCATGTTACTGATGGTCGGGCAGAGTACGAGAGGGAGCTTTTGAGGCTTGGTCATTACCGAGGGACAATCTTCCCGGGAGAAAGAGATGGTCGTCTCTGACCACCGAACGTGTTTCGGGAGCAGACCCCCGGTCGGCGTGGCGAACCGTGTACTGCGTGGCATTTAATTCACGGAGGTATGCTCTGAGCCTCGAAAATTACCGCGATGTGATGGCTTGACTCGTGGTATTCTTCGCTATCTCGACCCTGTGGGTCTGTATGTTGGTCGGATCTCCGGTCGAAGCCGCCGTTCCCGATGTCCGGAAGGACAGGCATGGGTCCCTGCTGTAGTAGAAGTCCTCGAGACGAGCGACCCAGGTCCGGCAGTTGCGGAGATCATGCCCATGCACTTAGTGCGATGGATGTAAACTTACTGTTGGAGGAGCTCGTGATCCGTGCCGCCGGAATTGCTACTCACGACCGCCTACCTTGCCCGGGGATAGGCGAGGTTTCCTAGGTCTCGGCGTCTGAGGCGGAGACGACTGCTCCGGGATGGCGGCCACCATTTTGGCTGCCTTTGCTTTTTTCTTCTTCTTGACCTTCTTGTCGGATTTCTTCTTGTCCGAGGGTTCCATGCCCGGCTATGGGGGTGCCTGGCCGGCCCCAAGAAGCCGCTTCCGTTCGACGGCCTACTCGGTGTTGATGTAGCGTTCTGCTACCTGAAATAGCTCACTGGCCAAGGAGCCGGAGAATATCTCGAGATCCTGAGTGAAACGGACGTTCTTGACGCCTTCGGTGAAGGCTTCAACGACCGTCTCATCAGGGATGCTCAGAATGGTGTTCCGTACCCGGATGAATCTCCGGACGTAGTCGCGCAGGGTTTCGTCCTCCATCTAGACTACCCGCTTGAGGTCCTGCGGCCTCCCGAGGACAAGACCCGAAATTTGCTCATTGGCGCCACAAAGTCGTCCCCGGTATGGATAGAACCCTCCCGTTGGTTGAAGAGCCATGTCCGAGCAGGCCCTTCCAACACAACGGGGAAGTAGTTGACCATTACCCCTTCATCACCGCCAGCGACGGTGATGGTGGTAGCGTATACCGAGAGGAATTCGTCCGGGTTCTGAGTCCCGTCGAACCGCTCGATGTGGCCTGGCTTGAACTTTGGCGGCCACATTGCCCTTCGTAGTGCACGGGACAAAGCAGGACATCCGTGGTTCACCCGGGCATTGTGGCCGCGAACGTCACGACCGTCGCACCCCCGAAGGGGACCGAGGCGTGAGAAGACGTCGCCACGCCGAGGCTCCGGGGTACCCGAGGGGGTATCGCTCCGGTCGGTGTGGGGACGACGCCCGCTGTGACCGCCTCTCACCCAGGATTCGGCGTGGCCCCGGTCCCGGGTGGAATCATGGGTTGAGCCATCACTCTGACGATGCACATTTCGTCGACCGTCGATCGAAGGGCGATCGTCGTGTCGGCAGGAAACCCTGTCATTCCTTCGCCGATCAAGATCCCTGCGAAGGTCACGACGAGAGTGGTTATCCCTTGGGTATGGCTCTCCCGGGAAATACTCCGTGAGTCGGCGGCATGGGGGAGGTCGCCAGCCAAATGTTCTAGCCTTTCGGCCACGGCGACGCCCAGTTCGGCGGCCTGGTCGAAGTCTGGCTGGAGGTCCCGCACCACGTGTGCCAAGGCCCGAAGGCGCTGGCGGCTCCTGCCGATCGGATCGGGTGAGCAGGATGGTGGCGGAGACCCTGAGCGTGGTGAACGGGGAGTTTGCCGAGTGCTCGGGCCTGGGTCATCGCAACGGGTCGGCAGAGCTCGGTTGATCGAGTTGGTCAGCCAGTCCCGTGCGGCTTCCAGGCTGCGGCGCAACTCGTCCTCCCGGGCTGCGGGAGCGGGCACGTCGTTGGTGTCCGCCATGTTGACTTCCTGCGGGAGTATTGGGCATGAAGGTGTCATGATCGTGTCCCCGCGGGAGGCAATCTTGTGGTCGGACTCATACGGAACATCGGGGATGTCGACCCCCTTATATGAATCGGCGCCTTCGCATGTCGTGGGCGTCTCCTGTTCCGGTATCTCTCAGAACCAAAGGGGCTCGGGGACGTACTCCGAGCCCGTTTCGCCCGCGGGGCGGCAGACATCCATGGGGGAAGGAGACTCCGCCATAGTGTGTCCTTTCGGATCGATGATCCGGGCAACCTCAGTATCGGACCAATACTCGTCCAGATCGTCGAGGTCATCGAAGCGGACATCTTAGTTGTCCTAAGAGTTCGCCATTCTCAAGGACCCTTGCTGCAGAAGCTAATCGACGATCCCCACGGACGATGCCAGCTGTCGGCGGTTGAGAGCACAGGGCTCCTGAGTGCCGAGCTTACTTATTGAGTGTAAGGATCAATCGACCTCTTCTCTGTAGCCTTGGGGGCTTTTGGGAAGGCGACCTCGATCAGGAAACCATAAATGGGAGAGCAAAGGGGGTTTAGACTGGTTCGGGCCCCTCTTGGAAAGGTAACAACCCTACGTCCAGTGATCTGTATTTAGGGGAACATAAGGAAAGATTACAAAGAGAGTCCCCTAGGCCTTGCTAGCAAAGGGGGACTCAGGCTTTTCAGGAGGGAGACAGGAGCTTCGACTTGTGGTTGCCTTAGCCGGAGCTCTCGTGTGTGTGTAATGTCTAGCAGCTAACCTCTATATGCACAGCAGTGTGCCCTATTTATACATGAGCGTAAACAATATTCTAACGAACGTGGGGCCCAATGCCCAGTGGTCCGAAGGCCGCCCTTGGGCGCGCCGTGCTGGAACAGTCGTCGTCATCATTCGTGATTACGGAAGGACGGTATGGAGACAGTGCAACAAGACCCGGGCAGGTAGCCGTGGTCTTCGATGTCTTGACGGGACGTTACGGTCGTGACGAGGTCAAAGCATTTATTACAGCGGGTGGAAAGGCATGCAATCTTTGTTGAGGACGGGGTGACCAGAGCTCCTACCCGGGCAAGATTAGGATCATGCCCGGGTCCGAGCAAGGATGGCTTGCTCGAGGGAGGCCGGTACCATGCGCGCTGGGAGAAAAAAGCAGAGATATCCCGGACATCCCTCCAAACCCCGTCATCTAGCCCCCGAGCCTCGAGTGGGGAGACGATCAAGTCCCCCCTCGAGGCTTTTAATTATGTATCGAAGGCTTCGGAGGCCGGCCGTTCGGATAGGTCAAGACTTTATCCGAGCGAAACGCTGGGTCCGCCGGGAGATGGCGTCCCGAGCAGAACTTTGGGTTGGCCGAGCGAAGGCCACCTGAGCAGAACTTCGGGTTGGCCGAGCGAAGGCTACCCAAGCAGGACTTCGGGTTGGCCGAGCAAAGGCCACCCGAGCAGAACTTCAGGTTGGCCGAGCAAAGACCACTCAAGTAGGACTTTGGGTTGGCCGAGCAAAGGCCACCCGAGCAGAACTTCGGGTTGGCCGATCAAAGGCTAACCGAGCAGAACTTTGGGCGGTGCGGAGGAAGCTGTTCCTTTGGTGCCGAGGCGGGTGGAGACTGAGGCCCTGGCCAGCAAGACGAGGGCGCGCGAGGAGCCCCGGTCGGAGGATGCTGAGGCCGGGAGAAATTCGGAGGACGTCGAGGAAGAAAGTAAGCTTCCTGCTCTGTATTTTCTTCTGTCCGGCCGCGAGCTACCACGGTCTTGAGTTTTCTCTTTCGAACGTAGTCAGGGGCCTGTGGGGGAGAAGACCCCCTGGAACAGTCGTCGTCATCATTCGTGATTACGGAAGGACGGTATGGAGACAGTGCAACAAGACCCGGGCAGGTAGCCGCGGTCTTCGATGTCTTGACAGGACGTTACGGCCGTGACGGTGTCAGAGCATTTATTACAGCGGGTGGAAAGGCATGCAATCTTTGTTGGGGACGGGTGACCAGAGCTCCTACCCGGGCAAGATTAGGATCATGCCTGGGTCCGAGCAAGGATGGCTTGCTCGGGGGAGGCCGGTACCGCGCGCTGGGAGAAAAACGCAGAGATATCCCGGACATCCCTACAAACCCCGTCAGGACTTTCCTGCCTCCTAAGAGGAAGACGTGCCCTCCGTCCCTGTCTCAGGCTGCTGCACGGCTACGGGATCCTGCATCGCACCCTCAAGCTCTTGCACAGGTGGCTGCTTCGTGCCCTCTAGCATTTCCTCTGCCTCTGTCTCCAGCTCGTCCTCATCGCTCCTGTTATCAACAACGAACCGTCGTGTCCCAGCCCTCCTTGCAGCCATCCCGCATCGACATTGTACCAAAAGTTAGTTTGACAGTAGTAAAATATAATTACAATTTACATAACAAAAATTGATGACAAAACTTGCTTACTATTTGTTACATACATTTTTCAACTAATCACCCTGGTTCATATCATTTGTTGCATCGTTGTCGACTTGGACAAAAAGATTGTCAAATCCTATCCCGATATCTATGGAAAGTTGTCCTGGCAAACCTTCTTCTTGAAATGGCACATCAATGGTTTCTTCAAGTACATCCTCGTTATCATCATCTGTGGGGAATCATAATTTGCCGGGAGGTCTTACTTTGTAAACGACCCACCAAGACTTGTACTTAGGGCACGCATAACATAAGTAGTACACTTGCTCGACCTGGTTAGGGAGAATAAACTGTTCACTCCCTGTATACAGTTTCGTATGGTTAATTTCGACTAGGCCAACTTCTGGAGTCCGTCGCACCCTATAGGTAGGATGAAACCATTTGCTACGAAAAAGAACCACTGAGAGATCGTTACTTCCATCGAAGACAACCTCTATTATCTCATCAATCATCCCATAATATTCTATATCGTTGTTATTGATGTCCCGAACATAACTCACGACCCCACTATTTACTGTCGTCAAATTTGGACGTGCCAACTCCGCTGCTCTAGAGCGAAAATGATACCCACGCACATCATAACACCCGTGCACTTTGACCGTACGGTTGCATGATTTTGACATCTGTCGAAGATCATTGTGCACACTAGCATGGTTGTGACACTGCAAATTGGTTTAACCCAAGTTAAGAATAACATATTATACGCACATCGTAAATCAATAAAAATTATGACAGGTTCAGATATTTACGTGATAAAAGAACGAAGTCAAGAAATTCGGATGGCCTGGTCCACGACCCCTTTCTTTTAGGTTATCGATTTTTTTTGAGTAGGTTCGCGTTGCCTTTTCCATTCCTTTTGGATAAATTGCCTACAAAGAGAATGATTGAAGTTTTGAATATCTATTATACAATGCTATACAGAGCATAACGTGTTTGACAAATAAAGTTACTCGATGTACCCATCCATTTCCTCCATGTTGGTGTAGATATATAATTGTACACAAACCCTCTCATCCAGTTCTAATTCACGTAATGTACTTCTCTCTATAGATTTGCCTTGTATCCGAAACACCTTTATGCTTGACACTTTTCTTTTATAAACTTTCTTATACCTAGGCTCATAAGCATTGACATTGTTGCTTGGCGCAAAGTACTTACTCGTGAAGCATGAAACCTCCTGAAGCAGGCATGCTACCGCAATTGATCCTTTGACACGTGCCTTATTTTTAACCTTTGCTCTGACACTCTTTAACATACGTTCCACGGGATACATCCATCGGTACTGCACAGGGCCTCCAATCTTTGCTTCATAAGGTAGATGTACCAAAAGATGTTGCATCGCGTTAAAGAACCCAAGAACATATATCTTCTCAAGCTTGGTAATTAGCAACACTATTTACTTCTCCAACTCTGCCATTCTGGACTCGCTGATCTCTTTAGCACAAAGTTGTCTATAGAAGAAACTAAGCTCAGCCAATACTCTCCATATGCCCTCATCTACATATCTATGATAAGTCACAGGAAGTAGCCAGTCAATAAATATGTGGTAGTCATGACTTTTCATTCCATTTATCTTCCCTTAAGCAAGACTCACACCGCGCCTAATGTTGGCAGCATAACCATCAGGAAACTTGACCTCTTTTTGGATCCAAAGAAGAACCTCCTTTCTCTGTGAGGGTGTTAAACAGTATTTAGCTTTAGGTTTTTTTGTGGATGTATCGCTCATATTCAAGGCAGGTCTGTCGCATATCAAGGCACAATCTAACCGAGCTTTGACATTATCTTTGGTTCTATCAGCTATGTCGAAGTTCGTGCTGAAGATGGACTCACTCATATTTCTCTCCCGATGCATCAGATCAAGGTTATGAGGAAGTTTCATGTCCTTTGCATAAGGGAGACTACATATACTACACTTGTCAGTCCAATGGTGCTGCTCACCGTAACCTTCATAACAGTTCGGAGTGTCTTTGAGATTATTCTGTCCAGCAATGATGTCAACGACCCGTAGAAGTTTCGGTGGACCTTCTTTTATCACCTTTCCTTTACGGAATGTATTTGTCTGTCTCCTGGATGGGTAGCTTGAAGGTAAGAACCATCGGTGACAATCGAAGAAACATGTTTTGCCAGCATTCTGCAATTGAAAAGCACATGCGTCATCCATGCATATGGGGCAAGACAATCTCCCATAAGTGTTCCATCCTGAAAACATACCATATGCCGGGAAATCATGAATGGACCACAGGTAAGTCGCGCGCATCCTGAAATTCTTCTTTGTTGACCTATCATATGTCAAGACACCGTTTGTCCACAACTCTCTTAGCTCAGCCATGAGTGGTTGTATCAACAAATCCAAGTGCTTCCCAGGATGGCTAGGCCCTGATATGATCAGAGAAAGGAACATATATTCCTCTTTCATGCAACGTTCCAAAGAAAGGTTATTCGGAATGGTGAATACAGGCCAATATGAATATGATTGTGCGCCCATGCTGAAGGGTGTGAACCCATCTGTCGCGAAACCAATATGCACATTTCTTGGATCCCTTGCCAAATCATGATTCATTTCATCAAAGTACTTCCAAGCTTCATCATCGGATGGATGAACCATGACACCTTCTTTCTCACGTTTTCCTTCTTTGTGCCATCTCATATGCTTCGCTGTCTCTTCCGACATAAACAACCGCTGCAAACGTTGAGTCATTGGGAAGTAATGCAACGTTTTCTTGGCCACCTTCGTCTGTTTGTTGTTACCATCTTTGTCGGTAACTTCAACATACCTAGACTCTCCACAGCGATCGTAGTGGGTCTTTTTTGCGTGCTCCTTCCAGAAGATTATGCAATATCGTGGACAATAATCTATTTTCTCATATGGCATTCCTAGACCACTTAGAATTTTCTTCTAACCATACAAGTTTCATGGCATTTTGTGGTCTTCGGGGAGAAGGCTACAAATAAGCTTCACTAAGTCATTGTAGCATTTACTCGAGAAATTGTGCTTTGACTTAATTACGAGAAGATGTGCGACAGCAGCAAGGAGCGTCACGTTTGTTTTCTCATGTAACGGTTCTGAAGCAGCCTTCAGACGCTTTAAGAAATTTGTTGCCAGTGGGGTAGACACTTCCTCTTGTGGGAGATCTAACCCCTGACCAATGTTGTCCACCATCTCTTCCATTCTGTCAATTTCATCGTAACCTTCAAAAATATTGGAGGGTTGTACTCTAACAGAACTAGATGGTCCACCTCGCACGCTCTCGCCATGATCAACCCATCTATAATAATTTGCTTTGAAGCCGTTCTTACAAAGATGCATCTCCATTTCTGCCCGGCATCTCTTCAGGCTATTACCACAGAGAGCGCACGGGCATCTCACTTCTGCCATGTCCGACCTTGGCGTCGACCCAAAAGCCTGATGGATAAAATCTTTCGTGCCCTTCTTCCACTCGACGGAGTTCCTTCCATTCTTATTCCAACCATCATACATCCACCTCCGAGAATTTTCCATAATAGGCTGAAAGAATATAACATGAACCATGTATGTATGCAAAGGTTTAGGAGGTGTTCATAGGAGGGCTTACCCACCCACGAATGAATGCTTGAGTACAATTGTTGTGACACCCAAGGACCCGAGACAGAATTTCGGCAGCATAACCCTGCTGCTCTCCTAGTGCAAATATGGCTAGCATACACTAGCTCTTATGTTATGCACCGGAGAACAACAGGGTTATGTCACCGAAACTCCATCTCATGTCCTTAGGCAATCACAACAATCATACTCAAGCATTCATTCACCGGCTGTCCAAAACGTGGACAATTCAAGAGCAGTCGCACATTTTGTAAGGGCACTAGAAGAATCACCGTCCAAATGCCTTACAAATTGTGTTGCTCCCGAATGGGTGACATATGGCTTGGTTGACAAATTAATGCAATGCATCATTGCATGGTAAATTGAAAATACATATAACATCGATGGTAAAATTTGTTTAAACCATAGTGTCCATGGTATAAATGTTTCTTGCTGTTTATGAAGCAAATTACTGTATAAATGTTATAAATTTTTCATGGTAAAATTTCTTGTTGTTTCATGCTGTTTCATGGTACAATTTTTTGTTGTTTCTTGCTGTTTCATGCTAAAATTTCCTGCTATAAATGGTATAAATGTTTCTTGCTGTTAATAAAGCAAACTAACTTTAAATGAAGCAAATTACATATAAATGTTTCTTGCTATTCTTCGACGGTTTCTAAAGCCATCGACCCTAGTCCTAATTAACAATTAAAAAAGTACGGAACTGTTACCTTTCAGGTTTCTAAAGCCGTCGACCCTCGCCGGATGGGGACGTCAGCGAGGTTGGTACAAGGACTCGTCCGAGTGCCCGAGGAGGCAGGAGGGGTCGTCCGAGGGCCCGAGGAGGGAGAGGGCGGCCGGGGCATCGTCGGCACTAGAGGAGGCCGCCTGCAGGCAGCCAGCTGTCGGGCACCGGCCTATGGCGAGACGGGCGGCGAGCCACTGCTTGGTGAGAGGCGGCAGGCCACCGGCCGGAGGCGGCGGCCAGCCACCGGTGGGAAGCCGCGCGGAGGGGGCACTAGTGGAAGGCCGCCTCGAGGTAGATGAGCACGGCCGGAGCTGGTCGTGGGACGCTGCAGTGAGATGCAGGCGGTGACGACCACCGGCGCTAAGCGGACTCCGGACGCCGAGGTCGTCGGTAAGGAAGGTGAAGACGGGCGGAGGTTGGCACGACAGCAGAAGTGGCGGCGGCGGAGGGGAGGGGAGGCGGGGCGGAGGCGGCGGCGGTTGGATGGCGATTAGCTAGCGCGGGCGGCGGGCGGCGGAGGCGAGGCGACGATCGGCGCGACAGCAGAAGCGGCGGCGACGGTGGAGGCGAGGCGGAGGTGGCGGCGGCGGCGACAAGGATGCGGCGGCGGTGAGCAAGCTACTATCCAGTATGTACCACTACGCGCACGATGGGGAATTATTAGGTCGGCGATAGGGTCGACAGCCACGTAAGCCGTCCACCCTAAGTTAATTATTGACTGCCAACTGGGCCCGGAAGCCATCACAGGCGTCGCAGTTATGGTGGACGGCCACATGGGCCGCCTATCCTAGTTGCGTCACGGGCCCGGCAGCGTGACGGGGCGCCAGTGTTAAAGTGGACGGCCACGTGGGCCGCCGACCCTAGTTGCGTCACGAGCCCAGCAACGTGATGGGGCGCCAGTGTTAAGGTGGACGACCACATGGGCCGCTGACCCTAGTTGCGTCACGGGCCCGGAAGCGTGATGGGGCGCCAGTGTTAAGGTGGACGGCCGCATGCGCCACCGACCCTAATTGCCCCCACATAGACTGGACGGCCAGATGGGGCTGTCGACCCTACCTCATTCCTTGGTCCCGTACGTCAGTCGCCGGTAGGGTACACTATGGTGGACGGTTCCTAGTGGCGGTCGACCCTAAGTTTCAATAGGAACCCGCCTGTAGGGCAGGATGGATGGCGCGCCTTTTTTCACGTGTAGGGTAGACGGTTGATAGTCGGGCTGTCGACTTTAAGCTCTTTTTGGTCGACAAGGTATTTTGGCCGTCTACCATATATTTGGCCGTGGAGAATAAAGTCTTTTCCTATAGTGGACACTTGACAATATACCCTTTTTTGAGTGTTTGAGCACATTTTGCCATTCAACCGAGGGGAAATGTCCATTTTACCGTTGTCCATATATTATGTGATTCATGTTGTTTGAGAGTCTGTGTTGTTTGACAACCAATAACAAAAGGGTTAATGTTGGAGTTGTTGTTTAGAAAAGTCTACAGATTCGTTCATATATCAAACATTCTTTTATTGAATAACCCCTGCCAAAAAATAGAATTACAACCAACTCCTAAAAGGGTCTAAGGCCATGTGTAATGCTAGTTCTATTTCTTGCCCATTTTCACTGTTCACCTCTCTATCCTCACCTGATCCTATTTTATCCCATCTATAACCCTATCCCTATGTTTAAATCTCTATATATCTCTTTCTTATATTTTACTCGCAACCCTATTTTTATTATTAACAACTCTATTTTTGTAATAATATAGCCAGTTATAGTAAAGGACTAAAACTACCATGAAATATAGTCTAACCGATAAGAATTGATGCAACTTGTTCCGCTCCGAACTGCGCTGCCGAAGACGAACGTTGGAGTTTCTAATAGCGTGTTTGGTTGCTGGCCCGTGGGAGTATGGCCGCGCGAGCCCACATTGCGTGAGCCTGGCTCCACGGAAACAGCCAGCGCGCTCGTTTCCTCGCAGTTTGGCCTAGGGCACAACATTGCATCATGAGGGCCTAGCTGGTGCACAGCCAGCCACCCAAACGTACACTTAATTTGCATCCCGTGAACTTGGTTCTAGAGGCTGACCAGCAACCAAACACGGTCTCTTTTGGCTGGCTCGCCATAGCCAGGTAACCAAACACCCCCTAAATGAAACTTTGTGTGCGTGTGTCTACCACTTGAGCACTTGGCTCGGGAGATGCCGCTGGAACTTTGTTTTTGTTTTTTGAACCGTGCGGCTGGAACATGGGAAACTCGAGTCAAACAGACCGTTCATTTTCTTACATCCCAGTCACGTGTATTTACTTCTTTGGAACTTCAACGTTGATTCGTTGTAGTAACCGCTGGTCCAGTCGCATCTCCCGAGCCCAAGTGGATGTGTGCAGAGGTAAAATGGACTGTTCCCCTTAATTGAATAACAAAATATGTCCAAACATTTGAAAGACATATCGTTAAGTGATCTCTCAACTTTGGGTAAATTATCAAGGAAAACTAACTTTGAGTTATATTATTAATGGTCACTTAACTTTAGATCGTATCATTAATTTTCTATATAAATAGCATGCAGCTCAGTTTTTTCATAAACATGATGAGAATAAAGTAGTTGGGGACAGCAACCATGACCTGTGTTTTGATTCTAGGCTGCTAAAATTATCTGATTATTTTCTAAAACTAAACTTAGAAAGTTTTGAAAAGTAGCTTTGAAAAGCCGAAATGTATAATTTAACGTGGGTTTGATTGTTTTTATATTGTCTAATAATTTTGTGAGATGATTCCAAAAGGTCAAAATATTCTTCTAGATAAAAATAAGAAAAAACCGACAAGAACAAGACAGGCTTGCTTTGTGGGAAGCAACTTTCTAATATCCCTCTTCACAATATCCGGGTGAAATAAGTACCACTTATATTGTTTTCTCGGACACACTCTCTGTCTAGATCGCTTGGGTGTATCTCCGGTCTCCTTCTCGCACAAACATATAGAAGGCCCTCTGTTCTTTTAAATTTGTTAGACAACCATGCTACCAAGTGTAGTCCGAGGTCGTCGATTCACACGCAAGACAATCACAGATGAACACAAATGTAGGAGGGGAACGATTCTTTATTGCTTTCTCATATCTATACAATGGGGAAACTCCTCCTCCTTATATAGAGCAATTCTAGAGTTTCGGCATAGGCCAATACCGGGCCTTCGTGGGCCGGCCGGTTTCTCAACACTCCCCCTTTGGCCTTTACCGCGAGATGCATATGCCTCATTAAAACTCCATAAAAATCCAGTGGAAAAAATTTGGAGAAAGAGTACACAACATACGCCTTGTGCTGCACGAATTGCCTCGCTAAAAACCTTATGTGAGAAACTTCTGTGAAAAATCACTAAGAAAAAAAGAGTACAATTCACCCAATTTTCAAGTCGTCTTCGTGACATTCCTTTGGGTACTTAGACTACATGTCTAAGATTTACTTTGGAGTATATGAAGATTCTTCCCCTAAAATCTGCACTTCTCTAAGTCTTATCGTCCCAATTCCCTTCACGCACCTTTCGAAAGTGGATGCTGGGAGAGACTTAGTGAATAAATCAGCTAAATTCTCGCATGACTTAGTGTGCAATATCTTGATCTCATTCGTCTTATGCATGTCATGAGCATAGAGGAACTTGGGGTTAAAATGTTTCGTAAGGTTGCTTTTCACATAGCCCATTTGCATCACAAGCTGCATTATTTTCATAAGATTATTGTGGGGGTTTGCTCAATATTTAGTCCACATGACTTCTGGATGTGGTGAGCCATTCTTCGAAGCCATGCACATTCCCGAGAGACTTCATACAGGGCAATTATTTCGGAGTGGTTTGTAGAAGTTGACACAAGTGTCTGATTGGACGACCTCCATGAAATGGCCGTCCCACCACAAAGAAAAACATACCTAGTTTGTGACTTGCCAGTATGCGGGTCAGACAGGTACTCTGTATCTGTATAGCCAACTAGATTTCAGTTATTGATTCCTTCTATAAAATAAGCCAAGATCCTTGCTTCCTTGAAGGTATATGAAGATGTCCTTGATCCCTTTCCAATGTCTTTTGGTTGGCTCTGCACTGTACCGAGCCAGCAAATTCACGGCGAACGCAATGTTTGGCCTAGTGCTGTTCGTGAGGTACATGAGCGCACCAATTGCACTTAAGTATGGGGTTTCTGATCTCAGGACTTCCTCCCCCTCTTCTCTAGGCTTGTATGGGTCTTGGTCTGCTTGTAGTGACCTTCCGACCATTGGGGTTTCAATTATGCATTCTTAAAGCCAAACCTTTCTAACACATTCCGAGTGTAGGTTGACTAGTGTACCAAAATTCCTTCGTGGATATGCTCAAGCTACAAGCCTAAGCTACAATACACAAATTTTTCACTTCTAAGTCATACTTCAAGTATGGATTTGCTTCTTCTATTTCTTTACTTCAATCCATATAGTGATTCATCGAGTTTCACACTATACGGATTTCTATTTGCTCTTCCTTGGTTTGGGATGGTGATACTTCATGTATCTTCATATATAAGTCCGGATCCAAGTCTCTATATATATATTCAGTGACAACATCCTTCAATTCGTTTTTTATCCTCAACTTCATGTTGAGTACTGCCAATGAGATTAAATATCTAAAGGTAGTTTATCCCATGACCAGAGAGTGATCCATCAGCCTTTCTTGTACCATACCACTTCCTCATTCATTTCTCTTGTTTCACGGAAATTGCCATCTTCTATTCCTTTCAATCCAGCCTTTCTCACACTCTTCCGAGAGATGCAGGCTTGGGATCAAATTCACTAATGGTGGCAATTCTGTTTTATTTCCTTTGTATCAATAATGGCTGTTGCTCAATTCAAACACTCTCTTACTAATTCAAAATTCATAGCTATTTCATCACGGGGCGCTTCATGCACTTCTACTTGGTCTTCACCGCTATTTCCCATCACGAGAGCAAGTCCCTTTAGTTTATTATTGCTGATGTGTGTACTCACATTCATTTCGGCTTCTTCTTCTTCTGTTATTACCGGTATATTCAGATCTGGGAGCGCCTCGCTAGCGTGCTTCTCACCGAGTTGCGGGACTCAAGCTGGCTCCCCTTCTTTTTCTTCGGGGCATTTTCGTGATTGGTTGTGGCAAGCTCTCTTATCCATTTTTCTCCAGGCGTCCCCGGATAATTAGGATTCGAGTGACCAGGTTTCCTGTCCTTTTCTCTGAGGCCTCGGAACAGGATGAGGGATACCTTCTGTGGTATTTCAACCCTCTCTGATGCATTACTCCAAGTAATGCGACTTGATCACATCCTTCAAATCACAAAAATGATTAGGCAGATTTCATTGCTTTAAATGTCTTCTAGACTTCATCATTTGCTTTACTAGTGCGAGTCATGTATGAGGATCTACGTGGCTTTCCACGTGATTTTCCGTCATTCTACTATCAGGGGTTCTATTCCTCCCCCTAATGACGGAAAAAATCCTCATCAAATATGCAATTCATTTATGTGTGTGGTATAGATACATATACATTCAAAATTTCAAAGTGGGAAATTTCAGACCCTTTCATGCACTAGTTGGATGTTGTGGGACTGCTTGTCCCCTTACACTAATTAATGAGGGCTACTGCTTATAGTTTCTTTCAGTTACAACTCTGCAAGAGCGGTCTGGCAATTAATTTGATTGATAAAATTAAAGCCATTTCAAGTCCATTTTTCATATGGACATAAGGTACTGAGTGCTCTTCTTTATTTCCCAATGCTGTGAATTCTTTAGTGTTGTCCATTCTTCTTGATGAACTTCACACAACAATAAAGAAATATATTCTTAGTTCTTATGATTTGCAAGATCAGTTTCACAAATGCATGATTCCTTGTAGAGAGTATGCATTTGGCCTCTTCAAAAGAAATATTAATGAGCACCAAAAGTACTTAATTGCCCTAATACGGGCTATATTAGGCCGCACATAACCCCTAGTTCAATCTAGGGTTGGAGCCCATGTATTAGTTTCCCGGTGGCATTGAGAGTGTGCCCAAAAATCTTCATGATTCGGAAAATTCTAAAATTAATACTATGGCCTTATGAGTTGTTTATTTTTCTCCTCATCATCTTAAAGTTCAGGATGACAAATTTACTATGCCATAGACAGAAGAGATCAGAGCTTCTAAATTCAGCATTCAGGGAAGTGTACACTTCGGGTGCACAGATTCTAAATATAGTATAGCCTATATTCAAATGAAAGAGGTTTTTCTAAGATTATATTCTTGTATCCGTCATGCTTATAATGCATAAGTATTCTTTTCATTCTCTTCATTGGTTTCTACGTGAAACTCATTTGTACGGATGTCCTAAGAGAGCCAGAGTGAATTCCAGGTACGACAATGCTTCCCTAAATGCTAGTGTAGTACCAATAGATAATATTCTTATGACTCTTCTTGAGTCTGATACGCATAAATTGCAGTACTACCAGTGTTCTTCATGATCAACTAGAGTACTTGGTCTCTCTTCAATTTTATTTGTTGTTCCACTATCAAAAATGCATACCTCCCACATAGGGCACTACCAAATTCTATATTGCAATCAGGCAATGGCAAAATTCATAGTTCATATAATTCAAACAAGGATTGCAACTTCAAATATACTGGAATAAAGGTAAAATCAATCATGAGAATAAGGTTTGCTCTACTAGAGCTTCAATTCTTTGTTGAAATAGTTTGCTCTTCGGGAGCTTCAATTCATATACTTCACTCTTCTGGAGCTTCATATTCATTATTCAATGTCTTCTAGCAACCATAATCTAAAAGGTATATTGCTTCGTGCAGGCGTACTGAGGCGGCGATGGTCGCTGCATTCGACGCATCGGAGATTCACAAAGATCCATTGGATGCTACTATTTTAGCTTCAATTTTATATGTCAGTATCTTCTTTCTTTATCCACTTCATGTGTGGCTATAATGAAATCAAGGGGGCGAGTTAGAGGTGTCTCTACATGAGTGTTCTCTTTCATGAGGTCATGCCTGCCTGCCATGGCAAGGTGGACCTCTAATGTTGCCTTTTTCTTTCCTATTGGTCTGATAAGTCATGATTACATACTCAATGTCATAACAAATCTTTGACCATTGCCCCTAAATGCCATACTTAGCACGTATGATCCTACTGACCATATGGCTTTCTTTTGTGGCTTCTCCTTGTTTCTTTTCTTCTTTTGAGCAGTGGACTTTTCTTAGGCTGACTTCTTATTTCCCCTTATAGCCCTTCTTTAAATGGGTGGGTTTTCTCTTTCTGGTAGCTGCCATTGAACCGAGAAAGGAAAAAATAGGGAATATTATCTCCTTGCTTGTGATCTTCTTGTCACGGAGAGAGGGATTAGTGCAAGACCTATGCAAGATGGAATTCTATTAGACCATGGTTCTATAGTTTGCAAGTCTCATGTACACGGTTTCTCTTGTGCTAGTCGAGAATCTTGTGCTCGAGCTCTTAAACCGCTTGCACATGCAGCCCCATGCTCTAGCGCACTCTCCCTCAGCCATATATTTATTCTTTAAAATAGCAGGGGTGGTGACAGAGAAAGTGCAATACTTGATTGTTCTGCTTATCGATAGGCTTCCCATCCTTCGAGAATCTAATCCTAATGGTGACCTGAAGCTTCGTGCTTCCGAGTATGATTTTTAGCATCCAATGCCCAAGTGAGGTTGCTCTAGCATTCGGTGCCAGTTCCTTAGATTCATAGTTAGTTATATCCGACAATTACATATTTTAAAGTTCATTCACATGATTAATACGTGTAAGATAGTGGTGCATGACATAATTCTTCTAAATTCTCATGAATTCCAGTATACAAATAAGTCATTTACCAATTCATAGCATGGACACAATAAATAGGCATAAAATGTTAATTATCGCAACTAATTCAAAGTATAATTGCATAAAGGTAATTAACAGGTGTAAAATAGTGCTTCAAATTCAAAGACAGATTCAAAATTCATAGTCTTGATGCACTTTTATGCCTAAATATGTCTTTTCTATAATTTCCAAAAAAAATTTAAGGATCTTTCTGCAAAAATCAATGGCCTGGAAAAACTTCGTGTAATCTCCAGGAAATCCCTAGACCCTGATATGCTAGAATATAAATTCTCAGTAAATTTTGCAATTTCCATTGGGATTATACAATTTTCAGTATTTCAGATAATTACTTCGTGTAATTTTCTCAATCATGACAAATTTCATAAAATAAGCATGAAAGCAGTAAAAGAGGGCTTCAAATTCAAAAACGGGACAAAAATTCGAAATCCCGAGGCCCTTTTATGCTAGGACATGCATTTTCTGTAATTTCAGCAATTTCCAGGAGGTTTCTGTAATTTTCAGTATTACAGAAAATTCGCTATGTAATTATCAGATGTTTAGGGGCTTATGAGCAAATTTGCTCGGCCCACATTTCTCATTCTATTCTCGGCTGGCCTCTTCTATTTTTTGGTCCATGGCCCATGCGTCCCACCGTTTCCCACGCGGCCCACCTTTTTTTTTTCTCACGGCCCACTTCTCTCTTGTGGCCCATGCAGGTTTGTATGGTCCGGCCCACCACGCCCTCTTCCTTCTTCCCCCCTTTTTTTTTTCTTTTCCGCTGGCTTTCTCTCCGCACGACCCATCACGGCCGTCCGCCAAATTTCGGCCCGCGGCTTCTCCTTTTACCAAAGACGTCTTGGCCTTCATGGCCCAAACTTCGGTATTGGCTGGTGTTGAGCGATAGGGTTTCATCGCCGCCCGCCGCTGCGTTGAGCGCGGGAAGGAGCGGGCCACCGGTGTTCCGGGTGGCGTTCCAAGGGCAGATGGCCGGCTCGGCCTCGGGCGCTGGTCCGCGGCGCTTCAATGCGCTTGGGCGGCGAGGCGGAGGCGCTTCATGCGCGACACGACCGGCGGCCGCTGCAGCACCAACGCGGGCGCCGGGCGAGGCGGCATCATCGCTGCGTGGTCACGGCGCGTCTTGCTCATGGGGACGGCGCCGCCCAAGGCGACGTGGGCTGCGAAAGCACGCTGCGAAAAGGGCGGCGCTGCTTCGAGGCGCATGACGCTTGCGGCGTCGAAGGGCGAACTTCTTGCGTGGAGGACGGGCGGGTGGCGACGGCAACGCGCGTGGCGGCCGGGGCTGGGGCATGCGCTGTGTACGTGGCGGCCGGGGCCAGGCGAGTGTGCTACAGGCACACGGCGACCGGCGCCGCATCACCCTTCTTTTCTATTTCTAATCTATTAAAATAGATCTAATGCATACAGATTCAATTCCCACTGATTCAATTTTTCTTTTACCTTCGTTCTTCGTGAATCGAAGTAGGGATTCGACGATTGTCGCGTAGGACAGATCGGCTGGTCCTAACTAGACCTGCCGGCGTGATGGCGATTCGATGCCGAATTACGTCGACGTCGTCGTTCGATCCCTCTGGCGTCTTGCGGTTCCTCGAGCGTCGTGCTGATAACGTGTTAGACAACCATGCTACCGAGTGTAGTCCGAGGTCGTCGATTCACACGCAAGACAATCACAGATGAACATAGATGTAGGAGAGGAACGATTCTTTATTGTTTTCTCATATCTATACAATGGGGAAACCCCTCCTCCTTATATAGAGCAATTCTAGGTTTCGGCATGGGCCAATACCGGGTCTTCGTGGGCCGGCCGGTTTCTCAACAAAATTATCGCATGAAGCTGGACCTTCTTTCCTCACTCTCGATCCTCTCTCTACCCCAATTGTCACATTGCTGCCTCCAACCATCGCTTATGCCCAAAGGCAGACCCAGGCCTCGGGCTCGGTGGGTGTCAGCTAGGGGCCTAACAATCCTACCAGTAGCACCCGTCCATCGCATATATAGGCTCAAGTGAAGTCTCAAGAGGTCCAACCTATGGTTTGATGGCAGCTGCACCGTTGCGGCAAGGCAACTGGGCATTGGCATGTGTACTAGCATTATGGCCCACTGGTCCGGCTGCGGGTTGCCCACCAACAGCCATACATATTATATACTTGTATGCAATGACACATCGGCTTATCAATGGCTCGATGCATTGACGTGAGTACGCAACACGACGACGCCTGCTCTCTGCGATCTGCCCTGTACGGCTTGCGGCTTCGTCCCAGTGCATGCACGCCATGCCTGTGCATTCCGCTCGCATAGCCACGTGCGCCCCTCCTGATCAGTGATTAGCGATCGCACACGGCGTGGCGCCGTCACTGTCGGCCGCATCCGGCATCATCGTATTAGATGACGGCCAAGCCATCACCCAAACATGTTTACTTAATTCGTCCTTGTATAATTTTTTATATTTTATATGATATAATCATTGCTTGTATGATCATTTCTATAAGTATTTGCACTAAATTAGGGATAGAGATTAGAGAACGAAGATGAATTTGCACTAAGTTTTAGTGCACTAAATTTTGAGAAATTTTACGGTACACTAAAATGAAAGTTGCCCATCTACTCTTCTCGATCTGATGGCTCAAATTAATTTTAATTTTTAAACTACTATAGGCAATGATAGTATATTTTTACGAAAATGCGCTCTAAACGAACGGTTATATCTTTTTTGAGCAAAAGACGGTTACATCTAAATTATACTACCGTGCTACTATATTTGGCGTCATGTACTATAAAAGAGCTCTAAACTTTAGCCCGGAGCTTGATGAGATCCTGGGTCCACAACTGCTTATGCTGCTAGAAGCCATGCCTCGCCCTAAGCTACCTCGGCCCTACTATGACCTAGCGCAGTGCGGCACGGCTCGACCACAATGAAGAGGAGGCGCGGCATCACGGCCCATGGCTGGGAGCGGTGGTCAAGACGACGTAGCACTGCTTAGATTGGAGGAAAGGGAGACAGAAAGGGAGAAAGACAAATAGCAGGAATTTAATGCTAGAATTTAAGAGTGTATAGAGATTTTTCTTACTTATATATATGAGAGGGAACCGTATCCTCTGCCTTTGTGGCCAAAGGCAAAACTTTGCCTTATCTCCTATCTAGTTCATGCATCTCTCAACCAATGGTGTATATATTGAATGCCCATATATCTCATCTCTATCTCTAATTAATAGCTCTTTTAGTGGATGGAATTAACTTGATAAATTAACGAAACCATTTTTCATAAGATAAACCTGAAATGCAGATTGTGTTAGCAATAACAAAACATCTCAAATAGTCTTATGGAATGCATATTTTGCCAAACCTAGAAAAATATGCCTACGTCCACCATCACAGCCATCGAGCCATATGCAATGCTTGAAGATCTCAGAGTGGAGGATGCATGGGCTTACTCATATTGAAATGACCAAGACGTACTGCGCCTTTTTGCGCATGCCTCCACGTCAGGGAGGCTAACAGAAAGAAGAGAAAAAGGCAGCGCCGATTAGGTTCTTTGCTTGTGATAGATGGTAAAGGAGAACATTTTTTGTCATACTGCTATCTATCTCGAATGTAGATTTATTTCCGGCGGCGCGGATAATGACATTTTTCAGGGAAATCATAATTTTTCTATCATTAAAGCATCCCAATAGCTTACCCTCCGTAACGCTATTCACTATATTATCTAAAAGATTATTTTCATCCTCAAAAATTTATTCACGCTTCACACTACATTCTTTAAAAGATTCGTTCCTCTAGTAGGTTCTCTATTCCTAAAGAGTAAAATGAATAGTATTTTGCAGGACCTCGTGCGATGCTCTTATATATCAAAATATAAAGCTTGTGATGCAATTTATCCTCTGTTTTCTTTATGTACAAAGGTGTCCTAGTACTGGTACGCAAAAGTATTCATGATGGAATGGAAACAAAGTTTTAAAAAAAAGGGAAATGTCAATAATAATAGTAACAGTACCAGTAGTAGTAGTAATCATCATCATCATCATTTCTACTACTAAAAAACCTCTAGTGGCGATGAGTGATTACTTGATCTTATATTTTGCATTTTGCCCCCTTAGGTTTTCTAGTTTTATGCCTCTCGTATTGAGTGATGGCCTCACCTTATATTTTACATTTTATCAGGTTCTGGTTTTGTGCCTCTCATGCATGACGAGCAATGATGAGTGATGGGCTCACATCACATTTTATGTTTTGCCTCTCAGGTTGCCCTAGATTTTAACATTTTGACCCTTAAGTTTCTTGGTTTTTTACATGTACTTATTATTTATGCTTTCCCCATCAAGTTTCCTAGGTTTGCTTTCTTTGTTGCGAAGCATGATGTACAGGCGACTGGCGACACAACAACCACAAAGCAAGGGTTGCGGTGCTCCACCAGGATGTAGACGGCGGCGCTCCCGCAGTGACCTTATGGACAACCTAGTACAATGGAGACCCCACAAGTGGAGTAGCAAGCTCGATGGTGATGGGCTCATCCTTGTCGTCATCATCGAAGGCGACAGGGCCGCACACCGAAGTCAAAGATGTTGGTGGTGAAGGTGGCTAGCATTACCACTTAGGCAATGGGAGGAGGACAGTGGGACCAAGATGTCGCTTTTCCTTGGCCTCCAGCTCTTCCACCCGCTCCTGCTCCTACTCCTCGTCGTTGGGCCTTTCCACCTCCCGCTCCTTCTTGTCGCTAGGCTCCTCCTCCTCTGAGTCAGAGTCGGAGTCCTTCTCCGCGCCGGAGCCGTTTTCGTCCTCCGCATCAGAGTCCTGCTACGACAGTGATGAGTCGGATGCTGACGAGAGCGGCGACCAGCTGGAGAGCTAAGACGAGAATGTCAAGAGAGGTGAATAGGGCGCCGGAGAAGATGAAGAGCTCGACATTGCAAGGTGGGGAAATGGGGAATCGATCAGATATGGCGAGTGATGGGGTTATAGTACTGAATGCCAAGCGTTTGTACGTGGAATTAGTTATGTGTCGCTTCTATTTACAACCGGCATATATATTTTTGTTGGCGGTTGAGAGTACGGGACCCCCAGACGCCGAGCTTACTTGTTAAGTGTAAGGATCAACCGACCTCTTTCTTGCAGCCTCGGGGGCTTTTGAGAAGGCGAACTTGATCAAGCAACCATCAATGAGAGGCACAAACGATTTCGGCTGGTTCGGGCCCCTCGTGTGGAGGTAATAGCCCTACATCCAGTGATGTCTATAGGAGACTCAGGGAAGATTACAGAGAGTCCCCGACTTGGTGGACCAAGGGGGAGTGAGTTTCCTACAGTGGGAGGATGAACTTCGGCCTGAGATGATGCTAGCCGGAGCTCCTACGGTGTCTGTGCGTATTTCCTAGCAGCTAAAATTTACATGTGCAGCAACATGGTCTATTTATACATGGGTGTAATTAATATTCTAATGGGCATGGCGCCCGATTGTCCGGCGGTCCGAAGCTTGTCTTCGATTTGCGTCATCGTCATCATTCACGTTTACGGGAAGACGGTATGAGAACAGTGTTACAAGACGCGACTTGGTGGCCGCAGTCTGCTGCGGCCTGACGGGACGTAGCGGTCTTTGACGGTGCCAGAGCATTTAATGCAGCGGATGGGAGGGCTTGTACCCGGCCGGGGATGGAGCGATCCGGACTCCGGCCCGGGCAAGGTCAGTCATGCCCGGGCCCGAGCAAGGACTTCTTTGCTTGGGGGAGGCCGGTATTCGCGCGCTAAAGATTTGTGATATTCCAAACTTCCCTTAGGCCCCCGTCATCTAGCCCCCGAGCCTTGAGTAGGGGACCGGTCGGGTCCCCTCTCGAGGCTCCGAACTGTGTACTGAAAGCTTGGAGGCTGGATGTTTGGATAGGACCAAGGCGTTACCCGATCAGCCGAGCAAGGGCTATTCGGGCAGAACTTCGGATTAGCCGAGCAGAGGCCACCCGAGCAGGATTTCGGGTTAGCCGAGCAAAAGCCATCCGAGCAGAACTCCGGGTTAGTCCGAGCAAAAAGCCACCCGAGCAGAACTTCGGGTTAGCCGAGCAAGGGCTACCCGAGCAGAACCTTCGGGTTAGCCGAGCAAGGGCCACCCGAGCAGAGCTTCGGGTTAGCCGAGCAAGGGCCACCCGAGCAGAGCTTCGGGTTAGCCGAGCAAAGGCCACCCGAGCAGAATTTCAAACGTTTGACCTTCCAACGGTTACTTCTCCGTGAGTGGGTTTGTGGTTTTAAGACGACGTGTCAGCCGTACGTGTGCCAGTTCCCGAAACTTTCGGGGCGGTTTCTTTAGTGGGAAGAGGATAAGAACAGCCATTCCCTCCCCACTAGTACACCGCCTCCTTTCCTTTCTTCTTCCTTGCCTTCCTTCTCTGCCGCCTTCTTCCTTTGTCTTCTACCTCCGCCGCATTCTTCCTTTGTCTTCTCTGCCCGATGGCGAAGATCGTTTCCTCGCGAACTACTGCCGCGCGCCTGGAGGACCTCGAGGCGCAGGGCCACCTTGACCCTAGGTCTTGGCGCGTCCCTGACGGCGAGGTCCTCCCGGCGCCGGCGGAGGATGAGTTCGTGAGTTGCGAACTCTATGCCGTCAATGGGCTCCGTGCTCCGGAGTCGGAGTTCCTGGCCGCAGTCCTTGCCCATTGCGGCCTGGAAGTCACGAACCTCCACCCTAACTCCATCCTCTTCTTTAATCTCTTTTCCCATCTTTGCGAGGGCTTCATCGGCGTACCGCTGACGGTAAGATTGTTTCTTCATTTCTACATGCTCCATCGCTGGGAGGGTCGCCGGCGGTGGGTGCGGCAGATTTCATTGAAGCTCACACCGACGCTGCATCCGCCCTTGTTGGAGGACTCCGTCGCCGGCTGGGCGGAGCGGTGGTTCTACGCGAAGAAGGGGGCGGACTGCGGACTCCACTTCCGGAATGCGCAGCCGGAGAAGAAGGACCTCCCCCGACCGCGCGTGGAGCCAGAGGAGGAGAAGATCCTCGACACTATCCAAGTGTTGAGTGATAGCGGCTTGACCGGGCAGGTTATTGCCCGGGACTTCTTCAGGAATCGGGTGTCTCCTCTGCGGCGTCGGGAGTACCCTTTCTTCGAGATTGCCGGCTGGAGCGACATCACCCGTGAGGCGGACACCGGTAAGTTTTCTTGCCCGGATTCCTGCTTCGTCGGGGTCGCTTCTACTAACTGCTAAGTTCTTTTTTGAAGCTCCGGACGACCGGTGGGTGGACGAGCGAGTGGCGGAGCTCTTCGCCCTAGGGAAGGAGGAAAACCCGGACCTGGGCAGGAGAGGACCGAAGAACGTCCTCGACCGTTCGGAGCAGGTACATTCCTCGTCAATCTTTATGTTCGGGCGGGATCGGCCCTTATTCTAACCGGCCCCTCCTCTTTCCAGGACAGGGCAGCTCTGGAGGCCGTGCTGGCGGCCGAGCAGCCGGCCGAGGCAAAGGGGAAGCGGCCTCCGAAGAAGGTCGCCTCGAAGAAGAAGAGGGGGGCCTCACGGATGTTCGACGACGACGAAGAGCGACGGCCGAAGCGACCGCAGCGCGGGGCTCCCTTGGTGGGTGGTTCTAGCGGACATGCCCCCCATCGGTCCGGGGTGCGTGTACCACCGAGGCACAATCCGCCGCGGCCTCACCTGGAGTACGTGGGCCAGGTACAAGAACTGTCCCCCTGGTTAGCGCAATACTCTAGGGATTATCCCGACCACACTGCATGGTTGTTGCAGACCGCGGCCGACCTTCGCCGAGCCGAGCGGCGGGCTCAGCGGGAGAAGGACGCCGGAGGGAGAGCCCGGCAGACTGGGCCGGCGGGGTGGCGTTCTCTCGTGGCTTAAGGGCGAGGGGACGCCCTCGGGCGGCTTCGAGTAGATCTCAGGGGCTTCCTTCGGCGGACGAAGGAGCACCACCTGGAGTGGCTCGAGGCGGCAAGCCTTGCCCGGACGGGTGCTGGCCCGAGTAGAGCGGGGGAGGCTGCCCCTCCATCGCCGGGGAGGACGGAGGGCCCCTCGAGCCAGGCGGGGGCGCGCGAGGAACCCCAGGCGGAGGATATCGACGACGGGCAAGGTTCGGGGGACGCTGAGGAAGAGGGTAAATTTTCCCGATCCGACCTTTCCCCCGTCCGGCTGCGTGTTACCGCGGTCTTAATTTTTTATCTTTTCGAACATAGTCAGGGGCCTGTGGGGGAGAAGACCCCCCGCGCCCATGACGGAAGCGAGGGCTAGGGTCTTGGTCGAGGAGGCACTTCAAACCTCAGCGTCCCGTATTATTGTAGATCTGGCGGCGATGATCTTGGCGGAGCCGACCTCGAGGAGGATCGCCGAAGGGCGGGGCGGGAGGAATCGAACAGACTCGAAGACTCGCTCGTGGTACTCAGGCGTCGAAGGGCGGTGTCGCCGAGTGATGGTGCGACCATTCCCGGAGGGAGCGAGGAACAAGCCCCGGTCGGCCTTTCGCCCGCGTGACGTGAGGTGGGTGGGCGCAGCCTACGGATCTTGAGGCGCCCGTGGCGAAGTCTCCGGGCATCGCCAAGGCTACCCCGTGGAGGGGGTGTCCATTTTGGCGGAAATGGTCAAGGCGGCCCAGCCCCCGAGCCCGGAGGGGGCTCTGGCTGGGAACGTGGTGGAGATAGCCGGGGCGGCCCAGCTCCTGAGCACGGAGGATGCTCGGGTCGGGGACGTGAAGGAAGAGACGGCCCAGGCGGCCCAGTCCTTGAGCTCGGATGATGCTCGGTCCGGGGCTTTGGAGGGAGAGCCGGCCGTTTCTTCGAGTTCGGGCGACGCTCGGGTCGACCCTTGGCCCGGGCTGAGGGTGCTACTTGAGCGCCATCGCCACTAGGTAATCTTCTTTTTCGAACAATTTTTCGATCAGGGTGTTTTCGCGAACGCGCCCTCTTTTTTTTGTTTGTAGTTCGCTGCCGTCATGGATGATCGGGTCGCGAACATGGAGGCTCGGTGCCGGGCCAAGGTGACGGCGGTGAGCTCCGAGCTAGGTGATGTCCAAACGGAGCTCGCCTGGGTCCGGAATGAACTCGAGCATGCTCTGGAGTATGTTCGGGTCTTGTGTGGAATACCCGGTCCCAGGAAGAGCTCGAGTAGGTCCGCAAGGAGCTCGAGGAGGAGAGGCAGCGCAGCTTGGTGGAGGCCGAGAAGGTGGCGAAGCTTCGCGAAGAGATTCGGCCGGGGCGTGAAGCCCAGATCGAGGTTCTTCAGCTTCGGAGTCGTCTCGAAGATGTGGAGGCGGAGCTTCGAGCTTTGAAGAGTAGATCTAGGGGCTAGTGTGCATGGTGTTACATGTGTTTGTAACGAACGCTTTTATTTAATACAAGATGCTTTCCTGTGTTCCTCTCCATTATGCACGCTTACATAATTTTGGGAAAGATATGTATGTCACTATACGCTACCACCTACCCACCCAGCCCCCTCGTGGGATCGGGCCTTTGGTCGTGACCACGAGCAAAGACCGTGCACACGAAGGAAGCGGGTAACTAGGAGCACGAAAAAGGCAATGTCCAGCCCCCTCGTGTGGCCGAGTCTTTGCCCCTGGTTGCGAGCAAAAGACCGGGCACACGAAGTAGCCGGGCAGCCGAGGATGCGCAAAAAAGGCAATGTCCAGCCTCCTCGTGTGGCCGAGTCTTTGCTCTGGTTGCGAGCAAAAGACCGCCACACGGCGTACCGGCACCGAGGATCGCATAAAAAAGGCAATGTCCAGCCCCTCGTGTGGCCGAAGTCTTTGCCCTTGATTGCGAAAGCAAAAGACACCGCACACGGCAGCCAGCACCGAGGATGCGCAAAAAAGGCAATGTCCAGCCCCATCGTGTGGCTGAGTCTTTGCCTTTGATTGCGAGCAAAAGACCGGGCACACGAAGCAGCCGGGCAGCCGAGGATGCGCAAAAAAGGCAATGTCCAGCCCGCTCGTGTGGCCAAGTCTTTGCCCCTGATTGCGAGCAAAAGACCGGGCACACGAAGTAGCCGGGCAGCCGAGGAAGCGCAAAAAAGGCAATGTCCAGCCCCCTCGTGTGGCTGAGTCTTTGCCCCTGTTTGCGAGCAAAAGACCGGGCACACGAAGTAGCCGCGAGTTCGAGTTGCTAATTTCGGATTTCGGTTGGGTCTCAGGATCGAAGTCTGCAAGGCACCGCTGAGAACTTGCCGGGGCGATGTGTTATCAGCTTATCCGAGCAATGGGATTTCAGGGCGAGGCGCATTTTCAGATCCGTCGGCCGCTTTAGAAATCGGTTAAAGAACAAGAACTCGCGTTTGGGTGGGACTGGAAGAGAAGACTGAAGAACTTGGGTGAAAAGAACTTGGATTGCCATTTTCCCTTTATTTAACAGGCTCGGGAATTTGGAGGAGAAGTCGTTCGATGATTCCTTGGTTAAATAAAGAGGGATAGGCTAGAAAAAAGGGGAGTTAAGCGTGGAACCTGCGTAGCTGGGCGATGTTCCATGAGCTGCTGAGAACTCGTCCATCCGGGAAGGTGAGACGGACAGCCCCCGGGCGTGAAGAAGAGACGACCGTGAATGGACCCTCCCACCTGGGGGTTAGCTTGTTGGCGTGTGACAAATCTTGGATGCGTCGTAGAACCAAGTCGCCGTTTTGCAGGGTCCTTGGTCGGATTGACCGGGCGGCGTGCCTGCGTAGAGCTTGCAAGTAGGCCGCCGATCGGATGAGGGCTTGCTCGCGCTTTTCCTCGGATAGGTCGAGATCGAGCAACCTGCTCTGGTGGTCGTCGGTCGTTTCCGCGAGGTCCACGCGAGGTGACCTCAGAGTTATTTCAATCGGAAGCATGGCCTCGGTGTCATATACAAGCCGAAATGGTGTTTCACCCGTGGCTCTGCTGGGGGTGGTGCGGACAGCCCACAAAACGGAAGGAAGCTCGTCAACCCAGCTTTGCCATAACTTAGTAAGACGATCGAAGACCCGCTTCTTGATTCCTTGAAGGATTTGCCCGTTGGCTCACTCGACAGCCCCGTTGCTCTATGGATGAGCCATAGAGACGAAGCAAATCTTGGTCCCAACGTCTTCGCAATATTCTTGGAATAGTTCACTGGTGAACTGAGTTCCGTTGTCCGTGATCAGTCGGCTGGGAACGCCAAACCGCGTGACCACGTTATTGCGGAAGAATTTCTTGGCCGCCTAGGCCATAATGCCGGAGACCGGCTCAGCCTCTATCCACTTAGTGAACGTATCAATGGCGATGAAGAGGTACGCGCATCCCTTCGCCCCTCTGGGGAATTGACCCAGGATGTCCAGCCCCCAGGTAGAGAATGGCCAGGTGAGGGGAATAGTTTGGAGGGCGTTGTGGAAAACATGGGCCCTAGGTGTCCTAAGATATACAACAGGACGTACCACCTCCTTGGGCCGAGTCAATTGGGCCTTCCAGAAGGCAGGCTTGGAGGACGGCGCGGCTTGGCATGATCTACAAGGAAACAGAATCATTTCCTACTCGAATACATAGATATAGCTGTAGCTGAATCAGTTATATATGTATCTTCCATATGCGGATTAGGGATTCTATCTGAAACCCGACCCCCTGCACTATATAAAGGGCAGTCCGGGATCCTAGTTCGGCATCCAATTCCACATCTCACAATCATCATCATCATCCACCATAATACAATCCACGAGCATAGGAGTAGGGTAGTACCTCCCCCCGAGGGCCCGAACCTGTATAAATTTGGCTCCCTGTGCTACCATCGTAGTTGTGATCTTTCGCATCGCCCCCTAAAATACATTGCCAACGCAAATCATCGACAGTTGGCGCGCCAGGTAGGGGCTAGCGTCACGATCAACTACGTCGACTTCGATGGCTTCCATTAGCGGATTCGTCTTCACCTACGCTCCTGGCCAAGGCTTCATCTTCGGAGATCTCGGTTTCATGGCCGGCGACTTTGGAGAGCTTCGGTTGTGTGGAGTTTAACCGCTCGTCCACGATACGGGGAGATGGTACGCGACTCCGACCGAGCCTCACCACTTTGGGGTCTCATCCCTGGATTCCGATCCAAGGGAGATCCGATCTGATGATGATGATTCCGACTGGCCAACTGCTGGGTTTTCCTTCGGTTACGGTCAGGATCCACCGCTTCTCACTTCGCCAGCTCCTCATGTTGACGAAGCATCGAGTAGCGATCCGACTCCTGGCCAAGATCGTTCTCAGATTCAGTTAGGAGTTACAATCCCTCGGTCGTGGACCGCCCCGTTCGCATTCGAAAACTCAGCAGCTGTTTTCCATCGGATAACATGCCGGCCTTTCCAATCCGGGCCAAGGAGCGGGGCACGACACATGCACACTGGGACGAGCTTTCCGAGTCAAGGCTCGGGGACAATTCAAGCCAGGCCAAATTCCCGAGTGGCTATGCCATTCGGACTAGTCAATTCGGCCGAAAGTTTTCAGCAGTTTCGTTCTGCCGAAACTCAGTCGGATCCCCTGATGACCAGAGATCCTGCACGTGAGGTGGGAGTCATAATCACTCCCATCGACGAGCCAATGAATCAGGACCGGCTGAGCCTTTCCTTCACAGAATCTGAGTCGGAAGAGAGCGTCAATAGGTTCCCCGATTTCCGTGGCGTCTACATGCTGGACGGCTAAGCCTCTGGATCGGCCCGGCACCCTGCAAGGGAGGCAGGAGCTGAACCAAACCGCGAAGGCGGCGAAGACTTGCGCGACTAATTACGCGGTCGTGCGAGGGAAGTCCGGGAGGCACTGCTTCAAGTCCGTATGGGTGATCACTCGGTCTTTCGTACGCCACAGCAGAACATCCTCGCTTATAAGACCCTCCTGGATAATGCTGACCCTTTACTTGGAGAGAACAACCCCGCATCGCCAATCATGGAACAAATCAAGGCCATGATAACGGCAATGCGATCCAGCACTTTCGGGACCAACCGCCAACTTGGCGGTGCGATCGCTACGAGTAGTACTCGGCGCAGTCGGCACACGCGGAGTCGCGGGCAAGTCGCCGACCGGAGTGCGAGCCGTGACCTCCACCTCGACATCGAAGCCCGACGCAGGGAGCGAGACGGAGATCGCACTGCATACCCACCGCGCTGAATCTCCCGATGATCTCCTTCCACCGGGGAAGGGTTGATCGACGGGATCAAGGCATTCACTCCCCGAGTCCGACAGGTAAACTGGCCCGAGGGGTTCAACCCTACAGGCATTGTGAAATTTGATGGAGAATGGGACCCCGATGCTTGGTTGCAGATTTATTCTTTGGTGATCAAGGCCGCGGGTGGAGGATACGACGTGATGGCAAATTACTTGCCCGTCATGTTAACCCCTCCGGCTCAGAACTGTCTCGCGGGCCTTCCAGAGAACTCGATCGATTCCTGGGGAGCGCTTTGTGACCAGTTCGTTGCCAATTTTCAGGGCACTTATGAAAAGCCTGGGACCCAGTGGGACCTTTATCAGACTCATCAGAAAAAAAATGAGTCGTTAAGGGATTTCATTCGGCGTTTCACAAAGAAGAAAAACACAATCCGGGAGATCTCAGAGACGGTCGTCGTCGCAGCCTTCCAGAAAGGAGTTCATGACCCCAATCTAATCAAGAAGATGTCTCGGAAGCCACCGACCACCGTTAAGGAGATGTTCGCCCTGGCGGATCGATATGCTACCGCCTCGGATGCTCTCGCTGAGCGTCAAGAGGATCACCCAAGCAAGCACGAAAGCAAGAAGGACAGGCCCGAGTCGTCCTCCAAAAAGGACAAGAAGCGCAAGGGTGAGGAGATGGTAGCGGTCGCGGATCAGGGACGGCTAAGGCCGCCTCGACCCGCCGACTACAATAAAGTCATGGAGGCGCCGTGTCCTTTTCATCCAAACGGGAAGCATGCGGCCAAGAACTGCAACATCTTGAAGAAGTTCGCTAAGGATCACAATAGCGACACTCCGAGAGATGCCAAGCAAGATGAAAAGCGCGACCCTCCTAAGAGCGACGCCTATCAAGAAACCGAGCGAGAGCTCAACTACATATTCGGGGGATCGGACGCATATGAGTCCAAGCATAAGCAAAAGCTTACCGATCGAAAAATCAATGCAGCTATTCCGGTGACCGGCGGGTATCTCCGGTGGTCTGAAATTCCGATCATATTTGATCGCTCAGATCACCCAGATCACGTCCCATGCACAGGAAGATATCCACTCATCCTGAATCCTGTGGTACAGGGCGTCCGACTGCGCAAGGTCTTGGTTGATGGCGGGAGTGGATTGAATATCCTTTTCGCTAAAACTCTGGGCGAGATGTAGATCCCAAGGACGGCGCTCCAGCCGACAGACGCGCCGTTTCATGGTATAATTCCGGGAACCTCATCGGTGCCAATCGGGAAGATCGCTCTTCCTGTCACCTTTGGCACTCGGGATAATTACCGGACGGAGAACCTCAGCTTTGAGGTGGCCGATTTCGAGACTGCGTATCACGCGATCTTGGGAAGGCCGGGCTTGGCCAAATTCATGGCTGTCCCACACTATACCTATCTGGTTATGAAGATGCCAGGTCCGCGGGACGTAATCACGATCTGTGGAGACGTCAAGTTATTGTGACTTCGCCCAGTCCATCAAGGCGGCAGCTGAGTTGGACAAGATCCGGCAGGCGGCCACCACCCTCCGCGATGAAGTCGGGCATCAAGCCTGACGAAGATGTCAAGCATATTTCGCTCGACCCGTCCGATGCAACCAAAATGGCTCTAATCGGGACAGGGCTCGACTCGAAATTAGAGGATACGCTCGTCACCTTCCTCCGAGAGAACCGGAGCATCTTCGCTTGGAAGCCATCCGACATGCCAGGCGTCCCAAGGGAGGTGATCGAGCACTCTCTGAACGTTCACGACAAGGCCAAGCCGGTTAAGCAACGGCTGCGCTGATTTGCGCAAGATCGGAAGGAAGCCATCAAGACGGAGATCACCAAACTTTTAGCCGCCGGCTTTATAAGGGAGATACACCACCCCGACTGGCTGGCAAATCCGGTACTTGTGTAAAAGAAGAATGGAACTTGGCGCATGTGTGTCGATTACACCTACTTAAATAAAGCATGCCCCAAGGATCCATTTGGACTTCCTCGCATCGACCAGGTGGTTGACTCCACCGCCGGTTGCGAGCTCCTGAGCTTTCTGGATGCATACTCGGGCTACCACCAGATCAGCTTCAAGGAAGAAGATTGTATCAAAACGTCGTTCATCACTCCGTTTGGGGCCTTCTGTTACGTCACAATGCCCTTCGGACTGAAGAACGCCAGCACAACATACCAGCGTTGCATTCAGCGATGCTTACACAACCAGCTTGGGCGCAATGTGGAAGCATATGTTGACGATGTCGCCGCAAGTCTCGGGTAACCTCGACGGTCATTGACCTATCGAGACATTCGAGAGCCCGCTTGCGCGTCACCACGAAGTTGAACCCGGAGAAGTGTGTCTTCGGGGTCCCTTCGGGAAAGCTTCTCGGATTTGTGGTGTTAAACCGTGGAATCGAGACTAACCCGAAAAAGATCAAGGCCATCATGGAGATGGTGCCCCCAACGTGCCTAAGGGATGTCCAGTGTCTTAGTGGGTGCATGGTTGCACTCGGACGCTTCATATCGCGGCTCGGCGAGCGTGGTTGTTACTTCTTCAAGCTATTAAAGAAGCAAGACGACAAGTTTGTCTGGACACCCGAGGCACAGAAGGCCTTTGAGGATCTCAAACTGTTCCTCACCTCACCACCTGTCTTGGCATCCCCCCTGCCACAGGAACCGTTTCTACTATACATTGCGGCCACCACTCATGTAGTGAGTGCTGCGGTGGTAGTGGAACGGAAAGAGGAAGGATGCGTTTACAAGGCACAACGCCCGGTCTACTTCGTCAGCGAAGTATTGGGCGTGACCAAGGTACGTTATCCGCAGATGCAGAATCTTCTGTATGCGGTTCTTATCGCCTCCCGGAAGCTAAAGCACCACTTTCAAGAACATCCAATTTCGGTGGTCACCTTCTTCCCTATTGGAGAAATTCTCCATAATCGGGAAGGCACGGGGAGAATCGCAAAGTGGTCGGTGGAACTCGGAGCTTTCGAGCTCTTGTTTAAACCACGCAGAGCCATTAAGTCACAAACACTCGCCGACTTTATCGCTGAGTGGATGGAGATGCAGACTCCCCCAGCAGCCGAAGAGGTCGAGTATTGGAACATGTACTTCGATGGATCTCTCCGACGGCAGGGCGCGGGGGCTGGCATCGTTCTCATATCACCCGGAGGCGAAGCGACTCAAGCACGCCCTCCAGATCCATTTTCAAACCTCAAACAACGCTGAGTCTGGCGCCATCCACGATCTTCATTGCCATATCGCTCGGCGTCCCGACGACGATTGGTGGTTATGAGACTCCCGGCTTGTGGTGAGCCAAGTGCGTATGACCGGTCTTGTGTCAACGACAACATGACCGTCTATTGTCAGGAGGTCAGGAAGTTGGAAGACAAGTTTGACGGGTTGGAGTTCATACATGTCCTGCGTAGAGACAATGAGGCGGCGGATGCACTCACAAACCTGGGCTCCAGTCGGGCACCAGTTCCGGCTGGGATCTTCATCCAGGAGCTCCACGCCTCTCCATCACTCCGCAAGAGCAGCTACCCCAACCTGACGAGCAGCAATCAGAGATAGAGGTACTCGCCCTTGACTCGGATTGGACGAAGCCTTACCTGGAATACCTGCAAGAAGAAAAGCTTTCCGATGATCGGCGGGCTACTGAGCAAATCCAACGTCGGAGTCGCAACTATGTGGTGCATGAAGGGACATTGTATCGACGAAGCGTCTCTGGCATACTTCAAAAGTGCATATCTGAGTCTGAAGGACGCGTCCTGCTACGCGAAATTCACTCAGGCATGTGCGGACATCATGCCGCATCAGCTACGCTGGTTGGAAAAGCTTTTCGACAAGGATTTTACTGGCCAACCGCGGTCTCAGACTCAAAGGAGATCGTCCACAAGTGTGAAGGTTGTCAGTTCTTCGCCCGGCAGATTCATGTGCCGGCTCAGGAACTTCAGACGATTCCCATCACCTGACCGTTCGCTGTCTGGGGGCTCGACATTGTCGGACCCTTCAAGAAAGCGCCCGGTGGATTTGAACACATCTTCGTCGCCATTGATAAGTTCACAAAATGGATTGAAGCCAAACCGGTGACCAAGATTTCAGGGGCCAAAGCCACCGAGTTCTTCCAGGAGATCATCGGTCGGTTCGGCGTACCATCTCGGATCATCACGGATAACGGTTCTCAGTTCAAAAGTGACGAATTTCAAAGTTGGTGCGATGATGTGGGCATAAAGATTTGCTTTGCTTCGGTGGCACACCCACGAAGTAATGGGCAGGTCGAGCGCGCGAATGGCATGCTTCTACGAGGCGTCAGGGCATGTATCTTCGATCGACTCAAACCCTATGCGGCGAAATGGATGAAGGAATTGCCTGCTATACTATGGGGGCTTCGTACAAGCCCCAGTCGAGATACGGGGTAGTCATCCTTTTTCCTCGTGTATGGGTCCATGGCGGTCCTTCCCACAGAGCTGCAGTTTGGATCGCCCCGAGTTCAGAGGTTCAATGAAAACGAGTCAGAGGCCAGTCGGATTGACGATCTCGACCGACCGAGGAAGCTCGACGCGTTACAATTCGGTCGGCTAAGTACCTCCAGGGTTTGCGTCGTTATCATCATCGTAATGTGCGAGATCGAGCCTTCTCAGTTGGATATTTGGTCCTACGGGTTAGTCAATCGGGTGGCCATAAACTTTCTCCACAATGGGAAGGACCGTACATCATCGACTCTGTGATATGCCTGGGGGCTTACCGATTGAGGCGAGAAGACGGCGCTCTCCTGGACAACTCATGAAACATCGAGCAATTGCGTCGGTTTTATACCTGACGGCTATTGTAACCCCTGATCACAAATAAATAAAAATAAGTTTTCGCTCACATTGTCTTTTATGCTTGCACAATTCAGCTTCTTACTTGCTACTTATTTGCGTATCAATTAAGTAGTAAGTCAGGGGCTACACCTAATTAGGTGCGCAATTGCGCACCTAATCTCCTATTTAAATTTGACTTGCTCCCTAATCAGATTCTGATTAGCCAGCAAGTCGGGGGCTACACCTAATTAGGTGCGCATCCGTGCACCCTTTCTCCTTTATTGAGTCTGACTTACTCATTGGTCGGAATCCGACTGATTTGTAAGTTGGGGGCCATACCTGATTAGGGGCAGTCTCCGCTACTACATTTATTCCAAAAGCTTAATTGACTTTTTTCGGTTCGAGCTAACGATGAGCCTAAGCGTTAGTCATCCTGAGTAATGAAACTCCTGCTTTCTGGCAACATTCATGCTTTCGGGTCGCGTTATCGGAGATAGAGCTCCGTGCCAACTCCTAATGCTAAGGAACTTGATGCGCTGGACAGAGTGCTTAGCGAAAAGGACCTAGCTCGCTTGGGCGAAACGTACTACTCGGGTCGTAAAAAATTGATTAACTTGTACTAAAAAAAAGGAAGAAAGCATCGCAGATTCAGAATAAGAAATTTTATTTCTTGAAGGCCCGCGAGCCGTTTACAGGATGTGGCGGCAGGTGTAGGCCTACGCCCGGATGATCAGATCTGTCACCCCGGCGAGGTCCGGGGCGGCGTCGAGCAGAACCTCGGCGATGGTGGCGACGCGGGCGTGGGAGCGGACCAGGGCCTCCACGATCACGTCGGTCACCTCGGCAAGGGCCGGGACGACTTCCACCAGGACCGCGACGGAGGCGACATCGCGGGCGCGGGCCTTCTCCTCGGCCATCTCGGCGAGCGCGAGGTCGAAGTCCGCCCAGAGCACTGCTAACTCTTCATCGGCCATTGGAGTAGGAGGAGGCGAAAGGATTGAGGAAGAAGCTTGGTGAGGAGCGGCCGCTACGCCGGCCTATCTTTATAGCCGAACTTGGGGAAGTCGAACCGGTTTCGGGGAGTGATGGCGTTAGGAAGCAGCCCCGATGAAAACAGTCCCCGGGATTTGATGTGGAGGTTTCTGGGAGCACGGCGCTGCGTTCAAAGCGACGCTTGGGCTTCCGGCGAAGTAATACTGGGATGACTTGTGGCAGCAAGAGATAAGCGCTGCTTCCGAAGAACGCGGGCGACGCTTCGCCTCGGCGGACGGAAGGTGCGAAGCCTTGGTTTCACTGTTGCAATACTTGGGCCCGGACTTAGGTTCCAGAAGACACGCTCCTTGTGGGCCGTATGTTGTACGTTGCTCACACGTGAGTGTTGATTGGACCGAACCTAGTTGGGACAAAGGGCGTGCCCCTGGTTGGGCCGTATGCCAGTTATTGATTCTGCGATGACTGGGTGCTTCCTAGGTAAAAAATCAATCCAGCTCTTGGCGTACCCCTTGGGGTCAATGGCTGGTCCGATTTTACAATCGGATTGGGCGTCAAAGAGTTACCTCTTCAGTTGGGTCTCAGTGGCACATCTCCGGATCGTTTGTCGCCAAGACAAACACCCCTCAACTTGGAGACGAGCGTATTCCTCCGGGGATCATTAGCTTGTGTCCGCATTAGTCGGATCAAGGCGTCTGAACACCCTACACAGGTTGTGGCATATCCCATGCTGGATCGAATGTCGAGCTCTGCAAGTCAGGCTTGAATGCCGTAAGTTGTAACAGGGAGGATAACGCTGGGTAGCACTGCATACTCGGCAAAGTCCACTCTCCTGGTATGCCTCTCCGTGGGGCCTTTAGCCAGCGTTCCGATCCGTCGGGCTGGGTGCCAGACCTCTTTAATAAACTTGAAAATTTTTCTCGAGTTCTTTGCAACTGTGTTGTTTGATCAGCAGCATACTCGGCAAGCGATTCCATCGGCCACCAGCGAAGAGTGGCGTCCTTTCGGGCAAACATTTGAAGGATTGCGAGCGAACCCGAATCAAGACAACCCGGTCGAAGCACTCGGGGGCTCAGGAAAACATGGGCCCTGGGTGTCCGAAGATATACAACAGGATGTACCACCTCCTTGGACCGAGTCAATTGGGCCTTCCAGAAGGCAGGCTTGGAGGACGGTGCGACCTGGCATGATCTACAAGGAAACGGATTCGTTTCCTACTCGAAAACATAGATATAGGTGTAGCTGAATCGGTTATATATGTATCTTCCATATGCGGATTAGGGATTCTATCTGTAACCCGACCCCCTACACTATATAAAGGGGGTCCGGGGATCCTAGTTCGGCATCTAATTCCACATCTCACAATCATCATCATCATCCACCATAATACAATCCACAATCACAGGAGTATGGTATTACCTCCCTTCGAGGGCCCGAACTTGTATAAATTCGGCTCCCTGTGCTACCATCGTAGTTGTGATCTTTCGCATCGCCCCCTAAAATACATTGCCGATGCAAATCATCGACAGGCATAGGCTGGTTGGTGCACCTGTCGGGTGTGGAATTGGCATGCCGGCAGGTGGTGACGATCTCCCGAGCGTCACACAACGCCGTGGGCCAGTAGTAGCCCATCCTGAAGGCTTTACCGACGAGTGTTCTGTAGGAGGTGTGAGCCCCACAGATACCCTCGTGTAAGTCCCTCAGCAGGAATTTCCCCTCTTCCTGGGAGATGCACTTGGAGAGAACTCCGAGTGCGTCTCTCGTCTGAGGAACCCTCCGCTAGCCTTTGTCTGATGGAGCTCTCCTGATAAGCCGGGATTTCTCGGCTTCATCCTCGGGCAATGTCCCGTGCGCTAAGAACTGGATGAATGGCGTCATCCAGGTGGCGCTTTGCTCGAGGAGGGAGACGTTGCCGTGCGCCTCATCTGCCTCTTCTCTGGAGGGAATGGAGGGCTTTAGTAGGTGCTCGACGAGCACCTCTGTTGGGACGGGCTCTGGTGAGGTGCCCAACTTGGCAAGTTGGCCAGGGTATTTGCTCCCCTGGGCACGTAAAGGACTTCGAAGTTCCTGAAGTTCCTTTTCAACTTCCTCACCTCGACCAGGTAACGTGCCATTAAGTCATCGGAACACTGAAACTCCTTATTAACTTGGTTTACGACCAACTGTGAATCACCTTTCACGGTCAGTCGTCGGACCCCTAGTGCAGAGCATGCTCGGAGTCCGGCCAAGAGGCCTTCGTACTCTGCCGCGTTGTTGGTTGCGGCGAAGTGTAATTGTATGACGTACTAGAGTTGCTCCCCTTGCGGAGAGATCAAAATAACTCCAGCCCCCGAGCATTCAAAGGAGCGCGAGCCGTCGAAGAACATTGTCCAGTGGGGTTCTTCGACGCGCCCGGCTTCTTGTTCGGTCGGGGGGGGGATTCGTCCACTCCGCCAGTATCTGAGACTTGATCGCTGTTCGGGCAGCGAACTTGAGGTCGATCTCCCCGAGCTCTACTGCCCATTTGGCGATGCGCCCAGAGGCGTCGGGGTTCCTGAGAACCTCCCTTAGTGGGAAACTGGTCGGGACCATGACCGGGTGAGCCAAGAAGTAGTGGCGAAGCTTCTTAGAGGCCATGAGGAGGGCGTATAGAAGCTTCTGGACTTTAGGGTAACGCTCCTTCGGTCCATGAAGCACCTCACTCACGTAGTATATAGGCCGCTGATTCCCCTCGCGCTCGGCCACGAGCACGGCACTTGCCGCTTGGGGAGAGGCCGCCAGGTAGAGCAGCAGAGGCTCTTGCTCCTTCGGGGTGACGAGGATGGGCGGGCTCGATAGGTACTTCCTGAGTTCCTTGAAGGCACTGTCGGCTTCCTCGGTCCAGACGAAGCCATCGTGTTTGCGCAGGGCTTTGAAGAAGGGTAGTCCGCGCTCACCTAGCCAGGAGATGAAGCGGCTGAGGGCCGCCATCCGACCAGTGAGCGATTGGACTTCCTTTATGCTCGAAGGAGCCTGCATTCTCTCGATGGCCTCGATCTTTTTCGGTTCGCGCCAATGCTTGATGACCCGATTACGTACCCGAGCACCATGCCCGTGTGCACACTGAAAACACATTTCTCCGAATTCAGTTTTATTTGATGTTTTCTTATATTACAAAAGGTTTCCTCGAGGTCCTGAATATGAGCCTCGGCCAAAATACTTTTGACGACTATGTCGTCTACATAGACCTCTATGTTCCGCCCGATTTGGTCGGGGAAGGTCTTTTGCATCAGACGCTGGAAGTGGCCCCTGTATTTTTCAGACCGAAAGACATGGTCGTGTAGCAGAAGGTGCTGAAGGGGTAATGAAGGTAGTCTTCTCTTCATCCTCCATGACAGTGATCTGGTGGTACCGAGTCTGGCGTCGTAAAGCTCATCGGTGGGCCGCCGTTCGTCGACCAACTGGTCTATGCGGGGGAGAGGGAAGTTGTCCTTTGGGCACGAGCTGTTGATGTTGGTGTGATCAACGCACATCCGCCACTTTCCGTTCTTCTTTCTGACCACGACTGGGTTTGCTAACCAGTCGGAGTGCTCGACCTCGTGAATGAAGCCGGCCTTCAAGAGCTTGTCCAGCTGCTCCTTGATGATGTCGGCCTTCCATTGCGGGAACCTCCTCAATGCTTGACGCACTGGTTTCAAACCAGGCTGAACCGCCAGCCTGTGCTCGATCACCTCCCTTGGGACCCCGGGCATATCGGACGGCTCCCACGCGAAGACGTCCGTGTTTGCCCGGAGGAAGGTGACGAGCTCGCTTTCCTATTTTGGGTCCAGGGCTGCCCCGATATGGACCACCTTGGATGGATCCTCGTCGGAGACCGGGATGTGTTTCGTCTGCTCCTAGGGCTGGAGAACCACCTTGGGCCGAGCGGACTTGCGGGAGTCTTGCTCGGGCCCACGCTCTGGGAGCTGGCCGACTAGGGCCAGCGCCATCTCATCACATTCTAGGGCAGCCTTGTGACTGCCCTTGACGGTGATTACCCCTTTTGGCCCCGGGAGCTTAAGGCAGTGGTATGCATGATGCGTAGCTGCCATGAATTTTGCGAGAGCCGGCCTGCCGAGAATGGCGTTGTAGCCCGACTCAAAGTCAACTACCTCGAAGGTGACCAGCTCAGTCCAGAAATTGCTCGGGCTACCGAAGGTCACGGGTAGGACGATCTGCCCCAGCGGGGTCATGGACGTGCCCGGGATAATGCCGTGAAATCGCATGGCAATATTCTTGATCTTGGATCGGGGGATTTGCATTTCGTCCAAGACCCAGGCGGATATCAAGTCTAGAGCGCTCCCTCCATCGATGAGTACTCGCGCGACCCTCGTGTTACTGATGGTCGGGCAGAACACGAGGGGGAGCTTCTGAGGCTTGGTCATTTCCGAGGGACAATCTTCTCGGGAGAAAGGGACGGTCGTTTCCGACAATCGGAGGTGTTCGGGGGCCAAGCCGCCTCGGTCTACGCGGCAGACCTCGCGCGCCGCGGCCTTCAACTCTCGCCGGGAGGAGTAGGCCGCGGACCCCCCGAAGATCACCGCGATGTGGTGACTCGGCTCGTGGTACTCCTCACTCTCCTGGCACTGTGGGTCGGAACGTGGCTCGGGTTTCCGGTCGGAGTCGCTCTTCCCGGCATCCGGAAGGACGGGCATGGGCCCCCGGCCGTTGTAGAAATCCTCGAGCCGAGCAACCCAGGTGCGGTAGTTGCGGACATCGTGGCCGTGCACCCGGTGCAATGGACAGAAACGGCTGTTTGAGGGGGCCTGAGGCCCGCGTCTCTGTCCGGGGTTGCCCGACCGTTGGCCGCCCACCTTGCCCGGGGAAGGGCGAGGCTTCTTAGGTCTCGGCGTTTGGGGCGGAGACGACTGCTCCGGGATGGTGGCCACTATTTTGGCCGCCTTCGCTTTTTTCTTCTTCTTGGCTTTCTTGTCGGACTTCTTCTTGTCCGAAGACTCCATGCTCAGCTACGGAGGAGCCTGGCCGGACCCAAGAAGCCGCTTTCGCTCCACGGCCTCCTCGGCGTTGATGTAACGTTCTGCCGCCTGGAAGAGCTCGCTGGCTGAGGAGCCGGAGTATATCTCGAGATCCTGGGTGAAGCGGACGTTCTTGACGCCTTCGGTGAAGGCTTCAACGACCACTTCGTCCGGGATGCTCGGAATCGTGTTCTGTACCCGGATGAACCTCCGGACAAAGTCGCGCAGGCTCTCATCTTCCATCTGGACCACCCGTTTGAGGTCCTGCGGTCTCCCCGGGGGAGGACAGCACCCCCGGAAGATCGCCCGCAGCGCATCACAAAGCTGTGCCCAGCTGTGGATGGAGCCTTCCCGCTGGTTGAAGAGCCATGTCCGAGCAGGCCCTTCCAGCACAGCGGGAAAATAGTTCACCATCACCCCTTCATCACCGCCCGTGGCCTTGACGGTGGTAGCGTACACCGAGAGGAATTCGTTCGGGTTCTGGGTCCCGTCGAACCGCTCGATGTGACCCGGTTTGAACTTGGGTGGCCAAGCCGTGCTCCGCAGCGCGCGGGAAAAGGCGGAGCATCCGTGGCCTACCCGGGCGTCGTGCCCGCGAGCATCACGACCTTCGTGCCCTCGGAGAGGGCCGAGCTGTGAGAAAACGTCGCCGCGCCGAGTATCCGGGGTACCCAGTGGGGTTCCGCCCCGGTCGGCACGAGGACGGCGCTCGTCGTGAGCGCCTCTTGCTCGGGACTCGGGGTGACCCTGTTCCCGGGCAGAGTCGTGGGTCGAGCCGCTGCCGTGGTGATGCTCGCCTCGCCGACCTTTGATCGAAGGACGACCACTGTATCGGCGGGATGCCTTGTCATTCCTTCGCCGATCAAGATCTCGGCGAAGGTCATGACGAGAGTAGCTACCCCTTAGTATGCGGCTCTCCGGAAAGTACTCAAAGTCGGCGCGAGGAAGATCGCCCGGCCGATTGTTCCAACCTTCGCCACGGTGACGCCTAGCTCGGCGGCCTGGTCGAAGTCCGGCCGGAGGTCGCGCACCACGTGTGCCAAAGCCCGAAGGCGCTGGCGGCACCTGCCGATTGGATCGGACGATCGGCACGGAGGTGGGGACCCCGGCCGTGGCGAGCGGGGACTTGGCCGGGCGCTTGGCCCTGGGTCGTCGTGACGAGTCGCCAGGGCCCAGTCGATCGAGCTAGCCAGCCAATCCCGCGCGGCTTCCAGGCGGCGACGCGACTCGTCCTCCCGAGCTGCGGGAGCGGGCACGTCGTCGGCGTCCGCTATGTTGATTTCTCGCGGGAACACCGGACATGATGGTGTCATGACCGTGTCACCGCGGAAAACGGTCTCGTGGTCGGATTCATACAGAATGTTGGGGATATTGACCCCCTCGTATGAACCGAGCGCCATGCGACGCGGGTGTCTGCTATTCGGTAACTCGGGGAGGGGCTCGAGGCGTATTCCGAGCCCGTTTCACCCGCGGGGCGGCAGACATCCATGGGGGAGGGAGACTCCGCCACGGTGTGTCCTTCCAGATCGATGATCCGGGCGACCTCGGTATCAGACCAATACTCGTCCAAGTCGTCGAGGTCGTCGAAACGAATATCTTGGTTGTCCTGGGAGTTCGCTATTCCCAAGGATCCTTGCTTACAGAAGCTAATCGACGATCCCCACGAACGGCGCTAGCTGTCGGCGGTTGAGAGTACGGGACCCCCAGGCGCCGAGCTTACTTGTTGAGTGTAAGGATCAACCGACCTCTTTCCTGCAGCCTCGGGGGCTTTCGAGAAGGCGAACTTGATCAAGCAACCATCAATGAGAGGCACAAACGATTTTGGCTGGTTCGGGCCCTTTGTGTGGAGGTAATAGCCCTACGTCCAGTGATGTCTATAGGAGACTCAGGGAAGATTACAGAGAGTCCCCGACTTGGCGGACCAAGGGGGAGTAAGTTTCCTACAGTGGGAGGACGAACTTCGGCCTGAGATGGTGCTAGCCGGAGCTCCTACGGTGTCTGTGCGTATTTCCTAGCAGCTAAAATTTACATGTGCAGCAACATGGTCTATTTATACATGGGTGTAATTAGTATTCTAATGGGCATGGCGCCCGATTGTCCGGCGGTCCGAAGCTTGTCTTCGATTTGCGTCATCGTCATCATTCACGTTTATGGAAAGACGGTATGGGAATGGTGTTACAAGACGCGAGTTGGTGGCCACAGTCTGCTGCGGCCTGACGGGACGTAGCGGTCTTCGATGGTGCCAGAGCATTTAATGCAGCGGATGGGAGGGCTTGTACCCGGCCAGGGATGGAGCGATCCGGACTCCGGCCCGGGCAAGGTCAGTCATGCCCGGGCCCGAGCAAGGACTTCTTTGCTCGGGGGAGGCCAGTATTCGCGCGCTAAAGATTTGTGATATTCCGAACTTCCCTCAGGCCCCCGTCAATTTTTCATAATTTTCTATGCCTATTCATAAATGAATAAATTAAATATTACTATCGGTTGTTGGCAAGAACTAGCAATGATAATAAATTTATCGGCGACTGGGAGGCGAGCCCCCGCAGCGCCAATAAGCAAGGAAAAGGGGGTGCGAGGCCCCAAGGCGGCCCTGTCCCCCGGACCGAGGCCCGGCCTTGTGGCCGGACGCTGCCGAAGGAAAAGACCTTAGTCCCGACGCGGCTAGCGCGTCAGGACCGGATCGATGGGGATGATGACACGAGTGTTTTATCCTGGTTCAGGCCTCCACTGCGGGATAACAGCCCTACATCCAGTCTTCATTTAATGCCGAGCTTAAACGAGTACAAGGGGGTGAAGTCCGGGCTTTGGGAAGCCTGGGCTTCGCGTACAGTAAGTGCTCAAGGCACTGCGTGTGTGTGTGCTCCAACAGTTACCTGGATGCGGAGAACTATCGCCGGGAACTAGAGCTCCTACGAGAGTGCAAGTGCTCCTATTCTACAGTAGCTATTCTCCAAGTGAGTTGTGTGTATGCCGAAGTGAAGCTCTTTTCGTTGTTGTGGCCTGTGCGCCCCTTTTATAGGCGCCCTTCGACCACTGTAGGTTATGCTGGTCCGTTGAATTAGTCGTTGCCTTTTCGCCACACCGGTAGCGTACCGAATCCACCGGGTAATCGAGTGCAATCCTCCGATCACCACGCTGGACCGCTACGGTCAAGACGTGTCCTGCCTATGCAGGCGATTAGCGGGGATGGCCGCCTACCCGTCGAAAGCTGGCGGCGGCGCTCCTCTGATAAAGGCGCATTTAATTCTCGATGACTCTGGGGACCCGAAGCGTATCCTGTCCGCAGCGTGTGATGATTTGCCTTGGGTCCTATCCCTTCGTACCCTAGAAGCCTGAAAGAAGCAAGAGGCTCGAGTTTCCGAGGCGGGAAAGCCCGGGCTCGAGCTTGCCAAGCTCGGGCGCGAGCTTGCTGGCCCCGAGCTTGCCTCCTGTGGGGCCGTGGGTAAGTAAGTGGGCCGAAACTACATGGGCCACATACTTCCCGCAACAGCTAGTCCCCGAGCCTCGAGCGGGATGGTGACGTGCCGCTCAGAGGTTTATCTAGTAACTGCCTTTGGGCGGAAAAAGCTTGGTCTTTCGCGCGCGCGGGGCCCCCACGACTTCGGCGGGAATCCCAAATCGGCGCGGTTGCGTGCGCCGCCTCCTCCTCCTCGGGTTCCACGTCTTCCGGCGGACAGGTGACGGTTCGTCCCCCCTCCACCAGTTTATATCAGGTAGTTTCTTTCTTTGTCATCTCCTTATCATGCCTTCTCGTACTACTTGTGTCCCTTGTGCTACTGCGTCCCTTCGTTTCCTTCCTTCATCTACCTCTCCGCCATCTTTCCTTCCCAATCCTTCTCCTCCCGATGGCGCCTTTCACGCGGAGCCTCCTTACCGAGGACGATCTGAAGAAATTTGAAGCACGGCTTCGTCGAGGTCGGCGGGTGGAGGGTGGCCGGGAGAGAGGCGGTTCCTGCGCCTAAGAGTAAGGAGTTCGTTTGTTTTGAGCTCTTCGCGATTCATGGACTTCGGGTCCCGGAGTCCGATTTCGTTGAATCCATTCTGGCCCAGTGCGGGATCGAGCTGGTGAACCTCAATCCCAACTCGATCCTGTTTTTGACGATCTTCGTGCACCTCTGCGAAGCATTCGTCGGGGTGGAGCCGACGGTCAGCCTCTTCCTCCACTTTTACGAGCTGACTACAACCGGCGGACACAATGCGGCGGGGTGCGCCTACTTCAAGCTCCGCCGCGACATAAAGTCCTCGTACCCGGTGTTCAAGGCTAAGGAGAACGTCGGGGGGTGGGCGTCGCGGTGGTATTATGCCGAGAAGCCCGACAACTGCCGATTCTGGTTTGCCAACGTGAACCCCGGGAAGATGCCGATGCCCCGGCCTATGCTAGAGCCGGCGGAGGTAGCCCTGGCGGCCAAGATTCGAGATTTGGACGGCCGAGGGCTTAACGGCTTCGACATTGTAGCCGACTTCACCAGGCACCGGGTGAGCCCGCTGAGGAAGCAGGTTTGCCCTTTCTTTGAGATCCGTGGGTGGGATGACCTCTCCCGTGAATGCACCTCCCGTAAGTATTTGTTCTTGATCTTGCAGCTGTGTGCCCGAGCTTCTTCCCGAATCATGCTTGTGATGTTCTTCATTTTTTCTTCTTCGCAGCCTTGCCCCAAGGCGATGTGGTTCGAGCCTTGGGGCTCCTCTTGCCCTTGAGCCTAGCGAGCCATCGAGGCTCGGGTGTTATAATGTTCTGGATGAGGTGCGTGCCTCTTGGGCTTAGGTGCCCTCGGGCGGTTTCTCCCATGCACGTGGTGATGCTCTGCGATCTATTTTTTTTGAGAAGCGAAGCGAGAGCAGAACCCGCCGCATCTGCGTCGGCGGCGGTTTTGGTCGCCGATCTTTACGGTGGTGGCGCTGAGCTTAGCCCCGTAGCGGAAGGACGAGCCACTCCCAGCGACAACTGGGAAGAAACCGACGATCGCTTCGGTTAGGCTGCTGCCGCGCATGGCGGCGAGCACCCGTCTTGCGGCGGATCCGTTCGACCGGCCCGGTGGAAGTTCTGAGCTCGGGATTGATCGTCATGCGAAACCAGTGGCGCCAAAGAGCGTCGGTTAGTCTTTGGGCGGCGATGACTCGGACGAGATGAACGAGGCGGCCGTCGCAGCTGCACATAAGTTGCTTGTGCATGCCGGCCTCTCCCGTCCTTTTTCCTTGTTGATTATGGCCCTTGGGCCGATCGTGCTCTAATTCTCCTTTGTTTCTTGATCATTGTCTCCCCAAGCGGGGAGCTTATCCCCTGACCCAGAGGTAGTGTGATAGAATGAGTCTGTTAAGGGCAAACCCGGGCTCCGGGGTTCGAGGCCCTTCGTCCTCCCGCTGGTAGCGCACAAGGACGTGCGCCCTCAAGCCGCGCTTGTGAAGGTGGAGACCGATCTCGACGCAGCGCTGGCACCAATCCGCCGAGGGCGAACCTCGGCGGTGGCGCCGATCGACATCTGCGGCATTCGGGAGCTTTTTGCTAGGAGCAACATACCTGTCCCCCCGCTGGACGCGAGCGACACTCTTCTTCTAGGTGGGGCCGCCCGCCCAGTCATCACACCGCGAGCATCGTTCCAGTGGGGTTATGGAGCGTGGCTCCGTTGACCGTCTCGGGTGGATCTCGGCGACGCCAGCGTGGGTCGAGCACCACCTTGGGATTGTCACATGGAGTCATCAAGAGGCCATCCGACTCCGGCGCCCCCGACCAAGCGCTTCGAGAATGGTGGCGAACCGTCTAGGGAAGACCTCCGGTGGATGCTGGGCCTTGATCGACTTCCTCCCGAGCCGTGTCTCCATGCTGTTGATGTTGCCGAGCTTGTGGGGGAGACTGCCAAACCGACGGGAGGCTTGGTCGTGCTGGTGGGAGGAGCGGCCGTCCTTGTGGACTCGGCCGAACCTGCAGGAGGGGCGGTAGAGCCTGCGGAAGATTTGGCCGAACCCAGGGGAGAGGTGGCCGAGCCTGCGGGAGGCTTGGCCGACCCTGCAGGAGAGATAGCCGAGCTTGCCGGGGAGGCGGCCGAGCCTGCGGGAGGCTTGGCCGGGCCTATGGGAGAGGTGGCCGAGCCTGCGGGAGGCTTGGCCGAGCTTGCTGGGGAGGCGACCGAGCCTGCAGGAGAGATGGCCGAGGGGCCAAGCAGCTCGGGCGACAGCTCGGGCCGCCAGGTCGCAGCGCTCTCCTCGCCAGGGGTAGCCAGACGCTGGTGCGATGTCATGGTGTGGCGGTCGCCAAGCGGGTAGGTGTCTCCGGGCTTGATTTTTGTTGTCTTGTGTTTTCCCTGCTTCGGTCCTCCCCTTTCTTAGTTTATCCTCCGGGTACAGATCTACCGCGAGCTTGTCGGTATGGCTTGCTCGTTTGAGGCTAAGCATGATGCCGAACGAGAGGCCCTGTGGTCGGAAGGCACGCGGTGGCAACAGGAAGCCAATGCCGCACGCGCCGAGCTTGAGGAAGCTCGCTCGAGCTCAGTCTAGGCGATAGCTCTGGAGGCTCGGGCAGCATGGCCGAGGCGGCCTTAGGCTGTGGCGAGAGGACGCCAAGGAGGAGGTTTCTTGCGGTCATTGGAGGCCCTTAAGGCGAACGTGACGCGCCCTTCTTGAGTTCGAGGAGCGCCGGTCAATGGAGGCATGCCGTGTTGCTGAGGTTGCTCGTGCAGTGGAGGAGTGCGACCTCCTTGCCGTAGAGCTTTCCCAGACGAAGGTCGCTTTGCAACATGACGGAGGGTCTCTCGAAGACTCACGGGATACAGGCGCGGGGCTGGAGGTCGCCAATGAAGCCTTACGGGTCAAAATCTGATCGCCAGGCGAAAGAAGGAGCTCCTCGACCTTCAGGGCCAAAACGAGGAGTTGCTGGCCGAGCTTCGGAAGCTCCGGTGCCAGCCTAAGCCGTAGGCCCCTTTTTTTTTCTTTTTGTTGGGCGATAATCCGGCCTACCTTTGTAAACACCTTTTATTAATATAGTTGACTCGTTTTGACTTGTTTTCCTCGTCACTTCTTCGGTCCGCCTTCTCTCCGGAATGCTGAACGTCGTTTTGACTGTCGCACCGTGTCCCAAGAGACATTCGCGTTCAGTCTTGGAAACGGTTCCACGTCGGAACTGCTTCGCGACGCCATTACTCCTGGGGTTGCTTCGGCTTCCCGAATCCTGGCTATAAAAAGAGACCAATGCGTCGGTCACTTCTTATCCCAGACTCCTTTCTTCCGTCCCTCGCCCTCTCACTTTCATGGCTTGTGACCCAGAGTTGGCGGAGCTTTGGGCGGACTTCGACCTTGCCATGGCCGAGATTGCGGAGGAGGAGGCGCGCGCTCGTGACATCGCCAGGGTCGAAGCGCTGGTCGAAGTCGTTCCGCGTCTTCGCGGGGCCTTTGATCCGCTCGTGGAGGCGCTGGTCAGTGCCCGTGCCCGCGATGCTGCTGCCGCCGCGGCTTTGGTCGAGGCTGCCCCGGCGCTTGCCGAGGTGGCCGACGTTATTGTCGGGTTTCTGGGACCCTTCCGCTGTTTCTGGGACCCTTCCGCTGGGACTAAGTGTAACCGGCTTGTGAGCCATCCCAGAACCCTTTTTAATAAAGTTGTTGGTGGTTATCGCCGCTTCTCTTTTGTTTTCTGTTGTTTTTCCTGCATGCAAACGAATGCTAGTAGTCGTATAGGCAAGAAAGGATTGAAAACGTAGTATAATCCTACCGATCCTAGCCCCCGAGCCATGTCCGAGCTTCTGAGGAGAAGCCCGGTCGTGGCTTAGAGAAGATCGGAAGTCTTTTGATTGGGAATCTGATCTTAGAAATCGACCCTTAGGAAAAAATCGACCTAGTCGCCGAGCCATGTCCGAGCTTCTAAGGGGAAGTTCGGTCGTGGCTTAGAGAAGACCAATTTCTGAAAAATCGACCCTAGACCCCGAGCCACGTCCGAGCTTCTGAGGAGAAGCCCGGGCGTGGCTTAGAGAAGATCAATTTTTGAAAAATCGACCCTAGACCCCGAGCCATGTCCGAGCTTCTGAGGAGAAGCCCGGGCGTGGCTTAGAGAAGATCAATTTTTGAAAAATCGACCCTAGACCCCGAGCCATGTCCGAGCTTCTAAGGAGAAGCCCGGGCGTGGCTTAGAGAAGATCAATTTTTGAAAAATCGACCCTAGACCCCGAGCCATGTCCAAGCTTCTGAGGAGAAGCCCGGACGTGGCTTAGAGAAGATCAATTTTTGAAAAATCGACTCTAGACCCCGAGCCACGTCCGAGCTTCTGACGAGAAACCCGGGCATGGCTTAGAGAAGATCAATTTTTGAAAAATTGACCCTAGACCCCGAGCCATGTCTGAGCTTCTAAGGAGAAGCCCGGGCGTGGCTTAGAGAAGATCAATTTTTGAAAAATCGACCCTAGACCCCGAGCCATGTCCGAGCTTCTGAGGAGAAGCCCGGGCGTGGCTTAGAGACCGCACACTTCTTGAACGAAGCTTGTGACCCTAGCTCTGTCCCTTTGCAAGAGGCAGGGTGTTGGACTCTAGAGGTATCCCGGGCCTGTGGCAGGTTTTATGCGGGCTTATGGTATAGGGCCGGAAAGCGTGTGCCCGCACGGGATTTTGCGAGGTGCGATGAATATTGGCTTACCCGTGTGCAAGGGAATCCCGGGGGTTTGCTTCTGCGTAGCCACCATCCTGCCGATGTGTACTGGAACGGCCCGGGCTTTCTCCCAAGCCCGATCATAAGTTTGGGTCACTGGGGTTAGTTTGGGGGCTCTCTAGGGAGTAGTGGGATGAACAAAAGGAAACAAAGATAGGGGGTGAATGGAGACTTACGACCTTTTCTCAGGCGTAGAACCTCCAAAGTTGAGCGATGTTCCAGGAGCTGTTGAGGACTCTCCCATCCGGCATAGCCAGTCTTACAGCTCCCGGGCGTGCGGCTGATACGACCGTGTACGGACCCTCCCATCTTGGGGTAAGCTTGTTGGCGTGAGCCAGGTTCTAAACTCGTCTTAGAACCAGGTCGCTCACTTGCAGGGTCCGGGTCTGTACCTTTTTGGCTGCGTGCCGCCGCAGAGATTGCTGGTATGCTGCCACTTGCAGTAGTGCTTGCTCGCGGCTGGACTCAGATAGATCGAGATCCAGCAACCGCTCCTCGTCGTTGTCGATCTGCCTTGCAAAATCAACACGAGCTGAACCAAGTCTTAGCTCGGCGGGTAGGACCGCCTCCGAGCCGTATACAAGCCTAAAGAGGGTTTCGCCAGTAGCCCGATTAGAGGTTGTTCGGGCTGCCCAAAGCACGGAGGGTAGTTCCTCTACCCAGTTGTGTCTTTGCTCGGCAAGAGCGTCGTACACTCGGCGCTTAATGCCCTGCATGATCTGTCCGTTCGCGCGTTCGGCTGCACCATTACTTTGTGGGTGAGCTACCGAAGCTAGGGCAACCTTCAAGCCGAGCTCTTCGCAGTAGTCCTGGAATAGCTCGCTTGTGAACTGTGTCCCATTATCAGCGATTAGCTTACTCGGGACACCGAACCTGGTGACGATATTGTTCCTAAGGAACCTCTTGGCCGTCTGGGCGGATATGCTCGACACAGGTTTAGCTTCGATCCACTTAGTGAAAGTGTCGATGGCGACGAACAAGTGTGTGCAGCCCTTTAGGCCTCTTGGGAACGGACCGAGTATGTCCATCCCCCATGTTGAGAATGGCCAGGTTAGCGGGATAGTCTGCAGCTCATACGCGGGCTGGTGGGATACTCGGGCATGATATTGGCGGTCAAGCGCGTTTTACTAGCTCTCTTCGTCGGTCAACGCAGCTTGGCGAAGAGTACCCCATGCGAAAGGCTTTTTCCATTAGGGTTCTGAAAGAGGCATGGGCCCCGCAAATCCCGTCGTGGATGTCTTGGAGGAGAAATTTGCCTTTCTCGTGGTCACGACTTGCAAAGTCGCCGTTAGAACCCTTGGTACAACAAGCCCCGAGTAATCGGTAAGGTCGGGCTTGTCTTTGAAGCCGGGATTTCTCAGCTATGTCCTGTGGCAGTGTGCCATGCGTCAAGAACTGGACGAATGGCGTCATCCAGGTGTTGCGCTGCTCTAGGAACGAAACGGTACCAGTCGTTTGGGTCGAGGCAACCGTCTCCTCGGGGGCCTCTTCTCCGGGGGGAATAGAGGGCTTTAGTAGGTGCTGCACGAGCACCCCCGCCGGGGCGGTTTCTTGTGAGGAGCCAAGCTTTGCGAGCCTATCGGCCAGGCTATTAGCCAGTCTGGGAACGTAGCATACTTTGAAGTTCGTGAAGTGCTTCTCCAGCTTTCTCACTTCTGCCAAGTATCGTGCCATTGTGTCGTCGCAACACTTAAACTCCTTGTTTACTTGGCAGACGACCAACTTCGAATCCCCTTTCGCTATTAGTCCCTTAATGCCGAGCGCAGTGCATGCTCGTAGGCCGGCTAGGAGGCCTTCGTACTCCGCAGCATTGTTCGTTGCGGGAAAATGGAGCTGTACTATATGCTGAATTTGTTCTCCTTGGGGGGAAATGAGAACAAACCCACAGCCTGATCGCTCGAATTGGCGCGACCCATCGAAGAACATGGTCTAGTGCGCTTTTTGGCTAGTGAGCCCGGGCGGGCCTCTCGAAGGGTCGGCCGGGCCGGTCCATTCAGCCAAGAAGTCGGCCACGATTTGGGATTTGATCGCTGTTCGGGGTACGAACTTGATGTCAAATTCACCAAGCTCATTGCCCGCCCACTTCGACCCTCCCATTCGCGTCTGGGTTCCGAATGATGTCCTTTAACGGGAAACTCGTTGGGACCGTAATTGGATGGGCTTGAAAATAGTGACGCAACTTTCGCGAGGCCATAAGTAAGGCGTACAAGAGCTTCTAAACCTCAGGGTACCGCTCCTTAGGCCCGTGAAGCACCTCGCTTACGTAGTAGACGGGTTGTTGCTTGCCTTCGCGTTCGACTGCTAGTACAGCACTTACAGCCTGCGGGGCAACTGCCAAACAGAGGAGTAGAGTTTCCCCGAGCTTTGGCGTGGCTAGGACGGGAGACGTGGACAGGTAACGCTTTAGCTCGCTAAAAGCGGCCTCGGCTTCTTCCGTCCATTCGAAACTATCATGCTTACGCAGGATCTTACAGAAAGGTGCACTACGCTCGCCGAGACGAGATATGAATCTGCTGAGAGCCGCCATCCGCCCGGTGAGGGCTTGTACCTCCTTGGTGCAGGTCGGCGACCTCATATTCTCGATGGCCTCGATTTTCTCGGGTTTTGCTCCGATACTTGTCTTCCCTATCACATAGCCAAGCAGCATCCCAGACCGGACACCAAAGACACATTTTTCAGGATTCAGCTTAACCCGATGCTTTCTGAGATTAGCAAAAGTTTCCTGAAGGTCGGTCACATGGTCCCGTGGGACTTTGCTTTTTACGACAACATCGTCTACATAGACCTCTATGTTGCGCCCTATCTGATCAGGGACCGTCTTCTGCATTAGTCGCTGGAACGTGGCTCCCGCGTTCTTTAGACCGAAGGATATGGTCGTGTAGCAGAAGGTACCAAAAGGTGTTACGAAGGCAGTCTTCTCTTCGTCCTCCCTTGCCAGCGCGATCTGGTGATAACCGGAGTAGGCGTCCAGGAAGCTTATGAGCGCCGAGTCCGCCGTTGCATCGACCAGTTAGTCTATGCGCGGCAGGGGGAAATTGTCCTTGGGGCAGGTGGCGTTGAGGTCGCGATGGTCGACGCATATTCGCCACTTCCTGCCCTTCTTCTTGGCGGCGACGGATTAGCTAGCGGTCGGAATGCTCGACTTCTCGGATGAAGCGGCTTGGAGGAGCTTGCCGAGTTGCTCTGAATGATGTCGGCCTTCCATTTTGGGAAGCGTCGAGGGAACTGTCGACAAAGCTTTTGTCGGTGAGCAGCTAGCCTATGCTCGATGACCTCCCTTGGGACCGGGGCATGTCGGACGGTTCCCACGCGAACACGTCTGCGTTAGCCGGAGGAAAGGACGAGCTCGAGTTCCTATTTGGACTCGAGGTTGACCCTCACGTGGGCGACCTTGGTGGGTCGTCCTCGGAGAGGGGATCGCCTTAGTGGGCTCTGCGGTGCGAGGCCACCTTAGGGCGGACGGGCGTCGCCGGCCTTGGCGGGCCACGCCGAAGCTGTCCGATCATGGCCAAGGCGCTCGTCGCGAGCCATTGCGGCCTTGTGATCGCCCTTGATCGTGATGACCCCGTGAGGGGCCGGCATCTTCAGGCAGTGGTAGCCGTGGTGGGTAGCCGCCATGAACTTGGACAGCGCTGGGCGCCCAAGGATGGCGTTGTATGGGAGCTTGGAGTCCACCACCTCGAAGGTGACGTACTCCGTCCGAAGTTCTGGGGTCCCAAACGCCACAGGCAAAGACGATTTGCCCGATCGGATCTGTAGGGACGACCCAGGGATAATGCCGTGGAAGGGGATGGCTATGTCCTTGATCTTGGACCGCGGGACCTGCATCTGCTCAAGAACTTGAGCGATGGCGATGTCGAGGCTCTCGCCATCCACCAACACGCGATCGACTCGCGTGTTGCTGATGGTAGGACAGAGCACCAGCGGCAGACGCTGAGGCCTGGACATTCCGGGGGGACAACCGTCCCCGGAGAAAGTGACCAACTAGTGGGACCACCGCAGGGGTACGTCCCCGGGCTTACCCTTCTCGAGGTGGTAAACCTCCCGGGCAGCGGCCTTAAGCTCGCGTCACGAGCTATAGGCAGAAGCGTCGCCGAAGATCACGGCGACATGTGCGCGGGCCTCCTGAAAGGCGTCGCCATGGGTGCCCTGAGGCGCCCGGTCGTTCGGCACCCCCTGATCGGGGAGCTCGGGCATGGGCCCGCGCTCGGCGTAGAAGTCCTCCAACCGCGCGGCCCCCGTCCTGCGATTCATGGTCAGCGTCGCCAATGGAGGAGGCAGTAGCGGTTGTTCGGAGGGTTAGCCCCCTGGGCCGGTCGAGGCCGAGGCTGAGGAGCTCGCCCCTGCCCCTGGCCCGCGCCCCGGCCGTTCCCTCCACCCGCCGGGCGGGCTGGCCGCGGAGGTGGCCGCTCAGGAGGAGCGGTCCTCTCGGGCTCTACCGCTGCGACGTAGGCGGGGGCGGCAGGCTCCTTCTTCTTCTTCTTCTTCTTCTTCTTCTTCTTCTTCTTCTTCTCGGCTTCACCCTTCTTGGCATCCGTGCCAGTCCGGGCTGCCGCCTTCTCCTCCGTCCTCCCTCTCTTGCGCTCCACCGCCTCGGAGGCGTTGATGTATCCTTCCGCAGCACGAAATAAATCGGTTGCGGTGTGAACCGGATGGAGCTCAAGGTCCTCGGTGAAACGGGTATTCCGCACCCCCTCCTTGAAGGCCTCAACGATGGCCTCGTCGGAGATCGACGGAATGGTGTTGCGCACCTGGACGAACCTGCGGACGTAGTCCTGCAGGCCCTCTCCCGCCCTTTGGACCACAAGCTTGAGGTCTGGGGCTTTCGAAGCGCCAGAGCGACCACGAAATTCGTCCGGAGCGCCTCCTGCAGCTGTTCCCAGCTGTGAATCGAACCTCGGCGCTGATTGAACAACCAGGTTCGGGCCATTCCCTTCAAGACGGTAGGGAAGTAGTTGACCATTACAGCCTCATTACCGCCTGCGGCCAGGATGGCGGTAGTATAAACGGCGAGATATTTGTCGGGATTCTTGCTCCCGTCGAACTTCTCAATGCTCCCGGGCTTAAACTTGTGGGGCCAGGGGGCCTCGCGCAAAGGTCGGGAGAAGGCCGGGCATCCAGGGGCGGCCCCGTTGTTCCCAGCGGGAGATCACCTGCCTGGAAGCGGCCCGAGGCGGGAAAAAACTCCGCCCGGGGTGCGCTGAGGAGCGCCGTCTCTTTGTGGGCGTGGGCCGCTGTCGTATGACGATTTTCTGGCCGGTCGCCTCGAAGAGCCACTGGTGTGAGACTGGACCTGGAAGTGCTCGCCGAGATCCCCAGCGAGCTCCTCTAGGCCGTCAGCGATTGCGGCGCCTAGGTCAGCCATGGTGAACCCTCGCGGGTCCTTCTCCAGGTCACGCATGACTGGCATCGCTTAACCCTCTGGCATTGCAAAGACCTTTGGGTTGGTAACGGTAGTGGTGGGCGAATGCGCACATGTAGCGCGCGCGGCAGGTGTCGGGCCAGCAGGCCTGCGACGGATATCCGCCAAGGTTCGCCCAACCGACCCAGGAAAGAGGCTCCGAGCGGCCTCACGCCGCTGGTGCTCTCCGCTTAGGTCGGTACGTGGCTGGTGCGGGGTCGCCCCGCCTGACGTCGCAAAGACATGACGTGAGGCAGGCTCCCACGAAGGAGACATGTCGGTGTCGCCCACGGAGGCGGTGCCTGCGGCACCCTCAACTACCATGAGCTCACGCCGGTCCGCTGCCGGCCTCGATGGGCCGAGGCGCCAGTTGCGCGCGCAGGACTGGTCCTCCTCTTCGAACATGGCCGCGAATGCGTGCGGTCCGCGAAACTCCATGGGCCACATACTTCCCCCAACAAAATTATTTGTGCCACTTAGTATATTAAATGAACAGCCACATATCACTGAAATATAGTGACAGCTCTGTTTACTAACTATCACAGATGATATCTTCTCACCCGCCTACTTAGGAACACAAATATTCTTATACAAACCGGTTTTGATATACCGGTATATATAATATATCACCTGCTTTGGTATAGCGACTTATGATTTAAATATACTAACCTAAATATTATGGGTAATATACACTACTACAAAAACACCACATTAGTGCCGGTTCGGAACAGGCATTAGTGCCGGTTTTTGAACCGGCACTGCGTAAACGGCAGTGATAGTCCCTGCCAAACTGTGTAAAAAATAGAAAAAAAATTTTTATGCCCGAAATCTATACACTAATCATCTACCACCTACTATAGGTTATTAGGACACATTTTCACGCAAAATACAAATGTTGCGTTACCCGGGACTCGAACCTGCGACCTCTCCATTCTACCCTCACCCTTCTATCCATCCCACCCAATCTCACGTTCTTACTTAAAGAGGATATGCATACCTTTTAACTTTTACTTATCAGTGCCGGTTTTTGACAAGAACCGGCAGTGATAAGTTATCAGTGCCGGTTCTTGAAAAGAACCAGCACTGATAATGAGTTATCACTGTCGGTTCTAGTTAAGAACCGGCAATGATAAGTTCAGTGAAAGAACTTATCATATCTAGAACCGGCAGTGACAAGTTCTTTCACTATGGGTTGAAAATTGGGGGCGGGAGGCCTAAAGAACCGGCAGTGATAGGACTTATCACTACCGATTCTTTTCTCAAACCGACAGTGATACTTCACTGTTGGTTTTGAGCAACGAACCGACAGTGATAAGTTATCACTGCTGGTTTTGGTCTAACCGGCAGTGATTGGGGGGCACGGATGATCATTTTTGTAGTAGTGATAATTCTCCTTGCGAAATGGTTAGATTTAAATATATACACTACTACAGAGAACTGGCATCACTGCCGGTTCGGAACTGGCATTACTACTAGTTCTTGAACCGGCAGTGCATAAGCGGTAGCCGGTTCAGAAACCGGCAGTGATACTATGTCCCAGCAGTGATAGTATGTCCCATTTTTGGCTTTCAAAATGCTAAAAAAAATTTCTTGCACTCTAGTATTACCATCTACATGTACACGGTCACAAGTCACACGGCCATGAGTTTTTTTGCCTGAGATATGCATGTCAAGATAATGTCAAAAGAGGCGAATAGAGTGCCGAAGAAGATGAAGAGCTCGACATGGCATGGTAGGGAAATGGGGAATCGATCAGATCGAAATGGCGAGTGATGGAGTTATAGTACTGAATGCCAAGCTTTTGCATGTGAAATTAGTTGTGTGTCGCTTCTATTTACAACCTGCCACATATAATTTTCATACTTTTCTATACCTGTTCATAAATGAATAAATTAAATATTAGTATCGGTTGTTAGCTAGAACCACTGATAATAAATTATTTGTGCCACTTAGTATATTAAATGAACAACCACATATCACTGAAATTTAGTGACAGCTCTGCTTACTAACTGTCACAGATGATATCTTCCCACCCGCCTACTTAGGAACCGACACAAATATTCTTATATAAACCGGTTTTGACATACCGGTATATATAATATATTACCTGCTTTGGTGTAGCGACTTATGATTTAAATATACTAACCTAAATATTATGGGTAATATAATTCTCCTTGCGGAATGGTTAGATTTAAATATATACACTACTACAGATAATGTCTTCACTGCATGTTCGGAACTAGCATTACTGCCGGTTCTTGAACCATGGGTTATCACTGCGGTTTAGAAACCGGCAGCGATAGTATGTCCTATTTTTGGCTTTAAAAAAGCTAAAAAAATTCTTGCACTCTAGTATTGCCATTTACATGTACACGGTCACAAGTCATACAGCCATGAGTTTTTTCATGTGAGATATGCATGGGGTGCTATTGATGGGGGTTGAACCCGCGACTTCTCAGGTCACACGAAACATCCTTACCAACTCACCTATCAATGCTTATAGAGAGAAATGGTATATTTTTCCTTTTGATCCTTGTTGTCTAAATGTTTTAACGATTATTTCGGCATCTAAATTATTTCAAATAAAAAGTTATCAACTACAAAGTTGTAGATCTCGTCGAGAGCTACAATTTTCATATAAATTTTGTCTCCATCCGATTCTGTACGAAAATGTTATGAATTTCCAAAAATGAGCTATAATTTATTATCAGTGTTGGTTCATATTTGGCAGTGATACTCCATCCATTATCATTGTTGGTTTATGACTTGAACCGGCAGTGATAATTTCTATCACTGCCGGTTTTAAAAGCCTCAATGATTTTCTCGCCGTTAGGGCCTACGAACCGGCAATGATTAATTATTACTGTCGTTTCTCGATAAACCGGCAGTGATGAGGTGGCATGAGAGAGATGTTCTGTAGTAGTGATAGTCCTCCCCATAACGTATCGTTATAGCAATAATTAATCATGTATGCTCCATATATTTAACTTCCTTGAAAGTATAATACAACCATGCCTAGCTAGCTAGGTAGCTCTCATAACTCAAAAAAAAACTAGCTAGGTTGTCGACCATGACGGCAGGGAGTTTTTTACGGTCCATTAAGAGATACTAATACATGTAGTACCATGGGAGGGGTGTTTTTGGCATTTTAGGGAAAAAAAAAATACTCTCTCTTAGAGCATCTCCAATGGTGGAGCCAACAACTATCTATAAAAGTTATCCAAGTCATCTATAGATAGCAAAAAGATAATATTTTCAATAGAGATTAGCTATAGTATAGTCTATATTTATTATAGGCCCACATGTAATAGTGAACATGCACCTTAGAATCAGTTATAGACCGACTCTTGTCGAAGAGCTAGTCTATATCTTTTTTCATGCATGCCTTCTCTCCTCCACATAAGTAAAAAGTTGATTTGATACTCTTGTAGCTGGCTGAAGTGGTAACATTGAAGATGCCCTTACACAACCTCCGCTACCGCCGCCGCTGTCGGCCTGCAACGCACCGCCGCCTGGTCCCCATGCTGCGCCTAGTCACGGTGGCCGGCACAACCGTGTGGTAAGATCGATAGGTGGCCAGGCAATGGCAGGGTAGCGGGAAGGCAGCTCACGTGGGTTGAGTAGGTGTTGGCTATCATGTAGCGGCGCAACCAGGTAGGGGTTGGCGGCAAGACCTAACCGCATGCGGGGATGGTGGCGTTCGAGCGGGCAGAGCCGCGTGAGGTGGCGGCGGCGACGACGGTTGGAGTCCTGGTGACTGGAGATTGAAGAGAGAATGTGAGATCTTATGTGGAGGAAGAAGATAAGAGAGAGAAACATACTGCAATGCTCTTCATACGATAATACATCTGTGGATGTGGATGAGGGGTGTTCAGCTAGATCTTATGATAGATGAATTGACATAGATTCAAGGTAATTTAAGGTACATTGCACGACTATTATCCCGTGAGATATCGGAGGACAAGGAGACACAGACGCACCGAGCACAACCTCCGGAGTGCATGAGCTAGCATGAACAAGTTGGGAGGCGAGGTATATATGCACATGTGCCATCTAGCTGGAGACATCCAAATCAACTGAGCTTTTCTGAGGAGCAGTGTTGTCAAGTTAACCGGCAGGTTGGAGTCTACCCGGATGAGCGGATTATCCTTGATTAGGACATGCTCACAAGTGTAGTCTGGCTACCAAAAGCGACTGGGAGAATCAAACAAGACAGTACTACTGAGCTGAAACAGCTTCAAAACTGCTGCTTGTATGTAGCATGCAAGCGACCGATGGTTGCTAACTAAATTCAGCAACTCTAGCCTTGCCGATATATGAATTGCACGGACCTGGCCGTCCTTTTCCTGGCCACCCTCGGCAGCAGCAGCCAAACATATGGCCTGCACGGCTGCACTGCATGTTTGTCTGCATGGCCCCATAGCGCGGGAGCAGACGCTGACGACGAAGGAATTCAGGGATTCAGATCTCGACAGGACAAGATCGATCGGACTAGTCAGCTGCTGGTATTTCTGTCCGGTTTACCGGCGATTATTGCCGCGTTGCGTGCTGTCTTGTGCAGCTCTGCTCTGGCACTCCTGCTCGTGTTTAATTGGGGTAAACGGAGACATTAATCCTGCTGGAAAGTTGCTGATTGGCCATGGCCTGCGTCTAATTAATCCTGACATTAGAAAGCAAGGATGCACATCCCTGACCGACAGCTGCTGCTGATCCTGCCTAATCACTTTTGTGTGGTGTACTGTGCACTGATGCTGCTGTGTCTGTTGACGTAAACACAGCCCGGCCAGATGCCCATGTCCTTAAAAGGAATGGAAAAGAGTTAATGGAAGCGGAAAGCGATGCATGAGCAGTAAGCATTCGAGCTGAGCATGGAGGTCAACAAGATTCGTACTCCAGTAGCATCAAGTACGTGCCTGCCCCACCATCCATATATGAGCGATCAACATCTATGTTTGTTGTGCTAGCTGCTCCGATGAATTAAGATGCTTACACATCCATACACACTCGATCAGCTTAATTAGCAGCCGAAAATATAATTTCAAAAGAGATCAGGGCGCATGCGGTTTAATCAGCAGATGCCACTACCACCGGCAAATCCCAAAAGAACCGGAAGGGCTCATGCATGTTTCACTCGTCTTGTTCAGCGGTAGCCAAACAGGTTGTTCCATTCAATTTATCTATTGTATTATTAAAATATTGTTTAAAGGAGCTACCACGTTCCTTTTTAAAAACCGGAAAACCCCACATTAAAGAAAGAAATATCTACGTTCATGTCAAAAGTTGGATCGGGTAAACACACATAGGATTAGGGCTTAGCATCCTGTTAATATAGATGTTTCTATAGATGTCCACGTCAGATTTTATCCTACTTAGAGAAGAGAGGGAGAGCAGAGAGAGAAGAGTCATTTCTTCATGAAGAAATGACTAACAAACGACCTAAAAGGAAAGTATTACTCTTTTTTAGGCTATATTGCCATATATATATATATACATATATATATTATGAGGAGAGGTATAGAGAGAGGGAAAAGGAGAAGTCAGAAGGGTGGTTAATTGCTAGCTAGATGTATATTATGCATTGGAAAGGTTGTATCAATGATTGTTTGTAAATGATATGACATGCTTAGAAACAATCTATGAGAACCACACTACGAGTGCCCTCACTGGGCAAGATCGACACCCTAGGGGAGGAGAGCTCCCATGAAGATGACCCAATAATTTAAATTTTTCTGCAAGGACCAAGGGTGATTTAGGAGATGCAATGAGGAGAATCGGGAGATGAGACGACCATAGTAGAGAGAGCCGAGAGGCAATCAACTCTTAAAAGAAAGGGTCCATGTTAAGTAAGCTTTAAAGTCATGACCAATCGACATATCAAGAAGCTAGCATGTGCATCCGCAAACATTAGATGAAGGCATCGAACAACATCAGCCTAACAAGAGGAGGCAAAGTGCACGGTCCGTGCACAGATTAGAACGATGTAAATTGAATGAGATCAAACTTTGAGACAACTATAATCAATCATGCAAATGCATGGAACACCTATCTCCTTTAAGCTAACTAAAAAAGACGAACAACCAGTACACTTGAACGCCGTCTCCTATGTTTAGGCTGTAACTGGTCTTGTACTGTTAGACATGTACTTGAAGCAGGCTGCAATTATTGACCCCTTGGCCCTTGGCTGCCGATTAGCAACCCAGAATCCAAGATTGACTTGTGTTTAGATCTGACAAGGACATTGGAGCGGTGCGTGTACAGTCGTAGTGCACCTTTGCGAGATTTTCTGTCCTGTTGAGATGGATCCGTGCGCACCTTTTGTGTTGGACAGGGAGCACCCCGCAGCTTGCTAGGTGCGCCAGCCAGGCACCGTGCGTGCGTGTCACCCGGCACTACGGCGGCGGCGGCGGCGGCGGCGGCGATGCACACGCCGTGCAGGGGGAGGCCCGGCCGGCCAGCCCAGCCCGTCAAGCCTTGCAAGCTGCACACATCGAGATCGAGTCGTCACCGTCCGGCACCGCATTGAATTGAATGGCTAATTGGCTACTCCACGTTTTCGTCGTCTTCGCAGCAGCTAGCACCAATAAACCATAGGCGTACGCAAGCTAGCTGCTCGTGTAGGATCCGAGTACGGAGCATGCACGTCAGAGCTAGCTCGGGGCTCGTTGCTCCTGGTTTCACGTGGCGAGCGTCGGTTCCAACGCAAAGAGAGGCTCTGGCCAGCCCAGCTGCAGGCTGCGCCATGCATGCTACGTACATAGTACTACTAGCTAGGATGGAGTACGTGTAGATGCAGGTGCTACTGTTACATGCACTTGCGACAAGAGGAGGCCAGCAGCTCACGTAGTGGTAAAAGGACACGTACGTACGTCTGACAGATTAGGGCATTGGCCTTTTGGGCAGTTCAATGAACTGGGTTCAAGATGTGTCCATCGCTGACGCCGGTACGCATGCCATTGCTACGCCCTCCAATTGATTCGTGCGGCCTCTCTGGCCAGCGCGACATGTGCCGCCGCCGCATGCGACAGCGGGGCCACCGTTCAGTACTGCATGCGATTGCGAGCTGCAAGTGTTCACTGTTCTGTCCTGCTGGTCTCGCAAGCCTGCAGCCTGCACGTGTTGTACTGTGCTGCCTTGGGTGTCCTCGCATAAGGTTAAGGCCACCTATGCCTTTGCTCCCTGTCTGTTATCTTCCCTTTATTTTTTTTATCTTATCTACTTAATCTTAAATTTTAAAAATCAAATGTTTTATTTTTGCCGTTCATTATTTATCTCAAAATCACGTCTTAGAACTATCAGAAATAAGTAAAACAAAGCGGACCCGCTCGCATACATGCTTACGTGTCTATACGCTAAGACAAGGTAATTGATGATATGTCTCATGGTATGTAGACTTACCATAGACATGAAAGGCATTTTCTCTTTACCTGGTAACAAAAAAAAATGGCCAAACTTTCGAAATAGAGTAAATTGTCGATCGACGCATTAACTTTGGACATTTAATCCACGTTTTAGCTGGAGGCATATGATTACTTATCCCAACAAATTAAGCAAAGTACTGAAACCAAACTTGGTTGCTGCACTAGCGCTGCTTGCTTAACTAGCAAAAAATGAGGTCCTTTTCGTTTCACTTCTCCACCAGTCGAAGCCGCTGCTGAATGAGCACACGTACTTTTATTTCCCTGAAATAATCTGCAATTTCTACACGAAATGCGTTCATGAGAGTCCATTCATTCAACCATGGCCGGCGCCGTTGGTCGCTAGGTGGGTAGAATGCAATGCAGGTGTAAAGCAGAAGCCCCCATCCACCAGCGTAGCCTTTCCACGAGTGCCTAAACAAAACAGCGCACGCACACACACCTACCTACATCTGCAGCTATCCATCTTTCCCTGGACACGAGATCACCTCTTTTGTTAACTTTTGGCTGGCCCCTTCCTTCTTCATCATCTCCATGCATCGCTTTCTGCCCCTTCATGTCAATTATGATCCGTAGTGAATTCAATATACACCCCACTAGCTCAGCTGGGCAGACAGAGAAGAAAGGGACCAACCAATGCGCATCTTGCAACAGCTGATTAGCCTTCGATCGTTATGCTGTCGTTAGTCGTGAAGTACGGGCATCTCCGTGCTTCACGTACGCTGTGTTTTTCAAATCTGAGACTGAAAACGATCAATCCGAACGTCCATCTTCTTCGTCTCGCTAAAATATAGCTATAGAGCAAATTTCGTAATTTTTAGATTTTTTACTATTTATATCATATTTTAAAAAATCAACGATCTAATTAGTTCTGGAGCGTCTAGGAAGGCTGATTTTCAAAAATATGAAAAAAAGTAAAAAAATTATGAAAATTATGAAATTTGCTCTATAGCTACATTTCAACGAGACAAAGAAGATAGACGGTTCGGATCGATTGTTCTTGCCTTGGATTTCGTAAACTCATCGCGAAGCACGGAGCGATTCGTGCTTCGCGATTAACGATAGCATTACTCTCTCCGTACTCTCAATGAGTTTATGAAATTTGAGATATTTAACGACCGATCCAAACCGTTGATCTTATTCATCTCATTGAAATGTAGCTACCGACCAAGTTTCGTATTTTTTTGAATTTGTTTACTATTTGTTTCGTATTTTCTAAAATCAGTTTTTTTTTTACGCTCCACGACTAATTAGAAGGCTGATTTAGAAAATGTAAAACAAATAGTAAACAAATTCAAAAAAATACGAAACTTGGTCAGTAGCTACATTTCAATGAGATGAACAAGACCAACGTTCGGATCGGTCTTTAAAAATCTCAAATTTCATAAACTCGTCAAGAGTACGGCGGAATCCGTACTCTGGAGAGTACACTAGCCATCATATATATATATATAGAGAGAGAGAGAGCTAGCTAGCCGATCATGGAGAGATGCTTATGTATGTATATTTGCTACTGTCATATCATATTATACTCATGTTACTGACAGCCTTTGAAGCAACTAAGCGAAGAAGCTAGGTCATGGAAGCACAAGCCTAGCTATAGCTGCAGCTGCTGAATGATGGTGCATGGTTGTTGGGTGTGCGTCCATATCCACCGGTGCAGCGAGGCATCAGGCCACCTCTGCTTTCATGATCCCTCTTCGAGAAAAACACAGACCGGGCAAGCAAGAAAAGGTTGCACACCACAGGGCCAAATGGCCGGTCAGTGCCTGCACCTTGCAAGCAGAAGCAAAATGGTGCTGGTAATGTGATATGCTGACAAGGCAGCTGGGTCTCATGCATGCATCCGTACAGATGTTTAGTGTTGGCACTTGGCAACATGGGCAGGTTGAGCAGTCCCTGTTACAACTTACAAGAAGCTAGCAACTACGAGCACTGGAGCTCAGCGTCTCTGCTCTTCTAGTTGACAATTGGAACAGTGGTACAGTCGAGTGGATGTATGACAGAGAGCATACGTGACGTGACAAGAGAAGCGCAGAGGATAGTTATGCGAGCGCTCGCTGAACGCCTGGAATGATGGATCCCTCGACATGGATAACATCATGTCATGCACCACGAATAATTAGTTAAGCCCAGGATTTAATTGGTGTTACTGTCTTTCAGCTTAAGAATCATGTAGCAGTTTGGAACAGTTGTGGATGCAACGCAACAATAGCATGTAGCTCAGACTGAACCTGAACCGGACAGCATGTTTAGTTAGTACTCCATAGTTAACTTTCTCAAAAAAAGATTAGGCAGTATATATAGTGCAGTACATCCCAGTTAATATTGGTTAGTGCCTTTGTTGCTTCACTTCTTTTGACCATTCTTTCAGTTAATATACATCTCCCTCTATCTCATATAATCGCCAACTCCACTCACAGAGTGTTCGACACAGCTCTACACACTACTGGTGTTCAGGCTAACCATGGATCGTTCTCAGAAAGTGCAGAAGCAAAAAAAATAAAAAAAGAAACATCCACAAACTCTCCAACTTTTGGAGATGACGCACTTTGCCATAGACGAGATCAGTTAAGAACTCCATGAGCTCTAGATGCAGCACCAGTGAGTCGAGTCTGGTGCACTCCAACCGTTGGCACTAGGCCGCCCTGAGCGACAAAAATATTTCAATTATTTGCAACAGAATGCATGAAGACGTGGATGGAGAGTAAACTATAGTCCTAGCAGTTATGCTTTCTAAGCTTCAGATTAGCAACTTATAAAGAATCTCAATCAACCAACCACGAACCAAATTTTTTAACACAGCATGTAGTGGGAGGATTAGTGGCTCATGATGAGGCCAAAAAAGGCTTCGAAGAATAGTTACCGTACTGAGCTGAAAAGAGTTTCCCGGGCTCGCGCATTCCATGATTTGCAGATAAGATCAAGCGATGCTGAAGTTTGTGGCGCTTCCACTACCCCCAACTGAACTCCAATTCCTCGGTTACATATATATACAGATTCTCTGGCAACGCACAAGGAATTACAAAGCATAGCTGCTTAATTAGCTTCAGCTTCAAGTCTTCAAGGCAGGCAGGAATTGTGTTCTTTACAAGTGTGGACTACTTTCTGAAGCTGGCAGCTGCAAGCGCCTGAACGAAGAACCGAACTCCGAAGAATGTCGATTGATTAATGCTCTCTCCGTCCATTAAATTTTTCTTATTATATATTGTCAATTGACACAAAATAACACAATATCAAAAGCAACTTGAAATATTAACATATTAATACAACTTTTGTACCGTAAATATACGTATAATTTAGCTAATTATTTATTAAAACTTATAAAGTTTGACTTTTAAAATTAAGATACGCTTTATAAAATGGACGGAGAGAGTAGTATGTACCAACAAAAATCATCCAGCAAGATGTTTTTTTTCTCTCTCTCTAGAGAACAATCCGGCTGATTACTTATGGAGTGTTTGGTTACCTGTATCACATCTGGTTAGGCTCCGCGCATATAGGTAGTGGCCGTTTGGTTACCTGTTAGGTCAGCTGAGCCAGGCTCGTGGCATGCAATTCCTCGCGCTCAGCCAGGCCGAGTGGAAATGAGAAATCTAGCCATTTCCAGTGAGCCTGGCTCGCATGGACACATATGTTTCGGTGGGTTTCTCTTGTCAGCCTGTATTTATTGTGTTCCATCCACTTTAATACAAACAATCAAACAACATCTGTCAATAATTTGGCTCATCTCATCAGTCAACCAAACACCATCCCTTGTATCCATTTAGTTTGTCTCACAGCAGCCTGAATACCTTGTACGAGTCAGGCTAGAGGGAGCCAAGCAGTCTCACAGCAGTCTGGATACCTCGTACGAGTCAGGCTAAAGGGAGCCAAGCAACCAAATAGGCCATTAGATTTGGGCTGTTCCTTTCCTGACATGACGTTGAGCGATTTTTTTTATTTTTTATATTTAATTTAAATCCAAAATAAAAAATTAATACGTCATTTGAAAAAATTAAATAACTAACCACCTATCGCTCAATGGTCAGGCTTGAAATAAATCCTGTCCGTTCGTCGGGCGGTTTTTATATATCTCGCTCGTTGGATGGGCGGAGTGAGAATCCCGCCCATTGGTCGGGTAAGATTAAATCCCGCCCGACCAATGGGCGGGATCTATTTTTCAAAAAAAAAAGGGGAGCAGGCAGGGCTCAAACCTGTGACCGCGGATGAGTGGCCACACCTAACTCAACTCTTTTAATCAGTGCATTATTGGAGCTTTCTCATCCCTAAGGGACGCTGATTGTTTTAATTATTTCAAATCTTGCCCGTTGATCGAGCGGGATTTAATCTCGTCCAACCAATGGACAGGATTCTCGCTTCGCCCATTCAATGGGCGAGATATATAAAAACCGTCCGATAGACAGGCGGGATTTATTTCCCACCTGACCATTCGGCGGCGGACGGTTAGTTATTTAATTTTTTAAATAGCGTATTATTTTTTATTTCGGATTTAAATTAAATATAAAAAATAAAAAAATTCGCTCAGCGTCAGTCAGGAAAGGAACAGCCCAAATCTAATGGTCTATTTGGTTGCTTGGCTCCTTCTAGTCTGACTCGTATGAGGTATCCAGGCTGCTGTGAGATAGGCTGAGTAGATACAAGTGTGGACTCCTTTGTGAATAATTACCGTACTGAGCTGAAAAGAATTTCCCGGGCTCGCGCATTCCATGATTTGCAGATAAGATCAAGCAATGCTGAAGTTTGTGGCGCTTCCACTACCCCGAACTGAACTCTAATTCCTCGGTTACATATATATACAGATTCTCTGGCAACGCACAAGGAATTACAAAGCATAGCTGCTTAATTAGCTTCAGCTTCAAGTCTTCAAGGCAGGCAGGAATTGTGTTCTTTACGAGTGTGGACTCCTTTCTGAAGCTGCAGCTGCAAGCACCTGAACGAAGAACCGAACTCTGAAGAATGTCGATTGATTAATGCTCTCTCCGTTTATTTTTATAGATCGTATTTTGACTTTAGAAAGCTTTTGAAGGTAGAATTTTACCATTAAATTTCTCTTATTATATATTGTCAATTGACACAAAATAACACAATATCAAAAGCAACTTGAAATATTAACATATTAATACAACTTTTGTACTATAAATATACGTATAATTTAGGTAATTATTTATCAAAACTTATGAAGTTTGACTTTTTAAAATTAAAATACGCTTTATAACATGGACGGAGGGAGCAGTATGTACCAGCGAAAATCACACGGCAAGATGTCTTTTTTTTTTCCCACTCTCTACAGAACAATCCGGCTGATTACTTAGATTTGGGCTGTTCCTTTCCTGACCTGACGCTGAGCCCGTCCGGAAATGTTGCGGCCCAGGCTGTAAATATTATGTACTTGGAATGCTTACCAGGCCTGTCATGGCCCAACATACACCTACCCAAAACTGAGAATTTGTCTTGTGGCCCAACATACACCTACCCGTCATGGCCGAGCACGTGTATCTTGAAGCCACATCTCTCTTTTTTCAAACAATGAAATCTCCTCAAATTTCTATCTTTGTTTTGTTGAACATATACGAGCAAGGCGTCCAGTTGTATAGAACGTATGGCAATTATTGAGTCGGAGGCAAGCTAGGTGTATAGATTAGTGTTGATCATACGAGTGTTCCATGCAAAAGGAAGAGGAATTAGAGAACGAATGAAATTAAGGGGAAAATTAAATATACAATCAGTATGTAACATGTTGATCATTACATAATTAAGCTGAGCACAGACTTGAGACGTGCGTGTCATCTACGGGATGTTGTCGCCGTACAGCACCGAGTAGGCGACGTCGGCCTCGTCCTTGGACCGTCCCCGCCGCGGCCACGTGAACGGCAGCACCAGCGACGTCGCGAACCGCGCGGACACGGATCGCCGGTGAGAAGACGGCGGCGAGAGCGGCGCCGATGCGACCGAGCTCCGTCGACACGAGGACGTCGGGGCAAGAGTATTCGCGCCGCCGCAGACGCGTGAGGCGGCGGCGGGTGGAGGCGCGAGCCTTGGAGGGAGTAGCAGCGACGGCGCCATGGACGATGCCGCAGAGCCGCCGCCGAGGTGGTGGGCGGGCTGCTTTGGGATGCCCGGCTGGACCTCCCACTTGAAGGGGATGGAGCCCGGCCTCTTGAACGACTCGTCCAACGCCGCCATTAGCACTCAGTACAACACAGCACTGCTGCTGCTGCTGCTCTCCATCTCTCTCGCGCTGTTCTGGTGTATATATGGATGTCAGGAACTGATTTCACTCGAGCACATGACATAGGCTAATTAATGGCGACGGATTAGATTAACAGGCGTACATAGCGCCATGCCAGACTGCCAGGTCCTGTGTTCATCTCTTTCAGAGGGAACCATTTTTTGCATACTGCACCTCGCCTTTTTAATTATTACCAATGTGCGCTTGCAGGTTGCAAGTGAGACATTCACAATTTCACAGTTGATAGTGTCGTTACTGCTAATTACATTACATTACATTACATTACAGTTGATAGTGTTGTTACTGCCAATAAAGCGTGGTATAGCAAAATAATGATAATTTTCACAGCTCGAACCAGTAATTGAGGCCGTGAGAGTTACTAACCTCTCTTTTTTTATAATGGTTTAAAACCCAGCCTCTACATCTCAGTGAAGTATATGGCCAAAACTTATCATAATATTCGGTACATACCGATAGAGAAGCATCAACAAAACAAACAGAATAAAATCAGTCCGGACTAATTAAGCTTGTTATTAAATCTCTATCCATGGTTATTGAAAATGGTCATCGCATAGACTTCTATATGTTGACATGCCTTGATGTCTCTTCTTTGTCATGCTCTTTTTGCAACAATGCTCAATAACGTAACCAGTATGTTCTCCTGAAAATAATCTGTAGAAAAGTTGTATTTTGGCATTTGCCAAAAACAACATCATTTCGACATAGCCATATGACCCAACACAAGGCTGATGTCCTAACTAAAACCTTTTTCATCAATTTGTGTAATAGTCATCCCTCTTAGCCAATCATGTCTTAAAAATTTACAATATGACAGTCAGGTTTTTTTAGTATGCGAGTTGAGAGAGACGACGGTACCGGGAAACCTAAAGATATGTTAAAATTGACTGAAATCTTAGATTTTTTTTAGTCGCCAAAAGAATAGCAAATCCGTAATTTATATATGGGTGTTGGGCGGCCACAAGAGCAAAATTAAGTACAAAAATTTTCAACGCATACACTGGTGAGTGATGGTGTAATTGACAGCGTCACAGCGTGCAGCGGCAGTCGAAATTGGGAGTTAAGCTCAATTACCCCTGTGGGCAGGGTACAAGGGGGAAAACTGATCAATCGATTATCTATGTTGTTAAGCTCTATCCCCTAACCCTAATCCGCACCAAAACCCTACCTCCACTCACACCCAGTAGCCGCCGCCTCCTCCCTATTCGCACACAACTACTATTCGTGTGCAACCGCCACATACGCTAGTTCTCTTCCTCTTCACTACTGCACCCTCCTCCTTACCCCGATCCATGTATTCTTCATCTTTGGTGAGGTCCCCTTGCACCGTTCATCTTCCTCATCTCCGGCGTCTCCCATCGCTGGATTCATTGTCCACCACCAATCCATCAGCTGACTCACAGCCGAGGCTATGTCGCCACGGCCTATTACCACCCACCGCTAGCCCTCTCTAAGCCAGGGCGTGGTGAACCCCATGCAGCTAACCAGCGGCAACTGCGGAGCAATAGCATTAGAGTTGAGAGAGATGAAGGTGCCGGAAAACCTAAAGATATGTTAAAATCGACTGAAATCTTAGATTTTTTTAGTCGCCAAAAGAATAGCAAATCCGTAATTTATATATGGGTTTTGGGCGGCCACAAGAGCAAAATTAAGTACAAAAATTTCCAACGCATACACTGGTGAGTGGTGGTGTAATTGACAGCGCCACAGCGTGCAGCGGCAGTCGAAATTGGGAGTTATATAGACTTATCTACAATTTATGCCATGCCAGGATCAGTATGCCACAGCCTACTTAGCTCCGATTTGGAGGAGTTGGTGACAAAGTGAGGAAGAAACGCAGGGACTGAAATGAAAATATTAGTACACAGAAGACAAATCCAAAACTACAAGTTGATTAACGTGTAGTAGCGATCCAGCAAGGAACAAGCTGTACTGATTGTTGTTTTGTCGCTCCAAATGTCGTCTATCTGCATCACCCAAAATCAAGCTCCACTGGCAGCTAGAATTCCCTGCCGGACTCGTATAATTTAATCAGAATACCAGCTCCCCAAAATAGAATAAATGGAGGGTTCAGCTTAATTTTAATTAGCTAGCTGAGCCAAGTACTAATTCCTATAGCTACCAAAATAAAATTATAACTTGAGTCAATTTATCTATATTTTTTCAAGTCACGGTTAAGATGTAGTAATTGTGCCATCCTCTATCTTTATGTCTCATGATCTGCCTCCAAGTTCACGTTAGAAGTGTATAGATGGTAAAACATTATCTATCTATAAGCTCTGCTATAAAGGGGATATGAAGTAACATAGATGAGAACATGTGCGCGTGCATAGAGAATTAGATGAGTCGATGGTGACACGAGAAACAAGACACAACAGGGCGGATCCAGGATTTCAAAGTAAGGGGTGCACACTTTAATGAAAATTGTCCAATGTAAGATAGAAATATAATAACATCACAAATGTAGCTAGTTAACACTAAAAGTATTTAAGTTACAATATAAAGTCTTACATAGCAATTAAAATAGGAATAGTACTCTACAAAATCACTTTACGGGTCTTCATTCCTTGAAAACGTTCTATTATATCATCATCAGACATCTTGGAGAAAATATCCCGCTCAATAAAGTGACTAAACAATCATTTAAGTATTAATTACCCATGTTATTTCTTAGTCTATTCTTCATAAGATTCATGGCAAAAAAGGCTCTTTCAACACTTGCTGTCGCTACTGGTAAGAGCAATATCAACTTGAGAAGCAAGTAAATCAACCTATAAATATCATGTTTTTTGTTTCAGCTAACTTCATAGAGAGGTCAACAAGACCTTTAAGGTCTTTAAACCTATCATCACTCCGCACATCATCAATGAAGTTGTCAAGTTAAAATGAAAGTCTCATCAAATCCGTATATGAGAACTCATTAGGATAAAATTCAGCAAGCTTCGGTACTATGTTCTTATCAAATGTTTCAAATGAGTTGTTAGGACTCAAAACAGACATGCAAATAAAAAGCTCCATATTTACTTTGTCAAACTGACTATCAAGCTCCTGAAGAACACTATCAATGATAGCAAGAAACACTTCTCTTCTAAAGTGATCATCATTTGTTTATTTAGGAAAAAATCGCTTTGATCTTCCAAAAGGCATATACCTTATATCCGACTTAGGCACTTGGATTTGATGTTTCACACAAAATGAGGTGACGGTTTCCTGGAGGAATTCTTTCCACCCATCACTCCTTATATGTTGCAATTTACTCTTAGCCAAATTGACAAGTGACATAGCATTGACAATATCTTGTCTCTCTTTTGCAAAGATTGACACAAGTCATCTATGTAATCAAGTATCACTAACATCAAATTTGCCATGAAAACAAAATTATATAACTCAAAAGCAGCCACCATAGCATGAGCTTTTCTCTATTCATTCTTGAAGGATGGATCTTTTCCAATCTTTATAAGTACTTTATGAATGGTAGAATACATTTTAATGATATGCAAAACAGTCCTATAGTGAGAACCCTAATGAGTGTGACCAGGCCTACCCAATCCCATTTCTTGGTTTAGTCCTTGTCCACTTTCAATTTCACCTAACTCTAGAGCTTCTATAATTTCTTGAGCTCTAGTATTTCGAAGCATATCATGATGCTTACAAGAGACTCCAATAACATTTAGCAAATTTATCACTTGCTCAAAAACCAAACACAATCAGCATTACTCTTAGCAACAGCAACAAGAACTAATTGGAGTTGATGTGTAAAACAGTGTATGTAATAAGCAGAAGGAGACTCTTTCATCATTAAGGTTTTTAATCCATGTATCTCACCCTTCATGTTACTAGCTCCATCATATCCTTGACCACGAATTTGAGTAAGGCTCAATGAATGTTCTATTAGCAAAGACTCAATTACATTTTTGATGGACAAAGAAGTGGTATCGGCCACATGGACCACTCCAAGAAACCTCTCACATTCCCTTCCAAGTTTGTCAACATAAAGCAAACAAAGAGCTAGTTGTTCCTTTTGAGAAACATCACTAGACTCATCGGCAAGAATTGCAAAGTAATCATCACCAATTTCTTCTATTATATATCTAGTAGTTTCCTTGGCACAACAATTGATTATTTCCTTTTGTATGGAAGGAGCAGTTAACATGCAATTTCCAGAAGCATTATTCCAAACAATCTTGTTAACATCTTCATTGCTATATGCAAGCCATTTAAGAAGCTCAAGAAAGTTTCCTCTGTTCATTGATTGTTCACTTTCATCATGTCCATGACAAGTGAAAGGACCGGGATGTCGCCTAAAGAGGGGTGAATAGGCGATTTCAAATTCTAAAACAATAAACAGAGTTAATTGCGGAAGTAGTATCGGACAGTCCGATGGTACAGGGTAGGACAGTCCGGGTATCGGACTGTCCGAGGCAAGTATCGGACTGTCCGGTTTGCACAGAAAACAGAGGACTTTGGATTTAATTCAAATCTCACAAATTCAAGGATACCACCTGCACCAAAGATAGTTCAAAAGCAAGTATAGGTGTAGTAGTATCACACAAGACAAGATAATCAATTCAATTGTAATATAAGCAAGTAATTCAAGCCAGAATGTGAAAGGGATAAAACCGAAATGAAGATGGAGACGCTATGATGTTTGTTCCCGAAGTTCGGATCATTGAGGGGATCCTACGTCTCCGTTGAGGCGGCTCGGTCACACTTGAGCCGGGATCTTTTTCAACCCTTCCCTTACCGGTGTTGCACAATGCACTCGCCGGCTTTACTCCTTTGATTTCTTCCCTTGCGGAGACGAAATCGAGCCTTCACAAACTTGACACGACGCACCACACAAAGCTCGGTGGCTCGTGACCAACTCCTAGCCGTCTAGGAGTCCTCAACCTCCAAGAGTAACAAATGCCATGAAGAACGAACTTGGAGATGAACTCAAGTGCTCAAAGATCAATCTTACTCAATTCGCACTCACACCTCCTCCCAACTCTTCCCAACCCTTCTTCCTAAGGGGATCACCTAGATCGAAGAGTGGAGGGGTCACTAGGGCTCAAGAACACACTAATTCCACAAAGGAATCACCTCCCTACCCTTTTTTTCAATTCTCACTCAATCCCTCTTCCCAACTCTTTCCAACCCTTTCTCAAAAAGGGGATCACTAAGATCTAGAGTGGAGGGTTGCTATGGGGGCTCAAGAACAAGGGGAGGTCCTTCACACAGCCTTAGCAACGGCTATTTGGAGAGGAAAGCTTTTAAATAGGAGCAGCTTCTGCGGATCTGACCGTTACAGACAGTTCGGACTATCCGAGGTTTAGAGTCGGACTGTCCGGAATCTTTTAGTTCAAAACCTTTGGTCAACGGTCAAACTTACATTTTAAATGATGGGGTGAAGTTTGGAAGTCCCACGAAGTAAACAAGGTCGGACAGTCCGAGTTCATGGGTCAGACTGTCTGAGTAATTATTTTCCAAACAGCGGGCTTCAGAATGAACAGTCGGTCTGTCTCGAGGGTCGGATCGTCTGATGTTAGGGTCGGACTGTCCGAGGCCTAAAACAGCCACTGCACACCCCGACGAAAATATGCATATCTTTTGACTCCGGACTCCGTTTTGGGTGATCTTGGGCTCTTCGGAAAGCTAAGAACGAGAGCTACACAACCAATAAGGTCTCACACCTCAAATCCCATGGGATAAATACAGAATTCACAAAGAAGACCAGGAAGACCTACAACTCTCACTTTTCGACACCACCAACACCACACTCTCTCTAGGTTTCACTAGGATGGATCATTTGAGCACTTGACATATCTAGAAGTCATTCTCCATCGCATCCCTCTTAATAGTATGGCAATCCTTAGACTCAAATTAAATCAAAGATAATACAAGTCTAGTATATTCACTTGCCGTCTTTTTCTTCATGATGTATGATGACCTTCACCAAAAGATTGATGACCCCTTCACCTTGTCCAACTTGACTCGATGCACCTCATGAGACTCTCGTCTTATCGACCTTGACTTGATCATTCTCCTCGACGATCTCCACGCCAAGTCGATCTTGACTTAGTCCTCAACTCTTGGTGACACCATCGTCTTGTTGACCTCGGCTTGATTTAACCGTCATCCTTTAACATACCTTGGTCATCTCACATGCTCATATAAGGCATTAGTCCAAAAGCTCAATAGATATGAATAGATTGATATTTGTGAGCAATTAAGTACACCAAGTGTTTCATATAAATAAGCACAATATTAAACGAAAACACTTGACATAGAAAAGATCTCTACTAAGTGCATCATGTTAAATATGTAATGGAACTAGATGCACTAGGAAGATAATTCCCAATATGATAAATCGACTAAACCATGGCAAGTATCACAATCTTCACTAAAATGGAGCACATGATAGAATATACAAGAATTATACATGTGCAAATAATATTCAAGCTAGAGTGAAGTTATGGAACATCTAGATTAAACTTTACTAAGTAATGTGCATAAGAAGATATACAAGTAAAGCATGCATGCACCAAGTCAAGTCATAGCAATGTGAAGTTTAACTCTAGTTAAGACATGTATACTAGAAGCAAGACACATATTGAACTCAAGTGGATATATATGCACAAATAGATATGACATCAACCAATTTGGATATATAATCAATATGTTACTTGGAGCTCACTATGCACTTGCACAAGAGGAATGCAATAATAAATGTAGAAGGGATACCGAGATTGCATGCCTCATCTTTGCTCATTTACTTGACCTAAAGAATTCTTTCATTTGGATGAGACTAAAATAATCTTAGCAACAAACTTGTTAATCTCATAATACATACTAGAGGTTTGACAATAGGCAAGTACTAACTCAAGCATTTATACATTTACTAATAATTGTCATTATATGTGTTTGTCATTAATCACCAAAATCACTTATGTGCCTATATGCACTTTCAACAAGCCAACCCTTGTCGCAATAAAAACCTCAAGCATCTAAGTGAACTAGTGAGCCTAGCCTTGTAATTAATTTTCTCCTCTTTGCTTCGTTTCTCAACAATATGAGCAATTGATGTTCTAGGTTTCACAAAGAAGTTATATTTTTCTTGAGCTTTGTTATGCATACCTCGCACACTACCCATATGTTTGTCAAGAGAGTTATATTTGTTCCAGCTTCTCCTACCACCATTAACAAAACTATCACCTCCTGTGGTTTTCTCCCGAAATAGGTAGCACACAAAGCAAAATGCAGCATCCTTTTCCACACTGTATTCAACCCAATTGTATCGATTAAATCAAGTAATGCTGAAGTGACGTCTTTTACCTGAAATTTCTCTGTAAGAAAAGTCATGTGTGTATGGTTGGCATGGACCTTTAACAACATATCCCCTCCGGACAGCATCTTGATCATTGATATCGTAGTTTGAAATGGGTTTCCATTTCCCTGGATCATGAGGAAGGAGATCAACATCATAAATTCATTCCCCATCGCTGGATCCAGTGAGAGGGACTAAATTCAAAGATCCGACACTTGGGGGTTGGGGTTCTGTTTATGGTTGTGAAATCGAAGGCCTCGGATCTAGCTGATTTCCACTCCTTTCTGTTTCTCTTTCCTCGCTACCCCGCAATTCTATCCCTTGTTCACCCTTAACAAGTGATGGCGAGGGTCCAGACGGAGGTGTGATCTTATTTGTATTTTCTTCTACACTCCGAAAAAATGAAGCAATGTCTCTATTCCTCTTTATCTTTGGTTATCTGGTTCACAATCAATCATTCATAAATCACAAATTCACAATGAATTCACTAATTGTCTAAATCACAAATTCACAGTGAGTCGTGCCGCTGTTCGAGAAGCTGGCTCAACTTCACTCTTGCAAGGACGCCGGTTCGACGCCGTCTGCGTGGCGACGGGCATGGTCTGCATGGTGAGGCGCAGCTGGAGGAGGCAGGCTCGCTTTTGCCGGTTCTGTTTCGCTGCTTGCCGGCAGTCTGTCGCCGCCACGCGCGCGCCTACCTCTCTGTGAGCACGGCATTGCGCCACACTCGCCGACCTTCGGATCTCCGGTGGCCGTACCGCCGCCACGGTAGAGATCGGCACAGACAGAGGCGGATGGAGACTGGAGAGCCGAGAGGAGAGAGGGCGGCGGCGGCTGCAGACAATGGGGTGGTAGGACTCAGAGGCCCGAGGCGGCGGCCATGGCCGAGAGGCACTGTCTGCAGCAATGAATGAGTCATGGAGGAAGAGGAGCACTGAGGCTCGAGGAGGAGGCGGCGTGGCGAGGTGAGGCGGCGGCGGCGGCTTGCTCGGGAGTCGGGAGTGAGGGAGTCACACGGAGTTGCCGAGTGGGGACTAGGGCCTAGGCACTTGCATGTAGCACGCATGGGCTGGGGAGTGGGGATTTTTTTTTTCCCACTTTCTTGCTGGGCTGGACCGGGTGTCCAAATTGGGCCTGATTTCCTTTAGAAAATTGGGCATCCATCAAATTTAGGCCTGATATCTATGAGGGTTTTTTTTTTTGCAAAATTGTCTACCCTAATAGCTATCTATCGTGACAAAATACTGTAGACAATTTTTTAGAAAATGGACAGCTGTAAACTGCTGTACATCCCTTTATGAATTGATTATTAACTTTCTAAGCTATCTCAGAAAGCCCACTTAGTTTAGCTTATAACTAAATAGGACATCCGACAAATAAGATAAGTAAAGATAGCAACCCAAGTTGCCCATAGCTTTTCACACGAGATTTTAAACGGAGGAAGGTACAGAAAGTTGGAAAGCCACACATTATGAGCAGTGAAAGATCTCAAGTTGGCACCGAAAAATTGGTACACGCCGCCGCGTGCTCTTCCCCACTGCCAACCGGGGCCCACACCCGGTCCCGACCACTCCGCCAAGCGATACGCCGCGTAAAGCCGATCAGTTCGCCGAGCCGAGCGCACTCCAAGCCGCCGACGGGGGCTCCGTCCAGTCGTCCTACCCCTTCCGCCGGCCGCCGCCCGCCGCCACTGGCTTCTCGGTCCATGGGCTCTGGGTTCTTCATCCGCGGCGGCGTGTGCCGGTCGAGGGCTGCTTTCCCAGTTTCCCATCACCAGCATAAGGAGTAGTTGCAGATCGATCAATGGCCGAAAGCAAGGACAGCGAGTCAGCGACGGGAGAAGAAAAAAAAAAAGAAATCTTGGGTGCCTGAGCTGTCACTGACAGAGCAAGGCAAAGAAACTCAGCAGCAGCAGCAAGCCAGCAACTACAGGCCACAGGATTCACTTGGTGCCGTTTGATGCACCTATATAATTACTTCACCTGGTAGGAAATGGTAGAAAGCCAATTCTTTTGTTTGGAAGATGTCTGGTTTGGCACTGAAAACGTTTAGGTGTTCAGTTCTGGGATCTTTATGCTGTAGTTTAGGAGAGAGGAAAAACAGTAGCAGAGATTTCGGATGTCAACCAAATTTAAGTGTGCTTTCAGAATGACTGTTTCAGATGCCCTTATGCTCAGGTATGAGGCAGAAGACATTGTGCAGCATTTGTCTTTATCTAATGAAAATGATGCTCTGATCTGCCAATATGAGAGCAGTGGAAATTTTCTGCAAAATCCCTTTATGATATCATAAATTTTACAGGTGTTTTTGCCAATTTTGATACCCGCAATTTGGTCTATTATTCTCCATTTCCTCATCTAGGACACTATTTTTCGTATGGTTAGTCTCTCATAATGAGTTGATGGCTAGGGATAATTTACTTGAAAGAAACACGGTAGAACCTCTGAATTGTGCGTTTTGCTCCGACGGTGAATCGATAAACCACTTGTTCTTTAAATGTGTGGTGGCTAAATGTCTTTTGGATCGATATGGCTGACCTATTTTAAGTTTACATAGCCTATGATGATTTTCATACTACTGCAAATTTCTGGACGAGAACAAAGAAACACATTGTCTTGATTTGTGCTATTGCTGCTGCTTTATGGTGTTTGTGGCAATGTCGTAATGAGATTGTTTTTCAACACAAACGCTGACTCATCATGTAACAAACTTGGGAACAAACTTGCAGTGCATCGAGGAGCTGGGCGCAACTACTCAAGGATACAAAGTTAAACAGATGGGTCACCTGTGGCGAAATGAAGAGAAGGAAAAGAAGAGGAAGGAAATGCGACTAGTACATGTAGATGGTGAAGTAATGTTCTATCCGTTTTAGTGGAAACATCAGTCGCTCTCAGTCTACTCATGCTCACCTAGTCCCATGCGATTTGCAGATTTCTAGCATGGAAGTCCATTGATGAAGGTGAGTTCATCTTGTTTGTTCAAGGAACACTCCGAGAGGTTCATTATCAGCCATCGTCTGACTGATAAAGCCAACGATGAAGGAGGTTGCAGAATGGGACAGTTTTCACAAACAATAACTTCAAGCCTCCCAGAGAATGGCCGTTACATGATCACTTGCTAATGTTTTCTTTTTGAGGAATTTATCATCCTTGGAGAGATACCAACAGGTGAAGCATCTCAAGGTACCAGCTCAGAGGTAGATTAGGTATTTAGGAAAATACCTTCTTCTCTTCTTCTAAGACCTAGCTGCCGCTGCTGCCCCGCAACATGCGGCTCGGCGTGAGGCGACATGTGCAGCTTGAGGCGGCTCCGGGGACGGTGCGGTACCAAAAAAAATAGGAGGTACTAAGAGGTGCCATCTCATCCTATCCATTGGATCTCATGTAGTAATCAACGACTCGGCAGTATCATCATGTGTGAATAACATCGATCAGAAAGAAGCTGGCACGGCTCACATCACATGAGCAGCAGCTCTCCATGGAGACCTGAAACTGAAAGCAACAAGTTGCTACCTTCCTGCCCCCCTATTGGCTATGGTGCCAGTATTCAATAGACTGGGGTTTTGTCTGATCAGGTCACTGTAGCAGTGTCGCTGCCTTCAAAGCCTTGCCGAGAACCATGAGGACCCCCACAAATGGATCTGGTGTAGTATAGCTCAGTGTCCCCATGCTCCATTGCTCGTCCTTTGAGTCTCCCTACTCTCAACACTGAATCAAGGATTCAAGGACGAAAGGTGTCTACACCTGGAGACGGCAGCAACAGACTTTCCTGTACAGTACTGGTAATAGTAGCACAACTCACTTCTTTAACTTCCTGCTTCAGCTCAGTTATTGATGCCAACTGTTGGTTTTGTCAAGCTTTCACATGTGTTAATCTTAATCTAGAAAGTAGTTTAAAGAGGAAGGAATATATTCGGTTTGTGCTAGCATCTGACAAGAAAAACTAAAACAAAAGCAACTTGGAATCCATTCGATCTTGATGCACCATAGAACCATTGATTGATAATACATATGAATTGGATTGTACGGCCAGGGTTAGAAATCTACAGCAAAACCAGCTCCTAAATCAGCAGCATCTGCTACATCTACCATCTAAATGAGCAAGCCTCCACATCTTTCCACTGCCTGAATGCAGTCATCCCACTGAACGTTCCAACCAATCAGCAAGCAACAATCATAAAGACAGAGAAATTGAGAACTATACAAACGAGCTTTTTTTTTCAATGCTCTCAACAGAGGTAAATTGATCTAGTCAAAGCTCGACGACCGGCTCCAGTAGCCGTCGGCAGAGGTGTCCATGGTCTGTTCAGTGCTGCAGTGCGAGAGCGTGTCATCGTCCACACCAAGCAATGCGAGATTCAGGTGTGACTGCATGTTTGAGCCAGGAGTCACTGGCTCCTCATCAGAGCCGTCGAAACTACCGCTAACCTGCGACCTTGCCCAGTGGATCGCTTCGTCGTCCCCTTGAAGCAGTTTCAACACCTGGGTTGCACAAAATAGTGAATAAGAACATTGGGGATCGAACATTTGCAGATTAGTCTTTTATGGTCCATGTAACTTCAGTTCTCTTACTAGTGACATTTCTGGTCGAGACTGAGAAGATGTCCTTGTGCACAGCGAAGCAGCGAGCGTCATCCTCTCCATTTCATCACAGTCATAATCATTTTCCAGAAATGGATCAACCAGTTGTTTAATTTCGCCACTCGATAGCAGTGGCTTTGCCTGAAACCATGCACAAAGATGAGGAAAAAGTAAGCACAACTTTCTTGTGCAAAGAAGGGTATGAGGTAAAACAGATCAAATATATGTACCAATGGTCCAAGAACACTTTAATAAGCACAGTGAGGGAATATGCAACTACCATTTTGTTCTCAGGGCATGTTATTGCTCAGAGCAAGCCAGCTAGGCATATAAAATCGAGTTAAGGAGCACTTACCCATCCAACCAGGCTTTCTTGACCCTTTGCACATCCTGGCGTAATTGGTTTTCTTCCAGAAATGATCTCCAGCAGTACAACTCCAAATGCATAGACATCAATTTTCTCGTTGACCTTTCCATATGAAAAATACTCAGGAGCCAAGTACCTGTCACAAGGGTGGTTTCTTAGACACTTCTCATTTGATAAAGTAACAAAAGCAGATAACCATAAGAGATGGTACAAACCCAAAAGTTCCTGTGATGTCAGTACATGTTAGGTGGGGAGTCGAAGATGACACTTGCTTTGCCAGCCCAAAATCACACAACTGAAAAGTTTCAAACGGGGACAATGTCACAAGCAGAATCAAAATTGATAGTTGTGGTCACTAAATGCTCGTCGCAGTTCGTCACTGCTTACGTGTTAAGCCACATTGATCCACATGTCTAGTTTTCTAAATTTAAAAGTATTTGCTTATTTGCTACAGAAAGCTAGAATGGGAAAACATGGTATGACTTCTCCTACTTCTTGCTATAGGTATTTGCAGACTTGATCTGAAAATTTACCTGTGCCTCAAAATCCTCTGAGAGGAGGATATTAGAAGACTTAACATCTCCATGAATCACAGATTGGGTGACACCGCTGTGATGGAGAAATTCAAGTGCCTTTGTGATGCCAATTGCAATCTTATTTCTCTTCTCCCAGCTAAGGATATTCTTGTTATCATGCTTGCCTGAAGAAGAGAAACAGTTCTAAAATACAAGGCTAATTGCCAAGATGATCAGGGACCAAATATGAGACATATTTCATATTACTGCTTACCATGAAGCACTTTGTCTAAGCTTCCCTGGTGCATGTAATCATACACCAACACAAGACAGTAGTTCTCAAAGCTGAATCCCCTTAGTGAGACAATATTCTCATGTTGCAAGCTGGCTAGAGTCTCAACCTCCGTAGCGAACTCTTGTAGCGCATCAACTGAAGGTTTCAGGATCTTAACAGCTGATATTGTGCCATTAAATAGTTGTGCCTTGTAAACTTGGCTAGTTCCTCCCTTCCCAACCAACATATCTGCATTGGTGAAAAGAAAATTAGCATTCAACTTTGCCAAAAGGAACATGAGTACCAAACTAGTGGACATGTCAAAGGAAATTACCGGGTGAGAAATTTGATGTAGCAACTTTCAGTTCTTTGTAACTAAACTGCCTACAAACTGAAGAATACTTCTCATGAAGAGATTCCAATTCACTTGGAGGCCACGCTACATCATACAAAGAGAAAGAAAAAATAGATTCCGGCTCAATAGCTGATGTGGATTCACATTCTGAATCACAGTTCATCCTTGGACTTGCATCCGATTTCAATGATTTGCCATCTGGATGGACTGGAGCATAACGGCTTGGAAGCCTCATTGCCCATTGAACCATAGACATTTTGGCCCATTCAAAAGATGAGCTTCTTTGGTGGTTGAAGATCCTCCTTCGGAGGCGACAGCGATCAGACCTTCCTTCTATCATCCTTCTGAGAGACATTGGAGAACCAGAGGGTGTTTCTGCATTCCGTGCAGTGTCCTTTGCTGAATCCTCAGCCTCTGTAGATGCTGTGGAAGAGGTCCGTTGAGAGGTATTCATGCCACCTGAGCCATCCCTCTTGTCAGATGATGTCTCCAAGTTCATTTGAATATCACTGGAGAAACTATTGCTACGCCTAACCACACCTTTTACACCGATGGAGCGCTTGGATCGCCCAGAGCTTCTACTTGAATCACCTTTCCTTGGCAGCATGCAGAACAGTTCACCATCACCTTCATGAGACAGATTGGCAGAGCTATCCTCCTTCTGGCTCAAAGTTGAAGGTCTAGAATTACTGCTACTCCTCCCAGAATGACTGTTTCTAGGGGGCAATAAGCAGTACAGCTCCCCAGCACCTTCAGCTGGCAGTTCAATTGAATCATTGTCTTGCCGACTTGACGTACTTGCAACTGAATGGCCATCCTTTGCTGGCAACACACAGTACAGCACACTGGCACCCCCACCTGGAAGCTCAGAAATCTCATCAATTTGGTCCGTTATTGACTCTTCACCCTTGTTAGAAGGATTTGAGTAACTCTGAACCTGATCATTCAACAACTCGGTGGGGCTCACACTCAAATGCTGATGTTCTTCGGAGATGATGTTCTCTGGCCGACTGCCAATATCATGCTGTTCCTGGTCACCCCCACCACCATCTTTGGGTTCACCTAAAGGTGGCTTGTCATCTTTAACCTGACGGGCTTGGAACGGCACTACGCAATACATCTCATCATCGCCACAACCAGGAAGCTCCGCTGATACCTTGCCTGAGTGGACATTTGATTCTCTCCGAAAGACAATCTTGCCATTGTTCACGGCAAGGACCGCGCACTTTGCCGGCAGCTTCTTTGCGCAGTATTTGGCTACGGACAGCGAAGACCTGAAGAATCCAAAGCAGTAGGCACGAGAATTGGTTGTTACGCATTGGATGAAAAAAGGCCTTGGTGGAAGATTTGATAGTGGAAAACACTGAGGATCCAATGCTGCTGTGGCACTTACGCAATTGCACGCTTCTTCTTGGTGATGCCGAGGACAACCTTGGAGGCCCCAGCCAAGGTGGCCTCACGAACAAGCGCCTTGCGAACCGATGAATCCTTGCAAATCTTCACCTTTAGATTGATCTGCCCAGCACACAGGCGGAAGTAAGCGGCAATAAATAGTGGGAAAATTTATCATCGTGTAAACACAGCAAAATGGGGGCAAAAGATTGCAACTTGCTACAGGAACAAGTCAGCACGTAGATTACAGGAGGAGGAAAAATGCTATAAATGAAGGTAAAAGATCGCATCAATGCAAGGTAAGAAGGGATTAACCCAGTAGTATTAACCGCGAAATGTGAAGAAAAATCATATCAAGCATGGTAGTCTGAACTCTTCAAGACATTATAAATGTTCAAAGATTAGTCCCCAAATCCAACTTGGCATATGCAAGCATGAAGAATCTATTGGTCAAGCCCAAAACTAACCGAAAGACTGCATTTTGGCACAACATCTGGAAGAATTGCATCAAACATATGTACTGCAAATCCAATATTCCCAATCAAGCAGAAAAGAAAAGGCTAAAAAAAATTAGGAAAGAAACAACCACCACAAATGCAAAAAAAGAAAAAAAGGAAAGGGGAAGGCGTCACATGGTTGCTAGCACTGGCGACCTACTTGCAACTAATAGCACAGCAACAGCGAAGCACGCGGGGAGAGAGAGAGAGAGGGAGGGAGAGAGCGGCTACCTGCTTGAGGTTGCAGAATCCCTCGTAGACGGCGAGCATGGCGTCGAAGTCCACCGCGGCGGCGGCCTCCGCCGCCGAGGCCAGGACGACGTGGACGGCCATGACGCGGTCCCCGGCGGCGGCGACATTGACGAGCGCCCACGTGAGCAGCGCCCGGCTCTCCGCGTCGTCCCGCACGCCCACCACCACCGTCCCGGCGACCCCCTCCTCTTCGTGGACCGCTCCGGCGGCGTCCATGCCCCCCTCTGCCCCTTGCTGCCTCTTCTTGAATACCTTCATCCTCTCGCCTCTCACGACTCACAAGGGCGCGGCCACGGCTGCGGCGTGCGCCACCATGGTCGCGTCCTTTTGTGCCTCGGGCGCCGCGGCTGTGCAGTTGGTCGGTTCTTCTCGGCAAGCGTCGCGTCCTGCCTGCCGCGGCCCTCCCCCTCGCCGCCCGTGCCTTCTTGTTCTCTTGCTCGCCGCGCGCGCTCTCTCTCTCTCTCTCTCCTCTCTCTGGCTTGCTTCTCTCTCTAGTCTCTCCCAACCATTTGGGCGTTAGATTGGTCCATTATAGGGTGCTGGCATTGGCAATCGCAACCGCTGTTGCACCGTTCCGTTGAGCATTTCGCCTGCCTCCGTTTTCCCCTCTTTTCTTTCTTACTCTACTTTGTACTAGTAGTGTACTACTTTTCTTTTCTTTACAGGTATTCGAATATTTTTTATCTTTTCTTTTTTTAGGCCACTTGTGTGGCTCGACGTGTCACTGACAGATGCACGTGGTGAAAAAGGTCCGTGGGATTATTAGCATAGGCTGGGCAAAGATTCCGGTTCCTGCTTTGGCTGCGCTTAATTTACTACTAGTAGTAATAATTTCGAGTAACTTTTGATTTACTCACCTTAATTACTGCATTTAGTACCATTTGGCTCTGATGCAGCCACTTCGTGCACTAAACTATGTGCATTTAGTGGAGTTGTTAGGGTTTAATTACTCCTTTCATTCTAAAAAGAGGCGATCAGAAACATTAAACTTCATATGCCTTGTGGATGAATTGTTAGCTCTTGCAAAACATCATCGTTGCATATGGTTTTTTGTTTGGTTAGTGAAGGACTATTTTGATGTGAATCAAGTTATCAATTAGCCATCATCAATAATATATAGTATGAGTTAGGACGAAGTACTACCAAACTTGTTGCCATTATTGAGGTCAATTTTGATGAGACATCTCCGTCTTGAGGCACATACTAATGGCGAGGAATGGTCAGAGCAGGTCTCTGCCGAGTCGTTTAGGTCGCTATTTTTAATGGTTGGTGTCTGCTGGGAAGTGAGCACGAAGGTCATTCCACGCCACAGCCTCATGGCAGCCTGAATGATCAGGATCTTGTCAGTATTTTTGGTTAGTTATGATACTATTTTTTCCAATCCTAATTACGTTTCCTGAGAAAGAATTTGGTGTTGAATTTATTTGGCGTGCTTGTTAGGTCACAGTTCACGGTTGGATTGATTAATTACCTTGTACACGATGAAATTCGGAAGAGGGAGAGGCAAGTAACCACCGCAAAAGAAAAAATCGATTACTTCTAGATGATCTATGTTTGCGTTCAAAGTTTCTTGTCACTGATAATAATTGCTGAGGTCCAGCCCCTTGAAACAAATCACACACATAGATAGATAAAACAATGAACAAGCCTTGTCTACCAAGTCATATATAGTTGGTGATCCAATGACCAGCCTTGCAAAAACCTAAACTAGTCAAAGTATTTTTGGGTACATGGTCCTATTGGGTCAACTATCTGTATGTTTGTTACACCCTTCTCTTTGATCACAATATATGTGGTTTTGGAAGTCAACATGTTCTCCAAAACACGACATTAACCAATAATTACTATTTTATTTTATATATAAAATCAACTGAATTATATGATATTATGATAGGACTTTTCAAAATGAATCCACACATATATATAATTTTTGTGTAATCAACCTATATATTTTAAAAAAGTTTATACATAAAGTTTTAAAACTTTAACTTACATGTATTTTAAACGACATAACCGAACACTACAGGAATCCGACATATTCACGTTTGCTAAATGTATTGACGTCAGCTTAAAAAATGCTGACGTACGTCAGCCACGTCAAACCAACGTAAATACAGATATTTACGTCGGCCTGGCCGACGTAAACAGAGACTCATCCCGCCCCTACAAATTTAAAATATGGTTGAACTATTTATGTTGGCCAGGCCGACGTAAATAACACGTGAGAAATAAGTGCCACGTAAATAGGTGCTATGTCAGCTCCCCACCACCGGTTAAGACCGACGATTCCTATTTACGTCAACCTATAAGCTAACGAAAATTGGCCGTATTTAATACGGCACCGACGTAAATACTTATTTATGTCGGCTTTTGCCTTATTTCTGTCGGTTTTTTGCTGCCAATATAAATAGGTCCGATTCCTATAGTGGAACTATTAACTTTGATTATAAATTAGACACTCCCAACCTTGCCTTACAGCGAAGGCAAAGAAAAAAAAAACAAGAAAAGAAAAGAATGACCTTGTAGAGACGGTGACCGGTAGCTCTCGGCCTGACGTTATAACTAGCTTTGGAATCAAACAGTACAGGGTAGAGTAGAGCATATATATATATACACACACGAGCAAAACGTCAGAGAGATGAGACAAGCTAAGCGGGGAGACTTACGGGACGGGTCCAAGTGTCTGGAACAACCGCTTGTACTGCTAAGTGACTCCTGTCGGTGTGTGGGCCTACGCTGCTAACCACAAAAGAGCACATATAAAATCCACATATGATATATATACATATAACGAATGATTTTTCGCTATCTACTATGTACTTAGTTTCGTACTAATATTCAGCGATCCCGTACTTCCATCCATGACCAGTTTAACAGGAGAGAACCACGTTACTCTAGCTAACTGACTGCACATCCAATAATGATTTGATAACCGGTGTTTCAATTTTACCGGATGGGGTCCATAAGCAAATTTAATCGGTGTTAATATGCCGATAGTTTGAACAAAATTTTCAATTTTAGAAAATTATCTAGATAATAAAAAACTATGAGTGTTACTATGGATCGGACGTCCCATACTTTACCAAAAACAGGAGCAGTGAATTGCTGTGAGAAGTCGGAACAAAGCTCAAGCGTCTTTTCAAACGGTAACACAAAATATTTCAATCATTATTTAAAGATGTTTCAAACCAAAAGAACAATGCTTCACATGAGAGAACAAGCAATGTTTGATAAGAGCAAACAAAACGTTTCATAAGAACAAATAAAATATTTCATAAAACCAAACAAAGTATTTTGGATATTTTTTACGAGTGTTTCACAAGAGGAAATAAAATGTTTTATAGGACAAACAAAAAATATTCCACAAGAGTAAACAAAATTATTGACGATTAGAAACAGATTCTTTGCTGAGCTTATTTCTTCAACGAGATATCAATCAAACCCCTTTTCGCTAAAGGGATTGCGTTGAAGACGTGTCAAGTCGCCGAAAAAGAACAAACAAAAACAAGAAGTTATCCTGATTCGGGCCTCTCGAAAAGAGATAATAACCCTACTCCAGTCGCATGGATGTATTTGTGTTATTAGTCGCATGGGTGTATTTGTGTTATTGCGGCGAGATTGGATCGAGATGCCTGTCGATGTCAATGCTCTCACCCTCTCATGAGGGGAGGTATTTATAGTATAAGGTATACGTAGTTGGATAATCTAGAATCTTATCAGAATTACAGATATATTCTATAAACATGCTAACTTGCGCTCCAAAAAATCCCGTAGATAGAAAGTTTTGGACTGCAAATGTAAGCTCGAGGCAGTTTAGGATTTGAACTCGAGCCAATTATCTAGTTGTATCCACTTAGAATTCATGAGCGTCTCACATATTGGCCCCACAAGCAAGAATGCCCGGTCCTAAGCATGTGGAATTAAAACCCGAGTATGCACTACACCATGACCTATTTGCTAGGACAATGCAACTGCCCTAGAAAAGTGCTTTACAAGGCAATCTATCTGTCAGGAATAAGTTTTACCGACACTTGCTAACTGCCCGGTAAAGTGCTGACGGGAATGCCTTTCCCCGGCAGATATTCATATCACTGGCAGTTATCTGCCCTGGATTCTTTATTGCTTCCCTGGCAGTTAACTGCCCTAAATACTCGAGTCTTTTGCCGGCAAACATATGTATTCCCGGCAGTTAAACTACCTTAGATTCGCCTTTTTTGCATAAAAAAAATATAATATCCATCTTCGTATCCAGCACAATACATTCAATAGTACATACATTGAAACCATCAGGAGAAGTTTATTACAGGCTTACAGCTAAGCAAAAACTCTGCAAGTTCATGTTTAACATTCTACTTCAATATTAGTTTACCCTAGACATAAACAAAACATCTCCACAAAGGAGGTTGACAACGCACACGACAATATTACAAAATCACTTTCGCTACTTCTATCTCTAGAACAAGGATGGGCAACCCAGCAAAAGCCTTCTTACAAAATCACTTGCTACTTTTGTTTCCAGAGCAAGGATGAGCAATGTAGCAAAAAACATCTATAGTGGATCTTGTGTTGCAGCCCTTGAAAGATATATCAAAAGTCAATAAAGCACATACATTAATATATATATATATATATATATATATATATATATATATATATAATTTTGATGTAATGAAACAAAGATTGCATAGAAATTTATATAGTTCAAGTCCACAACCATGAATGGTACCACCAAGGCCCAAAAAATGTTCTTTGACTTGAGAATAAACTAGCCATGAATATCTAGTACATTTATTAAAGGCACACTGTGGTGAGTAGGTAAAGTAATATAAAAAATCCATGATAAAAGTATATTACTTGGCCTAGTAACAATAAAAGATTCTCAAAAGTAGCACCATTTTATCCTGTATCGAACTACATTCATCCATGAGCGCAGCCTATATGCTGGTGAAATTAATCCATAGCGACATAGGTGAAATGCCAACAGTCATATAACAAAGCAATTTCTAGCTTACACAAGCTATAAAGATCGAAATCACATATGGCACTTGTAACACCCCGGCATAACCTAGGCCCAAGATGCTACTAACTCCCTAATTTCTTAAAAATTTCGACAGCATCTTCCCTAAAACTTGGACATCCACTCAGCAGTCAAAAGAGGCAATCACATAATAGCATAATAATACAGTTCATACACACTAATCCACCATGACGTCATACTCAAACCACAAACCATGATAGGCACAACCTTACCACCAAGTGAAGCCACAACCGAACCATCTTACCTAAGCCACTAGGGCTCACATAGGGGACAACCGTAGAGAAGGATAACTGGGCTACATTTTGCTAAAGTCATATTTGCAACTGTTTAGCATTTATTTCCATAGTAGCTTACTTCCTCTATTGTTTATGGCGTTGATTAGTTGTTAAGAGGTGTGGTGCGATTGTGAAGCTACTCCCTGTGTGCCCATGCATGTCGGATACCCCACTCACCTAAAAGAAACATAAGAAAACAAGAGTGAGTTCAACAACTCAGCAAGTACATAATGAAATGATAAACACGATATACCACATCTTTGTTGTTAATCATATCAACCCATCCAGCTGTTCCTTTAATCGTTTATGCCTCTTTGGTGGTTAAAACTGATATTTTACTAGATAATATCATCACCATCCCCTATTTACTTGCTCAGGTAAACCTCTTACCCATACTAGCATTATATGCATTCTATTCGTCTCTAAATTAGAATCACTAGTAATGGTGTGCTTAAACAACAGAGTTCATGAATTTCTCCTAATCTAATCCTTTATCACTTTATCAAACCATACCGTTTTCAGAATCTATAAGAAATTAGTTAGCTTTATTTAGTTGTAAGAATAATTCAACTCCACCATCCTCTAGGTCTAAATATCATAACAAGACAATTAGGACGAGCTGCAATGAACTATAGAGTAGTCTACTTCCAGAGACCATAACTTTTAAACTGCTCATCCGATCTTCAGAATCTAGGACTATGAAAAGCTTAGAACATAATCCATAATTGTCACAACTCACAACAGAACCCACCTTTGAATCTCAACCTAAACAGCGCGATTTAGCCTTCAAATCTGCTGCACAAACACTGCAATCTACTAATCAAAGATTAATTACCCCAAGTTGCATCCTAAGCTCCACATAGATGGGTAAATCATAGAAGGATTACCTCAATTTCAATCCAATCCAAACCTAGGGCAGAACCCTAGCTTTCTTCCCTTTCTCTCCTTCTCTTCCTCCTTCTAACCTGGCGGCTCTCCCTTTCTTCTTCTCCTTTTTTAGGCACCGGCCTCCTTCTTCCTTTCCTTCTTCCCTTCTTCACCCCGGCTGACCCCCTCCTTCTTCACCCTAGCTGACCCCCTCCTTGCCTTGGATTAAGCCGGCGTGGCAACAACCCAGGGCAGCGCTGAGCTCGGCCAATCAAGAGGCGGCGTTGGGCGAGGAACGGAGCGGTGGAGCCGGCCGAAGGAAGTGGCGGCGGCGATCTGGCGATGGAGGCAGCGGCGGCGGCGGTGCTAGGCGAGGGATGCAGCGGCGTCGGGCGAGGGAGCGGGCAGTGGCGCTGAGCGAAGGAGGAGGCAGCGATGTCGGCGCCAGACGAGGGAGGAGGAGGCCACGGCGGTGGTGGGCAAGGAAGGCGGCGACGGCGGGCAAGGGGGCAGCTATCCGGTGAAGAGAGGAGAGAACAGAGAAGGGAGGAGTGTATTGAGTGAAAAGGCTAGGGACCTAGGGTTCGGTGCAGTCTTGTTTCCACGCGGCCCGCAAAAAAAATTTTTGTTGGGCGCTATGGCCTGAATTTGGCTTCCCGCTCAACCATATCCCCGACAGATGATGTGTCCTTGAAAACCTTTTACGGCAGATGAATTGACCTTTTATATAGTTTTATTGCCGGCAGTTACTTTGCCCTAATATTTATTAATCCCTAGCAGATACTATGACGCCTACCGTGATTTCCAGCACATATTATATTCCCGGCAGATAATTCATCCCTAATAAAATTTTATTCCCAGCAGTTAATTGCCCTTAATACTATGTCATGGTGTAGTGATGGTCTCATTAAGCCCGAGCTTCTATCTCTTCCTCATACTCCTTGGGCACACATTATTTGTTTCGAGTTTAACTATTAGGGTATTTTATCTAATCCCTGATAGCTAGTCCCTAAGGCTCAAGTGGAAAACTGGTTAGCCAGACCTTCTCCTTAAGTCTGAAAACTCAATGAAGGGATTGGTGGTCAACAACAAAAAAAAATATTGTTGGTTCCGAGCATGCCATGCTCGGGAATGAGCTACATCTACGAGGGACGAGCTATGTTCATTCCATGAGGTGTGTTAAAAAATTTTGGTTCCACATAGAATCTCGAGTTAATGGAGATTTTTTGTCAACTCGTGGAGAAGCAAAAGCACGAAGCATTGGAGACAGAGAACACATGGTTGCGTGCTTTGCTTCCTTTTATGTCCTACAGAAAGAGCAAATGAGCAAAAACGAGAACCAAAGTACACATATAGAAACGAGTTTTTGGAAAAACACGGTAGTATGCTCCTACTCTCAGCCCCCATTGTAACAAAGACTCGTGCACCTAGGTTGCGAGCAAGAGCTTGGTCATAGAAGATTGGATATGATCATATTCTGTTAGTGCCCGAGCAACACACACTAAATTGCGAGCATGAGAGCATGAACTTGGTGAAAGGAGGGACGATGCATGACTATGTGACACTGGGATTATGGGATATTTACACGCTAGCTAGGCTGGGTTCTTGAACCAACCAAAGGGGGATCTGTGTGCGCTAAATATCGGCTTATTTAGGCGAAGTCTTTTGGAGATGAACGTAGGGTTGAAGTGTGCGTCATATCCATAATTAACATGTCATATTGTCACACGCTGGCTAAGACTACAAAAAGGTTGAAGCGTTCACTTCGACTTCTCAAAACTTCATAGGTCATCATGGTGCGTGAGACCGGGATGTCTCTGTGCAAGGCTTGCTCGGCTAACGAGGGAAAAAACCCTAGAGGACTCACGACACCTTGGCAAGGACGAAAGTTGTAAGAGCTCAAAGAGCGATTTTTAATAAAAAAAAATGACCGCACCAGAAAAGATTACGCAAGAGAGATTACACATGAAACTTACGGAGTTGGTTGATCTTCCACATGCTGGGAGCTCTCAACATTCTTTCATTGCTAGGCGCACAACCCCCGGACATGTTGCCAAAACAACCATGTAAGGACCTAGAGCTTGTTGGCATGCGATAGGTCCAAGATTCTGCATAGGACGAGATCACTAATTTGCAAGTTCTTTGATGGTACCGACTTTGCCACATGTTTGCAAAGAGCTTGTAAGTAAGAGGCGAAGTGCAACAACCATAGGACAGAAGGAGGCTCGTTCACTCATGCTCGTCCGTGACGGTTGAGATGCTCGAAAGCCTATGTGGTACGTGCCCTATGTGGTCTGGAATATCTAGTCCACTGTAGGGCTCGCCATTATCCCCATTAGGCGTGAGGGAATTTGTCTTGGAAAGTCTCAAAACTTGAACTGGCTCGGGAACGTACTCCGAGCATGCTCCCCCATGATCGTTGTAGTACCAATCATTAGGAACGCAATGGTTAGGTGAATCTTAGAGACTCCACATCTTGAACTCATAGAGCCCGTCATCATCCTCATCTGATATGAGAGAAACACGTTCTGGTAGATCTCGAAACTAGACCGGCTCGGGAACATACTCCGAGCTTGCCCAATGTGATCAGTGTGGTACTGTTCATCGGGAGCGTACTAATCCGATGAACAGTGGAAACTTGTCATCTTTGGGATTCCTTCAGCAAAGGATCTATCAGCCCTACAGACGGAACCAGCTGTCGATGATTAGGAAACAGATTTCCTATTGAGCTTATTTCTGGAATGAGAGATCAATCAGGCCCCTTTTCACTAAATGGACTATGTCAAAGACGTGTCAAGTCACCGAAAAGGAAAGAAATAGAAACAAGGATTTATTTTGGTTCCGGTCTCTCGGAAAGAGATGATAGCCCTACTTTAGTCACATGGGTGCGTTTGTGTTATTGCTGTGAGATTGGATCTTGATGCCTGTTGATATCAATACCCTCCTCCTCCCATGGGGGAGGCATTTATAGTATAAGGTATACGCAGTTCAGGTTCTACATGATCTAGAAAGCCTATCCGGATAATCTAGAAGCCTATCGAATATACTGATATATTTTATAAACATGCTAACTTGCGCTCCAGGAAATCCAGTAGATAGAAAGTCTTGGACTGCAAATATGGAAAGAATTCAAGGTGGTTTAGGACTTGGGCTTAGGCCGATCTGTAAGTTCAAGGTAGGCTTTATGTGTTTTGGTGATTAATAACAAACATAGTTAATGATAAACATAATTAATAACAACACATGATTGATGTGAATGCTTGATTTAGTTAGTGCTTAATGACAAATATCTAATATGCTTATTGTTATGAGACTAATGTTTTTATTGATAAGATGTTTCTAGTCTCATCACTTTTAGAGGGAATCGTGTGAATAAGCTATTCATCTATTGGAAGGTATGTATCTTGTGAATTCGGTAAATCTTGTGAGACTAACAATTATGGTTGATTTATCGTCTTAGTCTCACACTTGATCTATGTGTTTGGTTTCCACTCATGATATAGTTGGATTGTATTTATGCTCATTGCTTCATATCATGTATATTTGAGTATACTTATATTTGGCATATGCCATGGATATGATGATTGCTTGTTCTAGGGATCTTTGCCTTTAACTATGCCATGTATTAGTGATCCTCTAGGTGACTCACTAGATAGACTTCACCATGCTTGATTGGCTATGTGAATATTTGCTATCCATGTTTATTTTCATATGCACATCCTTTGCGGAGTCATAGTTTGTATATGGCATTGTTTAATTGTCATGAGCCTTAGATTTAATTGTCTATATATCATTGGGTATTGTTCTCTCATGTGCATATACATTCGTTGTCCTGTTTTAAATGAACATGTGAGATTGATCATATGACAAGTGTTCCTATGACAATTGTCATTTATCTATGGAAAACTTGTAGTGCTTAAATGTTCTTGGTTATATCAACTCCTTCATATAAATAGAGCTTTTGGGACTAATGTTTTCATTAAGTGTTATGAAGAGGATTAGGTCCTATGAAGGTGAATGACGACAAAGAAGTGAGATGAGATGATGGCCAAGTTGAGATCAACAAGACAAAAGAATCACCAATAGTTGATGACAAGGTTGAGATCAATAAGACGGGATGGTCATCGGGGAGAATGATCGAGTTGAGGTCAACAGGACCGCGAAGTCATTAAGTTTTGGGATTGAGTCAAGATTGATGAAACGAAGGCATCATCACAATTTGAAAAATATCGTCAAGTGAAGAAGAGGAATCCATATGATGATGGTTAAGTTGAGGTCAACTAGATAAAGGTTCACCAAGAGTTGAGGACAGAGTCAAGATCGATTTGATAGAGGATCGTCGAGAGGATGATCGAGTCAAAGTCGATAGGACGGGAGAGCCTCATGAGATGATCATGTCGAGGTTGATGAGACGAAGGCGTCATCATGAATCAAAGGTATGGTTAGTGTAGGCTAAGGATTTTTCCTAATCTTTTGCCGGTCTTGGCGTTGGTTGGGAGACCGGATTAATAGGATAGATCACCGTACTATTAAGAGAGGATCGAGATATTTGGATTATCTCGGGTGGCCTACACCATGTTGCACACTCTCTAGGTGTTCCTTGTCAGGTTCGTGTAAAAGTGGTGAGGGGTCTAGATGTTGGTAGCATGCAGCGAGAAAGAGATGTCAGCGGCGTCGGATAGTGTAAGAAACGGGTCTCCTTTGGATTCCTTACTTTTACTGCACATATCCTTTGGGCTTGAGGTGGTGAGACCTTGTGGGTTGGATAGCTCTCATTCTTAGCTTTTCGAAAAGCCCAAGATCACTGAAATCGGAGTTCGGAGCTAGAAGTTACGGGCATTTTAGCAGAAGGTTGTCGGGCTGTCAGGGGGAGGCCGGATGGTTCGGGTTTGGGTCCGGACAGTCCGGACTCCATTGGTTCTGCTCTGTCCAAAATTAATTTTTTTGGGCGAATTGTGGCTGTGTAGGCCGGACCGTCTAGGCTGGTGGCCGGACGGTCCGAGCTTTGAGTGCTCAGGGTGGATCTAGATCTAGATTAGGGCCAGACCTTCCGGACTGAGGTCCGGACCATCCGGACTTTGTGGCAGCATGTCCCCCGCAGTGGATTTTACATCGTCCGGACTGATTTCGAGATGGGTGTGATTTAGTGTAAATTGGTCCAGCGTCTAGTTTTCTTTCTAAGGAGCTCGTATATAGCTAGCCATCGGCGTCTCTGTGGAGCTCGGTCTCGCAGGCGGTGGCGACCTTCTCACCACCACCATGGAGCACCTCGGGTCGGGCTAAGGTGGCATGGAGCTCAAAGTTGACAAGGCCAAGCCCCATCATGGTCGTGCTTGGCGTCGTTGAGGAAGAGCCATTGCGTTGCTCCACAAGCTCTCCACGTTGGTCGCCGTCTTGCCCATTGGTCTCCCCTGTCCTAGGTCGTTGGATTGTCTCCTCAAGCTCGCTGTGAGCAGATGTGCGGAGGCAGAGTAACCGAGCAAGGTTGCAGGAGAGAGAGAGGGGATAAGAGCAAAGGAGAGAGATGGGAAGGATGAGTGGACAGGGAATAGATAAGACCACCTCTAACTATTTTTTCTTCATTTTGTTCCCTTTCTTATTTCCTTTCCCATATTCGTTTTCTTTATTTTGCACCATCTTTAATGGTATTTCTTCGAAGAAAATGATATAGAGAAAAGAGATAGAATCCCTTCCTAAAGGAATGAAAAAGAAAATCTCTTCTAAAAGAAAATAGTGAAAGAAATCTATTAAAGCGTTAAAGGGAACAAGATTCCCTTGTGACGGGAACGGGACAAGAGGGAGACTCTTGAAGATGGTCTAAAGCGGATGAAAATCCAAGCGAAGCGAGCAATACAGGAAATGCATAGCATGGTGCCAGATGCGACCGTCCGGCGCGCGCGAGTCTTTACAAAAAAAATGGATTTTATCGGTCCTTCTTTAGCCAAAATTTGGTTGAAATTTCTTTGAATTAGGAACTTGGATTTTTCTTCAGGTGTAAACATGTGTGAAAAGAATTGACTCCGGGGTAGAAGAGGAAAAAGCAGTGAGAAGGCAATCTCATTCTCATGGAGAGGAATGGAATTATTGGATGAGAGTAAGACGGCCACTGGACGGTCAGTGCGAGCCAGACACGGCCGGTGTCATGCCTCACGCGTCCACCCGGCCCGTCGCGTGTACACAAGCCAAGCAATATGTACGTACTATACTACCCCTTGTTTAATTAGCTAGTTACCCCTACTAATTTTGTGTGTTAGTTAACTGAGTGCTAGAATCAATTCACTAATTAATTTGTTCTGCTTGTTAATCTGAGTTCGTGTTTGAAAAGGAGAGGAAACAAAAGGAATTAACGTGCGTGTGATGCAAGGGTTGGAGGGTTCAGTCAGGTTAATCAATCGATCACAAGCTTGGCAAGAAGGGTTGTTTAATTATTGCGTACAAGCTTAGCTCTAATTGCCCACACGCACATGCATGCATCCTCCAACAATCATACTCCATATACAGGAGTAGTTACTAATATTGGGAAATACTTAATATGCTATCTAGCACGTATGTACTTGTCTGATACACCCCACATATATATAGAGAAGAGAGATTGAGTTGAGCTATAGAGCTTTGCGAAACATGAATCTCTCCGTGTTTCGTATAGTGTTTGAAAAATCTGAGACCAAAATTGTCGATCCAAACCAGCCATCTTTTTCACCTTATTAAAATCTCACTACTCACAAAATTTAACATTTTTTATTTTTACTATTTGTTTCATATTTTTCAAAATCAATTTTATTGGATGCTCCACAACTTATTAGATCATAGATTTTCATAAAATCTAAAAAATAAATTTCTAAAAAATATAAAATTTTATGGGTAGGAGATTTTAACGAGACGAAGAGATGAACAAGATGATCTATTCGGATCGACGATTATAGTGTTAAGTTTTTCAAACACGATGCGATGTATGAAGAGATTTGTGCTTCGTGAAGCATCATAGCCCAACTCTCACTCTCTACATAGATATATATATATATACCTGGACTAGTGCTAAGTAATACTTCTACTAGCTACTTGACACATAAATTCCCAAATTGTTCGATTAATTAATAGCTAGGCACCAAATGCACGCTTGAACCGATCGAGCTCGATAAATTCTTGGGCCAAGCACAAGTTCAAAACAGAGACAAATGGCACAGTAATTAAATTAGTCATAACAATTAATCTTGATCAAGTTTCAGCAAGAGCACCTGTGTCATTAAATTAGACCGGTGTAATCTATAATTAAGGTGGATGATACTGTTTCTTAGTGTAATGAATAGGCGTACCAGATAGGCAGTGCAGATTAGCTAGGCTGCCAGTGAGTACCTTTTTCCATGCCAACTTTAGTGAAGGGTACGTGATTAATCCCATCTGAAATCTTCATCCGTCGGTGTGCGTAATTAATTAAACTTGTTGGTTTAACTAACTGGTTTGAGTGAAAGCTACATTCCCCGCAGGCATGAGCTAGTTGAAACTTGAAATTAAGCAGCTGGTGAATTGAGCAGACCATGCAGTGCTGGAAATTTGTAGCTCCTTAATAAGCACATCCGATGAATCAAAAAATTATAGAAAAAATGGTTTTGAGAGCTTTGAGAAGAAATAGTAAGGTATACAAAAATTGGCTACCAAACGTCAAAGCGTTTGACTTGTACAAAAATAACAAATTTTCAGCTTATAAACAAACGCAAACGCTCAAAGAAACACTACCTAGGTAACAGCTTAGACTTTCTTCGAGGGCTTTCTCTTCTTTCTCTCTGTGGTTACAACAGATTTTCTTCACCATTTTTTTTAGAAGGGATTCTTTTTTCTATTCTTTTTAGGAAGTGATTCTCTCTTTTCAGTATATCATCTCTTTTGAAAAGATGCTGTTGGAGATGTTGAAAAATGAAGGGAACAAATATGAGAAAGGGAATGGAGGAAGAGAACAAATTAAAGAAAAAATAATTGGAGATGGTATTACGCGAGTGCATAATTAATTGCAGAATCTGCATACATGAATGTATGTAGAAATGTATGTACATTCTTCAGCGTTCGCTTGCTAGGTGGTATCGATCTGGGAGTCTGGGACTGGGGGTGCTGGTTAGGGGTGGACACGAGCCGAGCCTGAGCGAGCTCGGCCTGGCTCGTTCGGGCTCGGTACGGGCACCGAGCCAGGGGAGTAGCTCAGCTCGGGCTCGTACCGAGCTCGGTCCGGCTCGCGAGCGCTTGCGAGCTCGCCATGGATGCTTGCGCTGCTGCCGTCGCCGCCCCTTCCAGATCCACACGTCGCCGTCGCCGCGGGGCCTTCGCCATGGGGTCACGGACGTCGCCGGAGGAGGAGGCCGCGGGGCCGCGGACGTCGCCGCGCCTTCCAGATCTAGACGTCGCCTTCGCCATGAGGCCCCGGGGCCGCGGACATCACCGCCCCTTCCAGATCTCGACATCGCCTTCGCCGTGGGGCCGTGGACGTCGCCGGAGGAGGAGGCGCCGGCCGATGCCGTGGATGTCGCCGCGCCGCCCCTTCCAGATCTAGCGTCGCCTTCGCCGTGGGGCCGCGGACGTCGCCGGAGAGAGGCCGCCGGCCGATGCCGTGGATGTCGCCGCCGCCCCTACCAGATCTAGCGTCGCCGCCGCCGTGGGGCGCGGACGTCGCCGGAGGAGGAGGCCGGGCCGGGATGATGCCGTGGATGTCGCCGCGCCGCCGTCGAAGTCGTCGCGCCGCCTTCGAAGTCGCCGCGAGGAGGCGGAGCGCCGCGGTTCGTGGAGGAGGCTGAGGTGGATTGGAGGAGGCGGAGCGCCATGGACCCGTGGTCCGAGGAGGAGGAGGCCGCGGCCCGCGGGGGCTCGTCACCTCGTCGGACTCGGAGGAGGAGGCTGCGGGATAGAGGAGGAGAGAAGAGGCGTGACCGCGTGAGGAAGGAAAGGAGATGGAAACGAGGGAAGAGAGCCGAGAGGATGAAGTGTCGGTGGCCTTTGTGGGTTGCGGCTGTGCGAGAACGCGTGTTACGCGTCCAGGCTGTCGCGGGCTCGCCGCACGGCGCTGAGCTTGGGCTGGACGAGCTACGAACGAGCTCCAAGCGAGCTCGTCTCAGCTTGGCTCGTGCTCGGTTTGGGTACTGAGCTGAGACGGAGGCTCGGCTCGGGCTCGTTTACGGCTCGAGCCCGAGCTAGCTCGCGAGCCCGAGCCAAAGTTCCACCGCTAGTGCTGGTCAACGCTCAGCCTTTTCTTCTAGATGTGGCGACGACGGCCCCCATTGCACCCATCACCATGTCGTCAGCAACGAAAAGAAAAGATGGATCGATGCATCTTTCCTCTGTTTTTTTTTCTTGGTTTGTGTTTTTTTTTTGCCTAATCTCATCTCACCTAATCTCATGTAGTCTCGACCTTTAATTTGTGATGGTGATCAATTCAAGTGGGGCCAGGCCATGCCATGGATTCGCATCGCCGCGTGCCCAGCAACATGCGGGGTGCAGTGCAGCCCCTGATCTTCCTTTTTTGGATATCTTGTTTGGGCTTTTGCGGTTGCTAAAGGCACAGGCACATCCTCTGCTCTGCTCTCTGGATGATTCGCGTGCAGCTTCCTCACACCGGGTTTCCTTCTGGCGTCCACGCACGATGCATCTCTGTCAGTGCGCCCTCTTCTCTCTTTCATCCGACCAAAGATTCGGTGAAACAATATACGCGCGCGCGGGCGCTCCAAGTCGATCTGTGAAGAATGCGATCTCGCACCTTAATTTTCTTGTACAAATCAAACCCAGACTCTCTCAAAAAAAAAAAAAAAATCAAACCCAGACCTCAAAACCATCGACCTGGAGGCTCCAGTTGGAAACTTATTAATCAAGTAAAAAGTCTGCTTTATCTCTTAACTATTGAGCTTTGTCTGCTTTACTTCCTGACATAAAAACAGGTATTCCATCCCTTCGAGAATTGAAATCGGCGCAAAAAAAATCCCTAAAATGGTTTCGCCACCATGACTGCAACATGATATCGACCCCGTATACGCGTCTCCCCCTCTTGTTGCTCTCCCTAGTTAAACCTGCACTCCTATCTGGTACGCCTATTCATTACACCTAAGAAACAGTATCACCCATCCTAATTATAGATTACACTAGTCTAATTTAATCACACAGGTGCTCTTGCTGAAACTTGATCAAGATTAATTGTTATGACTAATTTAATTAGTGCGCCATTTGTCTCTGTTTCGAACTTGTGCTAGTACCCCACTAGCATATATGGGAGAGAGAGAGAGATAAGAATATGCGCTCACTAGCCTCAGCTTGTCTCAAGCTGTGACGAGAACGGGCTCACGACACCGAGAGTGGTTTAAGAAGTATTGCATGTGGAAATAGATAAATGAAACTTATTTAGGATTCGAAATGGGCACAATTGCCTAAAAGTCGTACAGACAAAGAGCTATTTGATTTTCACAAGCACTTTCTTTTGAATCCAATTTCAAGTTAGATTAGAAGGATAGAAAGGCCGACGGGAAAAGAAAAATCAAATCTTTTAAATTAGTTCTCTCTTTTTTTGTAATTTTATTTTTATCTATTTCGGTCCAGTTTCTTGCGCAGATGCGACCTCCTTTTGCAGTTTTATTTTTTTTGGCCTCCTTTTGCAGGTTTATTTTTTTCTCTTCGAAAAATTCAGAATCGGTTACAAGATATGGAGATTGTGCGAGTCCGATGGTGGCATGTCCCATGACATGTTCGACCGCTTGATCTACCCTATATAAACCGTATGACCGCCGCTCGAGAGCGATATAGAACAAAATGCTAGGGTTTTGTCTCTGACCGCCACCCAAGAGCGATATAGAATAAAACGCTAGGGTTTTGTCTCTCTAATCTGCTCTGTCGCTGTACATAGCCTACTCCGTCTTGCTGGGCTAGCGTGCACTCGTCATCGGGAGAGCAGGTCTTCGAAACCCGCGGTCCTTATGATCTTGCATCGGGAAAGGGCGAATTAGGTTTTCTGGAAGCGCTTGGCGTGACTGCTCGTGTTTGCTTCGTTGTCACTACGATCTGCTTCCTCTACTTCGACTACTTCATCATCACGATAGGGTCGTCTTCGTCTCTTTCCAAATTCGGTTCTTCCGAGGAAGATAGGTACGTACTACTCTCTGTCCCGGTGGTCCTCTATTGCCACTGTTTATGAGTATATCAGAGGGACATATGATACATTTGTTACATCTACGTCTACAATATATTTGTACTGCATGATGTTGATAGTTAATCTGCTAGTGCTCATGAATTATCTTTTGATTAAATTAAACCTGAAAGTGTTGATTTTTTTAACAATCCAAAAACCTTATATCAGACACTTTGGTTTAATGATCACTGGCTTTGCTGATGCACTGAGGCCGAACAATTTACTGGAGTTCACTTTAAGAGATGGCATGTCAAAATCACTTTGTGGCTAACAGCTATGAATGTCTACTAGGTTGCTGCTAGTAAACCTGAAGGAACCCTTACTTCTAAACGTGAGAAAGCGTTCGAGGATGCCACCACATTCTCTGTAGAAGCCATTCTTTGTGTTCTTGCAAACCGTGTTTGTGATGAGTACATGCACATATAATATGTAAAGGCGCTATTTGAAGCACTAAATACCAAATTCAGCGCTTCAGATGTAGGCAGTGAACTGTATGCCATGGAGTAGTATCATGACTAAAAGATGGTTGATAACCATTCTATAGTCAAGCAGGCTCATGAAATACAGTACATTGTTAAGGAACTCGAATTCCTTAAGTGCGTCCTACCTGAAAAGTTTGTGGGTGGGGACATCATTGCCAAATTACCTCCTTCGTGGAGGAATTTTGCCACTGCTCTAAAACATAAGAGACAAGAAATCTCTGTTGAGAGTCTGATCGTGTCTCTTGATGTTGAAGAGAAAGCTCAGGCTTAGGATGCACCCGTGAAAGGAGCCGAGGGACAGTCTAGCGCTAATGTGGTGCAACAATATCATGGCAAGAACAAAGGAAAAAATAAAGCCAAACCGATCACAAATTTCAAGAAGAAGATGAACAAGGATGACATGCCTTGCTACGTGTGTAGTGAGATTGGACATTGTGCTAAGAAGTGTCCAAGCCGCAACGGTAGAAAAGAGTGATCAAGGACAGAGCTCAAAGTCTGTCAACATGATCATTGGCAACACCGGAGATGGAACCTCTAGTACGGCAATCTACCTACTATTCTTTCAGTGAGTCAATCCACCAATTGGTGGATTGACACTAGGGCTAATGAACATGTGTGTGCTGATATTTCATTGTTCTCTTCTTACTAGGTCACCCGGGATTCTTTTGTCCTAATAGGGAATGGGTCACTTGTTTCTATTCATGGTGTTGGCACAGTGGATCAAGAATGATCTTGTAGCTAAAGAACATGCAATATGTCCCTTCAATAAATAAGAACTTGGTCAACTGTTCCCTTCTGTGTAGAGGGGTTCAAAGTGATGTTTGAGTCTAACAAAGTAGTTGTGTCGAAACATGGACTTTTTATTGGTAATGGCTATGAGTGCGAAGGCTTGTTTCGCTTTTCCCTTTTTGATTTCTGCAATAAAGTTGTGAATCATATTTGTGATAATTTCTATGGAGGTAAGGCCAATGGTTGACACTCACGGTTATATCATATAAATTTTGGTTGTATGTCTCGGCTTGTCAGCATGAATTTAATCCGACATATTTTTACTGTCAAAAGTTCTAAATACCAAATTTGTGTGCAATCAAAGCAACTTCGTAAGCCTCACAAGAAATAACCGCACTCTAACTGATTTGGTTAATGCTATGTTAAGCACTGCGGGATTATCTAAGGCATGGTGGGGGAGGCCTTGTTGACCGTGTGTGATGTCTTGAATAAAGTTTCTTCAAAAAATAAGGGGTTTTCCCCATTTAAGGGATGGAAAACAAGAAAACCATCACTTTCTTACTTGCGCACTTTAGGGTGCTTGGTGAAAGTCAACATGCCAATAATTAAAAGGTGCAAGCTTAACCCTAAGATGATGGATTGTATTTTTCTAGGATATGCTGATCACAGCATTGCCTATAGGTTATTGATGGTCTAGTCTGAGGTTCATGACGTGTTGGTCAGTACAATCATGGAGTCTCGAGATACAACCTTCTTTGAGAACATCTTTCCCATGAAGGAGTTACATAGCTCATCTGGTCAAATCCCAAAGATAATTTTTGAACCAATCACTCAAATTGAATATCCTGAACGAACACATGATCATCAAAATCTTGAGGAGGATGACGGTGAGGCTTCAAGGAGGAGTAAAAGAAAAATGACAACTAAATCCTTTGGTGGTGACTGCACTGTGTACCTTGTGTATGAGGAAATTTACATGGAACAACCTCACGGATTTATAGTAAAAGGTCAAGAAGGCAAGATATGTAAGCTGCTGAAATCTTTGTGAGATCTTAAACAACCACCTAAGTAATGGCATAAGAAGTTCAACAAAACTTTAACTTTTGTGGCCTTTACCGTAAATGAGGCTGATTAATGTGTATATTATCGCTATGGTAGGGGCAAGAGAGTTATTTTGTGTCTTTATGTTGATGTCATATTATTTTTGGGACAAGTCTTGATATGATTAACGATGTCAAGTCTTTCTTGTCTCAAAACTTCGATATGAAAGATCTAGGTGAGGGTGATGTAATCTTGAATATGAAATTAATCAAAGATGAGGGTGAGATTATACTTTCGCAATCTCATTATATGAAAAAGGTCTTGAGATGTTTTGGCTACTTGAATAGCAAGTCCTCTTTAACACTTTATGATCCTAGCGTGATTTTTCGAAAGAAGAAAAGAATAATTAGAGATCAATTGAGATATTCTCAGATTATTGGATCTCTCATATACTTTGCAAGCGCTTCAAAGCCAAACATCTCATTTGTTGTAAGCAAATTGAGTTGATTTACTTTTAACCCGGGTGATGATCATTGGAATGCACTCCAGCGAGTCATGCACTATTTGCTTCATACAATGAATTTTGGACTGCATTATACCGAGTACCTACCAGTACTAGATGGTTATAGTGATTCAAATTAAATATTCGATACTGGTGAGATTAAGGCCACAAGTGGATATGCATTCACTTTTGGTGAAGGCACTATTTCATAGAGGTCTTACAAATAGACCATTTTGACGAGGTCAATCATGGAAACAGAAGTCACTGCATTAAATATAGCCACTATTGAGAGAGAATGGTTGCATGGGCTCTTCATGGATCTACTAGTGGTTGAAAAGCTGATTCCGGCTATCCTTATGAACTTTGATAATCAAACAGTCTTTGCCAAAGTAAATAGTTCTATGGACAACATGAAGTCTTCAAAACATGTTAAGAGATAGTAAAAATCTATCAGAAATTGAGAAACTCCAGAGTAATAGCTTTTGATTATATCTAAACAGCTAAAATCTGGTAGAAACATTTACAAAGGGATTATCATAAAATGTGATAGATCTCTACTATTAAAAAGAGGCTTGTGGAGGTGGTGGTGGTGGTGGTTTCACCAACTTGCGATCTCAGCCGTCCATCTCGCACTCCTGATATCCATCGTCCAATCGGCTCGACCAACGGACCAATCGCGCGCCCTGGCTCCCGAAACCCTACTCCTCCCACGGGCCGCGGCCCTGCCCTCCTTCCCCATCCCTCCCCTCCCCACCGTGCCTCTGTCACCAACTCACCATCCCATCTCTTCTCCCACAATCCTCCCGATTCGGCTTCCCCGCCGCCTCTCCTCTGGCTCCGGCCCCTCACCTCCCCCACTGGCTCCGCCTGCCCCGCTGCCTCCTCCCTCCCCTTCCCCTTCCCCTCCGACTCCGGCTCCCCCGCCGCCCTCCCTGGACTCAGATCCGCGCCACCATCCTCCACGGTGGCGCGCCTCTTGCTCCGTCCTCCACGGTAATCCTTCACAGTGGCGCGCCTCCTGCTCCATCCTCCGTGGCCATCCTCCACCGCAGCGCGCCGCCTGCTCCTCCACCGCGCCTCCACCACCTCCTCCCCGGCTCCCCGACGTCCCATGCGCCGCGTCCGCCTCCTCGTTCGATCCGTCACCGAGATGCGCCGGCTTGCTTCCCGCCGGGATACTCCGTCTACTCCTCGTTCGATCCGTGGCCGAGATTCTTGTTTACCTATCCTCTCCCTCATCCCATCACCGCCGCCTCTCCTCATCCCATCGTCGTCTCTCTACAGTCCGCCCCACATCCCGCCTCCGCCTCTCGTCAGCTCGTCGGTTGTCTCTCTGCAGTCCCCCCCCTATCCCACCTCCGCCTCTCGTTGGCTCGCCCCTACCGGCAACAACATGTCTATTTCATTTGGTTGGTCCATATCTGTAAGACTATAACAAGGTTCATATGCTAATCTAAATCATCATTTTTTGCAGAGAAACAGGAGGACACCGATGATAGTACGAACTACACACTGGTGAGCTCCAATTCCAGAAAGCGGATGAGGTGCTCAAGGTGCAATTTTTCTTTTCAATTTTGTTTTTAGTAACAATGTGTCGAGGACAGATTGATAACGTAGGGTAGAAAATGTCCGAAAAGGCAACTCATTTGGGCATTAAACAAGGTGCATTCGTTCCAAGTTCCAAAATGTAACGACCCGAGGTTTATGTAAAAATACTTTGACAGCTATTTCACTGGAGCTATCAGCTATATACGTAATGCAAATCTCTCAGTGCTGAATTTCAAATTGATCTGTGAAAAAGAAAAATTACCTCCTTTTTGTGTTACTGAAACTCTTTTAGGCGTGAGCTGATGGTATTTTAGAAGGTTCGGCATCTTAATGTTGTTAATGTTCTGTTTTTTGTGTTACTGAAACTCTTTTAGGCATGAGCCTGATGTTCGCTTCTTCCGTTATTAGGATACAAATTGCATTAAAAACGGTAGTTAATGTTCTGTTTTTCTCTAAGGCTCTAGATTAAGATCAGTTAGTGCATTACCATTTGTTTTGTATATATTAAATTCATTATTATCATTCATAGCAAAATATGGGTACTCAATTGTACTATGAGAATTCTACATTTCCTCCTGACTAGATTAGCCTAAATTTGTTAGCCAAACATATTAACCAATCCCAGCTTATTACAAATATTCTAAATATACGTGAAAGAAAATAATCACTTCAATAAGATATTTTTTTATAAGACACATGCTATTTTATTTTGGAACTAAGATACTAAGCATTTGGGTTGTTAATGGCTGGTTTCCACTTTTAGCTAACCACAACGGGCTACAATTGTTTTTGAGAACCATACAATTTCCTTTTGGAGGGAAAATACCAAGCATCCCTCGGAAATAACTTTATTCTTGTTGAACTTTTGTGTGTGGTATTGTGAATAACATGTTGTTGTTCTCTGATTTGTGCATTTTGTTCAAACAAGCTCCCTTTTTTAGTATAGCTTCTTATGGTTAATGCTTCCTTTACATTGCTCTAACGAATGTTGTGTCATTCTTTATTTTGACTGGTCCTAGCTAGCATACCTGTAGCGTAATGTGAAGAAACGACAAGCATAGTTTTTTTACTAGGATTGTTAAATGTTAAAACTTCTAAGAAGAAGGGACATGTTCTTCCTGAATACGTAGCGTCAGGGTCAAGAATTCATGCACTGTGAACTAATTTGGTTCATCTTGTATGTGATAGTTAAATGTTAGAACTTCTAAGAAGAGAGGACATGTTCTTCCTGAATACGTAGCGTCAGGGTCAAGAATTCATGCACTGTGAACTAATTTGGTTCATCTTGTATGTGATAGTTAAATGTTAGAACTTCTAAGAAGAAGGGACATGTTCTTCCTGAATATGTAGCGTCAGGGTCAAGAATTCATGCACTATGAACTAATTTGGTTCATCTTGTATGTAACACCCTATAATGGAATCATATATCTCTGTATATGTTTTTATTAGATTTTTTTTAATTTCTTTCTTCTGTAATTCTAATATCCAGTACTGGTAATTGTATGAATGATTTGAAGTTGGAATGGTCTGAAAGCTTGTGTACAAAACCTACTGCTCTATTAGGAATTTTTTTCTTCCTTCAGAGAAAGTTAGCTTTGACCTTGTAATTGAAATATCATCTATATCTTTATGTGATGTCTGTCACTGAAATGCTTAACCTGTACATATTGATAGAGTTGTTTGTATTAGCTTTCATTTTAAAAAATTTGTATGTTACTTTAAGATCAACATATAGAACACATTGCATCTATTATTTATCTTACTGAGCTTATAATATGATGATACACCATGCCGCAAAATTTGTGTGTCGTATAACACGTGCCACTGATGTTCATGAGATGACTGAGCGGTCAATCCCGCTCTTTCCTACATTCATGCCACTAAATCAAGATTTTGAGTTCACACTTTAGTCTGTTTGGTCTGTTTTTTTTAGTTTTCAGGCTACTCTTTTTTTAGTTTTGAGACTTTCTACTTTGAAAATAGAGAAGCAAATCAATATATAAATTGAATGTATGCAATCTAATATATTGCAAAATCTTTGAAAGGTCTGTAAAAAGCAGAATCTTTGTCACTCTTTTTCTTTTTAAGATTGTTACAATGTATAGGCACTTAACTATAGTTTAGAAGAATGAACAATACATATATCTTCCTGTAAACTTATTTTCCTTTTGGAAATAGTTCAGTCAAAAGTCATCAGTGAAATTATTTCTGTGTATAGGTTCTTTCGTGAATATGGACCAAGCGATGATGATCCAGCAATTCATTATGTATATGGTTCCATTTTATTTCTTTAGATTGCGTTGCAGCACGGCGTTCACTCCCTCACTCCTTATATATGGCTTAGATAATGGAGCGAAATTCACCTTTTATAATTTTATATGTTGCTTTGACTAATGTTTTTCTTTCTTCCCTTAAGTTCCGTTGCAAAGCACGGGCATTGTACTAGTACTGCATTAAAGGAGTTGGGTATGAGACCCACGTGAGTTATACTATAGTGATAATCCAACCTATGTGATAAGAGATTCCATGAATTAGGGTCTAGGAAGAACAAACTATCGGTTAACTGAAGGAGAGTACTTTCAAACCCACTCTAGTGAAGATGCAATAATTTCGGAATCTGTAAGGCAGGTTGGCTATTGCCTTAATGTGTTCTATTGGCTTTAATTAGAGAACATGCTATCCTATAGAGCATTCTTGAAAGAACAAACTTGTGTTCGTCTGATTGTTGATTGTTAACCGCAGTTTATGAGATTTGGGGTAATCTCTATTAAGCTTATGAATAGACCAAGGAGTATGACTTATATGCTCCAACCGAGAGGTAGCCTATTGGCAGCTAAGTATCAGTAATGACTCTAAGTGAAACTTGTTTGTACAAAATTTACAATTCAAGGCTTAGTGCATTATTCAAATTGTGAATAAGTGTAGCTTGTAGCTCTAGGTGGATGTTCAACCCTAACAGCTCTCTATCGACACACCGGTATATCAAATAGTATTTGGAATGGGCAAATCTTAGTGGGACTTTGAGATCTGGTGGAGAATTGTTGGAATATATTGTCTTGGCCGATTTATTTGAGAGTAATTTCTGAAAAATTTCAAAGGCCCAAATACAGAAGGGGGTGTGAAAACTCTTTAGTACCACATTGCTAGTTGAGGTAGGGATACACTAACTTAAATAGTAGAGTGTGCTCGACCCCACTAGCACATGTGGGAGAGAGAAAGAGAATAACATGTACGCGCTTGCTCGCCTCGCCTCGCTGGGCCGGTTCGCCGCCACACATGGCACCTACGCGAATGGTCCATCGAAATCAGATCTAGATGCTTGCGCTGGTGCGATCTCCTTTTGTAGTTTATTTTTTTTGCTCTAAAAATTCAGAATCAGTTACAAGATATGGAGATCACGCGAGTCCGATCGTGGCACGTCTTATGACACGTTTGATCGCTTGATCTACCCTATATAAGCCGTACAGCCACCACCCACGGGCTATATAGAATAGAACGCTTGGTTTTGTCTCTCCAATCTGCTGTGCTGCCGCACATAGCCTAGTCCATGTTGATGTGCCGGTGTGTAGTAGTCATCGGAACCCGTCGTCCTTGTGATCTTGCATCGGACGAGAGTGAATAAGGTTTTTGAAAAGCGCTCAGCATGACTGCTTGCGATCTGCTACATCGTCACTACGATCTGCTTCCTCTACTTTGGCTACTTCATCGTCGTGATGAGGTCGTCTTCATCTCTTCCTGGAAGATTGGTACGTACTGCTTTCTATCCTGGTGGTTCTATATTGCCTCTATTTACAAGTATATTAGAGGGATATATGGATACATTTGTTGCATCTATGTCTACAATATATTTATACTGCATGATATTGATTGTTAATCTATTAGTGCTCATGAATTATCTTTTAATTAAATTAAACCTAAAAGTGCTAATTTTCCAACATAGACTAGGGCAGGCGCAGGCGGCGATGCATGACCCATCCAGAGTGACACGGGGTCACGTTGTAAGCTGGAGGGGAGACAAGTGTGCAATGGGTCCTAGCGAGAAGGAAGGCTAGTGACGCAGCAACACTTAGGGAGAAGGAAAGCCCAAGCATGGCGATGGAGGAATGGCTAGGGGCAGCAGCCGAGTGGTTAGACGACGTGGTGAAGAGGACGTCGAGGATGGGGCCGATGAACAACGGGAGGCAAATTGTAGTAGAGGCGACGAGGTCGTCAGTGGCACCTCAGTGAAGGCTTGAAGCTCTAAGGGTGGCATGGCCTGGGTGGCTTGTTAAGGGCTATTTCACGATGGCGGCTTCTAAGCTGGGCTAATCTGTGCAGTGAGAGGGTAAAAGATGAAAGAGAGAGAAAGGGATGGGCGAGGAGAGGGAAGCAGGGCGATAGGCTAAGGTAGAGGAGGAAGGAGGCCGGTAGGGATGGAGGAATAGGGGCAAGCTGGTGGGAGAGAGGAGGGAGGAGACCAACGGGGATAGAGGTGGCAGTGCGTGGCAGACCGGGTGGTGGTTGAGGGGGAGGCCGATAGAGATGGAGGAGGAGGGCTAGCAAGCCTGCGGGATGGTGGTGGAGGGGCCGTCGAACAGAGGGTGGTGAAGAGGAGGCTGGTGGGGATTTGGCATTTTGCTGTTCTAAAGATTGGCAGTTCACTTATTTGTGACTTCTTCTCACTGATATGTGGGGTCATTTATATCTATGACAGTGAGGCAGAGTGGCAAAATAGCGAAGTCCACCAAAATATCGATTTTTACCCGGGAGGGAGGAGGGGCAAAGAGCAGACAGGTTGAGGGAGGACGCTGACATATTGTGAGAAGAAAGAAGAGTGGAAGGAGAGAGAATAAAGTGAGATGGAGTGAAAGTAAAAGAAGATAGACCGTGAGACACTTACATGTGAGTCTGTCACAACACCGTATTCATGTCGTAGGCCATAGTGGCGAAGCCATCTTCAAAGGCAGTCCGATGGGTTATTTACACTGTTTTGCATATTTCATGGATTGAATATATGATTTTCTAGCTAAGGATATAGTAGACAAAACTCAATAGTTTAGTGGGGTGCTTCTTTCTATTAATTATGTTATTATGCCTATATGATCCATACATGCTGCAACAGATAACCAGACAATCGATCGCGATGCCTGATCAACCTTGGAATCATCTCACAAGTTCACCACATGGAATGGAACAGTATAGATCCATGTTGCTACAGATTTGTGCAGATTTTAAAGTCATTGAAAACTAAATTTGGAGAGCTTGCGAAGCTGTTTTGAAAAGCTGCTTGCTTTAAATAGCTCTGGAAGTTTATTCTAACAGCATCCGTAGCAGGTACGTACTCTATAATACTATAGATTATGATAGAGTAGCTGGTGTACGTAGGAAAGAAATCTTTTAGAGTGTAGTGTAAAATGTGAAAAAATTTAGAGTGTTAGATAGAGGGAGTAGTGAATAGTGTTATAGAGCAGGAGGATAAAAGTATCACGTGTGGATGCTCTAAGATCTTTGAAAAACAGGGTGGAAATTAAGAGGGTGTTTGGTTGCCTGCATCCGACCGAGCCAAACTCGTCTCGTGCAGGTACCGCTTGTTTGGTTGGCTGCATGGAGGTTGGAGCCAGGCCAGCTCCATGCAAAATCACTGTGCTGGCCTGGCTCCCAAGAAACGGCTGGGTTGGCCGTTTGAACTGAGCCAGGCCAGCACAGTCATCCTGCTGCCCAGTCAAGTCACAGTGCACTACTAGTTCCTTCCTCCTTTGAGAAAATTTTAAAAATTCAAACGACATCCAAATTTAATGAAACAAAAAAAAAATGGAACCGTAGATTCAAGTACAAGGTATTGAAAAAATTTCAGAATTTTTTGAATTTTTATTTTTTTTGTTTTCGAATTTATCGATTTTCTAGTATTTGTTTTTTGAATTTTTATTTTATGTTTTGAATTTATTTTTGTTTCAATATTTTTTATTTTCACTTTTGAATTTATTTTCTTTGTTTTTGATTTTCATCTTTTGAATTTGTACATCCCCCTCCCTCCTAGTGCAACCAACCAAACAACATCTCTACTCAGCCTGTCCAATCTCATACAACCAACCAAACAACATCTCTTCAGATCACCTCACTGTCTCCCACCAAATTGGCTAAGTTCATCATTTTTTTGGTGATTTCATACAACAACCAAACGCCCCCTAAAAGTCCATGTACTGTTTGGCTGTTGGCGATGCCTTAGCCCCAGCTAGCTGAATTAATTGACGTTTTCTTCCCGCGTCGTACACGAAGGAAGCTAGCAGTGCAGGTGCGCGGCTAGTGCAAAAGCATGCTCGCGAGTCGCGACGACTTGTCCAGCTTGTTTGACCGCATTTCCATCAATCGCCATGTGCTTACGTAATAAACGTTTGCATATATATGCTAGCTACATGCACCCACCCATGGAACATGCGATGCATAATTGTAGATTAATTCCAAGCATCCGGATAACTAGTACTGACATTATACTGTATATTAGTACTGGCAACTCAATCCGTACGCGTGCTGGTTTGTTCTTCAACTAACATGATTTAATTACAGTTGCAAGGTCAGATGAATAAGAAATGAAATCCATATATATATAAACATGCAGATCAGCCGATCTAGGCCAGGGCAAGCAAGCATGTGCAGACAATAACTAACAAACTAGTAGTATATATATGGACCACGCATGCATAACCATCTCCATCGCCATCTTATTTTTATCTCGATCGATCCCGTTCTTGTTGGGTAGGTCCATCGATCGATCCAGCATCAAGCAGTTGAACATAAAAATTAGGGTAAATTTAAGGGTTTACATTACCTGCCTAATAGCCATCCATACAATGACATCTGCGCTACCTCATATATATACTCATGCTCAGAATTTTTAAGACTAGGACCAAGACCGCAAGGTTTAATTAGATTCAACTTTGCTCGGATTAATTAACGATGATATATCTCCATGTCATGGTTATCATCTTGGACACAAACAAGAGATCGAGAACAAATTAAAGCAAGCTAGGCAACCTACGAGCGACCCTTCTTTTCCGTCTAGTTATTTCTTCAGGAAAAGAGATGTACGGTGTACTTGGGGAGGCTCGAGAGAGGTTAGTTGGATGAAAAATTCAAAATTTCATACTATTTTCACGCACTACATCTCATCTAATAACATATGTGACTACCTATGTCTATGAAAGTGAGTCCGGATAGTAAATCTTAAAATACAAATTTTAAAGAGTATCAAATTCTGAAATCTACCATTAGTTGAATAGGGCCATTTCCCCAGCCAGTTCCTGTAGAGTTTCAGTTAAGTTGCACATATCTTTTCTGAAAAAATGGCACGAGAGCTACCTTCAATTCATTGATAAGATAGATTAAAATAAATTACAAATGAAGTACATGCTTAACAAGGATAAGTGCTTGGCGCCCGCACTTATCCTTGAAATTAAAAGAGTCCACGGCAGGAGGCAGGATAGTTGCTTGGCACCCATCCCTCCCAAAATCGCAATAGCAGTTTGTCCATGAGTGCATTGATGGAAGCCTTGGTGGAGCGCTCACTCTGTCAGAAGATACGGGCATTTCGCTTTATCCAAAGAGTCTAAAGTACCCTTATGATGATCAAATTGATTCTTTAAAATACCAAGATATTCAGAAAACAGTTTTAAAAACCAAAATGTTTATATTGTTAAAAATAGCAGATTTACTGTTGGTTGTGAGCAGCCAAGTCCTTAATTTTCCATCCGCTGGAACCGGTGGAAAGCAAAGACAGACCTGTCCAACCATGTCCATAAAGCTAGCCTTGCAAGGTAGAAACGGGGAATTTCAGAATTTAACACTCTTTAAATTCGTATTTAGATATTACCATCTTAGCCCACTATCATAAACACATTCGTCACATGTGTGTCACGTGGTACGAAACATATGAATTGAGTGTGAAATTTGGAAATTTTCCGTGGAAATTTCAACAGATGGACTCCTCTCTCGGGCATGCAGGCACAAGTCGTTGCTAAGGATCGAGCAATAAATAAAAGAAGTCCATTTTTTACTCATTGAACTGTGGTCGCTGAACATATATCCATTTACGGAGCATGCAGAGGATGCAAATGCCTGGGTATCCATTCATCTACACCAACTCCATGAGCTCACGATCGGCATGCAATTTGGATGCAACATCAAATCTAATGGCACGCTGAAGATGAAGCTTGCACTGATCACCAAGAAAGGAACATATATGCGTGTGTACCTATATAAACGCGATTTCATTGCCTAGCTTGTCAGTTGGTCTTACTTGTTAATTAGAATATATAGGCTTGGCCAATTGTAACAGCCCAAATCGAGCTCTTAAGATCTATGCATGCATATAGATACATATTCAAAATTTCAAAACCCATTTGGTGTAAATTAACCTTTGCAAAACCTTCATATACCCATGTGTGTGTGTCTATATATATGTGTGTGTGTATTGGCTTATTTTGAAATTAGGTATAGATATTAGTACTAGCCCTAAGACAGAACCAGACTTCGCCATCTCAATCCCAATTGACATCTAAACCTAAGATTAAACCCCTAAGATTTCTAGTTTCCTCTAGTTAATTCCCTACTTGCAAATCCTAGAACAAAAACACTATGCTGTTAATCAAATTCAATTTGATTTGTCAAAATTCAAACATTACTATTTGAATCTTTCAGCAAAAATGGGTTGTCCTGTGTGGACCTAACCCATTTTGAGCCTAGCCCCACCCAACCGGCCTAGCAGCCCTTGACCCAGCCCATTTCCCCCTTGCCAAGCAAGTCGAGCACCCCTCGGCTCACCCTCCCCGGCTCCTTCCACCGGCTCCTCTCTCTCGCTCTCTCCTTCCTTAGCTCTCCTCGTGTTCGGCTCTACCGCCGCGCCTCTGTCGGACTGATGGACTGAACGCCACTCCGGCGCCGTCAACGCTGGCTAACACGCCCGTGTGCGCCTCGCCCTGTGGCACGTCGCTCCTGCGACCGCCTCTCCGTGGCGCGTCCGCTTTGTGGCACTGCGCCGTCTTTGTGTGCACACTGGCTATCGCCTGCGCCTTGCCTGCCCGTTGCGGCCTGTCCCTCCGCTCTGTCCCCCTTACGCATTGATCCGGTTCGTCGCCCGCGGCCACACTGCTGAGCACGCTGCCCGTTCTCTCTCGTGCTCTCTCTGCGCGTTGCCGCCGCGCCACACCCCCTTGTCGCCTTGCTCGTGGCAGTAACCCCCTTGCCCTCTCTGCACGCCACCGCTCTCAACTGCCTACCCGGTGCCTCACCATCTCATCCAACTTTGCCCGAAGCCACTCTTTGCCAGTTTTGGCTGCCGCGGTCAGGAAACGCCTGTGCATGTGGCTGGCCCGTCCCATCCACTGCCCCTGCCCCGCCAATGGCTGCAGCTCTCCCTCCCACTTATCCCTTCTCTCCCTATGAGTACCCGAGCCAACCCTCTCTGGCCTGGCCTTATGAACCGCGTCTGGTGTGAGCTCCGCCGCTCCCGCATGCACCCTCCAAGCCGCTAGGCCAGCTCAGTGAGCCATCACCCGAGCCCACCCACCACATTCCTTCTTACCTCCGATGGTGCTCTAACCCCAATTAATTGCCTTTTGTCACAGCAAAGCTTCGGAAATCTGTTCCCCTACCGTCGTGGCCAAGCATTGCCCCCTTTTCGATTGATCTCTGCCAATAGCTCCGCCCGGGCTGCAACCTCGTCAACACCTTCCTAAGAGCACTCTGAATTCCCCCCAAGCCAATCGCAAGCTGAGAAGCCTCTCATCGCCGGATCTCGTGCTGCCCTGTTTTGATCTCCGCCGCCGCTACAACAGCCACCTAAATGAACCCCTCCTTTAGTGAATTATCCTTTACTACCAAATTAAATTCAATTAATTAAACCAATATAACAGCCACCTAATATTTTTAGGAAATACTACAGACAAGGGTACTATAACCTTATATATTATGTTATTCAAATTAGGAAATTTATTGCATCTTCATCCTCATCACCATACATTTACTATCGCCCACCCTACCGTTATCTATTCGTAAGGTTATGATCATTAGTAGACTCATGGAACTTCCTTGATATCTCAAAAAGGACTTATTGACAGTCAGCAATCACTGGACTAAGGCCCTGTTCTATGGGGCTTATCTAATCTGACTTATCTCGAACTTCGAGAATTTCCCGAGGTGGCCTTGAGAGTCGGATGGCCTTGATTTTTAGGATTTAGGGAGCTTTTAGACACGTCTACGAGATTAAAAAAAAGGATTAAAAAAGTAATAAAAAAATAGATAAGTCAATATTAGCCACGTCTTATTTGACTTATTTCGTGACTTATCTGACTAATATTGACTTATTTGACTTTTTTATTACTTTTTAAATTCGTTTTTTTAATCTCGTAGACGTGTCTAAAAGCTCCCTAAATCTTAAAAATCAAGTCCATCCGACTCTCGAGGGCACCTTGGGAAATTCTCGAAGTTTGAGATAAGTCAGATTAGATAAGCCCAATAGAACAGGGCGTAAGTACACTGCATGTCATGCATCATATCTTTCTCATTGCACTTTGGTGTTTTATTTGTTGCTCTTCGAACTCATTCTGTTATTAGACACCGAGGAGCCCGAGGATCAGTTCGAGGACCATCTCGAAGACCCTCATCACCCACAGGACCAAGGTGAGTTAACATTCAGTTAGATCATGTTGAATACCTAATTTCTAAAAGTATTTTATTTACAATATCAAATTGCATGCTCTTTAAATAATTATGTCTACTTTTTTAATCATGATATATCATGCCTTGTTATTTACTTGTATGGTTTTACCATGATGATCTTGCCTTGATGAAATCATCTTTCATTTGACTTTAAAGATGATTGCCTTGATGATCACCCTTGATAACTTGGTTAGGCTAAATAAAACGATTTAGATTCTTAAGTCTTGGGTAAAACTTGCTTAGACATTGCGTAGGTCCAATTAATAATTTTAGACTTAGTTGCCAAGGAACGGTGAACCGATATTTACCGGACATGATGACATGATAAAACATGGATAACTGGAATTGGGTCTGGCATGCCAGTGTGTGTGATTAGGATTGCGATTCTGGTATATGGATAAGGGTGTGAAGTAGCTTGGCTACATGGTGTAAAGAGGGCTATCCGTTCAAACATGGTGTGGAGAGGAGCGCAGAGCAACACGCGTAGCTTTCAAGCGCTACCATAGGGTGGTTTCGTCACGACGTATGCAGGGCACATGGAAGAACAATAGAGAAAGAAGGAAGTGGTTGTGGATAAGTGTGGACTGGCTAGATCCGATGTGACTCCTAGAGTTGACTGGACGGGCATGCAGTGAGGTATGCAGCGGGAAGTCGTTGACCATGGACTTGGTTCCTATCACTACAACGCGTTGCCATCGCACGGTAGTGTGGACGTGGGCCCAGTGGCTTGCTGGACAGTGTCATGGTAAACCCTAGTCCGAGGCGAAGACAGGATCATGTCGTCATCTGGATGGATGATCTAGGTCTTACGTCGTAGGGAGGCGTGACTCTAGTGTGGGTTTGGCAACCCGGCTAGGGAAAGAACGGGCACTTCGTTGCGTGTAAGATTCACAACGGGTGCCCCACACCCGGAATATGGCGGCGGGTGTTTTGGAGGAAGCTTAGGATGGGTATGAGTTGTCGTTTGGTATGAACAATTCTTACAAGAACATTGATTAGTAGAACTTTGTGTGAAAACTCCTCAATCATAGGTTTTCAATTATAAAACTTGCTTTCTACAAAATAAATAAATTCCAACCATCCTTTGGAACCTCTATCACTAAATGCATTAGGTTGGGTATTAACTCACCAGTGCGGTTTGATTGCACACTGACCTCTCACACACTCACTCTTTTAGATGATGAAAATAAGCAAGACCCCTACACTTGTCATGAAGACGGAGTCTAGGAGTAGTCGACGATCGGGGACGAGGCTTAGGCGTTCTCGATCATCGCTTAGGCATAGCCGAGGATTCTTTGGTTCTTTTGTTATCATTTTACTCTGAGAATGGACTTGTGTTTTTGAACTAATTGGGCCAATGTGCTAGGCTTGTTATACTTAATATCCCTCGGGCTTAATACAGGTCCTTATGTTAATTTTAAGACTTTCGCTTGTACAAAATGATCCGGCTATGTAATGGTGTGCACTAGCGTACCGATCCAGAGACTAGTGTAGATCAAGTGGCGGGAAAGGAACGGCCCCCACACCAATGTATTTTGAGAACAATTCCTAGAAAATCTCAAAAAGACCCATCATATGGAAGAGAGTGTGAAACTCTTTACTACCATATTGCTAGTTAAGGTGAGAAGACACCAAGTCAAATAGTGGAGTGTGCTCCACCCACTAGCTTACATGGGAAAGAGAAAGTGAAGAACATGTGCGTGCTCGCTTGCCTCGATTTGCTGGGCCCGTGGGGCGGGCATGAATGGCTTGCGCAGGCGCGATCTCCTTTTGCAGTTTTATTTCTTTTTGCTTTCTGAAAAATTTGGGTTCGGTTATGAGATATGGAGATCGTGTCAAGTCCGATCATGACACATCTCATGATATGTTCGACCACTCGATCTACCATATAAATACCGTATCGCCGCCACCGAGAGAGATACAAAACACTAGGGTTTTGTCTTTTTCCAATCCGCTGTGCCGTCACATAGCCTACTCTGTCCCGCAGCGCCAGTCATCGGGAGAGCAGTTCTCTGGAACCCAACGCCTTTGTGATCCTGCTCAAGATCTACTTCCTCTACATCGTTGCCGCGATTTGCTTCCTCTATGACTTCGTCGCGATTTGCTTGGGTACTACATCATTGCGACAGGGCCGTCTTCATCTCTTCTCGGTTTCACTTCCGAGGAAGATCGGTACATACTGCTATGTACCATGTCTAGTATCTTCTAGCTTCTGTGCATGAGTATATTACTGAGAGATATGTGTGTGTGTGCCTTTGTTACATACATGTCTAGATTTTTCTTGTGCTGCATGAATCTGCTATTTAATCAGTTCGTCATGATTTATCTAGTGATTAAATTAAACCTGAAAGTGCTTATTTAACCAACAATCCAAAAACCTTATGTTGGACACTTTGGGTTAACGATAGCTGGCTTTGCTCATGCACTGAGGCTAAACAAAATTGTCGGTGAGCACTTTAAGAGATGACATGTCAATGCCACTTTGTGGTTTACAGCTATGAATGTCTATTGGGATGTTGTTGGAAAATATGAAGGAAACCTTACTCCTGAAGAGAAGAAAGCGTTCAAGGATGCCACCACACTTATTGTAGGAGCCATTCTAAGCGTTCTTGTTGATTGTGTGTGTAATGAATTGCATATAAAAAACGCAAAGGAATTGTGTGATGCATTGAGTATCAAATTCGGTACATCTTATACTGGCAGTGAACTGTATGTCATGGAGCAGTATCACGACTATAGGATGGTTTATAACCGTTCTGTAGTCGAGCATGCCCATGAAATACTGTGCATTGTAAAGAAACTCAAACTCCTTAAATGTACACTACCCGACAAGTTTGTGGTTAGGGGCATCATTGCCAAATTACCTCCTTTGTTGAGGAATTTTGCCACTACTCTGGAACACTAAATACAAGAAATCTCTAGTAAGAGTTTGATTGCGTCTCTAGATGTTGAGGAGAAACATTGGGCGAAGGATGTACCTGCAAGAGGAGGCGAGGGACAAATTTTAAGAAGAAGAAGATAAACAAAGATGACATGCCTTACTATGTGTGCGGTGAGACCGGACATTAGGCTAAGAAGTGTACAAGCTGCAAAGGTAGAAAGGTTGAACTAGGATAGAACTCAAAGTCTGTCAATGTGACCATTGCCAACAACGAAGATGGAGCTTCTGGATATGGTCATGTACCCAGTGTTCTTTTAGTGAGTCAGTACCCTGATTGGTATATTAATACTGGTGCCAATATGCATGTGTGTGCTGATATTTTAGTGTTATCTTTTTGTCAGGTCACCCGAGATTTCTTCATCCTAATGGGGAATGAGTTACATGTTTCTGTTCATGGTGTTGGCACAGTGGATCTAAAGTTTGCTTCGGGGAAGATCGTGCAGTTGAAGAATGTGTAACATGCCCTTTCAATAAATAAGAATTTGGTTAACTATTCCCTTCTATGTAGAGACAAGTTGGATTATTTATTGGCCAAGAGTAGGAGTGCGGAGGCTTGTTCTGTCTTTCTTTTTCTGATTTCTGCAATAAAGTTGTGAATCATATTTGTGACAATTCGAATGGAGGTGAGGCTAATGTTTGGCACTCACGGTTATGTCATATAAATATTGGTTGTATGTCTCGGCTTGTCAGTATAAATTTAATCTTGAATGTTTCCACTATCAAAGGTTTTAAATGTTAAAGTTGTGTACAATCTAAGCAACCTCGTAAGCCTCATAAGGCAACTGAGGGGAGAAATTTGGTGTCTCTAGAACTCATACATTCACATATCTGTAAAATGAATGGTGTGTTAACAAAGGATGGAAAAAGATATTACATGACTCTGATTGATGAATCTTCTAGATACTGCTATGTATATCTGTTAAAAACTAAAGATAAGACTCTAGATTACTTTAAAATCTATAAGACAGAAATTGAAAATCAATTGGAAAGAAATATCAAAAGACTTAGGTCGGATCATAGTGGAGAGTATCTCTCTAGTGATTTCAACTTATTCTATAAGGAATATGGAATTATTAATGAGAGAACACCTCCCTATTCGTCCCAATCAAACGGGGTTGCTGAAAGAAAGAATTGCACTCTAATTGATTTGGTTAATGGCATGTTAGACACTGTCGGATTATCTAAGGCATAGTGGGAAAGGCCCTGTTGACCGCGTGTCACATTTTGAATAAAGTTCATTCAAAGAATAAAGAGGAAACCTAACTTAAGGAATGGGAAAGGAGAAAACTATCACTTTCTTAATTGCGCACTTGGGGGTGCTCAACGAAAGTCAACGTGCCAATAACTAAAAAGCACAAACTTGGTCCTAAGACGGTGGATTGTATCTTTCGGGGATATGCTCATCGCAGAGTTGCCTATAGGTTCTTGATAGTCAAGTCTAAAGTTCCTGACATGATGGTTGATACAATCATGGAGTCTCGAGATGCAACCATCTTTGAGAGTAGCTTTCCTATAAAGGAGTTACATAGCTCATCTAGTAAAACCCCTTAGACAATTCCTGAACTAGCCACTCAAACTGATTATCTTGAATAAACGTATGATCAATAAGATTTTGAGGAGGATGACAGTGAGGCTCCAAGAAGGAGTAAAAGATAAAAGATGGCGAAATCCTTTGGTGATGAATTCACCATGTATCTTTGGATGTTACTCCTGGACTATTTTAGAAGTATTTGCATCTCTAGATACAGACTATTGAAAGGAAGCAGTCCGTAGCGAAATGGAGTCTATTCTTGCTAATGAGACTTGGAAACTGACAAAATGACCTTATGGTTGCAAACCCGTGGGGTGTAAGTGGATATTCAAAAATAAGCTTAGGCTCGATAGTACTATTGAAAAGTATAAGGCTAGGCTTGTGACCAAGGGTTATACCCAGAAAGAAGGAGAAGATTTCTTTGATATTTATTTTCCTGTCGTTAGATTGACCACCATATGAGTTCTACTTTCCTTGGCTACCTTATATGGTCTTCTCATTTATCAAATGGACGTTAAGACATCTTTCCTTAATGAAAAGTTGGATAAGAAATTTACATGGAACAACTTGATGGATTTGTAGTAAAAAGTCAAGCAGGTAAGGTATGTAAGTTATAGAAATCTTTGTATGATCTTAAACTAACTCCTCAGTAATGGCACGAGAAGTTTGACAGAACTTAAATATTTGTGGGCTTTACCATAAATGAGTTGATAAATATGTATGTTGTCGCTATGGTGGTGGCAAGGGAGTTATTTTGTGCCTTTATGTTAATGATATATTAATTTCTGGGACAAGTCTTGATGTGATTAACGATGTCAAGTCTTTCCTGTCTCAAAACTTTGATATGAAAGATATAGAAGAGGATAATGTAATCTTGAACATCAAGTTAATCAAAGGTGAGGGTATGATTAAACTTTCACAATCTCATTACGTGAAAAAGGTCTTGAGCCATTTTGGCTATTTGGATAGCATATGCTCTCCAACATATTACGATCCTAGCGTGATCCTTCGATAGAATGAAAGAATTTCTAGGGATCAATTGAGATACTCTCATATTATTGTACCTGTCATATATTTAGTTAGCGCTACAAGGCCAGACATCTCATTTGCTATAAGCATATCAAGCCGGTTTAGTTCTAACCTAGATGATGGTCATTGGCATGTGCTCGAGTGAGTGATGCGCTATTTGCTAGGTACTATGAATTATAGATTGCACTACACCGGATATCCATTAGCACTGGAGGGTTATAGTAATTCAAATTGGATATTTAATGTTGATGAGATTAAGGCCATAAGTGGATATGCATTCACTCTTGGTAGAGGTGCTGTTTCATGGAGGTCTTGCAAATAGACCATTTCGATGAGGTCAACCTTGGAATCATAACTCACTGCATTAGATACAACCACTATTGAGGCAAAATGGTTGCATGAGCTCTCGATGGATCTACCAGTGGTTGAAAAGTCGATTCCTACTATCCTTATGAACTATGATAATTAAAAGTTAAATGCCAAAGTAAACAGTTCTAAGGACAACATGAAGTCCTCGAAACATGTCTAGAGACGTTTGAAGTTTGTCAGAAAATAGATAAACTCCATAGTTATAGTCTTGGATTATATCCAAACAACTAAGAACCTGCCAGATATCTTTACAAAGGGATTATCACGAGATGTGATAGATAATGCATCGAAGGAGTTAGGTATGGGACCCATGTGAGTTATACGATAGTGGTAACCCAACATATGCGATCGGAGATCCCATGAATTAGGGTCTGCGAAAAACAAACTATTGGTTAATTGAAGGAGAGTACTATCCAACCAACTCTATTGAAGATGCAATACTCTTAAAATCTGTAAAGCAGATTGGCCATTACGTTATTGTGTTCTATTGGCTGTAGTTAGCAAAGATGCTGTCCTATAGAGCATTCTTGAGGAAAGACACCTATGTGAGCTTGAATGTTGGTCACGGTTTGTGTGACATATGTAATCTCTAGAAAACTCATAAAAAGACCAAGAAGTACGACATATATGCTCCACTCTAGGGGCAACCTATTGCCAGCCAAGTATCAGTAATGACTTTAAGCTTTAAGTGAAACTTGTTTGCATAAAACTTTCAATTCAAAGCATAGTCCATAGTTCAAGTTGCGAATAAGTGCAGCTTGGAGCTATAGGTGGATGTTCAACCCTAACAGGTATGCATCGAAACACTATTATATCAAACAATATTTTGAACAGGCAAATCTTAGGGGGACTTTGAGATCTGGTGGGGGATTGTTAGAATATATAGGCTTGACCCATGTATTTTGAGAATAATTCCACGAAAATCTCAGAGGCCCACAATAAAGAAGGGGGTGTGGAACTCTTTAGTACTATATTGCTAGTTGAGATAGGGAGACACCAATTTAAATAGTGGATTGTGCTCACCAAACTAGCTCATGTGGAAGAGAAAGAGGAGACCACACGCGGGCTTCCTCGCCTCACCTCGTCGGGCCAAGGCAGCGCGGGCGTATGACATCCACGTGAATGGTCCGCCGAAATCGGGTCCAGTTGCTTACGCAAGCACGGCCCCCCTTTTGTAGTTTTATTTCTTTTTTACTCTCCAGAAAATTTGGGTTCAGTTACGAGATATGGAGACCATGTCGAGTTCGATCGTGACATGTCTTTTGACACGTTTGCCTACTCGATTAACCATATAAATACCGTACCGCCGCCACCTGGAGAGATACAAAATACTAGGGTTTTGCCTCTTTCAATCTACTGCGTCGCCACACATAACCTACTTAGTCCCGCTACGTGGCGTGCATCGGCCATCGGGAGAGCAGGTCTTTGGAACCCATCACCCTTGTGATCTAGCACCGAAAGATGACGAATAAGGTTTTTGGGAAGCGCTCGGCGTGACTGCTCACGATCTGCTTTCTCTATGTCGTCGCCGCGATCTGCTTTCTCTACGACTTTGCCACGATCTACTTTGGCTACTACATCGTTGCGATAGGGCCATCTTCATCTCTTCCTAGTATTGTTTCTAAGGAAAATCGATACGTACTGCTATCTACCATGTCAATTATCTTGTTGCTTCCGTACATGAGTATATTATAGAAAGATATATGTGTGCCTTTGTTACATACATGTCTCGATTATACCTGTGTTGCATAAATCTGCTATTTAATCAGTTCGTCATAATTTTTGTAGTGATTAAATTAAACATGAAGGTGTTGATTTATCCAACATTAGTATGGGTGAAACAGGTTGGACATGGCCATATATTGGCAAACATTGCTCGTCCCATAATATCTTAACCAATATTTTTAAATTTTTCTATGATAGGATATCAGATACGAATTGGACTCGAATTGGTTATGGATAACTTAATGGATATTACACATGTAAAAAATATATAAGTTTAGCAACAAAAGTGTTATTTTATACTCCCTCTTTTTTTTTATATAGGGTGTATTTTGATTTGAGAAAGTTTTATATACTTTGACCGTTAAAATTATCTTATTATATATTCTCAACTTATACAAAATAACATTGTATCAAAACCAATTTGAAATACAAATCTATTGATATATCTTTTATACACTAAAGATGCATATAATTTGATAAATTGTTGACCAAAGTTTATAAAGTTTGTTTTTTCAAATCAAATACGTCTAATAAAAATAAACGAGAGAGTACTGCTTATTAGTGAATGCACGTGTACCATATATTTAATAACATATACATAACCAAAATTAATTCATATTGTATATTAATCAACGGAAAAAAAAAAGCCAGTGACGTACGTGCATGCGTATATATAGGCAAAAAGCATACTGTTCTTTCTTGAGTAAGTAAATTGGTGAGTTAATTTAAATTTGTTTTGTGTAAGACAGGTTGTACATGGTTGTCACCGTTAGCTACATATTGCACGATGACATACGTACTACATCGATCGATCACATTCACTTGTGACGTCGTACGCGACCGACCATCACCTGCTGAGGCATGCAGCCTCGGCAGGCCTCGATCGACATATTAGTATATACGAATTGAAATATATGGTACGATACGATGCACACGCATGCAACATCTTGAATTGGATGACATATTAATTAGTATATGAAGAGGGTATATAGCTAGGAGAGCAGCGTATATATGTGTATTGACTGACTCGGTCGTTAGCTCGACTTTGACGTGCAATTAATATCAGTTTTCCCTTTCTCTCGTCACGGTGGCAATTAATATAGTGCGTAGTAGGTGGACCGGTCTCTTAATTATCAAAAGACAAATAGCATCCGCGATATAACATCCACAGTGTATGCTCTCTTAAGATTACCTTAAACAAGAAGAAAAAGTGCTTAGAGAAAACTTCTTAACATTATTTTGTGGGTACGTAGTCTTTAACATTGCCTCTAAAACCTTAAAATAGTTGTATATATAGCCCCACTTATCCTAACGCAAGCAGAAGAATTGGCATCTATGCGTTGAATGAAATATACGAATCATGAATTAGCTGGCGGAGCTAAGAAATTCCAAAGAGGAAGGCTAATGTGCTCGACTTGAGATGTTCTCGAACAACTTCAAGAAGCCAAATCACTTAGTTTGATTTTCTTTATCTTAAATTTGAGAGGCGGGATAAAAGAAACGGACTCTAGAAGTTTGGCTTTTCAAAATGGCCATAAGCACTACTACAGAACTGGGCATCACAAGCGGGCTATTACAAGCGGGTAGGCGCGAACCGCTTCTGGCCTTCGCACCAGAAGCGGTTCGTGAGCAACGGGCAGGAGGGGGTTTCCCGAAGCGGTTGGTAACACCAACCGCTTGTGTTGAGCAACCTCTACAAGCGGTTCGTGTCCCAAACCGCTTCTGAATTATCACAAGCGGTTTGATACACCAACCGCTTGTAGAGATACATATTTACAAGCGGTTGGTGTCTCAAACCGCTTCTGGAAGAGGTCCCGCCCACCCGTTTAAACTCTTTCTCCCTCCCCGAGCTCGCAGACATGAACAGGGAAGGGCCTGGCACTGTTCTTGGGGGGAGGTGCTGTCCAAATTTTTGAATGTGATGATTTAGCTTCAAATTAAGTGAATCAAGGTTAGTAACACCATGCTACCATCCTTCTCACCAAGATATTATTGTTTCTTTTGCATTTAATATGGACAAAAAATTGATTTTGATTATTGGGGGTTTTTATTGCTACCTCACTCTATAACTTTAATTTTAGGCAAGACCATGATGAATTATGGTAGTTATTTTCTCCAAAAGTGTTCTTAGGATTAGAATCTTTAATGTAACACTCATTCTCTTCAATCTCACTCCATAACTTTAATTTTAGGTAGGACCATGATGAATTGTAATTAAGGAGTTGTTTTCCAAAAGTTGTTAGCTTTACAATCTTTAATATAACAATCCTCCATTCAATGTAACAATAGTAGATCTAGGTTTGGAAGAAAATTATTAATGTTTTATGAAATAAAATAGGTAAAAATTTAAAGGGACAAAATAATTAGTTAAATTAAGTTTAAAGGTTAAATTTGAAAAACCACTCCCTCCATCGCAAAATATATGGCATATAAATTCTTGGCACTATAAAAATTTTAATTTTTTTTCGATTATGTCTTGTAGAACTATAAAACTAACAACATGTTTGAGTAGTTTTAATTACAAATGTAACTATATGACATGTATATATAAAATAAGTATATTATTTATTACCTTTGATAATAGCCAAAACATGGAAACAATGACTTTTGTAAATACGTGTCAAAGTACTTTGGAATGGAATTTTGCTATAATGTAAATAACACTTTAGTGAAAAATCTTTGAAGGTATCTGAAAATTAGATTTTTGTGTAGATGAACCGACAATGGATGTACAATGCGGACCGTCGCTCCAGAGAGTTCATTGATGGCGTGAAGGCATTTCTTGATGCCGCTGTTGCATTCTTGCCTCGAGCATGACTTCATATGTTGTCCGTCGTGTAGATCGCAAGAATGAGAAGGAGCACTCCAAACGCTTTCGAGGTTATGACCCATTTGATCACGAGAGGTTTCATGCCAAACTACACCTATTGGACCAAACATGGCGAAGTACAGGGGAGCAACCAGGAAGACGATGAAGAAGATAGTGAAGAAGAAGAGGTATTCAACGGTATGGCGGACGCCCGCAATATTGTTACGTGGAAGATACGATCGGCGATCTTAGTGATGACGAGCTAGACCAGATCTTTGCGTGGCGGAGAGGAGACTACAGATGAAAGACAATTCGAGAAGTTTCAATAAGCATGGTAGAGGATCACGGGACACCTTTGTACCCGGTGTGGGAAGGGCCACAGGAAGCTCCATACGACATCGAACTTAATGCAATAGAAGGTTAGAAATTGTGTGTCGGACAAGGGATTCGATGAGTTGTTATCACTCATAAAGAATCGCTGCGAAGATAACACATTTGCTGAATCTACATATGAAGCCAAGCAAGTCATATGTCCTTTGGGATTAAAAGTACGAAGGTACGCATGTCGTAACGATTGTATCCTATATCGCAATGAGTATGTGGATTTGGATGTTTGTCCAGTGTGCAAAGAATCACGTTACAAGGCGAAGCGTGAAGAACCGGTGAAATAGAGGGGAGTGTAAGAAGAAGAGACCTCTGCTAAGGCGGTGTGGTATTTCCTGTGATCCCGATTAAAGCGTCTTTTTGCTAACAAAGCGCATGCCCGGATGGTGCGTTGGCACAAAGAAGGCGTAAGGATGACGGATGCTTAGGCACCCGCCGATGGGTCCCAGTGGAGGAAAGTCAATCGAGCATTCCCGACTTTGCAAATGAGGTGAGAACATAAGGTTTGGGTTGAGTACCGATGGTATGAATCCTTTTGGCGACTGAGCGAGCTATAGCTTTGGCCTGTTACACTATGTATCTATAACATTCCTCCTTGGGCGTGCATGAGCGAAAATACATTATGATGCCATTGTTGATCCAAGGGCGAAGCAACCGGAAACGACATCGATGTCTATTTGAAATCATTGATGGAAGATCTTGTAAAGTTGTGGGAGGATGGTGTGCGGGTATGGAATGAGTACAAGAGGAGTATTTCACCCTCGTGCCTTGTTGTTCGTAACCATCAACGATCGCCCGCGCTTCGGTAACTCCGTGCGGCAATACTAACAAAGGATATAAAGCCTGCTTGCAATGCTTAGATGAAACCGACAGCATGTACCTGAAAAACTCTCGAAAGATTGTGTACATGGGCCATCGTAGGTTTCTTCTAAAGAGGCACCCATTGCGGAAAAAAGGAAGGTATTTTGATGGGAAAGCAGACCATCGTGATAAGTCTGAGCATCGTAGTGGACCACGTGTGTTTGCCATGGTAAAAGATCTTAAAATAGTGTTTGGAAAGGGTCCTGGAAGCAAACCTGTCCCGAACGAGGAAGGTCAGGCAACCCAACCATCTGGAAAAAGAGATCAATATTTTGGGACTTGCCTTATTAGAAAGTTTTGGAGATCCGTCACTCACTTGACTTCATGCACATCACGAAGAATGTTTGCTTGAACCTGTTAGGATACTGTAACGTCCCTATTTTTCAAAAATATAAAATGCATAATCATAGCATATAGTTTAAGGCATTTCAACCAGAAAATTTTCAAAGTTTAAAAGAAAAAAAACATTTTTGAAAAATGTGCATGTCAGTAAATTTAAATTTTCTAAAAACCTAATTAAGAGTTCAGCTCTTGCAGTAATAATTTCGAAATGTTTAAATACTAGGAATCTACTTTAGCAATTTAAATAAAATAAAAATTTACTTCAATTAAATAAATTTAATGACAATGAATATCTAAATAGACCCTAACCCTATTTCTCTCTCTCTTTTCCTCACTCTATGACCAGTGGGCCCCACAGGTCACCCTCTCCTTCCTAATTGGGATTTTCCCAAATTGGCCCTGCCCCTTTTGGCATTTTCCCCTTTTTAGCCCTCCTCCTTGCTTACCTCCCACGCAGCCTACCCCCCTCCCTCACTCTCGGTTTCTCCTCCCCATTCCCCTCACTTCCTCTCTCACTTCGCCGCTGCCTCACGCCCTCCCCAGCCGATCCCCGTCACCACCCTCTTCCCTTCACCTCCTCGACCCCATTTCCGCCGCCCGCCGCCGTCGCCGTCCCCAGAGTCCACCGGGAGCTGCCGCCGGAGCCGAACCTGGCCCAAGCTTCGTCGGAGCTCGCCGCGAGGTAAGGTTTCCCCTTCTCCTCTCCCCTAGCTCCCCTAGGCCTCTAGGAGACCCTCCCCATCGTCGGCGCCACCTCGCCACCGCCGGAATCGGCCGGCGGCGTGTTCCACTCGCCGCCTTACCCTGTTGCCACGCGCCCGCCTCGTGGGTCCAGCCCCGCCAGTAGCCTCACCAAGCTTCCCGTGCCTCCTCTTGCTCGAGCACCCGCCGCCCCCTCGGTGCCGCCGTTCGACCGGCCAAGCAACTCTGTGCCGCCGCCTCTTCGCCCGCTGCGTCGCCGACCTCACTGCCGGCCCTCACCTCGCCGCCGACCTCACCCCGGGTCTCTCTCCTTCCTCTCCCTTTTCCCTCTCTCCTCATGGGGCCCAGCCTCGCCAGATCCGCCGTCGCCCGAGCCGCCGCTCCTCTCCCTGCTCTCGAGTCGCCGACCGCGGGTCCGCTGTTGCCGGCCAGCGTGGTGACAAGCCAAGCCCTCGCCGGTCGATCCCTCAGCGCAGCATTGTCGCCAGCCGGGCACAAGGCTGGGGCGCATCAGATGGGCCGGCAGCCACCATCAAGACTCCGTCGCCGCGTGGGCAGCGTCACTCGCGGACAGCGTGTCCACGCCGCCAGCGCTAGCGTCGGTAGAACGCGCCAGCGTCAAGGACGACGCTGCCCACCCGATGTTCCTCCTTTTTTCCAAATAAATTTTAAAATAAGAAAACTTGTAAATTTCATAACTTTTAAAATACAAGTACAAAATTAGTGAAACAAGTTTCTAAAACTTCTAAAAATATGAAGTTTAATTTAAAAATATTACTTATATAATTTAAGGCATGTTAATACATGCTTTAGTTTTATAAAGATGAAAACATCTATTAATTAACCTTAATTAATTTTGATAAGATAAAAATTAAATTGATAATTTACGGAACTTGTAAAAATAATAAAATAAACATTTATTTAAAGGAATTAGTTTATTTTCTATATTTCCCAAATTGAAAATAAATGTTGCTACATATAAGTATTAGTTAAATTTCATGTGGAATAAGAAATTCCAAAAATTTATAAAAAGAAGTAAAATAGAATTTACCCAAATTCCAATTTAAAATAACCATCATCATATCTATGCATATCCATCTGCACACATTATTTTATTTTATTTTATTTTATTTAACTTGTTGTTTTTGAATGTGTGTTATTTGCTATCGTTAGATCCGGCCAGGACCGTGCGGGCTGAATCTCGCGAAGGGCAGGAGTTCGACCACAGTCAAGGCAAGTCACCGTTGACATCTCCCCTAATTTTCTTTGACCATATCAATACCTAGTTTTACAAATGCTTTGTTAGAAATTTATTAAATATGCATGGCTATGTTGATTAAATCACTATCTTATTGGTAGGAATTTAGTTAAGAACCTAGCACACTTTAATTATGTCATAAATCCTGATTTTGTTGACCTTAGGTTAATTAATCCTAATTCTGATCACCCTGGTTAGCCTAATTAACCTTGCTTAGTCATGCTACTAGTTGCACTAGGTGATTACCACATGATGAACAACTTACTCGATTTAATATCTGTTTTAAATTCAAAGTATCTCCTGTTTGTAAAGTGCATGTTTTATTAGCGAGAGGTGGTGCTCTTGTGGGTAAATGTTAGTGCCGGTGGCGGGTATGTCACCGGGGTTTTCGAAATGTTTGCAAAACTTGATTGGGGTGGGATGATTGATTGGTCAGTGCGATAAGCACGAGAATTGGGTCAGTGTGGGAACCACCCCATCCCTAAGGACCGATACCTTGTGGTTGTCAAAACTAAGTACAACAAAGGCGACCATGAGTGCTTGTATGGGCAAGCCTGGTGAGTACCTTCCGAACTCTTGGTTTGGACATCCGTGTGGTGGAGTAAGCGCGACGATTCGCCAACCTACCAGGCTCAAGAGGGGCTTGACCAGCCGGAGGTACCAGCCTGCGGTGGAAACCTTAGAGGATGCCACCAAGAGCTAGGCTGTTAAAGGCTTTATCGTGATGACCTCCGACGGGAGGAGTCATGTCTCATGGGGAAGCGTCGACCTCTGCGAGCGTAAAACTTTCTAAGCCGTGCCCACGGTCAAGGCGGACCACGGTGGGTTGATCACAATGGTAGTTTTCTTCCCTCTCTTTCTCGATGGTTTTAAAAAGCAAACCGGTAGGTGCCGTGTTTTGGTTTTGGGAGCCTCGGTGGTTAGCCGTGAGGAGATGACTTCGTGGTCTAGCCGACGTGTGGTATTATGTATACGGTGGTTAGCCGTCGAGAGTTGTTGGTCCTTGATTGGATTAGCCGTAAGGAAAATGTTTTTAGTAAAAACCACGATTTGTATCGTGAGACGACCTTTGAAGCATGGTAAATTTGGGGCGGATGATTTAAATGTTTTATCAATCAATTTGATTACTTCACTTCTTTCCTAAAATTGCTTTAAAAACATTAGACAAACTATTTGAAAACTTGCTTTCAATCGAGCCCTACTTATCCCTTGTCTAGCCCATGCATGTGCATATGTCAATTGACTTGCAGTATTTTTACCAATACTCACCCTCGCGCTTGGTCAAGATTCGACGCCAGCAGTTGAATACCAGCGTGACCACAAGACGGAGACCCCAAAGCCTCGCCTTCACCAAGCGTAGTCGGGATCGGGAGTATGCCGGCGCCTAGGATTGCGTTCCTCGGCTCTCACTGTGGGGAGTGTTTGGTTTTCCACTTTTGGAGTTTGGTTGTAATATAAAACTTCGCTTTTGTAAGCCCTTCGAGCGAACATATGTAATAACACCACGAGGCGCACTCTGATGTAAATTGATGTGAATTAATCGACTTGGTTGTGATCCAAAATCTGTTGTCTGTATGTGCTAGCTACTGATCCAGGGACTAGCACAGGTAAAGCACAGGTGGGACCTCACCTCACTTGAGGGTCCCGACAGGTTAATATCGAGCCTAGGTCAGAGGCGCAACCTTGGTAGAATGGTATAACCCTAAGGACCTATTTAAATAATAAAACTACTTTCAACAGTTTTCGAAAATTACCCTCTTCTGTTTTTCTTACTTAAAAATATTCGCTTCAGTCTGGTTTTACCTTTTTCTCTCTTACCACCCTCTAAATGATTTGTGTTTCAAAGAAAAAGCTGTTTCTAAAATCTCCCCTGATTCAAAACTATTAGCGACACCACTACTCTTAATAGGATACTGGAAGACACAAGTCATCGACGACTGGAACGAGCGTGCCAGAAGCATAGAGAAACCAGACAGCATCAGAAAAGCAAGATTAGCGTTAAGACCGTAGGAACCCTAGAACCTGTCATCGTATTAGAGAACGTTGGATTTTCCAGCCGGATTTCGAGATAGTGTGCACCGACCCGGTCGTGCTGCTGTCACTGGTGTGCCTTCTGAGTCTTTTCGTATTTTGTTTGAATTGGTGTGTTGTGGATGTTCTGAACTCCCCTGTTAGCTTTCTCCCTAATTTTCCCTCTCTCATCTCGTTTTCAACATTGCTGTCAGATGGTAGACACCCGGAATGAAGCTGCTGCCAGTCGCAGGAATGGAAGAGAGTTAGTAACGGACGAACCTCAGGGTCAGCTTCCACCTATTGGACAGCCCCAAAATCAGCCAGATGCCGATGACAATCAGGCCAATGTCAACTTGCCACCACCACCGCCTCATCCTCCGCAGTTGGACCAAATACTGGCAATGCACCTGCAAGCCTTTCAAGCTATTGCTCATAACCTCAACAACCTTGCGGCTCCTGCTCAAGCTCAGCCTCCACAGAACCAGCACCAGTCTAAGTTTGGTGACTTCATGAGGACTAGACCGTCAGTATTCACCGGAGCCATGGAACCCCTAGTCGCTAAGGACTGGCTCCGAGAAATGAAGCGAAAGTTAGATATGATCCAGTGCTCTGACCGAGAGAGTGTCAACTTTGCTGGTCATCAACTCCAGGACAATGCTGCCATATGGTGGGAAAACTTCCGAGCTTCCCACCCGGATATCGAAGCTCTCACCTGAGAAGACTTCTCTGAAGCTTTCACCGCTTCGTTCGTTCCCAAAGGCATTATGGAGATGAAGAGGCGAGAATTTCATCGTCTTCAGCAGGGCAACATGTCTGTCATGGAGTATCTGAACAAGTTCAACCACCTCGCCCGCTATACCACCACGGAAGTAGCATCGGAGTCCGACAAGATATGGAAGTTCATGGAAGGGATGGATCCCGATATCAAGGCCCTTATTGCTGCCAATGACTACGCCACCTTCCAGGATATGGTCAATAAAGCATTGGTTATGGAAGATATTGAGCGACAGCACGCAGAGAAGCGCAAGAGAAAGATGGCTCAACAGTATCATCAAGGTTCTAGTAGCTCGAGGCCCCGTTTCTCTCAGTTTCCACCAAGCAGGCCTTCGGCACCGCAGTCCCAACAAGGACAGAGAGCGCCAGCATCCCAGCCTCGTCAAACTCCGCAAGGCCCTCGACAAGCTCCAACTTCTCAAGCGCCCCAGAACAACAGTACTGCAGCAATTCAGTGCTACAACTATCACCAGTGGGGTCATTATGCCAACAAATGCCCCCAGAAGCGTCAAACGCCATCTGCTCCTTCCAACACAGGATCAACTGCACGTGCACCCGCTGCTGGAAGAGGCCAAAGAGCACCTTAGCCTCCTAGGGCACCTCAAGTTGCTGGACGAGGTCAAGTTAACTACATCACTGCGTAAGAAGCGCAGAATGCATCAAATGTTGTCCTCGGTAAGTTCCTAGTGAATTCAGTACCAGCTTCAGTTTTTTTTGATTCCGGTGCATCGCATTCTTTCATATCAAAGAGTTTTGTGGAATCAAATAATTGGAACATAATGAGCCTAAAGCACCCTATGATTGTTCAATCATCGAGAAAGTCTATGAGGACCGATAAAGTATGTCCTAAGTTAGACATAGAAGTTAACGGAGTCAAGTTCCTAGCGAACCTCATCTTACTAGACTCCCAAGGGGTAGAAGTTATCCTAGGCATGGACTGGTTAACTAGGCATAGAGGTCGAATTGACTGTGCCAGTCGTGCTATCACCCTGATTAATAGTGATGGAGTCCGAGTGAAGTTCTCCTCTGAACCTGTTGCAAGAACTGTCAGTACCCTGAACCAGTTGAAAGGAATAGCATTGGACTCAGTCCCAGTGGTCAAAGAGTTCCCGGATGTATTCCCAGATGATTTGCCTGGTATGCCACCGGACCGTGACATTGAGTTCATTATTGAGCTAGCACCTGGAACTGCCCCGATAGCTCAAAGGCCATACCGGTTATCTGCAAACCTTTTAACAGAACTTAAGAAACAGCTTGAAGAATTAGAAGGCAAAGGATTCATTCGTCCCAGTGCATCACCTTGGGGAGCCCCAGCCATTTTTGTCAAGAAGAAGGACAAAACCCTAAGGATGTGCGTGAACTACAGATCCCTGAATGAAGTTACAGTTAAGAACAAGTACCCTTTGCCCAGGATCGACGATCTGTTTGATCAGCTTAAAGGAGCTTGTGTCTTCTCCAAGATTGATTTGAGATCAGGCTATCATCAGATCAAGATCTGAAAAGAGGACATACCTAAGACTGCTTTCACTACTCGGTATGGATTATACGAGTATACAGTCATGTCCTTTGGATTGACCAATGCACCCGCATATTTCATGAATCTGATGAACAAGATATTCATGGAGTACTTGGACAAGTTTGTGGTCGTCTTTATTGACGACATTCAAATCTACTCCAGGAATGAAGAAGAACATGCTGAGCACCTAAGGTTAGTACTGGAAAAGCTCAGAGAGCATCAGCTGTATGCCAAGTTCAGTAAGTGCGAATTTTGGCTGAAAGAAGTGGCGTTCCTAGGACACGTCATATCAGCCCAAGGTGTCGCTGTCGACCCAAGCAAAGTAAAGGATGTTTTGGATTGGATGCCGCCAAAGACAGTGTCCAAGGTCCGCAGTTTCCTTGGAATGGCAGGTTATTACAGAAGGTTCATTGAAGACTTCTCCCGAGTCGCAAGACCACTCACCCAGCTCTTGAAAAAGGACAAGAAGTTTAAATGGACCAAAGCTTGCGAGGAAAGTTTTCAAGAGCTAAAGAAGCGTTTGACCTCAGCCCCAGTTCTTACTCTGCTGGATATTCGCAAAGATTTTGAAGTCTATTGCGATGCTTCCAAGTTAGGACTTGGGTGTGTGTTGATGCAAGAAGGAAAAGTTATAGCCTACGCATCAAGGCAGCTAAAGCCTCACGAGGTCAACTATCCCACTCATGATCTGGAATTAGCTGCTGTGGTCCATGCTCTCAAGATTGGAGGCACTACTTGGTAAGTAACCGGACCGAGATATATACGGACCATAAGAGCTTGAAGTACATCTTCACGCAGCCAGATTTGAATATGAGGCAAAGAAGATGGTTAGAGCTAATGAAAGATTATGATCTAGGCATCCATTACCATCCTGGAAAAGCTAATGTAGTAGCTGATGCCTTAAGCAGAAAAAGCTACTGCAATAACCTCATGGTTCAAGAAGGTCAACCTGCATTGCATGAAGAATTAAGGAAATTGAACATGGAGTTGGTCGAACAAGGCTGTATCCATATGTTAGAACTACAGCCGACCTTAGAGAACCAGATCCGTGAAGCCCAGAAGGATGATACAGAAGTAGCAGAGATTAAAGAAAGGATCAAGACAGGAAAAGCCCCAGGATTCCTAGTGGACGATAACGGCATCCTCTGGTTCGAAAAGAGAATATTTGTGCCAAACAAGAAAGAAATCAAGGAGTTGATTCTGAAGGAAGCTCATAACTCAGCGTTGTCAATCCACCCAGGAAGTACCAAGATGTACTTGGATCTCCGGACGTCCTATTGGTGGACTGGTATGAAGCGAGATGTCGCCGAGTTTGTCGCCCTGTGTGATACATGTCAGCGAGTCAAAGCAGAACATCAACGGCCTGCAGGATTGCTTCAACCCCTGAAAGTTCCTGAATGGAAATGGGAAGAGATCGGAATGGATTTCATTACCGGCTTACCTAGAACCCAGTCCAGACATGATTCTATTTGGGTCATTGTGGATCGACTCACCAAGTCTGCCCACTTCATCCCTGTGAAGACCGTTTATACTGGAGACAAGTTGGCAGAGCTGTACCTGTCCAGGATTGTTTGCCTGCATGGAGTTCCGAAGAAGATCGTCTCCGACAGAGGAACTCAGTTCACATCTAAGTTCTGGCAGAAGCTGCATGGGTTGCTAGGGACCAATCTCAACTTCAGTACAACATTCCATCCACAGACTGAAGGTCAGACAGAACGAGTTAACCAAATTCTGGAGGATATGCTTCGAGCCTGCGCTTCGGCAAATTCCAAAAATTGGGATAAGCATTTGCCATACGCAGAGTTCTCATACAACAACAGCTACCAGTCAAGTTTGCAGATGTCTCCGTTCGAAGCATTATATGGCCGGAAGTGCAGAACCCCTCTCTTCTGGAAGGAAACTGAAGAGAGAATGATTTTTGGACCTGACCTGCTCAAGGAAGCAAATGAGCAAGTCCGAGTTATCCAACAACGCCTGAGAACCGCTCAAAGTCGGCAGAAGAGTTATACAAACAATCGACGAAGAGATCTGGTCTTTGCCGAAGGAGATTTCGTTTACCTCAAAGTGTCACCAATGAAAGGAGTTCGACGTTTCCGAGTCAGCGGAAAACTTGCACCGAGGTACATCGGACCTTTCAAGTTTTGGCCAGAAGAGGTGAAGTAGCCTACCAGCTTGAGTTACCACCCCAATTATCAGCCGTGCACGATGTGTTCCACGTGTCCCAGCTGAGGAAATGTCTGCGAGTCCCAGAGGAACAGATGCCGTTGGAACAGCTAGACTTGCAAGAAAATCTGACCTACAAGGAGTATCCAGTCCGGATTTTGGACGAAGCAGCTCGACAGACCAGGAGCAAGGTAACCAAGCTTTGCAAGGTTCAGTGGAGCAACCACTCGGAAGATGAAGCAACTTGGAAACGCAAAGATGACCTTCAAGCAGAATTCCCCAACCTTTTTCTCAGCCCTTCCGAATCTCGGGGTCGAGATTCTGTTTAAGGGGGGAGGTTTCTAACGTCCCCATTTTTCAAAAATATAAAATGCATCATCATAGCATATAGTTTAAGGCATTTCAACCAGAAAATTTTCAAAGTTTAAAAGAAAAAAAACATTTTTGAAAAAAGTGCATGTCACTAAATTTAAATTTTCTAAAAACCTAATTAAGAGTTCCGCTCTTGCAGTAATAATTTTAAAATGTTTAAATACCAGGAATCTACTTTAGCAATTTAAATAAAATAAAAATTTACTTCAATTAAATAAATTTAATGACAATGAATATCTAATTAGACCCTAACCCTATTTCTCTCTCTCTTTTCCTCACTCTATGACCAGTGGGCCCCACAGGTCACCATCTCCTTCCCAATTGGGATTTTCCCAAATTGGCCCTGCCCCTTTTGGCATTTCCCCTTTTTAGCCCTCCCCCTTGCTTACCTCCCACGCAGCCCACCCCCCTCCCTCACTCTCGGTTTCGCCTCCCCATTCCCCTCACTCCCTCTCTCTCTCCGCCGCTGCCACACGCCCTCCCTAGCCGATCCCCGTCGCCACCCTCTTCCCTTCACCCCCTCGACCCCATTTCCGCCCGCTGTCGCCGAGTCCTTGGGAGGAGCCGCCGAGCCGAACCTGCCCCAAGCTTCGTCGGAGCTCGCCGCGAGGTAAGGTTTCCCCTTCTCCTCTCCCCTAGCTCCCCTGGGCCTCTAGGAGACCCTCCCCATCGTCGGCGCCACCTCGCCACCGCCGGAATCGGCTGGAAGCGTGTTCCACTCGTCGCCTCGGCCGGTCCCGCTCCCCACCGTAGCCTCACCAAGCTTCCCCAAGCCTCCCTCTTGCTCGAGCACCCCGCCGCCCCCTCCGGTCGCCGCCGTTCGGCCGTAGGCAACACTGCCCGCCCTCTTCCCCCTGCGTCGCCAACCTCACGCTGGCCCTCACCCCGCCGCCGACCTCACCCGGGTCTCTCTCCTTCCTCTCCCTTTTCCCCATCTCTCCTCATGGGGCCGCCGCCCGCCGGATCCTCCGTCGCCCGAGCCGCCTCCTCCTCTCCGTGCTCAAGTCGCCGGCCGTGGGTCCGCTGTCGGCCGGCGGCCATGTGGTGACAAGCCGACCTCGGCTCGATCCCTCCTGCGCCAGCAGGTCAGATTCACGCGGCTTGGCCGCAGCCATCAGACTGTCGTCGCCGCGTGTCAAGCAGCGTCCTGTGGCGCGTGTCCACCACGCCGCCGTGGCCAAGGCCCAGAAGCGCCATGCAGCGTCAGCGACGCGACCAACCGATGTTCCTCCTTTTTTCCAAATAAATTTTAAAATAAGAAAACTTGTAAATTTCATAACTTTTAAAATACAAGTACAAAATTAGTGAAACATGTTTCTAAAACTTCTAAAAATATGAAGTTTAATTTTAAAATATTACTTATATAATTTAAGGCATGTTAATACATGCTTTAGTTTTATAAAGATGAAAACATCTATTAATTAACCTTAATTAATTTTGATAAGATAAAAATTAAATTGATAATTTACGGAACTTGTAAAAATAATAAAATAAACATTTATTTAAAGGAATTAGTTTATTTTCTATATTTCCCAAATTGAAAATAAATGTTGCTACATATAAGTATTAGTTAAATTTCATGTGGAATAAGAAATTCCAAAAATTTATAAAAAGAAGTAAAATAGAATTTACCCAAATTCCAATTTAAAATAACCATCATCATATCTATGCATATCCATCTGCACACATTATTTTATTTTATTTTATTTTATTTAACTTGTTGTTTTTGAATGTGTGTTATTTGCTATCGTTAGATCCGACCGGACCCGTGCCCGGAGCTGAATCTCGCGAAGGGCAGGAGTTCGACCACAGTCAAGGCAAGTCACCGTTGACATCTCCCCTAATTTTCTTTGACCATATCAATACCTAGTTTTACAAATGCTTTGTTAGAAATTTATTAAATATGCATGGCTATGTTGATTAAATCACTATCTTATTGGTAGGGAATTTAGTTAAGAACCTAGCACACTTTAATTATGTCATAAATCCTGATTTTGTTGACCTTAGGTTAATTAATCCCTAATTACTGATCACCCCTGGTTAGCCTAATTAACCTTGCTTAGTCATGCTACTAGTTGCACTAGGTGATTACCACATGATGAACAACTTACTCCCGATTTAATATCTGTTTTAAATTCAAAGTATCTCCCTGTTTGTAAAGTGCATGTTTTATTAGCAGTAGCAGGGTGCTACTGTGGGTAAAATGTTAGTGCCAGGTGGCGGGTATGTCACCTGGGGGTTTTCCGGAAATGTTTGCAAAACTTGATTGGGGTGGACAGATTGATTGGCTGGTGCAGTAAGCACGAGAATTGGGTCCAGTGTGGGAACCACCCCAGTCCCTAAGGACCGATACCTTGTGGTTGTCAAAACTAAGTACAACAGTGCGACCATGAGTGCTTGTATGGGCAAGCCCTGGCTGAGTACCTTCCGAACTCTTGGTTTGGACATCCCGTGTGGTGGAGTAGGCGCGACGCATTCGCCAACCTACCAGGCTCAAGAGGGGGCTTCAGCCAACTGGAGGTACCAGCGCTGCGGTGGAAACCTTAGAGGGGATGCCAGCCAAGAGCTAGACTGTTAAAGGCTTTATCGTGATGACCTCCGACGGGAGGGAGTCATGTCTCATGGGGAAAGCGTGCGACCTCTGCAGAGCGTAAAACTTTCTAGAAAGCCGTGCCCACAGTCAAGGGCGGACCACGGTGGGTTGATCACAATGGTAGTTTTCTTCCCTCTCTTTCTCAGTGGTTTTAAAGAAGAAAACTGGCAGGTGCCGTGTTTTGGTTTTGGGAGCCTACGGTGGTTAGCCGTGAGGAGATGACTTCGGTGGTCTAGCCGACGTGTGGTATTATGCATACGGTGGTTAGCCGTCGAGAGTTGTTGGTCCTTCGGTGGATTAGCCGTAAGGAAAATGTTTTTAGTAAAAACCACGATTTGTATCGTGAGACAGTCTTTGAGGCATGAGCCGGCTGGGGCCGGATGATTTAAATGTTTTATCAATCAATTTGATTACTTCACTTCTTTCCCTAAAATTGCTTTAAAAACATTAGGCAAACTATTTCAAAACTTGCTTTCCGCAACTGAGCCCTACTTATCCCTTGTCTAGCCCATGCATGTGCATATGTCAATTAACTTGCGAGTATTTTTACCAATACTCACCCTCACGCTTTTCGCTGGGTCTGCGCATTCGACGCCAGCAGTTGAATACCAGCGTGACCACAAGACGGAGACCCCGAAGCCTACGTCTTCACCGATGAAGTCTAGGATGGGGAGTATGCCGACGCCTAGGATTGCGTTCCTCCAGCTCTGCCTGTGGGGAGTGTTTCGGTTTTCCACTTTTGGAGTTTGGTTGTAATATAAAACTTCGCTTTTGTAAGGCCTTGAGCGAACATATGTAATAACGCCACGAGGCGCACTCTGATTTAAATTGATGTAAATTAATCGACTTGGTTGTGATCCAAAATCTGTTGTCTGTGTGTGCTAGCTACTGATCCAGAGACTAGGACAGGTAAAGCACAGGTGGGACCTCACCTCCGCCAAGAGGGGGTCCCGGCAGATACCTGGATATGTACGGCAAATCGAAAGATACACTACAAGCTCGGAAGGACCTACAACTTTTGGAACTAAGGGATGGTCTACATCCAGAAAAGAGAGAGAAAGGACATTACCTAAATCCCGCGAGCTACACTCTAACCAAAGAAGAGAAAAAAAGCATGATAGAGTGCTTGAACAGTGTGAAGGTCCTTCAGATACTCGTCAAATGTGAAGAGACTCATAAACATGAAAGAGAATAAAATCGTACACCGAAAGCTCATAAGCATCTTGTCTTGATGATACGCTTGCTCGATGGTCGTGAGAGGTATTTTTACTGATTGGGTCCGGGTGACAATGATAAAGCGTGTACCTTTTTCAACGCGGTTTCGCAGAAGGTCATCGATCCACATAAGCTAAGTAAGCTACAAGATGACGTGGTACAGAGTGTGGTCAGCCTTGAGATGATCTTTCCTCCTGCATTCTTTGATATTATGGTTCATCTCACTGTTCACATTGTCAGAGAGATAGGTATTCTCGGGCCCGTGTTTCTGCACAACATGTTTCCTTTCGAGAGGTACATGATAGTTCTAAAGAAGTATGTCCGTAACCGTTCACGTCCCGAAGGATGCATTGCGGAGGGTTATGGGATAGAGGAGGTGGTTGAGTTTTGTTTGGATTACATTGAGGATCTACATCCCATTGGCGTCCCTATACCACGCCATGAGGGGAGACTATGGGGAAAAGGGACACTAGGATGGAAAGTAATTGCATGCAATGATCTCCTAACTTTTAAGCAAGCACATTTCACTGTTCTGAAACAATCAACCGTTGTGGCCCCGTATGTCCTTCAGCATAAGAGTATTCTACGCGGCGAATTCCTAGGAAGGTTCGAGGATTGGATCACAGTGAGGCACATGGATACTTTCGGCGCTTGGTTACAAAACTACATCCTTGTCAACGGGTCAGAAAATGAACAATTGCAATGCCTGGCTTGGATGCCATCTAGTGAAATCGTCACATTCAAGGGCTACGAGATAAATGGTTACACCTTCTACACAAAATGCCAAGATACCAAGAGCACCAACCAGAACAGCGGTGTCCGTATAGACGCCACTGACAAAAAAGGCAATGTGGACACATATTATGGTTACATAGAAGAGATATGGGAGCTCGACTATGGACCATTGAAGGCCCCTCTGTTTAAGTGACAGTGGGTCAAACTGACTTCAAACGGCGTGAAGATCGACAAATATGGCATGACAACCGTGGACCTGACAGAAGTTGGCTATAGGCGCGAACCATTCGTCCTTGCCAACGATGTGAGACAGGTCTTTTATATAATGGACATGTCAAGCAAACCAAAGAAACACGGGGAGAAGCAAAAGGATTGCGATAGTAAGCCAAAGCGACACGTGGTTCTCGAGGCAAACGAAGGATTGTTGGTATTGAGGGCGTCACGCAGCGAGGAGGAGTATAATCGGTTCGACGAGCTCCCTTCCTTTGCGGAAGATGTCGACATAAGTGTCCTAAATGTAACTGAAGTCGATGCTCCTTACATACGTCGCGATCACGACGAAGGAACACTTGTAAAGACAAAGTGATCACTAATTCATTGATAAAATATTTTTTGAATGGACTCACTAATTTTTGTAGGGACTAACTAATTTTTTGATGCACTAAGTAATTTTTGGATGGAGTAAGTAATTTTTGGATGCACTAACTAATTTTTGAAAGCACTAAGTAATTTTTTATTGCACTAACTAATTTTTTATTGCACTAACTAATTTTTTGATGCACTAACTAATTTTTTATTGTACTAACTAATTTTTTATTGCACTAACTAATTTTTTGATGCACTACCTAATTTTTTGATGGACTAAGTAATTTTTGGATGCACTAACTAGTTTTTTAAAGCACTAAGTAATTTTTTATTGTACTAACTAATTTTTTATTGCACTAACTAATTTTTTGATGAAGTAACTAATTTTTTATTGCACTAACTAATTTTTGGCTGCACTAAATATTTTTTTACAAGCGGTTCGTAATACCAACCGCTTGTAGAGGGGTGTTAAATTAAATTATAAGAGGAAGGCAAAGCAAAAATTAAAAGGCAGGGGGTGCGAGCGGGGCTCAAACCCGCGTCGCCGCAGGTGAGCCCACGCTCAAGCGCCACTCGCTAGCCAGAAGGGGGGAAGTTTTTTCTCAACCAATACGGGCGTCCAATCATTTTGACTCTTCGCACTCTACAAGGGGTTGGTGATACGAACCGCTTGTAGAAGTCTCTCCTTCGCTCTCACGCCAGCTGTGAGGGACCTCTACAAGCAGTTGGTGATACAAACCGCGTGTAGAGGTCCTCCTCGCTTCGCCGCTTGGTGTGAGGACCTCTACAAGCGGTTGGTGATCTGAACCGCTTGTAGAGGTCCTCAGCCGCTCCCGGCCAGCAGTGAGGGGTTTCTACAAGCGGTTGGTGATACGAGCCGCTTGTAGAGGGGTAGCTCTACACGCGGTTTCTATTACGAACCGCGTATAGAGCTCTTATTACAAGAGGTTGGTGGTTCCAACCGCTTGTAGAGGTGCTCTTATAAATATGTCTCGCCTGGCCGGGGACACACTCCAAATTTTTCTAAGTCCCCGTGCGCGCTCTCTGCCTCTGTCGTCTCCATCGACCACCCCGCGCCGCCATCGAGCCTCATCCACGGCATCGCCGTCAGCGCCGTCGCCGTCGAAGTCGTCTCCCAGCGCCGCCGTCGGCTATTGCCGCCGCCGTCGTCGTCGAAGTCGAAGTCGTCTCCCCGCGCGCGCCGTCGACCGCCACTATCACCGTGCCGTCGACCGCCACTATCATCGCGCCGTCGCTGTCGAAGTCGTCTCCCCACGCCGCCGTCGACCGTTGCGAGCTCCTCCATCCCGAAGGGCCTAGGTTACCCCTCCTCTGCTTACACGCGCTCTGTACACTCGCCGCCCAGAAAGTGTTCGACAAAATGTCCCTAAGGGCAAAAAGAGGTGTTCAACCGTGTGAGAGAGAGAGCGTGAGAGAATGAGAGCGTGACTGAGATGGAGAGAGATCGTGAGAGAGAATGAGAGAGAGAGTGAGAGAGAATGACAGTGAGAGAGAGCGAGAGCGTGAGAGAGAATGAGAGAGTGAGTGAGAGAGAATCATAGAGAGTGAGAGAGAATGAGAGAGTGAGTGAGAGAGATGGAGAGAGAGTGAGTGAGAGTGAGAGAGAATGAGAGAGAGTGAGTGAGAGAGATGGAGAGAGAGTGCGTGAGAGAGATGGAGAGAGAGTGAGTGAGAGTGAGAGAGAATGAGAGAGAGAGATGGAGAGAGAGTGAGTGAGAGATGGAGAGAGAGTGAGTGAGAGAGAATGAGTGAAAATGTATTTTTTCTTATATATTTTTATTTTACAATTTGACGAGTTGCCATACTTACTAATTAAACAATATTTCATAATAACGATAGATGGCGACACTAGGACGTGGTGATCCTAATTTCGAGATGGATGAAGCGCTCATGCTAGACGAGATCGACTATGGTAGCAACTTGGCCGCCAATGAAGGTGATGCCAGCGTTGTCAACACCATTGCCGGTGGATCCAAAGTGATCCGTGATTGAGGAAGTGAGGTAATGCCACGAGAATCCGGACAAACCATTTAGCCATATTTAACCAATTACTATAAATGGCTCGACATGAAAAATTCACATCTCTGTCCATTTTCAGCCCGGTACATCGAGCACCCAAACCAGCGAGGACCTAACAAGAAGCTGCTACAAAGTTTGTTTTCTGCGTCGACAATGACGGAAGCCAATTGCTCCTCTCTCTGCGATAGAGGCCCGTTTAACAACGCATGTGGTTTCCACGTTAGGGATCATGTCGATTAGCATCAAGAAATGGATGAAGTTCCATAAGCCACCAAGGAGCTTCTTTAGAAAGATATCAAGGAGAACTTCAAATTTTACGAAGGATACGAGAACAAGGTTAAGAGATACACTTTGAAGAAGATGGCAACCCAAATTGATCGTGGAAAGTTCACCAATAACAAATATGTCAAGAAGGAGAAAAGCGGACTTCAACCAACATCCCAATTTGGCAGATCAGCCGGGATGCATTTGAAGAATACAAATTGTCGAGGAAGGACAGCCGCGAGCCAGAGAACAAGATCGTATTTGGGAAGAAAAATACCACCACCATCTTGGCACCGGTGGTTACGTCAAGGCTGTACCTAAATGGGAGAAGCGGGAAGAAGAACTAGTGGCCAAGAATATCACGCCTGCTACTGCTGAATGGGAATTCCGCCTGCGAAATTGGTTCATGGCTCACGGAGGGACCCTTGCGAGCAGCGGTAGCTTGTTGATGCCATCGGGAGCGGAGGATGTTGGAAGCAGAATTGTCGAAACCGTCGACATGTCTCGCTCCGGTTCCTTTGTGATGAGACAGGAGAATAGCGAGCTCACGTGCACTTCAAAACCCCGAGCACCGGGGCGAACAAGAGGAATGGGATCGTCCTGTGCCATGGAAATACGGTTTCTCCAAAGATGCCGATCGTCTGCCGCAGTCAAAAAGCAAAAAAGAGAGTCATCTGAGATACAACTTCTTTGGAAAGGGAGCTCAGAGCAACTTCGGTGAGTATCGAGAGATTGTTGAGCAAAAGCTGCGGCGGCACTCGGTAAACTTCAAGGAGCGGTACAAGCAATACACGTGCCATGGTTAGCCCGCCCACCTCCGTAGCGACGAGAGTAGCTGCAGCGTCGAACGCCGCCGCACTTTCTACGGACTTAGGGCGATCTGCGATGGACAGACATCAAAGTTCGCCGGAGTGTGAGCTACACATTCAGACGCATAACCTCTCGACCAAGGTGGCTTATGGCATGGCGTGCCGGTGGAGCAGGCCGGCTTTTCCCATCGCAACGAGATCCCGCCAGTTACTCGAAGGTCGCGATGGAGGAGGTGTCGGCGGCTATGAAGATCTCTGCTCGAGATTCTTTGGAGGATGACATCACCAAGCTTGGACAGGCCCTCCACGGAATCATTCTCTGGCGAAAAAGGTACATCATATTTCCAAACACCGTGGAGATGACCTCTCCACCAATAGAAATCCAACAATTGGAGCTGACCGAAGGGACCATACCTCAACCGCAACGACAAAACACGCCTCCTCCTACATCACCTCAACGACATGCCTCGTCTCCAATACAGAGCACTCCGCCTCCACCTCCTGCTCCACAAAGCCCGGCTCCACAATCTCTTCCAAGGAAGAAACTCCAAGTAGGAAGGACCAGTACTACGACGCTACCCCCTCACAAGAAGGCCCAGTCTAGCCGGTCAACACAGTCGTCAAAGGAACCTCCGAAAAGGGCATACGACATGACGGCTGAGGAGACACGAGCAATAGTTCAAAAGGAAATTGAGACACACTTCGCACCAAAGGTGCCACCTCCCAAGGCGCAGACTGATCCGAAAGCTGCAGCCCACTGCGACATGCCGTGCAGCTCTCTTCTGTCTCGACTAACTACTGAACGCACAATAGCGAAGGCTGCGGTGAAAGGGAAGCGAGCTAAGGCGGCGGCACCTAAGAAGACAGCCCAAGATTACCGGCTAGAGGAATTCTTGAGAGAGTCGAGGCGTCTTCTGCTGCTGACTATGGGACTAACAGATGAGCTTCCAACGGCAGAGGTCAGGTGGCCATATAAGCTGGGCCAAGAGTTGGTTGCACGGGAAAAGATAAGGGATCTGCCAACCAAGGTGCGATAATTTCATGAATGGTACATGGAACAGTCCGTTCAAGGAAGAACAATGTTCCCCGTCGTATAAAAAACGAAGATTTCTATCATGGGGATGAACTCATATGGATGGAATTCGACGACATCTACCAATTTTACCATCGAGACGACGTCAACGTGTCTCTAATGAGCTGCTGGTGTCTGTAAGTATTTGCAGCTAATGATTGAGTTTATCATATATATGTGTTCATTTCGCCGTAGTTCAGGCTGCAAAATCTAATAACTCATCCTCTTTGTATGTAGAATGGAGATACAACGATGTAGAAGAGAGGCTATCTTCGACATCGGCTTCATTGACCCATCAATTGTCAACGAGCCTAAGCAGTAGCATAAGCCAAAAGAAGTTGAAGAATACATCTTTGAAGGCTCTTTTCGACCGATTACTACAAACCGCACATATACGCCCTTTAACTTTCGATGCGTATATATACATGTCATCACACAACCTCTCGTTTATCCTTTTTCAAGACATTCGTAATATGACTAATTACATATATGTTGCAATACTTATATATGAATAGGTTTCTTTGGATCCTACTTATTATCAATGTCGATAGTGCGATCATCATTGTGCAAGACTCAAGAAGAAAACCACAACAAGATTTTCAATTTATCATTGATATTCTAAGCAGTAACATTGAGATGCCAAGCTACATATATATAAGTACTTGAATACTCATAATTACTATTCATATAATAGCATGACGGGGCATTCGCCACGTTCGAACGAAGCATAAAGGAAAAAGTTCTAGGAATCAATTCATAGTGCAATCCAAAGACTCGAGTGCGTACTACAAAATATCAATTAAATAATATATATGGCGTAAAATTTATCTTCTCAAGCCAATTAATTAATTGCATTCTTTTCAAATATCACTCTAGGTTCTCTGACAAATGGCGGAAACAACTTATGTGGCTATTATGTGTGCCTCTACATGCAAAGTCTTACCCACGGCGATATCGACATAACCGGACAACGAGGTGCGTGTGTGTTAAAAACAAATTTCGTAATACACTTATACTTGACGTGCTCAAAGATTTATTCCTTTGTTTCTTTTAAGAGGCTTAAGCATCGATGAGACGGGCGTGATCCCATCGTATCGGGTTGAAGCAATCCAAGAACAACTTATTGGCTTCATTGTCGATGAGATTATAACCCCTAGAGGCGAGTTCTACGCAAAGGCATGGAGAGATGGCCCTTCAATAAGGACAGGTGAACTTACGGAATCTTCGTCGATGGCCGCAAAGAGCGATGCACGCAGGAAATGATCTCAAGATCACCACATTCGTACTCTTCGAAAGTTGTAAAATGTTGCTTGTGTTGATCATCATTTTATGTATTGTAATATATATATATATATATATGCATTTAATTTGTAATTAAATTATAAGCTCATACTATTTGTGCAAATAAACTACTGGTTTTCTCAATTATAATATATATTTAATTATGCAGAAATAAATTTGTAGTTGTATTTATTTTTATTATCAAAATTCATATTTGAAAGTCTAGCTCAAAAGGCCATATGTAGCTGTCGGCCTCTCTACAAACGGTTTGTAACAACAACCGCTTATGGAGAGAGCACACGTAGTGTCTCCTAGCCACGATAGAAGGCCTCTACAAGCGGTTGGTAACACCAACCGCCAGATTTGCCCCCACGCGGGCTGCTCCACTGCGTTTCTGGCGCCTTCAAACCGCTTGTGGTCTTTGCACACAAGCGGTTCGAGAATCGTGAGTGATACCCTCCGGTATCACTCTCGATTCTTGTCTGAGCGATAACGCTTGTGAAAGCGGTTACGAACCGCTTGTGTAGCACTGTTCCCTGGTAGTGAAGCTTAAACCTAAGTCTAAGGCGTTGTGAACACATAATATAGAACCTCTAAAGCTGAAGCATTAATCACATCAAATTTCTAAATTATATTTTTATACTATAGTTATACCACACCATAGAGCATGATAATATACAAGTTAATACAAACAGCTATACCATAGTTGCATTGATTTAAATTTATTGATAACTAAGAGCGAGACATTTAATCTATGGGTAAAATGAACTTATCATTGATTACCTTTTGTAATAGCTTGACGTCTCGTGCTAAAGCTAATTAACTCTGCATGCCCATTTGTAAAAAAAAAAAAAAATCTGCATGCCCGGCTAAACACATAGGTGCAGCCCTTGTGTGACATACGTACTTGTGTGACGAACAACGACGACGCACCTGTACCGACTACCGTCGTTTCTAACTTTTCTTTCTGCCATACGGAGTATATATTTATACTAGGGGAGAGAGCGCGCGACTGCGCGCATCGTTAGCTATGGTACCCGATTTTTTGTTTTATTTCTTTTGCTTGCTTTTGCAAGTTTTATTGGGATTTGCAAATAGAGGTAAATATAAAAGAAACAGACAGACAACCACTACGAAATAGAAATAAATATAAATTCAATATTTTGTAATTCTAAAAAAAATATGAAATCCAAACTCTTTAGTGATCTCTTTGTATAGTCATGGTGTAATCTTTGCAAGAGTTTTTTTGGAATTTTTAAATGTCATAGAAAAAAGGAAATCGAAAGAAAAATATGCTATAATAGGCAATGGAGACAATTTTTTTCTTTGTAAATGTTAAAAAAAAGCAACGTTGTGATGGGTCTTTCTCATGTACACATAGTTCCATGTTTGGACTTTTTTTGCGATTTTAAAATGGTCTAAAAAAGAAAGTAGAAAAGACAAAAAAGGAAAAGTTTTCTAAAAAATCTCAATTTTTTTACAGGTCATTCTCGTGTAGACATGGTTCCACTTTTGTCAAATTTTCAATTTTTGAAATTCTAAACAGTGGGAAAAATAAAGAAGGAAATTTAAAAATTTCAAAAAAGTAAACTTCTTACATGTCTTTCTCATGTACTTTTGTCAAGTTTTTAATTTTTTGAAATTCTAAACAGGAGAAAATAAAGAAGGGAATTAAGAAATAAAAAGTAAACTTTTTACATGTCTTTCTCATGTAGCCATGGTTCCATTTTTACAAGTTTCCTATTTCTTAAAATTTTAAATGGCCTAGAAAAAAGAAAGAAGAAAAGTGGAACCATGCCTACACGAGGAAGATAAATTTTAAGATTAAAAATTTTTCAGCCTTTTTAAAAAAAAATTTAACTTTAAACGGGATACAAAAAAGAGAATAGGAGAGGAAAAAAGAAAGCGAGTTTTTTTTAAGTTAAAATTTTTCAAATTTTTTAAAAACATCCAAACTTTTTGTGGACCTTCCTCATGCAGCCATGGTTCCATTTTTGCAAGGTTTCTTTTTTTTGAATTTTTAAACGGCCTAGAAAAAAGAAAGAAGAAAAGAATGCAAGGTTTCTATTTTTTGAATTTTTAAACGGCCTAGAAAAAAGAAAGAAGAAAAGAAGAAAAAATAAATAAAAACACAGTGCACTGCGTTGGGTGGGATTTGAACCCAGGACCACTACATTGAAGCTTGCTGTGCTAGCCAGCCAGACAAACCATCCACCTCGTTGAAAGTTTTGGCACGGAATTTATTTTATACTACCTGTGCGAATAGACGGCTAGATCTCATTTCGGCATACAATTGGATGGCCAGCGTTCTTCAGCCGACATGACCATGGGATAGGCCGCCTTTCCTACGCAATTTATATATAAGATAGATAGATACACGCATGCCGCCATGACGCAGTGCTCGCTAGCTCTCTTCTAACTATAAAATATGAATCAGGTAACAAGGCATACTTAATATTTAATAGTGACCTTATATCTCTACTGTAGTTGAGTTTTTTTTTTGTAGAATTGGATCTATGAATAGTAAAATAGGGTTGGAAGTAAAATGTAAGAGAGAGATATGCTGAGATTGAGAAAAAAGGGTTAGAATTGTAAAGATGAATAGTAAAATAGGGTTATGAACTCGGTAAACAGTGAATTAATAGTGAAATAGGATCAGAAAATAGGATAGCTAGCTAGCAATATGGATGTATGCATTCCTGTGCGGAGATCCAAGTGTAACGACCGACAGTAGGAACCACCACCACAGCGTAATAGAAACAAAACAAGAAAATTAAGGCCCAATTCTCTTAACTTATCTTATCTAACTTATTTATCTTATTTGATTTTTTTTTAACTTCGAGAGCTTCCCGAGATAGGCTCGAGAGTCGGATCCGCTTCATTCAACTTTGTGTTTTAAAGGTTTTAGACAAGTCTTTGAGATAGAAAAAAGATTCGAAAAAAACAAATCGTTTTTATTTTAAACGAAAATAAGCCATAACCCCAAATAATACAAATAAGGCTTTATAAGCTGATAAAAACAGGGCCTAAATGTATTTAATCTGTCCAAGCTAAATCAATAATAATTGTTGGAATCCAAATTAACGGGATTGTGAGTCTGGACTCTGGACAAGGATGAATCATTCTTCGTCGGTATATCTCGATATTGTTTTCTCAGCTTAAAATCTATAAATTGAAATTTATAATTTTTATAAAAACTGTACCTCGTGTTATTTCGTAGCCTTTTTAAAGGCTTAATTGATTCTTTTAAAAACTACTCAGACTATTTTTGAACATACCTGGCCTCTCAACTTTTCGGATTTACGGTGAGAACAATGCCCCAGCCCAGCCCGCTACTGTTTGTGAGTACTGACCGGATGGATGGAGCATCTTGTATATTCGATGAGAAAAAAAGAGGGAGAGAGGGAGCTGAAACAAAAAGGACCAGGGTCCAAGGCTGCAGACGCAGATGCAGGCATGCATGCGTACAGTCACAGTGATGCTTGCAGCGCAGGGCAGATGAAGCAGGCAGCCGGTAGGGAAGGAAGATGTATGGGCCGTGTCCGTGGCTGTCAGGTCGAGGAGTGGCAGTTACCAACTGCGGGCCGAGGCCTAAGGCTCTGAAAAATTTCGATCGGTGAAATCACGTTTAGAAGGGCTGGGCACTTGGGCCTGTAGGCACGTGGGTGGCCCATGACAACAGCGAGCTGCGACTTTTGCCTCTGATCCAAAAGAGATATACATTTCCCTGTCTTCTACAGAAGAGTGTGAGAGGAGTAATTCCAGCTCTCTGCGAAAGCGCTATGTAACGCAGGCCCACAGCTAGGGGTGTTAACAGATCCGATACAATCGGATAGTGTCGGATATGGATATGGATCCATATATTTTTTTTTCTCAGTTATTGATACGGATACGAATACTGCTAGACACGAATATGAACATATTGTTTGATACGGACATAAATAGTGTTGAACACAGATACGGGTCACGGAAGATTGATATTATCGGATATAGATCGGAACGGATATTACTCGAATAATATGTAAACATGTATACTTGAAAAATCATCTATGTAATATGTTCAGTTGGGTGTTGTCTGATGTAGAGTAATGTCGCCTGCTTGTGAGTCGGATAGTATCTATATTTTCTTGAATATTATTAATTGAATATTATCCGTCATTATTCGTATCCGTAAAAATAGATATCTGTAAAACTATCCAAATCAATGTATAAATCGATTCGATCGGTTAGAAAATTTATACCATTTCCACCCCTGCCCACAGCAAGTGGAGTATGTGTCCCTTTATCACAAGTCTTTGTTTCTCTGGGCCCCACTTCCAGATACCACTTGGACTTTGCGACCTCTTCATCCCAACTCCCAACAGAGCCTGACGTTTTCCAGCAAGAAAATCTTGCGAGCTTGTTTCACAAAGTCTTGGGTTTGCTCTTCTAAAATCCTGGGTTTGCTTTCCTTACAGCATCAGTTAGCACTGCATTTCCACCACCGGATAACCGTCTCCGTCAAGAGACACAGCGGCGAGACAGCAACCTTGCCCACCTAAGAGCATCTCGGCTTATGGTAGTTTAATAGAGCCAAATACTTCGACTTTTATAAGCCGTTTCTCGAAAATTTTGAATATGGTTCTCAAGATTCTCAAGATAGAGTTTAATTAAAAGCCTAGACATCTCAACGCTCTAGAATTTTATAGCCCATTTAGTTAATATACTAATCTTGTCAATAAATACTACATTTGGTCATATCTTAAGTTTTACAAGAAAAATGACAAAGTTAGACAAATATGGCAAAGTTGGCTTCCAACCAAACGGACCTAGTTTTCTAGCATTCTAATCATTAAGATCCTCTTCTTTTCAACTTATCTTAACTTCTTATATTGACTTTGCAGGTAGGGCCCACATCGGAGGAATGCGCCAGCTTTCCCTATTCCCCACTGCCTTTTACCTTTGTCCTCACCTGACACAACATACATGTCGTGTCGCAACCCCTCCACATTGGCCCTCATTCCCCTCTCCAAATCTCCACTTCCCACCCAGATGTGAGCACACCTTACTCCATTACTCGTCATCGCCCACCAGGCGATGCGTTATGCTCGGCGGACACACTAGCGACGGGCATAATCGGAGAAGGCTGTGTCGTAGGGAGCTCCTTGGGGTCTTGTAGCACAAAGTCGACGACGAGGTCTCCGGCAATTGCCTACCTGCAGGCCAACTCTGCGCATGCGTTCTCCCCTCGTGCCGGTGCCCGCCAGCTCAGCCCATCGTTCCAGCCAAGGTTCCTTCGCCTGGAGTGCTTCACTGTCGCCGCCTGCACTCTGTAGTTCTCCCCATAGAATAGGCCTGGTAAAAGGCCCCTTAGCGAGGTTGCGCTGACGGCTGCTGCTAAGGTATGTGACCGGTCCTTGTCCTTTCAGCTCGGCTTTCATGTGCTCCATGGTTTTGTTGTCGTTGATTTCGTTCAACCATAATTAGATGGCTCCCAAATCTCGCGCTTTGTTTGGACCCCACACATCCACAAAGCTTGGGTGGATACTGTGGAGAAGGAGGTAAACGCTTGGAACAGGCAAACAAACTTTCTGAATCCTAAAGGGGTCGAGAACGTCATCCGCAAACTTTATGACAGGAAAAGGTCGCAGTCACTCCCAAGCAGATGTGTAAGTTTAAGTGGCCCCTGTGATTTTGGTGATTAATGACAAACATATTTAATAATAATTATTGTTGAAAGATAAACATAGTTGATGACAAATATTGTAAATGGTAAATATGGTTTAATACTTGATTTAGTGCTTACCAATGACAAACCTCTAATATGTTATTAATCTTAATATGGGACTAACAAGTTTGATGCTAAGCTCTATTTTAATATCATTCTAATAGAGAAACAATTAGTCAAGGGTCCTCGCAAGGTACATCTTGTGTTAATCATCTCATCTTGCTCCTAAACCCTAGTTGAGCCTAGTGAAGTGTCGGGGTGTCGTAGGAGTGACCGAGAAGCAGTGTGCGCGGTTTGGAGCGTGTTTGTGCACTTGTGATCTTGTGTGCAGGACCTTTGTAACCCACCGAAGTGAGTCCGGTGGTCACCAGACTAAGTCCAACAGCTAGTTTTCGAGCCCTAGCCTATTTAAGAGGCGGTGTAAGCTTCATTGCTTTGGTTGTTGATTGTAGTTGAGCTTGGAAGAGCCTTGGGGAATTCTTGTGAGACTTTAGGTGTGTCCCAATGTGTGAGAAGTGGCAAATAGAGGGAGAGCACCAAATTAGGTGAATTTGGTGAAACCCTACTGAGAGGAGTGAGTGACCAAGTGAGTCTTGTGTGCATCACTCTTGAGCTTGATCCGGTGCAATCAAGCGGCTTCAGATTTGTTACTCTTGGTGCTTGCCGGCACCTAGACGGCGTGGGAAGCTTCGTGCGCAAGTGACCTTCTCAAAAAGCTTGTGAGAAGGCCCGAGCAAACCGTGTGAGTGCCATTGGTGCTTGCCATCTCTAGAGGGGAGGAACTAGCAACCACTAGTAGAGTAGAGACGGTTGGCTCGGAGAGGGAGCCGGTCCTTGCGAGGATCAAGTCTCAACATGGATTAGGGGAGACGGGCAAGTCTCTGAACACCACGAAAAAAAAGTCTTCGTGTCACTTGTGGTTTGCTTCGTATGCTCTCATGTTTATTATCATATCATTGAGCTAGTGCTTGTCCTCATAGTTTTTACCTAGTGCTTAATTGTATATCTTAATTGCCTAATTGAATTTGGATTACCTCACCCTAGGATTGCTATCATTGAAATATCACTCATGTTCAAAGAATATATCTTTAGCTTCCGTATTTGTTTAAGTTTTAAACACAAGTGTAAATTTGATTAGAAAGTAAAATTTTGGAAAGCCCAATTCGCTCCTTCTTGGGCATCCGTTACTTACAAGATGCAGAACCACTGGGACAGTGTGAAGTTGGACTGGAACACCTAGAACACGCTGTGCATGTCGACCGGCGTGGGCTGGGACTCGTGAAGGGCACAATTAATGTGGAGGACGACTGGTGGAAGGTCATGAATGCGGTAATGACCTTCTGCCTCACTGTTCATTCACTTGTAACATTGCTCCTATTGCTTACTTCCTCTAGACTTTTGTTCGCGTTATTGATCCATGTCCGTGTGTACTTGCAGCGATACAAGAATTTTAGAAAGTTTAAGAATGGACCCCTTACTCATGTCCAGTAGCTTGACGCCATCTTCGAAGGTTTGAGCACAGTATGGCACCCTTGAGAGAATGAGGGCTAATCTAGAATCGCCGCCTTGATGGTTCTGTGGCTAATCCAATGAGTTAAGGGCTCAGTGTCATCATCGCTCGATTTCTCCTTTTCTCGGTTGTCAAGGGGCGTCGAGCTCGAGCTTGTCCCTGATGACACTGCGAGCATGGCCTACGGTTGGGCATTCTCCTCCTCTAAAAATTTGTTTTTGTGGAACTTCGAGGCGCATGTTGAGCTAGGAGATTTATGCGCCAAAGTGTGGTGCTTCGATGCGCATGTTGAGCTAGGGTCATAGAGCTATTCCCAGATTTATTTTGTAGAGATGCAACATAATGTTTGGTTGGCCAGGGGCCAATCAGGCTTGCAAACCTCTTTTTGCCACCTTTTCCTTCTATACTTTTTTGTTTTTTTCGTTTACATTGGATTGGTGGATACATGGCTGTTCATAGCGCTAGTCGCTCAGCGATCAAAGCCACAACATCGCTTTCAAAACTAGTTAAGGGTTAAATTTCTTAAGCGACACGCAGTTCATGTTCTTGATGCATCATGACCTTCGATTGTTTGCAGCTTGTGAGTTGCACCATGTGGGGTCTTAATGATAAACGGGCCTTCCCATGGTAAAATTAACTTGTCTACCAATGCGACTGCTTTCTTGAGGACTAATAAATCTTCTGGTTCAAATGAACGAGCCTTCATTCTCTATGTTATATGACTTTGCGGTCGCCTTGGCATAGCTATTGATGCTTTGCAACAACCTTAGCCTTGTTTCTTCGGTCCAGTCATCTGCTACATCTTGCTCTTCACTTACGGGGCCTTTGACGACTTTGCTTGAAGTTCTGCTGAGTCATAGCTTCCTTACCGTATATCATCGGAAACGGTCACAAGCCAGTTGGCCTCGAACGGGTTGTTCTTGCTACCGGCCATAGGGCCTTGATTAACTCTTCGGGCCACAAACCTTTCGCCGCTCCTACCAACCTCTTACTTACACCTTCGATGATTATGTCGTTGGCTCTCTCTAATTCTCCATTAGGTTGAGGGTGTCCCATCGAGGCGAAACGTACTTGAGGTTTGAGCAAAATGGATCCTGAGACTTGTGTGATATGAATTAGGCTCCGTTATCAGCTACCAATTCAAAGGGCCACACCAGCTACCATCCATTGTCAAGCTTGACACCTTTTCACAAGATTTCCTGTGTCTCAAAGGACTGTTGGTCAGAACATCCCTAATCTAAAAACTTTTTCCACAAGGGTTTGATGTGAGCCACACAACTTCTGGTGAACTTTGAGAGGGTCTTGTTACCTTCGAGTGTAATTATACACCCCAACCATGGTGCACACACTCCACTTTTATATAGTCTTGTTTTGGCTCCACCAGGGCTTATTTTTTTGGCTCATGTTATAATCCTCTTCTGCCCTAGCATATTCTTCCATTTTATTGAACAGCTCTGCTACTGTGTTCACTGGCTTGCACGCTAATTTGTCTCGCAGCAAGCACCTTGGTAGCAGACCATATCTACCCGCGTTAATTATTGTGCATTCACAGGCTCCTATAATTTGACATCTCACTTTAACAAAGCGCTAGAAAAAAAAACTTCGGGCTGTTTGTCCCTTCGCTTGCTTTACCATAAATAGGTCACAATCCTCTTTCTGAGGCGCGTAATTCCCTTGGAAGTTGTTGCTGAGCATTGTGGAAGCTCTTGCCTGGTGCTGATGGAGCCTCTTGGACGGGAACAGTACCACGAGCGCTAATAGTATACCTATCATCTCCCCCACTGCTTCTATCACAGTTTCATACAATTGCGAGAACTCTACCGGTTCCATATCTCCTGTGAACCAGATGATTGTGGGCATCTTGAAGCTTTTCGCACTACTAGAGAAATAGCCTTTCATACCGACATATCAGTACCGATTATGCATGCCAACCTGTACTGATGCTCTAGCATCAGTATAGAGCATCAGTACAGGTTGGTGTAACCAACCGGTACTAAGCATACTAGTTGGCCCGACGTCTGCTTAGTACCGGTTTACATCAGTACAGGTTGGTGCAACCAACGGTACTAAACAGCCTTATTTGAACCTCCTCTTCCCCGCATCCTCGGCTAGCTCCACACTCTTCTTCTTCCTAGCTCCCACCTCGGCTTCAGTTCATCTCTGGTTTTCTTCAGTTCCTAAACTTTTGCGGTTCCTTGGTTTTTCTTCCGTTTATTATAACTTGTTTTTATTGATTTCGCATTGGATTTTGCAGTTCTGCATTGGAATTTGCTTTGTGTGTTTAATCATATTTGACTGCATTGAAATTTGCCGTGTGTTTAATGGATCCGACCTTCTATCTTCCCCTCCCCTATATTTTCCCACTCCATCCACATGGAGAACAGTACCGCATCATTTTGATCCCCTTCTCTCCTCTGCCACCGCCACCAGCCGCACCGCATCCTCTCCGCTATGGTTCGCCGCCTCAAGACCTGCAGGGCGACTTGCAATCCCCATCCTCCACCGCAACCTCCCGCCGCCAGCGCAGGCCTGCCCACCTCCTCTACCGCCAGAGCAGGTCCATCCACCTCCTCCACCGCAACCGCCCGCGCCGCCCCACCCACCTCCTCCGCCACAACCTCGCGCGCCGCCCCGCTCACCTCCGCCACCAACCTGGAGAAGGCATGGAGGGCCTTTGACCGCCGACGCCCCATCTACTACCCGCCACCATATTAACCTCGCAGCTGAGAATAGGGGTGAAAACGGTTCGGATACGGTCGGATATTGGGTCATACCGTATCCTAACCTTATGTTTTAAATCGGATACCGGTTCGGATACGATTTGAACAAATATCGGATCAGATACGGGTGCGGTAACGGATAACTACGGATGGGTAAAAAACGGATACGGTTATTATACGAATAAGTACAAAGCGGATATCGGATACTAAATCGGTTAGTACTTAAATTATATACGATTAAAGCATTCGATAAGAACAATCTAATTAACACGTGTTTATAACACATAATCCAAGCATTATACAATGTATATAACATACATAATCAAAAGATTATATAAAAATTTAATTAACACATCACATCGGCATAGTCCAATTAATACATAAGTTTAACAAGTACATATGCTAGAACATGGAGTCCAATTAACATATTACTCGTCGACAAGAACATAGTGTTCATAGGTACATGATCTAACATAACACATAGTTTCAACGCTCAACATATCACATAGTACAAACATAACACATAACTCATGCATACATAGTTCCAACATAATACATAGTTCAAATATAAGACATAGTCCACATTAACATAATGTGATGAACACAAAATATAGTTTATGCATGCATGAAGATCTCAACATACAACATCTCTTCATCTCCATAACATCATGCCACTATGGAATTCCATTTCATCATTCTTAGATCACTCATGTTCCGTTTGTTCATTGACATCTATGTCCAATTGATCCATTTGAGCACATATGCCATCTAAGATTGCACCCTTCATGTCAACTAAAATAGAAAAACAATAAAGTAATAGTCACAATCAAATGCATTCATAAGTATAATACATAAATAAAGATATAAAAAGATAACAAATACCTTTATGTGAAGCTTTCATCCAATCTTTTGTGCAAATTAAGGCCTCAACTATTTTAGGATCAAGTCGACCACGGAATGGATCAACTACGCGTCCACCAGCACTAAATGCCGACTCTGACGCAACTGTGGAAACTTGTATGGATGGTACATCACGGGCAAGACGAGAAAGAATAAGATATTTTGCCTTTTGCCCCTTCCACCATGATAGCACATCAAAAGTTCCTTCACCATCACTGTACATAAGAAGTTCTTCATTCATGTACACTTGTAACTCTGACTTTTGCTTCTCATTATTTGTGAGGTGATACAACACATTAATATCAACCTCATCATCCAATGAGCAACCCTTAGAGTTAGAAGGCAAACCATGTTCCTTTGAAGTAGATGCCTCATTGTCTTTAGATGTATGCATACATGAATATAATGCAAACAATTCATTGATCATATTCATGAAGTCTACCTTCTCCAACTCAGCCATCTCATGTCCATATATTTTAGACAAGTACAAATGAACCAGTTTATCCTTATACCTAGGATCAAGAAAAGCTGCCACGGACAAAGCTTTGTTGGTCATGTCCCAATACTTATCAAACTTGTCTTGCATAGCCTCGCCCAAGTTAGAGACTATGATCTCATCACTCTCACACCATTTGGAAATAGCAATCTTGATCTCACAAAACTTTCTAAAGAAAAGATTTGTAGTAGGATATGATGTGCCAGAGAAAAGCAAAGTGACATCATAAAACTTCTTCAAGCACTTGCAAAAATGTGATGCATTTAGCCATTCAGCTATGGTAGGCTTCACATGATCATATCTACCCTCATACCTAAGAGCAAGACGATCAAAAGCATCCTTATAATAAATAGCATCTCTTATCATGATATAGGTGGAGTTCCACCTTGTGGCAACATCCAAAGAAAGAGCCTTTCTAGTATCCAAGTCACATTCTTCAGCACACTTTTGGAATGCCTCCCATTGTTGCGGTGATCTTTTTATGATGGATATGAACTCTCTAATGTTTCCAACAGCACAATCAATTAAAATTAACCCATCTCTAGCAACAAGGTTCAAAATATGATTGGCACATCTAACATGAAAGAACTTCTCACCCAAAACAAGGATGCCTTTTGCATTATTAATAATATGATCAACAGCAACTTTGTTGGAAGAAGCATTGTCCAAAGAAAGGGCAAACATCTTTTTATCTAAATTCCAATCCAATACATTCTTGAAAAATGCATCACCCAATCTTATACCAGAATGACTGCCCTCTACATGCAAAAAGTTGATGATTCTTTTTTGCATTTTCCAATCATCATATATCCAATGTGCAGTGACACACATATAAGCTCTATTTTGGATGGAAGTCCACATGTCCATAGTGAAGCTAAAACGACAAGTTAGCTTCTTAAACTGTGCATATAACATGCTCTTTTCTTCATTATAAATGTTCATGATTTCTTTCCGGACAGTTATACGAGATTTGAATGGAAAGGTAGGCCGCAAGGACTTGATAAAGCGAATGAAATAAGCATGCTGGCACATAATAAAGGGATACTCATGCATAATGATGCATTCATGCAACTTTCTCCAGCTATCTTTCTCATCATAAGTGTAAGTTGCAAGCCCTTGGTCATTTTGAGATAAGATTTTTGACCTAGTACCTGCTTGTGTATATTCTTCACATGGTTGCCCAAAGCACTTGTACCATTTGAACTTTCACACCTAGCTGTAAGCCTGCAATGATTGCATTTGGCCTAGTTCTCAATGGTAGTGTTTTCACCATCTATTGTCACCTTTTTCTGGAACTTCGTATAATGATCCCACACCCATGAAGTGCGCTTCTTTCCCATAGGCTTTGCTTTTTCTTCTTCATCATCATCATCTTCTTCGCTTGTTACGACATTTACACTAACACTTCCAGTTTGAGAGACTGTAAAAAGAAAAATGACAAACACATCATTTTAGGCAAACATATTATTATAAACACTATTATACACAATGATATTGTTCTCTTGTAATTATACCTTTGGTAGGAATCACTGGAACTATAGCTTTGTTCTTTTCTGAGGTTATTGCTTTCATCGCGGACGCCATCAACTTACTTCCAGAGTTTGTGTTAGCCTTGTCGGTCTTAGTGGATGATTCTACATTCCTTCCCTTCTCCTCTTTACTCATCGACGGCGCCTTACGCTTGCTTGAGCTTGCACCACCCTTACTTTTGGTTGTAGGTGGCACTGAAATATCACATAACCTTCGCAATTTCTTTGTTGGGCGTGCACTCATTGACTTCTTGCCTTACTCTTGCTCTTCCATTTCTATCCATTGCGCCACATCATCAGCAACATCGTTCGTGCACACATGCACATCCACAGAGTGGTCCTCATTAGTCTCATGGCTCTTGTTATTAAAATCTGAGCCTCCACCACTGCCATTGCCTTCCATTTTATGCAGTGCCCTATAGGCATAAGAAAAAAAAGAGTTAAGACTATTATTAGCAACCAAGGCACTAGGTTCAGTTCAGCATTAAACAAAAATAAATGTTACAATGGCATTCTAGATATAGACCTTCAGCCCCTTGGGAGGGTTCTTCATCTATGTAATCAAGAATTTCATCTTGCCTAATAATGACCATGCATGCTTACAAAATTATAGACCAAACAAACTTCTCTTGCATAATACTATACAACATCAAACAAAACAGCTTAGCCCAATAACTAGAATATCAAGCCATAAAATTCAGATCGGCACCACCACAAATAATAATACATGAAACAAAAATTATCTCCTGCGTGCGCTACTACTAGGCAAGAAATTGGTACCTTAGTTCTTAGAGGATGAGGAAAAATCTGGATTGAATCAACTGCTGTTATATGGAGACCCAAAAATCAACAAAGAAATAATGTACTGTAGCTCCCAATCCAACCAAACCAATGACGAGTTCTTTGGAAGGCGTGGCGTGGTCGGCGGGCAAAGGGCGGCGTCCGGCTGGTGATCGTGGCCGGGCGAAGAGGCGCTGGGGCAAGCAGGAGGCATGAGCCGACAGGGCGTCTTGTGCTGGGTCGCGCCAATGGAGGAGCTCGGCGTGTGGGCGGCCGTGGTGAGGCGGCCGGGAGGAGTTCTGGCCGTGGGAGGTGGCAGGCGAGGCGAACTGCGAGAAGGCGTGGGGCGAGGGCCGGCGAGGAGGTGCGGCGGTGGGCGCGGGCTTGGCGTGGGGTCGTGGGCGTGGGAGGAGCTTCGCCGGCCTTGGCGGGGAGGCGTCGGCGGGGAGGTGGTAGCGGCCAGACGCCAGACATAATGGGTGGAGTGGCCGGTTAGGGTAAAACGTGGGAGTTAGTTGGGCCTATTGGGCTGGCCGCCGGCGCCTGTGGGACAGTGGGAGAAAGTGGGAGAAATCCCCTACTAAAATACCGGGTATCCGGATAGATTAAATAAGCGGATATCCGAATCCGATCCGAATTTGTCGGGTACCAGTGTTACCAGATCCGATCCGAATCCGGTAAAAAAAATTGGGATATTAACCGGATCCGAAACCAAATCCGAAAAATCCGTTTTCTGAGAACTCGGTTGCTAACCGTGAGCATGCGGATCGGGTATCCGTCGGGTTGAATCCGAACCGTTTTCACCCCTAGCTGGGAGGAACTGGCCTCGTTGCTGCCGTCGCTATTGCCACCGCCAAGCTTCCAGGATCGGATGCACATGGAGGTGGGGATCCCACGCCGCGTGCGCCGCCTCATCCTCCCCCCTGCGCCTCGTCCTCTGCCCGACGATGACGAAATCGACTGGGAGGCGCTGATGGCGGAGGAAGATGACTAAAATATAGCTATTATATATATGTATATATGTTGTTTAATTATGTGATGTAGTGGATCAGTGTTAGTTATTATGTATGTATGTTGTTCAATTATGTGATGTACTGGATCAGTGTTAATTATTATGTGATGAATTATTTTGTGATGGAATGGGATCAGTGTTTAATTATGTGATGTCCTTAATTATGAATTATTTGTATCAGTGTGTGATGGATGATGAAATGGTTATTTGTGAGTGATGGTGATCTGGGCAAATGTTCATCAAATGAGTTATGGTGAAATGGTGATCTATGCAATGAATTGGTGATATGTGCAAATGTCCATCAAATGAGTACAAGTATGAATCTGTGAAATGGTGATCTGTGCAATGAATTGGTGATCTGTGCAAATGTTCATCAAATGAGTTAGGGTTTGGTGTTAGTCTTTATCTTCAATTTTAAATGGTGATTTGTGCAATGAATTGGTGATATGTGCAAATGCCGATTTGCATTGAAATGGTGATCTGGGTGCCCCACCAGTATCGGTTCATAACATGGGCTGGTACAGCAACCCCTCCGGACAGATTTGGCCTTCCATAACATGGACCGGCTGAAGAAACCAACCGGTACTAATTTTCTAACATCAGTACCGGTTGGTTACACCAACCAGAACTCGGCCTGCTTAATGCCGGTTGGTTACACCAACCGGTACCGATGTTAGAGCATCAGCACAGGCCGGTTTCTTAAACCGGTACTAAGCAACCTTATTTGAACCTCCTCTTCCCCGTCTCCTCCCCACACTCTGCCAGATCAAGAACAGTGCAGCGCCGGCCAAGAGCTTCAAGAAAGGGGGAGGTGCTACTAAAATTTTGGTCATTTTACTCCCAGCCAAGTTAACCAAGGTTTGTAACATCGTTCCTCACTACATTTGGTGTAAAATGAAGCTTCTTCTTTGCTTGAAATGTGAAGAAAATTTGATCTTTTCTCGTGATCGATCAAGAAAAAGTCTGGCCTTGACCAAGAGCTTTAAGAAAGGGGGAGGTGCTGCCAAAATTTTGGTCATTTTACTCCCAGCCAAGTTAACCAAGGTTAGTTTCATTGTTTCTCACTACATTTGGTGTAAAATGGAGCTTCTTCTTTGCTTGAAATGTGAAGAAAATTTGAGCTTTTCTCATGATTGATGAAAGATTATGAATGTAAAGAGCTAGCTCGATCTTTTCATGTAGGTTGCAATAACTTGTTGTGTAAATTTGGAATTCGCTTGGATTAGATGTAGCTCGCGTTGAATGTGTGGATCTAGCTCAAATTTAGGTTTTGGTTCCATCGATCGATGAAGAATTTTGAGTCTAGACTTTGATCTACCAAGTCTTTTTTGTTAGGTGTGGATCTAGCTCAAATTTAGGTTTTGGTTCCATCGATCGATGAAGAATTTTGAATATAGACTTTTATCTACGAAGTCTTTCTTATTAGGTGTGGATTTAGCTTAAATTTAGGTTTTGGTTCCATCGATCGATGAAGAATTTTGAATCTAGATTTTGATCTACCAAGTCTTTCTTGTTAGGTGTGGATTTAGCTCAAATTTAGGTTTGGGATAATTGATAATATGCCCCAACGTACTTGTTCAACTGATGATTTGCCCTTCATTACATGCTCCTCTACTATATGTTCCAAAGTTCTTTGCCTAATTGATAAAATGCCCCATTTTGAAATTTTGAACAAAATTTGCTATACAACAAGTGCAAAAAGTCCTTTCTACCCCTATAATTTGTCTTTTACTCCTGAAAGATGTTGTATCTATGAGCGAGTGCAGAAATAAAAGTGGAGGTTGGATCATTGGATTGGTAGCTCGTATCGCTATCTATGAATGTTCTTGCCTTATTTCTTTTTCTTTCTTGCGGGTACGTGCTGTTGATGATCACTGTTATTTTGCACTAGGGGGCAAATTGTTGTATGACAAATTCCAGGGGTAGAAAGGACCTTTTGCACTTGTTGTATGGCAAATTTTGCTCAAAGTTTTAAAATGACGCATTTTATCAATTGAACAAAGAACTTTGGGGTATATAGTAGATGAGCATGTAATGGAGGGCAAATCATCAATTGAACAAATACTTTGGGGCATATCATCAATTATCCCTTTAGGTTTTGGTTCCATCGATCGATGAAGAATTTTGAGTCTAGACTTTTATCTACCAAGTCTTTCTTGTTAGGTGTGGATCTAGCTCAAATTTAGATTTTGGGTACATCGATCGATGAAGAATTTTGAATCTAGACTTTGATCTACCAAGTCTTTCTTGTTAGGTGTGGATCTAGCTCAAATTTAGGTTTTGGTTCCATCGATCGATGAAGAATTTTGAATCTAGACTTTTATCTACCAAGTCTTTCTTGTTAGGTGTGGATCTAGCTCAAATTTAGGTTTTGGTTCCATCGATCGATGAAGAATTTTGAATCTAGACTTTGATCTACCAAGTCTTTCTTATTAGGTGTGGATTTAGCTCAAATTTAGGTTTGGGATAATTGATGATATGCCCCAACGTACTTGTTCAACTGATGATTTGCCCTTCATTACATGCTCCTCTACTATATGTCCCAAAGTTCTTTGCCTAATTGATAAAATGCCCCATTTTGAAATTTTAAACAAAATTTGCTATACAACAAGTGCAAAAAGTCCTTTCTACCCCTATAATTTGTCTTTTACTCCTGAAAGATGTTGTATCTATGAGCGAGTGCAGAAATAAAAGTGGAGGTTGGATCATTGGATTGGTAGCTCGTATCGCTATCTATGAATGTTCTTGCCTTATTTCTTTTTCTTTCTTCTTGCGGGTAAGTGCTGTTGATGATCACTGTTATTTTGCACTAGGGGGCAAATTGTTGTATGACAAATTCCAGGGGTAGAAAGGACCTTTTGCACTTGTTGTATGGCAAATTTTGCTCAAAGTTTTAAAATGGCGCATTTTATCAATTGAACAAAGAACTTTGGGGTATATAGTAGATGAGCATGTAATGGAGGGCAAATCATCAATTGAACAAATACTTTGGGGCATATCATCAATTATCCCTTTAGGTTTTGGTTCCATCGATCGATGAAGAATTTTGAGTCTAGACTTTTATCTACCAAGTCTTTCTTGTTAGGTGTGGATCTAGCTCAAATTTAGATTTTGGGTCCATCGATCGATGAAGAATTTTGAATCTAGACTTTGATCTACCAAGTCTTTCTTGTTAGGTGTGGATCTAGCTCAAATTTAGGTTTTGGTTCCATTGATCGATGAAGAATTTTGAATCTAGACTTTGATCTATCAAGTTTTTCTTCTTAGGTGTCGATCTAGCTCAAATGTAGGTTTCGGTTTAAATAAAATTTATCCACCTAAAATTTTTAAATAAATTTAATATTGGTTTAATTTGAAATTTACGAAATGTTAAAAAATTTATTATTGGAAAATGAGCTAATAGCTGCCTTGATATAACATAATGTAAATGGACCGGCGATGGATGCACATGGACCAACGCTCCCCGAAGTTCTTGCAGGGTTTGCAAGCTTTTCATCGTGCGGCCGATGCATACACGAAGTCAGGCTACATATGTTGTCAATACATAGACTGCAAGAATAAGAAGGAGTGGCTAAAATCCAACCACCTTCACTTCCATTTGCTCTCAAGAGGTTTCATGCCAAACTATACCTGTTGGACCAAGCACGGTGAGGAAGAGACTATACGAGAAGATGGTGAAGAAGAATAAGATGGGGACAAAAATATCCTCGATGCTGGGGAACACGGTTCTTTAGCGACGATCTACTTTCATTTAAATAAGCACATTTCACAGTCTTGAAACAAGGAGTTTATCCATGATCATGAGATGATTCTACGCGACCAATACCCAGAAAAGTCAGAAAAGTGGATCGCACTAGAGCAAATGGATCGTTTCGGTGGTTGGTTACAAAAGCAACTGATGGGCTCCCGAACAGACAATGAACAGTTGAAACTCTTGACTCGGGGACCATCCATGACAATCGTATCATTCCATGGTATGAGATAAATGGGTACACATTTTACACGACTGCCTAGGATAGCAAGAGCACCAACCAAAACAGCGGCGTCCGTATAGATGCCTTGGACAAAAATGGAAAGATGGACACCTACTATGATTACATAGAGGATATCTGGGAGCTTGAGTATGGACCTTTAAAAATCCCTCTGTTTCGGTGCCAATGGGTCAAATTGATGTACCGTTGAGATCGGCAGATGCGGTATGACAATCGTGGACCTCAAGCAAGTGGCCTATAGGGACGAACCGTTCGTGCTCGCAAATAATGTGATACAGGTATTCTATGTGATAGACATGAACAGCAAACCGAAAAAGAAGAAGGACAAGCCTACTAAAAGCAAGGATCAGAAGGACAAGCCTACCGAAGATAACAAGCAGAAGCAGAAGACTAGCGGTAGCGATCAGCCAAGGCACCACGTGGTTCTTCCAGGTAAAAGAAGGATCGTCGGAGTTGAAGGCGTCACAGATGAAGAAGAGTACAATCAGTTTGACGAGCTACCTCCTTTTATGGTGGACGTAGACATTACTGCCTTGAATGATATAGAGGAATCCCCCTATGTACGACACGATCGTAATGAAGGATCACTTGTAAAAACAAAGTATGTTAGCAAATAAGTCGAACCGTGTTATATAAACCCATGTATGAATTATGATTTTTTATTAAGCAAGGAAGCAATAATTGAATTTATATAAAAAGGTGAAAATATGTACTAAGATGGTTGGAAAATAATAATGTAAAGAATATATGAATTTTAATTTATTTTATTTTTTAAAAATTATTTTAGTGTGGAATAAGTATGATTTATTATTTTTTAGTAAGCATTGAATCAATAATTGAATTTATAAAAAGGTGAAAATTTATAATAAAATTTAAAAAATTAAAGAGATTTCAAGGCTCCCAACAGTTTTCTATAATTATCGAGAAATTAATGGCAAATTAGTACCAATGACATGTGGGACCTACCAGAGATGGGCCCACATATCAGTGAGCACATCCCTTTCCCCTAAGAAGGGTACAAAAAAGATTCGTGCCTAGTAGGACCGATCAAAACCCCTCCTCTCCCTCGGCTAGCAGTGTGCGCTTAAGCGCGGGCTCCCCGTGCGGTCACGGGTTCGAGCTCCGCTCACGCCGCTGTATTCTTTTATTTTTGGTGTAATCAGTCGGGACTAAGTGAGCATTCAGTCCCGATTTGTTACACCAACCGGGACTGATGTGAGCAAGAAGTCCCGGTGTATTACACCAATCGGGACTGATGGTTCCTAGGGCACCAACTGATGGGGGCGTTGGTCCCGGTTGGTGTAATCAACCGGGACAGATATGAGGTTAGTCCCGGTGGATGACACCAACTGGGACTCATGCCCCATCATATAAATTCGAAAGCGAGAAGTCCTGGTGTATTACAGCAACTTTCATTGTAATTTTCTATAGTTTATACAAAATGTTTTATACTTTTGATTTTAATTTTTGGTACATGAATGTATTTGTGAATAAATGTATAAAAATTTGTAGAAAATATTAATAGGCTCAAAAAATATGAGGACAAATCTTATGGGTCCAAAAACAACATATATTATAGAAATGTACATATATTATACCATTATAATAATTTACAAATAATGGTACCCTGTACAATGTCCCACAGGGTGACCACAAAAGATGATAAAAGCTAATTTCTAATAATATACTAATTAACTAATTAATTTCTATTATTAATAACTAGTCATCGTCTTCGTCGTCGTCCTCCTCCTCATTGTCGGTGTCGGCGCCATCGTCGGAGGCGTCCATGCCGTCGTTGTCGTCATGGTCCTCCTCCTCCTCCGGATCATCGTCCTCCTCCTCCTCGTCCTCGTCATCATCGGACAGCTCGTCCAACATCGAGAACTCTGCCGGATAGAAGACGGACTCCTTCCTCGGCTGGTTGCGACGAATGCGCTTCCGAGGGGGACTCTCGTCCTCAAAAGATGGCGGCGGCGGCGGAGGCAGACCCGCAGGCGGGGCAGGCATTGGTGGTGGTGGGACGGAGGAAAAGGCAGAGGAAGAAGCCATGGATCGAAGAGGCAGAGGAGCGCGGCAGAGGAAGACGGTTAGGCAGAGGAAGATCGTCAGTTTTATAGAAGAGGCAGAGGCAGAGGCGGCTCCTCGATCGGTTCGCGTCAATATTGCGTTGTTTCGAATTCCCACATAGTCCCGGCGGGCTCCCGTACGGCACGGTCACGGGTTCAAGCCCAGCTCGCGCCGCTGCATCCTTTTATTTTTGGGAAATCAGTCCCGGTTGGTGTAATAAACCAGGACTACGTGAGCATTCAATCCCGGTTGGTGTCATCAACCGGGACTAAGTGAGCATTCAGTCCCGGTTTGTTACACCAACCAGAACTGATGGTTCATAGGCACCAGCTGGTGGGGGCGTTGGTCCCGGTTGGTGTAATCAACCGGGACAGATGTGAGGTCAGTCCCGGTGGATGACACCAACCGGGACTGATGACCCCATCATAAAAATTCGAAAGCAAGAGAGGTTGGAGGCATAAGTGTTATATTGTTGTCTCCAACCTCTCTCGCGCGCCGCCGTCTTCCTCTCCTCCGATGTCTCCAACCTCTCTCGCTGACGCCGCCTTCAGCACCCGCCGTCGATGACCCACGCGCGCCGCAGTCTTCCTCTCCTCCGACGACCTCGCGCGTGCCGCCGTCCTCCTCGTCACCGACGACCCCGCGCGCGCTGCTGTCTTCCTCGCCTCCGACGACCCGGCGAGCAAGGTGCTCCATGTGCTCCTCTCTCCTTTCCTTCCCTTGCTCCTCAGCAAGGTGCAGGCAGAGCATGGGACAGTGAGTGCGGGCGCGGGCAAGCATGACGGAGAGTGACACAGGCTGGCATGACAGACAGGAGTGCGGCGCGACCAACAGGAGCACAATCACGGTGCGCCCATAGAGTGTTCGACGAAATGCCGAAACCTACGCAGTGGCGGAGCCAGGATTTCAGAACTGGGGTGCACATGAACTATATTCATTTTTTTAATGCTATATGGAATCATCACACCATTATAAAAATAGCATATAAATATAAAGGTTTGTAAAGTAGTTAAATTGCCAAATAATTGGTTCATTTTGGTGTTAAGAGTTTTCAAAGAGTATCTGTATGTTTTGCTTTCATATTATGTCATCAGGTTAATTAGGAGTAGAAAATAGATGTGAAATGTTTGTATCATTCGACTATAGTATTAATTAGGATACAATAGTGTATCTTGTATCTTATTTGTATGTATTAGGTTTTTAGATAATGAAAGACATTCCGGCCTCTGTATCTAATTTATATGAATTTTGAGATGTATATGTATATGCCAGTTTTATAGAAAATTTGAATTCTGAGATGTATATGTCAATTGTGAAATGTATAAGGGTGGGTTCTTTTCAGTTTTTCTTATCTACTTATTTGCCTTATCTCGTCACTTTGAGAATTTTTCGAGATAGCCTCGAGAGCCGGTTGGCCTGCAATTTTGGGGTTTAGAGAGCTTATAGACACGCCTACGAGATAAAAAAAACCGACTCAAAGAGTAATAAAAAGTGAGATAAGTCAAATAAGACACGAGATAAGTAGGATATTTATCTCGAAAAATTCTCGAAGTGACGAGATAAGGCAAATAAGTAGATAAGAAAAGCTGAAAAGAACCCACCCTAAGTATATGTGAAATGTAATGTATATACCGTCCTCGTCGCCGTCGCCTGTTCTCATCTTCAATGCCTTCTTATAGACTACGAAACTACGATGGCGGGAGAATGATTTGATGGAGACGAGTTCATGAGAAGTTTAATTTTGGGAGAAGATGGTTATGAGCTCGATGATTCCATCGAGGCCGCAAGGCCCGTTGAGACCGATGAGGCCCCTAAGGCCGCTGAGACGACCATGGTAATTAGATCGAATGTGTATATGCCGGTTCCACCATCATGCTAAGCCAACATTCTAACCCGTTCATTATTGTACCATATTTTCAGATCACTCAATCGATTAGCCAATCATGTCAGCGAGGTTGAAACAAGAAGTCGAAGGCAAGACATGTTATCACCGAAGTCGGCGATAACGGCCAACCTCTTGCACCCCTAGGGGCGCTTGGGCCATTCAATTCGGCATGTATCATCCACGTCAGGGACCATGTGCCAATTAGCATCGCGAGATGGGATAATGTCCCTGAAGATACGAAGAACATGATCTGGACCGACCTGAAGGAGACATTCACCTTCCCCCATGGGACTGAAGAGAAGGTGAAGAGTTACACGTTGAAGAAGATGGCCATCGCATTCCAAACATATAAAAAGAAGTTGAACACGGAGTACATCAAGAAGAACCGAATGCCCAACTTCAAAAAATACCCAAAGTTGCAGGATCACTGGGATGCGTTCGTGAACTACAAGAATTCGAATGAAGGTCAAAGTATGACCGAAAGGAACAGCCAAAATGCTCAGAAGAAGCAATACCACCACCACCTTGGCCCTAGTGGTTACCGCCAGGCGATGCACAAATGGGAGAAGAGGGAACAGGAACTGCTGGCGAAGGGTGTCGCACCCACGACAATGGAATGGCCAGACAGAGCGAAGAGCTGGTTCTATGCTCACGGCGGCGGCCTTGACGATGATGGAAACACGGTGTTCGGGAATGTGCTGACAGATGTGGCCAGAAGACTTGTAAAGTCGATCGAGGAATCTTCCTAAGGTACCTTCGTGCCAAACAGGGAGAACGACGAGCTTACAAGGGCCCTACAAAACCCGGAGCACCCTGGACGTACACGAGGCATTGGCGTCACTCCGTGGAAGATTGGGTTCGCTAAGGACGCAGATACCTATAGGAGTCGGGTGAGAAGCAAGTCCCGACAAGCACAACAGCTCCTAATCCTTGAAGAACGCCTAAATCAGACACAACAGAGCATGAAAGAAGATGTCCAAAGACCGGTACAGTTAGCCTTGAGCCAACGGCTAAATGCGGCCAGGAACCTCCTACTAATCCGGACCTCATTAGTCCCTCAAGGCGGCGAAGCAGCTGCGCTTCCGATGGGTTGCCCGACGCGGACTTGGGCCACTGGCCCGTGGACGACATCACGCAGCGGACACCTTGTGAGCTGCACGTCCAAGTGAGGAACATCTCTTTCAAGGCGGCTCATGGCATGGCTCACCCGGTGGAGCCGGGGCAGGTCATCCATGGCCAACAGATACTGCCGGGCTACTCCAAGGTCTCGGTGGAAGAGGTATGCCTAGGGTGCAAGGACCTAGACCTCGATATTTGAAAAGACCGGGATGTCGCCTAGAGGGGTGAATAGGCGGTTTTAAATTCTAAAATAATAAATAAAGTTAATTGCGGAAGCTGTATCGAACAGTCCGATGGTACAGGGTCGGACAGTCCGATGGGTATCGGACTGTCCGAGGCAAGTATCGGACTGTCCGGTCTGCACAGAAAACAAAGGACTTTGGATTTAATTCAAATCTCACAAATTCAAGGATACCACCTGCACCAAAGATAGTTCACAAGCAAGTATAGGTGTAGTAGTATCACACAAGACAAGATAATAACTCAATAGCAAGATAAACAAGTAATTCAAGCTAGAAAGTGAAAGGGACAAAACCGAAATGAAGATGGAGACGCGAAGATGTTTGTTCCCGAAGTTTGGATACTTGAGGGGATCGTACATCTCCGTTGAGGCGGCTCGGTCACACTTGAGCCGGGGTCTTTTTCAACCCTTCCCTTACCGGTGTTGCACAATGCACTCGCCGGCTTTACTCCTTTGATTTCTTCCCTTGCGGAGGCGAAATCGAGCCTTCACAAACTTGACACGGCGCACCACACAAAGCTCGGTGGCTCGTGACCAACTCCTAGCCGTCTAGGAGTCCTTAATCTCCAAAAGTAACAAATGCTCACGAAGAATGAACTTAGAGATGACCACAAGTGTTCAAAGATCAATTCTTGCTCAATCCCTCATCCCAAATCTTCTTAACTGTTTTCACTAAGAGGATCACTTAGATCAAAGAGTGGAGAGGTCACTAGGGCTCAAGAACACACTAATTCCACAGAAGAATCACCTCCCAACCTTTCTCCCAATTCTTCCTCAATCCCTACTTCCAACTCTTCCAAACCCTTCTCCAAAGGGAATCACTAAGATCTAGAGTGGAGGGATGCTATGGGGGCTCAAGAACAAGGGGAGGCACTTCACACAGCTTTTGCAACGGCTATTTGGAGAGGGGTGTTTTTAAATAGGAGCTTCCACGAATCTGACCGTTACAGATAGTTCTGTGTAATATCGGACAATCCGATAGTCAAAGGTCGGACAGTCCGATATGGGGAAACAGTGAGACCCAAGGTCGCAAAAATCGAACAGTCCGAGGATAATTGTCCGAAGAGTATCGGACAGTCCGATAGGAACACTCAGTATATGACAGAGAAGCTCAAACTCTTAAAAATCGGACAGTCCGAGGGTAAATGTCCCAAGGGGTATCGGACAGTCCGATAGTCAACTATCAGACAGTCCGAGGCCTGAAAACAGCCACTGCACACTCCGACGAAAATGGGCATAACTTTTGACTCCAGACTCCGTTTTGGGCGATCTTGGACTCTACGGAAAGCTAAGAACAAGAGATACACAACCAACAAGGTCTCACTTCTCAAATCCCAAAGGATAAATGCAGAACTCATAAAGAAGGCAAGGGAGACCTACAACTCTCGCTTTCTGACACCACCAATACCACACTCTCTCTAGGTTTCACTAGGATGGATCACTTGAGCACTTGACACATCTAGAAGTCATTCTCCATCGCATCCCTCTTAATAGTACGGCAATCCATAGACTCAAATTAAATCAAAGATAATACAAGTCTAGGATAGTCACTTGCCGTCTTTTTCTTCATTATGCATGATGACCTTCACCAAAAGATTGACGACGCCTTTACCTTATCCAACTTGACTCGATGCACCTCATGAGACTCTCGTCCTATTAACTTTGACTTGATCATCCTTCCCGATGATCTCCACGCCAAATTGATCTTGACTTAGTCTTCAACTCTTGGTGACACCGCCGTCTTGTTGACCTTGGCTTAACCGTCATCCTTTAACATACCTTAGTCATCACACATACTCACGGGACCTAATTCTTTCCAAATCACTCATGAAAGATATTAGTCCCAAAAGCTCAATGGATATGAATAAGTTGATATTTGTGAGAAAAATCACCAAAATCACTTATGTGCCTAGATGCACTTTCAATCTCCCCCTTTTTGGTGATTTATGATAAACCCTTTAGCAATTGCACCAAATGACAATATTAAGCTATTTAGCACAAAAACAAATGTGGAGAGAAAACAAGAGATCATACTTACAAACATTCTCCCATAAATTGGATGGACGATGATTTTCATAAATTCGATTCTCCCCCTTTTGTCATTCTTTTCATATTCTCTTCCCTTTTGTCAATCGATTAGGGGGCAATTGATAAGTCATAAATTCTCCCCCTTTTGTCATTAATCCCAAAAAGGTCCATAATAGGTCTTTAATATCCATTTGTGGTTTGACCTCCTCCATTGTCATCAATTATCCAAAGATCCACTAAGGAATATCTTTTCTCCCACTTGATAGTACACTCAATAAAAAGATTAGAGAGAACAAGATATGATACCAATTATAAGGCAATAATTAAGCTCCCCCTAAATCTACGCAAGATATGATACCAATTATGAAAATAATTCCTCTTTGCAGTGTGTCATCTATATATACCTTTTAATTCTTGATAATACCAAAAGCAAATTAGATGACACTTCAAAACAATTTAGGGTTAGAAGATACCACTTGATAGATACCAATTGATATCAATTAAAATATACACCACCATTTAGAATAACACAATTTAGCATAATGGTGTATAAAGACATTATTGAATATGGTCAAAAGAAATACGTCCCTTTGTCGGTTCTTGTCCACCCATGTTTGAATTGGTCATGGTCAACTCACACGGCCTTAGATCCCTCGGACTATGGAGCTCATCTCCTTTTCCTTCATCCTACCGTCGACGAGGACCCCCTTTCCAATTCTTTGAACATCAATAGACAAGCACACAATTTTCGGAAACAAATATCTTTCAACTTGACCCGAGTTAGTTTGATAATGTCCAAGTACAATATGCAAGATATAAATGATAAACATGTTAATACTACTTGCATGTATGTTGGAAGATTCAAAAGATACCAAATGATAGATTTCATAATATAAGAGAAATATTTGATACCAACTGAAAATTTTTACTATTTGAAATATTTCACAATATCAATTTGCAAGGGAAATACTTGAAACACATTTAAATTGAACTCTTGAAATCCACTTGTAAAAGAGACAATGGATAAAACACATTTAAAGCTCACTCTTGAACTCACAATGGAAATTTCCTTCTTTTTATAATAAACTCCAAGATTTACAAAAGAGGAAACGCTTTGAGGCTAAGATGCAATTAAATCCAATTTCTATAAAAAAAAACTTAGTCAAAAGGTGCATTTTCAATGGAGTGAAAACTTGAATAGATATGCTCCACATTGAGGCTTGGAGCAATGAATAAGTTCACGTAGTTTTCACCTTGAAGGGCTTGCCAAAGTTCCAATTTAGATTTCTCAAAAACATGCAAACAGCAACATAAAATCAATTTTACCTCTTAAGCCATTGCTCAAATGCAAAAGTCATCAACGCAAAAAAGATCCGTCTCAAAATTTTCTTCGAGAGCTATGATGGCCAAAAATTCATTTGAACAAAGAAAAATCCCGAAAACTTGAAAGTAATGAAATCTGAATCGAAGGATTCGGGAAAAGGAAATCTCGCTTAAAGATGGTCCCGAGAATGAAAACTTGGGTAAATGAGCTCCCAAATAGTTTTAGATGAATCATGGGGCTATGACTTGAGTTAGCCTAGTTTTCATCAAAAAGAATACTCAAAACATTCAAATGGATGCAAGATTTCAAAAGCGCAAGGTGCTGAAAAATTCAGATTTAACATTCCATTTAAGCCTTTTGATAGGGCCTAAAGAATATACAAATATGGTTCAGTATATCTGCGAAAATTTGTCCAGGTAGCCCAACCATAGAGTATCAAAACTCATTATTATATCTTCCTCAAATTATGAACCCTTATGGAGATACAAAAATCACAAAACAGCCCAAAATCAGCTCGAAACTGAAAATTTCAGCAAGCTGAACATTTTGAATTTGGATCAAAACTTGATCAAATGAAGTCCAATGGCCATGAAATTTTGCATAACCATTCTATGGACTACCAAGAAATTTTTCCAAAAGTAATTTCTGAAAGATCATACTCCAATTAAGAAATTTGTCAAAAGGAGCATTGGAGGTTCGGTTTTGATACTAAGTCAAATAAAGTCAACAATCTTTACAAATAAGCTCAAATAAATTTAAAAATTTTCAGATATGAACTTAATATGCAAGAGAAAGTTTTCCAAAAGAATTTTCAATAAAGCAATTTTCTTTTTAGAAATATGGTGAAAGATGCAATACAGGCAAATAAAAGTACATAGTTTTCACCAAATCCTCAAAATGCAAGTAAAAATATTTTCAATGGAAATTTGCACTTACATGGCTTCATATGAATTATATATATACTTATAAGCCATTTATCACAAAGAAATCCAATCAAAACTTCAAATGCAACTATATGCAAGAATAGGCCAAATATGGTCAAAAGAGTGATTTGAATGAATTTGATATGGCCATAACTCTTGAACGATTGAGATTTTGGAAAAACATTGAACTAGAGAAATGTTTGAAATGTCTAACCTCAAAAGTTTGGTATTGATCATTTTCTCAAAAACTCAATAAATCTAGTTTTAGGAAAATATGCAATTTAATTCAAAAACAAGATCATAAAAGATCCTTTTAGAGCCAAATGTGCACTTGATAAATCTATTCATGGTATATTAGTTAGGAAGCATCTAGAATACATAAGGAAGCACATTTAACCTCATTGGATAAAAAATTAAGACTTTTGATGAAAATTTCATTTCGATGCCAATATGCAAAAAGGAGATCCAAATGAGAAAAACGATAACACAATATCCTAATGTGGCATAAAATGAATATGAGACAAGACCACAGTAGAATAAACATGACGAATAAAATCAATTTCAATGCCCTTTACATATAGGGACTAATAGCAAAAGAATAAGCTCCCCCTTACACAAAGGGTTCTTTAAAGGTCACTCATTAAATGATGTTTCTTGCTTGAGGGCTTCTTTTATGTCTAATCTTCCTCTCAAAACATTTTGATATAAGAGTAAAGAGAAGAAGATGTCATCTAAAGCAAGAAGGAGATAAGGAGCAATAAGGTCTTAAGAAAGCAAAAAAGAATTATCTTCGAGTGACTAAATGTCAAGATAGAGATCAAGATATAAACTACCTTAAGATACCACTTGTAAGAACCAAATAGCAATAGAGATGAAAGAATTGGTAGTTAGAAAGATACTTTTGAAAAGAATACCACTTGAAGAGTTTATACAAAGAAGGATCATAGTGGTATTTAGCAAGAGACAAGAGACTGATATCTAGATGAGTTGTTAATGGCTCCAAATATTTTTAAGAAATCCAACACAAATGTTATTTGGAGCATTTCCAACTAGGAGAGATCATTCAAAAGATTGAAAATAGAATTTACCAAAATAAGCTTTTAGGTTTGTAAGATAACTCTATTTTTTAAAAATCTCTCTAATTTTGCCAAATGAGCATAAGAAAGGTATTTTAGTTTCCAAATGGTCTATATGAGTCTCAAATACCCTTCCGAGCCAATTTATATCAAGAAACTTGGCACAAATGGCAAAACTCACTTAAGTGCTAGAAATGGTCATTTTTGGTCAAAGCAAGTTTTACGGCTAGTTTCAAAACCTCATAGCTTGAGATACATTGGTCATTTGAAAATACTTTAAATACAAAAATTGTTTGTAATGACCAACTCTAGGTTTTTGGTATTGAAACTTTTTCAAATTCGGTTTAAAATTAATTCTATGGAAAATACCGAAAATGGCCAAAAACAAGATACTACTTACTAGAATTTTAGTCCAAAACTTGTTTTTGATGTAAATAGGTTTTTCTTTAGCCAAAAACCCTTTGGAAACATTTGAGAATCATTTTGGAACATTTTTCAAATAGATTTTCAAATGTTTACTTCAAATTCACATTTTGGCTAAAATGGCTCATTTTGAAATTTAACACTAGCACTTAATAAATATGGGCACACTTAGGAAATGTGATACACATGGATATGAATTAGCACTATTTCTAAATGTGCCACACCACTCATGAAACTCATATAGCAACGTTGAAGGTTTGAGCGAAAGCAACAAATGAAGCTAAAGAGTTTTCATGCAATACAATTACCTACACAAGGTTATAGTGCTTGAAATTAAATTGTTACCGAAGTGCCATTGGTATATGATGATGATGTGAATATCCTCATGCTTGGCGTCGAATAGTCGGAGGAGAAATCCACCGCATCTTATACATGCCAAACCTTCAATGCCTCTTCTAGACTTATTTAGCACTTCAAGCAAGTATTGGTGCCCAACTCTTGTTGGGTCCGAGAGAATTAGTTACAATGTATTTTTGTGCCCTACTAGAAATCTTGCCCTTAAAATTAGCATGAGACGAACAAGACTTACTACTATTAGATTTCACAATTGGGTACTTAGCAATAGGATTTACCATTGGTTTGGAATAATTTGCAAATGAGCAAAACACACTATTCTTGACAAAGTTCACCTTGGGGCTTATTCTTTTCCTAAGAGAATTGTCACAAATTATGTGTTTTGCCACCCAAATGGCTTTGGCATTAGTTTTACTTGGGGCAACATTTTTAGCAAACAAATTGCCATTTTCATCTTTCTTAAGCATATAATGTCCATTGACAAAGGAGGGCTTAAGAGTGTTACCCTTAGGACAATCCTTGCCGATGTGTCCCTTTTCCCGACAATTGTAGCAAGTAGGTTTTGAGCGTCTTGTTTTCTTGACTTGCTCCTTGTCGATTTGCCTCTTGATGGATGTAATCTTGGTCTCCTCCTTGTTATGACACTTAGATGCAATGTGCCCTAACTTATTGCATCCAAAGCATTTGATAATCTTTATCTTTTCGACTTTATGCTTTGGATTGTTTTCTTTGTTCTTGATTGACTTGGAGGGTCTTGTTTCATAATTTCTCTTCTTTGGGATGAAACCAAGCCCTTTCTTGTTATTGATGGATCTTTGATTGCCCAAGATGGCATTTAGGTCGGCTTTCCCTTTATAGCACTTCTCCAAGTCATTCTTCAATTTAAGCACTTGAATTTTGAGCTCTTTATTTTTCTCTACAAGATTGTTAGTACAACAAGCACTAGAGGAAATAGAGGTATTGGAATTGCAAGACATGATGGAAATGGAAGCATTTGCATTAGAGCGAGTAGGCATATCAAGCAATTCATTACGAGGAGTGGAATTTACAATTCTAGATGGTATCCAAGATACAACGTCTAAGCATGGCATATCATTAAGAATATCACAAGATAATCCAACATTTACCTTGCTAGTAGTGATATCCTTGAGAAAGAAATTTTCATGATCTATCTTTAATGCATCATATGATTTTTGTAGAACCTTAAGCTTTAGGGTCAAATCATGTGATTTTCTAATTTCCTTCTCAAGGTGACAATGGAACCTTTCACGCATGTTCATCAATTCTTCACGAGAGGGCTCATTGTCATTTACCTCATTTTTACCTTGAGCCATGAAGCAATTAGGTGATGTGAAAGGTGTAGGAGATTCATCATCACTTGAGCTTGATGTGGAGCAATTATCACTTGAAGTGCATACTTGTGAATTGTCCACTTAATTAATCTTGGAGTTCTCATGATTTTCTTGAATGAGCATCCACACATCAAGTGCATACTTGAGATGGCATATCTTCTCTAGCTCATCTTTACTCAAAACACTAAGTAGAGCACCCATGGTTTGAGTATTCTTGTGTTCATTTTCTTCCTCTTCGGTGGTTAGGTTGTCTTCATCCTTCACACTATAGCCCTTTTCAACGGTACACCAAATAAAAGGATGGAGAGCCATCAAGTCCATCTTCATTTTGAACTTCCATGGGCCATAAAGAGTACCATCAAAATAAGGTGCCCAACCGGAGGAAATGCGGATATAAGAGCTAGAAGATGGAGTATTCATGTTAGTATTATCGGACAGTCCGAGGCCTGAAAACAGCCACTGCACACTCCGACGAAAATGGGCATAACTTTTGACTCCAGACTCCGTTTTGGGTGATCTTTGACTATACGAAAAACTAAGAAGGAGAGCTACACATCCAACAAGGTCTCACTTCTCAAATCCCAAAGAATAAATGCAGAACTCACAAAGAAGGCAAGGGAGACCTACAACTCTCGCTTTTCGACATCACCAATACCACACTCTCTCTAGGTTTCACTAAGATGGATCACTTGAGCACCTAACACATCTAGAAGTCATTCTCCATCGCATCCCTCTTAATAGTACGGCAATCCTTAGACTCAAATTAAATCAAAGATAATACAAGTCTAGGATAGTCACTTGCCGTCTTTTTCTTCATTATGCATGATGACCTTTACCAAAAGATTGATGACGCCTTTACCTTGTCCAACTTGACTCGATGCACCTCATGAGACTCTCGTCCTATCAACTTTGACTTGATCATCCTTCCCGATGATCTTCACGCCAAATTGATCTTGACTTAGTCTTCAACTCTTGGTGACACCGCCGTCTTATTGACCTTGGCTTAACCGTCATCCTTTAACATACCTTGGTCATCACACATACTCACGGGACTTAATTCTTTCCAAATCACTCATGAAAGATATTAGTCCCAAAAGCTCAATGGATATGAATAAGTTGATTTTTCTGAGCAATTAAGTACAACAAGTGTTTCATATAAATATGCACAATATGAGTGGAAACACTTGATAAGAGAAAGATTCTTCACTAAGTGCAACAAGATGAATATGTAATGGAGTTAGATGCACTAGTGAGATAATTGCCAATATGATGAAATAATTAAACCATGGCAAGGACCACAATCTTCACTTAATGATCCACATGATAAAATATACAAGAATTACACATGTGCAAATAATATTCAAGCTAGAGTGAAGTTGTGGAACAGTCTATATTAAACTTCACTAAGTGATGTGCATTAGAAGTTATATAAACAAGACAAGCATGCACTAAATTAATTTATAGCAATATGATGTTTAACTCTAATTAAGACATGCATACTAGAGATAAGACATATATTGAACTCAAGTGAGTATATATATGCACAAATAGATATGAGATGAACCAATGTGCATATATAGACAATATGTTACTTAGAGATCACTATGCATTTGTAAAAGAGGAACACAATAATAAATATAGAAAGGATACCGAGATTGCATACCTCATATTTGCTTATTCACTTGATCTAAAAAATTCCTCCATTTGGATGAGACTAAAATGATCTTATTAACAAACTTGTTAGTCTCACAGGATAAATAAATACTTACTAGAGGTTTGACATTAGGCAAGCACTAAGTCAAGCATTTACACATTTACTAATAATTGTCATTATATGTGTTTGTCATTAATCACCAAAATCACTTATGTGCCTAGATGCACTTTCAATATTCCTGGAGGTGACAGGACTACGAAGTTTGGAGAGACAGTTCACAATTTCATCCTATGGCACAAGAAGTACATTATTTTTCGAGATCACATGGACGTGTCCTCTCCAACACCTCCTTCATCACCTCCGGCACACATAAGCGGTCCGTCATCACCTCCATCGTCACCAAAGGAGATGCCTCCCAAAAGAAGCCCGTCTCCTACACCGAGCCCCGCACGCGAAACTCTAACTCCAACATCGTCGCCCAAGACAAGCAAGCCAGCTCGCCCAGCAGCTCGCAAGAGGACAAGGTCCACCCAACCCAAGAAGCTGGCTACACTTCCAAAGGTTGCGTACGATATGACGGAGGAGGAGACCGAGAAGGTAGTCAGAGCCGAGGTCACTAAATTTTTTAAACCCAAGTCACTAGAGAAGAAGGTTCAGCCTGGTACGGAAGAATTTCTAAAAGGCTTGAGGACAGTGAAAAATTTGAAGGACAAAAAGGAAAAACCTCGTGTGTCGACTCACGGCGCACATTGCTCAAGGAAAGGTCCAAGAAGAAGACGTCAAAGGAGACGACATCATCAGCTGATCAGAAGGCCAAGGAGATGCAAAAATTCATCGAAGAAACTGGTCTGCACCCAAATCAAATATTAGACGACATGCAGATTGAAGCTGCACAAGTCAGATGGCAATATACACCGGGCGCTTCCTTGGTCAGGCGTGAGGAGCTTGGCCAGCTACCAACTAGGATGCGCCAATTCCATGAATGGTACCTGGATGCGTTCAAGCATGGCCTAGCGGCATTTGCCGTCAAGTACAAGGAAGAACATTTTTTCACGGCGACAGTGAATTTTATGTCCAATGGCCAGTAATGTACGAGCTATACCAGTCAGACGCCATCGACGTGTCCATGTTGAGTTGCTGGACTCTGTAAGTGTCTAATTTAATTGCAAAAATCCACCGTGCGGGCCCTTGCACTATACAAACTTGCAAGCCTAACTAATTTCTTCTTACGTAGAATGGAGATACAAAGATGCAAAAGGGAGAGCATTTTCAGCACAGGCTTCCTTGACCCTTTAGTTATCAATGAGACGACTGTTCAACCATCCCCTGCCGATACAGAGACCAACATATACAAGGGGCTAATAGGTCAAAAATATCAGTCAAAGATACTTTTACCTACACCTTTGAGTAAGTGTATTCGTACCGCCTCGTTCTAATCTTTTTCCATAACACGATGTTAGAACTAAGTAGTTACCTACGTTGCCATATATATGTACAGCTTTCACTGGATTCTTCTCATTATCGAGCTAGATCGTAATATGATCACAGTTATGGACTCGATGAGGAGACCAGTTGAAAAGTACCAAAACTTGATCGACATGCTCAACCGGTATTCTTGTTCTTTCCATTATTGTGCTAGTACTACTCCATTTTAAACAAATTCTAATCATGTTCAATTTGCAATCACGTGTGTAGTGCATTCGCATGGTTTCGTACTAAAATCGTGGGCGAATTCAACGAGGAATTCGATATTACACTTGCCTCTCGAGTATGTATGCCATCATGGTAGCTTTTGAGTTAGTTAACTTCATTTCCATGCATCCATTTCACGCTTTTAGCTTTTTTCACCACAGATCTGGCGTCAGCCGTCAGGCACCAATATATGCGGCTACTATGTGTGCCATACTATGCACATCCTGACCGGAGGTGCTAGTGACTTGCAAGGTTCATCCGATTTCTCGTCAGCGAAAGTGAGAGCGATCTAAGAACAACTCGTCGGCTGGATTTTCGAAGAGGTCGTAAATCCAAGAGGCCAGTTTCACGATCCAGCGGCAAATAGGTGAGGCCCTTCGATAAAGACCGGTGAACTGTCGACATCTACGACTACCAAGAGCGATGCACATAAAAGATCACGATGAACGTTCTGTAATTAAAGTTGTAATGAATGTTATGTGAACTGTATATGTGTACTATATATAGGCATGATTGATTCATTGTGATATCTAATAGCTGTAATTAAAATTGTTAATAAAAGTTTGTGATTTAATTATCAGTTAATTATGCATGATTGATTATATGTGCTTTAATTAATTGTGACTTAGCACACAGATATATATATATATATATATATATATATATATATATATATATAATAATATTAGACTAAACACACAAAGACACATATATAATATATATTACCTCACACGCATATATATATATATAAAATTTATAGCTCAGTGGTGGTCAAGACAAGATCGGGTTGGAGGAACCAAGGGATGAACAAGTTAGTTTATCGATACCGATTGGTGCCTCCAACCGTCTCGACAGGGCTTCGGTGACGCACGGGCTAAAGCCACATGTGCCTGATCAGTACCGGTTGGAAGAACCAACCGAGACTGATCAACAGACTTATCGATACCGATTGGTGCCTCCAACCGTCTCGGCAAGAACTTTGGCGAGGCACGGGCTAAAGCCACGTGGGGCCTCCAACCGGTACTGATACTATATCAGCACCGGGTGAGGGAACCGAGATGGCCTGTACCGGTTCAAAAACCGGTACTGATGGCCGTTGTGAACCCATACTGATGGCCAGATCTGTAGTAGTGTCGGCCACCTTGCACTTCAGAGGTCTAGGTTCAACGAGTCTATAGCCCTTCTTTAATCAACATTTCTCTTTGAGCTTCATTTTCCCTCCGAAGCCTCTCGTTCTCTAGCCTCATCTAGTTTCTTTCTCTGATTATTTGCCGGATGAAAGAGTCATCCAGGGCTGAGTCTTGCAAGTTTTGGTCAAGCGGTTAATGGTTCGAGCAATCTTGTGAGGGTGTTTGCCTATAGGCATAGTTCTGGTAATCATCATGGGGTATGTGACAATTGGGCAGGTTAAATGTTAGGTCTGGAGTGCCTAAAGGATTGATGTTTGTAGTTGTGAAACCTGAGAAGGGATTTGAGGGTGGGTTCTAGTTTTCTCCCTCTGGGTTGCTTGGTGGCGGAGGGTTGAGGCTAGATTTTGTAGGCCTGTGTCCGATAGGCTCAGAGTGGTACCTGCATGCGTTTGGCTTAGGAATTAGGACTGGGTTGCTAACTAGGTTCACCGGATTTGTTTGGGTTTTGTGGGTTTCTAGGGTCAGACCAACTTCAGGGGTCACAAAGTACTTTGCAATTGTGGGTCTTCTGCGTCCATATCATTGGATCCTTGATCTCTATGGTGAGTAGTCATTGAGGTGCCTTCAACGCCAGTCGCCGTGATTTTCTTCTTTGGAGGCATGAGCTTTCGTGTTCAATCCCTACTGACGGTGTCAATTGTCGGTGGGTGAGCCGAACAATGAGTTTCTTGATAAATATGGGGGAATCACCCACTGGAAGTAGCACTCAAAGGGTGATCCCTCAAGCTAGGATCTAGACACGTGTCAATTGCAGCTGTTTTTTTCATTATAGAACTTGCCCCTCCATTTATAGGGGCCCTAGGGTTCTTATAAGTATGGGAATGTACAACAATGTTCTTGTATTGTTAATAAAGCAAGGGTTAGATGGTAGTCTATAGGAGAACATAGACATGGACAACTCACATGGGCTGTCCTGCCAAGATACGTGGCATGCTCTGGTTCGTCGGCCCTTGTGCACTGCTATAGGGCCTCTTTAGTTACTTTTTGTACAGGCTTAGCTCACAATGCATTTCCACCACTAGATAGCATATCTGCGTCAGATACAGCAGGAAAGTAGCAACCTTGCCCTCCTCAGAGCGTCTCGGTGGCTTATGACTTATAACCATTCCGAAAAATTTTGAAGTTATTTATCAAAACTCTTAAACGACAAATGTTCCTAGTTTTGATTTCTCAAAACCAATTTTAAAAGGTTATGTTGCGAAGGGTGACGACACTCAGGTTCGGATGAAAATCCAGACTATATAGATTGCAGTGGATGATAAGATTACGAATTTACTATGTGATCTCCTAACTTAAATTTTTACACTGCCATTATCCAGTGTAATTTTAGTCGAACGATCCAAGACGAGTGACTTTTTATGGCCTTTCTTTTTTTTTTGTAAATTACACACATGCCATTATAAAGTTTGGATATCTCAGATATGTCACATCAAAGTGGGAAACAGCTCTAGTAAAATTATGAAGTGCAGACTGCTGCAAATATATCATCACGAGGGTTGTTAGACTTTTCTATAACACATTACCCTCACCTCTTCTTTTACCTTCATCCATCCTCCGTCCTTACCCTCCTCCTACCACAACTAGCCTAACCTCCTCTGTTCTCCTCCTGATGTGGCCTTCCGAGCTCCCTCTCCCTCACTCCCCACCACTGTCACCACTATCGCTTCGTTGTGTGTACTATTGGCTACTCGTCATCTCGTCGTCTCACGCCGCCCTATGGGGGCGAGAGAATAAAGAAGAGAGGAGCTTTCTTGTGGTGGCACATCAGAGTAGGTGCGGGCTCGTTAATGGCGGTGAGAAGGTTGGGGAGCGGGTGGAGGATGAGAAGGAGGTGGCCAAGGGCAGAGAAGAGGCGTGGGCAGAGAAGGAGACTTAGGATGGAGGAGGGGCGTAGGCGGACGAGGAGGCTATGGACGGTGATGTAGGCAAAGGATCTTTGGTCTGGGAAGCGGTGGTGTGGGCGAAGGAGGAAGAGGCCAAGGATGTAGGAGGGGCATGAGTGGAGGAGGTCGGGAATAGGGGAGGGACGCAGACGGAGGAGGCTGGGAACGACGATGTTGGCAGAGGAGCTCAGGTTAGTGGAGGTAGTGGCGTGGGCGAGTAAGGAAGCTAGGGACGGAAACACCGATCATGTGGGAGGAAGAGAGGGAGAGGAAGTGGAAGAATGACATTTTAACCATAAATTTGAAGGGGAAGGAGCAAAAAAATGCCCACAATGATATTTTTGTAAGGAATCTAACTTTATAATAGTTAATAGAGATGATGGCAAACTTTGGTTTTGGGCAGAGATAAGAGACTGGATAGCGCTAATACTAGCATCATCATCATCATCTAAAGTACTACTCAATGGATGTCTGGGTGAGACCTTTATGCATGCGAGAGGACTAAGACAGGAGGACCTAATATTCCCTATGTTATCCATTCTGGTAATGGAAGGGTTGTGTAGATCTTTTCAACTAGCATCGAATAGTGGTATGATCCAGGAGGTGCATAGAACCAAAAATAGGTCTCGCACCTCACTCTACGCAGATGACGTCACATTATTCGCAGACCCATGCAAAAGCAAACTCTACCTATCTCGCAAATCCTACAACCCTTTGGAGAAGCATTGGGACATAAGGTCAATATCACAACAATGAGGGATACCCAACCAGATGTGAGGATATTGATACCGTAAAGCTGTTAGGAGACCTCAAAATCAAAAAGATGGATTTCCTATGGAAATACATGGGACTGCCACTTCGGCCAACTAGGCTAAAGAGAGCGGATATGCTTCCTCTCATCGACAAGGTTAATGCTATACTTGCAACATGGAAAGGAGCTGATTATCTAGAGCGGAAAGACTGCTATCATCATTAACTCAGTAATCACATCCTTGCTGGTGTACTTCCTATCGATTTTCATTGCGGGGAAGTGGTGAACACAAAATAAGAATAAGCTTCCTGTGGAAAGGAACCAAGGAATGTAGTGGTGAACATTGCCTAGTTAATCGGACCAAAGTTTCCATGCCAATATCACTTAGAGGATTAGTTGTCAAGGACCTATCAAGAATGGGAACTACATTGGTTGTGGCTGCAGTGGGATTAGTTGTCAATGACCTAATTAATCTTAGGAGATGGACGCACAACAAAGTTTTGGGAATTGCGATGGATCCAGGGTGCATCCCTAAAGGACATCATCCCTAGCTACTTCAAGCTGACACTTAAGAAAAAAATAGTACAATATAGGATGGACTGAGCAACAATCACCAGAAAAAATAATAGTGAGGATCACTAACAAGACACAGATCTCATAATTCTTGTGGTTATGGATAGCACTATAGGGCGTACATCTTCAAGGGTGCTACACAGCAACATCCGCCTACCGAGCTCAGTTCATAGGAATGTTTCTTGACCGAGCCTATGCAATAATTTGGGAGACAAGTTGCGAGAACAAAGTCAAAATCTTCTTCTGGTTGCAACTTCAACAAAGGATCCTAACAGCAGACTAGCCAAAGAAGATGGCCGCATAATGACATGCGCACTTTCTATGGTATCGATGAGGAGATAGCGGAACACGTCTTCATAGATGTGTGTTCATTGGGTGTGTTTTGAGGAAATTGTTCCTGTCAATGGGTGTGTGTAGCACACGACAAGGAAATTGCGGATCAAGGACATCATCTACAAATGTTGAACAGGAAAGCAAGGTAAAGAAAACAATGAAGCTGACAGACAAGTGGCTGCTCAAATATTCAACAATGTTTACAATCAATCGAGCGAGGTTTTTAGGCGTATTACTTTAGTTATAGTGGAGAGGCGTTTTGCACCATCGCGAGAATAGTGCCTAAATTTCGGCCTTAGTTAGGTGTTTGTACATAAACCTTTAGGTTCTTTTCGATCTCTTCTATTATAATCAGTGCTTGCACACTTTTAAAAAAAAATTATAATAGTATTATTGAGAATTTCAACTTTGTGATACCATTTCTGAGATATCCAAAATTTATAAGGCAAAAGGCAAAATTGGCAGTAGAACACTCTAAATTTCATGTATTTGTTGTAGGGCACTGTCTATATTAATAACATGTGCTTCTAGCAAATGACACAAAATTTAGAATGTGCTAGTACAAAATTTTCTAATTTATAATTTACCTTCTTTTTACGGAAATGCTAGCAGTCGAGTGTCCGGGACGCTTAGACGTTGTGCTTCTCACAGTCACAACTCACTTCCTCTTTCCTTATCCTTCTACAGTTAACCTCCTTCACACATTTATCTCTCTCCTTCTACTCTCTCTCCACCAAACCAACAGGGAAAAAGGTTGTGTTGTTGCTCGTCGGCCGCCAGCGCTACTGCCCACGCCCCTCCCCTCTTTTCCCACCTATCTTCCTCTCTCTATTCCCCATCTCATCTCGCTCTACCTCTCTCTCCGGTAAGGGGCAGCAAGGAGAGCCATTGTGCTGCTTGGAAGCCAGTCTACCCCGCCTTCGGACGACCCCTCTTTGAGCTCGCCGCGTGAGGAAGTTTGGTACTCTATCGGAAGGAGCAAGGAGCTAGATGGGGAAGATGTAGAGTGAATTTAACTTGAAACACCACTCTATTATGTTAAAAACATGGTTTTTGATCTGGCGAAACATGGGTTTGCTTGGGTGAAACACGTATAAAAAATGTGAGACATTTTCTCGTTTGCTCTTTGAAACATGTTTTTGCTCTACTGAAACATTGTTGTGTTCTTGAGAAACATAGTGTTTACTCTTGTGAAACATGATATTTGCTCATGTTTCATCAGTATTCTCGCTATGTTTCATCAATGCTTTTGTTGTGATTCATTAGTACTTCGTTGATATTTCACTAGGAAAAATCGATGTTTTCGTTAATACTCGTCATGTTTCATCAGTACTTTGCCATGTTTCATCATTACTTTACATGTTGCCATATTTTCGCTCGTACTTCGCCTTGTTTCATTAGTATTTCGCAAGTGTTTCATTAGTACCTCGATATGTTTCTTCATATGTTGCCATGTTTTATCAATACTTCGCCAAATTTCATTAGTATTTCGTCCATGTTTCAATATTACTTTGTTATGTTTCATCAATACTTCAGTCGTATTGTCGGGAAAAGTACACGGCCCATTTACCTGCCTTTGGCCTAGCGAAAGACCCGCGCGAGCTTCGTAAGCTCGCGTCCGAGCTTGGTAAGCTCGCGCCCGAGCTTCCCCACTCCGGCGCTTGGGCCTGTTGACTCCCGAGCTTTGGAAGCTCAGGGTAGGGCTCAGGTTCCAACACGGACTGAACCGCACCGTGCGAGGGACACCGCGGGCCCACATGTCACCACGAGTTAAATGCGACCGCAGTACCGATGCGCGCCTGCCACAGCCGCTGGCCGGTTGGTGGCCGATCGTGTCAACGGCTAGCTTGCCCGTTCGTCCCCAAGGAGAAAGACACGTATTGCTGTGTAGCAGTCGAAACGCTGAGCCTAGCGAGTTGGGAAAGCACACCTAAATATCCAGCAGACTCTACAGATCCACCACACCACAACTAGGGATGACAATGGGCCCCGTTCCCCGGCCGGGAATTCCCCTATTAGGGGACGGGGATGGGGAGGTTTCATTCCCCGCGGGGATGGATATGGGAAAATTCATTCCCCGTCGGGGATGGCGGGGACGGGGACGGGGCGGATTTCTCCCCACGGGGACCCGGACGAGGACCCGAAATGTATATTTGCCAACCTAATTTCTAAGGCCTAAAGATAATGTGTGTATTTATTGTTGCTGTGTTGAACTATTTTCTATGTTGTATCTAAGAATGTTCATGTGCTTTTAGCTTGAAACTTGGAAGATTAAATTTTTTTAATCCATTTATTAACTGACACAACTTAGAATAGTACAATACATAATCGGTACTAAACGGGGATTTTCCCCGCGGAGTCCCCGCGTACCCTAACGAGGACAGGGACGAGGAAATACAGTCCCCGCGACAGGGGACGGAGACGAGGAACGGGGAATTTTATGTCTCGTGGGGACGGGAAGGTATTCCCTGCAGGGAATTTTTCCGTTGCCATTTCTAACCACAACCAGCAAGACAGAAGAACACGACCAGTGACCAGCAAGTTATACGATGCTCCACAATAAACCGAAGTCAGACTACAGTGGCCGGAAACCGCCTATAAAAGGAGGGCACAGGCCACAACCAAGAAGGGAGGTAGACGCGCGGAGCAACAGCACCCAGCCATTATAAAATAGGAGCACTTATACCTGCATAGGATCTCTAGTTCTAGGTGATAGTTCTTCGCGTTTAGTTACTTTAGGAACACACATAGTGCCTTGATCACTTATTGTACTCGAGTCTAAGCTTTTCAAAGCTCGGCCTCACCCCTCTGTACTCATTTAAGTTCGATACTGAATGAGGACTGGACGTAGGACTGTTATTCGGCAGTGGAGGCCCGAATTAGAATAAAAACACCCACGTCAGCATCCGACGTCACCGACGAACGAACTCCTCGTCAACCCACTCATCACCTTCCCTTGGCACGCCCAGGCTTCGGTCGAGGGGGCAGGGCAACTCTTAGGGCTCGCACCCTTTCTTGCATATCGGCCTGCGGAGATTCGCCTCTCAGACGCCGACACGTATATTACAGTGTTTCTTTATATTCAATGAGAGTCCGACGAAAAGTCCTTCCACGAGCCCGTGCGATTTGGAGGTCCCGGTCCCCTTCTTAACTGCAGTGGATAAACTTCCATCTTCTCACCAACTGCAACACGCCTCCGCTGGAAACCCATATCCCAAATTCCCAATCCACCGCGGTCCAAGCGGCAGCGGTAGCTGCGGTGCCACTCGCTCGCCTCACACGCACGGCCATGGCAACCTTCACCGCTCCGCTTGTCCCGCTCCTGCTCTCGCTCTTCCTCCTTACCACGCCCGCGCTCTCCACCACCGGCACCATCGTCTTCACCACCCTCGGCCGCAGCCGCTACGCCTTCGACATCTTCTCCCTCCCCCTCGCCCTCTCCCGCGCCAACCCCGCCGCCGCCTCCGAGCTCCGCCTCACGGACGGCGCCTCCGTCAACTACAACGGCAACTTCGCCCCCACCTCCGACTCCCTCGTCTTCGTCTCCGAGCGCAACGGCACCCTCAATCTGTATCTCACCCCCGTTTCAGCCGCCGACGGCGACTCCCGCCGCGAGGCGCTCGAGGTGGCGGCCCTCTCTCCGCTCCTCCCCTGGGATCCCATCGCCCTCAAGGACCGCCCATCACTTACTCCAGATGGCGCCCACCTCGTCTACGTCTCCACCGCCATCCCCGCCGCCTCCCCACGCAGCAGCTGGGCGGCTGTCTACTCCACCCACCTCCCTTCCGGCCGCACGCGCCGGCTCACACCGCCTGACATCGCCGACTTCAGCCCCGCTGTGTCGCCCTCCGGCGAGTGGACTGCCACCGCGTCGTCCGGCCCCGCCGGGTGGACAGGCGAGGTGGAGGACCTCCGCACGGACATATACGTCTTCCAGACTTCCGACGGGTCCCGGCGGACGCTGGCCATCCACGACGGCGGCTGGCCATGCTGGGCCGACGAGAGCACAATCTTCTTCCACCGCCGGGACAGCGATGGCTGGTACGGCGTTTACCGCGCCAAGATTGCCGTCACGAACGACGGGCTGTCCGCGTCGTCCGTCGAGCGAATCACCCCGCCGGAATTCCACGCCTTCACCCCGGCCGCGTCTCCCGGTGCTCCAGGGCTCGTGGCGGTGGCGACCAGGCGGCCGGGCTCGGACTACCGACACATCGAGGTGATCGACGTGAGCAGCAGCAAAAACGCCTACTTCGAGGTCACTAGGCCCGTGGCGCCGCGCGTGCACCACTTCAACCCGTTCATCTCGCCGGACGGCGCGAATGTTGCGTACCACCGGTGCCGGGGAAGCGGGAACGGGGACTCGCCGCTGCTGCTGGAGAACATCAAGAGCCCAGCACCGGACACGTTCTCGCTGTTCAGAATCGACGGGTCGTTCCCTTCCTTCTCGCACGACGGCAAGAAAATCGCCTTCGTCGGACTGCCGGGGCTATATGTGGTGAACTCCGATGGCTCCGGTGGCCGCCGGAAAATCTTCTCAGGCAACGCGTTCCCCACATCATGGGACTGGAAGAGGAAAGGGGTGATCTACACCAGCGTCGGTCCGGAATTCTCAAGCGAGAGCACAAAGGTGGACGTGGTGGCCGTGACCCTCGGCGGCGACGACTCTGACATTTCGATCAGGAAGCTCACCGTCGGTGCCAAGAACAACGCGTTCCCGTCGCCGTCGCCGGACGGCAAGTGGGTAGTGTTCCGCTCGGGGAGGTCTGGGCACAAGAACCTGTACATCATGGACGCCGAGGGCGGCGAGGCCGGGGGCATCCGCCGCCTGACCGAGGGGCCATGGTCCGACACCATGTGCAACTGGTCCCCCGACGGCGAGTGGATCGCCTTCGCCTCCGACCGGCACAACCCGGGAAGCGGCAGCTTCGCCATCTACATGATCCACCCGAACGGCACCGGGCTGCGGAGGGTGGTGCACAGCAGCGACGGCGGCCGGACGAACCACCCCTGGTTCAGCCCGGACTCCAAGAGCCTGGTGTTCACCTCGGACTACGCCGCCGTCTCCGCAGAGCCCATCTCGAACCCGCACCATTACCAGCCCTACGGGGAGATCTTCACTGTGAGCATCGACGGGACGAACGTTCGACGGCTCACGCACAACTCGTTCGAGGACGGCACGCCGGCGTGGACGCCATACTTCCTCAAGCCTCAAGACGTCGGCGAGACGCTGCAGGCCTCCGGGAAATGCGCGTTCCAAGACTGTCACTGGCTCAACATAATAGAGGATGACGACCACCCAGAAGGCCTTCTCTATGGTAAGTGCTGCTGAAATAGCAAAGCTCCGCTCTGATGAAATCAAGGAGTACATGTATGCACCATGTATGTATATAGCTGCTACATAGCAAAAATATTTTCCCAGGAATATTGTCATATATCCTTTTTTTAAATCTAATAAGGTCATGTATCTAGTCTACTGTACCTAAATTTCCCCAGGAATAAGCCATGTATAAGGCAGATATATCCTGGCTCGCATCATTAGGATATGTATGAAGCTTTCTGGCCACTTTTATGGCACTATGATACATCGATTAACTTGTCATGGTAGCAGCAAATGCTACCGCTGCTTGCTAGTGCATGGAATGGGAAGAACAGAGCCATGTTTACAAAGAAATTTTCAACTCTACCAGCTGACAATAACTCTAATTTTACATTGATACACACAACACATATCTCAACAGAGCACCTCTGCTGATGATCTAACAAATGACCTTCTCCACCATACCTGGAAGGCTCTACTAAGATTCGGGCATTCTGTGCCTCTGGATGCAAAGCATCGAAACCATTCTTTGAATAAGCTCTGCTGCTGCTGGAGTGGAAGGGTGAGAAGTGCTTGGCCCAGGTTCTCCTCCAGCATTATCACATCTAGCCCTTTGGAGCATCTTTGAAGCCAACCGAAATCCATTAACATTGGTGCGAACCAGCCAAGGAACAATTGGCTCCTCAAATCGCTCGGGCACTGCACTTTCCCTTTCCCAAGTGCAATAAAAACATTTGCTGATATCCGGCTTAGCTCATACCTGAACATCGGTGATGCTTGACTGTGCATCCTCATGAGTTCATCTTGCTTAGCCCACAGATCAACGAATTCTTCTGCCATATCATTGTTTACAAGAATCTCAAATAACCAGTTGAGGTTCTCAGTTTGTTTACTTACTCTTTCGATCATTGGCTTATTGTCCCTAACTTTCAATGTCTGGCCTGTCTGGCATATTGACTCCAAGTCTTCCTTAAAATGTTCCACCAGTAAGTTTACACAAGAAGAGCAAACCTCATAAAGGCTCACCTTGTTTAGTCCAGACAAATCCTTTTGATAGACAGAGCTTTTGCTTAGAAGACCATTGATCAAAGATTGCATCTCTTTTCTTGCACCATTGTTGGTGCTGCTGGTGACAGATTGGATGAGCTGAACCGTCATATCATCCAAGCTGCTCTTGCGTTGAAGTTGTAATCTTGCCAGTACATCATTCGATGATGCATCATTGAAAGTGCATGTAACAAAAAGGTTCTTAAGCCTCTCTTCCTCATTCTCATTCCATGGCACTGCTTCAATATACTCCAAACATGATTTGATACCACTGTCAAACATAATAGAAGAAGCAACCTGCAATTCAGAACACAATAACATTCATCAGACCTGTTCCGAGATGCAACTGAGATTATACCAGGAAAAAGAAACTAGAAATAATATCGTAAGATTTAAATGGGTACAAATGCACATTGTCAACTATTAATATGTGCATCTGAAGCGTCTTGATGGTATGGACAATTGCTGAGCTATTATGTAGTAATCGACATCTCACTTTTTAACTCAGAAACCACCAGGCCGTACTGTGGAACAAGACGTTATAAAAATAGTCTGCAGAGTAGCCGACAGCAGCTAAAGGATCAAACATGAGACACCAAAACAAATGTACTTTGTCAAAACTAAAATTAAATCGGCAAGAATATGTATGTTGTGCGCATCTTATACGGCTATACCAACTAGTTTCAGTCTCGTAATTCAGAAGAATCTCAGCCATGCACCGCCAAAATTACAACTCTGCTAATTTACCACCAATAATGCTACTCTCATACTCTGCTAATATTTCTTCTTTGATTAGAGATTTTCCATCCTCAAGTAACATACCACTATCAATGGGCTTAAATTCAGGTCATTAACTACCCTAGCCGTAGAAGCACTCTAACTTCATTTTTCCATAATAGATACGACCGCGATAGTGATCAAATAAACAACATGCCATATCGAAATTGTCCGAGAATATTTTTTAAAAAAAGAAAATTTGCAAGCCTAGATGAAATCAAAGCACTGTCGAAGCATAATCTAGTTGGATAGTTTCATTTATTCCTGAGTTTGTGGCTAAATTTGTTCAAAATGATGATCAACAAATGAATGTTTAAGGTGGTACTACTATCTTGCCAATAAGGCTTATTGCTCACACCAGTTAAAGGCACTATCGTTCACATTGCATAATGTCAGCTCGAAGAATGGAGTGACTGCAACTTCGACCATAACAAATGTGCTTTTAGAAAACTTTGTAAGCCCAGAAATAAATACAATCTCAATGATTTTGAAAGACACTCGTCTATTCAAAACCAACCAAAACATCACCTCATCGCAATCTGACAACTAATCAAATTAACCTGCGTTAAAACCTGCAATGTTCCTCGTACGAACACTATTTCCCCAACTACACGTCCATGGTCCATTTCTCCAAACTGAAGCAGAAAACAAAGAGGATGACAGGAAATGCATTATGCATCTCACCTCGAGCACTCCGATTGCTCGTGAGACACCGGCCCTGACTAGCCACCGCATGGCATCAGGCTCGAACATAAGCTCCACCGCCTCCTTGAACGCTTCCAAATTCTCCACACCGTCCACTTCAATCCTCTTGCTCCCGCCGCCGGCAGTGGCCTCTGGCGGCGCCATGGCGGCGAAGAAGGCACTGCTCTCGCACAACACCGTCGAATCCAGCTCCATCACCACGCACCTCCCATCCCTTCCCCGCAGGCACAGTCTCAGATCCAGCCCCTTCCCCTCTTCCTCCTCCTGCTCCTCCCGCACCGCCACGAACGGCGCCAACGCTGCCTGGTCCCTAGGCGCTTCCTCCACGGCCGCCCCACCGGCCACCGAAGGCGAACCGTCGGGGTCGATGGGCGACACGCGGCCCGGGGAGAGGATTCGGCGGGGGTCGATGAAGCCCGCGAGCTTGGACGACGGGGAGCTGTGGAAGGACGGCACTGAGGGCGACTTGGGCGGGAGCTTCCGGATGCCGCCGGCGCCTCCTGTCGCAGCGGGGAGCGCCGGGTGCTCGGGGCTCTGCGGGGTGCCGGCGAATGAGCAGCACCAGCCGCGGGGGCGCCCGGCGCCGCGGCGGCCGAGGTGCTGCATCGCGTCTGCCATGGCGGTGGGTGAGAAATGCCGGCCGCGCGAGGCGGGGATCTAGGGTTTGGATGAGGAAGCAGAGGTGGTCGCGGCCATGAGAGATTCCGAGCCGCCACTGAGCTTTGTGAGACGAGTGCGAAGGCAGCGTGCTGCTTGCTTGCAAGTTGCAACTTGCAACGGGGAAGGAAGGAAGCCGAGGAAATAATTGCTGCGGCGTGACGTCGTGAGGCTGGCCTACGTGGACCACGGCGGGGTCCGGGGAGGTGGTGGGACCAACAACGTTGGTGTAGGTCCCCCCTGGAAGCCAGATCGGTGTACGTGACGTGGGTGGCGCCTCGGATACCCGTCCCTGCAGATCCTCTGCGGTCTGAGGCTGTGGGGTCCACACCTCCCACTCGCACGCGGATACGTGGGAGAGTTCGGTTGGTCAAGTTGATTTCCCCAGTAGAAACAAACATGGAATGATAAGCAGCAATAGCAAGCATAATTCTGCAGGGGTAGCTAGCTTCTAATAATACAGGTTGATTTATTTCTTCCTAATCTGCAAACGAGACCATGGCTACTATTGGGCTAACAAAATGTGTTGCGAACTTTACGACCGTATGTACGAAGTAGATGCATCAGTGAGCAATGTTTTATGGTGGACCAAAATTTCTCCATTAATCTATAAGTTCCTCTAATGTTGTTCATATTTTGACAAAAACATTGCAACCCGGACAGGTTCCCGAAATCATATGTACCATTGCACACCTCGCACAGTAATAAACATATGGACATCTCGCACTCGACAACTCGCAATGTTCGCCAAAATTGTTCAAAATTTGGACCAAGCTCGGATGTAAGCAAAAAAAATGTACATGATTAATACTACAAACACCGCGCCTCCTCCTTGCCCCGCTACAAATTGCATGATTGACGGATGATTCCAAAATTTTTTCCCAAATTTCGAAAACCCTAGCTACGAACACCCCAGATCTGCACCAACAATGGTGTAAACAAGACTTGTCACTGTTTACCTTTTTCTTCGTAGCCTCGTTGGAGTTGCGGCCAAAGAAGACTGCACTGAAAGGACCGAAGAAGGTGACTCCTCCGTCGCCGTCATCGCCGGTAGAACCCTCGATGCGGTCCAGTGCTGCAATGGCTTCAATGCCCTACCAGCTGCCACCACGACCGCCTCTCTCCGCTGACGCTGACACCTTCATAGCTTAGGGGACTCTAGGGCTTGGCGCAACAGAATGGCTGTTGCTATCGGAGCGGACTTCGATGGGGCTTGCGAGCGCTTGTGACCTTGCCAAATATGGCGCTGCGCGGGACGCTGCTATCACCTAATCCTTGAATGGCGTGGCTGCTGGATCCCTCCATTGTGCTGAGCAGGGATCTCTCTCCTAATCATGTCACTTGCTACGGTCCTTTAAAGTGACTACTAGAGATGCTCCTAGGGATGGCAACATCCCTATTCCTATTTCTTGGTGGGGAATTTCTTTATTAGGGAATACGGAAGATTTGACCCTCGCAGGGATGGAAATGGAGAAGATTCTTTCATCCTCAGGTGAAGCGAGGGTGAAGACAGGAATTTTTTTCCCTATGAGGACAAGGATGGACCCCAAAATATTTGGCCCATGATGCCTATCCCACCTCTCCAGCCCACTGAGCATCTCCCATAGTTGCCCCATCCGCCCTTCACCTTTTCTAGTCCCTCAACATCTCCTCAAACAGCCCAACCTACCAAGTGGCCACCCCTTTAGTGGCTGAGCCCACCCCAGCCACACACCCCACCATTAACCCTAACCCACTGCATCGCTATCTATTCCAAGCCACCACCATGCCTCAAACGGGCATGGCTGCTAGACCTAATCATGCCTCGGGCTAGGCCGGGCTTAAAAAAGCCCGGTCACTTTGACCCGAGCCCGAGCCCAGCCTGGCCCAAATTTTTTTTGCTGAACCGGGCCTGAGCCCAGCCCGAAGCCCGAAAGCCCGGCAAAAGCCCGGTCCGAAGCTCGTCTTTGCTCTGGTTTTTTTTATTTTTTGTAGGCCCGAGCCCAGCCTGATGGCTTGGTTTCGACCGAGAGCCCGACTCGACAGTAAGCCCGCCCACCCAAAAAAAAAATGAGCTGGTCCGCCGGCCGCCCATGATCAGTCTAGTGGTCTGACACTGCATACCAAAGAGGCGATGCCTAAACTCTTGTCCTTCCTCCTCGTGTCCCAAGCTGCGCCGCCCTCCTTCATCATCACACTTGCACCACAGCGCACTGCCCTTCTTCCTCCCTACACAGCTAGCTCCCCTCCTCACTCCCTTATGCGTCACCACTCAGCACCGATCTCTTCCCTCGATATGCAGTGGTAGTTGTGGTGACAGGAGCACGGAGCTACAGTGGTGTCTACGACGCGTGCGTGAGCTGTGGCTGCTGCACGGTCTCTAGCGAGCTCCTAACACACGAGCTCCAACAGCCTCCAACAAGCTTCACCGGCCTCCCGAGCTCAGGTAAGCTCTAGGGTATAGGGTGCCACTGCACGCCCACGAGCTCGATGTCGCCTGCTTGTCATCAGAGAGGTCGACATGCCCTCGTCTTCGCGTCGCCTATGGGCTCATCCTACACAAAGCTCGCATCTATGCTCGTCTTCATGCCGCCCATGAGCTCGCCACTCTGCTCATCGTCGCTCCGCTCAGAGCACGCCGTCTAGGGCCCACCTCACCAGCCTTCTCTCCATCCACAAGTGCAGGCGGAGAGGCCCTACTCCGGCCTCATCGTGTGGCTCCACCTGCGAGATCTCTGGATCTAGAAAGAGATGTGGAGGGGAAATAGAAATGTTGAGACTAGAGAAGAGAGATGAGTGGAGGCTTGATGTGGAGAAAAATGTGCATTAAATGATTGGACCTACTCGAAGATACTTTGCGTTGGGGTTATGATATCCGGTGTTGTTTCTTGGTGGCGTGGAAGACTAAGAAACGATTAGATAAAACAGATTAAATGAAACAATGAACCAGGAATGCCTTAATTATAGAGGAAAATTATTGTACGAACGAATTGTTCTAAAGAGAAATCGATAGACATACTAGTAACTATAGTCAATGATGACTTTGGCAATTGGCATTGCAACCAAGATAAACTATCTAGTGCTAATGGAGGATTAGGTGCTAACATGCTAACTCTATTTACGTGCCCTTAGAGGTGGAAACTCACCTTGCCACTTAGACATTCTTTAGAAAACACAATAAGATCTGTTTTCCTTGCGAATTAGCCCCCTCTCTTGGTTAGATCTTCCACCTGACACGAAAACTCCCTAATTTCTCAGGTCTGTTCTTTTCAGCTTATCTGTTTTAAACTTATTTGCTTATTTAACTTATATCGTAACTTTGAGAATTTTTCGAGGTGGCCTCGAGAGTCAGATGCCCTTGGTTTTTAGGATTTAGGGAGCTTTTAGACACGACTACGAGATAAAAAAAGGGATTCAAAAAGTAATAAAAAAAGTCAAATAAGACATGAAATAAGTCAGATAAGACGTGGGTTATTTTGACTTATTTGACTTTTTATTACCTTTTGAATCCTTTTTTTTATCTCGTAGACGTGTATAAAAGTTCCCTAAATCCTAAAAACCAAGGGCATCCGACTCTCGAGGACACCTCGAAAAATTCTCGAAGTTACGAGATAAGTCAAATAAGCAAATAATTTTATGACAGATAAACTGAAAAGAACAGGCCCTTCAGTCTCTTCTCGTGCTGCTCTTGTTCAAGCACACAATGGAGAGCCATGATCGCCACCACCATTCTACTTCCCATGCCCGGTGCTGCCCTTCTCCCGTGCCCGACGTCGACCTCCTCCTCGTGGCCGACCAGTGCATCGCGCCCTGGCCACTACTCCCTACACGGGCGCCTCCCTTCTCCCCAAGATTGGTGCCGCCACCGACATCCTCTCCATGTTGGTCGCCGCCCTCCTCCTCGCACCCGGCCTCCCATTTGGCGATGCCCTCCTCGAGTCCTGGGACGGCCTTCAATCCCACTCCAGGCGGCTATCGTCGACACCGCGCCTGGTACTGATGTCCTCCCAGCTCCCGACGGTCATTGACATCCCCGTGCTCAGCTGCGGCCTGCTACACGGGCATTCATTGTCGTCCCCACACTACACCCGGTAATGGCCACAATGCAACATCTTTTTTTTTCCTTTCCAAATTTGATGAAATGTGCACTTGATTGTAGTTGAATTGCAAATTTTCTATGCCCAATTTCTACTTTGTTAAATCTGTAAATGAATTTACAAGACTAATTGCAATTTTTTGGTAATGCGGTGAATTGAAATGACGGAAGTATGGAGGATGCTACCGTAGAAGCTTTAATTGCAAAATTTTGCAAGTAGAGAAGTATGGAGGATAGATACTATTGGAGAAATGATTAGAAGAATGATCTCAGAATTTTGTTTTTGTTTCTTGTTACTGATTCTCATATTTTCATCCCTAGTCTTCTATATGATGTATCTCTAGTGTTGTTATTGTTTTCGGTGATGTATGTACTATTGTAGAAAATATATTTTCGGTGAGCAATTTGTATGAGTAACTAATTAATGCAACCTTTCATCAATCCAAAATAATTGATATAGTCTTATCTGAATTCAAGTGTATGAGCAGGTGTTCATTGAACAATTTGTATTGGAGTATATAAACATTTGTTTTCTTAATTAAAAAGGAAAGTGTTCTATTTAGCAATTTCTTAAGTGTATGAGCAATCCAGGAGTGTATGACCAAGTGTTCTATTGATGTTTTTCTGAATTGAAGTGTATGAATAAAAATAGGAAGGACAAAAAGGAAAATCCACTGTGCAAATTACATGTATGCTCCAGATACATGTTATCTATTGCAGAAAAAAAGACAGTAGCATATATGCTCAACTTCGGCACTGGACGAAAAAACTGTAATTTCCATATTATTTTGAGTTCAGTCACAGCCTCCTAACCTGACAATGAAACACCCATGAACTTTTTAAAATCTCATGCTTCCCAAGAAAAACAAGATTTCAGCAGTTTCACTTCGTCATCCCATCTGTTTTGTGATCAATGCTCCATGGCTAATTGGCCACCGACATGAAGAGCAGTACAAAACAGAACCGATCAGGGAGGGGAGGTCGACCACCAGATAGAAATAGGAGGGGGTTTAACGGGGGTTCCTGAAAAAAATGTCTACGTAGCGAGGTGGCGGTGGCGGTCCTAAACCCTAGCTATCCATCGTGTGCTTGAACGAGAGTAGCGTGTGAGGGGCTGATTCGCAAAAAAAACAAAATCTTAAGGGGGTTTTCTAAAGAATGTCTAAGTGGCCACACGATATGGACCCCAGGGCCTCTAGTTAATTAAAGTTAATATGTTGGCACCGCATGCTCTGTTAACACTAGATATGCTCTCTATCTTTTTCCTAGCCTTTGGAAAAATTGTACCTATGTCATTATAAAGTTGACGTTTAGTAAAAATATCATTCTATATGATAATGACATGCATATTATTAACATATGAGTAGCAATTTTGTAAAGTGAAAATTTTATAATAGTATGATTGCAATTCGCACCTTCTTTTTTCTAGAAAGCCAAGCCAGCACGACGCATGGATACGGACTACTGCTTGTATAAGTAGCTTACGTATGATTGTCCGTTGGTGAATTTCTGGTGCGAGCAAAACTGCAAAACTGGTCCTAGCATGTACAGCACCACTGGCCGTCTGCTCCCCTAGAAGTGGAAGACAAGCAAAGGCAAAGAACAATTCCTTAACATATACAGCTGGCACCGACACGCTGTGTAGTAGTAATCGGATCGTGCCTGGCATAAAGGAAAAGAACAATCCCTGACACAGCGACTTTGCATGCTAGATCTAGCTCATCCTGCCGTTCTGTAGAGTCCAAAAATTACACGACTATTTCGCGAGTGGATACTAGGCTGACAAGCAGCCGGATTCCGCCGGAGAATCCGTGGATACATCGCTTTGTTTTAATCGGAGCAACGAACAAAAATACAAATAACAAAATCTCAGCTTAAGTTATTCTAATCTCATATCGTTAAGTTGTCCTAACTTTATTTCGCGAGTCTATTTCTAATTTTCTATATGTAAAAATGTAAAAAAAATTCCTAACCTGGCGTCGCCCGGACTCGAACCGGAGACCTTCAGTGTGTTAGACTGACGTGATAACCAACTACACCACGACACCGGTCTGTATTGTGCCTGTGCTACAGTCAATATATTTAGTATGTAATCTCGTTCCCCGTAAGAGGAGGACAAATCGACCATCTCCTACATCTAGTCTGTAATCGAAGACGGTTGGATGCTCAACATGTAGCCAAGATTTTCTTCTGTCGTCTAAAAAAAAGATTTTTGTTCTGTTACAATCCATTGAATCATTTTCTTCTGCTGTCCTAAAAAAAGATTTTCTTCTGTTACAATCCATTGAATCGAATAAGGTTTCGATGCCACTTCCAACTCCTATATACATTTTGACAGCTGTCAAAGCTATGTACAAACTACCATTAGTACATGTATACTCCTATCACATACGCAACTAAGTGTACTTCTAAGGGTGGATTCTTTTAGAACTTCTTTATCTCTTATTTGCTTTATCTTATCGGCGAGAATTTTTGAGATAGCGCCGAGGCAGGTTGGCCTCTAATTTTGGGGTTTAGATAGCTTATAGACACTTTCTGAGAGAAAAAAAACCGACTCAAAAGTAATAAAAAAAGTGAGATAAGTTAAATAAGACACGAGATAAGTGAGACATCCCACTTATCTCTAAATAAGACACGAGATAAGTGAGACATCCCACTTATCTCGTGTCTTATTTAACTTATCTCACTTTTTTTATTACTTTTGAATCGGTTTTTTTTTATCTCGTAGGCGTGTCTATAAGCTCTCTAAACCCCAAAATTAGAGGCCAACCGGCTCTCGAGACTATCTCGAAAAATTCTCGAGGTGACGAGATAAGACAAATAAGTAGATAAGAAAAGCTAAAAAGAACCCACCCTAGGCCTAAATGAGGGGAGAGCTACTGTCAGCTTGTGTAAACAATTTATCGGTAAAAGTTTACCCGTTTCGAAAAGAATGTGCCAACCACAACTTTTACAGCTTGATAGGAGACAAGGACTTGCAAAGTATCTAGCTGGGCAAACAGAATCTGCAGATAGTAAGCTTCGAGGCGTGCAATACACCATGCCGCTGCAACAGCAGCTGATATTCTGATCAGCACATTTAGCTCACTCAAATGATCACTTGTCTTGATTTAAGGGGCTGTTTTCTCCGGCTTATCTTCTTATCTCAAAATCGAAAAGTCAAACGCTTTGTCTTTTATAGTTCCTTTTTTTTCTATCTCAAAATCATGTCCCAGAGCTCTTAGACACACGAGTCAAATGAGCCACACCGAATTTTCCAAACTATTTTGTAAAGCTCTCGAAGTTCACCCCCTGAGTCTTTCAAACTGAAGTACAGGTCTGTCTTCGCATCTTCAGCGGCACCGAACGTTTCTGCAGTTTTCTTTTCATCAAAGAGAAGCAGCTTGACGAATGTAGTGCTTAATCACAAAGCAAATCAAGGCTGGAGGAGGTGGAAATCGTCGAGCACAATCATATGCTGTGTCGATATAACTATTGTTCTGTGGGATGCAACCGTGTCTTGCATTTACGGTAATCCTCATCCTCCTGATCCTAATCGCGTAAACTGGCTTGGTTTACTTACACTATCTGACATACACCAGTTGCAACCTCACCTATAAGAACGGAACGGTTAAACTATTCTGCTGACCCTTCTATGGTTCCACAAGATTCCTTTTGAGTAAACTACCAATAGTCCCTGCAAGTGCATGAACCTTGATTGAAACGATGAAAGTGAGTTGGATCTCTGACAATTATTTCCCTCATTTCACTTTCTGATAGCAACTTCAGGGTTTCGTGGCTTTCCCAGGATATCCTCCGGTTCTTCATAACTATAACAGGAGCAGCAGATGGCAAAGTAGACAGTCCAAAAGCCACTGCTAATAATTCACCATGTCTGAGGATTGAGCTCTCACTAAACTTTCTGCTTTGGAATCCTAATTCCCAAATGTTCGCTGTGCCATAGTCAGTCTTCTGTTTCACCCTGACTAACAACTGTTTCAATCTCGTGCAAATTGCATTATTCTGTGAGCAGGAGTCATCTCCATCAACGAAATGATAGATGGACCCCCCAAACTCAGCCCAACTAATCCCAGTTTCCATAGTCAAGCCTCGCTCTCTCATTAGGCCTCTTGTCCTCATAGCCAATGAGATTTTGTCGGCATCCATGTACAAGTTGTACAGCATGACATATGAACTAGCAGCAAAGGGCTCAAGTACCATTAGTTTCTCCCCAATTTCTGTACCCCTGTTTTTATCCCCATGGACTCTGCAGGCACGCAATAGTGCATGCCAAAGTATCGGGTCATTTTCTGACCCAGACCTCATTATGAAAACTTCAGCCTCAGACATCATCCCAACACGACCAAGGAGGTCAACTATGCTAGCTTTGTGCTCCTCATTTGGTACAAAGCCATAATCTGATATCATGCTCTCATAATGCCTGCATTACCAAAGAAAAAAATCTGTGATGAATTATGAACAAAGCTGATGTGGGTTATAAGTATCAGAAATGGAGGATTGTTCCCTATTTCATATGTTCCTGTGTAGAACATGTTTTAGCATCATATAAGACCTCTACATAAGTTCTGAACATCTATAATGCTTCAAGGCTACATAATCATTTTGTTCAGAAAAAAAAAAGGTATGTCAAACTCGAACTCTCCACCTTTTACATCCAGGCTTGGGACCAGCATTGCCGGTATTACTTCAAGTCCGATTATCTTAATTGTTTCATGAAAATGGCAATAAAAAAAGTATGATTAGAACGGGCACAAAAAAGTAGTTCATGCCACAATTGATTTGCTATCTTGAGGTAAGTAAGCCTTGGGTCTGGCTTTTAGCTAATAATGTAAAATGTCTTTTAGCTTACCAAGAATGCATCATCTAGATTCTAAACTAAGGTTATTTAGCAAATTGATATTTGGAGGAGGACTTCCTTCTGTCATCTATGTTGGCATTGCACTCTACAATTCCCACACTGTCACCTCTCGATGCTCTCCAATGCTATTACATAGAATTTCTGTGTAGGATGACTTGGACGTGAACATCTACCATCATTGGCTAGAGGAAGACTGCAAAAAAATTTGAGAAACAATAAAACAGGTAGGTATATCATTGATTTGAAAGAGAACATACCTGAAACCTTCAACCACCAGTCCCCGATGGCTGCAAGCAATGAGAACAGCATGAAAAGCAGTATCATTTATCATGACACCACAATCCTTTATCGCCTCAAAGAGCTCTAGAGCCTCATTTTCGTGGCCATGGACTCCATAGCTCAAAATCATAGCAGACCATGAGAAAGTATCCGGACATGTAATCTTCTCAAATGTCTTCTTTGAAGCCTTAAGGTCACCTATATTCCTATACATAGCAATTTGAGAATTTCCACAAACAGTAAACTGATCGAATCCAGATTTGACTGCATAACAGTGAATCTGCTTACATGTTGTCGGCACACTCAAAGCAGCGCAGGCACTCATCACACTTGATATGGTGAATTGGTCTGGCTCTTTCCCGACGAAAAGAAGCTCTATAAACAAGCATAGTGCCTTTTCAAAATCCTCATTGCGTGCAAGTACTGTTATCATGGATGTCCATATGATGATATCTTGCTTGGGTGTTATATGGAAGCATCTAAGACTATCATTAACTGACTGTGCTTTTGAATACAAGTTAATCAGTGCATTTGCAATGAACTCATCATCTTGAAACCCGTTGAGTATAACATGGGCATGTATCTGCCTCCCACATCGCACTGCATTGGTCAAATTGCACACTTCAAGCACACTCTTGAACGTAAACTTAGACGGTTTCATCCTTCTCTGGAGCAAGTTGGAAAAAAGCCTGATTGCTTCAATTCTAATCTCAGGACATGGATCATTACCTAACCGGGCAAATCCCGCTATCATGGCATTGTAAACCACCACATTCCGATTGGCAATGCAATCAAAAACCTTGATAGCCTCCTCTAATCCACCATTCTTGGCATACATGTCCACCATTGCACTCCCGACAAACATATTCAAGTCCAAACCAACCTTAACCACACAGCCGTGCAGCATCCTGCGAACATCCTCGGAATCCCCAAGCTCGCAGCAAGCCTTCAGGATCCCACCCAAAGCAAAGCTATCCAGCCTCACCCCCGCCCGGTGCATCCAAACAAGCACGTTCACTGCCACCTCTGGCCATCCCATCCGCACGTACGCCGATAACAGCAGGTTCCAAGAAGCCTCGTCCCGCTCCTCGGCCCGGTCAAACACCAATCTCACATCATCAATCATCCCACATTTGGCATACATGTCAACGACCGAGTTGGTCAGGAACGCTGTCCGTGCAAGCCCGCTCACCACGGCCAGTCCATGCGCCGCCCGCCCGTTCCTCCCATCCCTTGCCGTGGCACACGCACCAAGCACCGCGGCGTAGGTAAACCTATCCACACCGACTCCGCTACCCCGCGCGTCCCGGAACGCGTCAAGCGCCAGGTGCGCAGAGCCCAGGGTGGAGTACCCGGCGATGAGCGTGTTCCAGGAAACGGTGTCCCGGCGCTGCATTCCGTCGAACAGGAGGCGGGCGTGGTGCATGTCGCCGCAGCGGCAGTACACGGAGAGGAGATTGTTGAGCAGGTACAAGCCGGGCCTCCAGCCGGCGCGGAGCATGTGGGAGTGCGCGAGCTTGCCCAACGCCAGGGACCGGGACCTCGACGCGGCGAAGAAGAGGGGTGCATAGGCCGACGGTTCCAGGTGAGAAAGGCGGCGGGCTGGCCTTGGCGAAGCTTGCGGCGGATCGAGTGGTCTGAGAGGTAGAATCGGGTATGGATTTGGAGGAGATATTCGGGGTGCCCTCTGTTGGAGCATCAGCGGAGGCGGAGCTATTGCCGTGAGCGTGAGAGGTTTTGGGAGGGTTTAAGCATGGCCACTCCCTATATGGCTATGTGGGATGTGGCTACGTGGTCTTTTACTTTTCTAGGCTTGCTTGTTCAGAGGAAAATAATCAAGGAATAATTAATAATATGCTCCAAAGTACTTGCTCAATTAATGATTTGTTCTTCATTACATACTCCTTTACTATATGCACCAAAGTTTCCTACCCAATCGATAAAATGCCCTATTTAGAAACTTTAAGCAACATTTGCCATACAACAAGTGCAAAAAGTACTTTTTACCCCCTTCATATTTTGTGCTTGATTCTTTCAATGTTCTGAGATATATTGGAGCTTTTTCATTTGTTGATGACTTTGTTATTCATACAGGTCTAACATGCCTAACGGGCAGCTAAAATGGCTTCTATCTTTCATTCTAGATTATCCATTGCTGAATTTTATGCTTACTACAGCAATATATCTTCTTGTACGTGATGAAACTTGAATTCTATTTCATTCAAATTCAAATAGTCAATAGAATAATGAGTAATATTCATTTCATTATTTGTACTGCAGATATCATATAGAGTATTTGAGCTCATAGGCGTCTTGAAGTCAGCTTCCATTCCCAATAGAGATGACAAAATATGAGGGGTACAAAGGACCTTTTGCACTTGTTATATGGCAAATTTGCTCAAAGTTTCAAAATAGGGCATTTTATCAATTGGGAAAGAAACTTTGAGGCATAGAATAGAGGAGCATGTAATAGAGGACAAATCATCAATTGAGCAAATAATTTGAGGCATATCATCAATTATCCAAATAATCAAATAAGTCATAACGACAAAACTTAAAAAAATAAAAAAGGTTGTTTTCAATAATAATAATAATAATGCTAGTGCTGACGTGTAGGGTCATTCATGTATACGTCACTGCCAATTTTTTTTAAAAAAATACACATGTCATTATGCGAGGCAGATGAGCGTCTAGCCTAGTGGTGGGGTGAGATTCTTCACTCCCACCCACCTAGATTCAATCTCTAAGATTGGTGTGGCATGCTGCATATTTAAGGCTATATACGTCTTACGACATAGAGGTCAGATCAAAGTTTCATTTTTTTTAAAAAAAAGATGTCATTATCCGTGTTATGAGTCAATATTAGAGTTATATGGGCTCATATTTCAAACCCTATACTTTTTGGACCATTTTGTCCACCTCTCTCCTCCCATCCATCCTTTTTTCTCCCCGCCGGTGAGGAGGTCACCACTGAGAAGAGGGCGCTATGAAAAAGGAAACCGCACAAGGAGAAAAGCGTCGTGAAGGTGGCCGACACCAGTGCCATGGAGACTAAGGTACATCTCCCTAAGCTAGAGGTCAGCATGGACGTTGAGGAACATCTCACCAAATCTGAATGTGTCGACATGGATGGCTAGGAAGAGAATGGGCACATCGTGGAGAGGGAGAGCACTGAGTAGACGGTAGGGCAGTGCTCCAAGCTAGAAGTCGATGACTGAGCTTTACTCTGCTCATATAGGGCGTGTTTGGTTGGCTGTAAAATGCCCAGCCTGGCCCAAACCATGCAGTAGCCAGGTGTTTGGATGCCTGAAAACCCTGTTCAATGGGCCGAGGAGATCTGGCTCTTGTAGTGGCGGGCCCGAGAAAACGGAATAATCGGCCGTTCTCGCAGCTGGCTCATGCGTCGCCTTGCTGGAAGCAAAGGCGCGGTGGTTCTGACTTCGCGATGCACCCAGCCGGCCAGCCCTAGCCCCACTAATCCCGATCTCCCCCTCAAGCCTCCCATTCCCAACTCTCCCCCGAGCTCTCTCCATCCCGCCGCCGCCCACCATCCCGCCGCCGCCGTCCATCGACCACCGCCGCCCTCCATCGTCCAGCTCCCCTCCCCGCCATCGCAGCCTTCCTCCCCCTTGCCACCGCCTCTAGATCTGGCTCGTAGTTCCATCCCGCCGCTACCGTCCATCCGCCGCCGCCCTCCATCCACCGCCGCCACAACGCCATCCAGCTCCCGTCCCCGCCATCGCGGCCTTCTTCCCCCTGTCACCACCTACAGATGTGGATCGTAGTCCCATCTCACGAGCTATCCCGCCGCCGTCCTCCATCCTGCCGCCGCCCTCCATCTGCCGCCGCCGCAACGCCGTCGACCTTCCCTTCCCGCCATCGCGCCCTTGCCACCGCCCCCAGATCTGCCTCCAACCAACCATCCCCCGCCACCCTCCATCCACCGTCGCCTCCCTCCATCCAGATTCCCTCCATCCACCGCCGCCGCCCTCCATCCCGCCGCCCCACCCAACCTCCCCCTAGCTCATCCCCACCAGTGAGGACGACGCCTCTCTACTGCTCCTTTCGTCGACCCCGCGTGGACTGCCTGGGTACACTCCATAGCCGACAGCCACCTTTAACTCAGAGGTTGTTCATCATCCTACTGTATGGACTTTTGTAGATTATTTCTTTTTGATTGCATACTCATGTGATGTGCTATGGAAATTGTTTCCTTTGATGTTTGATTTCGAAATGCAGTGGAGTTGTAGATCTAACTTGCTGAGTTATAATAGTGATATGAATATGAACACATACATATATATAGTAGAATATCAACCCTCTGTATGTTTGCAGTTCATATATAATTGTTTTTGTATCTAGCAAGATACTAGGCAGAAGATATACACAATTAATTCACTCTTTTATGCACAATAGTCATGTCTGAAATGTGTACTCAATTTCCTAGTAACTCTCGGTTGATTTAATTTCTTCTTATATACCACTGATATGTGATTTGGTCCATGACAAAAATGTGTAGATGGATATGCAAAGGAAACGCCAAAAACCTATTTGCCATGCGGCAGCCCTAGTTGCATCATTGGTCGCATTTATCATGACGAAGCTTCGGTTAGCACGACTTGCACGACCAGCAATAAGCTATGCACCCTTGTCTGCTAGAGATAGGGAGCGGCAAGCAAACCTGAACCTCATATTCAATTGCAATGATGTCGAGTGTGTGAGTATGTTGCGAATGAGGCGAGCACCATTCTTCCGACTATGTCACCTACTGAGAGAGAGGAGTTTGTTACGAGATAGCATACACATTTTCGTAGAAGAGCAAGTGGCAATGTTTCTCCACGTGGTAGGGCACAACCAAAGATTTAGAGTAATTCATCAAACCTTTAGGAGGTCAATAGAAATTGTGAGCCGCTACTTTCAGGAGGTATTATATGCTATTGGAGAGATACGAGCCGACATGATTCGGCCCCTATCTAATGAAACACCCATAAAGATTAGTTCAAGTGCGAGATGGTACCCTTACTTTCAGGTACTACAAGCTACTCATCTAATTACGTTGTGTTGTTTCATGTATGACATGTAACAGCATTACATGTGTAGCATTGTGTTAGAGCCATCGATAGGACACATGTCTATGCTAGAGTTCCAAGGGCAAATGTCGCAGCATTTAGGGGTAGGAAGCCATACCCTACCCAAAATGTCATGGCCGCAGTGGACATCGATCTAAGGTTTACGTATGTGCTAGCTGGTTGGGAGGGGTCAGCACATGATGCTCATGTCCTTGTAGATGCCTTAGAAAGAAATGATGGATTAAGGGTTGCACTAGGTAATTGCCATAGCTTGCTAGCTACATTTTTCTTATCGGTGAGTACTTGGATAACCACAAGAACTAATTGACCTGCATTACTTGTTAGATAAATGGTACCTAGTCGATGCTGGATATGCATGTCGGCCTGGTTTTCTTTGGTCTGGACACCAAAAATGAACGTATCTGTGCTGGAGCAGCACCATTATAACTATATAAATGATGATATATATAGTTTTATCATTTGTGATTATCCATGAATATATAGTTCAATGTTGTATCATTTTTTATTAGACAAATTGTTGACCACCTATTGACATTGCTTTCATAGGCACATCCAAAGGATGCAGAGTTTCTAAACAAGCCCATTGAGAATTATGTCCTCATGCAGAACATCTTTGGGAGCGGTATTGCTACGGGGAAGTGGGCCATGGGTTCTAATGAGCCACTTGGCCATCCTTCTGAATTTGGGGAGAACACACTAAACGAACAACCAATCGATATGGACACATCAAACAATGATGACACAGGTGAGGCGTCAAAAACAGGGGACTTTCCTAGCATCAACCAGAACAAGGCTATACCAGATTCCACTGTATCAACTGGTAGCAAAAGGAAGAGATCTCTGATAACTGAGGAGGAGACACAAGTGTTGAGTAGCATGGCAGCTGCAGTCAAAGAGGTCGCCGCTGCCATTCGTGACACGGTGGTACCTAAGGTGCATCCGGATTTGTATGGTGCTGTCATGTACATGCCGGACATCCTAGAGGATGTCCTCATTGTTGCATTAACCCATTTGGTGGAGAACAAGGCTCAAGGTGCTGCTTTTGTAGCAATGAGTGAGCAGCATCGCGCAATGTGGCTCAATGCTTTTCGTTCTAAGCATAATGCGTGACAATGTTCTCCTCTGAGGTGCATTTCTTCTCTATTACATTTTATACCTATTTATGCACTGTTAAACTGATTTTGCCTTCTTTTGTAGGTGCACTTTTGATGACTTCATTGCTATTCGACTACGGGCAGCAATGCATTTTGTTACCTATCAACGTCGCACCTCTCGCTTAGCCATGTGTTACATCTAATGGGCTTTGTATGTAGCAAGGTAGCACGTGTTGGCTATTTAGATGCAGGCCTTCTTTTGCTTTAGGTTGTTACTAGTGCTCTAACTATTATGCGCTCTAACTATTACATATGGTTGTAACTTGTAAACTTGCATTGTAATGGATGGTTTTCTGGACTGTTTACTATAGTGCATGTTTTTATGGACTATAATGGATGTTTTTATGGATTGTTTACTATGATTGTTCCTATAATTTGTATGTACCAGTTTGTTGTCAATAGCGAGTGCTAAATGAGAAGTTGTGATTTTGTGAAGGCATAGAAGAAGATTGTTGTTATTTTAGTTTTGAAGAAACGTCATGTTGAGATTTATTACAGACTGTATCTCTCTTTTATCACAGATAATTGTGTAATTTTCTTTGTACGAGGGTTGTCCTCATGATTGCTGTTAGTTGTTGCTACTGCTACGCATATTTGATCGCTCTTGTTATGTTGCTCATAATATTTGGTTGTCTCATCTCTATATGCAATTTTTTGGCCTCATCTCTATGCAATTTTTTGGTATTTTGTTTTGTAAAAAATAAATAAAAAAACATGGCAGAGCTTGTACTGTCCACGTCTGGACTGTTTACTTGTAAACTAACACCAGCCTAATCCTAATCCTCTCTTCGTACATGACTAACACCTGTATGACTGTATCCATCCAACTAACCAAACACCATCTATTTCAATCCAACCATCTCATCCACTCCTCTTTCAACCAACCAAACACCATCTCTTCCCAGCTTGGCCCAACTAATGTAGGACAACCAAATAGCATCTCTCGTATCTCCTCAGCCTGGCTCTGCTTAGCCTAGCTATTTCATACGGGCCAGGCTGAGGTGAGCCATGCAACCAAACAGCCCCATAGCTCTTTTGGTGGCAGAGGAAGACTAAAACTAGTGGAAGCTCCAAGGTGCATCAAGGCATAGCCAAAGAGAGGAGAGAGAAATAGGATTGCGAGTGGAAGAATCTTAAGGTTTAGAGGGAGGTCAATAGACATTTTTTTTGTTTTCTTGAATTAAGGCACAACTCAAGATTACAACTTTTCTACTCTAAACTATCACAAGATCTAAACCAACACAAGCAAAGCAACAAAGAGAGAGAATATAAATGCGAAAAAGGTAAATAGAGATAGGATATGCAAATGATGTTTTCCTGAGGTGTCGGAGAGTTCACGCTCTCCACTAGTCCTTGTTAAAGCACTCCCGCAAGAGTATACCTTCAGCTCAAAGTTCTACCGCAAACTCAAGTCATTCACTTGTGGTGATCCTTCATCGCTCAGCATAGGTGGATCTCGAACCTTCACAATCCTTGACGGCTTTCAAAAGCACCTTCTTGAAAGCTCACCAAGCTCAACACCTCCAAGTCGTCTAGGTCTCAAAAAGTAAAAGGCTCGAAGAAGAGTTGTACCAGATCAAGCCTACACCTTGAAGTACACATCTAGACTTGAAAAGCTCATCAATTTGATGGAAATCCTAAACCTAGGTGGCTCTCCCTTACATGGACTCAAGAACAGGAAAATGGAGTCTCTAACCAGTTAAGGAGCCAACCCAAGAGTTGAAATAGGCATATAAAGCAAAAACTAGCATAGCCACTTTCTGAGAAAAATGATCGTGTTGGACAAGCCTTCCTACTTGGGTTGGACCATCTGGCCTCTACAGTAATGAAATTAAATTTTTTTTTTTTGAGTTTGATAGTTTATTTGTTGGAGAAGAGTGTATCCTTCTCTTCTCATTTCAGGATTGCCTATCTCGCATCTTCTGTTGAGGATGGAAATTCAATAATAAATAAGTAAAATTGTTTATTCGTCTTTTTGAACTATTTTTCCTTCATATGATAGAATATAGAATATGGATTTAAATAAATTGGATCTTTGCAGAGTCTTCCCTGATAAATACTTATTTCTTTTATCCATATTTCTTCATAGATAGCAAGGTTGAATTAGTATAAAAAACTAAACTAATAGCCAACTCGGATGAAAGGAGGATCTAAGGCCTAGAGGGGGGTGAATAGCCTAACTCAAATTTTAATATTTTTGTTCTTTTGATTTTTAATCAAAATTAAATTACCCAACCTAGCTACCTAATCCTATCTAGGAAGGGAAGAATTACAACTAAGCAAGCTTGCAAGAAACTTAAATAATGCGAAAAATAAACTTATAAGAGGTAAAAGAGACAAGGGGCACACGATTTTTTCCCATGGTCTAGAGCTTCATTCCTACTCCACGTTGAGGCTTATCCTTGACACACAAGGGCCTCCGCCTCGATACACTAGTGGTAGTCTTTAGCTACCCCGGCAAGGTCAACTCCAACCTTTCACAAACTTCTTGGACCGCTTCCACAAACACCGGCAAGCCTCTAAGAACATCCACCACGCACACACCGTCTAGGTGCTCCGCAAACACCAAAAGTAACAAGTTCAAGGAAGAAAGAAAACCAAAACGATCGAGAACACCTTGAGCACACTTACCTTACTTACCTAGGAGGAATCCTTCCAAAATCACTCACAGCTCTAGGTTAACGGGGTGGAAAAAAAAGGGTGAGTTTGGGGCTAAAGATGAAGAACACGAAATGGAAACCTCAACTCCCCTCCCAAGCACCTCTTCTCTATTTATAGTGGGAAAGTCTCGACTCTCCCGGCATGCAAATGAAAATGGTAGTCTTAATTTAGCCGGAAGAACTAAACTGTGAGACCAAAATGGATCAGGCAAACTCTAGAATGGGAGTCCTAACCTAGTCGGATAGCCCGGACTATCCGGTTAGCATTGTCTACCACCAACTTTCAGACGCCCTGGAAACAGAAGGTACACACCGTTAGCCAGATGGTCCGGCTAGGTTAGCTGGAACACACTGGAGTTTCTGGAATTTTACCCAGGCCCAACAGAAGAGACATACCTTTAGCCGGAAGATCCGGCTAGGCTAGCCGGACCATCCGGCTAGCACTCTCAACCTTCTGTCTCTCTCACAGCTCAAGGAAAACTTGATCCAGAAGTTTGACTATGGTAGCCGGAAGATCCTACTACTATAGTGAGAATTTCGTCCTCCAAAAAGATAGCTCCAAAAACATTTTTCGACTTTCCTGGCTTCAACCCTAGGCTTTTTAAGGCTCCAAAACAACTATCTAGACTGTCTCAAAGGTAAACAAATAAGTTGTGCTCAAGAGAGAAAAGATCGAGAAAGTTTTCAACTTTGAACCCCTCTTAATAGTCTGTAAAGAAATAGAAAACACCACACCTATTTACAGGTGGATAAAACGTCTCCCATCCACCTCTAAACAGGTCCTTAGTCTTTCATTTTGATGCTCTGACATTCATTAAAGTTTAAAGTGTCCATGAAAGCCAAGATTTCCCAATTAAGCATTTTTCGAAAAAATCATCGTCAGAGAGATCCAAAAATCAGTTGTCATCATCATCAAAATTACACAGGGCCATGGGGCTTACATCGAGCACATCCCTAGGTGCCTTGCTACAGCACTAATGGTCCGCCTAGTCGGATGGCAAGGCCAAATTGTTCGATGAAGTTATGCAATGATTGGTCCCTCTTGCCACGCTTCTGGACTATTGGTCGGGCCAGACTAGGCCTAGATAGGTCCCTCACTCTTAAGCAGGCTAGCGTACTAAACCGACGGTCCAGCCTCCACAGCGTTGGCACTAGACTTCACTGTCACACTACTGTATGAACTTTCGGCAAGGCCGAACTATTCTGTCTCCGCGGCTAGACCACGGCTCTCTCAGGGTTAGACCTAATCATGGGCAGCCCGGCCCGGTGACCCGGCCCGGACTTCGGGCCGGGCTGGGCTCGGGCCAGAGAACCAAGCCCATCGGGTCGGGCCAGCACGAAAATAGGAACGCAGTGTAAAATCGGACTTTGGGCTTCAGGCTTTTGGGCCGGGCTCGGGCCCGACGCAGCAAAAAACTGCCCGAAGCCCGGCCCGGCCCGTTGAATGATCAGGTCTACTCAAGGTTCGCTCTCCAACACCCTGACACCTCACTCAACCTAAGAAAAAAAGACAATCATGTGCTTCATGGTTGAACTCGACACCAAAAAGATCAAAACCCTTCAAACCCCTTTATAGTATGACAAACAAGAAATAAAAGGCCTTGAAAGGAACGTAGAGTCAACAGGGGGTTGAATTAGTTTAAAGAAAATTTTATTTTTTTTTGTTTTTCTTGAATTTATGAGCATGATTAAAACTTTCTACACCAAGGAGCTAGAAGGCAACTAGAGTCAACAACACAAGAGCACAAATAAGAATTAAATGTGGAAATTTAAATGTGATAAAGTAAATGAGATAAAGGACAGGGGAAATTTCAAAAAAGGCTTTCTCTTTTCCTCTCCTAGTTGGAGTACTTTTTATGAAGAGGAATATTGCTCCGGCTTCACTCGAGGTAGTCCTTCACCACTCTGGTAGGTGGACTTAGAATCTGTCACAAGCTCCTCCTCAAGAGATTGTGCACGCCTCCACGAACAAGAACTAGAGTATCAAGCTTGAGACAGCTTGATGTTGCCGCATGAACCCTTCCATTGAAACACACTAGAGAGTTAGCACTCAAACTCTCATGAGTTCACCTTATAGATAGAAACATGTGACTCTCACTTACCCTAAGAAAGAGGTACCCTGGATCCTTAAATATTCCACACAAAAAAACTAGACGTTGGGTCCTGTTTTAGAACAGGCCCCTTGTAGCCGTATGATACGTGTTCTTACGAATTGAGTCCTTTGCAATGATGAGTTAAACTGCAAAACTTTTATCCAAATAAAACAATAGAAAGGACTTACATATCAGGCTGTCAGTTATAAATGCTTACAAGTTAGCATTAACTTTTATCCAAATCTTTTGGACGCGTCTACCGGGCGGACGTTCGGCGCAAGGTGCTCGCATCGGACACTAGCACTAGCCCGCGCTGCAGCATTTAGCCATGGATTCGTTTTACTTCACCAAAACAAAACCGTTTAAAACATAGACCACACTCGCAACATCGCATATCACACACAACAAAAACTTGGACACGACTACGCGTCGGACGTCCTACATGAGACATTCTGTCGGACATTCGCGCTGACCGTCTAATTCGCACATGCCGATCTCCGCTCTCTCCCACTCTTGTTCCCACTGAAACATGCTTCTGTGCCTACTAAAATAATACGCTGAGCGTGCTAAAACAAAGTACATCACACTCAAACCCCCCTCTCCAAACACACCGGAAACAAAAGCACTGGAATATTTGAAAAGTAATGTTTGGGGCTACAAAAAGATTTGAAACAAAACTACTGAAAAATTTGAATTAAACAACTGAAATATTTAGATTAAAACACTGAACATTGAAAGTGAATTGCTGAAACATTTGAATTAAAGCACTGAAACATGACTTAGTCAATGTTGAAACATTGAAAGTAAATTGTTCAAACATTTGAATTAAAGCACTGAAACATAACTTAGACAACATTCAAACATTGAAAGTAAATTGCTGAAGTAAATTATTGAAGCATTTGAATTAAAGCACCGAAACATGACTTAGACAGTGTTGAAACATTGAAACTAAATTGCTGAAACATTTTAAATTAAACCGCTGAAAACATGACTTAGACAGTGTTGAAACATGACATTTAAGGTACTGAAACATTTGGATTGAAGCACTGACATATTGAAAAGTAGCTGCTGAAACATTTAAATTAGAGTACTTAAACATTTGAATTAAAGTACTGAAACATTGAAAACTAAGCACTAAAACATTCAAAAATAGCTGGTAACGTGAGGCCAAATTGGCATTTCTTCTCCAAATTGAGGATACTCCTTCTCTAAATCTAGTCGTCTTTTTCTCCGAATCCGACGAGGCTCTACTATCTACCGATGTTGTGCTCGCCGGATCCAGCCATCAAACTCGCCTGATCACGCCGTTAGCCCTCTTGGAGCACGGCGCCGTCGCCCGATCTCAAGCACTTTAAATCCGGCGAGCTGGTCTTAGGCTTTTCCAAGCTCGGCGCTGTTGTCGGAGACCTCGCCATCGCTCGATTTCGATGAGCTTGCAGCTAGGGTGGCGACGGTGCTCACACGGCAGCCTAAAAAATGTTGCCTCACTACTAAAACATTAGAAACAAGTTACTGCAACATTTGAATTAAAAAGCACCAAAAACAAAAAAAAAGAAATTAGTGACTGAGCCGCATTAGCGCGTGGGCCGTGCGTGTGGGAGCCGCGTGACCGTCCGATGCTGCTCGAACCCCCGAGCAACAGCATTTTTGGAAAAAAAAAATGTTTTAAGCATTTTTTTCAGATGTTTCACTAGAGCAAATAGAATATTTCACGAGGACAAATACAATATTTTATAAGATCAAACTGAATGTTTTAGATATTTTGTACAGATGTTTTACAAGAACAAACTAAAAGCTCCATAAACCCCAAACACAAAGGCCAACCGGCTCTCGAGGCTATCTCGAAAAATTCTTGAAGTTACGAAATAAAACAAATAAGTAGGATAAGATAAGCTGAAAAGAATCCACCTGTTGTTTCCAATTCCGATTTGCTCTCCGCATCGTTGACGTCGAGACGGGAAGACGGAGTCTCCAATTGCAACAGCCCAGTCTCCCGAAATGAAATGAGCCGCAGGAGCAAGGTAGCGGTTACATGTTCTCAGTTCTCACATGTAACTTGTTTTGGGCAGCATTAATGGGCCGTGGGCCACGACAGGTTAGGGTCGGAACGATTGCACTGTGTCGGACGCTAGGATAGTAGCATTTCCAAGAGAATACTGCCTTCGCGCTAGGCCGGGCCACCGCCACGTGTCCGAGCGCATTGGACGCCCGGCGGCCAGCGTTTCCGAAATCTTTTTCATGTTTTCAGTAGGCAAGATCAGAATACATAGGCACATTTTTACAATAGTAACTTGTACACATCTTTCTCGTTTGTTGTCTCAACGGAGTTTAAAGCTTCGATAAACATTGTTAGATCTATCCTGGTCTTCCGTCACCCTATGTGGTTTCGGTCACCCTATGTGGTTTCAGCCAGAGGAGATGGGCTTCGTTGTTGGATTTGTCCTGGTTTTCCATCACCCTATATGGTTTTGGCTAGAGGAGATAAGCTTCGTTGCGCTGTGCTGCCTGATGGTCTTCGTCTTCGCCACCGGCGTGAGAAGGGAGAGTAATTTCTGTGTCTATGCACAAAGGTCCTGCAAGGATCTACTTGTAATTTGCTTTTTCATTAGGGGCCTTGCGGTAAGATAGAAGTTATTCCTAGAATGAAATGGACTCTTTTCTCAAAAAAAAGAAAACTTGTACATGGCGCTACGCCTTAGTAAGTTCTGTTATATGTAACGTTACGTGGTGAGGGCGTTGGGCAGCGACGACTGCGTGCCAAGGACCTTGCCGCCGACGTCCGGGAAGCACTCGTGTCCCGGCAAAGGCCCGACGCGGCCGTCTCTGTCCACCTTCACGGGGTACCTCATCAGGTGGCCCCTCGTCTGCGCCATGTCCGGCGACACGTACGCCTGCCAGTTCTCCTCCGCCATCTCGTTCACCCGCCGGACGCACTCCTCCGTCTCCGGCCGCCGGAAGCACTCCTCCACCGTGCCCAGATGCTCCGCCCACAGCGACATCCTGTACCCGTACACCTGCAAGCAAAAAGATGGAGGTGGCACCTCTTGTTAATCACTCTCTTTCTCATCATCTCATGCCAGATTAAGCTTCTGGAGAGAATGGTTGACGAAGACAAACCTGTCCGCGAGGTGGGCCGTCGTTTCCAGCGCACTTGTAGTGGGGCTGGTACGCGCCCATGGCGATCTCGGTGTCCCTCGAGCCTTCCATGGACCTTTGATTTATGTTGGCTGATCCGATGATGACGTACTCATCGTCGACGATCATCCCTTTGGAGTGCACGTAGATCATGAACCTCCGGAGCTTCTGAACCGTGCGCTGGGGAACAAGCAGAGAAGAACATGGACATGGTGATCTCTTCTGATTCACTTTCTTTTTTTTTTTGAACCATGGAGCAGGAGCACCGCCATTTTAATTAAGAAGAAGAAAAATATAATATACAACACGTGACCTAACCCATCGGTAGGTCACAACCAAAGAAAAACTCTTATGATTCACTTCCAATGTCCATTCAGTGCATGTCTGTACACTAGTGTGTTAGGAAATGAACTGGAGGATGTGCTGTACCAGAGCAGAGTTGTCGTTGCATAAGCTCTTCGGAGACGTGGCATCGGCGGTGATCTCGCGCTTGCCAAGGCAGTAGAAATTCAGATAATCTTGAGGATGAGCTTCAAGGAGATCCTGGCTCTGGAGCGCATCTGCTACAATTTTGTACATCATAAACATGGTTTGTCCCTTCAAGATGAGACCATAACACTGAAATCAAGATCTTTCCAGAGAAAGGTGTCTATCATCACAAGAAGTGACATACGACAATCTGTTTGTCTTGTCCAGTATCAGTGCATATAATGTAATGCTTTGGTGGGGAGCAAACCTGCCAAAAAAGGATTTGCTGCATCGGGGCTGTGGTTGGGATGCCTTCAGGCCACATTGGTATAACAATGTAGACTGCGAATCGTTCATTCGCCTTGATCTTGCTTGCAATCTTCAAGGCCAGCTCGATGGGTATTAAATTATCCGCACCTGATCTCATGAGGCATTCCAATTGTAAGATGGTCATGCTTCTACTCAATTTCAGATGACTGACAGATGATGGAAAATGTTTCCTCCTTATTGTCATTTCATGGGCTGAATATATGGTTTGTTAGTACACATGTGCGAAGGGACAATCCTATTATGTTGACATTATTCACTGAGTTATAGCATAAGCAAGTAATGATTACTTTGCCAAATCTGAAATTATAAGACGCAACTACTGGTTGTGTATTGCAATGAGAAAGGATATAAACATTACTTGCAGTTAATTTGAAAGTAAATTGTGGATAAATCATACGAGTGAAGTTTTTACCTGCACTTTTATGTGAAAACCAGCAGAATGAAGACCCAATGAAATACTGATTCTCAATGTATATGAAGTGCTGCGCAGACCTGATGGCTTTCACATGTGCACTATGAATGCTCTTATCTATCTTTAAATTCTTTGCACAAACAAGATTCTGCAAAAGAAAAAAGAAAACAACTCGTCAGTAGAAAAAAATGCCTGTTTGAGTTAATCAGTTTAGAGAGGAGGCATTTCATGGACATTATTTTTTCTTGGTTCTATTGTGCATGTAATAAGGACATACATCCTTTTTTAACTTGTTACACAGCAAAAGAACCTAACCTGTGATTCTGCCTCCTGAACAAGTTTAGGAAATCCCTTGACAGATCCTGAATCAATTGACCTGAAAACCTAGCCAAGCACCAAAATAAGTAAGAAAATATATCATCTAGGATGTTAGCGTAGAGTGAAATCAAACTAAGTTGACGTCGCCAGTTAGTACAATTTAGATCGAAACTAAGTCTTTTACCTGTACATGCCAGTTTTCTTGGTCCTGTTCATCACAAACATGCGCATTCGCTTCGTCTGTAGCGGGTGAAACAATCCAGGACATCCGGTTAATTTTTATCAATGTGTCATAGTGCCAACTCGCAACTCTCTTAAGGTTGACTTTCCATTTTGTAGCTTTTCTCCATCGCTGTTCAAAATTTGTTAATATATCATAGGCAGCAGGGCCCTCGACTTTGCAGTGTAGATCATGCCATGGCTGTCTTGGTCCATAGGAATTAACCTGCAGATCAGAAAAAGGATGCTCTGATAATCAAAATCTTATTCAGTAGAAGAGTGGGTCATATTGTAGAATGTGTCTATCGATACATTTTATTGTAAGTTTCAACAAATTCCGCAGATTTCTGTAATGGTAAGGACTAAGGAACCCTGTAATCTAAAAAGAGCTTATAGAGGAACTTACAGGAAATGTAGGATTGTGAAAGTCCTTGTTGAAAACATTATCAAGGTCTTTAAAAAGCCTATGTTCAGGTGTGTCATATCTGCCATCACACAAGTCTAGACCACCAATAAAAGCAGTTATTTTGCGATTGTTTCCAGCAGCTTGTGTATCAACAATCACACATTTCTGATGATGTGTATATAAAGTTCCCACAACCTGGAGAAGAAAAGTTACATTTGAAGCATGATAGCATGGTATTAGTGAATAATTGGAAAAATGAACAAAGGAAAAAGGCAGGAGTTTGCTGCATGAATATATAGCCTTCCCAAATCAATAAGACCAATAAAAATGCTCATAGTAACAGATACACATAGGCTAATTTACATGATTAAAGTACTGAACTGTCCCCCTTAAAATGTAGAAAAGTGACTGATGAATTAATGATTTACACATTCAGTACAGTAAGTATTAACATCATTGAGTAGAAAATCACAGAAATTGTTGAAGAAGTATCAGAAGTAAATATAAGTTATCAACATAAAAGATCCAGAAAACATTGCAGTGGCTTGTAGGAACATGTGAGCAGTACACAATGCATATTGCTAAAAAAAAACAGTACACAATGCATAAATGTAAAGAAAATGCAGATATTTATATGCAGAGCGAGGCAAATAAGTACAGTGCTACATTAGATAGGGAATGGAATCCTGACCTGCTGCTTGAAAATGCTAAGTTTAGTGCTGGCATAGCGAGGAACCAATACACAATGAACACCTGAATGCCTGAAAAACTTTCTAGTTTCCTCATCATGTGTATGCATGACACCGTCCTGCATTCAACCTAAATTATTTCTATCAGTACATTCTTCACTGAAGAACTTATTGAACAGATTCAAATTTCTATGAAGAGAAAGGCACAGCGGAATAACAACAGATGATCCCACCAAGCTACTGTTAATCCATTAGTCACCAAAGCATGAAAAAATAAGCATTTTTTTTTTTGAGCAAAAGGTAGGAGTTCTACCATTTCATTAAAAACGAGAGAGTTCAAATACACAAGAGGGGAGGGGGGAGGGGAGTTTAAGACACAAGAGGGGCGCTACTCGGTACTTGGCACGCCGGAGAAGGCGCCCTCCCAAGTACAAATCTCAACCTCAACCCGGATGGACACTTGCGCAGCCGAAGAGAAAACCTGCCTAAAGATACGCTCGTTCCGCTCCTTCCAAATGTTCCAAGCTGTGAGGATAACGAGGCCGTTCAGCTGACGACAATGATTTTTGTCCACTTGCTTGGCCACCTGTCCCCACCACTCGAAGAAAGGGAGGCCTGCTGGGGGGGACAGGTGAAAGCACGGGGTTTGGCCGCAACGTAGCTCCAGACTTGTGAGGAAAAAGGGCATTTTGAGAATAGGTTCTGGGCTGTCTCCATGGCATGACAACAAAGAGGGCAGAAGGGTTGGTGCGGCCAGCCCTTCTTCGCAAGGATGTCCGAAGTGTTGAGCCTGTTGTGACCTAGGGTCCAGGCGAAGAACTTGCATTTGTTCTCTGCATTCGCCTTCCATATAAGATTTGCATGGAAAGGCCGGGCGCAATCGAGGAATTGCGCATTGTAGGCCGAGCGAGAGGTGTAGCTCCCTGAAGAGGTGAGCGTCCAGGTGATGTCATCTTCACACTGTGGCGTCAGGACGATCTGGCGAATTTTGAGCCAGAGATGGATGAACTGTTGTAGAAGCTCTGGGCCATGCAGGCGTCTGACGAATTTGATCCAATTGCTGTCACGGAGTGCTTCTTGAACAGTGAGCCGCTTCCTGGAGGCGATGCCAAACAAGCCAGGGGCAATCTCCTTCGGAGCTTCACCCTGGAGCCAACGATCATGCCAGAAGTTGGCCTTTTTGCCATTCCCCACCTTGACCGCAGTGGCTGCCCGGAAGAGGGCCCGATCCAGGCGACTGCAGGGGGGTCCACGCCTACCCAGGGCTTTTGTGGGCTTTTCCATTCATGCCATAGCCAACGAAGTCGCAGAGCTCTGCTGAACCTGTCGAGGTCCAAGACACCCAGGCCTCCAAGACTGCGTGGTCGGCAGACTGTCCTCCAGCTAACCAGACACTTCCCTCCGTGGGCCTCCGCCTTGCCCGCCCAGAGAAAGCCCCTTCTAATTTTGTCCATGCGCCTCTCGACCCACTTGGGGAGAGGAAGGAAGGTGAGGAAGTAGGTAGGAAGAGCGGAGAGAACGGCCTTAACTAAGGTAAGCCGTCCTGCTTTGGATAGAAGGTTCGCCTTCCAGCACTAGAGTCTGGCGGCCATTTTGTCGAGCAGGGGTTGGAAATGGATTTTTCGGAGTCGGCGAAAGTGAAGAGGCAAGCCAAGGTAGCGGCAGGGAAAGGTCTCGCAAGAGCCGAGGAAAGGCTGGAGGGCCTCAGCAAGGTCATCATCCTGGCAGTTTATTGGGAAGACGGAGCTCTTATGGAAGTTTGTGCACAGGCCCATGATTTGTCCGAAGGTGTTGAGAATGCACTGCAATGCACGGACCTCGCCTCTGAGAGGGCTGATGAAGATGGCCGCATCATCTGCATAAAGGGAGGCCCTTAGCCGGAGCGGTTTGGAGTGTTCATGATAGGCTTATTTCGCATCTAGACATCCGTATCCGCATCCGCATCCTAACTAAGTTATTGTGATCTAAGGCTTTAATACGTATGCCTGGTATACAACATTCAGAAGAGAGCATACCGTTTTCAGAAGGAATTTGTCATGCGATGTCTTGTCATCCCAAATCAAGATCACAACACGGACCCCCTCATGAACCTTGCCCTTGAGAAGATCCCCAAGGGTTGCCGGGGTTCCACTGGGCAACGGCTTGGTAGGTTCCCTGACAAGCTTGACAGGATGGTAAATGGACCAGCCGATCATATAAATCAGATGGTGAGCCTCGATGATGGCGTGGCAAATGTCCTCCCAACATTTGCTATGCTCATACGTGCAGCCACCATCGATCTCGATTTCAGGGAGAGAGCCATCGGCGACATGGGCGTCTTGATAGAGAGTGACTCTCCCTCCTCTTCGCAGCGGGAAGTAAGCATTGGGCACGCCAAGATACCGGTGGCCCGCGGCGACCCCATCTTGGTACAAAGCATTCTCCTGGATCGGCAGATACTGTACTGAAAACTGCAGCTCAGGCGTCGGCCGCATCGGCTTGCTGTACTGGCCGTTGATGGGGAACCAGCCCTTGACTAGCGCCCCGGCGGCGATGCTCTCGACAGGCACAGACGCGACGCCGATGAGCTGCGCCCCGAAGACGTCGTTGTCCTTGACGTGGAGCTCGAGCCTAGTGATGGCGTGCGCGACCTCGACGCGGAAGTGCTCCTCCCACTTAGGGTTCTCCGAGTTGGGGATGACCCGCGTCTGCGCGACGGTGGCGCCGGCGAGGCAGACGGAGACGTAGGGGTCGCTGGTGATGATCTTCTTCTTCCGGGCGGGGCGGTGCGGGTCGGGGCGGGCGCCGCAGGCGGAGGCGCAGGCGCCGTAGCCGGTGAAGCACCGGCGCATCCGCTCGGACATGATGTCCATGTTGGGGAGGCATCTGGCCTCGACTATCCATATGTCGAGGTCGCCGTGCAGGAGCACGGCCATCCCGGACTCGGGGGAGCCTTTCCCCATCCCAATGGGCGGCAATGTTGGGTACCAGAGGCCGAGGGTGGCCGCGCGCGCGAGGGGGAGAGGGGACGGGGGCGACAGAGAGGTGGGGGGATCTACGAGTCCATTTTTGGATGGTTGGGGTGGCGGTGGCGGTGGACGGAGCGGTTATTCCATTTCCATGGCCGGCGCCGGTGTGCGGAGGTTACAGTTAAGTTTGGTTTCGCCTCGCGTGGGACGGAGCGCCACCACGTGGACGTGGCTGCCTCGTTTGAACCGCGCGGGTTTTGTGCTGCACATCCATGTGGATCCACCGCCCACTGGAGAGTGGAGACTTGTATGACAGCCGGCAGCGCTTGCGTCCGTTTCCTGGTAGAGGTGCCCAACGGGCCAAACCAGCCCGGCCCGGTTTAGTATGCAAACAAGACGTAATAAAGAAGGATCTTGGTCTTAATCTGATTTATGGGATAACCGAGTCGAATTAGACCGGCCTGTTACAAATGAGACGTTCCATTTGGTCTGAAAATTGTTTAAAAAATCTAAAAAATTGTTTAAAATTTTAAAAATATATAGTATAGATTGAATAAATAAATTATGCATCATAAGAAAAAAGAAAAGATATCTAATTAGTCCTTGAACTATCCCCGTTATACCAAATTGGTCCTTGAATTGGAATACTAGGTTTGACTAGTCCTTAAACTACCAAAACTGGATCAAAATGGTCTTTTGACTTGTCAAAATAGTGGTTTTGGGGGATTTTCACTTGCACGGCGTCCACCCGTACTGTTTTCGCATACCCATGTCACCCAGTTTTCTAATCTCTCCCTCTCTCTAACCTATCTCTCAATCTCTCTCACTCTCATCGACAGGGACGGGGCACACTCTGACCACCATTCCGGCTCTGTCTGTCGCCCACGCCTCTTATGCCTGTCTTCTCTCGGCTCGATGTGTTGTCGACCCATCAACCTCGTTGGCCCCATCCCCATATGATACAGCCCCTTCACGGGATCTGGTGGTTGTGCCACCAAGCTGTCTCCACTTCCTACACCCGGATCCATCGTCGACATCGTCATTCATCCTCTCTACACCGCGTTGGGTGCCTTCGCGTCGCTGCCACCAGATTTATGGGTCCTAGCAGCGACGGGATCTCAGTGGGTAGCACTAGGTCCTTGCTTCCTAGGTTTGTGTCGCCCGCTGCCGGTGCCTACGTCTCCAGCCTTGGCTTCCCCGTCTCTCTTGTCAGTCGGGCCCTGCCTTCCTTGCCTTACGCCATCGGCTACTCCCCAAGTCCACGCCGTCAACTTGGAGCCCACGCCGTCGGGCGTCCAGGTGACCTGCCCCCTATCTTCCCCTAGTGTCATGGCCACACACCGCCGACAGCCCCTATGTGTCCTTCCCCCTCCTAATGTCTTGGCTTAGCTAGCTCGAAGCGTGTGTCAGAGAGAGAAGAGGGTGCGGGCAGAGTATGAGAGAGGGAGACATAGAGAGAGGAAGGAGAGATAGTGGAGAAAGGGCAAATGTCGCTGCCATGTGGATACCCATGCTAGCGAAAATACCCACATGGACGCCATGTCAGCGAAAACCACCTCCAAAAGTTGTTTTGATCAATCAAGGGACCATTTTTTGTCTGGTTTTGCTAGTTCAAAGACCAAGCTAATACTGTATTTGGGTTCAAGGACCAATTTGTTACAACAGACATATTTAAGGGACCAAATAGGCATTTTTCCCAAGAAAAATAGGTATGTAAATAAATATGCTAATTTTTATAAGCTGCTACAATAGTGAGCCGTGCAGAGCTGGCCTGACCCGGTTTGCTACTACACAACCAACACAGGGGCGAGTAGATGGCCAAAGCATTGGCCCAAACCCGATTTGCTAATCTGGACCAGCCCGGTTCAACCCCTTGGGCCTGGCCTATTTGGTTGGCTCTTGTTTCCTTCCAAAGGCCCAACAATTTAGAGTTTGTAAGCTGCCATCCAATGATCTAGTGTTTGGCCAATTTGATTGGCTTCACCAAGCTATTTTAGGGCTTCCTTAGAACCAAGGAATTGAAAGCATAGGAATGAAAAAACATAGAAATTCATAGAAAAATGATTCTTGGTGTTGTCGCAGCGAGCCTTTTGTGCCCTCCTAGCCAACCAGCGGAAGAAATTCAATGGCATCGTCATTCACACGCTATGGAACATTTGAAAGGGAAAGAACATACACATTTTCAATCACACTAGATTGTGTCTCCAGCAGTTGGTTGGCAAAATCCAACAGGACTTTGCCCTTTGGGACATGGCAACTACTCGGACTATAGCCCTTAATATTATGTTTTAAACGTGTTATAATCTTATCGGCTCTATGTTGGTCGTTAGGTCCCCTTCCCTTTATGAACTTTTGTTCTTTCTACTTTAATGAAAGGGTTAATTAGATACATTCCATTAAAAAGTCAAAAATCGTCCACATGCCACTATAAAGTCGTAACCCTTTAAATAAAATGCCATTACACAAGTTTACAGATTAACACTCAATTGTGATCCAACGTCCAACATGTGTAAGATCTCCCACGATGGTCCAACAAATTTTGCATATTCTGCCATCCGTTCAGCACATCCATGTGGAATTGGAACGAGAGTAGAGAGGCTGCTAGTGTTCGCTTCCTTCAAGAGGCCCAGCTCTTGAGACTCGAGAGGGGCTACCATGTAGGCATGTATCATCCATGAGGACCATGATCCATAATCACAGAACAGTTCGATTGGCAGTTTTAGGAGTGAGAAAAGCAAAAAGGAAAAGAAAATGAATTAACACCATCAGAGCCATTTCTCGTAATATTTGTAAAAAAAAACTTGTATCATTCAACCACAATTGTACCGAAACCATTCCTAGGTGCCACACGTGTGGATCTTTCAGACAACGAATGCAATCATGAGGTAATTTTTTTTCCGTGTTTAAAATCCAGATACTGGACCTACTCGAGTAGAAACAAACCACCCATCATGGGATTGTATATAAGATAAAGGAATCCACCCACCATGGGATCGTATATAAGATGAAGGAATAATTGATCATTTGCCAATGCAAAGGTAAAGGTTTTGGATTTGAGAAAGGTAAAGGCTTTGGATTTGAGAATTTGTCACTCTATATGTCAATGATACATGGACCTAGAAATCACATGAGATTGACACATTGGTGGCAAATCCTCAATTGCGCATCAATTGTGCATCTTCGAGAGTGGCAAATCCTCAAATCTCCACAAAATAAAGCATAGTAGTGTGCCTGCTGCAACAAGTTCACGTCATGAAAAATTTATTGCCGGTCACAACATTTAGAGACGGAGTCCACAAAGCTCTTGCAGTACGCAGCCATGGCTCATAGACCACCACTGGTGGAATGGTTTTGCATAAAGTGTAAAGGAAAAATCATAGGTGAGGCACAAGCGAACTTTGAGGTGATACTATAACCAGAAGTGACGATATGACATGAAATAACTAGTTCAGCAACACTCCAAAACTCCAACATGAATACATGATGGACTGACCCAACCAACAGTGTGTTCACTTGTCCTCACCCTGATGAAAGAAACAAGAGGGCATAAGTTATAACACAAAAACCAGTCATTGGTTTCACAATGAGCAGACTTTGATACTGGCATCCTAAGAATATGGAAATTCATGAGATGATCGCCAGAACTTTAATAAAAGATAGCAATACAGAATTATCCAAAAGATCATTAGAGTTATTAGCATATTGAAAAGCAGTGTAACCAGAAAAGCTTTGAAACAAAGTAATCCCAGACTGGAGAAATCATGACAGGCATGGTATCATCTAAATAAGTTTTGATGAATCCGCTATACGAAGAAAAAAGAATATCACTATTGGAATGCAAGCAGTGACCCAGATATAGCTATTGCCAACAGTGGAGGCTTGCTTTATTATACACTACACAACATGCTTTAGAATAGAAAATATATTCTTCCTGCCAGGTTCCCAACATTTAATACCTACTACGGACCTAGAGTTTAGTTGCAAGAGTTTCATCCACAGATGGGAAGATGAATGCAGCGGGAAGGCTCACAAGACATAAAAGAGTATAAATTGTTTTTCAGAACAGAAAAAGCTGGTAATCATAGCATATAGCATAAATTACCTGGATGAAGACATCAAGGTCAAGTGAAAAGAGCAATGTATTTGGCAATTTGGTAAAAGAATGCAATTGATATACTGATAATAAAGGTTAGCCAATCAGCAAAAAACTAACTATGATTAAGAATTTATGAGGAGGCATCTAGGCAATTACTTCAGAATGAGCAGAAGGAACAGTTGGAACCTTCGGTGACCACTTAGAAGGAACACCATTGAAAATGTATGAGCATTCAATGTATGCTGCCCCAATCCCCACACCAGCTCCAAATGCAACTGATGCCCACCGTGTCGTTGGGCTACCTGTATAAAATAACACAAGGTCAAGCATGCACACAAATGTAAATCTGATGACAATTACTCCAAGATCCATACTGGATGATTCAGGAGTCGATGAATAGTTGCCACTTAAACTCACAAATTATAAAGGGTGGTTGGAAAAAAGTGAAAGCTAAAGTACTTCAGATGCACAGGGCAGTGCACATTTAACAAGTTTCATTGTTTTTTAAAAATAGGAATCAAAATTCATGCTGGATGTGAGTAGAAGGATTCTGTATCACCCAATGGAAAAAAAATCAGATTGGCCGATAATGATTTTTAGATAGACATCAACGACCAAGCTGTAATTGATTCAGGCCAGTGTTAAAAGAAAATTGGAGAGCTACCGAGTTTAATGCTGACCAGATTAAGCACAAACAGCATTTTAAAGCTCAGGAATAATTATGATCAACGGAAGTCATACCACAGCCCCATCTGATCCTGCCTACCACTTGGTACAAACAGCATAATGCTCCCCACAAGATATCTATCAGTTTACCATTGATCACATTTCAAACATATTCTATGCATTGTACACGTTGGGCGGTTAAAAATATATAATACAAATCTACGCACCAAGTGGTATAAGGATCTAGACTTTTGAAGGACAGTGTATGATTGAGCACTAAAAGAGATACTCTATAATTTAAAGAACAGCATAACATTTATGCCTCATGCATGCCACAATTTCGGTCAATACACAAGGCTATTCTCTTCAGTTTATCTTATTTGCTTATCTTCTTATTTACTTATAAGCTAAACTTTGAGAGCTTTCTGAGGTAGTTTGGAAAATCTGGTTCGCTTCGTTTGACTTGATTTTAATAGCTCTACGACATGGTTTCGAGATAGAAAAAAAGGGACTTCAAAAGCAAAAAGCATTTGGAGTTTCGATTTAGAGATAAATAGATAATATAAGTAAATAAGCTGAAGAGAACATAAGCATTATGCTGCTCTTACTCCAAATGACCAGCCAAGTGAATATGATGAAACCTTCAATTTTGTTTAAGAAAAAAAATTTAACAGACCTGTCCCAACAGTGATTAGCACAAACAAATTCTGCTCACACCAAATAAAGCCAGTTGAAGTAAACACACAAGCTTTACTATGTTACCATCAAAGCCATCACAACCCTAGCTACCAATAGCAACTTAGCCGGAGGTAACACTCTTCCTACACAGATTGACAAAGGGGATCGAAAATAAGGCTTTGTCCTCCAAGGCATACAGTAAATTGAACAAATTTTCCTTGCACATATCAACTTCCCACAGCCCATGAGGCCAATCGACTCTACAACAACTCAACGACTCTACAACAACTCCACGCCGTCAAATGTGGCACTCCAATCGCAGAGATAGCAGATGAGTTAACTAATCTATGATGCCCTCAAGCAACCATTTCGTATACGATGCGCATTAATCCCTACACGGCATGATTACATGGAGGAGCGCAACCTACTAAGCACGTTCCGAATCAGATTAGGCCAATCGAAATGGAACAAGAGCATCCGCGCTAACCCTAAACCAAAATATAGACACAACAATCCAACACGGAGATATCAGGCGCGCGACAAACAGATCTCACGAGATAAAAGCAATGGGAAGGTAAACTTGGGGTTAGAAAGGGTTCCGTACGGAAGAGGAGGAGGCCCGCGAAGGCGCCGGCGAGGGAGGAGTAGGCGACGCGGCGGATGGAGAGGTCGAGGCACGCGTCCCACTTGGCGTCCAGGTCGTACCGCTGCGGGATGCCCGACTTCGAGGGCGGAAACACAGGCAGCGGGGTGGGGGTGGGGGCGGGGGCGGGGGCGGGGGCGGGGTCGGCGGCGGCGTTCTCGGGCGACTCCGCCATGGAGAAGGGTTTCGCGACACGAGAGAGAGGAGGACGCGGACGAGGGGGAGAGAAGTGGAGACTCCAAGGGAGGATGGTGGCGGTTGCGCCGATGCGCAACGGGGCTGTTCGATGCGCCGATGCGGTGCGACGGTTTGGGTTGGGTGCGGGGGCAGGGAGTGTAGTAACTCGTACGGAGCCGACGTGATGCCTTGTTCTGCATTTTTTCTTTAGAAAAAAAAAACCAATGTCCTTTTTGGAAATACTTTATCTACCACGTCCGATATTTACGCACCCATTGGACCCTGCTGCTTCCGACCAGTGACAGTCCCATCACACTCACGTGAACTCAAAATGCTAAAAATTTTAAAAATTGTTAAAATACTAAAAAGTTAAGAACCCTCCAAAAGTGTCTTAATTAGAAATATTAAAAAACATATTAAAATTAATTTTGAGATTTTTGAGAAGAACTACTAAAATCCCCATAAAAATCATTACAAATGTTACAATATATGATTTATATAAAAATGACAAATTTTCAAACTATGGCACAATGTACATGTTCCAATAGTATATTTATCATGTTCCATTAGTTTAATGTGCATGTTCCAGTAGTACAATATACATGTTCCATTAGTTCATTTCATATGTTCCATTAGATCAATGTGCATGTTTCATCAGTACGAAACATTCTCATGCTTTTGCTCCTTTGGAACATTTGGTTTTTGTCTAATGAAACATTGCATTTGCTCTCACGAAACATTGTGTTACATGGGGTGAAACATCTATGTGTAATTGCGAGAACATTTGCTTCGATGTGTCATTAATACTTATCCCATGTTCCATTAGTTCTTCGACAATGTTCCATCAGTACACCGCCCATGTTCTATTAGTACATCGCCCATGTTTTGCTAAATTTTTTTATTTTTTCTTGGGGTTGGTTACCCGATCCCTAGCATGACCCGTTTTCACCACAATTCATGGGCACTTCACTTCTATTTATCAATTTTTTTTACAAGATTTTATCTTTATTTCGCCATGTTTCATCTATACAACGCTATGTTTTACGGAAATACTTAAGCTCGGGCGTCCAATGGAATCGGACACCTTGAGCAGCGATATAGCCCATTTGGCCTAAGCGTCGGTGGCAATAGCGTGTATTCAACGCAATGCCTCGCTGACCACAAATTGTACATGCTATGTGCTCTCTCTGACCAGAAACCACACTCGATTTGAGCGCCAGTGAAACAGGTGTAGGTAGTGCAGCTGCTCGCTAGTAGGGCTCTCGGATGCCGCTGCTCACCGGCGGCCACCGGTCGTGGCCCTCTCTCTCATGGCCTCCCATGCCTCTCTCTCTATTTTCCACCCCTCTTCTCTCTAATCTCCATCTCTCTCTCTTTCTGTGTGTCTCATGCTCGATCTATCTCTCTCTCAGCATGCCCGATCTATCTATCTCTCTCAGCATGCCCAATATACCTCCTCCCCCATCTCCCTCTTGGTCCCTCCTCTCTCCTCATGCAATGGCTTGGTGGAAGTGGTGGCCACTACGGAAGATGTACAGTGAAAAGCCTTGAAACATCATCATATAAGTACGGAAACATCTCATTTGCTCTTATAAAACATCTTATTTGCTCTTCTCAAACATTCTTTTATTTTGCTAATGTTTCATTGCTAAAAACATCCTATTTTCTCTCGTGAAACATCTCGTTTGCTCTAGTGAAACATCTCGTTTACTCTTGTAAAACATTTTCATTTTTCCTTATGTTTCACCACTGAAACATCTTATTTGCTCTTATGAAACATTGTGTTTATCTTCATGAAACATTTCGTTTGTTCTCGTAAAACATTGTCATTTTTGCTTATGTTTTACTACTAAAACATTACGTTGCTCTTATGAAACATTGTGTTTGTCTTCGTGAAACATCTTGTTTGCTCATTCAGAAATATCTCGTTTACTCTTGTGGAACATTTTCATTTTTGCTTATGTTTCACTGCTGAAACATCCCATTTGCTCTTATGAAACATTGTGTTTGTCTTCATCTTGTTTGCTCATTCGGAACACCTAATATTGAATGTTTCAGTGTTTTAATTTGAATATTTCAGTGGCTATTTTTCAATGTTTTAGTGGTTTAGTTCAAATATTTCATCAGCTTACTTTCAATGTTTTAGCAGCTTATTTGTCATGTTTCATATTGTCTAAGTCATGTTTCAGTGCTTTAATTGAAATGTTTCACTAGTTTATTGTCAATGTTTCAGTTTTCTAATTGAAATGTTTCAGCAGCTTACTTTCAATTTTTTAATTCAAATATTTCGGTAGTTTTTGTTTCAAATACTTTTATCTTTTTGTAGCCCCAGAAAATATTTTTCAAATATTCTACTGATTTGTTTCCAATGCATAGTCGCACCATTCTTTTTTTTTGTTCGGTAACGCTTCTGTTCAGATGTCCAACCTCGCGTCGGATGCTGCAACGGCCCGGCCCAATTATCCTTATCACTTCACAAGGCATGGAGCTATCGATGCAACTCTTAGCCAAAATAAAAATTAGGATGTCCCATCAGCATGATTGTGCTATCGATGAAACTCGCTGCCTCCTCGCATTGACTGGCTGGAAAGGAGTTGGAAAAAAGAGGATGGAGGAGAGCGAGCGAGTCCCTAGCAGCGTCGCCGGTGGCCATGCTCGGTGGATCTCGGGTGGCACTGCTCGCCCGCCGGTGGCCATGCCTTGTGGATCGTCTCCCTACTGCTCCTCTTTTCTCCCCACTCCCCCTTACAACCTTCTCTCTTTGCTGAGCGAGCTTCTTGGATTTGGCGAGATTGGTGGCCAGATCACTTGATTTGGGGAAGAAGATGCAACTTCAGGCTTGGAACATGAACCAGGTATGTCTGAAACATGTGTTTTGCCTTGCTAAAACAATTGGTTCTTTCTACTGAAACATCCTCTGATACCTATCGAAATATTTTTGTTTTTGCTCTATTGAAACATGTGTAGGTCTTCCTCTCTGCTCGGGTGAGTGTAGCAACTCTGGAAGTTGCTCCGTAGAGCACCACAGAGTTGCTCCCAGTCATGAATGGACCCATCACGCTGGTTGAACAGCTAGGTCTGGGCAAGGCCCTCCAGCACCATAGGCAAATAATTTGCCATGACTGCCTCATCACCTCCAGCAAGGATGGTGGTGGCGTATACTGAGAGGAACCCATCTGGGTTCTGAGTCCCGTTGAATCCCTCTATGTGCCTGGGCTTGAACCTCATGGGCCACACTACGGCGCGCAAGGCGTTTGAAAAAGCCCTGCAACCATAGGTTGATGCCTGGGGACGATCCCAGGCAACCTTGTCCTCCCGCGGGCTGAGCCGCGAAAAGACCTCATGTCGTAGGCGACGTGGCGACCTCACAGAGCCGGTGACCTCCCGGTACTCCCGTCGGGATCAGCCCCCATGCTCCTCTCAGTTGGTGCTACCCTAGGAAGCACCTGGTGAGCATCGCGGCCCCAATCGCGACGATGGTCACGGTCACGGGCAGTGCTACGCTCGCTGCACCAGGGTGAGGCCCTCGGGTCAGCTCGGTCCTATAGGTGAGAATTGTCCCAGTCACGGCTGTGGCCGAGTATGTCAGAGAAATCAAGACCCGAAGCGAGGCGTTTTTGGTCATCAGCCACGACCCCTCCCTTGGCAGCCAAATCCATGCCATCTAGGTTCTCTCTCATGCCTCGGACAATGGAGACGAGCGCTTTGAGGCGCTCCTTACTCTTGAGGAGGACATCTGGTGGGGGTGCGGGCAGATTGCGATGTTGGGCCAAGGTGCGACATGATGAAGTTGGTGACCGCGGGGGTCCGCGGCTGCTCCTGGGCAGGTGCTCTTGCTCGGTCCCTCATTTCTACCAACGTCTGGCCCAGCGATTCATCCCAGCAGCACTGTGCAGCTGACTCCCGGTGTCACCAATCCTCAGCATCTGCGCTGGTCGATTCCTCCCTTTCTTCGCTCGCCATGTTGACTTGGCGAGAGGGGATAGGGTCGGAGAGCGTCATCACTATGTCGCTGCAGGAAGCGCTCTCGCCCAAGGAGACCATATCGCAGTCCGGATGGCAATCCCACGATACAGCTCTTCTACTTCGTCGTCCCTACCTAGCGTGGGCTGGTCCAGGAGGGGCTTAGGGATGTACTTCGAGTCCAAACCACTGCAGCCTGGGAGCTGGGAGCATGGGCGCTCGCCGCATGCAAGGAAATCTTCCTCCTGCTCAGTGTGTCCTTCAGGGGCAGTGATCCGAGCCACCTCCCCGTCAGTGTAGTACCCATCACGGTCATCCACGTCATCGTAGACACATAGGTCGCGGGTGTCACCGGAGTTTGACATCCCAGAGGAATTCTTCAGCAGAGAAGACTTACGATCCCCACGGACGGCGCCAGCTGCCGACGATTAGGAACCGGATTGCCCGTTGAGTTTATTTCTCGATTGAGAAATCAGAAAGCCCCATTCTACCGAAATGTGGCGTTCTAAGATGTCGAGAACTCTCAGTATGAGCGAGCTAGAAATCGGCAGGACATGAGGGATTTATCCTGGTTCGGGCCTCCTGGGAAGGATAACAGCCATACTCCAGCATTTGTGTATTTCAGACCGCAAGAAGCTCTTCAATATGTTGTTTTGGATTACAGTATATGCTCGTGTGATCGTCCCTTCAAATGATTGAAAAATGAGTATAAATAGAACCTATCCCTAACCGCCGGCTCCAAAGTCCCGGGAAGCGGTTGCATGCACCATGGGAGAAGAAACCGTTGACACACTGCACGTGAGTCCATTGCACACCACGCACGTATCGTGGGCAACGACCTCTACATCGTGGGAAACGTGGCCACGTGGCACGTTCTAGTACGCCAACCTGTTAAGTCGGTGCCCGGGCAAGTAAGACCCCTGGGCATTATGACATTGCCTGGCCTGAGCATGCCATGACGCTGACGTTAGGGCGAGCCGAGCAACCCCCAGCCGGGCAGCACCTAGTCTCATCCCGAGCAAGGCCACTCCGAGCAATGGCTCTGTCCAAACTGGGTCGTCTTAGGAACCACATCCAAGACACTTATCGATTTAGGAAGCTGCTAGGATTAGCCAAGGCCCATGGGCCGTAAACCAATCCCCGACAGTCTCCTCTATAAGAAACGACTTTGCTCTCTCTCCTTGTTAATTACACTCTATCTCAACAGTCCATCCTAACCATTTCAAATCGGTTTTTGCTCAACCCCAAGGTAGGGTTACTCCAAAAATCCCAAATCCTAGCAGTGGACCACTATTGTGCTGCTTTGATCTTGTAGGGCCGTCTCCACGCTGATCCGAGTAGTGTTGACCTCATCCGCATTGCATCCTCACCGAGCCATGAAGCCTGGATCTCAACACTATCGCCTTCGTGCCAACCTACCGCTAAGGGTCGCTGCTGCCCCCACTGCGTCCATAGGATCATCCAGCCTCAGTCGCGTGCCTTCCACGACTGACCGCACTCAGGCCTCCTGCTGTTGTCAATTGGCCTCGCCGTGGCCTCCCATGCCACCCTTCAGGGTGGGTGGATTGGGCTACCCACTGGAGGGAGAGGTTGAAGAATTCCCGATCTATAATTTCGAAGTACATTCCTCTCCAATATGATTTTTTCTCTAGGTGACAGTTGTAATTTGATTTTTACAAGATGATTTCTTTGGAATAATTTCGATTGTAAGTTCCTCTCTCCAATCCGAATGGAATCCTCCAAATCTAAGTCCATGAAAAAAGTCCAATGGCATGCAATAAAATCATTTCGATTTGGGAAATAATTGGTCGTTCGTTGGTTTGGAAAAATTCGGACCCAATTTTGATGAATGTGAGTATGTGACACTCGTTAGTTGGTTTGGGGAAAGAAACCCAATCTGGTTTTGATTTTTTCCTTATTTATCCATGAAAAAAAATCTATGGTTTCGTTCAATGGTTTTAAAATATAACTGAAACAAGCACTAGCAACAGAAATTTAATATTTTTTCCCGGCATGAACATAAACTATTCTTGTTTTCTGGTATCTCTTTCTTATATAATCTTTTCGCTCGACTGCCGCGTGGGTGAAAAAAAAAGACCCAAAACTGCTTTGAAATGTTGGGGTGGATGTATTCTATCTGGTATTGACATTTGAAGGATGTTAAAAAAAGTTTTGCAATTTAGGGATGATTTCTATAAATTTACGAAAGTTTAAGGAGGTAATTTATACTTTTTTTTCTTCGAAATTTGGCATGAAAGGGCAGCTACTTGGCTACTTACTGGCCAGCCGAGGTGGGGACTAGGACTAGGGAGTATGCAGGTTCATCATTTTTTTTTTAAAAAAAAAGAGAGAAAACGCAGATTCATGTAAACATGCTTAATTGAGATGAATTTGATTGTGATTTATTTTTCAATTTAAAAATGTAATAGCTAGATTTCTGTGTGCGGGATCGGTACTATCTCTACTATTAAAAAAAAAGCCTTATGGTGGTGGTGTTGGTTTCACCAACTTTGCATTTGGGCCATCCATCTCCGTTCGGTGAAATCCTAGCCACCGGACTAACCTCCCACGCGCTCCCTCACGCGTGCCCATCTCCTGCCGATTCCCTGATTCACCCTACCATTCCGCGCGCCCTGTTTCGCCTCTCCACGCGCTTCGCTCCTCCATGTCCGCGCCGCTGTCTCCGCGCCGCCCCTGCATCCCATTACCCTGCCCGCCCGCCTCCCGCCCACGCCAATCGGTCTCGGTCAGCAGCACGGGCCACGCGGAGGCGGCAGCGGCAACATCCTACCTCCCCGCCAAAGATCGCCCTCTCGCGCGCCCTGCATCCCATTACCGCCGCGCGCCTCCGCCCACACCAATCGGTCTCGGTCGGCGGCGGCGACGGCCACGCAGAGGCGACGGCAACGGCGGCGACGCCGCGCCTCGCCCACGCCAATCGGTCTCGGTTGGCGGCGAGGCCACGCGGAGGCGGCAACAGCGGCCGGCGACGCCAGCGCCTCCCGCCCACGCTAATCGGTCTCGGTCGGCGGCGACGGGCCACGCGAGCGGCAGCGATGGCCCAGCGACGCTGCCATGCGAGGCGGCAGATTCGAGCTCGAGCGTGGGCGTCGTCGCGGCGGCGGCTGCCAATTTGCGATCGAAGCGGCGCGGCGGACGACGGGGCCGGAATCGGTACGAAGCAATCCTTTAGAACATTCTTTTGGTATTTCAGTATTCCATTTATGTCATGCTCTTCTTCCCATGGATCAACCCAAGAACTGGTTCTTCTTCCCTTAATCGAACTGGAATCAGTACGGATCAACCCAAGAACTGGTTCTTCTTCCCTTAGCTCTCACTTCGAACAAAGAAGATTTCTCGCTCCTTCCCATGGATCACAATCAAGACGACCGGTCCTGTGTTCGTGAATTCAGTAGCATTAAACCCCTAATCGTTCACACAAATTCTACCCACTCCTTACCTGAATTAATCTTTGGTTCTTTATCCTAGGACTACCCTGTGTCAGAACCAGCCAAGTAGTATAAAACGACTGCTGAAAAACCTGCGGGATCTTGTGCAGGTACAGTTCTTGCACGATGCCCTGCCTCCTTGCGCATGATCCTATTCTGGAAATGGTATGCTGCTATGATAAGCCTGCATTTTAGTTGGATTCATGGGGGAGATAAGTGACATGTGGAAAAGATCAAGGGAGGCCGGTATGGGGCGCCTTTCTTGTGCTGGCTTTGCAAAAATTTGGTTGCTGTCAGGCTGCAGTCAATAGAGGTCTTGGACTGAGTACTTCAGGAATATGGTCCAGGCAGAATTGAACTTGGTTGTTCCTTGGTAGCCGCATCTGACAGATGGTAAGTTCATAGTTTGTGAAGGCTTCGTTAGCTTGGAATCAGACATCTATACCTGTGGTTGGTGGATATTACTTTGTTTGTTCTGTATATATGTAGTCAAAGGAAACCAAGAAGTTATTAGGGCCAAGGCAACCTTGCGTCTTTTGCCCTTCACCTATTCCTTTGGACTAAAGTTTCCAGTATCCTAGCGGTTGTTCTTTTGAGAAAATGATAGACTGTGATGCGCATAAAAATCCCATGTTAAGAGGCCTTTGGTCGAGATATGTGTTGTGCTGGATGAAAACATGCGCTTTGTATAGAATGAGAACCCACCTCAACCATAGTTTGGGTTGTTCTAATCGAACCGTCGAATTCTTCCACGATATAGAATTGTGTGATGTTACACAAGTAGTATTTTTTTTAGGAATACACAAGTAGTATTTGATGGTACTTTTGAACAATCAGGAATACACAAGTAGTATTAAATAACTGTTTGCATGCCAAGATATTTTTTTTCTTGGGTTAAACCTATTAGCAAATTTGAAACCCTGTGAAACCATTTTCTTAAAAAGGTGTCCATACAATGGATGTGCTTACAGCTGGTAAAGATAAACTGTACTGCTCTATGTAATTTGTTTGATAGTAATGCAGATGTATTTTTTATGTAAAGCTGGTTAGTGTGTTAGTGTATGAATTAGACGAACCTTATTGCACTCTTACAGTTGCAAAGATATATTCATGTAACACTATATTTGCTGAACATACTTGTCAGCTTGTCGCTGTTTTCGATATGACACAGCTACTAAATTAGGGAGATTAAATCAAAGAAAATATAGGAGCTCAGTAACCAGGATTATAGTAGGACAAAAGGGTATTTCCTCACTGATTCTTTGCATTTTTTAATATCCACATATATTTGGTTGAAACCACATTTTCATGATATTTCCAACAATGGCAGAAATCTCGACTAGCACTTCTGCTTCCTTACCTATTGTCCCAGGATCTCCTGATACCTTTAATTACTTTATGGAGTTTTTTCTTTTATGCCTTCGTTTTTTTTTATTTTTCTTAATGGCAAGTGTTAATTATGCGCTTTTAGAACTCTCTGTGATTGCAAAGGCTGTATTAGAGATTCAATATAGTTTATCAATTTGACTACTTTTGTGATGTTTAAGCATTTAGCTTGTGAAAAGAGATGAAATTTGTCCTATAAAGATTAGTTTGTTAAGACTTTCTTAGCTAAACTATAGTCTTTTGTGTATAAGAATGTGCAATGACTTATTAGTGTTTCTTAGGATTAAAAAAACATGGTAGCTGAAAACCTGCAGAGCTGGCTTATCACTTCATCATTTTTTTTCATTTTGTACAGAATGTGCAATGACCTATGTATTAATTTTGGTTATATGTTTGACTCGGTGTTTATCTACGTAGTATTATTATTACATTGTACCTCTATGGTCATTATATAACTGTATAGTATATAATATTGTTTTTTGCTGCAATTGGTGGAAATGATTTAGGATCTCCCTATCAACTCTAAGATTCCGTCGCAACGTGCGGGCGCTCAACTAGTTCCATGAAAAACAAATAAATTAAGAACTAGTGTAAAAATTAATAAGATATAAACATATACTAATATTAAATGTAGACAATTTTCGTCATTGCTTGTCGTCTTCGATTATAGCGCGTTATGCATATGACGGTTTTTTGGTAAACAAGTTGTACCAGTTAAATCTAAAAGATAGGAGGTAAAACTCAAGATGCCAGCATATGTTGCTCAGTCTGCAAGTTTGCATGGAAGGTTGAGCCAGTTTTTCCTTTTTGCTCTAACATGTTTATGGCAAAGTTTTGTTTGATTTCCTTTTCTTTCTCAGTGTACATATTTTTTCGAATCATTCCTTGCTTGGTATTGTAAGTGCATACAATTTGGCTACTGATAGACGTGAAGCTGGCAAGGGACTGGAGGAAGCTGATTTGGAAAAAAAATAAAATAAAAAGAGAGTCGAGGTCCGCGAATTTCCTCGCCTTTCCTTGCAAAAAAAATAAAAAAAATAACGAGGGAAAAAAACGTCGACAGCAGGATTCGAACCTGCGCAGGCAAAGCCCAACAGATTTCGAGTCTGTCTCCTTAACCACTCGGACATATCGACATTGCCTTTCGTAAAACTTTTTCTGTAAATTTAGCAACAGTTATTAGTACGTATAAAGAAAGAAATTAACAAGAAACGCATGTACAGATCGACTACAGAGTAGTAATAGTATTTCATAACAAGACGGCGATGGTTAAGCTTAGATTAACGCTATGGTTTTGGTTGGAGAGCCAAACACGAAGTATTTACAGCAGAAAAGCTTCAGATGATAAGATCCCACGTATGTTCACGGAACTGATGCATGACCGACTCGTGATGACTAGAGTGGCACCAGCAACAAATTTAGAAACAAGGGCTTCTCATTAGGTTGCACTAAAGTTTATATCTTCCTGATGTCTTACCAAGGCTAGAAATTTAGCTTGTGCCTCATGAGTAGGTCAAGCCTAACTCACTATTTGGCTCGGCTTGGGTTTAACCCAAAGAATCATACTACCCATTCCACGATTCCCTTGGCCCAACAAACTATCCTGTCCCAACAGTCACTAACCCTAAGGTCCACCAACCCAGCTAATTCACGATTGGTCCCATTTTCCTCCAGATTTGGCGCCGCCCTCTTCACTCTCCTCAATTTGGCATCGATGACACCCTTTCTTTCCTCCTCAAGTCCATAACGGCCTGACGCTATGCCCTCTCCTCCTCTTCTCCTGACCGGCTACATCTCTAGCCCCTCCCCTCCTCTTGACCGACGGCAGTGACAAGGGACTCAAGCGTGCCAGGGTGGGTGTCGGTACTCGGAATGAATGTTCGAACCCTTCTGTGCTTACTATACTGGTTCTTAGATTAGTAGCTACTACACACAGTCTGAATAGAATGAATCATGACCAAAAGCGTAACACTTTATTATATCATTAGAGTTTATTACAATAGAGCAAAGGCTCAAGTTTTACAGCAGCGGAAACATGAGAATTGTAATTAAACTCCTTGTACAAGATCCAAACAAACTCCATAGCTAATCAACGGAGAAAAACACGATCCTAGATGTCTTAAAAGACCTCCTCGAAACCACTTCTTCTTTAGATGGCCATTTAGCATCTGCATAGATTTCTCATCGAATGAGCATCCCCGCAGAAAGAAATTAGAAAGAATGAGTATACAAAGCTCATCAAGTAGTGATTATGCAGAGTGAGGTTAAGTCAAAAGTGATGAAGGTTATTTTGCGAAAAGCCAATTTTGTAACTTTATCTAAAGTTTCAAGAGCATTTTTTGAAAGAGTATTTTTGTGAAAAAAATTGTTTTTCAGAACCACCAAAACTACATTTCAAATTCCCAAAAAAGAAGACTGGCAAGACACTCTAATTAATCGAGGACCTCAAGTTCGGCGCAATCACTACAACTCTAATTACCTTATGCTATATTCCTAATTTGACTCCATAGCCAAGGCTGCCAAATCTCTTTTGAAATGCTAAGACTAGAAGAAGACACTATAATTAATCAGGACTATTCAGGGGCGGACGTAGCAAAAAATAATAGGGGGGCTGACAATAAAGAGAGATCCATTAGCCTATCCTTCTCCTCTTTATTTTCTCAAATAATATTAGGTGGGTCTGGGGGGGTTTCACTGTCATTTACACAGTAGGTAGGGTTAGAGCCCCCCTGACCCGGTTGTGGATCCGCCTCTGGGACTATTGGCCTGGCGCAATAACTGTGACTCTAATTACCCTTTACCTAAGCCTTCATTTTATAAAATATTTATCTCTGACAGTATCCGCTGCCTTCCCTTTCCCCATAAACACACATTTCTCAAACATTTGCATGAATCATGAAAGTGATATTTCAACATGAAATTTTACTTCTAGGCATGGCAAAGCATCATATTAAATCTACTAAGGATAATGGCAATTAAATAAGAATATTTATTTCAAGGGTCATAAATGTAACAATTATACAGGGATTGATTTAGCAGGTGGGAAGGTAACTATAATCTACAAACTAAATTTATTTATTCAAATATAGCATGCATCATTTGAAAATTCTAGAAATCATTTAAATAAGACAAATGAGCATTGATTTGCATCAACAAAACTTGCCTTGATCTGCGGGGTATTGCTACTGAAACTCTTGATTCTCCTGGATCTTCCCAAAATTTCGTAGATCTAACGTATGAGATGAAGAACAATAAATAAATAAATAATAGATAGAAACCATAAAAATACCAAATTAAATATATAAGAAGATATTAAAACAACACATTTTTAGAAATTGATATCGCATTATTTGGACATGTATAATAAATACATGAAGTCATGGAATAATACTATGTATATAAATTCAAAAGAAATTAGAGTTCACGCACTTTGATGATTACTTCTAAGGCATTTGGTGACTATTGTACAGTAATGAATATTGCAGTTGAGCACTCAGGACCGCATGTCCATATGCAAAATGGATTAGCTAAGGCATTGATTAAAAGAATTAAATTCATTGCCTGACTACTTTTGCAGAGTTCTAAACTTATTTAACACATGTTGGGCGCACGCAGTCTTGCACACAGCAGCACTCATCAATTTTTGACCGTCGGTCTACAATATCCATTCACCTATGCAACTAGTATAAGGGTCATACCAAAAATTTCTCACCTTAAAATATTTGGATGTATGGTATTTGTGCCTATACTACCTCCACAATAGACTACAATGGGTCCTTTCTGAAAATAGGGAATGTACGTTGGTAGCGCATCTATAATCAAGTATTTAGAACCTGCAACTGGAGTCCTGCATACAATCCAATTCGCTGATTGTATTTTTGATGAGGAACATTTTCCATCATTAGGGGGGAGGAAATCAACCTTTGGATGAAAACTGCCAGGAAATTATATGGCATTCCACTGGTATTCCCGTTCATGACCCTTGCACTAATTAAGCAAATTTAAAAGTCTAGAAGATAATTGATTTGCGGAATCTTGCAAATGAACTGTCTGATCATTTTTGTGATATGAAGAGCATGGTTAAGTCGTATGTGGCTGCTCGAAATGCACTAGGGAGGGTTGAAATACCAAAGAAATTAGAAGGTATACCCAATCTCATTCAGAGGCCTTACAACAATGGAGTGGAAACTTTGGATTCTCAAACCCGAAGTACTCGGAGACGTCCGAGGAAAAAAGGGCAAGAGGATTTACCACAGCCAATCACGAAAATGCCCTAGAATAAGAAAGGGAGCTAGTTGAGATCTAGCACTAAAAAGGAACCTAAAAGGAAAGGTATTCCAGATTTGAACCTTCAGTTAAAAGAAGCCATCGGCGAAAATATGTGTGCACACATAGGCGATAGAAAACTAAAGGAATTTGCTCCTGTGATGGAAATTAGCGATGAAGAGCAAGTAGAAACACATAAAACAGCCCATGAAGAAATTACCATAAATTTTGTCTTAACGGATGAATGCATAAATAGAGCAATGACCAATGTTGATATCTATTTTGCAAAGAAAATTACCACAATCATTTATCATGATCGCGAGCCTACACCTCTAGTAGAATGCAAGAAAATGCCAGATTGGGAAGAATGAAATAAGAAAATTTTTACGGAATTAATCTCTCTGAACAAAAGAGAAGTGTTTGGGCCTGTGAGCCGCACACCTTCCCATATATAACCCGTAGGTCATAAATGGGTCTTGGTTTGGGCCTATGAGCCGCACGCCTTCCCATGTACAGTCTGTAGGTCATAAATGGGTATTTGTAAGGAAGAGAAATAAGAACAATGAAATTATAAGGTACAAAACAAGGCTGATTGCATAAGGTTTCACTCAACGGCTAAATTTGATTATGAAGAAACCTATTTCCCGATCATGTGAGGAATTATCTTTAGGTACTTGATCTCAATGGTAGTCAACTTGAAGTTGAAAATAAAACTGATGGATGTTGTGACAGTATATCTTTATGTAAACTTGGATTTGGACATTTATATGAAAGTGCCGGAAGGAATCCCTGTTCTAAGGAAATCACTGTATGAACTTAAATGTCAGGAAGAATGTGGTATAATCGCTTAAGTGACTTTCTATGCAAGAAAGGGTACACGAACAACGAAGAATGTCCTTGTGTTTTTATACAGCGATCCCAGAATTGATTATGTATAATCTCCGTCTATGTAGATGACTTGAACATCATCGCTACAAGTGAAGAAATAGAAGAAGCTAGCTAATATTTGAAGTCTGAGTTTGAATAGAAGGACATGGTTAAAACCAAGTATTGTTTAGACTTGCAGCTTGAGCATGTGCAAGAAGGCATTTTAGTGCCCTAATCATCCTACACTTGGAATGTGTTAGAGAGATTTGGATCTGAGAAAGCATATCCTGGGAAAGCCCCTATGGTCGAAAGGTTATTGCAAGCAGACCAAGACCCTTATAGGCCTAGAGAAAAGGGGGAGGAAGTCATGGAACCGAAATTCCCATATCTGAGGGCAGTTAGAGTGCTCATGTATCTTGTAAATAGCACCGAGCCGAACATTGTGTTTGCCATAAACTTGCTAACCAGGTAAAATGTAGAATCCACCAATAGGCATTGGAAAAGGATTAAGGATGTTTTCAGCTACTTCCAAGGAAGCAAAGATTTGGGCTTGTTTTATGAAAGAAATCAGAATTTGAAATTGGTTGGCTATGATGATACAGGGTAATTGTCTGACCCACATATTGGCAAGTCTCAAACTGGATATGTTTTCCTTTGTGGTGAAATAACAATTTCTTATAAGTCATCTAAGCAGACTCTTGTCTCGACATCGACAAACCACTTGGAAATTGTTGCATTGTATGAAGCCTCCTGTGAATGTGCATAGCTTCGAAGAATGGTTCATCACATCAAGCAATCATGTGACTTGAACATTGAGCAAACTCTCACTATTATTTATGAAGATAATATAGCTTGTGTTGCACAAGTTCAAATGGGCTATGTGAAAAGCAATCTCACAAAGCACATTAACCACAAGTTCTTTTATACTCATAAAATGCATAAGATGAACAATATTAAGATCTTGCACACTAGCTAAGTCATGTGAGAACTTTGCAGATTTATTAACACCCAGCATCTACTTTTGAAAGGTGCGTTAAAGGAATATGGATGATGAGACTTAGAGAAGTCCAGATTTCGGGGAGAGAATCTTCACATACTCTTAAATAAATCTTGAACATGAAGTTAGAGTGCCCAATGTTAATCTTGAAGACTAGTTTGGAAATTTGGGTGAATTGTAATCTTTTTTCCTTAGTGATTTTTATGGAAGTTTCTCACAGAAGGTTTTTAGTGAGGAAATTCGTGCAACGCAGCAAACGTATGCCATGTACTTTTTCTCTAAGTATTTTTTTCTTCTTAGTTTTTAGAAGTTTTTAAGGTATATGCATCTCACGGCAAAGGGCCAAGGGGGAGTGTTGAGAAATGAAGTTGGGCCGAGAAAGGCCTATGCGACCCATTTATCAAAACTCTAGACTAGGCTATATAAGGAGGAGGTCCCTTAGTTGTACGTATGAGAAACTGAATAAAGAAAGTATCGATACCTTCCTCCATCTCGCTATGTCTTTTTAGATCTCCTAAGGAACGTTTCACTTACATCCGGTAGCACTGGTTCCTTAATAAATTGATGAGGGTAGGTGTGACATGATGCCTTCATGGGGCGCATGCTTTTTTTGGGGGGTCTAGGACACCCCCAATATATTGAGAGGTTTGTATATTTGGAGCTACCAAACATTCATCAGACTAGGGTGATTCAATTGTTGAATTAGTGAGTTGATGCATCTAAGAACAAATAGCAGTGCTATTCTTATAAAATATGTGGCGCCCCCTTCTAAATTTACATTCGGCTCAATGAAGTCTTTGCCCACTCGCTATTCATGTGGTTGAAAAATAACATACTAGCTGTCCAAGAGCAAGCCGAGCATATTAGCTCCCAACCCGAGCATGCAGGGGTAAACACGGGCGACCTTCGTTGAAACGAATGTAAATCGGGAGTCCGAATATGTGCCGGGTGATGGCTCCCAAGATCTGCTACCACCACGCACATATCCTCACAATGATGGATAGCACAACACATACATCTTCGAGCATAATTCACATCCATCCAAGCAACATGGTCTGCTGCCCGAATAGTAAGTTTTAACATAACCAGAGTTTTACTGCAGCTATGGACAACATGGGCCCTGGGTATCCAGAGATATGTTATTGGACGTACCACCTCTTTGGGCCGACTTGATCTACAAGGAAACGAACTCATTTCCTACTCGAATACATGGAGATAGACGTAACCAACCCGGTTATATCTTTATCTTCCTTATACCGATTAGGGAACCTATCTGTAACCCGACCCCTTGCACTATATAAAGGGGGTCGGGGTCCCTAGTTAAAACATCATCATCTTTCACATCTACATCTCATTGTTCTTGAGATCCACCATAATACAATCCACGAGCACAGGAGTAGGGTATTACCTCACCTTGAGGGCCCGAACCTGTATAAATTCGGCTCCCTGTGCTACCATCGTAGTTGTGATCTTTCGCACCGCCCATAAAATACATTGTCGACACAAATCGTCGACAGTTGGCGCGCCAGGTAGGGGCTTGCGTCAAGATCAACTTCATCAACTTCGATGGCTTCGATTGGCGGATTCGTCTTCACCTACGGCTCCGGCCAAGGCTTCATCTTCGGAGATCTCGGCTTCATGGCCGGTGACTTTGGGGAACTACGGTTAGGGGTGGAAACGAGCCGAGCTCGAGCGAGCTGGGCCTGGCTCGGCTCGGGCTCGTTACAGGGGACGAGCCAAAAATTGGGCTCGGCTCGGGCTCGTTTTTGGAAACAAGCGAGCCCGAGCGAGCTGGTGCTGAGCTCGAGCCAGCTCACGAGCGCTCGCGAGCCAAGCAAGACGATGAGGGGAGACGGTCTGGGGTTGGACAGGATGGGAGGACGAAGGAGGAGCGTGAGAGGAGGAGGCGATGCCCTCAAATCTGATGGGCAGAGGGGCGGCAACCGGCGAGGCGATGACGCTGACGAGCGGAGGGGGCGGCGACTGACAAAGCGACAAGCGGTGGAGGCGATGACCGACGAGGCAACGATGCCGACGAGCGGAGGGGGCGGCAACTGATAAGCGATGAGCGATGGAGGGGGCGACCGGTGAGGCGATGACGCCGACGAGTGGAGGGGGCGGCGACCGACGAAGTAACAAGCGGTGGAGGCGGCGACCGGCTAGGCGATGACGCCGACAAGCGGAGAGGACGAAACCGATGAAGCGACGAGTAGTGGTGGAGGCGGCGACCGGCAAGGCGGGGCGGGGTTGCGCACGACCGCGGCCGCGGCCGAGCGGGTGGGTAGGGCAGGGCGGACAAGGCGAGGCGGACGCGCTTGGTAGGTCTAAGGATTTGGGGGCTTGGCCGCTTGGGGTTGGGGTTGGGGACGGGGCACGGCCGCGTGGGACTGTGGGAGTCGTGGACGGGAAGGACACAGGACAAGGATGCTTGATGGGCCGCGTGGACAAGGATGCGTAATGGGCTCGCGAGCAGATGCGTGATGGGCCGTGTGGACGAGCCACGAGCGAGCCACCTCTAGCTCGGCTCGGGCTCGCAAAACACACCGAGCTAGAAAGGCAGCTCGGCTCGAGCTCGTTCGCGGACGAGCTGAGCCCGAGCCGAGCCAATTACCGAGCCGAGCCCGAGCTGCTCGCGAGCCCGAGCCCAAAGTTCCAGCCCTAACTACGGTTGTGTGAGCTGAACCTCGTTCGGTCTACGCATTACCGTGGGAGGTGGTACACGATTCCGGCCGAGCCTCACCACCTCAGGATCTCTCCCCTGGATTTTGATCCGGAAGAGATCCAATCTGATGATGACGATTCTGACTGGCCTACCGCAGGGCACCCCTTCGGTTTCGGTCGGGATCTACTGCCTCTTGCTTTACCAGCCCCTTTTGCTGATAAAGAACCAAGTGCCGACCTAATTCCTGGTCTGGACCGCACTCAGATCCAGTCGGAAATCACAATCCCTCAATCGTGGTTCACTCTGTTCGGATTAGGAAACTCGGCCACTGTTTTCCAAAAGATAACACGTCAGCTTTTCCAATCTGGGCCAAGGAGCGGAACACGTCAAACACAAACTGGGACGAGTTTTCTGAGTCTAGGCTCAGGGATAACTCTGACCAGGTCAACTTCCCGAGTGGACATGCCATTCGGATTGGTCAATTCGGCTGCAAGATTTCAGCAGATTCGTTCTGCTGAATCTCAGTCGGACCCTCTTCTGACCCAAGATCCGGCACGAGAAGTGGGAGTCATAATCACTCCCATCGATGAGCCAACAAATCGGGACCGGTTGAGCCTCTTTTACTCGGAGTCCGAGTCGGAGGAGAGCGTCAACGGCTTCCCCGACTGTCGTGGTATCTATGTACTAGATGGGCAAGCCTCCGGTTCGACTCGGCGCCCCGCGGACTTGGCGGGAGCCAAACACAACCAGGGAGGCGGAGAAGATCTGCGCGACAAATTGCGCGGTCGCGCACGAGAAGTCCGGGAGGAACTGCTTCAAGTCTGTATGGAAGACCACTCCGTCTTTCGTACACCCCAGCAGAATATCCTCGCATGTAAAACCCTCCTAGACAATGTTGGGCCCTTGCTTGGAGAAGACAGCCCTGCTACGCCGATCATGGATCAGATTAAAGCCATGGTGACGGCAGCGGTAGTCCAGGTTACTCGGGACCAACAGGCAGATTCGGCCAGAAGTCAGACTGCCTCGAGTAGTACTCGGCGTAGTCGGCGAACGCAATCTCGCGGGCAGGACGCTCGCCGAAGTACAAGTCGCGACCTCCGCCACAACATCGAAGCCTGGCGGAGGGAGCAAGAACAAGACCGGCGCCGCACTCCGCCACGCCGAATCCTTCCCCGCCAGTCTCCTTCCTCTGGAGACGGATTGATTGACGGGATCAAAGCGTTCACACCCCAACTTCGTTAGATAAACTGGCCCGAAGGGTTCAACCCCAAGGGAATAGTGAAATTTGACGGGGAGCGGGATCCAGAGGCTTGGTTGCAGATTTATTCTTTGGCAATTAAGGCCGCGGGCGGACGATACGACGTGATAGCAAACTATCTGCCCGTCATGTTAACTTCTTCGGCTCAGGGTTGGCTCGCAGGCCTTCCAGAGAACTCGATCGGTTCTTAGGGAGAGCTTTGCGAACAATTCGTCGCTAATTTTCAGGGCACTTACGAGAAGCCTGGAACCCAATGGGACCTTTATCAGATTCATCAGAAAAAGGATGAGTCGTTAAGGGATTTCATTCGGCGTTTCACCAAGAAGAAGAACACAATCCGGGAGATTTCGAAAGCAGTCGTCATCGCTGCCTTCCAGAAGGGAGTTCGCGACCCCGACTTGATCAAGAAAATGTCTCGGAAGCCCCCGACCACCGTCAAGGAGATGTTCGCCTTGGCGGATTGATACTCCGCCGCCTCGGACGCTCTCGCTGAGCGTCAAGAGGATCACCCAAGCAAGAACGAGGGCAAGAATAACAAGCCCGAATCATCCTCCAAGAAGGACAAGAAGCGCAAGGGTGAAGAGTTGGTGGCGGTCGCGGACCATGGTCGACAAAAGCCGTCTCGGCCTATCGACTACAACAAGGTAATGGAGGCGTCGTGTCCTTTCCATCCAAATGGGAAGCACGCGGCAAAGAATTGCAACGTCTTGAAGAGGTTCGCTGAGGAGCACAATAAAGATGCTCTGAAGGACGCCAAGCGAGACGACAAGCGTGACCCCCCTCAGGGTGACACTTACCCGGAAGCCGAGCGTGAGCTCAATTACATATTCAGGGGATCGGAGGCATACGAGTCCAAATGTAAGCAGAAGCTTACTACTCGGAAAGTTAATGCAGCTGTTCCGATGACCCCCAAATACCTCCGGTGGTCCAAAGTTCCAATCATGTTCGATCGCTCGGATCACCCCGATCACATTCCTTACCCGGGAAGATATCTACTCATCCTGGATCCCGTGGTATAGGGTGTCCGTCTTTGTAAAGTCTTGGTTGACGGCGGAAGCGGATTAAACATCCTTTTCGCCAAGACGTTCAACGAGATGGGGATTCCAAAGTCGGCGCTCCAGAAGACCGACGCGCCATTTCATGGCATAATCCCGGGAACCTCCTTAGTGCCGATCGGGAGAGTCACTCTTCCGGTCACTTTTGGCACTCAGGACAACTTTTGGACCGAAAACCTCATCTTCAAGGTGGCCGATTTCGAGACTGCGTATCACGCAATCTTGAGAAGCACTACGGGAAAGTGCTGATTAATGACGTCTCAAATATGTCACCGTAAAGCATAAAATCGTCACTACGTAACTTCTGTGACGAACTTACGACAAAAACTGTATCGTCATGTATATCGCGTCACAGATGACACCTAATGACGAAACCCTGCTTTTCGTCATAGATTGGCTATTAATCTATGACAAAATTGTTATGCGTCACTGAAGAGTTCAGTTCTATGACAAAAATTTATTGTCATTAAACGCACGAAAGCCATCATAAATAGTCCCCCATTCGTCATAAAACACACGCTTGGCCAGCCAAAGAACAACGTTGACTCTTTATTTTGTGACGAAATTTATCGTCATAATAGGATGCCACGTCGTCTTGCACATTCGTCATTGAACAATCCAGCGTCATGCCATCATCCAATGTCGGGTGACCTGACGCCATCATCCAATGTCGGGTGACCTGGCATTCCTGCCACATCATCGCCTATATTGGATGATGATGTGTCATGCCTGCCACATCAATTTTTTTAGTTATTTATGTAGGCCCATTGTCAGCCCACTATTGAGGGCCCAATCCATTTAGTGAGCCCATTAATTATAACCCAACAATGTATTTAGACCCATTAATTTCTAGGCTGTATAACTCACAATTTGTCATCACAAAATCAAATTCGGCCCATTATTTTTGGGCTAAATATCTCACACAATTCTATCATCACAATCACATTTGGCCTAGTATTTTAAGGGCACCAATTGACTGAAATATTAAACAGAGCAGCAGAAATACATATAATTTAAGTGTTTGACCAATGCATAGCAGCATTGTGTCACTAGTGTCAAACATTCAGCACAAAGTTTAATAGTTCCAACAGAAATTCACTGATGCATTAATAGCTCCAACACAAAATATAAACCACCGCTAGCTAGTACCAAGAGCAAAATATGGTTTCTGGATTTCAACCACTTCAGATTTATGAAATCAGTGGGATTGACCTGCAATGCTCATGAGACGACGAAGAATTGCATCTTTTCCTCTTGCCTCTTCCTGAATTCCTCCATTTCTCTTTGGGTCCTGCTCTTTGCTTCATCTGATGCTTGTGCCTTTTGCTTTAGGTCATCAAGTTCTTGCTGTTCATTGGCAATGGTGTGCAGAAGTGCAGCTACTCCCTGTCTCTCTTCCTCAAATTTGTTCCTCAAGATGTCGTTCACTCGATGTCTTCGTAGCCTTCTTGAGCGTTTCATGTAATCCAACATTTTTGAACTATTTTTTCTTTGTCTTGCTCTGGTGAGAACCTTAAAACAACCTCAGTCTTGGATCTTGTCGACCATCGCATCAGGCTCCATCATTTTTCCATCTCGGCCTAAGGTATGAAGGAATAAAAAGTGAGCAGGAAAGAAGGTACATATTGAACAGAGGAAAACTCAACAAATGATTGATGAATTTATAGAGAAAAGTACATATTCATTTATTTATTTAGGTTTGAGTAACATATTCTTAGGTGTTGTAGATAGAAGTGCTTAATTTATAGACAGAAGTACATATTCATGGAATGTTATGAATTTTGATGGCTACTTGATTTGTCATGGAATTCAGAAATTGTATTGATAATAATGTGAGGATTTCATACAAAAATTTATTTGGGTGACCTGTAATAATGTTGATGACCTGAAATTGCGGTGAAGCATGGTTGATGAAATAATGCATACTTTCTAAGAAGTGCTAAATTTATATATAGAAGTAAATATACATTCAATTATAAAGGTTTGTGTAACATATTCTGAAGTATTCTAGATAATTTGTAGACAATAGTGCGTATGACATTACAACATTGCTATAGTAATAATCAAATTAATTACAACAAGTCAGTGCCACAATACAGCATTGCAATATAAGCATTTTTATAGACAAATGGAAACCAACAAGGCAGGAATAGCAGGGACTTACAATTGCACTTTGCACAGGTTTAGAGAATCCCTTCTTGCTGTTGTGGCACTCCTTGAACAGGTCCATTGCATTTAACTCTTGATATTTGTTTTTCTCCCTCTGTATTTGTGTATGAAGCAAAATACAATCAATAGTTACTACCTATTACAGAAAAACCTATTTTTACATCACACTTCGATGTATAAAATAATGCCTCACAAGTGCAGTAGAATGATATGAAAAATAAGTGCTAGGATGCATATTAAACAAGATTAGTATTTTTTGCATGGATCACATTAATTAGTTATAGCAGTAAATCAGCTACAAGAAACACATGTTAGCGGCCAAAAATGAATTTACTTACAGATAATTTGCCCATGAAATTTTCCAAATGAGCATTGTTATTCTTGTAGTCCTTCTATTGTGTGAGGATAGGCATAGATTGCCTAATGTGGATGCCAGCCTCTGATGCTAACTTAGCAGTCTATTCGTCTACAAGCACAAAGATATTTTTATATGAAAAGATAATTATAGCAAGACAACCTGTGACTTTAAAAATAAGTCAAAAACTGCTCTATATGCCTTACAAAGTACAAAAGGAAATGCTACTTTATCCTATCTTTATCCTATCTGTAATTATACAAGTAGCCAGTACCAGCATAGCAACAGCAACAGACCAAAATGAATATATTACTTCACTTAGACTGATTTGAAACAAATCTATGTGCTCTAATTAGCATCCAATTTCAGAACCTTTAGAAATATGGAACCAGAAATCTATGAGAAAACTAATTAGATTAAGCAACACGACCTAGATGATCAACATCAACTATAATAATCAGACGAAATACTTGTGTGCCATCACACAGAATAAAAAAAAATAAACATGCATGAATCAGTTGATCAGACCAAAACCCAAGCTAGATACGACTTAGCTAAACCAGAACTAACCAGGAACATCAACTATAATAATGCAGATGGCACTCGATCTCATCTCAAAACATGCGAAACAACAAGTTTTGTCATCTCAAACCACAAATCTACCCAGTACTCAAGTACATATCTGACATCAACATGTGAAATGGCAAGTTTAGTTACCTCAACCCACGAATCTACATAGTACTCAACTACATATATGAAATAAAAATGGTTCAAGCAGCATCTACCTAGTCCTAAAATGCCAGTCGAGCTGCAGATCCGCCCTGCAAACAATGGGGGTTTTTACGCAATACTAGATGCGGGATTTTAGAAGACGAGGGGGCCACACAGAAGCCGTTGCGGGGCTCCAATAGCAGTGCAGGGATCGGCGGAGTCGGTGTCCCTCTCTCATCGGAGCAACACCTCGTTCACCGGCTTCGGCCTTGGGAAACTCCTGCTCGTAGGGAGAGGGTGCGTCGAGGTCCTCGAGGAGGGAGAAGGTCGCCGGTGCCGGTTCGAGGTCCTCGAGGAAGGAGAAGGTCGCCAGCGCCGGGATGGCGATTAGGGTTTTTGTGGAGGAGACGATTTAGTTGGCCTGTGACTGGTTTGGTGGAGGAGTTTAGACGAAGTGAACGTCGGCCTTTTTCTATGGATGACCAGAGCGGCTAGGTTTGGCGAAATCTTGTGCGCCAAAATTTTCACAAAAACAAAAAATTTAGCAAATTTAAGCGGCAAACGCACTAAACATTTGAGCGAGCAAATTTTTTTCTAGCTTAAAAGTTAATTTGGATAATAAGATTCGTATTTATTATATTTGTATAAGTCAAATGGTTAGATGTTTTGTAGTCATTTTTGAAATTTACATTGTTTCCACTCAAAGCTCTAAAAATTGTTCTTAATAAATTTATTGACCCATCAGAACTCTTAATCTGGTATTCGTACAGATGATCGAATCGGATAATCTGAAGCCTAACCTGAAGTTCACGATTGTCTCGAATGTAGCCGTACCGGTTCGAATCTTGTGATAGGCAACTTTTTTTAAAGAAAAAATCAAACTTGTGGACCCCAAATATGGGTCCCACATGGACCACATCTGACAACGTGTTAGGTGTAACCCACATATAGGCCCAACAACGCCACATCGGACAAGGGGCCCTCTAGGCTCTAGCGACTCACAGGACAAGCATTCCTGATGAAAGTATATCGTCACAGAAAATACATATATATGACGTCACGCCGCGACTAGGAACCCCAACATGATTTCCGCTATCTATGACGATTTGTTTTGTTATTTTATGACGAAATTTTATGTTTCGTCACTAAATTCGATGGGCCGAGGGGCACGATATAATCCAGGACGAATTTAAAAAAACTCATCATAGAAGATTGAACATTTATGACAAAAGTTCACAACGTCACGACGTTTTCATCATAGATAAGCACTTCTCTTGTAGTGAAGGTCGGGCTTGGCTAAACTCATGGCCATCCCACACTACACCTACTTACTCATGAAGATGCCAGGTCCGCGGGGCGTGATCACGGTCCACGGAGACGTCAAGTTTTCCTATCTCCTTGATCGGAAAAACTGCGACTTCGCCTAGTCTACCGAAGCAGCCGCTGAGTTGGACAAGATCTGGCAAGCGACCACTACTCTCCGTGACGAGGGCGAACCGCCAAGCAAGAAGCCATCTAAGTCAGGCATCAAGCTTGATGAAGATGTCAAGCGTATTTCGCTCGACCCGTCCGATTCGGCCAAAACGGCCCTGATCGGGACAGGGCTCGATCAGAAATAGGAAGAGACGCTCGTCACCTTCCTCCAAGCGAATCGAGGCATCTTCGCTTGGAAGCCGTCCGACATGCCTAGTGTCCCAATGGAGGTGATCGAGCACTCTTTGAATGTACACGACAAAGCCAAGCCAATCAAGGAGCGGCTGCGTCGGTTCGCACAAGATCGAAAGGAAGCCATCAAGACGGAGATCACCAAACTTTTAGCTGCCGGCTTTATAAGGGAGGTGCTCCACCCCGATTGGTTGGCAAATCCGGTGCTTGTACAAAAGAAGAACGGTACTTGGCGCATGTGTGTCGATTACACCGACTTAAATAAAGCATATCCCAAGGATCCGTTCGGACTACCCCGCATCGACCAGGTGATTGATTCCACTGCCAGTTGCGAGCTTTTGAGCTTTCTGGATGCCTACTCAGGCTATCACCAGATCGGCTTAAAGGAAGAAGATTGTATCAAGACTTCGTTCATGACTCCGTTCGGGGCTTTCTGCTACATCACTATGCCCTTCGGGCTGAGGAACGCCGGAGCAACGTACCAGCGTTGCATTCTATGATGTTTCCACAGCCAGCTTGGGCGCAACGTGGAGGCATACGTTGATGACGTTGTTGTCAAGTCTCGGGTAACCTCCGACTTGGTCACTGACCTATCGGAGACATTCGAGAGCCTGTCGGCATACAACATGAAGTTGAACCCGGAGAAGTGTGTCTTCGAGGTCCCTTCGGGGAAGCTTCTCAGTTTCGTGGTATCGCAGCGCGGAATTGAAGCTAACCCAAAAAAGATCAAAGCTATCATGGATATGGCTCCCCCAACGTGCCAAAGGGACGTCCAGCGTCTAAATCGGTGCATGGTTGCACTCGGCCGATTCATCTCGCGACTCGGCGAGCGTGCGTCGCCCTTCTTCAAGCTCTTGAAGAAGCAACAAGAGAAGTTCGTCTAGACACCTGAGGCACAGAAGGCTTTTGAGGATCTCAAATCGTTCCTCACCTCGCCGCCCATCTTGGCATCTCCTATGCCACAGGAACCGCTTCTGCTATACATTGCGGCCACCACTCATGTAGTGAGCGCCGCGTTGGTAGTAGAGCGTGAAGAACAAGGACGCGTCTATAAGGCTCAACGCCTGGTCTACTTCATTAGCGAAGTCTTGGGCGAGTCTAAGGTACGCTACCCGCAGGTGTAGAAGCTTCTGTATATGGTCCTGATCGCTTCTTAGAAACTGAAATACTACTTTCAAGAATATCTAATTTCGGTGGTCACTTCTTTCCCTATTGGAGAAATTCTCCATAATCGGGAAGCCACTAGGAGGATCGCTAAGTGGTCGGTGGAACTTGGGGCTTTCGAGCTCTCGTTCAAACCACGCAGCGCCATAAAGTCACAAACACTCGCTGACTTCGTCGCCGAGTGGACGGAGATGCTTGCTCCCCATGCCGTCGAAGAGGCCGAATACTGGAACATGTACTTTGACGGCTCTCTCCGGCGACAGGGTGCGGAGGCCGGCATTGTTCTCATATCACCTGAAGGCGAACGACTCAAGTATGTCCTCCAGATTCATTTTTTGGCTTCAAACAACGCAGCCGAGTAGGAGGCACTCATCCACGGCCTCCATATTGCCATATCGCTTGGCATCCGGCGATTGGTGGTTCGCGGAGATTCCCAGCTTGTGGTGAGCTAGGTGCAGAAGGATTGGACTTGTGTCAACGACAACATGACCGCCTACTGTCAGGAGGTCAGAAAGTTGGAAGACAAGTTTGATGGGTTGGAGCTTATACACATCTTGCGGCGAGACAACGAAGCGGCTGATGAGCTGGCAAACATGGGTTCTAGTCGGGCGTCCGTCCCGGCTGGAGTCTTTGTCCAAGAGCTTTACACCCCCTCCATGACGCCGCAGGAACAATTACACCAACCGAAGGAACAACAACCCGAGTCAGAGGTTCTCGCGCTCGACTCGGATTGGATGCAACCATACTTGGAGTACCTACAAGAAGAAAAGCTTCCCGACGATCGGGGTCTGCGAAACAAGTCGGCGTCGGTCGTGCATCGTGGTACATGAAGGAATTACATGCCGCCAAGCGCGTCTCGGCATACTTCAAAAGTCGTGCCAAAAGGTGAAGGCCGCATACTGCTGCTTGCGAAATTCACTCGAGCATGTGTGGTCATCACGCGACATCATCTACGTTGGTCGGAAAAGCCTTCCGGTAAGGATTTTACTGGCCAACCGCGATCTCCGACTCAAAAGAGATCGTCCGCAAGTCGCGAGGTTGTCGAGTTCTTCGCTCGGCGAGATCCATGTGCGGCCAAGAACTCCAGACAATCCTATCACTGGCCGTTTGCGATCAGGGGCTCGACATCGTCGGACCCTTCAAGAAGGCCTCGGTGGTTTTGAACACATCTTAAATCGCCATTGACAAGTTCACTAAATGGATTGAAGCCAAGCCTGTGACCAAGATTACGGCGGCCAAAGCCACCGAGTTCTTCCAGGAGATCATCGGTCGGTTTGGCGTACCATCTCGGATCATTACGGATAATGGATCTCAGTTCAGAAGTGACGAATTTCAAAGCTGGTGCGAAGATGTGGGCATAAGGATTTGCTTTGCTTCAGTGGCACACCTACGGAGCAATGGGCAGGTCGAGCGTGCAAACGGCATGCTTCTACAAGGCGTCAGAGCGCGCATCTTCGATCGGCTCAACCCATACGCAGCCAAATGGATGAAGGAATTGCTTACCGTACTCTGGGGGCTCCGCACAAGTCCCAGCCGAGCTACGGGACAGTCTCCCTTCTTCCTTGTATGTGGGTCTGAGGCGGTCCTTCTAACGGAGCTGCAGTTCGGGTCACCACGAGTTCAAAGATTCAACGAGGATGAGTCGGAGGCCAGTCGAATCGACAATCTCGACCGATTGGAGAAGGCTCGGGATGCTGCAACAATTCGGTCGGCCAAGTACCTCCAGGGTCTGCGTCGCTACCATAATCGCAATGTACAGGATCGTGCCTTTTCGGTTGGAGATTTGGTCCTCCGGGTCAATCAATCGAGTGGCCATAAACTCTCCCCACGCTGGGAGGGTCCGTACATTGTCGACTTCGAGAACTTGGCGAGGGCTTACCGACTGAGGCGAGAAGACAGCGCTCTCATGGACAACTCGTGGAACATCGAACAATTACGTCGGTTCTATACCTGACGACCGTTGTACACATATTTACAGATAAATAAAGATAAGTTTTCATTCACATTGTCTTTATATTCATGCAATTCATCTTCTGACTTGCTACTTATTTGCGTTTCAATTAAGTAGTAAGTCGGGGGCTACACCTAATTAGGTGCGCAATCGCGCACCTAATCTTTTTCTTATGCAATTCAACTTCTGACTTGCTACTTATTTGTGTTTCAATTATGTAGTAAGTCGGGGGCTACACCTAATTAGGTGCGCAATCGTGCACCCCTTCTCTTAGTGAGGATAAATTGACTTGCTTCCTAGTCGGATTCCGACTAGCCAGTAAGTCGGGGGCTACACCTAATTAGGTGCAGTCTGCACCTAATCAATACCTAATCGTTTTTTCAATATTCAAGTTCACGTTGAGTCTAAGTGTTATTTGTTCGAATGCTTGAAACTCTTATCTCCCGGCAACTCTCACACTTCGATTAGTCCTTGGAGATAGTGCTCCGCGCCAACTCCTAATACTAAGGAATGTGATGCGCTGGGCAGAGTGCTTAGTAAAAAGAACCTAACTTGCTCAGGCAAAATATATGACTCGGGTTAAGAAAAGACGATTAGCATATATTACATAGAAAAGAAAATCATAGACATTGATGATTTACATCGAGTGCCTACATCTAGAGGGAGTCTAAACCTAGATGGCCTCTGAGGCCGATTCTGAGGATGGTGGTGGCGCAATCGCGATCACGCCCGCCACTTCGCCGAGGCTGGGACGACCGATCGAGGACATGGGCGGCTGGCGGCGTTGTGGACCTGAGCGAACCGGCGCCTCGGCGATCTCGTCGGCCACTTCGGCGAGAACAGGGACGACTTCGATCAAGACCGCGACGGTAGCAACGTTGCGGGCGCGGGCCTCTTCCTCGGCGACCTCGGCGAGCGCGAGGTCAAACTGCGCCCAAAGCTCCACCAACTCTACGTCTTCCATGGGAGCACGTGGAGGAGAAGGAGGGATGTGGGGAAGAAGTCTGGATGAGAAGCGGCCGCCGCACCGGCCTCTTTTTATAGCTGGAATCGGGAAGTCGAACCGATTTCAAAAAAGTAATGGCATTGGGGGAACCTCGATGAGAGTAGTTCCCAGGATCTGATGCGGATGTCTCTGGGAACACGACGCAGCTGTCAAAGCGACGGTTGGCATTCCGGCAGGCTGAGTTAGGGATGCCCCGTGGCAGTGGAAGTATGGCACACACTTATTGAAAGACCACGGGCAACGTTTCGTCTCTGCGCTAGGCGGGAGAAAACGAAGCCCTAGGGTTTGTTGATGCAATATTCGGGCCCAGACTTACATTCCAGAGAGCACGCCTCATGTGGGCTGTAAGCTGTGCACGACATAACTCGTGTACAGGTGCTGCTCAAGTCAAACCTAGTTGGGAAAAAGGGCGCGCCCCTGGTTGGGCTTTGTGCCAGTCGTCAATCTCTTGAGGGCTGGGTGCCTCCTGGGTAATTAACCTAGCCTTGATGTGCCCCTTGGGGACATAAGTCGGTTTGGCTTCAGTTAAAGCGAACATCAAGAGTTACCTCTTCAGTTGGGTCTCAGTGGCACATCTCCGGATCGTTCGTCATCAAAACGAACACCACTTGGAGGACCTCAACTTGGAGGTGGGCGTATTCTTGCGAGAATCATTAGCTTGGCTCCGCATTAGTCGGGTCAGGATGCCTGAACGCCCTATACGAGTTGTGGCATGTCTCCTGTTGGACCAAATGTTGGGTTCTGACATGTCAGACTCAAATGTCATGATTCGTAACAGGGAGGATAACGCAGGGTGACACTGATCACTCGACAACATCCACCTTTTTGGTACGCCTCCTCGTGGGGCCGGTAGCTAGCATACCGATTCGTCGGGCTGGATGCCAGACACCTTTTAAGACTTGAGGTTTTTCTTGAGTCCTTTACCTTGATGTTGTTTGATCGATGGGTTACTCGTGACGACACTTCATCGATCAAGCGAAGAGTGGCGTCACTCATTTTGCATCTCGAAGGAACGCAAGCTAGACTCGGAGTCAAGACAACCCAGTCGCGAAGCACTCGGGGGATACTGTGGACAACATGGGCCCCGGGTATCCAGAGATATGTTATTGGACGTACCACCTCTTTGGGCCGAGTCACACGGATCTTCCAAAAGACGGGCTTGGAGGCTGGCGCGGCCCGACTTGATTTACAAGGAAATGAACTCGTTTCCTACTCGAATACATGGAGATAGACGTAACCAACCCGGTTATATCTTTATCTTCCTTATACGGATTAGGGAACCTATCTGTAACCCGACCCCTTGTACTATATAAAGGGGGTCGGGGGTCCCTAGTTAGAACATCATCATCTTTCACATCTACATCTCATTGTTCTTGAGATCCACCATAATACAATCCAGGAGCACAGGAGTAGGGTATTACCTCTCCTCGAGGGCCCGAACCTATATAAATTCGGCTCCCTATGCTACCATCGTAGTTGTGATCTTTTGCACCGCCCCATAAAATACATTGCCGACATAAATCGTCGACAGCAGCAGAAATACAAGTTTGTTCACCAAAATAGCAGCGGAAGGACATCATAAATAAACAAAAGACCAGCGTGGTATGTTCCCATTAACCCCATGGGCAACCGACTGGAAATTAGAACTCCGCTTGCCCGCTAGCGTCACCGTGCTCGGCTTGGTAGTAGTACTCAAGCACGGGGTCGTCTTCACCTGAAATTGCATCATATCGGTTGAGTACAGATGGTACTCAACACTAAGTGGCAATGTATATTCTCAATCATGAATATTATGTACTAAAGGAAGGGCTAGCAGTACTTTTAGCACAATTTGCATTTTTTTTGCAATTCATGGATATGAGTAGGTTGTAAATTGCATTTGAGAAAAACATTTCAAAAAGTAATGCTTGTAACATCCATCATAATTCATCATCATAAACCCATCATCATCAATCCATAGGGCTCTAACCGCCCTTGGTCTCTATCCGACCATAACCACAAACCTCTCAAGGCTCTATCCGCCCTTGGTCTCTGTCCGACCATACACCACGAGCAACCCTGTGCTCGGAAAGACACATTGGCTATCCCACCCTGCCCAAAACCAATACCCAAACTGATCCATGAGCTAATATCAGTGTCTCGCCTCACAAGTTTTCGTCCTTAACCCTGGACGCGGCTGTTCGAACAGTTTTAACACTCTGCAAAGGTGTACGACTTTACCCACACGACATAGCAAGCCATGCCGAAGTCTCTTAGATGTACATGCCAGTCCATTGAGTCACCTAAGTTGATTTTATCTACTCCCTACTCCTCGAGTGTAGGAGGGAGCCAACCGTTGTAGTGGATTTGTCCAAGGCCCATCACACCCAAGCACGAGGACGCACCATGGATGGTCCACCCTGCCAACCCACCCTCTAACACAAGTTGCCCCGCTGGTACCCAACGGTACGAGCATGCACAGAAAATTGGCCAAGTGTCCCCATAAACACGTGTGGTCGTACGTATAGTAACTCGAAGGGATTGGCACCATGTTCGGTCCTTAATTCACTTGAACGGGGCTACGTGCCCGGGATCCATCCTCCCTTCATCCCCTATCACCCGTTCAAGTCCAATTCAAAGCTCACACGTAATCCATCATCATCATCACCAGTATCACATAGTAAATTATTCATAATTGAAGTCGTACGACCAACGGTATTACTCCATCGATCGCTTTACCACGTTGACTCTAAGCATGGCTAAGCTTCCGTTGACCAAACCCAATTAATACTATCCTCTTAGGCTACAAAGGAATAAGGACATCCAACATAGACTACTAAGTAGGAGATAACTAAGTTCTACCCACCAAGTGACATATATATATTTTAACTTAGCATGCAAGCAAGTGATAGAACATATTTGAAATCATGCAGTCAAAAATAGAGGATCAATATGATTCAAATGAGGGGAGTATATGTGCCTTGTTGCTGGTCGTGGGTGGAGAGAGCTTCTGGATTAAGTCCGGGCTCCTCCGGAACGTCGGCTCCTAATGTTCGGTAGTAAGAATATCAAATAAAATCTAAATAAAATACTAAACAAATAGGAACATCAAATATTTTTAGAGATTTAGCAAGTTCATGAGCTAATGCAAATTTTACAAAAAGAATCACCCAAATCCGAGTTCGGATGAGTGAGATCGAGCTATTTGAAGTTTGGGTGCCAAAACTACCTCGAGGCTGTAAAGACTAAGCTCGGGATTGACCGAGGTAGCTCGGGAATGAGTCTCTTAGCTCGAGGAGGACAAAACTTGCTCGGGGCTATAAGGACTAAGCTCGGGATGGACATCCTCTTGCCCGGGGGTGGATTCCCTTGGTCGGATATGGCATATCTTGCTCGGTTAGGACTTGCTCTTGGTCGGGTATACCTCATCTTGCTCGGGAGGGTCACACAGACTGTATGTTGCTCGGTACGAACAACTTTTGGTGGTTAAGATGAGCTCGGTTAAGCTCGGGCTCAACAAGCTCTAGCTCGGGTAGGTCACTAATGAGCTCGGTTAAGCTCGGGCTCAACACGAAAGTTGTAGAGAATTTCGAGGCGCATCTTTTTGATGTAGAACACTTTTCCATCCGAGCTATGGATGATTTTATAAGAATTCTTTTTTTGCACTGCTATCCTGGAAAGAAGGCTGAGACAGAGTGCCTTGGGTTCGGTGGCTGGGGTTCTTCGAGTTCACCACGGGAAAGTCTTGGCCATGAGATCCAGCAAATGAAAGACATTAAGAATAGATTGGGAAGGTCCTTACCCAGGAAGAAAAGCCTTGCTATGAAATGGATGTTTGATGAATGGAGAAGTCAAAGACGAACACGTCGGTTCGTCCCAAGATGATGCTGGCTGCTCCTGGGCTTGTTCCTCACGGTTGCTTTACTTCCCAGGCTGTGGGTCTAGTTCTACCCTTCCCTTAGCTCATGGAGATAGTCTCCATGCTCATCCCTAAGCTTGCATGTGAACCAAAATGACATGCAAGGTGAGAAACGAGCAGATTACCTCGCTGTAGTCAAGAATAGCAAAGTATAGAGATGAGAAGCATCAAGAACTCACCCAAAACCTTGTGATCGTGCAAGGGCGTTGGATGTACTTGAAGCCTAGGAAGTATAGAGGTTACTCCTGCTCATTCCATGGCCTGGATTTGAAGAAAGAGGGCATAGATGGGCAGAAAACGAAATCAGCCTTTGCTGTCCCAAAACCGAACAACAAAGAGAAAAGGAAGAGGAATCCATGGCAAACCTTTGTGCATGTGCTTACCATAGAGTGGAATGGATAGCCAACGATTTCAGCTTTCTAACGATATATAACACACTATATGGATTCTTAGGGGTTTGGGTGGAGATTTGAAAGTGGTGGAGGTGGAGATGAAGAACAGCTTGCTATTCTTGCTGCTGTCTAGAACTTGGACGTGGGAAGAATGAGTGTGAGGGCTGGTTGAAGTGGGTGGAGAGGGGTTTAAATAGAGGTATACTCTCCTATTGACAAGTAGGTCCAGGTCCCACCTGTAGTAGAGAGGTCATGGGTAAGATTAGGGTAGGAAAAGATGAGGGTGCAGGTGCTGCTGGCACCACCCAAGTCTGCCAATGGATGGAAGATTAGGTGATCTTCTTGGGAGGGCAAAAGGAATAAAGAATAGATGTGGTGGCTGGGTTGTTTGAATAGGTACGAGCTTACCCGAGCTTCTCCTTGCCCGGTCAGATCTTCTGTTGCTTGGTTCAATCGTCTATAGCTCAGGCAGCTTCCTCCGGACATCTTTAGCTCGGACAAGTGATAATCAGCTCGGATGGGTAGCAACCAAGCTCAGGTAGAGCTCGGTGAAGTCCGACACAGTCACTACCTTGCTTGATAGAGCTCGGGTGGACTCTACCTTACTCGGGCAAGCTATAGCTAGCTCGGGTATTTAGGAAACATGCCCGTCGGGTTAGGTCTCACTACTCTAGTGGTTTGACCAAAGGGTTTAAAGTTAAAAGCCTTATATTTTCACCATAGAGCATGGTGGTTGAATGTAAAATTTTTTGTAAAAATGAACATGCTAATGATATACATAGCTATATGCAATTTAACAGCTAGGCTGTTACAAAATAAATCAAGGAGTCTTGTAAATTCTTCACAAAAGCACATGAAACACAGCAAAAGGCCAAAAACAACAAAATAACAGGATTGTTGATGAGCCAAAACGGATAAACTAATTCCCACATGAATACAAGATGCAAAACCTCAAACTGATTAGCCGATGTTTTTGAAAGGAAGCCATGCAACTATGGTCTGTACCACCATTCACTATCCCAAATTCCCAACATCATTATATATGTTCGTTCTGTGCGGTTCTTTGGTATTTATTGCTGCTTCTATGCATTCATTACGTCTCAATGGCATTGCAAACAAGGTCTGACATGGTGTAGCGTTCCATAATGATTATGTAAATCACAATTCACAACACTATTATTTAGGCTCCCTTTTGCATTCTATTTCCATCAGTAAGCTCATCTGTGTATAGCATCCTTAATAATTTTAAATTCACGCCCCCTAAAGCAAAAAATTTGATGTCGCATAGTTTAATAGTTCATTGTTAAACTCTACATTTCACACTACACAAATTTCATCACAGTAACTATATTTATTTAATGGGTAAGTTCAAAGTTTGTTTATGTGTTTAATAACACATACTTTTAAAATTGTTCGAAATGCACCTTGTACCAGCATATTGATTAACTAACTTTCATATGTTAGCAGTATTTTGTGCTAACAATTATAGTGCATATAGATTAAATCGTCTGCATTAGCAAAGTTATACAGAATAGCCAAGTAGAAAAAATATCAAGCAATATATTTTGTGATAACGGATACTCTCATACTCATCTGAAACCCAACATGAGAATAGCAAAAATTTTATGATATAAATGTCTAGAGATGAATGTATATTTTACATATTCTTTTTTGATTTCGTTGCAACACATGGGCACTCAACTAGTATAAAAAAGGCATATATATAAATAAATACCCATGCATTGCAACGGAATGTAAAAACAAATACATTCTAAACATTGATAATGCTCAAGGTAAACATGAAATATGTAGATGATTATTACAAAAAAGTAGATGTCGATAGTTTAAATATGAACTAATGAAACAAAAAAGTACTCTTAGTTCAAACAAAAAAGAGGGCACATATCGAGAGTTTGTGGTCTTGGTGGATCTTCCACCAAGAAAGTAGTAGATACTGGGCATGGCATAGCAATGGATTGAGCATACGGTGTGTCTTAGGTAGCTGTATAGCTTGCTTTACAACGATTTAGTTGTGCATAGCATAGGTGTTAAATTTTGTCTAACAATTCTTATGGGAATTGATCGATTGCCTCTGTTCTGTAGTTAAACTCAGTGTGTTTGCTCGTTGACGATCATTCGCCACTTCTCTCTATTGTGTTGTTAAAGTCTCTTTGTTTGCTCCCTCATGAGCACTCACCTCTTCTCTTTGTTATGTTGTCAGATTATGTCTGCATGCTCTCCGGTGAGCATACACTGCTTTCTCTTTGCTAAGTTGTTAAACTCTGTCTACATGCTCACCTACAAGTATTGTAGTATTGATCTCCTCTTTGATCAGGTGTAAACTTTGACGACGTGCTCTATCACGTTCTCGTCTTGCTTGACTTTGGTCTAGGATATGGCTAGCATACAATTCAGTTTGACTTGATTGTTCGATTGTGGTTTATCCTTCCACGGGTGAAAGGATAAAGGGGTCACGTGTGTGTTTTCTCCCTGCATCATCCAGAAGTAGCTTCATGAATGCAGAAAAAGATGTGAGAGATATATGTTTAGTCACTAGTACAATAGTACCATGCTTGTATGTTGCTACGAAATAAATACATTCACATTAGCTATCATAGCTGGCCAAATGGCCCGGCTGGTTCAAACGGGATGAATCAGGTCAGCCCCATACTGTTCACCAAACCGGGCTGGCCTAGTTTGGTTCGGTTTGGCCCGGTTTCGCAAACCACCACATGTGACCCCCAACTCCTACTACCGCGTGATGGCCACGCGTTGTGTTGGAACCACCCCCTCAGGCTAGTGGCAGCGATCTCCCGCTACGCGTATGTCTCCGTGCTGCTGCTAGGGCGAGCCCGCACTCCACCCTAACACTAGGTCCACCCTGCCCAAAATAACTTCCTTCTTCCTCTCTTGTAGCCTCTGCTACACTACTGTATCGGACCCCGTCCGTACAGAACCATATCCATATCCACAACCAAACACAAACCCACTGGCATGCCAGGCTCAATTTCCATTTATCCATGTCATTGTAATAATCATGTCCGGTGAATATCGGTTCACCATTCCGAGGCGACTAAGCCTAAAAATAAATTTTTGGACCTAAGCAATGTCTAAGCAAGATTTTAACTAAACTTAGGAGTCTAACCAGTTTTAAATCATAGACTTTAGAGTCTAATAACTATTTTGTTCCTAAACCAGGGTAATTCAAGGGTTGATCATCAAGGCAATCCGGTTGTGATTCAACAAGTAATGATCATCAACACAATCATCAAAGGGCATTGATAATTCAATAAAACAGGCATGATATAACATGATATAACATGATTAACAAGGTAGGTGCTCATAATTGAAAAGCATGCAATTTGATACTTAAGAGGAAATAATTTAATAAAAACTGGGATCAATATGATGTAATGAATGTTAACCCGCACTGGGGAAAGTATAGACTCTTCTTAGTAAAAGTAACATTATTAAAGGAAGGTCGTTAACTCACCTTGGATCTTGCATATCCAAAACCTAGGTCTTGATCTTCGGGTTGTTCTGCGGGGTCCTCGGAATCTATCGCAAAGAGCCAAGTAATACAAATAAACACCAAAATATGTAGGAAATATGATGTATGAAATGCAAATGCAGCTAGGGTCGCAGCTATCTAGGCATCGCTTCTTGCTACTGAGATTCCTAAATAAGTTTCTCTACTTATCGAGGAAGTTCCATGATCCTGCTATTATATAGTAATTTACAAAAAGATGGCGGCGGTGTGAGCATTATGAAGATGATATGTGATGATGCATAATGCTACCTTTAGTAGTCTATTCTTAGATTTAGCAAATAGATGTATAAAGCAAAAATAAGCCTTGTTTGAAGTATTTCCCTCAAAATAATAACTTGCCGTTACTATGGTCCAATTAATTAAATTTTGTTTAAAAGTGAAAGATTATTTCCTAAGAGAGGTTTTACATTCTCTAATTAGGTAATTATGTATAATTGCTAAGCTAAACCAAGATTCAATATTTTTAATAACTTCTTTAATGGTTAGTAGTGTCTTTGTAAAATTTTTAGGAATTTAAAAGAGTTCATTTAATATTTTAAATAAATCCGACTCAGTTATTGCATTATAATTCCTTAGGGAAATTAGCTTAAAAGCTTTAACAAATTATCCAGAGAGTGATAACAATGCAAAAATTGTATAATAAATTTAACTAAATTCTAAACTAAGTTTATTCTACCCTGGATATTTTTCATAATTTTAGGAGTTCACTAATTAATTTATCTGAATGGAAAGGCTATTTATAAAATACCCTAAAAGGAGTTTCTTGAATTAAGCAGAGGGTTATAAATGAGTTACTGTCCTTAAGTATTTTTACTAAAGCCATAATGTCTTATAGTATTTAACATAATTTTTCTAGGATTTTCGGAGTTGTCTAACTATTTTTAAAATTTCCTAACCAGCTTCTGGATTTACTTTAATGGAGAAGAAGCTGAAATTCCCATATCAATAACAGGCCGGCCCAAATCCTACACAGCCCGAAACTATTATGTAGAAAGCGAATTCTAAAACTACGCTCTCTAAGTGCTAAAGCGCACTACCATATGCAAGGCTGTGTCTTGCACGAATCTTGGTGCATACCTATGATCCGACGGCATTGGGTTCGTCTTCCTCCCTGGTTCGGTCAGCAAATGGGGAAGGTGGCTGGAGATCCGGCGGCATCGGCGAGGGAGACCCTAGGTGGTCCAATAAAGCACTAAAATGGGGTCTCCTAGGCGGGGCGCACCCGTAGGTGGGCACGGTTTGGCCAGCAGCGGCTCGAAGAGGCGGCGCGGCGAGCTCCTGCGGCGGTCGGCACGGCGAATCGCCGCGGCGGCGAACTAGCGTGGCTACAGCCTAACATATAGGCTCAAGAGCATCAATAGGGCACTAAGGGGGTACCTTCGGCAACGGAGAGAGCGGAGGAGCACCGGAGACGGCCGGCGACGAGCAGGGCGGCGGCGGCCGAAATGGGAACACGCCGCCAAAGGATTCCGGTACTCGGCGTGCAAAATTGAGAGGGGAGATCGTTAGAGACATCTCGAGGATGCTTTATGCTCATGGAATTGACAAGTTGCTTACCGGAGCGGCTAGGATTAGAAAGAATTTTGCCCGGCGGGGAGGACCTCACGGATACCGCGAGCTCCAGGGCATCTTTGCTCGATTCCTTCGGGGACGTTGGCGAGGAGGAGGTGAGGAAGATATGGCTGCGACCTTGTGGCTGGGGATGCATCGTGGTGGATGAACGGAGGTGCCAAAGATGGGCGGCCGCAGCAAAACAAAGGAAACAGAGGGAGTACGAGCTTTGGCTCGGCTTGTCTGGGCGCGAAGTGGTTGTGGGATGGCGCAGAGAGGAGGGTAGCTTCGCAGCAAAGCCACGGCGCGGTCCAAAAGAACAACGGATGAGAGGGAGGCCGAGAGAGAGAGAGTGAGGCGGAGTAAGCGACGAGCTGGCCAAGGAACGGTGGCGTGCAGGCAAGGGCAATGGTGCCACGAGGCCGCAAGATTGCAGGGAGCTACGCCACGAGGCGAACGGGGCAGAGAGCTCACGCCAGCGAGGGGAGAGAGAGAGAGCGAGATGCGCTCGGGGAGAGGGAGTGAGAGAGAGATCCGAGAGAGACGCGGGAGAGAGAGAGAATGAGATAAAGGGGATGGAGAGGCGCTAACAATTGGGCCCCACAGGTCAAAGTTGGGTCAAAGGTGGTGGAGACCACCACCCAATTTGGGAATTTTGAGAATTTTTTATTTTTCTGCTAATATTGAGGCATAGCTAGATTAGGTTTTGAATTCAAATTCAAGTTTTGAATTTGATTAGAGATTTTTCATAACAAGGGTGATTATTATTTTTATGGTTTGTTTTCTAGATTCACTAAGTGAAAGCCTTTGCATCTACATTTAATTATTTTAAGTGCATCAACTTAGAATTTTATTTCTAGGTTTAGTTCAAGTATTGTGTAACATATATTGGATTTTGTTAATATGTTTTGAATATGATCCCATTTTTAATGATGTGTTAAGTTTATCCTCTAATTACAAAAATTGACTTTAGGGCCTAGTAATTAGGCACGAATATTTCTGAAAATAGTAAAAATCCCATTTTGCATTTAGCATTTTTAGCGAGAAAAATATTTTTCGTGCACTCAAATTTTAAAGTTTAAAATTTGGCCCAAATTGGACTGTTACAAAATCCTACCCCCTAAAAATAAATCTCGGCCTCGAGATTTGATAACCTAGAAGGTAGAGAGAATAAAGGGATTGCAATCTGTTCTTCTTTCAAAAAAAGGCTCTGGGTTAAACTCCATAATTTTGATCCTAGGAATACTTGATAGCCTTGAATCCTGGCGACTCGTGTGTTGAACATGACAGGAGAGGCAGAGAAATCTTCATCTTTGAGAGGCTAGCCTAAAGCCATTTTCCCCTCGATCGAGGGCGTAATTGATCTCTGCTGTTATGTTCGCCCCTAGATGCCCTTAGTACTCAACAGATGGATAGATGGTGTAGCATTCTTGAAACTCAAAATTACCTTCTAAGATGCCTCCAATTTAATTATTGACTCGATCACTTAAAAATCCAATTTTAATCACAACTAATAACTACATCCATAATCTATTGGAGCCACGAAGGGAAGGGATTCCCTTCAGTCTTCCCCAATCCCCAATTCTCACGAGCACCGGCCGAATCCCTCAAACCCTATCCTCCAGAGTACGGTAATGCACCAAGGTGCGCCGGCCTCAGCCATTAGCTGTCCACCCTTCCTCTATCCAAGTGCTAAACCGCACGACACAGCTCTACCTCGGCGGCTCAGCGTTGGCCTCTAGGACTCCAATCTTAGGAGCCACCGCACTGGTGTTCTCAAGGCGCTAGCGACACACTGAAGCTAACAACCGGCAAGGGCGCAAGGCCACAACTCGCAGGAGGGACACACCAAGCCACCGACGGACTAACAATCAGGTATTCAAGTTGATTGTCCCTGTCCTGATGTCCATTACTCAAGTATCCATCCACGATGTTCCCAACCTAATGTCCATTACTCAACTGACTGATGGGAGACGATTGGTTCAATCACTTAATAGTATCCTACATCGAGCGGGAGTTATTTGAAGCTCTTGATAACCAGATGTACTCATGGAGTTGTTCCTAGCTGCGGATGCTTCTCATCGAGTTGATCAAGTTGTTGTCTTGGAGTTCTTTGCCGGTAGAGCGGTTTTTCCTTTTAACAATATTGAAGAGATTTGGCGCGATGTTCTTGGGGGTCACGTTAGCCACCCAGTTGTCATGCCAAAATTTGGCCTCCTCACCATTTCCCAAGATTACCGAGGTAGCTGCCCTGAAGAGGTTAAGGGCATGTTTGGAATCGATAGGTCAAGCACGAGGGGTGATAGGTCAAGCACAACCTTGCCGATACATACCCAAGGGGTCGGTGAAATCGGTGGCACGAGGGGTGAGGAATTTCAGCCAGAGGGCATCGCCATCAGCTCGGACCACATGGCTTGCCGCGCGAAGTTGGAGGAGATGAGAGATGCTACGGTCTGGGTGTTGCGAGGGGGGAAGGGAAGTGGAGCGAAGGAGGTGCGTGGCTGGAGCTACAGGATAGCGCATTTATCATTTTAACTTTACTGAGCAGTCTTTATATACTAGAAATTGTTAAGTACGTACATTAACTTTATGTCCTTACAATGTACGTACACTTTGATTAGCAACACCATTTTTCAGTCTCGTCAGTGTGCATTATACTCTATTTTGGAACACGCTTGCGATGTGGACGGCATGTGCAAGTCCAAGCACATACAAAAACCTGGTATTGCAAGTTACAACTCTTCAAATTAAATTGCCGAGATCACTGTTGCAGGGTTTGTTTGGTTGTCCCCTTGACTTGATTATGATTGTGATACTCCTTCTATATCACAAAAAACTTGACGTTTTGGATATTGGCACGGTCTTTAAATGTAACTTTGATCACTAATTAACATTGCAATTTATTTATAAAATTAAAAAAAAAATGATATTATGGAAGTGTTTTTTGAGAGGAAACTATATCAATGATTTTCATATACCTTATCCAAATAGTTCAAAGAAATCCTATCATACTAACCAGCTGATTGCTACCGTCACGATGGTATATCGATCATAATGTTGAGGTGTTATCTATGTAAGAGTGGTTATGTTTCTCCTAAGAACGACTCCAACGGTACCTGTATCATGTCCCCTATCCTTTATTTTAGGAAAAGGCCGGCACTGTGCCTCTCGGCCGCGATCCAACCACTACTACAGAAATGACCTTTCATACCGGCACATCAGTACCGGTTATGCATGAACCGGGACTAACAGTTACATTAGTCCCGGTTCAACGGTCTACGGGTCCGGGGAACATCAGTACGGGCGGAAGATACCAACCGGTACTAATTTTCTAACATTCATGCCGGTTGGTGTAACCAACCGGTACAAAGCAGGCTAGCTGGCCCGGGGTCTGCTTAGTACCGGTTGCTTATACCAACCGGTACTAAGCAGGCTAGATGGCTTGGGATCTGCTTAGTACCGGTTGGTTACACCAACTGTCTTGATGTTTCTAACATCAAGACAAAGTTGGTGCAACCAACCGTACTAAAATGACCTTATTTGAACCTCCTCTTCCTCACCTCCTCAGCTGGCCCCACACTCTTCTTCTTCCTAGCTCCCACCTTGGCTTCAGTTTATACCTGGTTTTCTTCAGTTTCTAAACTTTTGCAGTTTCTTGGTTTTTCTTCCGTTCATTATAACATGTTTTTATTGATTTCGCATTGGATTTTGCAGTTCTGCATTGGAATTTGCTTTGTGTGTTTAATCACATTTGACTGCATTGAATTTGCCGTGTGTTTAATGGATCCGACCTTCTATCTTCCCCTCCCCTATATTTTCCTCCTCCATCCACATGGAGAACAATACCGCACCATTTCGATCCCTTTCTCTCCTCTGCCACCGCCACCAGCCACACCGCATCCCCTCCACCATGGTTCGCCGCCACAAAAACTGTAGGGCGACTTGCAATCCCATCCTCCGCCACAACCTCCCGCCGCTAGCACAGGCCCGACCACCTCCTCCACCGCCAGAGCAGGTCCGTCCACCTCCTCCGTCGCAACCGTCCGCGCCGCCCTACCCACCTCCTCCGCCGCAACCTCGCACGCCGTCCTGCTCACCTCCGCCGCATCCTCCGGCACCAACCTGGAGGAGGCATGGAGGGCCTTTAACCGCCGGCGCCCCATCTACTACCCGCCACCGTATCAACCTCGCAGCTGGGAGGAACTGGCCTCGCTGCTGCCGCCGCTGTTGCCACCACCAAGCTTCTAGGATCGGATGCACATGGAGGTGGGGATCCCACGCCGCGTGCGCTGCCTCGTCCTCCCTCCTGTGCCTTGTCCTCTGCCCGACGATGACGAAATCGGCTGGGAGGCGCTGATGGCGGAGGAGGATGACTAAAATAATATATATATATATATGTTGTTTAATTATGTGATGTAGTATGTTGTTTAATTATGTGATGTAGTGGATCAGTATTAGTTATTATGTATGTATGTTATTATGTGATGAATTATTTTGTGATGGAATGGGATCAGTGTTTAATTATGTGATGCCCTTAATTATGAATTATTTGTATCAGTGTGTGATGGATGATGAATTGGTGATATGTCCAAATACCGATTTGCATTGAAATGGTGATCTGGGTGCCCCACCAGTACTGGTTCATAACATGGCCCGGTACAGCAACCCCCCGGACAGATTTGGCCTTCCATAACATGGACCGGCTGAAGAAACCAACCGGTACTGATTCTCTAACATCGATCTGGGTTGGTTACACCAACCGAACTTCGGCTGCATATACCGGTTGATTACACCAACCGGGACTGATGTTAGAGCATCAGTACAGGCTAGTTTCTTAAACCGGTAATAAGCAGCCTTATTTGAACATCCTCTTCCCCACCTCCTCCCCACACTCGCCAGATCAAAAACAAAGGGCCGCCAAGAGCTTCAAGAAAGGGAGGTCTTGCCAAAATTTTGGTCATTTTACTCCCAGCCAAGTTAACTAAGGTTAGTAACATCGTTCCTCACTATATTTGGTGTAAAATGGGGCTTCTTTGCTTGAAATGTGAAGAAAATTTGATCTTTTCTCATGATCGATCAAAACGGTCAAATACGCCAAGGGCTTTAAGAAAGGGGGAGGTGCTGCCAAAATTTTGGTCATTTTACTCCCAACCAAGTTAATCAAGGTTAGTAACATCATTCCTCACTACATTTGGTGTAAAATGGAGCTTCTTCTTTGCTTGAAATGTGAAGAAAATTTGAGCTTTTCTCATGATTGATGAAACATTACGAATGTAGAGAGTTAGCTCGATCTTTTCATGTAGGTTGCAATAACTTGTTGTATAAGTTTGGAATTTGCTTGGATTAGATGTAGCTCGCGTTGAATGTGTGGATCTAGCTCAAATTTAGGTTTTGGTTCCATCGATCGATGAAGAATTTTGAATCTATATTTTGATCTACCAAGTCTTTCTTGTTAGGTGTGGATCTAGCTCAAATTTAGGTTTTGGTTCCAACGATCGATAAAGAATTTTTAATCCAGACTTTAATCTACCAAGTCTTTCTTGTTAGGTGTGGATCTAGCTCAAATTTAGGTTTTGGTTTCATCGATCGATGAAGAATTTTGAATCTAGACTTTGATCTACCAAGTCTTTCTTGTTAATTAGGTGTGGATCTAGCTCAAATTTAGATTTTGGTTCCATCGATCGATGAAGAATTTTGAATCTAGACTTTGATCTACCAAGTCTTTCTTGTTAATAAGGTGTGGATCTAGCTCAAATTTAGCTTTTGGTTCCATCGATCGATGAAGAATTTTGAATCTAGACTTTAATCTACCATGTCTTTCTTGTTAGGTGTGGATCTAGCTCAAATTTAGGTTTTGGTTCCATCGATCGATGAAGAATTTTGAATCTAGACTTTGATCTACCAAGTCTTTTTTGTTAGGTGTGGATCTAGCTCAAATGTAGGTTTCGGTTTAAATGAAATTTATCCACCTAAAATTTTTAAATAAATTTAATATTGGTTTAATTTGAAATTTGTGAAATGTTAAATAATTCATTTTTGGAAAATGAGCTAATAGCTGCCTTGATGTAACATAATGTAGATGGACCGGCGATGGATGTACATGGAGCGACGCTCCCAGGAGTTCTTACAGGGTTTACAAGCTTTTCTTCGTACGGGCGATGCATACACGAAGTCAGGCTACATATGTTATCCATGCATAGACTACAAGAATGAGAAGGAGTGGCCAAAATCCAGCCACCTTTACTTCCATTTGCTCTCAAGAGGTTTCATGTCAAACTATACCTGTTGGACCAAGCACGGTGAAGAAGAGACTATACGAGAAGATGGTGAAGAAGAAGAAGAGGGGGACAACAATATCCCCGATGCTGGCCAATACGGTTCTTTCGAAGATACATTGGGGGAGTTTGGCGATAATGACCTAGACCAGATGCTGCTTGATGGAGAGGGAGAATACATCAATGAAAGACATTACGAAAAGTTCCAGCGCCTATGGGAGGACCACAGAACACTATTGTACCCAAACTGCCGACAGGGCCAAAAAAATTGCGTACCACGCTAGAACTCATGCAGTGGAAGGCGACCAATGAATTGTCTGATAAGGGATTCGACGAGTTGTTATGCCTCATAAAGAAGTTGCTTTCAGAGGGTAACACGCTACCTGAAACTACGTACAACGCCAAGCAAGTTGTCTGCCTTTTGGGGTTGGAGGTACAAAAGATACATGCATGGCGGAACGATTGTATCCTGTATCGCAACGAGTACGAGGATTTGGAAGCTTGTCCGGTGTGCAAAACTTCGAGGTATAAGACTAGGCGTGATGACCGAGGCGAGGAAGAGGGGCAGCATAAGAAGAAGAGACCCCCGTTAAGGTGGTCTGGTATTTTCCTATAATCCCTCGGTTGAAGTGTTTATTTGCGAGCAAAGCGCATGCCCAGATGATGCGCTGGCACAAAGAAGATCGTAAGGACGACGGAAGGCTAAGGCACCTCGCTGATGGCTTCCAGTGGAGGAAAGTCGATAGAAAATACCCGGACTTTGCTGAGGATGTAAGAAACATAAGGTTTGGGTTAAGTACGGATGGGATGAACCCGTTCGGCGAGATGAGCAACAGTCACAGCACTTGGCCCGTGACTATATATATCTACAACCTTCTTCCTTGGCTGTGTATGAAGCGGAAGTACATTATGATAACATTGCTTATCCAAGGGCCGAAGCAACCTGGAAACGACATCGACGTGTACCTCAAACCATTGGTGGAAGATCTGCTAACGCTGTGGACCGATGGTGTACGTGTATGGGATGAGTACGAAAGAGAGCACTTCACCCTACGTGCATTGCTATTCGTAACCATCAACGACTGGCCTACACTTGGTAACCTGTCAGGCCTATCGATGAAAGAATATAAAGCCTGCATCTAGTGTTTAGAGGATACAGACAACAAGTATCTGAAAAACTCCCGAAAGGTCGTATACATGGGCCACCGTAGATTCCTCCATATGAAGCATCCGTTATGACGGAAGGGTGAGAATTTCGATGGGACAGAAGAGAAACGTAAGAAGCCCCTGCGTCGCAGTGGGACACTTGTATTTTCTTTGGTAAAGGATCTGAAAGTAGTATTTGGAAAGGGTCCTGGTAGCAAATCTGTCCCGACTGAACAAGGTCATACGAAGCCCATTTGGAAGAAGAAGTCAATATTGGGATTTACTTTATTGGAAAGACTTAGAGGTCCGCCACTCACTGGACTTCATGCATATCACGAAGAATGTCTGCGTGAACCTGCTAGGCTTCCTGGATATGTACGGTAAATCAAAAGATACACTTCAAGCACGAAAGGACCTACATCTATTGGGACTCAGGAACGACCTACATCTGGAAAAGAGAGCGAAAGGACAACATTACCTCTACCCTGCGAGCTACACTCTGAGCAAGGAAGAGAAAAAAAACGTGATTAAGTTCTTAAACAGTGTGAAGGTCCCTTCTGGATACTCCTCGAACATAAGGAGACTCGTCAACACGAAAGAGAATAAAATAGTACACATGAAATCACATGATTTTCACATGTTGATGACACAGTTGCTCCCAGTGGCGCTGAGAGGTATTCTGCCGGACTTGGTATGAGGGACAATCGTAAAGCTGTGCTCGTTCTTCAACGCGGTGTCGCAGAAGGTCATTGAACCACGGAACTTATCTAAGCTGCAGGATGACGTGGTCGATAGTCTGGTCCGCCTTGAGATGATCTTTCCTCCGTCCTTTTTTGATATTATGGTCCATCTCATGGTTCACATTATCAAAGAGATAGAAATTCTCGGACCCGTGTTCCTGCATAGTATGTTTCCTTTCGAGAGGTACACAGATGTTCTAAAGAAATATGTCAAACTATGTTATATAAACCCGTGTATGAATTATGATTTTTATTAAGCAAGGAAGCAATAATTGAATTTATATAAAAAGGTGAAAATCAGATTAAGATGGTTGGAAAATAATAATGTAAAGAATATATGAATTTTTAATTTATTTTATTTTTTGAAAATCATTTTAGTGTGGAATAAGTATGATTTATTATTTTTTAGTAAGCAATGAATCATAATTGAATTTATATAAAAGGTGAAAATTTATAATAAAATTTGAAAATTAAAGAGATTTCAAGGCTCACAACAGTTTTCTATAATTATCGAGAAATTAATGGCAAATTAGTACCAATGACATGTGGGACCTACCAGAGATGGCCCACATGTCAGTGAGCACATCCCTTTCTTCTAAGAAGGGTACAAAAAAGATTCGTGCCTTGAAGGACTGATCAAAACCCCTCCTTTCCCCTGGCTAGCATCGTGCGCTTGAGCTGGTTCCCGTCTTGATCACGGGTTCGAACCTGCTTTCAGCGCCAACAGATTCTTTTTATTTTTGGTGTAATCAGTCGGGACTAAGTGAGCATTCAGTCCCGGTTTGTTACACCAACCGGGACTGATGTGGGCAAGAAGTCCCGGTGTATTATACCAACCGGGACTGATGGTTACCTAGGGTACCAACTGATGGGGGCGTTGGTCCCGGTTGGTGTAATGAACCGGGACAGATGTGAGGTTAGTCCCGGTGGATGACACCAACCGGGACTGATTCCCCATCATATAAATTCGAAAGTGAGAAGTCGCGGTGTATTACAACAACTTCCAATGTAATTTTCTATGGTATCATAATTTATAGTTTATACAGAATGTTTTATACTATTTATAGTATCATAATGTATATTGTGAATAAATGTATAAAAATTTGTAGAAAATAGTAATAGGCTCAAAAAATGTGAGGACAAAACTTATGGGTCCAAAAATAACATATATTACAGAAATGTACATATATTATACCATTATAATAATTTACAAATAATGGTACTCTGTACAATGTCCCACAGGGTTACCACAAAAGATGATAAAAGCTAATTTCTAATAATATACTAATTAACTAATTAATTTCTATTATTAATAACTAGTCATCGTCTTTGTCGTCCTCCTCCTCCTCATCGTCGGCGTCGGCACCATCGTCGAAAGCGTCCACGTCGTGGTCCTCCTCCTCCTCCGGATCGTCGTCGTCGTCCTCCTCCTCGTCGTCCTCCTCCGCGACGACGTCCTCGTCGTCGAAGTCCTCCTCCTCGTCGTCGTCGTCGGACAGCTCGTCCGACATCGACAACTCCGCCAGGTAGATGACGGATTCCTTCCTCGGCCGGTTGCGATGAATGCGCTTCCGAGGAGGACTCTCGTCCTCGGAAGACGGCGGCGGTGGTGGAGGCAGACCTGCAGGCGGGGCAGGCATCGGTGGTGGTGTGGCGGAGGAAGAGGCAGAGGCAGAGGAAGAGGCAGAGGAAGAAGCCATGGATCGAAGAGGCAGAGGCGCGCGGCAGAGAAAGATCGTCGGTTTTATAGAAGAGGCCGAGGAAGACAGAGAGGCGGAGGAAGAGGTAGAGGCGGCTCCTCGGTTCGGCCCAATATTGCGTTGTTTCGAATTCCCACATAGTCCCGATTAGAGACACCAACCAGGATTGATGGCCCACATAGTCCCGGTTAGAGACACCAACCGGGATTGCTTCCCCCATCACGGACTTGTGGGTCCCACATGTTAGTGGAAGTAAATTGCCATAAATTACAAAGTATGTTAGCAAGTAAGTCGAACCGTGTTATATGAACCCGTGTATGAATTATGATTTTTTATTAAGCAAGGAAGCAATAATTGAATTTATATAAAAAGGTGAAAATCTGTACTAGGATGGTTGGAAAATAATATTGTAAAGAATATGTGATTTTTTAATTTATTTTTTGAAATCATTTTAGTGTGGAATAAGTTTGATTTATTATTTTTAGTAAGCAATGAAGCAATAATTGAATTTATATAAAAGGTGAAATTTATACTAAAATTTAAAAAATTAAAGAGAAATTTTAAGGCTCCCAACAGTTTTCTATAATTTTCGAGAAATTAATAAACCCACCAGAGATAGGCCCACATGTCAGTGAGGCTAGCAGCGGGAGGTTGAGCGCGCGGTTATTTTTGGGAAATCAGTCCCGGTTGGTGTAATAAACCGGGACTACGTGAGCATTCAGTCCCGGTTGGTGTCATCCACAGGGACTAAGTGAGCATTCTGTCCCGGTTTGTTACACCAACCGGGACTGATGGTTCATAGGGCACTAGCTGATGGGGGCGTTGGTCCCAGTTGGTGTACTCAACCGGGACTGATGTGAGGTCAGTCCCGGTGGATGACACCAACCAGGACTGATGCCCCAATCATATAAATTCGAAAGCGAGAGAGGTTGGAGGCATAAGTGTTATATTGCCTCCAACCTCTCTCGCCGACGCCGCCTTCAGCCCTCGCCGTCGACGACCCACGCGCGCCGCCGTCTTCCTCTCCTCCGACGACCCCGCGCGCCCCGCCGTCTTCCTCTCCTCCGACGACCTCGTGCGCGCCGCCGTCATCCTCATCACCGACGACCCCGCGCGCGCTGCCGTCTTGCTCGTCTCCGACGACCCCGCGAGCAAGGTGCTCCATGTGCTCCTCTCTCCTTCCCTTCCCTCGCTCCTCAGCAAGGTACAGGCAGAGCATGGGAAGGTAAGTGCGGGCGCAGGCATGACGGAGCGTGACACAAGCGGGCACGACTGACAGGAGTGCGGCGCGACCAACAGGAGCACAATCACGGTGCGCCCTGAGTGTTTGATTTAAATGCCCAAACCTACTTAGTGAGGGCGGCCAGATTTCAGAAGCTGGGGTGGACAACTATATTCATTTTTTAATGCTATATAGAATCATCACACCATTATAAAAATAGCATATAAATATAAAGGTTTGTAAAGTAGTTAAATTGCCAAATAATTGGTCCATTATGGTGTTAAGAGTTTTCAAAGAGTATCTCTATGTTTTGCTTTCATATTATGGCATCAGATTAATTAGGAGTAGAAAATAGATGTGAAATGTTTGTATCATTCGACTATAGTATTCATTAGGATACAATAGTGTATCTTGTATCTTATTTGTATGTACTAGTTTTTCAGATAATGGAAGACATTCCGGCCTCTGTATCTTATTTATATGAATTTGAGATGTATATGTATTTGCCAATTTTATAACAAATTTGAATTCTGAGATGTATATGTCAATTGTGAAATGTATAAGTATGTGTGAAATGTAATGTATATACCGTCCTCGTCGCCGTCGCCCGTCCTCATCTTCAATGCCTTCTTATAGAATACGAAACTACGATGGCGGGAGAAGGATTTGATGGAGACGAGTTCATGAGAAGTTTGATTTCGGGAGAAGAAGGTTATGAGCTCAATGATTCCATCGAGGCCGCAAGGCCCGTCGAGACCGATGAGGTCCCCGAGGCCGCTGAGACGACCATGGTAATTAGATCAAATGTGTATATGCCGGTTCCACCATCATGCTAAGCCAACATTCTAACCCGTCCATTATTGTACCATATTTTCAGATCATTCAATCGAGTAGCCAATCACGTCAGCGAGGTTCAAACAAGAAGTCGAAGGCAAGACATGTTATCACCGAAGTCGGCGATAACGACCAACCTCTTGCACCCGTAGGGGCACTTGGGCCGTTCAATTCGGCATGCGGCGTCCACGTCAGGGACCATGTGCCAATTAGCATCGCGAGATGGGATAATGTCCCTGAAGAAATGAAGAACATGATCTGGACCGACCTGAAGGAGATATTCACCTTCCCCCAAGGGACCAAAGAGAAGGTGAAGAGTTACACGTTGAAGAAGATGGCCATTGCATTCCAAACATATAAAAAGAAGTTGAACACGGAGTACATCAAGAAGAACCGAATGCCCGACTTCAACAAGTACCCAAAGTTACAGGATCACTGGGATGCGTTTGTGAACTACAAGAATTCGAATGAAGGTCAAAGTATGACCGAAAGGAACAGCCAGAATGCTTAGAAGAAGCAATACCACGACCACCTCGGCCCTGGTGGTTATCGCTAGGCGATGCACAAATGGGAGAAGAGGGAACAGGAACTGCTGGCAAAGGGTGTCGCACCCGCGACAATGGAATGGCCAGACAGAGCGAAGAGCTGATTCTATGCTCACGGCGGCGGCCTTGACGATGATGGAAACACGGTGTTCGGGAATGTGCTGACAGATGTGGCCAAAAAACTTGTAAAGTCGATCGAGGAATCTTCCCAGGGCACCTTCGTGCCAAACAGGGAGAACGACGAGCTTACCAGGGCCCTACAAAACCTAGAGCACCCTGGACGTACACGAGGCGTTGGCGTCGTTCCGTCGAAGATTGGGTTCGTTAAGGACGCCGCTACCTATAGGAGTCGGGTGAGAAGCAAGTCCCGACAGGCACAACAGCTCCTAATGCTTGAAGAACGTCTGAATCAAACACAACAGAGCATGAAAGAAGAGGTCCAAAGACAGGTGCAGTTAGCCTTGAGCCAACGGCTAGACGTAGGCCAGGAACCTCCTACTAATCCGGACCACATTAGTCCCTCAAAGCGGCGAAGCAGCTGCGCTTCCGGTGGGTTGCCCGACGCGGACTTGGGCCACTGGCCTGTGGACAACACCACGTAGCGGACACTTTGTGAGCTGCACGTCCAAGTGAGGAACATCTCTTTCAAGGCGGCTCATGACATGGCTCACCCGGTGGAGCCGGGGCAGGTCATCCATGGCCAACAGATACTGCCGGGCTACTCCAAGGTCTCGGTGGAAGAGGTATGCCCAGTGTGCGAGGACCTGGACCTCGATATTCCCGGAGGTGACGGGACTACGAAGTTAGAAGAGGCAGTCCACAATTTCATCCTATGGCACAAGAAGTACATCATTTTTCGAGATCACATGGACATGTCCTCTCCAACACCTTCATCACCTCCAGCACACATAAGCGGTCCGGTATCACCTCCATCCTCACCAAAAGAGATGCCTCCTAGAAGAAGTCTGTCTCCTGCACCGAGCCCCGCACGCGAAACTCCAACTCCAACATCGTCGCCCAAGACAAGCAAGCCAGCTCGCCCAGCAGCTCGCAAGAGGACGAGGTCTACTCAACCCAAGAAGCTGGCTACACTTCCAAGGCGGGCGTACGATATGACAAAGGAGGAGACCGAGAAGGTAGTCGGAGCCGAGGTCACTAAATTTTTTAAACCCAAGTCACCAGAGAAGAAGGTTCAGCCTGGTACGGAAAAATTTCTAAAAGGCTTGAGGACAGTGAAAAATTTAAAGGACAAAAAGAAAAAACCTCGTGTATCTGACTACGAGTGCACATTTCTCAAGGAAAGGTCCAAGAAGAAGACGTCAAAGGTGATGATGTCATCAACTGATTAGAAGGCCAAGGAGATGCAAAAATTCATTGAAGAAATTGGTCTGCACCCAAATCAAATATTAGGCAACATGCAGATTGAAGTTGCACAAGTCAGATGTCCATATACACCGGGCGCTTCCTTGGTCAGGCGTGAGGAGCTTGGCTAGGTACCAACTAGGATGCACCAATTCCATGAATGGTACCTGGATATGTTCAAGCATGGCCTAGTGTCATTTGCCGTCAAGTACAAGGAAGAACATTTTTTTCACGGCGACAGTGAATTTTATGTCCAATGGCCAGTAATGTACGAGCTATACCACTCAGACGCCATCGACGCGTCCTTGTTGAGTTGCTGGATTCTGTAAGTGTCTTATTTAATTACAAAAATCCACCGTGTGGGCCCTTGCACTATACTAACTTGCAAGTCTAACTAATTTATTCTTATGTAGAATGGAGATACAAAGATGCAAAAGGGAGTCCATTTTCAACACCGGCTTCCTTGACCCTTTAGTTGTCAATGAGACAACTGTTCAACTATCCCCTGCCGATAAGAGACCAACATATATAAGAGGCTAATAGGTCAGAAATATCAGTCAAAGATACTTTTACCCTACACCTTTGAGTAAGTGTTTTCATACCGCCTCGTTCTAATCTTTTTCCATAACACGATGTTAGAACTAATTAGTTACCTACGTACGTTGCCATATATATGTACAGCTTTCACTGGATTCTTCTCATTATCGAGCTAGATCGTAGCATGATCATAGTTATAGACTCGATAAGGAGACCAGTTGAAAAGTAACAAAACTTGATCGACATGCTCAACCAGTATTCTTGTTCTTTCCATTATTGTGCTAGTTCTGCTCCATTTTAAACAAATTCTAATTATGTTCAATTCACAATCATGTGTGTAGTGCATTCGCACGGTTCCGTACTGAAATCGTGGGCGAATTCAACGAGGAATTCGATATTACACTTGCCTCTCGAGTATGTATGCCATCACGGTAGCTTTTGAGTTAGTTAACTTCATTTTCATGCATCCATTTCACGCTTTTAGCTTTTTTTCACCACAGATCTGGCGTCAGCCGTCGGGCACCAATATATGCGGCTACTATGTGTGCCATACTATGCACCAATTATCAGTTAATTATGCATGATTGATTATATGTGCTTTAATTAATTGTGACTTAGCAGACAGATATATAAATAATAATATTAGACTTAACACACCCAGACACATATATAATATATATTACCTCACACGCATATATATTATTTATAGCTTAGGTGGTGGTACTTTCGATGCGGTTGGAGGAACCAACCGATCAACAACAAGTTTATCGATACCGATTGGTGCCTCCAACCCGATCTCGACAGGATTCGGTGACGCACGGGCTAAAGCCACGTGTGCCTGCTTAGTACCGGTTGGAAGAACCAACCGAGACTGATCAGCAGCTTATCAGTACCAGTTGGTGCCTCCAACCGGTACTGACTGGGGCTTTGGCGAGACACGGGCTAAAGCCACGTGGGGCCTCCAACCGGTACTGATACTATATCAGCACCAGGTGAGTGAACCGGTACTGATGGCCAGATCTGTAGTAGTGAACGGCGCCCCCATCCGATTCCCCATTCCATCGGGTGAGGACAGAGAATCCTCAAACTTGAGGAGTCCCTCTCCATGCCCCAAACACTGGCATCTGGGCGGGGATCTCCAATGGCTCGTCCGTCCTGCGTGAGTGGCGAAGTACAGCGGCGGCGGAGGCTTCAGCGACTCAGCGGCGCGACCTCGTGCAAGGGCCCGAATCGGGTGGAGCTTGGCGCATCCAGGCGTCGAGCGGGTCGGAGGAGGAGTGCTGGCAACCTGATGTGTGTCTCCGCGCAGGCGGCCTTCCAATCTCCGCATCGAGCTCCTTCCCCCAAGCGGCGAGTCTCCGTCGACCTCCCCCGTGTGGCTCGAACATCATCGCTTTCGTCCATAGCCTCGACGACTGCCGGTGCCATGCCTTGGACCGCACAACCAAGGTGAGTGCGCTCAATCCCGGACTCGAACTTGGTGACATAAAGCACAGGGGATGTGGATTTCGCAAGGGTGGTAGTAGATCTGGATAATTCCACTCCACTGGATTTGAGTTCGATTATGCACACATCGGCGGATTGGGTTAGGTTTAGGGTTTTCTGTTTGGCCGGCGAAGAGGGGATTTCATGTCTATAGGTAATGCAAGACTTGGTACACATTAGTGATAGCATATGATTGGATGATCTCCGAGATTGTAGAACAAATTTGGCTGCCGGTGAGTTTGCACGTACCGATGACAGTACTGCCTCCTCTCCAGGCTCATCTAGATGTGCACACACACAGCTTCAGACTGACATAGTCAAGCCTGACATTCTGCCTGCATCAATGTGCAGTAGAGCTAGTGAAATTATGCAGAGTACATGCCCATTTTCCACTTTTGATTGATCGCATCTAATTAGCACATTTGTGCAGGCAAAGGCTCAAAAGAAAATGGAAACATCAATGATTTGTTTTTGGCTAATTGATGATTCTGTCTGATTCAATTTAGCTTTGTTTTTTGCTAATTGATGATTCTGTCTGATTCAATTCCCTCTCAATACAAGTGAAACGGTAAACCGCAAATTCTCTACCAGTTTGATATGCAAAACGATGAATGAAAATTATACAGGAGCAATGGTTGGATTTACATTAGCAGGAGATCAGTGAGCAAGTGAAATTTCCCAAATGATATATTCTGCAATGATTTGTGTAGTTGTGTAAGAAATGTGTGTTGTCCATATGTGTTGTTTTGATTGCCACGATATGACGGCGACTAAATTTGGTCGTCATACATGTAGATGGACAACGAAGCCTCTCGGCTGCGGCAACTTCTGATGAGGATGATCGATGCTATAGAATCAACATCGGCATCGTTAATCCAAACCGTCAATGCCAACCTAAACCCAGGGGGCTGCCCGACAGCCAACCTTACCAATGCTGCTTTGCTTGATGTGCGTGAGCTCGCGGTTATGCTTGACCAATTGGCTATTCAAGCAAAGGAACCACCCGAGCCGCCTCAACCTCCACCACCTACTGACCTTTTCCCTGAGAGGGATGTAAGCCCTGACGACTACGTGCCAGGCAGCTGGGACAGTGATGATGAGTACGATCCGGCATACCGGTCTGATTGCTCGTTGGAGACCGAGTACTACTTCTATGATAGTGATCGGTCGCCTAAAAACCACTAATAGTTGTATTTAATGGATGAATGACTTGTACCCCTTATTCGTTGCTAAGCGCAATTTGTATGCTATGGATGAATTATGAACCGATGGGCAGTACTTATGCTATGTTCAATGACTTGCAAGCTTGCATTCGTGTATTACTTATGTGTGTGAACAATTCCATGAAAGCACAATTCCATGAAAGCTTTGTACACCTGATCATTTCCTATCAATGTTTTCTAGCATGGGGTAGTTCATGTTTTGGGCAACTAATGCAATGAATTATCTCATGTTTCAATGATGGGTTTGCTAACCTATGCAAACTATGTGCCGCAGGCCATCAGCTATGGATCATCACTATGACCCTTTCTTTGGCAACTTGCAATTCGGCGGGGAGGCCGACCCATTCGATTGGGCTTCTTCCCAATCGACACACATGCAGGTCAGATCCCTCCGTCAAACAATTTTGTTGAGAGCCCAGCAGGTGAAGTCCCCATGGAGACTTCCGAACCGAACGAGCACCGAGGACGCAAAAAGAGCTTCATCGCAAAAGAGGACATGCTCCTTATTTCGGCGTGGCTTAACGTTTGCGAAGACTCCGTAGATGGGACAAACCAAACACGTGAATCGTATTGACAATGTATGGCAGATTACTTTCACCAGTTCAAGGATTTCCCAAGCGACCGTAACATCAGCTCCCTGCAACATCGCTGGGGCGTGATTCAGGACATCGTAAACAAGTTCACTGGGTACTGGGATGGTGTCTCTAGGAGATGTCCTAGCAGGACAAATGACAATGACAAGGTGCTTATGTGCTGCTATTGATTTTATTATATGGATACTGACCTTACCAACACTCAGTTTGGATACGTAAATTTCATTTCATTGATCTTTGCAGACTTCGCTGGCTATGATCGCATACGAGAAAGGCGAAGGTACCCGTTTTAAGCTCTTGCATTGCTTCACTGCTTTGCATGGTCAGCGGAAGTGGGCTGAATTCCTCTCTGCTAAGCACCAAAAAACTGTAGAAGTACCCGAGGATAGTACAAGGCAAGGTCCGGCAACCCCTTCCTCTGATGTGCCAGCTGCTGCTGCCGTTGATGCATCCCGGCCGATGGGTAGGAAACACGCCAAGGAGGCTCGCCGACAAAGCTCCTCCAGTGCTGTTGGCGGGGGAACTTCATCGGGTAGTGATCTGATGGCGGGAGTACTTGAAAAGCTGAAGGTCAACAAGGACGAAGCTACCATTCAAAAAGAAAATCGCAAAGACTCCCGTCATACCGGGTTCATGCAACATAGTGAGACGAAGATAAACCTGTTGAAGCAGGAGCTTGACATGAAGTAGCACTTCGAGACCAAACGCGATGAGTCCGAGCGGAGAGGATTGGAATTGAAAAGGAGAAGCTTGACATGACATGGTCATTTGAGACAAAGCGCGAGGAAGCAGAGCGTGAGAGGATCAACATAGAGAAAGAAAGGCTACTGATGGATAAGAATGCTCAGGCCATGAGGCACCGACTGATGGTAGAGGAGATGGAGATGAAGTGGCAGCATGACGAGAAAGGATTCTTGCAATCAACCTTGACAAGTGCAACCCGAAGCAGCGTACCTACTACGAATCAATGCAAGGCAAGATACTAGCCCGATGACTAGCGGAAGGGCGCTAATAACCATGCTTGAAGCGTGCAGTTCAAATTTTTTTTCCATGTGTTCAAACTGAAGAGAACTTGCTGTATCTCATCTGGTTTAATGTGCATGACCTATTAATATTGTACTAAGTATTATTTTTTCGCATTAAATCTGGACTGGTATTCTTCTCAGTTATTTGTACTATTCTTTTAAAATAGTAATACTTGCCATCGGATATTGTTTCAGGTGTTGCTGGACGAATGCATCGCAGCATAGTGAACACGAGGAGTGAACCTGACATTGTGGAGCCATACCAGCTGGCCACCTGATTGTGAACCTGAGATTTATCTCAACAATGACATAGAGGATAAGCGGCAGCAGTGAGTTTTTTACACCTTCAATTCGCTGATTATATTCTTCAAAGCATCAATTTGTATATTTCAATAATCAGGTGGCTAATAACATGTGCAGCTTGGGTGACTCTTACTTGGCACTGTGGGTTGCTGCTCTGGCCAAGAATGAGCTGCTTGATGGTGAAGAGCCTCGGCAGGATGATCAAAGCGAGCAGGGCAGCAATCTTGAGGACTCGCCATCTTCTTCAAAGCTAGCAAAAATGATGGTGATCGTGCTGAAGAAAGGAAGCCCGAGAGTCCTGGTTTCTCTTTGTGGCGTCTTGTTGTCCATCCTCCGGTCGTCGCTGCAGAGAGCGGAGTACGACGTCATCTTAGGCTTGACGCGCTTCGTTGATGATGTATACTGATCTTGTGTGCTACGTAATAGATGATTCATGATCTACACTGATGTATACTGATCTTGTGTGCTACGTAATAGACGATTCATGATAATTATGAGATGGCTTACATAGATAATTGATGATCTAGACTGATTTTTTTTTCGAGAGAGGTACACTGATGTTGTCTACGAGATGGCTTAAATAAAACAAGTGATGACGATTGTCTCAATATGATATAGCTGATGCAAAGTACAAAGCATACTTATTCATCTACGATTTATTGGCATTCTACTCGGCGCCGTAGCTGCCCCAAAGGTGCTCGACCAGGTCATGCTAGAGCTGCCGGTGAACATGCCGATCACGGATTGTGCCTTGCGACTGCATGCAGCTCAATATGTCGGGGTTTGCTGGGTGCGACGGTTCAACGGAGTCACCGATGGACTCGTACTCGTCGACGCCATGTGCCTCGCCGCGTTCATCCTGGACAATCATGTTGTGCAGTACAACACAGGCCATCATTATATCATGCAACGACCGCTCGTCCCATAGCCTAGAGGGACCTCGAATGATGGCGAACCTTGCTTGGACAACCCCGAAAGCCCGCTTGACATCCTTCCGGTAGGCCTCCTGGCACTGGGCAAAGTGCTTCTTCTTATTACCTTGGGGATGTGGGATGGTTTTCACGATGGTCGCCCACTCAGGGTATATCGCATCCGCGAGATAGTACCCCATGGTGTAGGTGTGTCCATTGATGGTGTAGTTCACCTCGGGGGCCATACCATCTGCGAGCTTGTCAAACAGGTTAGAGCGGTGCAGAACATTAATGTCGTTGTGGCTACCTAGGAGGCCAAAGAAGGCATGCTATATCCATAGATCGTAGGAAGCGATTGCTTCTAGGATGATGGTTGGCCGCCTGATGTGGCCCGTGTACTGGCTGTGCCACGCGGTGGGGCAATTGTGCCACTCTCAGTGCATACAGTCAAAACTCCCGAGCATGCCAGGAAATCCCTGCTGCTCGGTGACCGTGAGAAGGCGTGCGGTGTCTTGTTCGTTCGGCGTCCTCAAATACTCTGGACCGAACACTTCAATGACACCACGGGCGAACCGACGCAGGGTCTCTAGAACCGTGCTCTCTGCGATGCGGAGAGAGTCGTCTAGAGAATCCACCGGAACACCATATGCCATCATCCGAAGAGCTGCCGTCACCTTTTGCAAAGTAGACAGGCCAAGACATCCAGCCGCATCCCGTCGTTGAATGAACCATCAATCATGGGACTCCACGGCATTCAGGATCCTCAGGAATAGCGGCTTGTGCATTCGGAACTTGCACATATGTGGCCATTTTGAAACGTCAAAATAATAAGCAACCATCGTGGAACTAAAATAAATATGATGGTCATACCGTCAGCGGAAAGTTTGCTCGTCGTAGCGAGGCATTTCGGTGAAGTAGTCGGCCCACAACCGAGCGTGACCTTCCTCGCGCCTACGATCTATGATGGCATGGTCAATGCGGGAGCCACCACGTCGTGGCGGCAGGTTTGGCGGGAATGCTTACTCAGCTGACCAGAGCAGCATTACCTTCTCCTCATTGTTCGAGCTGGATGAGGACGACGATGAGTAGTACCCCGAAAAATCCGAACTGTACGTCCAACTCTCCATCATTCACTTGATTTGTGCTAGTGGCATTGTCCATGGCATATGGCCTATATATAGAGCTTTGATGGCTTCCATTGCAAGTCACGAGTTTAGCTTCCATTGCAAGCCAGGAGTTTAGCTTCCATTGCAAGCCTAGATGCCTTTGCTTCCATTGCAAGCCTAGATCGCTTTAGTTGGTACCATGCTTGTAGAGGAAGCGTCGTGCATTGAAAGGTAAAACAAATTTGAGATTTTTAATTTTTTGGGACAGCACGAAAAAATTTAAAATAGAACTCCACGAATCTGTCATGCAATGCGTAGCCGGTATGTATTTTCATTGTTCAAGTTCATGATTTTTTTTCCGGAAGTATAAAATTAATTAAAAAAAATTACATTATTTAATTTTAATTGCAATTTATACGGAGGTAGTACGTACTATCCAAATACGGTTATACATGCACGTCGTATGACGGTCGAAGGAAATGATAAAATATAGAAAAGATGAGATAGGGGTTGAATTTTAGAAGAGCTGTTGGAGAGAGGATGAAAATAGGATAGAGAATATTTTAAGGAATCCCTTAAATATGAGCATCGAGGATTGATTTTTAGAGAAGCTGTTGAAGCCGCTTTTAGGCCTTGTTTGGCTCCCCACGGAAATAAAAAACCATGGGGATTTTTGTGTCATTTCAAGTCCCTGGGCAGCGCTACGGGGATTTCAATCTCCCCCCAACGTTATCTTCCCCAGTGGCAGGCTGGCAGCACCAACTCGTTGACACTCCAGTGCTTCTTCTCTCCCCAGTCCCCTATTGCTTCTCTCTCTAAAAACCCTAGCCATCGGAGCCACCGGCCATCCCCCTCCCTGCGTCTTGGAGCTGCCACCACATCAACTTCCTCCCCGGGCCTTGAATCCCGCCGCGATGCCAGCCTCGCCTTGCTCCCGTGAGTTGGATCCCACTGTTGCGGCAATCCGGGAGGCAAGGGCCGGCGACGGTCAGCGCGGCCGTCTCCGTGTGATAGACGAGGGTGGGAGTCTGACTCTGGCCCACGGAACTGTAGCCTAGTCGTCATGAAGAGGCTGGTGCCCAGGGCGACGAGGAATATTTCATCATGGCGAGATTGCTCGGCCAGCCGCAGCGCTGGGGGATCAGGGAGGTGCCTCATCAGCCCGTCGCCGTCGGAGTCCAACGACGGGCTGTCCACGTAAAGCTTGTGGATGCGGTACATCTTCTCCGGGTCATCCAGCACGAGATAGATGTACACACCACCCTCTGCACCACCGGCTCACAGCGCTGATATCTCTCTGGGTCCTTAACACGAACTATGGTCTGAGGCGGCGTTTGCCGGGCACTGTCGATCCCATTGCCTCCACTGGAGTTGTTGGCACCGTCAACTGACAACGTCGTCAACGTAAAGAGCTAGCCAACCTAGCTCTGATACCAAATGTCAGCTATCTCTACCCGATGAAATTTTGGCTTTAGATCTCTCAATCTTTTGATTACACAGTGGAATGACAATAACTATATTAATTAGCTTTCTTATATTGTGTTACATTGAGCAGAGCAACTCATTCTTATTTACAAAGAAGCTATTCGGTTCTATTTATAGCCTAACATGAACCGCCATATATTCTACCAACTTAAATCAAAATACCTAAGCTACAGCTATCACTTACATTCCAGCACATGCTCTACTAATACATAGATGTTTCTACCAAGTAGTAGTCAATCTAGACCTTTTTTACTGCTACCGACATGCTCTTTTCAGCACTGCAATAATAGCAAACTTCAGTTTTGCTTCAAGCTAGTTACAACTCACTTTGTCTTCATTTATCGACATCATTCTTTGAACAAGATTAGTTATCATTCACCCCCTAATCTTGTTGCTTTGCACATCTAAAACTCCTGCCATTTCGAGTAGTTGTTTCAGTCTAACCCGGCCAAGTGATTTTGTCAAAAAATCTACAATTTGCCCTTCTATATTGACAAACTCCACTTTAATTTTACCAGCTTCAACGCAATCTCTAATGAAGTGGTATCGGGTTTCAATGTGTTTGCTCCTATCATGGAACATCGGATTTTTGCATAGAGCAATTGCCGAATTGTTGTCAATTTTTAGCGTCACCATCTTCTCCTCAAGCCTTGTGACATCTGCTAATAAGCGTAACAACCAAATGCCTTGGCAAGCCGCCGTAGTAGCTGCAATAAACTCAGCTTCACAAGAGGATAGAGCCACTACCTTTTGTTTCTGAGATTTCCAGCAAATAAGATTTGAACTGAGGAAGAAAACAACACCACTTGTGCTCTTTCGATCATTCTCATCCCTAGCTAAATCATTATCGCAGTGACCTCTCAGCTCTATCTCTTATCCATCACTATCACGAGCATAATGACAACCATAGTTGATTGTACCAGCAACATACCTCAATATGCGCTTGATAGCACTGAGATGATCTGAGAGTAGTACCTTGCCCTGTTTGATGCACTTCCATCCCCAGGTAATAATGAGTAACCCGAGATTGCTCATACAAAAGAGCTCTTGCATCTCCTGTTTGAATCGGTTGATCTCTTGAGGGCTTGCACCAAAGATGATCAGATCATCGACATACACTCCCACCACAATGTGATATGTGCCATCGCCTCTTCAGTACACTGCATGATCAGATGGACTCCTCACAAAGCCCAATGCCACCAAGCTTGCATCAAGCTTGGCATTCCAGGCTCTCGGAGCTTGGCGAAGCCCATATAACGCCTTCTGAAGACGGTATACCTTATGTTCAGCTTCTGTGTCAACAAAGCCTGGAGGTTGAACAACATATACCTTTTCTTCTAAGTCATCGTTGAGGAATGCCGATTTTACGTCTATGTGGTGCATCTGCCATCCTCTGTGTGCCGTCAATGCCACCAGGAGTCGTACAGAGTCCAATCTGGCCACCGGCGCATACACTTCCTCGTAGTCAATGCCTTGAAGTTGAACATAGCCCTTTGCAACTAGTCGTGCCTTGTGCTTCATGACTTTGGCTTGCTCATTGCGCTTTAGCTTGTAGACCCCTTTCAAACCAATCGGGCAATGATCATCGGAAAGTTTTACAAGCTCTCATGTCCCATTCTCCTCAATGGACCGGATCTCTTCTAGCATTGCTTTGCGCCAGACTTGCTGGTGTTTAGCTTCAACAAATGAAGCTGGTTCCTCCACCTTTGTGAATAGTAACTCATCTTCATGGGTTTCAAATTCCTCTTGAAGATTCCTGGCATTTAGAGTGCCAAGAATATTGCTTATTTTTTTGAACCGGCATGGAGCATCACCATGATTAGCATCAAGTCTACTTGACACGTTTGGGGTGGAGACATGAACTGTACCCTATCTTTCGATGTATCTTCACCGGGTATTGAATTTATAGGTCCATCAGTATGCCTCGGTGTCATGGTCATCCTTGCTCCTGTGCCTTCTTCACCTAGGCTGCAGTATCGGTGCTTGGTCACAGGGCACACTACATACTCCACCGTGAAGGTGTTTCCAATGTCCCGTGAACCTATATCTTTCTCCTCGCCCTAAGGCCATTTTGTTTCCTCATCGAAAACATCCCTGCTCACATGCACTCGGTTATCAATACGATTATAAACTCGATAAGTTTTTGAACCTAGTTCATAGCCGATGAACACGATGGGAGTGCTTCTATCATCCAACTTCTTCAACTTGGGTGATGTGTTTTTGACATGAGCAATGCAGTCGAACGTGCGGAAGAAGTGCACCGTTGGCTTTTTACCATGCCAAGCTTCATATGGAGTTTTTCCTTCAAGACTCTTTGTGGGAGACTGGTTGAGCAGGAACACCGCCATCGGTACTGCCTCTCCCTAGAATGAAGTAGGCATGCCCTAGGCCTTTAACATGCAGCGTGCCATATTAACCACAGTTTGATTTCGGCGCTCCTTTACTCAGTTCTGCTATGGGCTATATGGGGTAGTGAGTTGCCTTTCAACACCGTGTTCAGCATAGAAATCCCCTAGGTCTTCAGAAGTAAACTCGCCTCCACGATCAGTCCGGAGGGCAAGTAGTTTGCATCCAGATTGAGCTTTGGCGCTCACTTTGAATCTCTTCAAAGTAGCGGCTACCTCGTCCTTGGTCTGCAGCAGTACAAGCCACATATAGCGGCTCATATCATCGACGAGGAGAAGGAAGTAGCGCCTTCCACCCGGTGTGCATGCTGTAATCGGGCCACAAAGATCCCCGTGCACTAACTCCAGCGCCTTCTTCGCTCAGTGCTTTGCCACATCAGGGAAAGGTGCTCATTTCTGCTTCCTGGCAAGGCAACTATCACAAACTTGATCGACATGATCAATTTGTGGCATGCCTCTTACCAAGCCGCTTAACGCCATCTTCCTCAGGGCTTGAAAATTTAAGTTCCCGAATCTTGCATGCCACCTCCAAGCCTCCTCGCCACAGTGTGATGCGAGAGACTGGATGTGCAAGCTCAAGATGGAACACATACAATTGATTATTGTAGCATCCCCAAAATGGGTATTTTTAAAACTTGGACTATGGATATAAAATACGGCAGTTTTGGTCCAAAATTCTTGCTCATATTCTTTAACCCAAAAAAAAAATGCCTTCGCCATAAAACCTATATGCCCTAATCATGAACTCTTTATCTTAACTAAGCATATAAAACATATTATGAGATTCATGACTAATGGATATATGGAAATTTTTATTACATAACAATACATTTACAACCCTATAATATATATATATATATATATATATATATATATTATGTGTGTGTATATATATCGACAGTCATCTATACATGCATCTAATAGGCGATATCCCCTTATGTATCAAATTTTCATTTAAAGTAAAATTAAACCCTGTAATGGATTCCATGATTGGGTCCATCATAACAAATAGGAAAAATTCAAATCCTAAAAATAAAATCAAGACTTTGGGTTCAAACAATTGGCCACCAAAATTGCCTTTTCTGTTCAAAATTCAAGCTTGATCTATGAAATTCTCCTACAACTAAATCTAATTTGACCACCTGCTTTTACCTCTTTGCCCTTCTGCCCAGTTGGACCAGGTCACATAGCACCTGACCTGGGGGACCCACAGGTCGGTCCCTCCTCCTCGTCTTTTTCCCCTGCCTCTCCTCCCTCCCCTGACCGCCCCTTGGCGCGCCACCGTGCATGCATGCCGAGCTAGCCAGCCCGGCTACGCCGCTCGTGCCACCGCCACCATGCGCTGTTCCGCCCTAGCCTTGCGCTCGAGCACCGAACCCCTAGCAGTGTGCCCCTGCGCCATCGCTGACGGCGGCTGGCCACGCACACCACGTGCCAAGTACCACCTGCGCATGTATCGCGTCGGCCCGCATCGCGCCCGGCCATCCCGTCCTAGCCTGAGCCGGCCGTCTCGTGGTGTGACTCCTCTGCTACGGCAACCCTGTAGCAACACTACCCCGGCTGCAAGCCACCCGCACGCCATCGCCTCCCCTTGGCCAACCGACGGTGCCACCATTCGCCTAATGCCTTTGTCTGCGGTCGCCGCCACCGCCCAAACGCGCCTAATAAGCTCTCACCGCCCCGCCCGGAGCCGCTGCGCCCATCGCCATGCAATCATGCTCTGGCTGCCGTGCACGCCACCCAGTCCCGCTGTTGCACCACCCTGCGGCCACTGCAATGCCGGCTGGCCTTGCTCCTCCTGTCTGGTCACGTTGTTCTCTCCCTCTTCCCCCTAGCTCACTCACTCCTCGCCGAGGCCACCATGCCTATAATTGGCCTCCCCGGTCCTCGAATCCCCCACTCTGCTTTGTTCCTGGCTTGCTGCCCGACTCCAGTGTACAAATTCCCTCTCGTCGAGCCACCCCGCCCCGTGCGCTCGCTGGCACATCTTCCTCCATGCCTCACCTTCATCGTCCTCGGAGGAATCGGCCCCAGGACGTCGAATTTCACTGACGACGAGATTTCCTCGCTGCCAACCAAGAAATCCCCTTTCTCCCCTTTTCCGATTCCGCCTACTCGGGTACGTTTCTCTTCGATTCCCTGGGGTCAAAGCATTGCCGGACCCTCGCTAACCCTTCCTCACCTTCGATTTAGCAAGAGCTTCATCGGAGCTTCCCCGCCTTGGCGACTCGCTGTCGACCGCCACGGTCCATAGCCACCAGCCAACTCGGACCCACCTCCAGCCCAACCGACCCCTTGGTGAGCGTCCTCTTACTTCCCTGATACTCATGCACCTCTCTATAGGGTCGCAGTGCTTATTTTCACTGTCACCACCATCTCCTGTAGCTAGCCGCTGCCGCCGCCCATGGCACCACCGCATTAGGCCACCTCCGACCTCGCCGATAACCCCCTTGGGTGCGTCGTGCTGAGGGGATCCTGGTTTGAGCACTCGCACCGGACCACCGGGGGTGTTCCTCGTCGACGCTGCCTGTTTCTCTGGCCACCCTCGTCGTTGCCCGTCCGAATAGAGGAAGACGAAGATGATGGCCCTGTAGCGCTAGGAAAACCACGGAGCGGCTGACCAGTGGGCCCTCGGCCCCACCGATCAGAATAAGTGAACGCGTATTCTGTGAATACGTTTTCCATGAATCGATAGTGCCTCTGGTCTAACCACGTAAAGCGTGGGTTGGTTCCAAGCCATTTGGGCCATGCGCGCCGCTTGGCCTAATACTGTTCCTATAAGGTTTTCTCGTCCTTTTTATAAAATCTGTTAGCTATTAATCAATTCTTGAAAATATTTATTAGCTTCCAAAAATTGTGGGAAAATTCTAGAAAATACCTAACTGCAAGCTGGACTTAATAAAATTATGATTTGGAACAAAAGCCCCTTTTGACCCTCTGTTTATTTCAGGAAACTCCCTTTAGGGTATTCCATAAATAGCCTTTCCATTTAATTGAATTAATCCATAAGTTCCTTAAATCATGCTAAAATTTCAGTGGAGCATAAATATAATTTGAGAATTTAACTAATTTAATGTACAATTTTAAGATCAATATTGCTCTCTGGATAATTAAATTGTGCACTTAAACCATTTTCCTTATATATTAATAAAACAGAAACTGATTTTGATTTATATTAAATACCAAATGATTTCAATTAAATCTCAAAATTTTAGAGAAACCTCGCTAACCTAAATAGAATTTATTAAAAATATAAGAACTTAATGAAACATGATAGGATTACTTAATTGCTTAACTAGGGTAAATAAGACCCGTAAGTTATAGGAATTTAATACCAATTTAAAAATTTACAGTAAACCATCTACCCTAAAAACAGTAGGTAATTTGCTTTGAGTTGATGAAGGAAATACTTCAAACAAAATTATTTTCCATATACATTTATTTGCCAATCTATGGAAAAACTATTATGGGTATTATTATTATTGCATCATTATCATCATCATCATCATCATTATATTTCATTTTCACTGTTATCGTTCATCCTTGTTATCCTAGCGAAACTTCATAAACCATATTAGGCTCATAGAACTTCCTTGATATGAAAGTTAGATCTGAGTCGACTTTTCCGATCACTAGGTTAGGCGAGTTGCATTTCAAGCATCATGCTTTCTTATTGTACTTTGTGGATCTATTTATTGTTGTTCAATTACATTCTCATCTTAGATGCCGAGGAGCCCGGCGCACATCTCGAAGAGCAACAGGAAGACCCTCGCTACTCTCAGGACCCAGGCGAGTTAACAACCTTCCTATTAGGTGTTTACTTTTACTAGGGTAAGCCTAAACTTTTTCTAGTGCGAGTTAACATCCTCCCTATTGGGTGTTTACTTTTACTAGGGAGAGTCCAAACTTTCCCTAGTGCGAGTTAACATTCAAATAGATCATATTGAATCCCAGTTTTCTAAAGTATTTTATTTACAGTATCATATTGCATGCTCTTTAAGTAATTATGTGTAACACCCTAGCTCCTCCTCGAGCCCGGAATGCTACCAAACATAACATTCATTGCATAAATAAAGCTAATTCTATAAATAGTTCAAAATTTTGGCAGAGTTCTCCCTAAAAATTGGACATCCACACGGAGACATACAGCAGGTATATTCATATATCATCATATAGAAACCAAATCAATATATCCTATCCATCAGAACTTGGAACCACCGGTCCAAGTCACAAGTTGTCACCATTTACCTCGGCACAACTAGATGACAGTTTATATCATACAAACCAAGTTATCAGAGCCCGAAACACAAACACATAACCTTACATTACATCTTGCCAACTAATCATCAAAAGATACATGTAACAATAAGCTTATTTAAAAGTTAGGTGGGTATGGTTTAGTGTAGTGAGCAAAACATGGCACTATTCCCTTCCCGATGCATGACGCTTTCACTGCTCACCTATAAAAACATAAAGAAGCAAGTGTGAGTCCACGACTCAGCAAGTACATACTAAAATATGAGATGGACAATTCATAATTAACTTTAGTGATATTGATCGTTCAATTAACTGTCGTAGCAAGGAAAACTCTCATGTTCATGCCATGTATGTGTCCAATACATGTCTATATGATCATCTCATCTCATAAGCTTCAACCGGCAAAGCTGAGTGGACACCGGCCGATGCCCACTCTCATAACCTCCAGGTTGATCTGGAGGGGCCTACATAGGTAGGTTTTTATGTTGTAGTGAGGTCAACCATCACAAATGATGTCATGATGCATAGTGCAGTGCAAATGCATGAGTTGCCCGATTCATTGATATCGGTTATTTAACCATTTAACATGAGATTAAAAGGTGACGGATACCATATCATAGCATCTCATAACGTTCTGTCGTCGGTCTACGATTTAACCACATTAGCTCAATTAAAGCAATCTATAGAAGAGTATTTAAAAACAATCACCAATCATCCATGTCATCATGTTATTATGCACTTGCCTCAAATACCGAAGAAAGCAGAGGGGCAAGACGGCGATGCCAACCACAAGACAAAACCTATACATAAACATGCCATTCAACCACACCGACATCTCTATTAAACATCAAATGAAATTAACATTTTACCATGTATCACAAGTCATCTTAAGCCATTTGAGATTAACCATCTAATTCTTAATCATTCTAGATCATAAGCTTAATCCCCTTCATTGCCTTATCATTCATCATCTATACTATCCATTAATTAGACCAATTTATCCTCAACGTAATTGAAAATGCTGCTGCAACCCGAAACAGGACAGCAGCGCTCCAAGAGCCATAACTCCTAGATCGTTCATCGAAATTGCGCATTCTAGGATCCGTTGGAAAGCTAAAAACATAAACTACGTTTCTTCTAACACCAACTTCCTCTGTAACTCGACCTAACAGCCCCAATTCGGACCTGCAAGCTGCTGCTGCGACGGTCCAAAACTGCAACCCGACCAAATCCGAACAGCTGGCTTGTAACGGCCGTATCTCCTAAACCGCTTGGCCGATTCACGCATTCTAGGGTTCTATGGAAAGCTGAGAACATGACCTACATTTCTTACAACATAACTGAGCTCAGGGTCTCCCTATAAATATCCCAAAGTTAGGCTCTAATCTACTGCATACACGATTTCACCATCTAGTATCAAAATCCATGCCTAGGGTTTCTAATCCCCCCTCAAATCCCATCCTATTCCTCAATTAGAACATCAATACACAGAGGGGAACATCAATTTGTTACCTATTAGAAGAAATTGGAGCCAAACCCTAGGTTCCTCTTCCTTCTTCCCTTCTCTTCTCTCCCTCTTCTCCTTCCTCTCCCTAGCCGCAGCTTCCTCTGTTCCTTCCTCTTCTTCTCTTCCCTGGCAGCAGCTTCCTCTTCTTCTCTTCCCTGGTCGGTCAAGGGCAGAGCAAAGCAGGTGCACGGGCAGGGGCAGAAGCGAGCGGCGGCGCAGAGGGTGGAGGAGGCTAGCTTGGAGCTGAGCACACCGGAAAGCAGCAAGTAGCAGCGGCTGGCGACGATGACGGCCATGGCGACGCACAAGACAGAAACGATGCAGAGAGGGCAAGGGAACATGCAGGAAAGTGAGATGAGGGTTTTCATCCTCATCCTCTGCTCTCTTAAAACTAGGGCGGTGCTAGGCCGGGCTGGGTTGGTCCAAAGGCCCAAATACAGGTATTACATTATGCCTGCTTGCTTAATCATGATATATCATGCCATGTTATTATTTGTTATTGTTTTACCCTCATGATTTGCCTTGATGAATTCATCCGTCATTTGACTTTATTAATGATTGCCTTGGTGATCATCCTTGTTAGCCTGGTTAGGTTAAATAAAATAATTTAGACTCTTAAGTCTTGGTTAAAATCTTGCTTAGACAATGCTCAGGTCCAATTAATAATTTTAGGCTTAGTTGCCTCGAAACGGTGAACCGACATTCACTAGACATGATGACATAATGAACTTGAATTATCTAGATATTGGGCCTGGCATGCTAGTGTGTGTGGTTATGGAGTGCAGACGTGGTCCGACATATGGATAAAGGTGTGAAGTAGCTTGGCTACTTGGTGTGATGAGGGCTATCCGTTCGAACATGGTGTTGAGAGGAGCGTGGATGGAACACGCGTACTGCCTAGCGCTGCCCCAGGGGGTTCCGTCACAACGTGTGCAGGGCACATGGAAGAACGATAGTGGTGAAGGAAGTATGAGCAGGGCTTAGGGTAGTACGATCTAAGGCTCTAAGAATGGACGTATCCCGAGTGCCGCTAAGTGGACAGGCTAGGGTAGAGACGAGTTCTCCCAGACGGGTGCATCGGGGATGCACAGTGGGAAGTCACTGACTAACCACAATACGTGACCATCGTGCGGTAGTGCAAGTATGAGTTGGGTTCGGGGGTAGTACGATCCAAGGCTCTAAGAGTGGACGTATCCCGAATGCCACTATACTTGAGGTAAAGGCGGAGGGCACCGTCACCTGCGGGTGATCTTGATTTCACCTACTTGAGTTGCGACCCTTAGGGTGGGTTGGCAACCCAACTTTGGACTCAGGCCCTTGTGGGGTAGTATGATCCCATAACAGGTGTGCCGCACCTGGAATATGATGGCGGGAGTAAGGAGACGTTTGGCAGAGTGCATGGAAACTGCCAGAGGGTTGGATTCGTTTGGCAGATTGCATGGAAACTGCCATGGGATGTGAATTGGTTTATGGTATGGAACTTGAACTGTGATATGACACATTGAAAGTAGAACTTTGGTTAAAACTGCTAAGTCATAGGCTTTGACTTATAAAACTGGCTTTCTGCTAACAAATAAACCCCAACCTTTTCTTTGAAACCTCTATCACTAAATGCATTAATTTGGGTGTTAGCTCGGCAGTGTTTGGATGACACTGACCTCGCATACATATACTCTTTTAGATGGAGAGTATGAGCAAGAACAGTACGCCTGCCATGAAGACGAGGAACAGGATTTTGTTGACGATCAGGGCGAGGCATAGGGCGTCTCTCCAGTTGACTGCTTTGTCATAGCCGGCAGAAGACCTTTTGGATCTTTTGGTTCTTTCGTACTCTGATCTTTTGAATGTTCTGACTATTTGGACCGATGTGTCGTGTTGTAACACTAAATAGCCCTTGGGCTTAGTACAAGTATTTTGTGTAATATAAGTCTTCCGCTTTATGAAATGATCCGGCTATGTGAATGGTGTGCACTAGTGTGCTGATCCAGGGACTAGTGTAGATCAAGTGGTGGGGAAAGGACAGGCCCCACATTAGCCTCTCGGGTTACCTTGAATAGCACCTGCTGCTGTCGATCAAGGACGGTGACCGCGCCATCAACCACCAACATCTGGCGGCCAATCTTGTCGAGTTTGCCCAAACTCAAGATGTTGTTGCAAAGACGGGGAATGTAATACTCCCCCGTAAGTGCTCGATGATCACTATTGTCTCAGACGAATAGAACAGTCCCGCATCCCTGGATGTCTACTTTTGAGTTGTCCTCAAACCTAACAGAACCTGTCACGGCATGGTCCAACTCGGCAAAGTGGTCAGGGCACCCTGTCATATGGTTCGATGCCCTTGTGTCTAGATACCATGCTTTGTCACAGGCATCAGCTTTCATGCCCAGATAGCTTCGGCGTGTAGCTCCTCTAGAGCTAGCTAGTTGGTCTCCTCCACTTCGTCGCATACATGAGCCATCAACAGCTTGGGGTCATCATCGACATTGGCTTGCATGGTTAAGTTGGCCTCCTCCGTGCGCTTTGGCATGCGGCAATGTCTTGCCAATGCCTTAGTTTGCCACAGTTGCGACACTTATCCTGTGAAATGTCGCGGGTTGGTTTCCTATCTCCCTTGCCTTTGCCTTTCTTCTTGCCTTGCCCCTCTTGGCTACCACCAGGTTTGTTTCCAAACCTTGAGCCGCCTTGATTTTTCTTTTTCATCCTTTCGGCCCATTCCTCCTCCGTGGGGAGCAAACGGCTGGACTCCTCAGACTCACCGCGTCCATAGTGTTCCTCCACCGCTAGCAGCCGCCTGGTAAGGTCTTCCACTGTCAAAGTTTTCAGATCCACCATTGTTTCAATGAAAATGGCAACATGAGTATACCTTTTTGGTACCACGCGAAGGTATTTTTCACCACCGTCTCCTCACTTAGGCCCTCACCCAACAACTCCAAGTCGTTGACAAGGCCTTGGAGGCGCATGGCAAAATCTTCGATTCCCTCGCCGTCCTTGAACCGAATAGTTTCGAAGTCTTGACGCAGCTTCTACGTCTTGGCTTCCCTCACGCGCTCGGCTCCCATGCGCATACTCATCACCACAGTCCAAGCCTCCTTTGCATTGTCTTTAATGGCGAGTGTCTGCAACATTTTAGTTGGGATAGCTCACAGAATAGCCGACAGAGCAAGTCGGTCATTGCGGTAGTCGCCACGTCCTGGTTCAATAGCCTCCCATAGACCTTGCGTCTGGAGATTGACACGCATCAGGAGCATCCAACCCACGTAGTTTGTCCGAGTCAGCATAGGATACACCACCGAGCCACCAGCCTCACACACCACCCTCTACACCACCGGCTCACAGCCCTGAGATCTCTCTGGATCCTTAGTGCGAACTATGGTCTGAGGCAGCTTTTGCTGGGCACTGTCGATCCCATTGCCTCCACTAGAGTTGTTGCCGTCGGTTGACAACGTCGTTAACGTAGAGAGCTAGCCAACCTAGCTCCGATACCAAATGTCAGTTATCTCTGCCCGACGAAATTTTGGCTTTGGATCTCTCAAACTTTTGATCACACAGTGGAAAGACAATAACTATATTAATTAGCTTTCTTATATTGTGTTACATTGCGTAGAGCAACTCATTCTTATTTACAAAGAAGCTATTTGGTTCTATTTATAGCCTAGCATGAACCGCCATATATTCTACCGACTTAAATCAAAATACCTAAGCTACAGCTACACTACTAGAGAATAGGTCTTTAATACCGGCGCATCAGTCCCGGTTGGTGGCTCCAAGGCTTCAATCCCGGTTGGGCTCTGACATCAGTCCCGGTTCGTGATACGAACCGGTACTAATAAGTTCTTTGGCAGGCAGGTATAAACAGTTGGCATGGGTGCTCATCAGTCCCGGTTTGTAACAGGAACCGGGACTGGTGCCTCCTCATCAGTCCCGGTTCGTGTTATGAATCAGGACTGATGCCTCGTTTCAGAAAAGTTCAAAAGAAATGCATATCCTAATTATATTAGAGTGCGTGGAGGGGTGGGTTGGTTAGAATGGTGAGTGGATAGTCTTAAAGTCTTAGGTTTGAGTCTCACTACTGTCATATATCCGCGAGTTATTTTTAAATATTTATAGCACTATTAGTCTCAGCTCGTTGGAACCGAGACTGATGTTCAAGAGGCAACAGTCCCACATGGGCTGTCCCAGTTCAGGAACCGGGACTGAAGCCCGTTCCGAACCGGGACTGAAGGCCCATTTCCCAGTAGTGCTATCACGAACATTCCAGCACATACATTCCAGCACATGCTCTACTAACACATAGGTGTTTCTACCAAGTAGTAGTCAACCTAGACCTTTTTTACTGCTGCCGATATGCTCATTTCAGCACTGCAGTAGTAGCAAACTTCAGTTCTGCTTCAAGCTAGTTACAGCTCACTTTGTCTTCATTTGCCGACATCATTCTTTGAACAAGATTAGTTATCAGCCGAATCCGATCCAAGCTGTATATGAACGGATCGACGTACACTAAATATTAAGGAGCAGGGCTGCCGAATCCGAAGGGTGGACGGGTTGCAAATATCTGTCGCAATTCTCCGTCTGCATGGCGATGGCGATGGCGCCGGCGCGGGCACACACACGTACCTCGGATGGCCGACGTCGTACCGCTACCTCATGGTGATGGAAGAGGGTACAAATCTTATCGTCATGCCCATTTTCACCGTCTTTGGTTAAACACAAGTTAGATGTAACGGTTACGAAGAGGGCAAAATATGTGGTGCAAAACCACTGTTTTGGTGTAAACCCGTGAAAACTATACTTAAAAATTTTAGAAATTCGTGAAAAAATTACTGGAGATAGAGATAGTCATGAACAATATTATCACCAAATCTCAAGATCAAACTCAACTTCGTTTGAGAGATAAAAAAAAAATTTTGAACAAACAACAACATGAAACTATTCATTCAAAATTTATCTTTTTTATAGCTCTCAAACGAAGTTGAATTTAGTCTTAAAATTTGGTGATAATATAGTTCATGTCAAGACCTATCTCCAGTAATTTTTTCACGAATTTATAAAATTTTTAAATATGGTTCTTATGGGTTTGCACCAAAACAGTGGTTTGCACCACATATTTTGCCTATAAAGAGATGGTACGGTTATGTAGAGGTAGTAATCATGGTACCTCCATCCCTTCTCTCATGATATTGAGAGCTCATCCAAAATAGCATGCATCTGTGTATTTGCATGGCCGCATGCGCAAATTCATGCATAGTTCCTTAACGTTTGCTTCCCTACTAGCCGATACTTATATGCATGCACGCACACAATATGGCAGCTTTGCCTTATATCGAACTTCAGAGCACATAAAGGCATATTTAGTCTAAACTTGCCAAGTTTTACCAACTCTTTTTGTCCAGCTTGCCTAAGCATACCTTATCAAAATCATGGCTACACTTTAATAAGTCTAAGAGAATCTCGCCACACTTCCTTGAGTCACTTACACATGGGGTCTACCGAAAAGAGGGCATCCTGCCACAAGTGTGGCCACTACAACAGAAATACCCTTTGTAACCGCCTCATCTGTGCCGGTTGAAAGAAAATCGGCAGTGATAAGTTATCACTGCCGGTTTGCAAACCAGGGGTAGAGAAATTCGAGCATCAGCACCGGCTAGGGACACAAACCGACAAAGGAAAGCTTAATCGCTGTTTTTTAAAACCGCATCGATGTTGAGTATCGCGTGCGGCTCACATTGACTAAAAGAACCGGCAGTGAAAATCTCATTTTCACTGCCAGTTTTCTTCACCCTTCCCGCCCATAGACGAGAACCGGCAGTGATAGTTATTATTACTACCGGTTCTGTAACATTTCCTGCCAAATTATTGAATCGGCAGTGATAATAACTATCACTGCAGGTTTTGTTTAAAAACCAGCAGTGATGTATTGTCTATAAATAAGAGCTAAGGTGGAAGGCAAATTTGTGTGCAGATCGGTGTGAGCTACGGGTGGAGGCACATTGCGGCTGTGAGGCATATTTGAGCTCCAAATTTTGAAGGCTAAGTGTGGAGATCCCAAATGATAGGAGCGGACGCGGGGTCCCGATCTTCTGGTGAGAGACGACGAGGATAATTCGGTAGGTGTCACGGAGACCTAAACGATTCGGCTTCCAACCCCACAAGGAACTGAAAATCCAGCGATCGCTAAACCACCACGACGAGCGTTATCGACCGAACCAGAGGCGCGATCGACCTGTCACGAAGGACGGTTCCTGCAAGCAACCAAAGAACGAGCAAGAACACAAGATAAGCAATCTCTCAATTGCAAATATATGATTAAGATCAAACACAAGTTGGGGTTCTGAAAACTCGGTCTTGTTGGTCTAGCCGACACAAGAAGGAACGAGGCGATATCTCACACGAACGTGACGAAATCAACTAAACAAAACCCAGCGAATACGAGACATGACGGCAGCCCTAAATAGTGAGGAGGACAGGGAGGGGGCGCCCAAAGTGGGACCCACACGTGTTGGACACAAACCCTAGGGATACACGGGCTTTGGGCCCAATAATACGGTGATGCAGTGCCTGGCAGATTCTGGATGCCTCTGTAAAACGCGAATTCCCGCTGATCCGGAAGGAATTTTGAGGCGGGGTTGGATCCGTTGGAAAGATGATCTCGATAGCTTTCCGTGAAGTGGTCATACGTCGAAAACCGAGTCCGTATGTGGCCTGAGCATCCGTTTTCGTGAGGACTGCTCCTGGATGCGCGAACCCGAGTTGACGACGAATTCGACGTCCTCTTAGCTTGGGCCTGGTTGGCGGGTGCCCCTTGAAACGTGGACTTCTCTTGGTTATCTTCCCTTGGCAGGGATTTGAATGGCATGGCATGGGGATTCATGCCGTCTCGACACTTTTCATCTCCATCAGCTGATGTAGGGGCCGGCGACGTTGACGACATAGCGGACGTAGTGGAAGTAGTCGAAGTAGGGGTCGTAAGCTTGCCGGTGAAGTCCTCATCACCAAATCCAAGCAATTGTGTTAGTTTTTTGTTACGCGAAGGCTTTAAATCCAAGCAATTGTGCTAGCTTTCATCGCGTGGAGGCTCCAAACCCAAGTACATTTATTTGATTTAGTATATTTCAAATAATTTAGTTGGTTTTGTAATTTTAAGTAATTTGGTTGAAATATATTTTCATTGCCAGTAGGGTGTCAATATTTATCATAATCCAAGATGACCGAGTTAAATAGAGAAACTATTTGATGTGAATTTTTAGTTCGTATTAAAAACCTCCTTAATTATCAAATAAAAAAGTAAAAAATTTGAATAAAAAATCTATGGTATATTATTTGTATTTTGTTGAGTAAGAAAAGTTGTATATCCCGTTGAGTACAAAATTTGAATGAAAAAATAATGTGCCTCTTTTGGTTACTATGTTGATATAGTCAGTGATGTGTGGGACCGGCTTTAATTACCTGTATAAGTATGCTATGAGAAAGCATATTTTATTAAGTACATCTTCTGCATGGCTGTCTTAGCGGTGGACTCTCTGATGCCAGATCAAAGAATGAACTGCGGGTGAAAAGTAATTTGGTTTATTTATGTAATTTCAAATAATTTAGTTGATGGAGTGAAAAGTGGATTTAGTTTATTAATTTATGTCATTTCAAATATTTTGATTATGTATATATATGTTTTTACATATGATAAATATATATTCATATGTAGTATAACATTAAACTTTTGTTATTTTTTATAGATAGACAGGAGATGGATGTATGATGCAGACCATCGCAGCCCAGAGTTCTAGAATGGCGTGGACTCGTTTGTGAGGGCTGTTAAGGCGTACAAGTCGGATACCTGGAGTATATATGTTGTCCATGTGTGGATTCAAGAACGAGAAGCAGTTCTGTAGCGTAGAGCAAATTCGTCCTCACTTGCTTCGAAGGTGTTTCAAAGATCGATATACATGTTGGAGCAAGCATGGTGAAGAAGTTGACACTGAACATCAGGACTCACAACACACTGCCAAAGACGCCGGTGGAAGCGAGATGCAGACTGATGACGTTAATGATGTGGTTGTCGACGATCCCAATGATGACCTAGATCAGATGCTGCGTGATGGGGAAGGGAATTCACTACTGAAAGATAGTTTCAGAAGTTCCAATGTATGATATAGGACTCGAAGACACCATTGTATCAGGGATGTAAGAAGGATCACACGAAGTTGCACATCGTGTTGACACTGTTGCAGTTGAAAGCAAGCAATAGTTGGTCAGATAAGAGTTTCGATGAGTTGCTACTTCTCTTGGGTGACGTGCTTTCGGAGGGGAATGTTATGCCCAATGCCACCTACCATGCTAAGCACGTTGTTTGCCCATTGGGATTAGAGGTACAGAAATTCATGCATGTCCAAATGACTATATCTTGTATCGCAAAGAGCATGAGGAGTTAGATGCATGCCCAGTATGTGGAGATTTACGGTACAAGCGGCGTAATGATGCTGTTGGTGCGAAGAAGAACAAGAAGGGACCACCGGCGAAAATAATCTGGTATTTTCCTATAATCCCAAGGCTGAAGCGATGGTTTGCGAACAAAAAGCACGCCCAGTTGATGCGATGGCACGCCGATGAGCGTAAAAATAACGGAATGCTCAGACATCCAGCTGATGGTGCGCAATGGAGAAACATCGACTGAAAATACAAGAAGACATTTGCATATGACCCGAGGAATATAAGGTTCGGGCTAAGTACGGATGGGATGAGTCCATTCGGGAATGTTAGCAGTCGTCATAGCACTTGGCCCGTCACACTATGTATGTACAACTTGCCACCTTGGTTGTGCATGAAACAGAAATATATTATGATGCCCTTATTGATCCAAGGGCCGAAGCAACCAGGAAACGATATAGATGTGTATCTGAAACCGTTGGTTGAAGACCTAAAAGTGCTGTGGAACGATGGTGTATGGGTATGGGATGAGTACAAACGAGAGCACTTCACCCTACGTGCAATGCTTTTCGTAACAATCCAAGACTGGACTGCCCTAGGCAATCTATCTGGGCAGGTTACAAAAGGCTATAATGGATGCGTGGTGTGCATGGAGGAAACTTCAGGTCGGTATCTAACCAACAGTCGAAAAAGGTATACACGCGTCACCGTAGGTGGCAGCGCCGGGACCACCCATACCGGAAAGATAAGAAATCTTTTGATGGGACTATCGAGACTGATGCTGCTCCAGAAAGTCACACTGGTAGACAGTTATTCAACCTGGTAAAGGACATCGAATTTATCTTCGGAAAGGGACGGGGCAACAAAACTACCGCGAAAGAAGGGTTGTGGAAAAAGAGATCAGTGTTTTGCGAACTCCCGTATTGGAATGATTTGGATATTCGCCACGCGCATGATGTCATGCACATAGAGAAGAATGTGTGCGAGAGCATTCTTGGACTCTTAGTAGGCATACTTGGCAAGACTAAAGATACAGCGCATGCCCATAAGGACATCGAAGATATGAAATTGAGGAAAGAGCTACACATAGTGCACCATAATGGAAAAAAAACTCCTTTCCCCAGCTTGCTACACACTTAGCAAGAGAGAGAAAATTGACTTGTGCACTTTCTTCCATGGAGTTAAAGTTCCGTCCGGTTACTCTGCCAACATGAAGAGGCTAGTAAGTATAAAAGGTGCGAAGATACTTATTGGCATGATGAAGGCCCATGACTGTCATATGATGATGACGCATATGCTCGCAGTTGCACTTAGGGCAATTTTCCAGAAAAAGTACGAGACACAATAATAAAGATGTGTTCTTTTTGTAACGCAATTTCACATAAGGTCATCGATTCGCAGAAACTGGACAAGCTGCAGGAAGATGTGGTCCACACTCTATGCTGGCTTGAGATGCATTTCCCACCAACATTTTTCGATATGATGGTTCACCTCATAGTTCATATCGTCCCCCAGATACGGGTCCTTGGGCCTGTGTTCTTACATCAGATGTACCCTTTCGAGAGGTTCATGGGGGTTCTTAAGAAATATGTTCGTAACCGAAATCGACCGGAAGGCTGCATGGCCGAGGGATGGACATCTGAGGAGGTCGTTCAGTTTTGCATTGACTACATGGATCTAAACCCGATCGGTGTGCCTGTTTTCTGTCATGAGGGAAGGCTACAGGGAAAAGGTACCATTGGTAAAAAAACTAAGCGTACTAATGACATAGTATCTTTCATGCAAACACATTTCGTAGTTGTTCAACAATCAGTGGTGGGTGGTGGTTGCTGAGTATTACGATATGCACATGACAATTCTGCAGACCAATAACCCGAAGAAGTCAGATGAATGGATCGAGAGGGAGCACAGAAATAAATTCGGTGACTGGTTATGCAGACATGTCATGGCATGCAGATGGTCTTTGCTGACCTGGAAGTGTTGGCCCGGGGACCGTCCACTACAATCCTCGCCTTCCAAGGATACGAGATAAACGGTTACACATTTTACATGAGAGCACAAGATGACAAGAGCACGAATCAAAATAGTGGTGTCCGTACATATGCATGCAACAACAATGGCTATATGGAGACGTACTATGGGTTCATAGAGGAGATCTGGGAGTTAGATTATGGAGCTTTGAAGGTCCCTCTTTTTCGGTGCCAATGGGTCCAACTCCCTGCGGTGGTGGAAAATGACAAATATGGCATGTCTATCGTAGATCTTAAATATGTTGGATATAGAGAACAACCATTCATGCTTGCAGAGGATGTTATGCAAGTATTCTATGTCAGTGACCCGGACAAAGTCATTTAGTAAATTCTTAATCATTAAATAAGCGAGAATCACATTTTTCCTAGGTTGAAGACTGTTTATAACATTCTTATAAATTTTAACAGATATTACCAAAGTTATTTAGTAATTTAAATTATTCAGATACTATTTATTGGATTATTTATAAAGAAATATAGAACAGGAAAAAATGAAATAAGATATGTTTATCACAACAAGAATAATGATTAAAATTTATCAAAACATGTATATATTATTCTCATGCCTAAAACTAAATTTAAGAAATAAAAAATAGCATATCCATTAAATTCATAATATCAAGTGAAAAAACATATCAGTGCCGGTTTTCAATAAACTAGCACTGATGTTCCAGTTATCAGTGCCGGATCCTTATTAACCGGCACTGATAACTGGCATATCAATGCCGGTTTATTGAAACTGGCACTGATAAGCACTTTCAGTGCCGGTTTGGAATACACCCGGCACTGATGCCTCCAAATCCACCTAATTAACCCCGGCCAGTCCCCACGTGCCCCAGTCCGCCCACATCCGCCCTAGCCCCAGTCCCCTTGGTCCCCCGTGCTGCCTCCCTCTCCTGCCGGCGCCCCACGCGCCGCTCCCCGCGTCGCCTCCCTCTCCCGCGCCGCCTCCCCTGCGCCTCCCTCTCCCCCGCCGCCTTCCTCTCTCCCTCATGCCGTCTCCCTCTCCCCCGTCTCTCCCGCCACCTCCCTCTCTCCCGCGCGTTGCCTCCCTCTCCCCCACGCCGCCTCCCTCTCTCCCGCGCCGCCTCTCTCCTCCGTGCCACCTCCCTCTCCCCCGCCGTCTCCCTCTTCCTCGCGCCGCCTCTCTCCCCCACGCCGCCTCCCTCTCCCGCGCGCCGTCCCCCGCGTTGCTATCTCCTCCTCCTTCCTATGCCGGCCGTCGCATCCTCCCCGCGCTGGCTACAAATTGAAGGTAACCTTTTTATTAATTTATATGGTTGGCACAAAAGCAGTTGGGTAAAATTTGCCTTTTGCAATTAGTCTTGATAGTGACTGGAGTTTGGTAAGAATTTTGAAGATTTTGTCACAAACAGAGCATGTGAGATCTGTTGTATCAAAAGTAAAAAACCTTGACCACATATGACTAGAGTTGGAAGGCTTATTGCTGCACTGCCACTATAATATGCAAGTGATATCTTGTTTATTTATGATACATGTGTAGTATAGTGCAAGTAATTAATTTTGCTAGTATAGTGTAGTATAGTGCAAGTGATGAATTTTGGAAGTGATGATATATATGTAGTATAGTGCAAGTGATGATTTTTGCAAGTGATGAATATTGCTCTTTATGTGGAACTAAATGGTGATATCACTTGTTAGACGAAGGACACCCTCTGTGACGCCCCCTTATCGTTAGCACCTTGACGCGTAGCTGTCGGTGAGGTAATTCCGATCTCCACCGCCTGTAGTCATGCCGAGTTGTATTTGTGTGTGCTATAGTTTTCCGAGATTTGAATTAGTGGTGGAGGGCACTTTACTTTGTAGCGCGTGGGCTACAACCAAACTTACTAAATTATTTGGCATAGTTGTCACATCAATGGGGTCCACACAGATGTGTTGTATTTTTAATTGCCCGATGAAATGTGTCACAAACTACACTTGTTTTCCACGCACACACCCCCCCTCCCCGGCGCCTAACAAAGACAAAACAAAGCAAAAAAAACAAAAAGGAGTCCGACGGAGGTAGGATTAAAATTTTAAAAAGGGGAAAACCCAAAAAAGAAGGGTCAGCACATGGTGAACAGTTGGAGGTACAGGTGTCGGACCATGGCGTCGAGGTGTCGGTGACTGGTCTGCATGTGTCGGTGACTACGGGGTCTCTTGCCGACTGTGAGTCTTCCTCTTCCGACTCATCGGTTGACATTGAGATTGATCTGGATTGACCCCGTGACTCTTTCTTGTCAGACTTTGTATGGTTTAAACAATGTTGTAATATTTTTATTAATTTTGTTGGGAACTATTTGTACTTGTAACATTGTTGGTACTGTTATATTTTTGTAATATTGTGAACTATCCAACCTACATTGATGTGTGCATGCGGTTTGAATATAGATTGCTCATTTGTTTATTATGCACGCAATGATTTTAAATATGTTACATGGCGTGAATTAGTTTGTTAAATATGTAGATTCTTTTCTATTTATCAAAGCTATAATGGTATCTCAACAAATCGACGGATCGAACCATGAGGCAGCACCACAAAGGAGTTGTAATCCAAGTGATTATCTCAACCTGGACCAACATCGTGACGCCGAAATATGTGGTGCAAACTCATGAAAACCATACCTAAAAGTTTTGTAAATTCGTGAAAAAATTACTGGAGATAGGTCTTGACATGAAATGTTATCACCAACTCTCAAGACCAAATTCAACTTTGTTTGGGAGCTATAAAAAAGACAAATTTTGAATGAATAGTTTCATGTCGCTGTTTGTTCAAAATTTGTCTTTTTATCTCTCAAACAAAGTTGAGTTTGATCTTGAGATTTGGTGATAATATTGTTCATGACTATCTCTATCTCCAGTAATGTTTTCACGAATTTACAAAACTTTTAGGTATGGTTTTCACGGGTTTGCACCAAAACAGTGGTTTGCACCACATATTTCGCCCCGATGAGGTAATTAACACATATAGATACAACTTCATTTGTATATATGTTTGTCTCGGGAGATTGAAATTCATTTGTCTTTCCATTTACTTGTCCCAGGCTCAATCGATTGAAACGAACGTTGAATCATCTCGAAGTGGTCGTGGCCCTAGCAAGATGCCCAAGGGGCAAACGGTTATCACCCAGATGTCGACAATCGGAGAACCTATCACCCCCGATGCAGTAGTCGGACCATACAAAACTGCCTGTGGGGTGGTCGTTAGGGATCATGTGACAATAAACTACCGAAGATGGAGTGGGCGAAGAGATGAGCAATATGTGGTTCCTAATAAGGTTAAAGACTTCTGTTGGGGCATGATTAAAGAAAAGTTTGAGTTCCCTGAAGGGACTGAAGGCATAGCGAAGAAACGCGCGATGAATATAATGGGCATCGCGTTCAAGAGAAGAATTAACAACTAGTGGTGTCACACCTGCGACGGCCGAGTGGGTCCCACGTGCGAAGCATTACCTTTATGGAAGGGGGGCTACACTAGCGAATGATGGATCCTTAAACTTTCGAGGCCCACGAGACCAATAGTTAACAGAAAAGATTGCGGATACACATGCTCAATCGTTCCAAGGCGATTTTAAGACTAGCAGGGAGAAGGATGTACTCACCCTGGCTCTGGGAAACAAGGAACACCCGGGTCGCGCGAGGCGTTGGCTTGGTGCCTTGGGTAGCAGCCTTTCCCCAGGATGCTTCCATCTATCGTAGTCGGAAGAGGAATGCTGAATATCGAGATACGACAATGGAGCTAATGAAAGAAGAATTGAGGAGAAGCATACGAGAGGAGATACAACAAGCTCTCAGCCAGCAACAGGCAGCAGCCGTCGATGTATTCGGTAGCCCTGGGGCTCGACAGAGTAGTTGTGCCTCTGGGGGGCTTGTGGAGGCTGATCCTAACACCCATTACCCTATGGACGACATCAAGGAACCGACTGCATGCAAGCTGTACGTGCAGACTCTGAACTTTTCAACAAAGGTGTCCATCGGGCAAGCTTTTTCTGTCAGGGGAAGGTGTTCAGTTGCGCAACCGCCCCATACCGACCGGCTATGGGAATGGGAAAGTCTGCATTTACAATATACTTTCCAAGAGGTACCGAAGACTTGAGTTGGACTTCCCTGATGAGGAGGGGAAAACACTTTAGGAGGCAACCTACACGGTTTCGTTGCGTGGAGAAAGCGATACATAGTTTTCGGCTCAGACTCAGAAGAAGACGATGATGAAGAAGAGCCGCGAAAAGATCCCGCCCCCATCATGCAGAAGAAGCATGTCCTCCCCCAGCACCGGGAACAAGAAGCGCAAGTCCTCTGCAGGCTCCACCTAGAAAAAGCCCTACTCCCCAACCGCTACCAACAAAAAAAAAGGCAGTCGTACCTATCGAACGACCTACTCCCAAATGGCCACCTACAAAAAATTCAGCAGCGTCATCATCTCACAAATCACAGTCTTCACAGAAATAGCAAGCGTTTGATGATTCGCCTCCACCCTCGAAAAAGGAAAAGGAAATCGGTGGAAGCATAACATCTTTGATGACTCGTCCAGGTCAGAGTGCCGAGCAATATGAAGTCCCTGAACATGCTCATGAATTTTTCATTTCCATGACCAATAGTAAATAGACGGGGTCCTCGGAAAAGCCAAAGTCAGACTACGAGCGTATCTCCCAAAAGCCTGACATGGTGAAGTTTGGAATTGATAGTGTTGGGAAAAGTACGTGGCCCATGAGGGTTCGGCCCACTTACTTACCTGCGGCCCCACAGGAGGCAAGCTCGGGGCCAGCAAGCTCGAGCCTGAGCTTCCCCGCCTCGGAAGCTCGGGCTTCTTGCTTACTCCGGGCTTCTGAGGTACACAGGAACAGGACCCGAGGCAAATCGTGCATACGCGCCATGACAGATACGCCGTCCCCAGAGTCATCGAGAATTAAATGCGCGCACTATACCGAGAAGCACCTAGCGGCAGTTTCTGACGGGTAGGCGGCCAGTCCCGTCAACCGCCCGCATGGGCAAGGACACGTGCTGACCGGTAGCGGTTCGGCGCGGTGATCGGAGGATTGCACTCGATTACGGTGGATTGATGACGCTACTGGGTGTGGCGAAAAGGCAACGACTAATTCAACGGACCAGTGCAAAGCTACAGTGGCCGGAGGGCGCTTATAAAAGGGGCGCACAGGCCACAACAAGGAGGACGGCTTCACTTTGGCATACGCACAACTCACTTGGAGGATAGCGACGGTAGAACAGGAGCACTTGCACTCTCGTAGGAGCTCTAGTTCCCGACGGTAGTTCTCCACATCCAGGTAACTGTAGGAACACACACAGACAAGTGCCTTGAGCACTCATTGTACTCGAGGCCCGGGCTTCCCAAAGCCCGGACTTTATCCCCTTGTACTCGTTTAAAGCTCGGCATTAAACGAAGACTAGACGTTGGGCTGTTATCCCGCAGTGGAGTCCTGAACCAGGATAAAAACACTCGAGTCATCACCCCCAGCAATCCGGTCCTGACGCGTCCGATCGCGTCGAGACTAAGGTCTTTTCCTTCGGCGGCGTCCGGCCACAAGGCCGGGCCTCGGTCCGGGGGACAGGGCCGCCTTCGGGCCTCGCACCCCCTTTCCTTGCTTATTGGCGCTGCAGAGGCTCGCCTCCCAGTCGCCGATAGCTGGCGCCCACCGTGGGGCCCGATTGCGGTCTTCTCCCCTCGATCGAGTCGAGGATGGCCTTGTTGTCTTACGACGACATTGATACCGTGGACCTCAACTATGACGATCGCGACGATCTTGACGACGTCGACGAGTCGTATGAGGAGTGGCAGACTGGTATCCTCGCCGGAGCTTAGTCCAACGAGATGGAGGTGGAGGCAACGCTCACGGGAGTAGCCGTCGCTTCCCCGCCTTTGCTCAAGACTTCGCCGACTCAAGTCGTGAAACCCTTATGGAGGATCGAGGCACCGCCACGATGTCAAGATCCGGACAGACGCAGGCATTCGCGCCATGTCCAAGAGAGGACCAGCCCCACGCTGCGCTATTAGCGCCCCGCCCGTCAAGGCGCCAGCCGATCGGGCGTGAGCCCATGGTAGTCGAGGGTGCCGATGGCACCGCCTCCGTGGGTGACACTGACATGACTCCTTCGCGGGAGCCTGCCTCACGTCATGTCTTTGCGGCGTCAGGCGAGACGACCCCGCACCAGCCACATGCTAACCCAAGCGGAGAGCACCAGCGGCGTGAGGCCACTCGGAGTCTCTTTGCTGGGTCGGTTGGACGAACCCTGGCGGATATCCATCGCAGTTCGCTTGGACCGACGCGCCGCGCAAGCGCTTCTACACGCCAAGATTCGCCCACCACTACCATCACCAACCCAAAGGTCAGGCAACAAGAATGGGTTAAGGCGATTGCCCAGGTCATGCGTGATCTGGAGAAGGACCCGCGAGGGTTCACCATGGCTGACCTAGGCGCCGCGGTTGCTGACGGCCTAGAAGACCTCGCTGGGGATCTCGGCGAGCACCTCCAGGCCCATTCACACGCCAGTGGCTCCTCGAGGCGGCGCGGCCAGAGCGATCGGTCGCGCCGGCAGTATCCACGCCCTGCGGACGGCGCTCCTCGCTTCCCCGGAGTCTTTTTCCCGCTCGGGCCGCTTCGGTGGCGACTTCATTGAAACAACGGGCATACTCGGTGCTCAAATTTCTTCCGAGCTTTCGCGCGAGGCCCCATGGCCTCGCAAGTTTAAGCCCGGAATCATCGAGAAGTTCGACGGGAGTAAGAACCACGACGAATATCTCGCTGTTTATACTACCGCCATCCTGGCCGCAGGCGGTAACGATGCCGTAATGGTCAACTACTTCCCTACCTTCTTGGAGGGAATGGCTCGAACCTGGCTGTTCAACCAATGCCGAGGTTCGATACGCAGCTTGGAACAGCTGCAGGAGGCGCTCCGGACAAACTTCCAGGGCTGTTATGCGCGCCCTGGAAAGCCCCAAGACCTCAAGCTTGTGGTCCAAAGGGCGGGAGAGGGCCTGCAGGACTACGTCCGCAGGTTCGTCCAGGTGCGCAACACCATTCCGTCGATCTCCGACGAGGCCATCGTTGAGGCCTTCAAGGAGGAGTCGCGGAAGACCCGCTTTCACCGAGGACCTTGAGCTCCATCCGGTCCACACCGCAGCCGATTTATTTCGTCTTCGCGGAAGGATACATCAACGCCCCGAGGCGGTGGAGCGCAAGAGAGGAGGATGGAGGAGAAGGCGGCGTCCGGACCGCACGGATGCCAAGAAGGGTGACGCCTAAAAGAAGAAGAAGAAGAAGAAGAAGAAGAAGGAGCTCGCCGCCTCGCCACGGCGGGGCAGAGCCCGAGAGGCCCGCCCTCCCGAAGCGATCGCCTCGCGGCGGCCGACCGGCAGTGGCGGAATGGTCGGCGCAGAGCGAGGCGGCGGGCGAAGCCTCGCCGACCTCGCCGCCCAAGGGCCAACCTCCGAACAACCGCCATCGCCTTCTTCATCGGCAAGACGCTATGATCTCGGCAGAATCGCAGGATACGGGCGCGCGTTGAGGTCTTCACGCCGGACGGGCCCATGCCCGAAGCTCCCCAATCACGGGTGCCGGACGACGGGCGCCAGTAGGCGCCCATGGCGACGCTTTCCAGAGGCTCGCGCGACACGCCGCCGTGATCTTGGCGGCGCCGCTTATAGCTCGCGACGCGAGCTTAAGGTCACGCCCGGAGGTTTACCGCCTCGAGAAGGGCAAGCCCGGACGCACTGCCGCGGTGGTCCCACCGGTCGATCACTTTCTCCGGGGATGATTGTCCTCGATGACCAGCCCAGCGCCATCGCTGGTGCTCTGTCCCACCATCAACAACACGCGAGTCGATCGCGTGTTGGTAGATGGAGGGAGCTCCCTGGACATCGTCACTACTCAGGTTCTTGAGCAGATGCAGGTCCCGCGGTCCAAGATCATGGACATAGCCATCCCCTTCCACGGCATTGTCCCCGGTCGTCCGCATGTACCAATCGGGCAAATCGTCTTTGCCGTGACGTTTGGAACCCCCCAGAACTTCCGGACGGAGTACGTCACCTTCGAGGTGGTGGACTCGAGCCCCATATAACGCCATCCCTGACACCCCAAGACTGCACAAGTTCATGGCGGCTACCCACCACGGCTACCATCGCTGAAGATGCGGCCCTCACGGGTCATCACGATCAAGGGCGATCCACAAGGCCGCAATGGCTGCGACGAGCGCTTTGGCCATGGTCGGACAGACTTCGGCGTGGTCGGCCAAGGTCGAAGCGGCCGCCGTCGCCTCTAAGGTGGCCCTGCACCGCAGGAGCCCACTAAGGCGATCCCCTCTCCGAGGACAACCCGGCCAAGGTCGCCCACGAGGGGTCAACCTCGAGTCCAAATAGGAACTCGAGCTCGCCACCTTCCTCCCGCTAACGCAGACGTGTTTGCGGGGAACCGTCCGACATGCCCGGGTCCCAAGGAAGGTCATCGAGCACTGACTAGCATTGCTCGACAAAAAGCCTATCGACAGCCCTACGGTGCTTCCCAAAATGGAAGGCCGACATCATCTAGGAGCAACTTGGCAAGCTCCTCCAAGCCGCTTCATCCGAGAAGTCGAGCATTCCGACCGCTAGCTAATCCGGCCGCCGCCAAGAAGAAGGGCGGGGCTGGCGAATGTCGCCGACCATCGCGACCTCAACGCCGCCTGCCCCAAGGACAATTTCCCCCTGCCGTGCATAGACCAACTGGTCGACGCAACGGCGGACTCGGCGCTCATGAGCTTCCTGGATGCCTACTCCGGCTATCACCAGATCGCGCTGGCAAGGGAGGACGAAGAGAAGACTGCCTTTGTAACACCTTTTGGTACCTTCTGCTACACGACCATGTCCTTCGGTCTAAAGAACACGGGAGCCACGTTCCAGCGACTAATGCAGAAGATGGTCCTTGATCAGATAGGGCGCAACGTAGAGGTTTATGTAGACGATGTTGTTGTAAAAAGCAAAGTCCCACGGGACCGTGTGACCGACCTTCAGGAAACTTTTGCTAATCTTAGAAAGCATCGAGTTGTCAATCTGAAAAATATGTCTTTGGTGTCGATGCCCGATGTTGCTTGGCTATGTGATAAGGAAGGCAAGTATCGGAGCAAACCCCGAGAAAATCGAGGCCATCGAGAATATGAGGTCGCCAACCTGCACCAAGGAGGTGCAAGCCCTCACTGGGCGGATGGCGGCTCTCAGTAGATTCATATCTCGTCTCGGCGAGCGTAGTGCACCTTTTTGTAAGATCCTGCGTAAGCACGATGGTTTCGAATGGACGGAAGAAGCCGAGGCCGCTTAGCAAGCTAAAGCGCCACTCGTCCACGCCTCCGCCTTAGCCACGCCAAAGCTCGGGAAGCTCTACCTCTATTTGGCGGTTGCCCCAGTCGTAAGTCCAGACTAGCAATCGAACGCGAAGGCAAGTAACAACCCGTCTACTACGTAAGCGAGGTACTTCACGGGCCTAAGGAGCGGTACCCTGAGGTTCAGAAGCTCTTGTACGCCTTGCTTATGGCCTCGCGAAAGTTGCGTCACTATTTTCAAGCCCATCCAATTACGGTCCCAACGAGTTTCCCGTTAAAGGACATCATTCGGAACCCAGACGCGAATGGGAGGGTTGCGAAGTGGGCAGTCGAGCTTGGTGAATTTGACATCAAGTTCGTACCCCGAACAGCGGTCAAATCCCAAATCGTGGCCGACTTCTTGGATGAGTGGACCGGCCCGGCCGACCCTTCGGGAGGCTCACCCGAGCTCATAAGCCAAGAAGCGCACTGGACCATGTTTTTCGATGGGTCGCACCAGTTCGAGCGATCAGGCTGCGGGATTGATCTCATCTCCCTCAAGGAGAACAAATTCAGCATATAGTACAGCTCCATTTTCCCAAGAACGAACAATCTTTGGAGTACGAAGGCCTCTAGCTAGCCTCTGAGCATGCATCGGCCGCATAAAGCGACTAACAAAAAAATTGGATTCGGTTGGTCGCTCGCTATAAACAAGGAGTTTGGTGTTACGACAACTCAATGGTGCGACATTTGGCAAAAGTGAGAAAGCCGGAGAAGCACTTCACGAACTTGAAGTGTGTTACGTTCCCAGATCGGCTAATAGCCTAGCCGATAAGCTCATGGCTTGGCTCCTCACAAGAAACCGCCCGTGGGTGCTCGTCAAAGACCTACTAAAGCCCTCTATTCCCTCAGGAGAAGAGGCCCCGAGAAGACGGTTGCCTCGACCCAAACGGTGGTACCGTTTGTTCTCGAGCAGCATGACACTGATGACACCATTCGTCCAGTTCTTGACGCATGGGACACTGCCACAGGACACAGCTGAGAAATCCCGGTTCCAAAGATAAGCCCGACCTTACCGATTGCTCGGGGGCTTGTTGTACCGAAGGGGTTCTAACGGCGTACTTTCCAAGTGCGTAACCCAGGAGGAAGGCAAATTTCTCCTCCAAGACATTCACGACAGGATCTGCGGGGCCCATGCCTCTTTCAGAACCCTAGTGGGAAAAGTCTTTCGCATGAGGTACTACTGGCCCACTACGTTGACCGACGCCAAAGAGCTAGTAAAACACTGCCTAGCTTGCCAATATCATGCCAGAGTATCCCACCAGCCCGCACATGAGCTGCAGACTATCCCGCTAGCCTGGCCATTCTCAACATGGGGAATGGACATACTTGGTCCGTTCCCCAGAGGCCTAAAGGGCTGCACGCACCTGTTCGTCGCCATCGACACTTTCACCAAGTGGATCAAGGCCGAACCAGTGTCGAGCATATCAGCCCAAACGGCCAAGAGGTTCCTTAGGAACAATATCGTGACCAGGTTTGGTGTCCCGAGTAAGCTGATCGCTGATAATGGGACGCAGTTCACAAGCGAGCTATTCTAGGACTACTGCGAAGAGCTCGGCATGAAGGTCGCCCTAGCTTCGGTAGCTCACCCACAGAGTAATGGTGCAGCCGAACGCGCGAACGGGCAGATCATGCAGGGCATTAAGCGCCGACTGTACGACACTCTTGCCGAGCAACGTCACAACTGGGTAGAAGAATTACCCTCCGTGCTTTGGGCAGCCCGGACAACCTCTAACCGGGCTACTGGCGAAACCCCGTTCAGGCTTGTGTATGGCTCGGAGGCAGTCTTGCCCGCCAGGCTAAGACTTGGCTCAGCCCGCGTTGATTTTGCAGGTGAGATCGACAACGACGAGGAGCGACTGCTGGATCTCGACCTATCCGAGTCCTGCCGCGAGCAAGCACTACTGCGAGTGGCAGCATACCAGCAATCCCTGTGGCGGCACGCAGCTAAAAAGGCATGCACCGGACCGCAAGTAGGCGACTGGTTCTAAGACGAGTTCGTAACACGTTCACGCCAAAGAAGCTCACCCCAAGATGGGAAGGTCCAGACACGGTCAGTCATCGACGCCCGGGATCAGAAGATCGCTATGCCGGATGGGAGAGTCCTCAACAGCTCCTGGAACATCGCTCAACTCCGAAGGTTCTACGCCTGAGCAAAGGTCGTAAGTCTCTTTTTCTTTCCCATTTCTCTCCTATCCTGCCTATCAATTCAAACCCTAGATAGCCCCAACCTAACCCCGGTGACTCAAATCCATGAGCGGGCTTAGGAGGAAAAGCCCGGGCTATCTCAGTTCACATCGGCAGAATAGCGGCCATGCAGAGGCTAACCCCAGGACCCTCCCTTGCAGACGGGTAAGCCGATATCCATCGCACCACGCAAGATCCCGTGCGGGCACACGCTTTTTGGCCCTATATCATAAGCCCGCACAAAAATTGTCGCACCCCAGGATAACTCTAGTGTCCAGCACTCCGCTCCTTGAGAGAGCAAGGGCCACAAGCTCCGTCCCAGGGATACGGTCTCTCTAAGCCACGCCCGGGCTTCTCCTCACAAACTCGGACATGGCTCGGGGACTAGGGTTGATTTTTCAAAAATTGATCTTCTCTAAGCCACGCCGGGCCTCCTCGAAGCTCGGACATGGCTCAGTGCTAGGGTCGATTTTTCAAAATTGATCTTCTCTAAGCCACTTGGGCTTCTCCTCGTAACCTCGGACATGGTGGGGGCTAGGGTTGATTTTTCAAAATTGATCTTCTCTAAGCCACGCCGGGCTTCTCCTCTAAGCTCGGACATGGCTCGAGGCTAGGTCGATTTTAAAAATTGATCTTTCTAAGCCACGCCCGGCTTCTCCTCGAAGCTTCGGACATGGCTCGGGGCTAGGGTCGATTTTTAAAATTGATCTTCTCTAAGCCACGCCCGGGTTTCTCCTCAGAAACTCGGACATGGCACGGGGGCTGGGGTTGATTTTTTAAGGGTCGATTTTTTCTAAGGGTCGATTTCTTTAAGGTCGATTCCCCTAGAGCAGATACCCCAGCAAGGACTTCCGATCTTCTCTAAGCCACGCCCGGGCTTCTCCTCAGAAGCACGGACATGGCTCGGGGGCTAGGATCGGCAGGACTATACTGCGTTTTCAATTCTTTCTTGCCTATACGACTACTAGCGTTCGTTTGAATGCAGGAAAGACAACAGAAAAAGGAGAAGCAGCGATAATCACAAGCAACTTTATTAAAAAGGGTTCGGGGATCGCCACAAGCCGATTACACCTAGTCGGCGGAAGGCCCCGTAAACCCGACAACCACGTCGCCACCTCGGCAAGCGCCGGGCGACCTCGACAAAGCTGCGGCGGCGGCAAGAAGATCGCGGCACGGCGCCGGTGCCTCCACGAAGCGGATCAATGGCCTCGCGAAGTCGCGGACGACTTCAACCGCTTCAACCCCGCAACGCCACGGTAGCGCGCCTCCTCCGCAATCTCGCCATGGCGAGGTCGGTAAAGCAGCCGCCAACTCTGGATCACAAGCCATGGAAGCAGGAGGGCAAGGTACGGAAGAAAGGAGTCTGGAGTAAGAAGTGACCGTCGCATTGGTCTCTTTTTATAGCCAGGATTCGGGAAGCCGAAATGATCTCAGGAGTACTGCCGTTGGGAAGCAGTTCCGACGAGGAACCGTTTCCAAGACTGAACGCGAACGTCTCTAGGGACACGGCGCGACAGTCAAAACGACGTTCGGCATTCCGGGGAGAAGGCGGACCGAAGAAGTGACGAAGAAAAGAAGTCAAAACAAGTCAACTGCATTGATAAAGGGTATTTACAAAGGCAGGCCAAATTATCGCCCAACCAAAAAGGAAAAGAAACAAAAAGAAAAAAAAGACCTACGGCTTAGGTTGGCACCGGAGCTTCCGAAGCACGGCCATCAACTTCTCGTTTTGGCCCTGAAGATCGAGAAACTCTTTCTTTTTGGCCGGGGCAGTCTGCATTTTGACCCGTAAGGCTTCATTGGCAGCCTCCAGGTCCTGCATGGTATCCTGGTAGGTCTTCACCAGACCCTCCGTCGCGGTTGTAGCAGACTTCGTCTGGGAAAGCTCCGTGGCAAGGAGGTCATGCTCCTCCACTACGTGAGCAACCTTAGCGATGCGGCACGCTTTCACGGACCGGAGGCGTTCCTCGAGCTCCAGGGCGCGGTCGCGTTCGGCCTTAAGGGCCTCTAGTGACCGGCATGAAACCTCTTTGGCATCCTCTTGCGCCACGGCTAAGGCCGCCTCAGTCGCCGCGGCTCGAGCCTCCAGAACAACTGCCTGGACTGAGCTCGAGCGAGCTTCCTCAAGCTCGGCACGTGCAGCATTGGCTTCCCGTTGCCACCGCGCGCCTTCCGTCCGCAGGGCCTCTTGTTCGGCATTATGCTTAGCCTCAAACGAGCAAGCCATGCCAACAAGCTCGTGGTAGATCTGCACCCAGAGGATAGGCTGGGGAAGGGAAGGACCAAAGCAGGGAAAATGCGAGACAACAAGCAAATCATCGAACTTACCCTTTGGCGGGCGCCCGCCACGGCGTCATCATATCGAGCACAGAACGCCCTTAGGCGCGGGAGGCACCGCAACCTGGTGGCCCGAGCTATCGCTCGAGCCGCTTGGCCCCTCGGCCGCCTCCCCTACAAGCCCGCCCGAGCCTCTCGCAGGTTCGACCATCTCTTCCGCAGGCACGGCCAAGCCTCCCGTAGGCTCGGCCACCTCTCCTGCAAGCTCGGCCGAGCCTCCCGCAGGCTCGGGAGGCTCGGCCACCTCTCCTGTGAGCTCATCCGAGCCTCCCACAGGCTCGGCCGCTCCTTCCACAGGCACGACCAAGCTTGCCGCTGGCTCGGCCACTTCTCCCACAGCCTCACAAGCTCCCCCTGCTGGCTCCGCTGACACCCCCGCAAAACCAGCGGCACCGATGGCATGAAAGCATGGCTCGGGGGGGGGGAAATCCGTTTGCGTCCAGGCATCCACCGGAGGTCCTCTCCCCAGTCGATTCGCCAGCCATTCCTCAAGCGTCTGACCGGGGATTGGTCGGAGCCGAATGGCGACTTGCCGGCTCCATGTGACAAGCCCGAGGTGGTGCTCAACCCACGATGGTGTCGCTGAGATCTATCCCGAGACGGTCAACGGAGCCACGCTCCATAGCCGCACCGGGACGATGCTCGCGGCTGTGATGACCCGGACGGGCCAATCCCAGCCAAGAAGAAGGGTATCGCTCGCGTCCAGCGGGGGGACAGGTATGTTACTCCTGTCAAAAAGCTCCTGGATGCCACGGATGTCGATCGGGCGCCACCCGGTCGAAGTCCGTCCCTCAACACGGATCGGCGCTCAGCGCTCGGTGCCGTGATAGGTCTCCACCTTCACGAGCGTGGCCTGAGGGCGCACGTCCTTGTGCGCTACCAGCGGGAGGACGAAGGGTCTCGAACCCCGGGTCTCGGGTTTGCCCTTGACGGGATCATTCTCCCGGGCCACTGCCTCCGGCTGCACCGGAATAAGTTCCCCCGCTTGGGGAGATAGCGCGACTGAAAAACGAGGGAGAATCAGGGCATCGGCCCGAAGGGCCACAACTAACGGAGAAAGGAGACGGGAGAAATCAGCAAGCACGAGCAACTTACGTGCAGCTGCGACGGCCGCCTCGGTCATCTCGTTGTCCGAGTCGTCGTCATCCAGCACCAACCGACGCCTCTTCGGCGTCGGCTGGGTATCTCGCGACGGCGAATCCCGAGCAGGAACCTCGGCCGATTTGGGTCAAGGACGGATTTGCTGGCACGAGGCGCCTGCCGCCATGCGAGGGCAGCCTTGTCCGGGAAACGACCGGCCGGCTTCTATCCGGGCGATCGCTTGGGAGCGGCCTGTCCTTTCCGCACCGGGGCCAAGCTCGCGCCGCCACCGGCCGTCATGTTGGCGGCCCCAGAAGCCGCTGCCGGCACGGATGCGGCAAGACCGGCTCCCACTCTCGCTTCCCTCTGCGAAAACACATCATAGGGCGTCAGCCCACGCCCATGAGCGAACCATCCCGAAGACACCTGAGCCCGCAGCAGCACATACCTCGTCCAGGACATTGCGGACGGTCAAGCCTGATGGCCCGTTGTGATTCGCGGGCAGGAGAAGCCCCACGACCCAGACCACCTCGTCGTGAGGCAATGCTGCAAAGAAAAAAGGCGGGAACATCACAGACACGCTCGGGGAAAAGCCCGGACAAAAGACTGCGAGGTTGGGAATGAAGACTCACGGGAAGTGCCCTCGCGGGAGAGATCATCTCACCCGAAGATCTCAAAGAAAGGGCAAACTCGCTTCCTTGGCGGGCTTACCGGGTGCCTGGTGAAGTCGGCTACAATGTCGTAGCCGTTGAGCCCCCAGCCGGCCAAGTCCCGAACCTTGGCCGTCAGGGCTACCTCCGCCGGCTCCAACGCGGGCCGGGGCATCGTCACCTTCCCAGGGCTCGCGTTGGCAAATCATAACCGGCAGTTGTCGGGCTTCTAGGCGTAATACCACCGCGACGCCCACCCCCGACGTTCTCCTTGGCTTTGAACACCGGGTACGAGGACTTTATGTCGCGGCGGAGCTTGAAGTAGGCGCATCCCGCTTCATTGTGTCCGTCGGTCGTGGTCAGCTCGTAGAAGTGGAGGAAGAGGCTGACCGTCGGCTCCACCCCGACGAACGCTTCGCAGAGGTGAGCGAAGATCGTCAAAACCAGGATCGGGTTGGGGTTGAGGTTCACCAGCTCGATCCCGCACTGGGCCAGGATGGATTCGACGAATTCGGACTCCGGGACCCGGAGCCCATGAATCGCGAAGAGCTCGAAGCAAACAAACTCCTTGCTCTTGGGCGCAGGGACCGCCTCTCTGCCAGCCGCCCTCCATCCGCCAACCTCGACGAAGCCGGCGGCTTCTAGCCCCTTTAGGTCGTCCTCGGTAAGGAGGCTCCACGTGAAGGGCGCCATCAGGAAGAGGAGGATCAGAGCAAGAAAATGGCGAAAAGGCGGAGAAGGAAGAAGGCGAAGAAACGCAAGTAGCACAAGGCGAACGAGTAGTACAAGAGGGCGTAAGAAGAGATGGTGAAGAAGGGGAACCGCCTGATATAAACCGGCGAAGGGAGACGAACCGTCGCTGTTAGATCAAAGACGCGAAACCAAGGAGAAGGAAGCAAGACGCAGCGAATCGCGCCGATTTGGGATTCCCGCCGGCTATAGGGCCCCCGTAGCGAAAAAGACAGCATTTCGCCAAGGCGATTACTAGCTAAACCTCCGGCGGCATGACATCGCCCCTTCGAGGCTCGGGGGCTAGCTGTTGGGGAAAGTACGTGGCCCATGAGGGTTCGGCTCACTTACTTACCTGCGGCCCCACAAGAGGCAAGCTCGGGGCGACAAGCTTGCGCCGAAGCTTAGCAAGCTCGAGCGAAGCTTCCGACCTCGAAGCTCGGGCCTCTTGCTTACTCCGGCTTCGAGGGGTACAGAACAGACCCGAGGTAATCGTCTTGCCATGACGAGGATCGCCGGGTCCCTAGAGTCATCGAGAATTAAATGCGCCTTTATCGAGGCGAGGAGCGCGATTCGGCGGGTGGCGGCGATCCGTCAACCGCCTGCATGGGCAGGACACGTCGGCCGACCGGTAGTGGTTCGGGCGCGGTGATTGGAGGATTGCACTCGATTACGGTGGATTGATACGCTACGGTGTGGCGAAAAAGGCAACGACTAATTCAGCGGACCAACAAGAAAGCTACGATGGTCGAGCGCGCTATAAAAGGGCGCCTGAGCCACAACAAGGAGGACGGCTTCACTTTGGCATACGCACAACTCACTTGGAGGATAGCGACTGTAGAACAGGAGCACTTGCACTCTCGTAGGAGCTCTAGTTCCCGGTAGTTCTCGCATCCAGTGTAATCAGAGAACACACACACGAAGTGCCTTGAGCACTCATTGTACTCGAGGCGGGCTTCCCAAAGCCCGGACTTTATCCCCTTGTACTCGTTTAAAGCTCGGCATTAAACGAAGATCGACGTAAAACATTATCCCGATGAAGGCTGAACCAGATAAAACACTCGAGTCATCACCCCCAGCAATCCGGTCCTGACGCGTCCGATTGTGTCGGGACTAAGGTCTTTTCCTTCGGCGGCGTCCGGCCACAAGGCCAGGCCTCGGTCCGGGGGACAGGGCCGCCTTCGGGCCTCGCACCCCCTTTCCTTGCTTATTGGCGCTGCGGAGGCTCGCCTCCCAGTCGCCGACAGATAGGTTCCGTGCAGAAGCGAGACTTAGGCTAGATCAATTTGCAGAACTACAATATAGAGATGATCAAGATATTCCGGTCGCACCTGTTAGATGGGGGTTTTAGTTAGGCAAACCATTGGTCCCCCAACTTGGCTCCCTGGTCTAACAACTAAACTACGTCAACTACATGACTGGTACATGGAGTACGGCAACATGGGCTGCGAAATGTTCTCCGCCAATCTTAAAGATGAATATTTGCACAACGGGGACTACGCATTCTGGGTGGAACTCGATCAATTGTATCAACTGTACCAGCAAGATGCCCTCGACGTCAGCATGCTTCGGTACTGGACTCTGTAAGTGTGTTGCGTATAATTCAATATTGTTTTGTCATTATATTGCCCTCATAATTACTTAGCATTTTTCCTTTGTAGAATAGAGGCTCAGAAATGCAAGAGAGAAGGTATTCAAGACATAGGGTTCCTCGATCCTGGGATGGTCAACGAAACGCTCGTTAGGGACAAATATCAAACAATCGAGGACTATGCAGCTAAAGCATTGATCAAGCAAGAACTTAAGAGTTCGATACTACTGCCCTACGCGTTCAAGTATGTGTCATATACCCTTCTTGTTGTATAATTTATTAGGGACAAGATGTTACTGCTATTTCATTCTCCACATGTGCAGCTTTCACTGGATTGTACTTGTCATCGTGCCATTGGATAGTAAGATAGTTGTCCTCGATTCGAAAAGAAAATCTCAAGAAAGTTACCAACCCATCATAAACTTGCTCAATACGTAAATTCTATCATCTTTCTAAGTTGTTACAGTCTTTTCCACGTTGCAATTAATGTCGAATCTAAAACTGCTTACTGATATCCTTAATTACTTACGCACAGGGCTTTTGAACGATATTGTCAAAAAAGTAATCGCCACCGTCCTTATCAGAAGAAATTCACTGTCAACCAAGTTTCTTGTACGTACGAAACAATATTGTCTCGCAATTCCTACTTAACGGATATGAAAAGGGTTTATAAATATATTATTTCTCTTTCTCAGTGTCACAGGCAACCTCTGGCAACAATCTCTGTGGGTACTATACGGCATAGTTCTTGCACAACTTCACCGGGGACGTGTTGGGCACAACTAATATTGAGGTCTGCTAAATTTGTCATAAAACACATGCAATGTTGCATATATAAATATTCCATGCATGTTACTCAATAAATAACATATGTCTTCAATTCTTTGGATGACAACATTTGCAAATATTCACAAGTTCGCTACTGGCTAATGAACTCCTAGCAATTCAAGAACAGCTCGCTGGATTCATCGTTACCGAGATTCTCGATCGAGACAGTGAATTTTACAATCCTGACTGGCGAGTCATGGCTATGGCGGACAAGGAAAAAACTGACCTAGCTAGTGGGGAGGAAAAGGGTTAACCCAGCTAGCGGGAGGAAAAGCAAGGCTGACCTAGCTAGTGGGAGCAAAAGTAAGACTCATCTAGCTAGGGGGAGCAAAAACAAGTCTCTACGTTGAACATTTTAATTTTTGTAATTAAAAATTAGCTAGACGTCACTTGTGTGTGCATGTGTACATATATCTTGTTATATTATATATTAATTGTGACCGTGAATACTTCATTTGTCTAGTAATTAATATATCGTAATAATACATGTTTGTGAAAAATAGTAACTAATATACCAAATAAAAAATGCTGATGTTTATACAAATCCGGGCACATAAATATTATTTAAAAAAACTCCTGGAGATAATATCATTGCCGGTTCATTAATACAAAACCGACACTGATGTGGAGGCTGCAATGCTCCGGGTTGAAGCGCTCCCCAACTATCACTGCCGGTTTTTATCATGACCCGACAGTGATTCCAGGCATCTGTGCCGGTTCTAGAACCAGCAGTGATAATGATGGTTATCACTGCCGCTTACAGAGTGCCAGTTTAGAAACCGGCAGCGATGCCAGTTCCGAACCGGTAATTTCTTGATGGCAGAGTTGGATGTCACGGACATGGGCCAAGGCCCAAGGTCCACTCGGCTTGCAATGGCAGCGTACAAAGGGCAATACATCACTCATGCGAGGAGGAAGCAAACAATCAGAATACGAAAGTTGCGTCTTCCTCGCCTCTCTCTTCTACTCTTCTTCTTCATTGCTCTTCTCTTCTTTCTATCCTAGTGGAGTAGTGGTTTAAGCCAAGTTTACAAAATCCGAGACCGAAATGGTCGATCCATATTGTCTATTTTATTTATCTCATTGAGATCTCAATCCCGACAAAATTTTATATATTTTTAAAAAAATATATCATTTGTTTCATATTTTTTAAATCAGCATTATTGGAGATTCCACAACAAATTAGTTCATAGATTTTTAAAAATATAAAATAGATAATAAAAATATCTGAAAAAATATAAAAGTTTTTCCGTAGTTTGGATCGACCGTTTTAGTCTTGAATTTCATAAACTTCAAAATCCATGCTTAGATGCAATCGAATTTCATAAACTTCCTTCAAAATCCATGCTTAGATGCAATCGAATTTCATAAACTTCAAGATCCGTGCTTAGAGGCAATCTTAGCTGTTCGTAGGAATAGCAATCAATCAGGTCAGGTCCGAAAGGATTTTTCTCTCCAATCCCTTTTCCAACGGATTTCCTTCTGCAATCCCTTCGCAAAGAGATTTCTCTCTCCAATCCCTTCAGGAAAGGATTCTCTCTCTTTTCTCTATAAGATTTCTCTCTCTAATCCCTCTAGAAGAAATTCTTCCTCCTTTCTCTATTTTCTTCGAAGGAAAGTTATTGGAGTTGGTGGAAAATAAAGAAAATATAGATTGAAAAGAGAATAAGATAAAAGAAAAATGGTTGAAAATGGTCTTAGAACCTCAAAAATAGACCCTGACTTAGACCATTGTCGGGTACAATAAAAGAGATACTTAGACCATTGTCGGGTACAATAAAAGAGATCCAAACCGGGTACCAGATCTGCACGGGCAACCATCAGGTCCCAGTGACCTCAAGGATCACTGTGTAATTTCTGGACACTGCTCCTTTCCTTTTATATAGGCGTTGCATGACCCTCCTCGTGTGCACAAAAGCAAGGTGGGACTAAACTCATCCCGCTCCTAGTGCTGCTCCGCTTCGCTGCGTGTATCTAAACCTCATGGCCGTATCATGGGCCGCTAGCCATGGACTGCTGCCACTGCATGGCCTGGACCCAGACCCGAACACGTGTGGGCTGAGAGACTGACTGCGTGCACGAGCTGCAATTCTGCGTGGGTTGCACCTCAGCACATGTATTTTTTAAAAAATTATTTCAGACACGCATCGGGGACCCATTGGTCCAAAGTAAGACCTCGACCCAGATCTGGACGAAATTAAATATCTATAAATCCGAAATGAGACCAAACTTGAACCCGAACCTGTGAGTATCTGGACCCATGAGTATTTTTTTCATCTCTAACTGTCCGCATAGCCCCGCCTGCCCACCAGAGCCCAACCCACTGCCCTGCTCGAGGGCTCCCTCACTAGCACCTCTCTATCTCTCTCCCTCTCCCTATTTCTCTCCTCAATTCCCCGTCACCACTGCCCTAGAGAGCTGCGCAATCACTAGACTTTGTCGGCTGATCTGCCTAGCCAACTGGCCACTTCCCTGTCGCTCTTCTCCGCCCACATGGATCCTCCCCTTCGGCTATGGTTTTCCCTACCGATGGCGGAAAACCCTAGGCATGGCCAAGTGGGTCAGCTGTCAGGAAGCCACCATCGAGAGGGATTGTCGGGACCCGGCTTTGCAAAAACCGATCTCTATGTGTTTACAGTACTAGTCCCAAGGATCATATGCTAATACACACAGGTTAAACAGGATTACCATCAAACACATACTTTATTAATAAAAAAAATAACTTATAACATACATGGGCTGAATACCACATACATTATGAATAAATTAAACATCAGAGTGCGGAAGATAAGAACACGTGTCGGCTGAAACCCGTTAAACTACCACAAGCATCAGACCAGGGTACGCCTCTAGTAGCCAAAAAAACTTCATCGTCGTACTCTGCCTTGTAACCCACGTACTTAGCAGAGTCGTCACCTACGCATAGATCTGACAAACAACTAATGAGAATGGATAAACCATACCTAGTAAGCATGTATATCTTTAAATAATGAATGCAAGTCTAACAAAGGAATGGATCTGGTTTATTTGCATAAAGGGTACTTTTTAACAATTCTATCAGTTTTAAATCAATAGTGTAAAACAAATTTTAAATTCATTTCTTACTCATGTTTTCTTAACACTATAATATTGCCTTCTCAGCAGAAAACCGAGATGACATTCGCTGTCAACTCTACACGGAAACCTTGGTAATACATTCCCTATAATGTACTGCGTGGCATTCGCTGCCTGGCAATCCCTGCCCCTACCATCTATAGCAAGTTAATTAAGAAAAGGTGAGACTAACAAGTAGAGCCGCCTAAGCCTGCTCTTAACGGTGAGCACGACTATCATGATAGTTTTAACTCTGCAGAGTGAGTACACTTTACCTATGGGACTCACCCGAGAGTGAGACGAAGCCGCTATCCCCATTCCATCTAGGGTCAAGAATACCTCACGAAGGAATCGCCCCAAGCCGTTTCGCACTAAGCCAGAGGTTCCCCTCTTGTGCCAGGTGAGTATACAGTAGTTGCAAGCCACACCCACACCGCCATGACAAAGCAACCCTTGATTTCCCGAGGTAATAACTAAGATATTACCATTATTAACAACCATGGTTGTACTGTTGTGCTCGGCTAGATCATCTACTATGTTCGGTCCTTATTTCGACCGAGGTGGCATACCACAGAACCAACTTCCACCGATCAAACCATCACCTCGAATCTACTCTCGCCACGTTAATTTTAGTTGAATTAAAGTTTAACCAAAATAACACGATAAAGGGTAGATTCTCTCTACCAAGATTTTAAATAATTTCTCATCATAATGATCATCTAGATTTCCCATCGAAGCGAGTAAGCATCTAGCGTGAGTACAAATCAAGGGTGGCTATAATAAGATATAAATTATGCTAGGCGTCAATAAAAAGGTAACACGTGCTTATAGATGATTAACACGTCATTGGCAATAACTAAAATTAAATATACAAAATACAAATAAAATTAGCATGCAGAGTCAAATTTCTATGAATAGGAAATATGAGAGAAAATCGGTGGGATCAATATGAATCTAGCTTGCACCTGGGTCCGAGTAGCACGTTCCTTGATAACCGGCAGCTAACTCCCCTTCGGACTCTTCCACGACGTCTACACGCAAATCGAGACACAGACGAATCAACAGCAGCAAATAAAATCCAGAAAATTAAGAAGTAAACATAAGAGATAGATTAGGTTAAAAGAAGTTCAACAAAATTTGTTTGAGGTGAATTGAAGCTAGGTTTGGGAGATACAAAAAAAATGAAGTAGTATTGTTCACATGAACAGTACATGGTTGACCACGTTTTGACCGGATCCAAGGACTTAAGCCACTGACTGCTTGCTCCGCTTCAACACGCTCAACAGAGGACAAGAGGGAGAGAGAAAAGGAAAAGGGGAGAGAGAAGAGATGGGGGCGGCGGCGGCTCCTGCTCCGGCGGATGACCGGCGGCTCAGGCGACGGCAGGTGGTGGCGGGTACGCCGGCGGCGCGGCTAGGCGGCGGCTTCACGAGCGGCGGCGTGTTAGTGCGCTGGGCGGCGGCTCAAAGCCGGCGGCGTCGCGGCGGCTCCGGCGACGGCGCGATCGAGAGCGGCGGCCGGCGAGAGCGGCGGGTCCCAGTGGCGGCGGCCGGCGGCGGAGGGCAGCGACGGGCGCGGCGCAGGAGCTTCTCCCGGCTTGGGCCATCAGCGGGGCGACGTGGCGAGCTTCTCCCGGCGCGGCGGCGGCGCGTGCTTCCTGGCACAGCCGACGGCTAGAAGCGGTGCAGTGGCGGCCTGGTGCGGGGTCGGCCGGCGCACAGCGGCTGGGATAGCGGCGGCTGGCGCTAGGCGGCGCTCGGATGGGGTGACTCGGTGGCGTTGGCGCACAGCGGCAACAGAACTTGGCGGCAGCGGCCAACAACCAGGGCAAAGGCGGCGCGGCTCATCCCTACGAAGACTGCGGCAATCTTCTCATCCCCTTCCCCATGCTCTGAGTTGATGGCTACTGGGGAAGTCCATGGCGGCTAGGGTTTGGGGCTGCTTAGGGTTGGGTCACGCCGGAACTGGGGTTTTATACTGTGTATGCTGGTGGTTTTGGCCTACTTTTAGTATGCATTATTTTGGTATGGTTTGTATGGCAAGGATGGATATGGATCTGATTTTGTCTCGATTTTGGGCTGCAGCTACGGAAAGAATGGATTTGGTAAGAATGGTTTTGATTTTGTTTGGTTCGGAAAGAAACACTGATTTCGGTTTGCTCTCGGTTTGGGCTGCACGGAGTGGGCCGGGGAACACGACCACGGCAATTTTGGGAGATAATGTGATTAGGGAAAATTAGGACACAGATTATGGCCAAGATGGAAAGTTAGGAGATAATGATTAAATAAATTATATTAAATCAAAATAATATGCTTTTAGGTTTAGAAAATATTAGATGTCACAGCTGGCTTGCACGGCGGGCGGCACAGCAGCGATAGGAGGAGTTCTCGGCGGCGGTTCAAGGTGACACTAGCACTATGGTGTAGATGACGGAACAGCAAGGATCTAGGGAGGAAGAGGGAGACATGGGGAAACAAGAGGATGGGCGAAATCGTAGTCTCACAGTACGAAATCTACGATTCGACAAAGAGCAGCTTCGGCCAAAATCCGGTGAGGTCTTCGGCGATTAAATCTGACTTTATCCGACCACAAATCTTCGAGCGCTCGGTTGGGATGGATTCGTGATGAAGATACGAAGGATGTCCTCGGACGGTTTGGGCAGATTTGCACCGAGGGAGCGCTGAGACCAGAAAAAGTGGGCGGCTAGAGTTTTGAGAAGTCGGCCTTCGATGATTTTTTATAGGGCGAAGGAAAGAGTTTCAGGATCCGAAATTTTGGGAGGATGATCTACAAGGGATTTCTTAGGACGTGTTTTCCTCGAAATTATAGTTTGCATCTTTGAGACGGTGCAGCTGGCAAGAAAATGAGGAGGCAACGTGGTCGGTTTGTCCGGAAGGAAAGAGGAGATTGAAGAAAAGGAAAGGAAGGAGGAGATGACAAGTGGGGTCTACCTGTTAGAGAGAGAAAAAGGATTTTTCCCCAAATTTACCTTATTTGAAATTAATTAATAGAAAATCATGATAATACAATATCCAAATCTTGTAATAAGAGAAGATAATAGAATTTTGAAAACAAATAAGAAAGTCCCTGGCTTTGATTACTTTTTAACTCCCAATAGATTAAATTATTTTGTTTGACAAATTTTTCTTTTACAAAAAAATCAAATTGGTTTAATTTCTCCACAACTGAAAATATACAAATCATTGAAATCCTTTTATTTTATAAGACCTTTGCTTAAAGCACTTTATTAATCGGAAAATCTAATTAGATGTATTTTCAAAATGAAAATATTGAAAAGCAACTCTTTGAACTTATTTTTATTCTAAATTCTCAAAATTTGACTTTTAAACTTTTGAAAATCTTTTTTAAATTTCCACTTCATTATAATTTTACAAACTATTGCCTCAATAAAGTTTGAGAATATTCCCGAAATTTTATTTCACTAAAAAATTTTAATTTTCACAAATTTGAAAATTCAGGATGTTACAAACCTCCTCCCCTTAAGCGGAATCTCGTCCCCGAGATTCGGAGAAGGAAGTCGGAAAAGACGAAAGGGAGTGAGACGGCAACCTTGAGATTTTGGAAAAATAGACAGTGAGGTGGCAACGTTTAAGATGGTGGTGATAGAAATTTGGTTTAGTCACAAGATATCTGGTGGCATGGTCTTTTCTTCCGAATCCAAACACTGTTGGTAAGGTCTAGTCATCCGTTGCGATCTTCTAGCAAACTCTTCTAGAACTCCAAAACATCAGGTTATTCTACCAATGTACCCAATCATATATATTTGGAACTCGCCACTACTGATCAGTAAACCACCAAGGTAGAGCTTTAGGACATTTAAATTCTCACTCATGTGAGCTCTTTTGCATGAAACCTTGTCTCCATTAAAGGTATAATCAATGGTGATATTTGGGTGACTACTCCTAACGGTATACATACTATATCATTATTTCTCCTTAGTCATCTATTGGTCCTGCTTGCAACACGCTAGAACTCCAACGACCAAATTGAATTGTTAAATTAATTAATAGATCCAATGTCCTACATAATTAATTGATCCAATATACTAAACTTGCTTCTCGTTACTCTCGCTAGTATTAACTTCTAGATCAGCACGAATCAGTAAAGGCTTATATACTATACTCCAAATTCACAAGATCGCCCTATGGATTTATCATGGTATCAGCTAGTGCTATGATCAGTTTTTCCGCCAAACTTTAATTTTCTAATAATCTGACTCCTATATTAATTCAACCACCAAAATTTGTTCTATTGAATCCAATAGCAACTTATCAATCCATTAGTATGCTTTTCTATTGATCCATTATTATGCTTGTTCCTCTTAAACTCTCTTAAACTATAGTACCCATCAAACTTTACACTATATTAACCTACAAATCCAATATGTACAGCTTTGTCTTTATCAATTGGAACTCTTGTTCTCATAGCATCTCCACCTATCATCTTTCCACTAGGATCTCTTTTAATCCAACTTCCAACCACCAGATAAATACTTGTGAAATGGCAACAAGGAAAAGAAAGGGTGGTTCCAAATAGATTTTGCGAGTGACAAGATGTTTTAGGATCATTTGGATGGAGTGAATGTTTTTTTTTAAAAAAAAGTTTTTGTTTTGTTTTGATAAGACTTGAATGATAGACCACTTGTACATGGACTACTACCCAGTGCAAGACAAGCTCGCGAGGATAAATATCCACTGCATGTGATGCACGCACATACACGAAGCCATGCAAGAAGGTATGCAGTACACTACAAGAACCAAAGACAGAATGAAACCATGCGTACACAATAGCTAATCTATATGTGACGCTATGGGTCACAGCTTGCACAATGCAATGTCGTACCATAAAGGAAACATCAAATACACGTATTATATACACTCAACAAAATAGTGTGTTTAATATCGCCTATCTATATATTTTTTTTAAAACCATGGTGAGTGCAAAATTTTTTTCTATTATTATTATTTTTTAACAAAACAATACTAGGTTAGATACTGTAGTAACACTAAACAGAAATAACCCTTTAATATATTGTGTTTAAAACTAGGGTTTTTTTTACTGAAACAACTAAAGAACAAAAGCTTTCTTTTATGAAGAACCGTGGCTACAATACTAAAAAAAAAATAATTATATTGGTGGGTTTTGGTTTTCCTTTTACGAATAGTGTAGGTTTCACTGTGTGCTAATAAATAAGGTACACAAAAAATGTTTTATTTTATAAAACTGTAGCCAAAATAAGCTTTCAAATTCAACATACATGTTTTTTTAATTCGGGTACTATAGCAACAGTGACCTAGAAAACATTCTTTATTTGTTTTTGTTTTTTTTAAACAAGTAAAAGCTATTAACTTCCTTACTTTTTTTTCTTTGAATAGACATAGTGCAGCTACTGTTCATTTTTTTTGGGGGGTTCCGTAGCATATACAATAACTGAGTGGCATTAATCGAGTTTCAAAATATTCTTATCCATCTAACCACTTTTAGGCATAGCTATATTTAAAAGAATCATTTAATTTGTCTCATTAACAATGTTATTTTACTGTTATTATTTTATTTTAATTTTTTAAGAAACTCTTTTTTGCGTGGTACTGTAGCATGCACAGTACTCGAATCATAAATAGCATCTTATTCACTTTGCTCCCTTTTAGCCACAATGTGCTAAAGACCTTTTTAATTTGCAAACATAACAGTGTTTTTAAGCCCTTTTTCCGGTGTGGCACTGTAGCAATAAACAGTAGACGAAAAGGAAAGAATTCTATGTGGGTACTGTAGCTCAGAACAGTAATCATCCTCTGTGTGTTTCAATTGGTTTATTTATTAAACAATTCAATAATCCTTCCTCCTTCAAGCAATTTGAGAAAACATCGTCTTTATTCCTTTGTGCAATCTTCTTGTCTTGGTAAATCACCAACCATGATCAAATCAAATAACACACCAGCACTGTAATAATTTTAACTTAAACCAAATCTTCTGTATTTAACTGTGAATATATTTATTATTATTATTTTAACAAACTAATGAATAGCCATACCGCAACGAAAACCAGTACAGTCTATTCCAACCAACGTTTATGAAAATACGAACTTAAAGAGAAATAATTGTTAGCCTATAGTAACCCAAATCTTAGGCATCTTAATCTTCTAACAATTCTTCTTCGGGTCCTCTTCATTCATGATCTTGCGTTCATCAGGATCTTTGTTGCGATGTCGTGGGTGATGGTTGACGTCAGTGATATCGTTGCTCCAAGTCTTGAATAATAGGGTAAGGCATGGACTAAGTTTTGAATTAGAGCAGGGTAGAAACAAAAACCTTCATGAAATAGATGAATAGACAAGACAGGGATGTGAATATGAGAGGGTAACAAGACAGGGATGTGAATATGAGAGGGTAAGTAAGAAGAAATGAAAGCAAAGAATTATAGGTAAGGACAGTGATGACATGTGATAGAAGCAAAGGAGGTTTTGTAAAAGTTTTTTTTAATGAAAATAAGTACTTAAGGCTTTCCAGACTAACTAGCGTGTCCTGCAATCAGCATGCTCTGATACCAACTCTGTCGGGACCTGGCTTTGCAAAAACCGACCCCTCTTTGTTTACAGAACTAGTCCCAAGGATCATATGCTAGTACACACAGGTTAAACAGGATTGCCATCAAACACATATTTTATTAATAAAGGAAATAACTTATAACATACATGGGCTGAATGCCACATACATTAAGAATAAATTAAATATCATGGAGCGGAAGATAAGAACACGTGTCGGCTGAAACCCGCAAAACTACCACAGGCATCTGACCGGGGTACACCTCCAGTAGCCGAAAAACTTCATCGTCGTACTCTGCCTCGTAAACCATGTACTTAGCAGAGTCGTCACCTGCGCACAGATCTGACAAACAACTAATGAGTATGGATAAACCATACCCAGTAAGCATGTATATCCTTAAATAATGAATGCAAGGCTAACAAAGAAATGGATATGGTTTATTTGCATAAAGAGCACTTTTAAACAATCGTATCAGTTTTAAAGCAATAGTGTAAAACAAATTTTAAAGTCATTTCTTTACTAATGTTTTCTCAACACTATAATATTGCCTTCTCAGCACAAAACCGAGATGACATTCGCTGTCAACTCTACACGGAAACCCTGGCAATACATTCCCTGTAATGCACTGCGTGGCGTTCGCTGCCTGGCAAATCCTTGCCCCTACCATCTACAGCAAGTTAATTAATAAGAGGTGAGACTAACAAGTAGAGCCGCCTAAGCCTGCTCTTAACCGTGAGCTCGGCTATCATGATAGTTTTAACTCTGCAGAGTGGGTACATTTTACCCATGGGACTCACCCGAGAGTGAGACGAAGCCGCTATACCCGTTCCATCTAGGGTTAAGAATGCCTCACTAAGAATTCACCCCAAGCCATTTCGCACTAAGCCAGAGGTTCCCCTCTTGTGCCAGGTGAGTATACGGTGGTTGCAAGCCACACCCACACCGCTATGACAAACCAACCCTAGATTTTCCGTGGTAACAACTAAGGTATTACCATTATTAACACCCATGACTGTACTGTTGTGCTCGGCTAGATCATCTACTATGTTCGGTCCTTATGTCGACCGAGGTGGCATACACCGAACCAACTTCCACCGATCAAACCACCACCTCGAATTTACTCATGCCACGTTGATTTTAGTTGAATTAAAGTTTAACCAAAATCACACGATAAAGAGTAGATTCTCTCTACCAAGGTTTTAAGTGATTTCCCATTATAATGATCATCTAGATTTCCCATCGAAGCGAGTAAACATCTAGCGTGAGTACAAATCAAGGATGGCTATAATAAGATATAAATTATGCTATGCGTTAATAAAAAGGTAACACGTGCTAATAGATGATTAACACGTCATTGACAATAACTAAAATTAAATATACAAAATACAAATAAAATTAGCATGCACAGTCAAATTCCTTTGAATAGTAAATATGAGAGAAAATCGGTGGGATCGATATGAATCTAGCTTGCACCTGGGTCCGAGTAGCACGTTCCTTGGTAACCGGCTGTTACACGCAAATCGAGACACAGACGAATCAACAGCAGCAAATAAAATCCAGCTAATTATGAAGTAAATAGAGGAGATAGATTAGGTTAAAAAAAGTTCAACAAAATTTGTTTGAGGTGAATTGGAGCTACGGTTTAGGAGATACAAAAAATGAAGTAGTACTGTTCACATGAACAGTATACAGTTGACCACGTTTTGACCGGATCCAAGGACTTAAGCCACTGACTGCTTGCTCTGCTTGAACACGCGCAACAGAGGAAAAGGGGGGAGAGAGAAGAGATGGGGGCAGCGGCAGCTCCTGCTCCGGCGGATGACCGGTGGCTCCGGCGACGGCGGGTGGTGGTGGGTCCGCTAGCGGCCGGCGGTGGCACGACTAGGCTCAGCTTCACGAGCAGCGGTGTGTTGGTCTTGTTGGCGGCGGCTCAAAAGCGGCGGCATCGCGGCGGCGGCGGCGGCGGCGGAGAGCGGCGGCGGCGAGCGGCTTTGCTAAGCGGCGGCGGGTCGATGGCGGTGGCGGTGGTGGAGGTGGCGGCGGCGCGACGCGGCGAAGCTTCTCCCGGCGCGGCGAAGCTTCTCCTGGCGGCGGCGCGTGCTTCGGGCATACCGGCGGTGACTGGGCGTCCAAAGATCGCAAGAAGCGGTGTAGTGGCGGCCTGGCGCGGGGCCGACCGGCGCATGGCGGTTGGGACAGCTGTGGCTGGCACTAGGCAGCGCTCGGATGGGGCGACTCGGTAGCGGTGGCGCATAGCGGCAACAGAACTTGGCAGGAGCGGCCAACAACCTGGGTAGAGGCGGCTCGGCTCAACCCTACGGAGACTGCGGCAATCTTCTCCTCCCCTTCCCCTTGCTCTGAGTTGATGGCTACTAAGGAAGTCCTTGGCGGCTAGGGTTTGGGGCTGCCTAGGATTAGGTCACAGCGGAACTAGGGTTTTTATACTGTGTATGCCGGTGGTTTTGGCCTAATTTTAGTATGCATGATTTTGGTATGGTTTGTATGGCAAGGATGGATATGGATCTGATTTGGTCTCGATTTTGGGTTGCTGCTATGGAAAGAATGGATTTGGTAAGTGTGGACAATATGGGCCACGGGTTTCCAGAGATATATTATTGGACGTACCACCTCTTTGGACCGAGTCACACGGATCTTCCAGAAGACGAGCTTGGAGGCTGGCGCGGCCCGACTTGGTCTACAAGGAAACGAACTCGTCTCCTACGCGAATACATGGAGATAGACATAACCAACCCGGTTATATCTTTATCTTCCTTATACAGATTAGGGAACCTATCTGTAATCCGACCCCTTGCACTATATAAAGGGGGTCGGGGGTCCCTAGTTAGAACATCCAATCATCTAGCCATCTGACATCTCATTGTCCTTGAGATCCACCGTAGTACAATCCACGAGCACAGGAGTAGGGTATTACCTCACCTCGAGGGCCCGAACCTATATAAATTCGGCTCCTTGTGCTACCATCGTAGTTGTGGTCTTTCGCACTGCTCCATAAAATACATTGCCGACACAAATCGTCGACAGTTGGCGCCAGGTAGGGGCAGCGTCAAGATCAACTTCATCAACTTCGATGGTTTCGATTGGCGGATTCGTCTTCACCTACGCCCCCGGCCAAGGCTTCATCTTCGGAGATCTCGGCTTCATCACCGGTGACTTCGGGGGATTACGGTTGTGTGAGCTGAACCTCGTTTGGTCCACGCATTACCGGGGGAGGTGGTACGCGATTCCGGCCGAGCCTCGCCGCCTCAGGATCTCTCCCCTGGATTCCGATCCGGAAGAGATCCAATCTGATGATGATAATTTCGACTGGCCTACCGCAGGACTCCCCTTCGGTTTCAGTCGGGATCTATTGCCTCTTGCTTTACTAGCTCCTTCTGCTGATAAAGAACCAAGTGGCGACCTTGTTCCTGGTCTGGAACGAACTCGGATCCAGTCGGGAATCACAATCCCTCAATTGTGGTTCACCCTGTTCGGATTAGGAAACTCGGCCACTGTTTTCCATGAGATAACACGCCAGCTTTTCCAATCTGGGCCAAGGAGCAGAACACGTCAAACACAAACTGGGACGAGTTTTCTGAGTCTGGACTCAGGGATAACTCTAACCAGGTCAACTTCCCGAGTGAAAATGCCATTCGGATTGGTCAATTCGGCTATAAGATTTCAGCAGATTCGCTCTACCAAATCTCAGTCGGACCCTCTTCTGACCAAAGATCCGGCACGAGAAGTGGGAGTCATAATCACTCCCATCGACGAACCAACAAATCAGGACCAATTGAGCCTCTCTTACTCGGAGTCCGAGTCGGAGGAGAGCGTCAACGGCTTCCCCGACTGTCGCGGTATCTATGTGCTGGATGGACAAGCCTCCGGATCGACTCGGCGCCCCGTGGACGAGGCGGGAGCCGAACACAACCAGGGAGGCGGAGAAGATTTGCGCGACAAATTGCGCGGTCGTGCACGAGAAGTCCGGGAGGAACTGCTTCAAGTCCGTATGGGAGACCACTCCGTCTTTCGTACACCCCAGCAGAACATCCTCGCATGTAAGACCCTCCTAGACAATGTTGGACCTTTGCTTGGAGAAAACAGCCCCGCTACGCCGATCATGGATCAGATCAAAGCCATGGTGACGGCAGCGGCTGTCCAGGTACTTGGGACCAACAAGCAGACTCGGCCAGAAGCCAGACTACCACGAGTAGTACTCGGCGCAGTCGGCACACGCCCTCTCGCGGGCAAGACGCTCGCCGAAGTACAAATCGCGACCTCCGCCACGACATCGAAACCCGGTGGAGGGAGTAAGAACAAGTCCAGCGCCGCACTCCGCCGCGCCGGATCCTCCCCCGCCAGTCTCCTCCTCCTAGGGACCGATTGATTGATGGGATCAAGGCGTTCACACCCCGACTTCATCAGGTAAACTAGCCCAAAGGGTTCAACCCCAAGGGAATAGTGAAATTTGACGAGGAGTGGGACCCAGAGGCTTGGTTGCAGATTTACTCTTTGGCAATCAAGGGCAGGCGAGAGGATCGATGTGATGGCAAACTATCGCCCATCATGTTAACTTCTCGACTCGGGGTTGGCTCGCAGCCTTCCAGAGAACTTCGATCTGTTCTAGGGAGAGCTTTGCGACCAATTAAATGCCGCCAATTTCGAGGGCACTTACGAGAAGCCTAGAAACCAATGGGACCTTTATCGATTCATCGAAGAAGGATGAGTCGCTAAGGGATTTCATTCGCATTTCACCAAGAAGAAGAAAGAATCCGGAGATTTTGAGGCGGTCGTCGTCATGACCTTCCGAAGGAGTTCGCGACCCGACCTAATCAAGAAAATGTCTCAGAAGCCCCCGACCACCGTCAAGGAGATGTTCGGCCTGGCGGATCGATATGCCACCGCCTCGGACGCTCTCGCTGAGCGTCAAGAGGATCACCCGAGAAAGAACGAGGGCAAGAAGGACAAGCCCGAATCATCCTCCAAGAAGGTCAAGAAGCGCAAGGGTGAGGAGTTGGTGGCGGTCGCGGACCATGGTCGGCAAAAGCCACCTCGGCCCATTGACTACAACAAGGTAATGGAGTCACCGTGTCCTTTCCATCCAAATGGGAAGCACGCGGCGAAGAATTGCAACGTCTTGAAGAGGTTCGCTGAGGAGTAAAACAAAGATGCTCCGAAGGACTCTAAGCGAGACGACAAGCGTGACCCCCTCAGGGTGACACATACCCAGAAGCTGAGCGTGAGCTCAATTACATATTCGGGGGATCGGATGCATACGAGTCCAAACGTAAGCAGAAGCTTACTACTCGGGAAGTTAATGCAGCTGTTCCGGTGACCCTCGAATACCTTCGATGGTCCGAAGTTTTGATCAAGTTCGATCGCTCGGACCACCCTGACCACATCCCTTGTCCGGGAAGATATCCACTCATCCTAGATCCGGTGGTATGGGGTGTCCGTCTTCGTAAAGTCTTGGTAGACGGCGGAAGCGAATTAAACATCCTTTTCGCCAAGACGTTCAACGAGATGGGGATTCCAAAGTCGGCGCTTTAGAAGACCGACGCGCCGTTTCACGGCATAATCCTGGGAACCTCCTCTATGCCGATTGGGAGAGTCACTCTTCCGGTCACTTTTGGCACTGGGGACAACTTCCGGACGAAAAACCTCAGCTTCAAAGTGGCCGATTTCGAGACTACGTATCACACAATCTTGGGAAGGCCGGGCTTGGCCAAACTCATGGCCGTCCCACACTACACCTACTTACTCATGAAGATGCCAGGCCCGTGGGGCGTAATCAGGGTCCGCGGAGACGTCAAGTTCTCCTATCTTCTTGATAGGGAAAATTGCGACTTTGCCCAGTCAACCGAAGCGGCCGCTGAGTTGGACAAGATCCGGCAGACGGCCACCACTCTCCGCGACGAAGGCGAACCGCCAAGCAAGAAGCCATCTAAATCAGGCATCAAGCCTGACGAAGATGTCAAGCGTATTTCGCTCGACCTGTCCGATTCGGCCAAAACGGCCCTGATCGGGACAGGGCTCGATCCGAAATAGGAAGAGGCGCTCGTCACTTCCTCCAAGCAAATCGAGGCATCTTCGCTTGAAAGCCGTCCGGCATGCCTGGTGTCCTAAGGGAGGTGATCGAGCACTCTCTGAATGCACACGGCAAAGCCAAGCCAATCAAGCAGCGGCTCCGTCGTTTCGCACAAAATCGAAAGGAAGCTATCAAGACGGAGATCACCAAACTTTTAGCCATCGGCTTTATAAGGGAGGTGCTTCACCCCGATTGGTTGGCAAATCCGGTACTTGTACAAAAGAAGAACGGTACTTGGCGCATGTGTGTCGATTATACCGACTTAAATAAAGTATGTCCCAAGAATCCGTTCGGACTTCCTCGCATCGACCAGGTGGTTGATTCCACTGCCGGTTGCGAGCTTTTGAGCATTCTGGATGCCTACTCAGGCTATCATCAGATCAGCTTAAAGGAAGAAGATTGTATCAAGAATTCGTTCATCACTCCGTTCGGGGCTTTCTGCTACGTCACTATGCCTTTCGGGCTGAAGAACGCTGGAGCAACGTACCAGCGTTGCATTCAACGATGTTTCCACAGCCAGCTTGGGCGCAACGTGGAGGCATACGGTGATGACGTTGTCGTCAAGTCTCGGGTAACCTCTGACTTGGTCACTGACCTATCGGAGACATTCGAGAGCCTCTCAGCATGCAACATGAAGTTGAACCCGGAGAAGTGTGTCTTCGGAGTCCCTTCGGGAAAGCTCTTCGGTTTCGTGGTATCGCACCGCAGAATTGAAGCTAACCCGGAAAAGGTCAAAGCTATCATGGAGATGGCTCCCCAAACGTGCCAAAGGGACGTCCAGCGTCTAAATGGGTGCATGGTCGCACTCGGCCGATTCATCTCGCGACTCGGCGAGCGTGGGTCGCCCTTCTTCAAGCTATTGAAAAAGCAACAAGACAAGTTCGTCCGGACACCTGAGGCACAGAAGGCTTTTGAGGATCTCAAATCGTTCCTCACCTCGCCAAGAGCTTCACGCCCCCTCCGTCACACCGCAGGAGCAACTACCCCAACCGGAGGAACAACAACCCGAGTCAGAGGTTCTTGCCCTCGACTCGGATTGGATGCAGCCATACTTGGAGTACCTACAAGAAGAAAAGCTTCCCGACGATCAGGGGGCTGTCGAGCAAATTCAACGCCGGAGTCGTGCATACATGGTGCATGAAGGAATTCTGTACCGTCGAAGCGTCTCCGGCATACTTCAAAAGTGCATACCCGAGTCCGAACGACGCACCCTGTTGCACGAAATTCACTCAGGCATGTGCGGTCATCACGCGGCATCAGCTATGTTGGTCGGAAAAGCGTTCCGTCAAGAATTTTACTGGCCAACCGCAGTCTCAGACTCAAAAGAGATCGTCCACAAGTATGAGGGTTGTCAGTTCTTCGCTCGGCAGATCCATGTGCCGGCCCAAGAACTCTAGACGATCCCCATCACCTGGCCGTTTGCAGTCTGGGGGTTCGACATCGTCGGATCCTTCAAGAAGGCCCCAGGTGGTTTCGAACATATCTTCGTCGCCATTGGCAAGTTCACTAAATGGATTGAAGCCAAGCCCGTGACCAAGATTACGGCGGCCAAAGCCACCGAGTTCTTCCAGGAGATCATCAGTCGGTTTGGCGTACCATCTCGGATCATTACGGACAAACGGCTCTCAATTCAGAAGTGACGAGTTTCAAAGCTGGTGCGAAGATGTGGGCATAAAGATTTGCTTTGCTTCCGTGGCACACCCATGAAGCAATGGGCAGGTCAAGCGCGCGAACGGCATGCTTCTACAAGGCGTTAGGGCGTGAATCTTCGATCGGCTCAACCCATACACGGCCAAATGGATGAAGGAATTGCCTGCCGTACTCTGGGGCTCCGTACAAGCCCTAGCCGAGCTACGGGGCAGTCTCCCTTCTTCCTCGTATACGGGTCTGAGGCGTTCCTTCCAACCGAGCTACAGTTCGGGTCGCCATGAGTTCAAAGGTTTGATGAGGACGAGTCAGAGGCCAGTCGGATCGACGAACTGGACCGATTGGTGGAAGCTCGAGACGCTGCAACAATTCGGTCAGCCAAGTACCTCCGGGGTCTGCGTCGTTACCATGATCGTAATGTTCGGGACCGCGCCTTCTCAGATGGAGATCTGGTCCTTCGAGTCAATCAATCGAGTGGCCATAAACTCTCTCCACGCTGGGAAGGCCCGTATATTATTGACTCGGTGACACGCCCGGGGGCTTACCGACTAAGGTGTGAAGACGGCGCTCTCATGGACAACTAATGGAACATCGAACAATTACGTCGGTTCTATACCTGACAACCGTTGTACACATATTTACAGATAAATGAAGATAAGTTTTCATTCACATTGTCTTTACATTCATACAATTCAGCTTCTGACTTGCTACTTATTTGTGTTTCAATTAAGTAGTAAGTCGGGGGCTACACCTAATTAGGTGCGCAATCGCGCACCTAATCTTTTTTACCTAAAACTTCACCTGACTTGCTCCCTAGTCGGATCTTGACTAGCCATTAAGTCGGGGGCTGCACCTAATTAGGTGCGCAATCGCGCACCCCTTCTCTTAGTGAGGATAAATTGACTTGCTCCCTAGTCGAATTCCGACTAGCCAGTAAGTCGGGGGCTATACCTAATTAGGTGCAGTCTGCACCTAATCGATATCTAATCGTTTTTTTGATATTTCAAGTTCATATTGAGCCTAAGTGTTATTTGTTCCAAGTAACGAAACTCTTGTCTACTAGCAACACTCATACTTCCCGATTGCGTCCTTGGAGATAGAGCTCCGCGCCAACTCCTAACGGTAAGGAATGTGATGCGCTGGGCAGAGTGCTTAGTAATAGGAACCTAACTTGCTCAGGCAAAATACATGACTCGGATTAAGAAAAGACGATTAGCATATATTATATTGAAAAGAAAATCATGTGCATTGGTAATTCACATCGAGTTCCTACATCTAGAGGGAGTCTAAGCCTAGATGGCCTACAGGTCGATTACAGGAGATGGCGACGAGCGCGGTTGACGATCACCCCGGCCAGTTCGCCAAGAGCTGGGGCGACTTCAAGCAGAACCACGGCGTTGGTGGCATCGTGGGCACGACCGCGGACCAGTGCCTGAACGATCTCGTCAGCCACCTCGGCGAGGGCCGGGACGACCTCGATCAAGACCACGACGGTCGCAACGTCGTGGGTGCGGGCTTCTTCCTCAGCGACCTCGGCGAGCGCAAGGTCAAACTGCGCCCAAAGCTCCGCCAACTCTACGTCATCCATGGGAGCATGCGGAGGGGAAGGAGGGACAGGGGGAAGAAGTCTGGATGAGAAGCGGCCATCGCTCCAGCCTCTTTTTATAGCCGGAATCGGGAAGTCGAACCGATTCCGAGAAGTAATGGCATTGGGGGGAACCCCGATGATAGCAGTTCCCGAGATTTGACACGGATGTCTCTAGGAACATGGCGCAACAATCAAAGCGACGGTTAGCATCCCGGTAGGCAGTGCTAGGGATGCCCCGTGGCGGTGGGAGTATGGCACACACTTATTAAAAGACCACGAGTGACGTTTCGTCTCCGCGCTGGGCGGGAGAAAACGAATCTCTGGGTTCGTTGCTGCAATATTCGGGCCCAGACTTAGGTTCCAGAGAGCACGCCCCATGTGGGCTGTAAGCTGTACACGACATAACTCGTGTACAGGTGCCGCTCAGATCAAACCTAGTTGGGAAAAAGGGCGCTCCCCCGGTTGGGCCTTGTGCCAGTCGTGAATTTCTTGAGCGCTGGGCGCCTCCCGGGTAATTAACCTAGCCTTGATGTGCCCCCTGGGGACATAAATCGGTTTGGCTTTAGTCAGAGCGAACATCAAAGGCTATTTCTCCAGTTGGGTCTCAGTGGCACATCTCCGGATCGTTCGTCATCAAGATGAGCACTGCTTGGAGGACCTCAACTTGGAGGCGGGCGTATTCTTCCGAGAATCATTAGCTTGACTCCGCACTAGTCGGGTCAGGACGCCTGAACGCCCTACGCAAGTTGTGGCATGTCCCCTACTGGGCTGAATGTCGGGTTCTGCCCGTCAGACTCGAATGTCATAATTCATAACAGGGAGGATAACGCAGGGTGACACTGATCACTCGGCAACATCCACCCTTTCTGGTACGCCTCTTCGTGGGGCTCATAGCTAGCATACCGATCTGTCGGGCTGGGTACCAGACATCTTTCAAGACTTGAGATTTTTCTTGAGTCCTTTGCAACAGTGTTGTTTGATCAGCAGGTTACTCGGCGAAGTGGAACTTCATCAGTCAAACGAAGAGTGACATCACTCGGGCTGTATTTGAAGGACTGCAAGCTAAACCCGGAATCAAGACAACCCAGTCACGAAGCACTCGGGAGCTACTGTGGACAACATGGGCCCCGGGTATCCAGAGATATATTATTGGACGTACCACCTCTTTGGGTCGAGTCACACGGATCTTCTAGAAGACGGGCTTGGAGGCTGGCGCGGCCCGACTAGGTCTACAAGGAAACGAACTCGTCTCCTACTCGAATACATGGAGATAGACGTAACCAACCCGGTTATAACTTTATCTTCCTTATACAGATTAGGGAACCTATCTGTAACCCGACCCCTTGCACTATATAACAGGGGTCGAGGGTCCCTAGTTAGAACATCCAATCATCTAGCCATCTGACATCTCATTGTCCTTGAGATCCACCGTAATACAATCCACGAGCACAGGAGTAGGGTATTACCTCACCTCGAGGGCCCGAACCTGTAAAAATTCGGCTCCCTGTGCTACCATCGTAGTTGTGATCTTTTGCACTGCCCATAAAATACATTGTCGACGCAAATCGTCGACAGTATGGGCGGTTTTGATTTTGTTTGGTTTGGAAAGAGACACTGATTTTGGTTTGCTCTCGGTTTGGGTTGCACGGAGCGGGCCGGCAAACACGGCCACGGCGATTTTGGGAGAACGCGATTGGGGCAAATGTGATTAGGGAAAAATTCGGACACGGATTATGGCCAAGATGGAAAGTTAGGATATAATGATTAAATAAATTATATTAAATCAAAATAATATGCTTTTAGGTTTAGAAAATATTAGATGTCACGGTGACTTGTTTCGTGAGGCGAAAGACAAACAAAAAGAACGAAATGATAGGAGCAATTCTCGACGGCGGTTCTAGGTGACACCGGCGCTATGGTGTAGATGACGGAACCGTGAGGATCTAGGGAGGAAGAGGGAGACATGGGGAAACAAGAGGAGGGGCAAAATCGTAGTCTCACGGTATGAAATCCACGATTCAACAAAGAGCAGCTTCAGCCTAAATCCGGTGAGGTCTTCGGCGATTAAATCTGACATTATCCGACCACAATTCTTCGAGCTCTCGGTTGGGATGAATTCGTGATGAAGATACGAAGGATGTCCTCGGACGGTTTGGGAAGATTTGCACCGAGGCGGCGCTGAGACCAGAAAGAGTTGGCGGCTAGGGTTTTGAGAAGTCAGCCTTCGGCGATTTTTATAGGGCAAAGGAAAGAGTTTCAGCATCCGAAATTTTGGGAGGATGATCTACAAGGGATTTCCTAGGACGTGTTTTCCTCGAAATTATGGTTTGCATCTTTGAGACGGCACAGCGGGCAAGAAAAGAAGGAGGCAGCGTGGTCGGTTTGTCCGGAAGGAAAGAGGAGATTAATGAAAAGGAAAGGAAGGAGGAGATGACAAGTGGGGTCTACCTGTTAGAGAGAGAAAAAGGATTTTTCCCAAATTTACCTTAGTTGAAATTAATTAATAGAAAATCATGATAATACAAAATCGAAATCTTGTAATAAGAGAAGATAATAGAATTTTGAAAAAAAAGAAAGTCCCGGGCTTTAATTACTTTTTAACTCCCAATAGATTAAATTATTTTGTTTGACAAATTTATTTTACAAAACAAATCAAATTGGTTTAATTTTTCCACAACTGAAAATATACAAATCATTGAAATCCTTTTATTTTATAAGACCTTTGCTTAAAGCACTTTATTAATCGAAAAATCTAATTAGATGTTTTTTCAAAATGAAAATATTGAAAAGCAACTCTTTGAACTTATTTTTATTCTAAATTCTCAAAATTTGACTTTTAGACTTTTCAAAATCTTTTTTAAATTTCCACTTCATTATAATTTTACAATCTAGTGGCTTGATAAAGTTTGAGAATATTCCTGAAATTTTATTTCACTCAAAAATTTAATTTTCACAAATTTGAAAATTCAAGATGTTACAGGGACTTCACCAAGGAGCTGTCGCTCTCCTCTCAAGCCTGTCGTCGACCACATCGGGAGGACTAGCCGTTCATAATTCTGCTTCATGTGTTGTATTTTTTTCAAAAAAAAAAGATGGAGATTCAGAACAGGATGCTTAGGAGTTCTCTTTCATTCGCAAGGCCTAGAAGTCAGGCGTGCTTTACTAGAGAACTGGCCTTTAGTACCGGCTCATCAGTCCCGATTAGGCATTAACCGTGACTCACATTCACAACAATCCAGGTTGAACGTAAGTTGGGCCACAGGTGGGGATCAGTCCCGGTTGGAGACACCAACCGGGACTGCTCCAACAACATCAATCCTGGTTTGTATTATGAACCGGGACTGATGGTGCCTGTAACGGCCTGCAGGCGGGAAGGGGGCACAATACCGGTCTGTGTGCCTAACCGAGATTTGTATGTCATATTTGAATATCCCGTTGCAGGCGAGAAGGGGGCACAATACCGGTCTGTATGTCCAACCGGGATTAGTATGCCATATTTGAACTCCCGTTGCCGGCGGGAAGGCGGACACAATACCGGTCTATGTCTCCAACCAGGATTAGTATGCATATTTGATCTTCCTTCTTCCTCTAGCAGTCCTCACTCTGCCTGACCAAGCACAGTAGCGCCGGCGGCCAAGAGCTTCAAGAAAGGGGAGGTCCTGCCAAAATTTCAAAATTCATTTCTTTACACATGTTTTACCATTATTAAGGTAACAATCCAACCCTAGATTTCCTGAGGTAACAACTAAGGCATTACCATTATTAACGTCCATGGCTGTACTGTTGTGTTTGGCTAGATCATCCACTATGTTCAGTTCTTATGTCGACCGAGGTGGCACACCACAAACCAACATCCACCGATCAAACCCCCACCTCGAATCTACTCACGCCACATTGATTTTAGTTGAATTAAATTAACCAAAACCAAAACTAAAGAGTAGAATCTCTCTACAAATTTTGTGAATGATCTCCCATCATATGAATTGGATTTCCCATCGAAGCAATTAAGCATCTAGCGTGATTAAATTCAAGGATGGCTATAATAAGATATAAACTATCCTAGGCATAAAAAAAAAGGTAACACGTGCTAATAGATGATTAACACGCCAATGGCAATAGCTAAAATTAAATAAACAAATAAAATTAAAAATAGCATGCACAGTTAAATTTCTATGAATAGTAATTTTAAGAGAAAAATCAATCGGATCAATATGAATCTAGATTGCACCTTGATCCGAGTAGCACGTTTTTGATAAGCGGCAGCTATCTCCTCTCTAGACTCCTTCGCGACGTCTACATGCAAATCGAGGCACTGAACAGCAGCAAAAAAAAAATCAAAAAATACGAAATAAATACAGGAGGTAGAATAGGTTGAAAGAAGTTCAACAAAATTTGTTTGATGCGAATCGGAGCTATGGTTTGGGAGATATGAAAAGTTGAAGAGTTACTGTTCATGTAAACAGTACCCAGGTTGACTGGTTGACCAGATCAAGGGATAAAGAGCTGGCTGGTTGCTGCCTCTGTTCTCACGCGCCTAGAGAAACAAGAGGAAGAAAGAGAAAAGGAAAAAGGGAAGGGAGAGAGAAAGGAAGAGAGAGAGAGAGATGGAGCGGCGGCCGGCGGTTTGACCAGCGGCGGCGCGTCGATGGCGACAGGCGGCGGCCAGCAAGTGGTCTCCGGCGCTGGCGGCGGCTCCAACGGGCAAGCGTTGCTAGGTGGCGGCACGGCAGACGACGGGACCGGCGGTGGCGGCTGCAGTTGAGGGCTGCGGCGACCAGCTATTGGCGGCGACTGTGCGCTGCGCGAGGTGGCGGCGCGGTAGCCACGTAGCAGCGGTGGCTCCCAGTGACGGTGGCGGGACGACTCTAGCGCGTGCGGATGGAGGCGACGGTGGCGTGGCCATGAAGTGGCGATGGTGCCTGGGCACGACGTCGACTCACCGTACGGCGGTGTCCTCTCCTTCTCCCCTCCCCTTGCTCTGAGATGATCTGTTGGGTGCTTGTGGTGGCTAAGGTTTCGGGATTGGGTGCTACGGCCAGTGGTTTGGCTTTATATACTGTGGATTTGGGCAGAGATATGGAAAGGGTTGATTTGGTAGGAATCGGATTTGATTTGGCTTGTTTTGGAAAGAAAAATATACGGTGTGTATTTCTAGCATGAATAAAAGAATACACCGCCTCTTTGTCTTTTAACACATTGTGTCAATTGTTTTTCTTGTGATTGTTTGATTGTCGATCATCGGGCTAGTCGACGACGTCATTCACAACACGTTATCAGCACGATCGTCTCTAGGAACGGAATCTACGAGCTACCTGCTACCTCATCGTCTGCACCGACTCGACAATTTCGCATCTACGAGAAATCGAAGGTAACAAATCGATCTCTTAGATCAGTTTAAATCGCACTCTACAGGTAGATGCCTCGTCGTTTTCAATTGCTAGATTGAAATGTGCATCGGCTGTAGTACTAGTCGGTATACTAGCTTTTGCATCTACTATGGCGTTGCCTATTGGCGCCAGATCGCCGCCTCGGCCGTCGCCAAGACGCCAGCGTGAGTCGCCAAGGCTTCGCCATCGCTTAGCTGCGCCAGAGCACAACCATCGTTCAGTAGCTAGCGACGCCGCACCGAGCCGCGGTCCGCGGCTGCGCCGTCGTCGCGCCTCTCGGCTTCTCACGCCAGCGTATTAGCCTCGTCGCCGCCGCTTTAGTCGGCGTTATCGACACCCGACGCCGCCTATAGCGGCGCCGCCGCCACGCCAGAAGCGACCGCGGCGCCGCCAGAAGCCGGCGTCGTCGACGCCGCAGCGCCGCCAGAAGCCGGGCGCCGCGCTTCACGCCAGAAGCATCGCGACCAGCGAGAGTTGGCGTTGCGCGTCGTCGCCCCAGCCGAGCGAGCGCCCGTCCGTAGTCTCGCCGCTTCGTTGCCGGCGTTATCGCCTCCCCCATGATGGTTCCCGACGCGTTACACCGTTGTCGCCCGCATTGCAACCATCTGCGCGCCCGCCCATAGCCAGCCGAGCCGAATGTGCGCCGTTGAACCACCCGGAGAAACCGCCCGATAGTGGTGGCCGTGCCGTTGAAGCCGCCGGAAGAATCGGCGTTCGCGCCGCGCCGCCAAACCCATGCTAGGAAACCCTAACTCCGGTGGGAGTTAGGCACGCAAGCGGGGAGATGGGCCCTGGCTAGGGGTGTAAACGGAGCGAATAATTTCTGACCGACCGACCGACCGAATCAGTTTGGATAGTGATTTGGATAATTATACAGATATCCGGTTGTTTTTTGCGGATATAGATACAGATATGGATATTGAGTACTAGATACGGATACGGATACGGATAATGCGGATATTATCCGACGGATAATATCCGAAGAAAAATATGGATAATATCCGATGGATATTATCCGAATTCATTCTAGGGGCTATGGCGCCTGCCAGCCTACCAGGCAGCCCACAAGAGTACAGCAAACCACAATACTCTCCAGGCCAAGCCACCGCACCAATCACCAGCCCACCAACACCAAGAACATGAACAAAACTCAAGAAGTAAGATTGATGTGTGTGATCCTTGTTCTGCCATGTTAATATGATATTACTACATGCTTTCAAAATTATTTTCTTAAACTTAATTAGCAGTACACAGCGGGTAGCACTATACTGCTATATCTCTTCATTGGTGAAATTGTTTACTCCAAGACATATATTGATTCTTTTTTCTTGCATGTGTTTTTGAATAAGCGTATTATCCGAGGAAATATCCGTTCCGACCAATATCCGATCTTATATTATCCATATTAAGTATCCGACACTATCCGTGATTCAGTATCCGATACTATCCGTGTCCAGATCCGTGATCCAAGACCGCCAGATCCGAAAAAAAATATGGATACGGATACAATATTAGTGATATCCGACCGTATCCGATCCGTTTACATCCCTAGCCCTGGCAGGCCGAGGAGGCAGAGCGGGCGGGCGGTGGGCGGGGGGAATGGGCACCCGGCCTGCTGAGAAGGCAAGGTGCGGGGAAGGAAGAAAATGGGCTTTTTCCTTTGGGCCAGCACGGGTAGAAAAGAAAAGAAAAAAACGGGAGATACTTATTTGCTAAATGATTAAAATTCTAGGAACTCCCTAAAATTAAGGATAAATTGATAAATGAATTTACTTTATATTTAGACCTGCAGTCCTTTATTAAGAGCAAATCCGTGTGAATTACATATTTGTCCTATTTGCTTAATAATTTATCTAAGACCGGTAGTCTCAATTATTAATGCGATTTAGAGAATTCTAGAATATTTTCTTGCAAACCTCATTGTATATTTCCTGTAGTAAATATATAATTACATGTGTAGGATATATCTAACCTGAACAAGAGAGACTTCTCCCCTATCGCTGTCGATGGGAGCAATTATCTGACCTGGGCTATGAATCTTCGGATCAACTTGGAAGCCCGCTTCCTTGGTGCTACAATTGTCCCTCCTGTAGAGGGTGCACCACCAGTCCCTAATCCGGTCAGGTACTCAGCCCTGCACTACATGAGGCACCACATACACCCGGACCTAAAGTCCAAGTATATGATGGAGGACAGCCCGCTGGCACTGTGGAACTCTCTGAGAGAGTGCTACAACCAGCATGTGCAGACTCTCCTGCCTGAGGCACAGAGAGAGTGGGCGGAACTCAGGTTCCAGGACTTTAATTATGTGGCTGGGTACAACTCTGCTCTCCACAGGGTCGTTGCCAAACTGAGGTTCTGTGAAAAACAGGTCTTAGATGAGGAGAAGATTAACAAGACCCTAGGGACCTTCCACCCTTCTATGATGATACTCCAGCAGCAGTATTGTCAGCGTAAGTTCACTCGTCACTCTGAGCTGATGCAAACTCTACTGGAAGTAGAGAAGCACGATGAGATTCTCATGAAGAGTCATCATGTTCGCCCTACGGGGTCGAAAGGTGTATCAGAAGCACACGCCAATGCTCAGGGGTCCTCCGGTAGCCAGGGCCGTAAGCGGGGAAAAGGTGGAAAGACGTCGTGGCAGAATCACGGCGGGCTGAAAAAGCAAGATAAGGGAAAGGCCGGTGGCAAAGGCAGGGAGGTTGTCCAGGAGAAGCCTCCCGAGACCAAGTCGAACCATGCTGGTAAGCCATGTTACAGGTGTGGTGGCAAGGGCCACTGGTCGTGGACTTGCCGCACCCCAAAACATCTCGTGGAATTGTACCAGAAGTACATGAAGAAGGAAGACGAGAAAGACAAGCTCAGATCTGAGGTACACGTCACTCAGCTGGAAGCTCCTCTAGGAGAGGAGGAGAGTGACAAACAGGAGGTCCCGCCAAGCTGAAGATGAAGGACCCCACCTCTGATGACGAGGACGATCTTCTTGGTGTAGAACTGGAGGATTTATACGGAGATATGCAGTAGCCTGTAGCTGCATCTATGTCATGATATTATCCCTACTTAGTTTGTGGTTTGCTTATGTTCCTGCAGAACATATTTTATTTATGAACTTGTAATAATTAGTTCTTTATGTTCTATTCCCATGATAGCTCCTAAAGAACTTAATAATGTTATGGGTTATTTATCACTACTTTTGATATGTTGATATTATGCATGCTTGTGATACTTGAGAATATATCTTATTTGTGTGTATGTGATATATTCATATGACATAGAACCGCGTAGTGGCCAAATGGAGGAGAAACTCTGTCTGGTAGACAGTTACACGACCAACACCATACTAAAAGAGATAAAATACTTCCAAAACCTCCAGAAGAGGGATGGAAATATCTTGACGATTGCCAGTAGCAATGCACGGATTGTGGGCTCCGGTAGGGCCGTGTTAACTCTCCCCATGGGCATAATGATCACCATCGAGGATGCTCTCTTGTACCCTGAATCGACCCGCACTTTGCTATGTTTTAAGGACATCCATATGAATGGCTTTCACATAGAAACCGATCATGAAGGTGGAACTGAATTCCTCCTGGTAACCTCTAAAGACGGGTGTTAGAAGTACGTGGCGAAAAAATTCCCCTATTTTAAGTTTGGCCTATACTACACCTACATCAAACCCTCTCCTCATCGTTCTATGAAGGCTGAAATAGCCATCCCGGACCAGTATATAGTCTGGCATGACCGTCTGGGCCATACCCTAAAGGTATCTGATTTACCAAAGCCTAAAACTTTTGTGTGCCCTGCATGCGCCAAAGGGAAACTAATAATTAGACCCTCTCATGTTAAAATCCAAAGTGAGTCCCCAAATTTCCTGGAGAGAATTCAGGGTGATATCTGCGGACCGATCCTGCCAGTGACAAGCCCATTTAGATATTTCATGGTGCTTATGGATGCTTCTACACGCTGGTCCCACGTATGCCCGCGGTCTACGAGAAACCATGCGTTTGCTAAGTTAATTGCCCAAGTAATTAAATTACGGGCCGATTTTCCTGAAGAAAGAATTAAGTCCATTAGGTTAGACAACGCTGCTGAGTTTAGCTCGAGGGCGTTTAATCATTATTGTACGACCATGGGCATAATGTAGAGCATTCCGTGCCTCATGTGCACACACAGAAAGGCCTGGCAAAATCACTTATAAAGAGGATCAAGTTAATAGCTAGACCATTGCTACAGAATTACAGGCTCCCCACCAGTAGTTGGGGCCACGCGGTACTGCATGCCGCGGAATTAATAAAACTCAGGACGACTGATATCGTAACACATCTCCTATGGAACTAGTACGTGGGCAACAACCAAGTATTTCCCATCTGCATAAATTCAGTTGTGCTGTATATGTGCCGATTTCACCACCGCAACGTACAACCATAGGGCCACACCGGAAGTTGGGGGTCTACGTTGGGTTTGTATCTCCGTCGATTATTAAATACCTGGAGCCTATGACAGCTGACCTGCATAAGGCTAGGTACGCTGATTGTATTTTTGACGAGGGCAGTTTCCCTGTATTAGGGGGAGATGAAAAGTACCTGTCGGCGACTGGGAGGCGAACCTCCGCAGGTCGATAAGTAAGGAAAAGGGGTGCGAGGCCCGAAGGCGGCCCTGTCCCCTAGACCGAAGCCCGGCCGCTTGGCCGGACGCCGCCGAGGGAAAGGACGGAGATGGTTCGACATGGTTAGACACGTCGGGCCCTGGGAGTGACGCAAGGATTTTTATCCTGGTTCAGGCCTCCACTGTCGGATAACAGCCCTATGTCCAGTTTTCGTTTAATGCCAAGCTTAAACGAGTACAAAGGGGTGAAGGCCGGGCTTCGGGAAGCCCGGGCTTGAGTACAATAAGTGCTCAAGGCACTGTGTGTGTTCCTACAGTTACCTATATGCGGAGAACTATCGCCGGGAACTAGAGCTCCTACGAGAGTGCAAGTGCTCCTGTTCTACAGTGGCTATCTTCCAGGTGTGTGTTGCGTGGGGCTGATGGCGATCTTCTCTTGTTGTGGCCTGTACGCCCCATTTATAGGCGGCGCCTGGCCACTATAGCTTGCCGTTGGTCCATTGAATAGTCGTTCCTTGCCGTGCCGGGGCGCACAAAATCCACCGGGTAATCGAGTGTATCTCCTGATTGCCATGCCAGACCACTACCGGTCAACACGTGTCTTTCCTTGTGCGGGCGGTTGACGGGACCTGCCACCAACTCGCCAAGAGTTCCATCAGCGCCATCTTGTCATCGTGGCGCAAGATTTAATTCTTCTTGACCTTTGGGACCCGGCGATCTGTCACGCGTGGCGCAATCTGCCTCGGGTCCTAAGCCCTGAGCTTCGGAAGCCCGGGAGGAGTGAGTGGCCCGAGCTGAGGCGGGAAGCTTCGGCGAGCTACTAAGCTCGGGCGCGAGCTTGCCAAGCCCGAGCTTACTTCCTGTGGGCCGAAGGTAAGTTAGTGGGCCGTATCTCCATGGGCCATGTACTTTCCGCAACAGTATCACACTAAGGAATACCGGAAAATCGGCTGCCAGATGCTTTCACTAACCATACAGGCGTAACTAAGTCGCATATACCTGCAGTAATTGCACCGAAGAGAGTGGAGGTACCCTTGAAGGCCGCTCAGGTCTCCCAGGCAGAAAAAGGGGGAGCGATCCGGGTGCACCTGATTCGAGCACACAGAGACGTCCGCAAAAGTAAAGAATCGGTGCAGACTTATTACTCCTGTTAGGTGAGAACGAACGACCTGTAGTCGCGAATCGACCAGTAGTCGATAACCACCCTGATGGTGGCGGGCGCCCCGAAGACGCGAGACCTAGTGACCATGCGCGCACTTTTCTAGGCGCTGGGAGAACGGAAGGGTCCAGTCCCGACGTGCAGGGAAATCACGCGGAGACGAATGATTCAAATGAGGAAATTTCCAAAAACTATGTAAATTCAGGAGAATTATATAAAAAGAAGACCACTATTGTCGACATATATTTTGCTCTAAAATTGCTGAAGCCTTGGATTTAGACACAGAACCTAAGAGCATGGCAGAGTGTCGGAAGTGCTCGGACTGAGCTAAATGGAAAGAAGCAATTGAGGCTGAACTACGCTCGCTTAATAAAAGAAAAGTGTTTGGCCCCGTAGAGCTAACTCCCCCGAAAGTGCTCCCCGTAGGAGCTAAGTGGATATTCCTCTGGAAGAGGAATGAGCATTACCAGGTGGTGAGATACAAAGCCAGGCTGGTGGCACAAGGGTTCACGCAGAGACTCGGGGTTGATTATGATGAAACATATTCTCCTGTCATGAGTGGAATCACCTTCCGATACTTAATATCTTTGGCAGCTTGTATGAATCGAAAAATGCAATTAATGGACGTTGAGACCGCATATTTATATGGGTCATTGGATTCGGAAATATACATGAGAGTCCCTGAAGGGTGAAAAATCCCGAATCAAGGAGATAGAAATTTGTATAGCATCAAGTTGAATAGATCGCTATATGGACTAATACAGTCGGGTAGAATGTGGTACAACCGGCTGAGTGAATTCCTCCTGAAGAAGGGATACATAAACAATGATGGATGTCCCTGCGTATTTACAAAGAAATCCCTGGGCGGATTTTGTATTATATCTGTATGTGTTGATGATCTAAATATCATCAGCATGGCAGAGGACATTAGTGAAGCTAGCGCTCACCTGACGACGGAATTTGAGATGAAAGATTTGGGTAAAACGAAGTTTTGTCTCGGCCTGCAGCTCGAGCATGTATCAGGTGGGATCTTTATGCACCAGACTTCCTATACCCAGAAGGTGTTAGAGAAGTTCAACATGAATAAGGCACACCCCCTGAAAACCCCCATGGTCGTCCGGTCCCTAGAAGCGGATAAGGATCCTTTTAAGCCGAGAACGGATGATGAGGAGATTTTGGGACCTTAAGTTCCCTATCTCAGCACCATCGGTGCATTGATGTATCTGGCAAATTGTACTAGGCCTGATATCACGTTCGCGGTAAATTTATTGGCCAGATACAGCTCCGCACCAACCAGAAGACATTGGGCGGGAGTACAAACTGTTCTTAGGTACCTACAAGTTACGCAGGATCTTGGACTGTCTATGGAAGGAACGAGTCCAAGAACATGGTGGGATATACTGATGCGGGTTATATGTCTGACCCGCACACCGCTAAGTCTCAGACTGGGTTTGTATATCTTTATGGTGGTACTGCGATTTCTTAGGAATCCTGTAAGCAAACAATGGTGGCTACATCCACTAACCACTCTGAGATCATAGCCTTATATGAAGCCACCCGAGAGGGTGTTTGGCTTAAAAGGATGGTAAACCACATCCAAAAGTCATGTGGCATAGAAACCATCGATACCCTCATTCCCATTTATAAGGATAATACTGCTCGTATCATGCAAATAAAATTGGGTTATATTAAGAGCAATCTCACTAAGCATATTGCTCCTAGGTTGTTCTACCCTCACGAACTCCAGAAGAGCGGTGAGATTGAGGTAGTTTAAGTGAAGTCTAATGAAAATCTAGCAAATTTGTTCACCAAGGCATTACCCACCTCAACATTTCAGAAACTTGTTCACGGAATAGGTATGAGGCGATTTCATGAGTTGTAGTGTTTAGGGGGAGACCCCCGAACAAAGAACTATAGGTATCCCGTAGATATTTGCATCCTGAAGATGTGCATGTCCTAAAGACGGAAATATTATACTCTTTTTCCCTTATATGAATTTTCCATAAAGTTTCTCATAATAAGGTTTTTAATGAGGCAATATCACAATGCAGCATGCGTGTGCAGTGTACTCTTTTCTCCAATCCTTTTTCCCACTAGGTTTTGGGATGGAGTTTTTAATGAGGCATTGGCATATCGCGGTTTTCCCAAGGGGAGTGTTGTAACCCTAGGGTTTAACACTAAGGGTATTATAGGAAACCTAATTATGGAGGCATTATAAAAGAGACACCCCTTTGTACCGAAAGAGATCTGGATGAATAAAAGAATACACCGCCTCTTTGTCTCTTAACACATTGTGTCGATTGTTCTTCTTGTGATTGTTTCAGTGTCGACCATCAGGCTAGTCGACGACGTGATTCACAACAGTTAGCTCATGAATTTGGTACGTGTATGTTTAGTATGTATGGCATTGGGAGGCATGATTTTGTGCTGATAAGATTTGGTATGGAATGTATGTATGGTAGGGATAGTTGGGTGTTGTAAACCGAGGTGAGGCTCGGTTAGGAACCTGATCTGTTATTTAGGCATGTATTTTTCTCAACTGACTTGTTATATTTGGGAGGCACGGTTAGGGCAATGTTGGATTGTCCTCGATCATGGGACGATTGGACACAGGTGCGATTAGGAAAAATGTAATTAGGGAAAAGATTAGGACAAAGTACGGGAAGATTAGAGGGTAATTAGAAAAAGAAATTATTTTAATTTAAAATAATGCCTTTTAAAATTTAGAAAATATCAGGGTGTCACAAACCTCCTCCCTTAAGAGGAATCTCGACCCCGAGATTCGGAAGTGTTAGGGAAAAGATCCAGGAATTCTGCTTTTTAAGTCCTCCTCATGCTCCCAAGTGGCCTCTTTTTCTGAGTGATTACTCCACTGAACCTTGCAAAACTTTATGGTTTGGCTTCGGATGCATCTTTCCGCCTCTTCCAAAATTTTGACCAGGTACTCAGGATAAGTTAGATCCTCCTACAGGTTAATATCATCATAGGCATCTGCTCCTTAGGTACACACAGACACTTTTTCAGTTGAGAAACGTGAAACACATTATGCACATTTGATAACTGAGGTGGCAAGTCAATTTGGTAGGCCACTTCTCCTCTTTTGGCTAACACAAGGAATGGACCAATGTACCTCGGTGCTAACTTGCCACTGATTCGAAAACGGCGCAAACCCTTCATAGGAGACACCTTCAGATACACGTAGTCTCCAACGGCAAATGTCAAATCCCTGTGCCACTTATCGGCATAACTCTTTTGCCTAGATTGGGCAGTTTTCAACTTCTGTTGCACGGCTCGCACTTGTTGCTCAGCTTCTTGTAAAATTTTCGGCCCAAACAACTTTCTTTCTCCTGTCTCATCCCAGTATAGGGGTGTTCTGCACTTTGACCCGTACAGAGGTTCAAAAGATGACATTTGTATGCTCCCCTGATAACTGTTACTGTAGGAGAATTCTGCGTAGGGCAAATTTTTGTCCCATCCTTTCTTATCTGAGAGAACACAAGCTCTTAGCATATCCTCCAGGATTTGATTAGTTCTTTTAGTTTGGCCGTCTGTCTGAGAATGGTAGGTAGTGCTGAAGGCTAGATTTGTTCTGAGCAAAGAATGCAATTTCTGCCAAAATCTTGAGGTGAATTGGGTTCCTCGATCCGAAACGATATTCTTCGGCACCCCATGAAGACACACGATTCGTGCGACATATAACTTCACGAGCTTATTTCTCGAGTACGTGGTCCGTATCGGTATAAAGTGTGCTGATTTGGTCAAACGGTCCACGATGACCCAAATTGAATCATACCGTTGCTTAGTGCGTGGTAGACCGGTAATGAAATCCATGCCGATCTCTTCCCACTTCCATTCAGGCACTTGCAACGGTTGCAGCAATCCAGCTGGTCTCTGATGCTCGGCCTTTACTCTCTGACATACGTCACAAAGTGCAACATATTCAGCTATCTCCCTTTTCATACTAGGCCACCAGTATCGTTCCCGAAGGTCCAAATACATCTTGGTGCTGCCAGGATGGATAGACAGAGCTGACTCACGAGCCTCTCGAAGAATCAGTTCACGAATCACCTTCACATCTAGTACAAGAATCCTTTTCCCATACCAGACCACACCTTCTTTGTCCATGGAAAATTCAGGGGCTCTTTCCATGATCATCCGCACAATAACATCGATGGTCATTTCATCGTTTTCCTGGTGCTCCTTGATCCGTTCTTCTAGTGTGGGCTTCACTTCTAGGGTATTAAGGCACCCTCTTTCAACTACTTCCAGATCAAACTTTCGACACTCTTCCAATAGTTGATTGCAGTGGTTCTTCCTGCTCAGAGCATCAGCTACAACATTGGCTTTTCTCGTATGGTAATGTACTCCGAGATCATAGTCCGCTATCAGCTCCAACCATCTTCGCTGCCTCATGTTCAGATCGGACTGGGTGAAAATATACTTTAAACTTTTGTGGTCCGTATAAACTTCTGTATGGTTTCCAATCAGATAATGCCTCCAAATCTTCAGGGCATGAACCACAGTTGCGAGCTCCAGATCATGAGTAGGGTAATTCAACTCATGAGGTCGCAACTGTTGAGAGGCTTAGGCGACGACCTTCCCTTCTTGCATTAACACACATCCCAACCCATGTTTGGACGCATCACAATAGATCTCAAAATCCTTATGAATATCGGGCAAAACCAGTACTGGTGCAGAGGTCAGCCTCTTCTTAAATTCCTGAAAACTCTGTTCACAGGCATCTGTCCACACAAACTTAGTCTGCTTCTTCAACAGCTAGGTGAGTGGTCTTGCGATTTTGGAGAAATCAGCAATTAATCTCCGATAGTAACCAGCCATACCCAGAAAACCTCGGACCTTAGTCACTGTTTTAGGCTGCTCCTAGTTGAGCACATCCTGGACCTTGCCTGGATCAACGGACACTCCTCCGGCTGAGACAACATGTCCTAAGAAGGAAACTTCCGATAACCAAAACTCGCACTTGCTGAATTTAGCATACAGCTGGTGTTTACGAAGTGTTTCCAACACAATCCTTAGATGCGCTGCATGCTCTTCTTCATCCTTAGAGTATATGAGTATATCGTCAATGAATACCACGATGAACTTATCCAAGAATTCCATGAACACCTTGTTCATCATGGCCATGAAATGCGCTGGGGTATTAGTCAGTCCAAAAGACATTACAATGAACTCATACAGACCGTAACGAGTGGTAAACACCATCTTTGGAATATCCTCCTTCCTGATTTTAATCGGATGGTATCCCGACCTCAAGTCTATCTTCGAGAAGATTCGTGCTCCTTTCAGCTGGTCAAACAAATCATCTATCCTAGGCAACGGATATTTGTTCTTGATCGTAACTTCGTTCAGTGATCTGTAATCCACACACATGCGGAGTGTGTTGTCCTTTTTCTTCACAAAGATGACTGGAGATCCCCATGGTGAACAGCTGGGTCGAATAAAACCCTTGTCTTGCAATTCTCGGATCTGCTGCTTCATCTCTGCTAATTTGATTAGCATTTATCCCGTACGGTCGTTGAGATATGGGAGCAGTACCGGGTACCAAGTCGATGACAAACTCCACATCCCTCTCTGGTGGCAGACCAGGTAGATCTTCAGGAAACACATCTAGATACTCACATGCCACTAGAACTGACTCCAAAGCTGGTAATTTCGATTCTGTGTGTATTCCCTTTATCCGATTTACCATACTGGCATTTGGGTCTCGCATGGGGGATAGAAAATTTACTGTAACTCCATTGGTGTTAGTGAGAGTGATGGTCCTATTGGCACAATCAATGTGTCCTTTGAATCGGCCTAGCCAGTCCATTTCCAATATTACTTCTATCCTAGGTGATTCTAACAAAATAAGGTTTGCCAAGAACTTTTCTCCTCCGATTTCTATTTCCACTGAAGGACTTGCAAGCGTTGTTCTCAACTCTTTTCCCGGAGATTGCACTATTAGGGGTTTATTTAGAGGCAAGATTTTCCACCCATGTTTTTCCACTAATTCTTTAAATATGAAGGAATGCGAAGCAACAGAATCAAATAAAACAGTTGCGGGTACGGAATTAACTGGAAACGTGCCTAGCACAACATCGGGCGCTTCCTGAGCTTCTTCGGCCGTCACATGGTTCACTCGGCCTCTTCCCATCGATTGCGGCATCCTTGGAGTTCCAGGGACTGTACGAGCTGGCCCTTGCTGCGGCATACGAGCAGGTGTACGTCTCGCGTTGGCTTGTGCTGGCGCCGGGTTGTTCTTCTTCTGGGCGCAACTATGAGCATAGTGACCCATCTGATGGCAGTTGTAGCACTGTACTCCTGGCGCAGTTACTGTGTTCTTGGCTGGTGGTGCCACTGGATTGTTACGCGGTGCTTGCTGCTAGTGTGGAACAGGTGCACGGAACATTGGGGGTAGAAGGCTTGTTCCCCTGCGGTTTGGGTTGGAACTATCCTATGCGGGGACGCGTGTTGCTAGGTCCTTGTTGACCTTGGAATGCCAACCTCCTCTTCTTGTTATCTTCACTAAGCTGGCGCTGAGCATCCTCCTGGAGCAGTGTCATATTGACCAGTTCTTGGAAGGTACGGCATCCATGAGAGACTAGATTGACCTTCAGAATATGGTTCATTTCTTCCATGAACTTCCATATCTTAGCTGCGTTGTTTGTGACATCTTCCTTGGCATAGCGAGCAAGTTGAATGAACCGGTTGTGGTACTCCGATACACTCATATTGCCTTGGTGCAAATTCTGAAACTCACGCCTCTTCATCTCCATTATTGCAGTGGGAATATGTGCGGTGGTGAATGCCTCAGAAAACTCTTCCCAAGTGATGGACTGCACATCATGGTGAGCCTCGCAGTAATTCTCCCACCAGTTGGCAACAATTCCTTTGAGCTGATGTGCAGCGTACTGCACACTTTCATAGTCGTCACAATTTGCCAAATACAACTTACGCTCGACTTCCTTAAGCCAGTCTCCTGCATCGAGCGGCTCTGTGGATCCCGCAAATGTTGGAGGATGGGTCCTCATGAAATCAGTATACTTGGACTGGTACCACATTGTGTGCGGCAGCTGGCGGGTTGTTGAGTTGTTGTTGCATAGCTTGTAGGACTTGTAGATGCATTTGCATTAGCTGTTGAGTTATGGGCTCTTGAGCAGGTGGTGGTGGCAGATTTCCTTCACCGACAGCTCCTTGTGGTGCTTGGGCGTTCTGTTGATGTAGTTGCTCTTATTGCTCCTGAACATTTTCCTTCGGTTCTGGATGTGGGGCAACGGCAGCTTGCCCGCGACCAAGACCACGACCTCCACGCTGTGCCTGGTTGGCAGCCTCACCACGGCCACGTCCACGGCCTCGAGCCCCTCTAGCCATCGGACTGCTGAGAGATAAGAGAAAGAGAAGGGTTACTAACAGGAGAGCAACTAAGCAGGGAGATAGTGACTGCTATTAAAATAATTTTTAAACACTACAATTTAAGAACCAATAAAATCCAAACACCTGAATCCTGCGCACATAGTGCCTAATGTCTATGTCGCTACGAGTTCTGCTGACGCAACTAAGGTCGCATGGCGGAAAATTTCAACATACACAATCACCAATCATCACGTTAAATATATGCTTACATACAAACATCTGCAAAATATTTAATTGTATAAATTGGTGATAAATTACATTTTAATAGTATTAGCTTGTTATTTTATTTTCCTTTTGAAAAACAAGTAAAAGAAGGTGATTACTTATCATATTTTCCTATACATATACACATCTACAGGCTACAATTTTGTTTCAAATTTTTACTGTAGCATGAACAGTACTCGGGTCATAAAAATGGCTTATTTATTTTGCCCTCTTTTAGCTACCAAGATGCTTATAACCACTAAAAATCATTTAATTTGTATAAATAACAATGTTTTTTGTTACAATTTTTTAATAAAAATATTATTATTATTATTTTTTTTTGGTGCGGTACTTGTAGCATATTCGGTACGCGAGGAAATATATATTTTTTCTTTTTTAAACTAACCCTTTTTTTACCGATTTCTTTAGCGTTGTACTGTAGATGAACAGTACCACAAAATTTCCTTTTCCAAAACAGATTTTTGGCTAGCCTCCGTCTTCTTTTTCCTTCGATGAAATAGCTCCTCCTATTCTTGAATCGCATTGCACAGACAGTAACACACAACAAATTTATCCTAAACACAAACTTTTATTTAGCTATTAATTAAGACAGATAATGAGTAGCTGTGTCACAAAAAGTGCAAAATGCTTGACACAGTCTATTCCACACAATTTTTATAAAGTACGAACTAAAATTTAACTAAACATCGACTTCGACAACTACGATATATAGCCTAAGCTTTATACTTCGTGGGTGTTCTCATTTGAATCTTCCTCGTGAACTCGTTCTTCAGGGTCTTTCTCTTCTGCACCCGGTGAACTCTATGTTGGTGTATGATTTCTCTCGACCTTGGTGGCAATTTCTGACGGCGACACCCAAAGTCTTGCATGAGATGTAGGGCACAAACTAGGTTTGAATTTGAAAAGTAGGGGAATTAAAGTTTTGCTCAAATAGACGATGTGATGAGAATGAGAGCAATGTTAGAGGATAAGTAGGAAGAGATGAAAGCAAGAACCCTAAATAGGAGAGAACTAGACCAATAGATGTAAGTGGAGAGAGATAGAAGCAACGAAGTTTGTAAAAGATTTTTTTTTAAAAATAAAACCTTAGAGCTTCCAAAAACTATCTAGCGAATCCTACGGTTAACCTGGCTCTAATACCAACTCTGTTGGGACCCGGCTCAGCAAGGCCGACCCCTCTGTGCCTTACGGTACTAGTCCCAATAGATCACAGCTGGTACACGCAGTTAGAGAAAATTAGAATCACACCTTGCTGTTTATCGATTAACAAAATAAAGTACCTTGGCCACAAACGCCAAATATTATAATAATTGTCTTAATATAAATAGTAGCAAATGGAAGATAGAAAATTAAATGATGGCTCGGTAAATCCATCCATACGCCAGAGGCATCTGACTGGGGATACACTAGTAGTCGGAAGCTCCATCCTCGTACCCTGCCTCGTAATCCATGTACTCGGCAGTGTCATCACCTGCGCATAGATCTGAAGTACAACTAATGAGTATAGATAAACCATACCTAGCAAGCATGTATATCCTTAAGTAATGAATGCAAGGCTAACAAAGGAATAAGGATGGTTATTTTGCATAAAGAGCAATTTTCAACTGTCCTATAAGTTGTAAAGCAATTGTTCAAAAACAATTTCAAATTTATTTCTTTACACATGTTTTCTCAACATCAAATATATTCTTATGCCGTCTAAGCATAGTCCGAGATGACACTCGCTGTCAACTCTACACGAAACCCTTGCAATACACAACCTGTAATGCAATGCATGGCAATCGCTGCCTGGCACTCGTTGCCGGGCAATCCCTGCCCCTAACTTTCCAGCAGGTTAATTATTAAAAAGGTGAGGTAACACGTAGAGCCGCCTAAGCTTGCTCTTAACCGTGAGCACGGCTATCATGATAGTCTTAACTTTGCAGAGTGTGTACACTTAACCCATGGGACTCACCCAAGAGTAAGACGAATCCGCTATCTCCGTTCCATCTAGGGTCAAGAATGCCTCACTAAGGATTCGCCCCAAGCCGTCTCGCACTAATCCAGTGGTGGTTCCCCTCTTGTGCCAGGTGAGTATACGGTGGTCGCGAGCCACACTCACACCGCCATGACAATCCAACCCTAGATTTTCCGAGGTAACAACTAAGATATTACCATTATTAACACTCATGGCTGTATTATTGTGCTTGACTAGATCATCCACTATGTTCGGTCCTTATGTCGACCGAGGTGGCATACCACAAACCAACATCCACCGATCAAACCTCGAATCTACTCACGCCACGTTGATTTTAGTTGAATTAAATTAACCAAAACCAAAACTAAAGAGTAGAATCTCTGTACAAATTTTGTGAATGATCTCCCATCATATGAATTGGATTTCCCATCGAAGCAATTAAACATCTAGTGTGATTAAATTTAAGGATGGCTATAATAAGATATAAACTATGCTAGGTGTCAATAGAAAGGTAACATGTGCTAATAGATGAATAACACGCTAATGGCAATAGCTAAAATTAAATAAACAAAATAAAATTAAAAATAGTATGCACAGTTAAATTTCTATGAATAGTAATTTTAAGAGAAATATTGATGGGACCAATATGAATCTAGCTTGCACCTTGATCTGAGTAGCACGTTCCGTGATAACCGGCAGCTATCTCCTCTCCGGACTCCTCCGCGACGTCTACACGCAAATTGAGATACAGACTAACAGTAGCAAAGGAAAATAAAAAAATACGAAATAAATACAGGAGGTAGAATAGGTTGAAAGAAGTTCAACAAAATTTGTTTGATGCGAATCGGAGCTACGGTTTGGGAGATATGAAAAGTTGAAGAGTTACTGTTCATGTGAACAGTACACGGGTTGACTGGTTGGCCAGATCAAGGGATAAAGCGCTGGCTGGTTGCTGCCTCTGTTCTCACGCGCACAAAGAAACAAGAGGAAGAAAGAGAAAAGGAAAAAGGGAAGGGAGAGAGAGAAAGGAAGAGAGAGAGAGAGATGGAACGGCGGCCGGCGGCGGGTCCTGGCGGCGATAGAAGGCGGTGGCCGGCGGCGGGTCCCGGCGCGGCGGCAGCTCCAGCGTGGCGTGGCAGGACGGCAAGGATCGGCGGCGGCGGCTGTAGTTGTGGGCGGCGGCGACCAGCTGTTGGCAGCGGCTGTGCTCTGCACGAGGCGGCGGCGATAGCCACGCAGCAGCGGCGGCTCCCGGCGATGGTGGCGGGACGGCTCTAGCGTGCGCGGATGGAGGCGATGGTGGCACGACCATGAAGTGGCGACAGCGCCTAGGCATGACGTGGACTCACCTTATGGCAATGTCCTCTCCTTCTCCTCTCCACTTGCTCTGAGATGATCTGCTGGGTGCTTGTGGTGGCTAGGGTTTTGGGATTGGGTGCTACGGCTGATGGTTTGGCTTTATATACTGTGGATTTGGGCAGAGATATGGAAAGAGTTGATTTGGTAGGAATCGGATTTGATTTGGCTTTGTTTGGAAAGAAAAATATACAGTGTGTATTTCTAGCATGGTTAGCTCATGAATTTGGTCTGTGTATGTTTAGTATGTATGGCATTGGGAGGCATGATTTTGGGCTGATAAGATTTGGTATGGAATGTATGTATGGTAGGGATAGTTGGGTGTTGTAAATCGAGGTGAGGCTCAGTTAGGAACCCGATCTCTTATTTTGGCATGTATTGCTCTCAACCGGCTTGTTATATTTGGGAGGCACAGTTAGGGCAATGTTGGATTGTCCTCGATCATGGGACGATTGGACACAGGTGCGATTAGGAAAAATGTAATTAGGGAAAAAATTAGGACAAAGTACGGGAAGATTAGAGGGTAATTAGAAAAATAAATTATCTTAATTTGAAATAATGCCTTTTAAAATTTAGAAAATATCAGGGTGTCACATGACGGCTATGCCTAAGCACTCGACTGGAGGGACGCCCTATGCCTCGTCCTGATCATCAGCAAATTCTTGATCTTTGTCTTTATGGCAGGCGTACTGATCCTGCTCATACTCTCCATCTAAAAGAGAATATGAATGCGAGGTCAGTGTCATTCAAACACTGGCGAGCTAACTTCCAACCTAATGCATTTAGTGATAGGGGTTCCAAAGAAAAGGTTGGGGGTTATTTGGTTGTAGAAAGCAAGTTTTATAAACCAAAACCTATGACTTAGCATATTTTAACCCAAAGTTCTACTAATCAATGTTCAAATTTTTGTTCTCATCACATTCCACGACAATTTCCATGCACACTGCCAAACGTATCCAAACACCCTGGCAGTTTCCATGCACTCTGCCAAACGTCTCCAAACACCCGCCATCATCTTCCGGGTGTGGTGCACCTGTTGTGGATCTTACGCCAGCGAAGCGCCCGGAACACATCAGTGTTCACAACCACACACTGGCAAATAAGCCTAAAATTTAATAGGGAAGACTGGGCACTTTGCTGGCGTAAGATCCACAACGGGTGCACCACACCCGGAAGATAATGGTGGGTGTTTGGAGACGTTTGGCAGAGTGCATGGAAACTGCCAGGGTGTTTGGATACGTTTGGCTGTGTGCATGGAAACTGTGGTGGAATGTGATGGGAACAAAAAATTGTACATTGATTAGTAGAACTTTGGGTAAAAATATGCTAAGTCATAGGTTTTGATTTATAAAACTTACTTTCTGCAATGAAATAAACCCCAACCATTATTTGGAACCCCTATCACTAAATGCATTAGGTTGGAAGTTAGCTCGCCAGTGTTTGGATGACACTGACCTCACATTCATATTCTCTTTTAGATGGAGAGTATGAGCAGGATCAGTACGCCTGCCATGAAGACGAAGATCAAGAATTTGCTGACGATCAGGACGAGGCATAGGGTGTCTCTCTAGTCGAGTGCTTAGACATAGCCGGCACGAGACCCCTTTTGGATCTTTGGATCTCTACACTCTGATCTTTTGGACATTTGGAATATTTGGGCCAATGTGCCTCGTTGTAACACTTATAAATAGCCCTTGGGCTTAATACATGTATTTTATGTAATATAAGTCTTCTGCTTGTATGTAATGATCCGGCTATGTGAATGGTGTGCACTAGTGTACTGATGCAGGGACTAGTGCAGATCAAGAGGTGGGCAAAGGATAGGCCCCACAGCACTGGTATCAGAGTATACAACTGTAGGAGCCCTAGACCTTGATCGTTAGTCAAGTTATTTTAACTTATTAAAAGAGATTTCTTTACTCTCAAAAATCACCTCATTATAACAATGAGCTGTATTATTTTCTTCTGATGTTTTTGCTTAAAAGCACTAACTCTCTGATTTGTAAAACTATTTTGTAGATGGAGGTTCCGCAAGTAGGATTTGCTGATGAGCGTTCAATTTTGGGTTTCCGTCAAGACCCCGAGGGGAGAACGCTCGGGTGCTGCAGGAGTCGACCGACTATCTGGGGTTCGAGGGAGCCCCCACTTACTTTTGGAGGCTTGTACAGACCTTACCCCGCCTCGTCTACGAGGTTGAGGTTAGGGTTTACTACATGCCCGACGTTGTGGCACACCATATCCGGACGGTGGTGCCCCAAGACCAGCTGGACTACGCCATCAGCGATGCCGCTATGTTGGCAATCCAGGAGCTCCAGGAGGAGTATGCCCTCGACCTTGTTGGAGGACCCTTCGCGCACCTGCCGGACGTCCCCCTTCACCTGCTCCCTAGCCTTGGAGAGGCCGAGTACGGGGAGCTGGACCCGGAGCTCCTACGCTTTGTCCGCCTGCACCGCGGAACTGGACACGCTCGACGTGGAGCCTTGGAGGAGATTCAGATCCTCCGCACTTCACTGCAGGAGGCGGATACCCGCGCCCGTAGTTTTTACCGTCAGGCCTACCACCTCTCCCGCCACCTCCAGGTCTGCTGGCAGGGGAGGGACGAGGCCCTTGCCGAGTTGGATCTACTGGATCCCGCTCACCACCCTCGTGCTGGGATGGACCACCCCGGTCCACTTCCAGGACCACCACCACCAGCACCACCGCGTCCACACCGGGCACACTCCCGCGTTACTCCGTGGAAGAGGTGCCTACTGCCCAGGGCTTTGGTGGGGATCCCCCGCCACGACCCTCCGCTCGAGGCTCCTCAGCCTCTAGCGCCTTCTACCAGCTCTTCGGACGCCGCTCCTCCGGCGTTAGCTTTGGGGGACTACCTCTACGCTCCGGGGAGATACCCTGCAGACCGCCCCCCGTATACCTACTCCCGTCATACCCGTTAGGGTGTAGTGGCAGTAGTATGTGCTACTTTTGTTGTCTTGCTCATCTGTAGGAGCTAGAGGTTGTAGCTGTAGATGTAGCTCAGGAGTAGACTACACGCAGCCTAGTTGTTCTGTTGCTTTTGTCATACCGTAGTAGATGATCGGCATGAACTCCTTGTACTAGTGGACATGTTTTAAACTATGTATGGATCTTTCTTCCTTTAAATTGTGGCTTGGCTTGCATTTGGATCTTACTTCGCTTTTATGGTCTTCACGCATGCATATAGAAATTGCTTTTCAATTTAGTAGTAATTATGCAGATGGTTCATGGGCGTGCTGCCGCGAGAGGCCGAGGTGCCAGCGCCGCTAATAATCAGGGTCGTGGTCGAGGCCGTGGCAACTTGCCCCCACCACCTACTGGAAACCCTACCACGGCACAGGTGTTGGCGTATCAGGCCCAGATGCTTGGTGCCATACTAGAAAGCCAACAAGCTGTACAGCAAGCCGCACAGCATCGCCAGGGATCCAAGCTGGTTGATTTCATGAGGACAAAGCCTCCAACCTTCACCTATGCCACTAAGCCCATTGACGCGGAGGATTGGTTGAGGACCGTTATCCGCAAGCTGGACTTAGTCCGCTGCCCAAAGGAGGACAAGGTGCTGTTCGCCACCCAACTTCTTGAAGGACCCGCCGAAGTTTGGTAGCAAAATTATCTAGCAACCCGCTCAGAAGAGGAGGAAGAGGAAGAAGAAGAGGAGGTTGAAAATGATGGAGAACCTGGTCACGATGCTGGCAATAACACCGAGGAAGGAGGAGATGAAAATGCAGTTGATGATCAATAAGAAGCTCTATACCTACAGGCCGCTACCCGGAACATTCCGTGGGTTGAATTCGAAAGAACATTCAAGGAAAACTACATTCCCCGAGGAGTGCTCAAGATGAAGAGATAGGAGTTCCGCAATCTGTGGCAAGGAAATATGACGGTAAATGAGTATTTGACCAAATTCAATCTGCTTGCTCGGTATGCTCAACAAGACATAGTAGATGATGAGGAAAAGATCGACAAGTTCCTCGAAGGGATGGCTCCCACCTACCGTTCCAAGCTCATCCTTCACGATCACCCCAATTTTCACCGGTTGGTAAACAAAGTCCTCATCTTGGAGAAGGAGCTGAAGGGAGAAGAAGCTAGCCGCAAGAGCAAGCTGGAGGCACGGACAATGTAAGGATCCAGTCGCCCTGGACCCTATCGCCCCATCTATCAGTCAAGGCCACCACCACTACGCACCCAGGGATATCCCATGCATACTTACTAGGCTGGAGGTAGCCGACTTGCTCCTCCTCCTGCAAAGAGACCTGCACCCTCACCGTCCAGTACCTCCCGACCCGGTCCATCTGCTGAAGATAGGACGGCTAGGACATGTTTCAGATGTCATCTGCCCGATCACTTTGCCAATGAGTGCCCAACCAGAAATACCCAGCAACCGCAATTTGACATCCCCCCACCTCGCGGCCAACCCCTAGCCAGACGTGGAAGAGGAAATGGCCCAACCAAATCTGCCCTGTCAGCCTATGGAAGAGGATGCCTCAATCACCTCTCCACTGAAGAAGCCGATGAAGCTCCAAGAGTGCTAATGGGTACGTTCAGAATCTATCACAACCCTGCACACGTACTCTTTGATTCTGGAGCATCTCATTCATTCATATCTAAGGATTATGTGGATAAGCATGGATTGCAAACTTCCCCCTTGGATAAGCCCCTAAATATAAAGTCGCCAGGTGCAGTTCTAAGGCCACTAGGGCGTGTAAGTAGGTAGATATTTCTCAAGAAAGGATAAGCTTCCAGTTCGACTTAATGGTCATTCCCAATATGGGAATAGATGTGATTATTGGGATGGACTAGTTGACCTATTATAAAGGGGTGCTAGATTGCGAAAAGAGAGAAGTAAGATTGGTTAGACCCCCTGGTTATGATAGGGTCTGGAAAGTTGATGCCCCCTTCAGATGGGGAAGAGCCATTTGGTTTTTGAAGGAAGAAGATCCCGTCAAGGTGCCAGCAGTTAAGGAATATTTGGACGTGTTCCCGGAAGATCTGCCCAGACTGCCACTAGATCGAGAAATAGAATTTACTATTGAGTTGGCACCAGGCACGACACCTATTTACAAGACATACTTCAAGATGAATCCAGTAGAATTGGTAGAGCTCAAGAAGCAGTTGGAAGAGTTGATGCAAAAAGGGTTGATACGCCCCAGTTCATCCCCGTGGGGATCACCAGCCATGTTCGTCGATAAGAAGGACGGAAGCCAAAGGTTGGTAGTGGATTACCGAGCCCTCAATACGGTTACTGTAAAAAATAAGTACCCATTGCCCAGAATTGATGACCTGTTTGACCAGCTTTGAGGAGCTAAAAGATTTTCAAAAATTGATCTCCGGTCTAGGTATCACTAGGTTAAGGTTAAAAAGGAGGATATGCCCAAAACAACCTTCACCACAAGATATGGACTGTATGAATTTTTGGTTATGTCCTTCGGACTCACCAATGCCCCGGCCCACTTCATGAACATGATGAACATGATTCTAATGGAGTATTTGGACCAGTTCGTCGTTGTATTCATCGATGATATTTTAGTATACTCCCAGAATGATGAGGAGCACAAAAAACACCTAAGATTAGTCCTCGACAAGCTCCGAGAACATCAGCTCTATGCCAAATTCAGCAAGTGCGAATTTTGGCTAGATGATATCAGCTTTCTAGGACATATCATCTCTGCTGAAGGAGTCAAAGTCAATCCCTCCAAGGTAGCGACAGTTATGGATTGGAAAACTGTCACCGTGAAAGAAGTGAGAAGTTTCTTGGGATTGGCAGGATACTACCGAAGGTTCATTGAAGGATTTTCCAAAATTGCCATACCCATGACCCAGCTACTGAAAAAGCAGTAGAAATTTGAATGGACTAAGACTTGTGAGGAATGCTTCCAATAGCTAAAAACCAAAGTAACCACCGCTCATGTGTTGGTAACACCAGACACCAACAAAAAGTTTGAAGTATATTGTGATGCCTCAAAACAAGGGTTAGGCTGTGTACTTATGCAAGAACAAAGGGTAGTTGCCTATGCCTCTCGACAACTCAAGAAGCATGAGGAGAATTATCAGACTCATGACCTTGAGCTAGCAGCTGCAATACATGCTCTCAAAATTTTTGGACATTACCTGATGGGTAAGCAGTGTGACGTCTACATGGACCACAAGAGCCTGAAACACATGTTTACCCAAGCCAACTTAAACATGCGCCAAAGAAGATGGCTAGAATTGATCAAGGATTACAACTTAAATATCCTGTACCACCCAGGCAAGGCCAATGTGGTGGCTGACGCCCTCAGTCAGAAGCCGCAGTGTAATCATTTAACTGCCCTACAGACGATCACTCCTATGGACATGACCTGAGGACCAAGGATTCCTGAACAGATCATAAAAGATATGGATGCTCTGAACTTGAGTCTAGTGGAAGCCGGTTATCTAGCCTCACTGGAAGTTCAACCGGACCTATTAGACCAAATCAAAGAACTGCAAAGGAATCACTCTAGCGCCCATAAAATAAGACACCTAATGAAAAGGAGTCAAGGGTGCAAGGTTACAGAGGATGAACAAGGAACCCTACGGTTGGGACAAAGGATTTTCGTCCCCCATGACCAGGAATTGAAGAATCGTATCCTAAGGGAGTCCCATGAATCCCCTTTCTCCCTTCACCCCGGGTGCATCAAAATGTATCAGGACCTAAAGACCTTATTCTAGTGGCCCCGGCTAAAGCGAGACGTGGCTAAGTATGTGGCCAGATGCCATACCTGTCAAATGGTTAAGGCCGAGCATCAGCGCCCGGCAGGACTTCTTCAACCCTTAAAAATACCTGAATGGAAATAGGAAGAAGTGACGATGGACTTCATCTTAGGACTTCCTCGTACAAAAACTGGGTGTGATTCCATTTAGGTCATTAAATGGTATCTTATATATATATATGTGAATATATTTATCTTTATATCTGTAGGAGATTTTTGGAATGATAATTAAAAATCTCAAAAATTTATCCTAGCCTAACTATTGCTTTGTTTTAAGTATTCCTAATCAGGACCTAATATAAAGTTTTCAACAATTTATTCAAGCAAAATTAGCAACTTCTTATCTTTTAAAATTTTAAAGGTCCAGAAATTATGCTTTTGCAAGTTATGACTTAAAGGAAATTGTAGTAACCTTATACAAGCATCGCAGAAGTGTTTTCAAAAATATAATTCAAATTCTAGGCTGTTACAGCGACCAACTGTTTGTCTGATAAAGAAATTGCTTCCAGAGGGTAACACGTTGCCTGAAACTATGTACGACGCCAAGCAAATTGTCTGTCCATTGGGGTTGGAGGTACAGAAGATACATGCATGTCGTAACGATTGTATCCTTTATCGCAATGAGTACGAGAACTTAGAAGCTTGTCCGGTGTGCAAAACTTCTCAGTTTAAAACCAGACGTGATGACACAGGTGAGGTAGAGGGGCAGCATAAGAAGAATAGACCTCCCGTTAAGGTGGTGTGGTATTTTCCTATAATCCCTCAGTTGAAGCGTTTATTTGCGAGCAAAGCGCATGTCTAGATGATGTGCTGGCACAAAGAAGATCGTAAGGAAGACGGAAGGCTAAGGCACCCCGCTGACGGCTCGCAATGGAGGAAAGTTGATAGAAAATACCCGGACTTTGCTAAGGATCCGAGGAACATAAGGTTTGGGTTGAGTACTGATAGGATGAACCCGTTCGGCGAGATGAGCAAAGCGATCCAAAGACTTGGCTTGTAACTATGTATCTCTGACCTTCCTCCTTGGTCAGTGTCGGTGGAAATACATTACGATGCCGTTGCTTATCCAAGGCCTGAAGCAACTGGAAAACGACATCGACGTGTACCTCAAACCGTTGATTGATGATCTTCTAACGTTGTGAAACGATAATGTACGTGTATGGGATGAGTACAAAAGAGATTATTTCACCCTCCGTGCATTGCTACTCGTAACCATCAATGACTAGCCTACACTTGGTAACCTGTCGGGTCTATCTATCAAGAGATATAAAGCCTACATCGAGTGCTTAGAGGATATGGACAGCAAGTACCTAACAAACTCTCGAAAGGTTGTGTACATGGGCTACCGTAGGTTCCTCAATCCGAAGCACCCGTTATGGAGCAACAGTGTTAATTTTGATGGGACAGAAGAGAAATGCAAGAAGCCCAAGTATCATAGTAGGGCAGATGTATTTTCTATGGTAAGAAGAAGCCAATTTGGAAGAAGAAGTCACTATTTTGGGACTTGCTTTACTGGAAAGACTTAGAGGTGCATCACTTACTGGACTTCATGCATATCACAAAGAATGTCTGCGTGAGTCTACTAGGCTTCCTGGATATGTATGGTAAATCAAAAGATACACTTCAAGCACGAAAGGACCTACAACTATTAGGACTCAGGGAAGACCTACATCCACAACAGAGAGAGAAAGGGCATTACCTCCCGCAAGCTGCACTCTAAGTAAGGAAGAGAAAAAAAAAACATAATTAAGTTATTGAATGGTGTGAAGGTCCCTTCAGGGTACTCTTCGAACATAAGAAGACTGATAAACACAAAAGAGAATAAAATCGTAAACCTGAAATCCCATGACTGTTATGTGTTGATAACACAATTACTCCCAGAGACGGTGAGAGGCATTCTGTCGGACATGATACGAGGGACAATCATAAAGGTGTGTTCGTTCTTCAACGCGATATCACAGAAGGTCATAGATCCGAATAAGTTATCTAATCTGCAAGATGACATTGTCTCTGATTGGTTAACCTTGAGATGATCTTTCCTCCATGCTTCTTTGATATGATGGTCCATCTCATGGTTCACATGGTCAAACAGATACAAATTCTCGGACCCGTGTTCTTGCACAGTATGTTCCCTTTCGAGAGGTACATGGTTGTCCTAAAGAAGTATGTTCATAACCGGTCATGTCCAGAAGACTGCATTGCCTATGGTGTTGGCACAGAGGCGGTTATTGATTTTTGCGTCGACTACATTAATGATCTGAATCCGATTGGCGTCCCTGTATCACGCTATGAGGGGAGGCTACGGGGAAAAGGTACTTTAGGGAGAAAAGAATCCTCTTACCAGGATATATTTTTATTTAGACAAGCACATTTCACGGTGTTGAAACAAGCAGCTTTAGTGGCTCAGTATGTCCGTGAGCATGAGAACATTCTACGTGACCAATACCCAGGGAAGTCAGATAAGTGGATCGCAGACAAGCAAGTGGAGAGTTTCGGCAGTTGGTTACAAAAGCAATTGTTGGGCAAGGAGGGAGTCCATGAACAGTTGCAACTATTGGCTCGGGGACCATCCATAACAATCATATCATGGCAAGGGTATGAGACAAATGGGTACACCTTTTACTTGAAAGCCCAGGATAACAACAGCACCAACCAAAACAGTGGCATCCGTATATATGCCTTGGACAAAAATAGAAAGATAGACACCTACTATGGTTTCATAAAGGAGATCTGGGAGCTCGAGTGCGGACTTTTGAAAGTCTCTCTGTTTCGGTGCCAATGGGTCAAACTGACATCTGTGGAGATCGATGAGTACGATATGACAACCGTGGACCTAAAGAAAGTGGCCTACAGGGATGAACCATTCGTGCTCATCAATGATATCACACAGGCATTCTATGTGATGGATATGGGCAGCAAACTGAAAAGGCAGAAGGACAAGACTACTAAAAGCAAGACAAGGTCTACCAAAAACTAATGGCAGAAGCAGAAGAGTAGCGGTAGCGATCAGCGAAGGCTCCACGTGGTTCTTCAAGATAAAAGAAGGATTATCGGAGTTGAGGGCGTCACAGACAAAGAAGAGTATAATCAGTTCGATGAGCTGCCACCTTTCTCGGTGAATGTAGATATTAGTGTCCTCAGTGATGAGGAGGAAGCTCCCTATGTACGTCATGATCATAACGAAGGATCACTTGTAAAAACAAAGTAGTTACTATTTTGGAATTTCAAGGCATTTTGTTATGACAGCAGCATTAGAGTTTTAATAAATAGATAATATTTTATATTTGTAAAAAAGTTACAGAATTTTGAGAAAATATTTGATCATTTTACTTTTTTAGTAAATCTTTGATAATTTTATATTTATCAAAGAAAATGTAGAAAAATAATGAGAAATTACAAGGCTCCCAACTCAATTTTTCACATTTTTATGATTTTTGTGATATTTTTATTTAATTTGTATAGGCTCCCAGCAATTTTCTGTAATTTTCGAGTAATTTATGGCAAATTACTACCATTGACATGTGGGACCCACAAGAGATGGGCCCACATGCCAGTGACCACATCCCTTTCTCGCAGGAACGGTACAAAAAATATTTGTGCCTTGTCAGGTCTGCATAACTCTCTCTTCTCCCCTGGCGAGCAGCGTGCGCTTGAGCGTAGGCTCCCCGTGCACGATCGCGGGTTCGAGTCCCGCTCGCGCCACTGCTTTCTTTTATTTTGGGGGAAGCAATCCCATTTAGTGTCTCCAACCGGGACTATGTGGGCCATCAATCCCGGTTGGTATCTTCAACTGGGACTATGTGGGCCATCAATCCCGGTTGGTGTTGCCAACCGGGACTATGTGAGCAGTCCAACCGTTGGTCTTCTTCCTCATGCCCGATGCAAAATTTTGCCGGCTTCAGTGCATTTCATGGTTTCATGGTTTTCTTCAGAAACTTGTGAATTTCTTGCTTGATTTATTGATTTTGTATCTGCTTCAGTGTATTTATTGATTTCACATCATTAACTTCATCATTGAATTTTTGAGCTGACTACATTGGAAGTTGGACAGTTAACTGCATTGTTCTTTGTAGTTGTTGATCAATAGGATCCATGGGATTGATCGTGCCCTTCGATCTTCCGCGCGAGCTCCCCTATATATGTCCCTCTAGCTTCTGTCTTGTTCTCTCACAGCCATACACCATGCCACACCGCCTCAAAACATGTCGAATGGGGTCTCAGCCATGGCCACCGCCACCGCCACCTCCGCCGCCGCCTCCACCACCACCGCCTCCGCCACCACCGCCGCCGCCTTCGCCACCACCGCTGCCGCCTCCTCCATCTCCGCCTCCGCCACCGCCCCGCTCCTAGGCAGAGCTGTCGGCATTGCTGCCGCCGCGATCGCCATCCCAGGTATAAATTAGAGTTTTTCCAAAATGTTGAATTGATTTCTTCAATGGTTGATCGATTTAAGGTTTTTGCAAAATTTTTAGAAGCCCACCTGGGCTAGGGACTTCCCGACGTTGGAGGACCTCCCCTCCTCCGGCTTCCTCAACGGCGAGGACTGCCGGTGCCCCTGCTGGCTAGAGCACCAAGGCCTAGATTAGGATGAGGATGACGGCTAGCTAGGTTCCCCAATGGCGGTGACAATGTGATCTGGTGTCTTGTAAATTAAAGCATGTTATGTCTTGTAAATCAATGTTGGAATGAGTAATATAAATCTTGGCGCCAAATGTTATGGAAGAGTGGATTGTATATACGCGATTTTGCTGTTTGTGTGCGTTTCTTTCTTGCTTCTTGGTAATTAACATAGTAATTTCTTGTATACCCATAACGTTACAAGAAGAGAGCTAAAATTTGGATTGAAGGCAGCTCCCTAAATAGACTTTGATTTTCAGGGAGCTAAAATTTAAAGTATCTTATATATTTAGAAAGGGGGCAATTTCCAGAGACGGATTGTATAAGGAACCGTCTGTGAAAATTATTTTGGGGGAATCAATCCCGGTTGGTGTCTCCAACCGAGACTATGTGAGGACTCCAGCGCTGGAGAGAGCCCTATCAATGCCGGTTGGTGTGTCCAACCGGGTCTAAGTCAGCAGTACAGCCGTCGCGAGAACCATCAATCCTGGTTGGTGTCTCTAACCGGGACTATATGCCCTCATCAATCCCGGTTGGTGTCTCCAACCGGGAGTGAAGGCATACCCTTTATACTCGTTTCGCATGGAGATATGGAGACAAGTCTCAAATCCTTTCTCGTGCGCGCTCCAACCCTAAATCGGCACCGCCGCCATCCTTAGCTCCGACGCTGCTGCCCGTAAGGATGCCGTCTACAACCTCTCGCGCGCGCTCTGAACCCTACATCGACGCACCGCCGTCTCCACGCCGCCGCATCCATGCCGCCGCCTTCACACCGCTCGTCTCCAACGCAACCTCCACGCCTCTCCTCTCCAACGCTGCTCATCTCCAACGCCGCCTCCACGCCGCTCCTCTCCAAAGCCACTCGTCTCCAATACCGCCTCCACACCGCCGCCTCCACGCCGCTCCTCTCGAACGCCACTCGTCTCCAACGCCGCCTCCACGCCGCTCCTCTCCAAAGCCGCTCGTCTCCAACGCCGCCTCCACACCGCCGCCTCCACACCGCTCCTCTCCAACGCCGCTCGTCTCGAACGCCGCATCCACGCCACCGCCTTCACGCCGCTCCTCTCCAACGCCGTTCGTCAACAACATCCCCTCCACACCACCACCTCCACACCGCTCCTCTCCAACGCCACCTCCACGCCGCCGCCTCCACGCTAGTAAGCCCAATATTAGTGAAAAAGACTTATTGTGCTGTTAGACAAATGATAGTTGGTAATGGGGAGACAACAGATTTTTGGAGAGATTGCTGGCTTTATGATAGAATGTTAATATGCAAGCTTATATGCGATGTTAATTTTATACAATGTTAATTTTATAATGCAAACTTATATGCAATGTTAACATTAACAAGCTTATATGCAATGTTAATTTCTGTGGTCTGCTTTCCAGGTCTATTTTCCATTTGATTTTCGGAAGGAGTTTCCCATAGACATATGCATATTATTTGCCAAGGATAAGTGTACAGAAAGAATTGCAAGAAGCAGTTGATAATGTTTAAGATTGATATGTTTCGTGCTCGCCAATGATATGTTTCAACCATGTGTACCTCTTATGTGAATTTCATCATATTTCTGTGTACTTTTATTGTTTATGGCACAGGCCGCCCGTTTGGCTATCTATTTGATTGTTGCTAGTGCAGGTCACTTCTTTAAAAATTATAGAACTTAAGCATAATCAGTGCTTAATGGATTTGGGTATGGTATGAATGTTGGATTCTTGTTAAGTTAGGTATTAAGGTGTTGATAAATTTAAGAAAGGAGTGAAAGAAAATGACTTATACATCCCCTATATAAATTGTCATAAAAAATGAGAGAGAATACGTTGTGTACTAATGAATAAATGTAGATGATTGAAAAGAATAAATAGAGGTATATGAGAAAACACCTCATTAAAATAGCATGCATGCCTTATATTTATATGCAAGATAATTTTATTATGACAGTAGCATTATTTTTGTTAAATTTCAGTGTCTTTTCCTGTTACAATGGCAAGTGGAGGGTATCATGACGATGACATAATGAGTGATATAATTGCACAAGGCTATTTTGTGGCAGACGACCTAATGGATCAACCTGGGGTAGCCGGTGAGGGCCCCCAAGCCGCCAATGCTGCGGAGGACAGCGAGGCTGCCGTGACCGAGGACACTGAGACCAGTCAATCTACCAGACAATCACGTCAATGAGGTGGCAACAAGAAGTCGAGAGCAAGGCACATAATCACTGAAGTCGCCAAGGACGGCGAGCCTATGAATCCAGACAAGGCGGTTGGGCCGTTCAGATCGACATTTGGCGTGATCGTCAGGGACCACGTGCCCATTAGCATTGCGAAATAGGACGACGTACCTGCAGACCTGAAGAACATGCTATGGACAAATATAAAGGAGACGTTCACCTTCCCCGAAGGGACCAAACAGAAGGTGAAGAGTTACACATTGAAGAAGATGGCACTGGCATTTCAGACATTCAAAAAGAAGCTGAACAATACGTATGTTAAGAAGAATCTAACCCCCGACTTCAATAAGTTTCCAAAGCTTCAAGATCACTGGGATGAATTCGCGTGGTACAAGAGTTTGGAACAAGGTCAAAGTTTAACTGAAAAGAACAAGCAGAATGCAGCAAAGAAGCAATACCACCACCGTCTCGGCCCTGGTGGTTACCACAAGGCGATACCTAAATGGGACAAGAGGGAACATGACTTGCTGCTGAAAGGTGTTGAACCCGTAACAATGAGATGGTCAAACAGATCGAGAAATTGGTTCTTTGGCCATGACGCCGGCCTTGATGACGACGGTAGGGCGGTGTTTGGTGACAAGATCAGAGAAGTCACCAGAAGGCTTCAAGAGGCCAACGATGAGTCGGCCCACGACACCTTCGTGCAAGATAGGGAGAATGTTGAGCTAACAAGGGCCCTACAGAACCCGGAGCACCATAGACGTACATGAGGCATTGGTGTCATCCCGTGGAAGGTGGGTTTCGCTCAGAACGCCGATACTTACAAGAGTCGGGCGAGAGGCAAGGCCTGATAGGCATAACAGCTCCGTGACCTTCAAGATGTCCTAAGAGCAACACAGGCGAGCATACAAGAAAAGGCCCGAAGAGAGGTGCAGCTAGCCTTGAGCCAACAGCGGGAGGAAGGCCATCCACAACCTCCCAGTAATCCCAACGTCATCAGCCCCTCCGCGCAACGGAGCAGCTGCGCTTCCGGTGGGCTGCCCGAAGAGGACTTGGGACGCTATCCCATGGACGACATCACGCAACGGACACCTTGTGAGCTGCACGTCGAAGCACGGAACTTGTCCTTCAAGGCGGCTAAAGGCATGGCTTATCCGGTGGAGTCAGGACAGCTCATCCATGGCCAAGCGATAGCGTCGGGCTATGCCAAGGTCTCGGTGGACGAGGTATGCCCAGGGTACGGGGACCTTGACCTCGAGTTCGAAGGAGGTGACGGGAGTATGAAGCTGGGAGATGCAGTGCACAGTGTCATCGTGTGGCGCAAGCGGTTCATAATTTTGCGAGATAACGTGGACGTGTCCTCTCCACGGTCTCCAGCGTCAATTCCACAACCTCTTGCACCGTCTCTTGAATGAAGCCAGTCTCCTCAACGAAGCCCTGCAAGTGGAACTTCAACTCCAACACCGTTTCTCAAGCAGGTGCGGGCTAGGTCAAGTAACTCGGCTGGGAGGCTAGGACTTCTCAAGAAGGCAAGTGGAACCGTCGAAGTCGACATCTACGGCTACCAAAAGCAATGCACGTAAAAGATCCCAATAAACAAAAATATGTGTAATTGTGTACATATGTGATACTTATATATAGGCTAGCTAGCTATTGTAATACATTTTTATTAGTTGTAATTAAAGTTTTAATGAATGTCCTTTGATTTAATCATCAGCTAATTGTGCATGATTAATTATATAGGTTTTAATTAATTGTGATTTAACACATGCATGTATAAATAAAATAAATATAATAGCTAGGGGCCACAGATAATAAAATAAATATAATAGCTAGGGGCGTGGCAGGTGTGTCACATCATATGCACATCAGAGTCCCGGTTGAAGACACCAACCGGGATATCAAAGTCCCGGTTGGAGACACCAACCGGGACTGATAGGCTCCCCTGCCAGCGCATATGGGACCTTAGTCTCGGCTCTTGGGCATCAGTCCCGCATTGGCTATCTCGGTTCAGGAACCGGGACTGAAGCCCGTTCCAAACCGGGACTAAAGCCCGATTCCCCAGTAGTGGTGGTTAGGGATTCACTGACCGTTTCGAGCTCAGAAGTCGATATCTCGGCGGTTTCAAAAATTGCGGCTAGCCACTCAAAACTAAACGAATTCAAATTCAAATTAGATCTGTTCGGGTCGGCTAGCTGATCGGTTTCTGCAGATTTATGACAAAAAGGATGAAAAAGTCCTAAAAATTTAGAAATGCATTGAAAAGTAGCTGAAAATTTGGGGAAATTTAAAAAATATAGTATATTAGTAAAATTAACATAAAATTTAAACATATGTGTGCAGTGCACTGAGGGTTAAAACCATGGAATGGGCCTTGGGCTGGGTTAAATAGCAGCCCAATTGGACATTTTCAATTTTTTATCACATTTTTTTCATATATTTGCACACTAATTCACATATAATAACGATGAAAATGGGTTTTCTAAAATTTTGTTGCAGCCAATCGTTCCCAAATGTTTTATACTATTTTTAGGATTTTTTCACATTTTTTACCGAAATTTGAATTTTCACTCAAAATTTCAAATTTGGCCCGGTTATAGACAATGGTTTTTGAAACCAGACCGGGCTGGTTTGTCGGCTAGCCATGGTCACCGACTGGCTAGCTACGGTTTTGTAATCCCTGGGCACCGTGTTGCTGAAGCAGCAAATTTTTTATATATATTGAAGCAACAAATTTTTTGTATTGCAAATGAAGATGAAGTGGAACCATGGATTATTTATTTTCAAATCTGAATACTGATTATCTATGACTTTTGTAAAATTTGATGTACTACTATGTATGGATCTGTATGTTCAATTTTCAGAAATGAAAACACTGGTTAGTGCCGCAGTTTGTGAATTTCTTATGGAATTTTCTGAAACTTGAATGAGCTGAATAAAAATCTTATTTGTCTAATTCTCAATGACCATGTTCATTTTTTGAGTGCAGCAGCAGCATGTATTTGAGCATGTATTCTTGTCAATGGTTGTGTGATACATGTAAAAGCCGGCAAAATCTAACCTCTATTGAGATAGACTAATTTATCAAATGGAATCATGTTTCACATATAAAGTATCCATTTCAATCTGTATGTGGTACTAAACACCTTGTATGTGTATGTGAACACATAGAAGTTGGCTTGTATATTTGCTAAGATTTAATGTTCATCCATGAAACATTGCATTCTCTGTCTAGAATGACACCATGATTCTATGCGTATGCATCATTTCACTTAAAACAGTTATTGCTAGATTCCATCATAGTTTTTAAGATCATGCATTCCTATTATTTTTAGCATGTATCTAACTTCATGCATCATGTATTTATCCTGGACAGAGAATGCAATGCTTCAGGCAACAGAGCTATTTCAATTCAGATTTTGGCTTGATTGGTGACCCATACAAACCAAAAATTATATTGTTCATTTCATACACCAATTACAATTCACTGCTTCCAGACAAAATAACAAATCAACAAAGCCGTAAAACAACAATTCACTGATTCCCCCGCTTCTTGGTTGGCTATGGTTAGTGATTTTTCGGAAGTGCACATAAATTTGTAAATGGTCTGAAGCTTTGTATTTTCTGCCAAGGGTGACTACATGATGAGCAAAGGTTTCCTGTATAAATCATGAGCAGTTGAGCACTGCTTCTGGTTGCTCTTAAACAATTCTAGAATATTTCATGTATGACTAAAAAAATTATGCTTGATTGCTCTTAATTCATCTTGCAATCCAAGTTGAGTTACACGCTTGTTGCTGGAGGAAGGCTAGAGCAATTTTCCTTCTCAGACTGAATGTAAAGGGAGCTTATTATAAGCACAAGGTCACCTGATGCAATCATAAACATGTAAAATTGTGGAGGCAATCTCATTCAATTAGGCCAATTAGAAAGATTTGATACAACAAGGCATGACTGACTAGGCATCTCAAATCACAATTTCAGACACATATACTTTCGCCATATATCTCAGGCAATAGCAGCAGTTCACAAGTGATATTCAATAGGAAATACAAAAGGACTTTCATTTCTAAAAATTGAAACATACATAGTAATAAATTTTACTAGTATTTTCAACATAAGAGCAAAACAAGATTCATGCTAAGGAGCATAGGAAGCAGCCACTCTGTCCTAGAGGAGTTGAAGGTCCTTGGGAGCTTCGGTGGTCGAGTAGGATGCATAGGGAGGAAGGCGCCGTCCTAGTCCTAGCTCCTTTCTTCCAGGCGGCTCTTCCTTGCCAGTGCAAAGGTAGGAGAAAACGCAACTTATCCCAGCACTCGACAGGGCAGCCCTCCCTAGCGGCATGGTGGCTGGATGCAAGGGGACTCCCTGGCGGAGTAGCTTGTCCTAACTGGAGGGGTAGCCCTCCTGGCGGCACAGCTCCTCCGGACGGCCAGCGCAGTGGCTCTAGTGAGAGTTCAGACATGTTGGCTCGCCGGCGCTAGGGTTTTCTATGGGGGAAGAGGGAAATCATGAGAGAGGGCGATAGAGTGAGCAGCGTGGCGCAAGGAGGGGGGGGGAGGGGGCTAAGGGAGCAGGCGCGGAATGGGGATATTGACGTGAATCAAATGGCTAAGGATACAAAGCATATAGGGTGTGTTTGGTTCATAGCCAAATTTGCCTCAGCTTGCCTTGCCAATGAATGGCATGACCATTGAAAGGCGCTCGATTTCTTAGCCAATGAATTGGCCAGCCATTGGCAAGAAAATGAACTAGCATGGCAAAAGTTGCCAATGGAATAAGAGAATCTTGTCATTCAATGGTAGCAATCTAAACACAAGCCAAATTTGGTCAACGCTACCAACAATTGGCAAGGCAAGCAATGGCACACATTGGCCATGAACCAAACACGCCCATATTCTCTTTATTTTTTGACAAAAAACACGAGTGTCTGTTTCCTCTGCTCCCTGTGTTGGCTGAAAGGAAAAGTTTAAAACACGTAGTTCCCTCCAGCACAATACCCTGACTACACCCAAAAAAAAAAAGAAAACGAAAAAAAGCGATCTTGGGGCTTGACTGCTATCGGTAGGATCCGATCCAAATATGATAGCAACGCCTAGTTCGTCTCTCTGGTTTCCCTTTGTGTGTTCTTTGGTTCATCTGCTGCGGTTTTGTGTGTTCTTTGGTTCATTGCTGTGAAAAGAAAAGAAATCTAGGGTTCTTTATAGCTCGCAACATAGAACAGAGAGATCGGTGCCATCGATGTTTTTGGCAGTGCGCGATTTTTTTCTGTTTTGTAAGTGGCAAGCCTCCTTTATGCAATGTAAAATCATGAACTTTTACGCAATGGACTCCTCTCTGAATGGTACCATGTCCACGAAATAATAGAATTTTGCTGGTTCCGACCTTTAATTTCTGTAGAGGAGATTCATAACATGAATTCTTGGATTATTCTCTTATGTTTGATTATAGACGTAGTGATTTGGTGGAGAATGCAGTTAGTAACCCATGATGAGAAATAATGGTCCTCCTGAAGTGAATTTTGGTTCTTGCTCTGTTTCTTGTGAGATAGCAAGAAAAGAAATATAGGATTCTTTCTAGTTTGCAAGAGGGGTTTTTTTCATCCATCAGTCCTGTGGCTACGAGATAGAATTGATGGATCAGTATCATTGATACATCATATTGTCTCTATGATTTTCACCATTTTGTGCATAATGCACAAGCTGTTCTGTTTTGTAAGTGGCACGATTAGAACTTTTGCATGATAGATTCTCCTCCAAATGGTGCCATATCCACGAAATGTTGAAATCTTGTATTTCTTTGGGGAGATTCAGGGACATGAAATTCTTGGAGTTAGAAGGCAGCTGATGTCAAATCCACTAGGCATTGCCTATGATTCTCTTTTCTAGTAACAGGAGATTAGTCAATTTGGTGATATATGTAGTAGGGAACATATGGCGAGAAAATAGGGTCTTCATGACCCAAATTTTAAACTTGCATGTCAGCATGTTAGGACTCGGGATTTCTACTAGGGAATTTTAAATCAATCAATAGTATTATGCAACGATTATTTTTTTTTACAGCATTTGGTAGTAGCACTGCACGTGTTCTTTGAATAGAAGAATTTTTAATAATAAGCTGAAGATTGTGCTTATTTTATGTATAGGATGTGTCGGTGTATTATACACCGGGGTGTCCTCTCCACCACTATTGCATGGAAGACCAGGGCACGTGGCCGCCCGGTGAGCAGGTGGGTGATCAGGCCCCGGCGCCGGAAGACCAGGGCACGTGGCCGCCCGGTGAGCAGGAGGGCGATCAGGCCCCGGTGCCGGAAGACCAGGGCACGTGGCCACCCAGTGGGCAGGTGGGCGATCAGGCCCCTGCACCGGGAGACCAGGGCACGTGGCCGCCCGGTGAGCAGGTGGGCGATCAGGCCCCGGCGCTAGAGCGGACAATCAGGACACGCGGGTGACTGACGAGGCTAGAGGACGTTCGAGCCCCACTATCTGTCGGCTTCGGACGCGCATGACAAAGAGAAAGGGAAGGCTTCCTCTCTCTGTCTTCCCCCGAATCACAACAAATCGGGGCCATTAAATGCAAATGAACAAGCGTGGCCAGGCGCATTAAACCCCCTGCCCACGGTATGATTGCTCTCGTTCAGATGGCGCTGCCCGAGGGAAGGCAAGGAGGCGCGCGTGTTCGGTGCCCTCCCTGTCGCATCCAAGTTGTCTTTTGGACAGCGCGGGGCGCTGACAGACGTCAGTACGGACAAAGAAACCGAGGGAAGGTAGTGGCTACAATAGCCAGTATCATTAATGTAATCCCTCCCCCACACACCGCTCGCCCGAACCAGCCCCAGGGTATATAAGGGAAATTCGTGTGCATGGGTGGGGTGGGCAAAAACACACACTTTCCAATAGCAACAAAAACTCAACAAGGACATAGAGCTGTTACCCATTTCGGGGGCCTGAACCAAGGGAAACCTTGCGTATTATTGAGTGTTCTTGAACAGTTCATCCCGGGAAAGAGAGGAGAGAGGTGCGCTAACTACACAAACCCCCTCTACCGAACACCGGACAACCCCCTAGGACAAATCTGTTGGCTGAAATACGCCGATAGTGGCGCACCAGGTAGGGGGTAGTAGCTGATTCATCTCTTCGCCCTTTCGGATTTCTTCCTTTCAATAGGCTTTCCCGCGCGATTGTGGTGTCGCGGCGGCCGACGATGGCGGATTCCACTCTCGTCGGAAGGACCCGGCGGCAGGTCACCAGGCCACGGAAGAGCTGGGTGACAGCCTAGCGACGGTTGGCAGCGCCTACGACGCTTCAGGGCTCCCCCAGCGGACGTCGGACCATCACACCCCTTCTAGGGAGGATGATGACAAGCTTCCCGTGGGGGAGCGCTACCGGTCCGACGGCGGCTGGCCATGAGCGAGTCCACGCCAGCCCAGAACTAGCATGCGGCCCGCCTGCTCCTAGACCACCCTCCGGTGGAGTTGGTTGGGGATACCCCAGCCGCTCCATGGCTGAGGGACATCGCTCACCTCATGGACGTGGCTCAACTCTGTGTAGAGGTGTTAGACCGACCGAGTACCTCGGGTATGCCGCGGTCAAAGTCACGTGTGACTCGCACGCACGCTTCCAGCCATCTAAGCCGGGAGCTTTCTGACCGTGGAGGTCAGAGCAAGGGAAAGGGCGTTCGGGATGCAGCCTCCTCCGGCATGGAGGGCCGTGCACCAGCCCGAGTACCGCCCTGAGCGCCCCCCGGGCGGGGGCGCGACGGAGACTTGAGGACGCACCTGGAGGAGCGCCTCCGACAGCGCGGCGAGGACTTGCACGACACGCTACAACGCCGATGTAGGCAGGCGCGAGCCCGGGAGGAGCGCGGGGGCTCCGCTGACGATATCATCTACATCGGTGATGAGGAGGAGGAGATACTCTCGTCCAACTCCCGCCCAAGCCAGGGCTCTGGCGGGCGACGCCAAACCCCGTACGGAGTCGAGTGCCGGGCATGCTCCTTCCGGCTGCGCCGTGTAGCGTGGCCGAAAAGGTTTCGCCCTGCACCCCTCGACAAGTACGATGGCACAACCAACCCAGAAGAGTTCTTGCAGATCTACACCACCGTCGTTCAGGTGGCAAGTGGATCCGGGAAGGTCATGGCCAACTACTTCCCAATAGGCTCGTGGGAGGAGCTGTGTGACAAGTTCGTCGCCAACTTCCAAGGTTCCTACACCTAGCCGGGGGTGGAGGACGACCTCCACTCCATCGAACAGAAGAAGGACGAATCCTTGCGCTCCTTCATCCGACGGTTCTGCCACTGCCGCAACACCATCCCCAAGATCTCGAGCCAGTTGGTCATCATCGCCTTCTGTAGGGGCATACATGACCATAAGATGCGAGAGAAGATGGCTACCCGCAGCATCACCACAACCTCCGAGATTTTCTCCCTAGCGCACAAATGCGCTTGGGCGGCGGAGGCTCGGGACCGGTCCTTCAGGCAAACGGGCAGCCGCGACAGAGGCGAGGCCGGAACCTCCAAGGGTTCCGGCTCCAAGGACAAGAAGAAGATGAAGCGCAAGACGACGGACTCCTGGCAGGTCCTAGCCGCTGAACGCGAGCAAAAGGACACCCGGACATAGCGCGATGATCGCTGCGGCCAGCGTGATGACCGCCGTGAGGAGAAGGGGGTTAGGGGCTACTGCCCCATCCACCGAACCAATGCTCATGATTTGGCCGATTGTCAGGTTGTGAGCAAAATAGTGGAGAAGCGGGTCAAGGAGCGCCGCTCTCCTAGCGACGGCAAAGACAACGACCCCGCCCCGCTGGCCTTCCAACGGGCGAAGCACACGGTGGCCTACATCCATGGTGGTTCGGCCACCTACGCCTCCAACACTCAGTACAAGTTGCTGATGAGGGAGGTCTGTGCCGCGGAGCCAACCCTAGGGGCGAGCAGGCAGCTAAAGTGGTCGGAGGACCCGATCACCTTCAGTCGGGCCGACCACCCTGAGAGCACCATCCGAAGATGGTTTCGCCCACGGTTCGGAACGTGAAGCTGGGGTGCGTGCTGGTGGATGGAGGGAGCTCTATCTGCCTCGTGTCCTCCAAGGCGTTTCGGGCGCTACAGATTCCGGAACGGGAGTTGATGCCTACTCTCCCGTTCTATGGAGTCACTCCGAGGGTAGAGTCGATACCCCTGGGTCGGGTCCGCCTCCCCGTCACCTTTGGGGATGTGGACAATTACCGCACGGAGCTAGTCGACTTCGAGGTTGCCGATTTCAACCTCCCATACAACACCTTGCTCGGCCGGCCGGCGTTGGTCAAGCTCATGGCGGCCACCCACTATGCCTATATGGTGGTGAAGATGCCGAGACCCCACAGTCCCGTCGTCATCAAAGTGGACAAACCTGAGACCCTGCGCTGCGACAAGCGGGCCTTGGACCTGGCCGGGGCAGTTTGTATGCGGCCAACTAACGACGCATACCCGGGGGCTCCTCCGACGAAGACCCGTGCCTCGCCTGGCCCGTCCGGCGGGGTCAACGTGGTCTCCCTGAGCGAGGCTGAGCCGGCGAAGACAGTCAAGGTAGGGGCCATCCTTGGCACCAAATAGGAAGACGAGCTCATCACCTTCCTCCGAGTTAATTTGGACGTGTTTGCTTGGCGACCGTCTGACATGGTCGGGGTCCCTAGGAAGGTTATCGAGCATCGATTGGCGGTGCTCCCGAAAGTGCGCCCAGTTCGGCAAAAGGTCCGAAGGCAGGTACCAGAGCGCCAGGAAGCCATTCGTGAAGAGATGGAGAAGCTGCTGTGCATGAGTATTATCAGGGAAGTCACTCACTCCGAGGGGCTTGCCAACCCTATTCTCGTCAAGAAATCCAACGGGAAGTGGCAGATGTGCATCGACTTCACCGATCTCAACAAAGCTTGCCCGAAGGATCCGTACCAATTACCACACATCGACCTCCTCATAGACTCCACAGCCAGGTGTGAGCTGCTGTGTTTTCTGGATGCATACTCCGGGTACTGCCAGATCAGCATGGCAGAGGAGGACGAAGAAAAGACCGCTTTTGTAACCCCGATGGGCGTGTATTGTTATATCAAGATGGCTTTCGGGTTAAAAAAATGCTGGTCCCACTTATCAGCGTGCTATGCATGTCTCGTTCCGACCGCAGTTCGGGAGGAATCTCGAAGTCTATGTCGACGACTTGGTGGTGAAGGTCAAGAAGAGTGAAGGACTGATCGACGATCTGGAAGAAACCTTTGCCAACCTTCGGAAGTACCGCCTGAAGCTCAACCCAGAAAAGTACGTGTTCGGCATGCCGTCAAGAAAGCTGTTGGGTTTCCTCGTGTCCAGTCGCGGCATTGAGGCAAACCCCAACAAGATTGCCGCCATCGAGCACATGAAGCCGCCAACTCGACTCAAGCACATGCAGTGCCTCACCGGTTGCCTGGCGTCCCTTGGGTGCTTTGTAGCCCGCCTGGGGGAGAAGAGTCTCCCGTTTTTTAAGCTGATGAAGAAGATCAACCACTTCGAGTGGACCCTGGAGGCACAACAAGCGTTCGAAGATGTGAAGAGGTATCTCTCCTCCCCACCGGTGCTGGTTGCCCCCGGACCCGATGAGCCGCTGCTCCTGTATGTCGCAGCAACACCGGCTGTGGTGAGCACGGTGCTAGTCACCGAAAGAGATGGCGCCCAAAAGACAGTCTACTACGTCAGCAAAGTCCTGCAAGAGGCGGAGACCAGGTATCCGCAGGCCCATAAGATGTTATACGCAGTTCTGGTGGCATCTAGAAAGCTCCGGCATTACTTCCAAAAGAAGGAGGTCACAGTGGTCACCGCCTTTCCTCTTCGGGAAATCCTCCACAACCGAAAAGCCGAAGGCTGCGTCGCCAAGTGGGCCGTAGAACTGGGGGAATTCTGCCTCAAGTTTGCTCCCCGCACCGCCATCAAGAGTCAAGTGCTAGCCGACTTCATCGCGGAATGGTCGTCGGCCAATCCCGAAGCTAAGGCAGCTCCCGAGCCCCCTTCGTGGACCCTGTTCTTTCATGGTTCCTTCAGAATCAAGGGCGCGGGGGCTAGGGCAGTCCTAGTCTCCCCAACCGGAGACGTCCTTCAGTACCTGGTCGTCCTCGACTTCAAGAAGGCCACCAACAATGTCACCGAATACGAATGCTTGCTGGCGGGACTCTGCGTCGCTTCCTTGTTGGGCATCCGGCATCTCCTCATCAAGCGCGACTCCCTTCTGGTCATCAATCAGGCACGGAAGGAGTTCCAATGTGCCGACCCCATGATGTCGGCGTACCTAGAGGAAGTCAGAAAAATGGAGCGTCGTTTCGATGGGTTGGAATAAATCCACATCCTCGACGCGACAACCACATGGCAGACGAGCTCTCCCAGCTCGCTTCCTCAAGAGCCCCTGTCCCGGCTGGAGTCTTTGAAGAAAGGCTTTCGCGGCCGTCCGTCACAACCCCCGATCCTAGTGGGGACGATGGTGCACCCACCCCAGCCTTCGACTTAGGGAGGAAGGACGGAAGTGCTGCTGAGGCGGTATCGGCGGAAACGCCTGGCCAGGCGGAGTTCCCAGGCGATCACCGGGTGGTCGCCACGCTTGGCCGGGAAGGTCAATGGATGGATCCGATCCTAGCCTTCCTACGGAACCAAGTGATCCCCGACGATGATGCATCAGCCGAGAAAATTGTGTGCAAGGCCAGGTGCTATACTCTGGTAGGTGGGGACCTATATCACCAGAGTAGAAATGGAATTTTTCTAAAGTGCATCCCTCGGGAAGAGGGAGCAGACTGCTCTCCGATATCCATGGAGGCATGTGCGGGAGCCATATGTCTAGTCAGACCCTTGCCGGAAAGGCGTTCCGTCAAGGATTTTATTGGCCTACTGCCCTCCAGGATACCTACGAGCTGGTGAAGACATGTGAGGCGTGCCAGTTCCATGCCAAGCAGATCCACCAACCAGCCCAGGCGCTGCAAACCATCCCGCTCACTTGGTCGTTCGTGGTCTGGGGGCTAGATATCCTGGGCCCATTCCCGCGGGCCACGGGGGGCTTCACCTACCTGTTCGTCGCCATCAATAAGTTCACCAAATGGGTTGAAGCCGAGGAGGTGCACGCTGTTACAGCGTCTGCCGCGATCAAGTTCATTCGCGGGGTCTTTGTGCGCTTCGGATTAGCCAACCGCATCATCACCGACAACGCCACCCAGTTCACCAGCGCGGTGTTCCTGGAATTCTGCGAGGATATGGGCACTAAGGTATGCTTCGCCTCAGTAGCCCACCCGCGGAGCAACGGCCAGGTGGAGCGCGCCAACACACTGGTGCTAAGGGGCCTTAAGACAAGAGCGTTCGATCGACTTCACAAACGCGGGGCCCAATGGGTCAAAGAGCTCCCCACGGTGCTATGGTCGCTCCGTACCACACCCAGTCGGGCGACCGAAGAAACCCCGTTCTTCCTGGTCTATGGAGCAGAGGCGGTCCTACCTTCCGAGCCATCCCTGGGCTCGCTGCGCGTGGTGGCGTTCAATGAAGGGGACTAGGACGACCCGCGGCAAAAGAGGTTAACTTCCTGGAAGAAGTTCGTGGCCGAGCAGCCCTACGCGCTGCTCTGTACCAGCAAAGCCTCAGACGATACCACACCACTCGGGTCCATGAGAGAACACTGGCAGTGGGCGACCTCGTCCAGCGACGAGTCCAAGCTCAGCTCGGTCGCAACAAACTGTCTCCCTAGTGGGAGGACCCCAATAAGGTGGTCTTAGTCTCTCGGCCCGGGTCGGTCCAGTTGGCCACGGAAGACGGACGAGAGCTGGTCAACTCCCAGAACATAGAACTGCTGCAGAAGTTCTACCCGTAAAAGCTATAAGTACTCTGTAAATCCCGTCTGACCAGCTAAGAGACAGTTTCTCTCTCTCTTAGCTGTTCGGGGGCTGTGCATATATATATATATATAGGAAGCTAGTTTGAGGCTCCATGGAGCCTAGGCTCCATGATTTAAAAACCTATGATGTGCATTGAGATTTGTGATGTTTGATGTGTATATCTTCACATATCCACTAAAAAAAGTATTTCAGATATGAAACTCCAAAAAAATTAAATTCGAACTCAATTTAAACTAGTTTGAAGTAAAGTTTGAACTATAGTTAAATGTAGTTTAAACTGAAGTTCAACTCAACTTTTTTTCAGAGTTTGATATCTCAAATATTTTCTTTAGTGGGTATATGAAAGTATAATAACCAAACAACACGAATCTCAAAGCACATCTAGTGATAACGAATTATGGAGCCTAGGCTCCATGGAGCCTTATGTATTATTCCTATATATATATAAAAGTGGACGCCTAGCACATGTGTCAGGCAAGGAAGGGCGATTGGAGGATGAGTCTGGCACTGTGCTCAATGCGGGCAAGGCACCCTGTGCCACCATGAGCGCCGCTGGCCTACCACCTCTAAGGGGTCTGATCCCAAGATATTGCAAGGGTACAAGTTTCGGATGGTGGCGAAAAAGCGACAACCTAGCACGTACAAACTAGTGACATCGCAGCGAGGACTTCGGCAGTTTCTACTTGCTTTCTAGCACAAATATGGAATAACTCCGGTTCGCGCTAGAGTGGTAATCTGTGATGACAGGACAAGTTATGAAGGACCAAGTCGTGTTTGGGAGGTTGATCGCCCGCCGCCAAGTCGCGCCTGGGGCTGATCAACCAGCACCAAGTCACTCGGACACACGATCAGGCACAAACACCAAACATCCGGCCACAGGCGAAAGGAGCTTGACAAGCCGCCGAGTGCGCCATCACTCGGCGTCGGAGACGTCGATGTATCCGTCGTCACTGGTTTCCTCCTCCACGGCGGCGTCGAGGGGCGGAGTGTCCGTCCTCATCAGCCCGGCCACGTACGACACAACCTTGCACATGTGTGCTCACGCCTGGGCCATGTCTCCCTCGATCCTGGTGACGGTGGCCCGAGGATCGAAGGAGGGGTTCCGGCTAGCGCAGCAGGGCAGCACGTACTCGGCGGCGGCGGCCACGGTGGCTCGCCCTTCACGGGCAGACCGGTCAGCCAAGGCGGCAGCGAGGCCGTTGAGAACCTCGGCGACGCGAGTAACGCCATGGGCGTATTGCATCATCGTGGGCTCCAACAGCTCACTCAGCTCCACCCCAGCGGTCGCAAACTCCCGGCGATGAGGCGGTAGGTGGGGCAGAGCATGGTGGCGAGGTTGTGCAGGAAGTGGCCTAGTTTATTCTGTGTCGCATCACGTACCTTCTCCGCCTCCTTCGCCTTCGCCTCGGCCGCCTGGGACCGGGCGAGCAGCGACTCATTCGCCGCCTTCTCCAGCGCCAGCTCCTCCCGCAGCAACGCCGTTTGCTATTCCAGCTAGGCCTCCTGGCGGGCGCCCGCCGCGGTGTGCGCCTCCAGCGAAATGTGCAGCCGGCCCAGCTCGGCGACTAGTTCGGTTAGTCGGGAGGAGTAGTCACGGCGCGCACTCGGGACGAAGCTGACGGAGACCCCGATACGGTCGGCGACGTCCTGGGCCTCCCCCTGGGCTCGCAAAGACTCCGAGACGAAATCCGTCCCTACGGGGGCTGGCGGCATAGTCCCTGGGACGTCCGGGACATCACGGGTGCTTGTCCTGGGCACAGCAAAATGGTGTGTTGGCCCGGGCGAGCACAAAGGTATGACGGTTTAAAATAAAAACACTTACGCTGCAGGCGGAATCTCGAAGCTGTAGGAAGCAGAGGGAAGCACGAGCGCGCTCCGTGGAGCGGGGGGCTGGTCGCTCCCTGCCGCTGACCTTCGGCTAGTGGCAGACGGCGTGGGCGTCGGCGCTGGGACTGCGGAGGAAGAGTAGGCTCAGCAGGGGCCAGCGGCGGAGGCGCCGACAGCAGGAGCGGGGCAGGTGGAGCAGGCGGCGCCACCGCGCCCCGGCCTGAGGGTACGGCGGTGTTAGAAGAAGACCCATCGGCAGTGCCGGTGGAAGTCGAAGCGGGACTTGTAGCCGCAGCCCGGGTCCTGGCCCGGGGCGTCCTCGGTGGCCGGCCGTTTCCCGGCGGCCCGGTTGTCGATAGAAGAAGACCAATCGGCAGTGCCGGTGGAAGTCGAAGCTAGACTCGTAGCCACGGCCTAGGTCCTCTTCGGGTCCTGGCCCGGTGCGTCCTCGGTGGCCGGCCGTTTCCTAGCGGCCCGGTTGTCGACGGACGTCCTGTCCCAGATCACCAAGGGGCCCCGGGCCAACGTCGTCACCACCCCGGTAGAATTCATGGTCGAGAGGGACGAAACGATCCGGAGACGCTCTGCCGACTCTGTGGTGCAATAGGGCGTGTCTACGAAAATCGGCGGTTGCTTGGTGTGGCGGCAGAGCTCCCCGACCACAAGTCCAACGTGGAGGGGGACAGGTTCCCATCACCTGATAAAAGCACGCAAGACTTAGTAACCAGGGTTGGGCACGGGAGTCGAGCAGAAAGGAGAAGGAGGACTTACGGCCCATGTATTGCCAGGCCAGGAGGGCGCGGCGACGCAGTGGGCTGATCCGTCGAGTCAGAAAGTCGACGACGACCATCCCCCCGGTCAGCCCGGTGGCACGCAGTCGGTCGACGCATGCCACCATGGTTCGGAGTTCCGCCGAGTCCTCGACGACGGAGCCCCAGCCGTCGTTGGCTTCGGCGGGTCCGGTCGATACCTCTAAGGTCTCAATGCCGCTATCATCCTCGACGTACAGCCACTCGCTGCACCACGCCTTCCAGTTGGTCTTCATCTGGAAGGGGACGTAGCGGGAGGCGGAGCCATCGCGGAGGCGGAAGTGGCAGCTCCCCACCACGCCACCGTTAGTGGAGCCTCGGAGGGTGTAGAAGTAGCGAAAGGGCGCCGCGAAGGTGGAGACGACAAGGATGGAATTGGGAGTGAGGTGAAGGTGGTGGATGTGGTAGAAGTGAAGAATGGTGAAGAAAAAGTCTGAATAGGGCGGCACCAGGCCCACCAGGAGCGCCCAGACGAAAGTGACGATCTCGCCGAAGCGGCACCTAGTCTTCACGGTGCCCGACCGGAACCGGAGAGTACCCTCCGGGACCATGAGGGAGACCCTCGCCACTCGCTGATCGTCGATGGTGGAGGAAGGCAATGGGGCTACCATCCTGGTGGGTCGGCGATGCGGTGCCGTGGCGGTGCGAGGGAGTCGCTCTATGGCGGGCAAAGAGTTGGGCGAGAGCAAGGAGCACAGGGGAACAAGAAAATACTTCGGCAGCAGGAGCGAAAGGAAGAAGTAGCTATGGCGGCCGCATCTATTTATAGGCTCGGCGTGGACGGTTTGCCTGCCGTGCGCGCGCGAACGATTCAATTGCCGCGCATAGGGACGGTTCGGCTCCCGTGCATGGGACGATTCAGTCGCCCCACGAAGGGACGTGAGTATCCACGCCGACCACGATCCGTGTGCGCGGTGGCAGCAGTTCCCACGAAAGTTATGGCGGAAGTGGAGAGGAATAGGCAGTTGCCCACGTAGGTGGTGGGCCCCGCCCTGGGTCGTGTCAGGGTCAAAGAAGACGTTGTTAGTTCTCCAGAGACCGGCGCACGCCCCTGGGTAGGCCCGGGGGCTACTATCGGTATATTATACACCGGGGTGTCCTCTCCACCACTGTTGCATGGAAGACCAGGGCACATGGCCGCCCGGTGAGCAGATGGGCGATCAGGCCCCGGCGCCGGAAGACTAAGGCACATGGCCGCCCGGTGGGCAGGTGGGCGATCAGGCCCCAGCACCGGGGGACCAGGGCACGTGGCCGCCCGGTGAGTAGGTGGGCAATTAGGCCCCGACGCTGGAGCGGACAACTAGGACACGTGGGTGACCGATAAGGCTGGAGGACGTTCGTTCCCCATTGTCAGTCGGCTTCGGATGCACATGACGAAGAGAAAGGGAAGGCTTCCTCTCTAAGTCTTCCCCGAATCATAACGAATCGGGGCCATTAAATGAGAATGACTAGGCGTGGCCAGGCACATTAAATCCCCTGCCCACGGTATGATAGTTCCCGTTCCGCTGGCGCTGCCCGAGGCAAGGCAAGGAAGCACGCGTGTCAGGCGCCCTCCCTGCCGCATCCAAGTTGTCTTTCGGACAGCGCGGGGCGCTGACAGACGCCGGTAGGGATGAAGAAACCGAGGGAAGGTAGTGGCTACAGTAGCCAGTATCATTAATGTAATCCCCCCCACACCGCTTGCCCGAACCAGCCCCAAGGTATATAAGGGGAATTCGTGTGCATGGGTGGGGGTGGGCAAAAACACACACTTTCCAGTAGCAACAAGAAATCAAGCAGGACGTAGGGCTGTTACCCATTTCGAGGGCCTGAACCTGGGGAAACCTTCATGTTCTTGAGTGTTCTTAAGCAGTTCATCCCGGGCAAGAGAGGAGAGAGGTGCACTAGCTACACAAACCCCCTCTACCGAACACTGGACAACCCCTAGGACAAATCTGTCGGCTGAAATACACCGACAGGATGCTTCTCATGATCTTCTGTTTAACCTTACCCCTGATGTTTATATTAAAAAATTTTAACACCTTATCAATCAACAATTATGCTCCATGTTCAGGTCATTGTCTATGTGTTTAGCCTGGTAGGTAGCTATGCATTTTCTTTTATGACTAGCGGAATTTGTGCTCTAATTTGTGGTGTATATGCTTTAGCTAAAATGCCATTGGGTGACAAATCAAGTGAGCTACTATGAGTAAACAAAATGATGTTGTATTTGGCATGCTTTAACTGAAGAAGTCATCTTACATATATATAGTTATATTCATGTAAATTCACTGATTTTATTTTTTTTGCTTCCAAAATGGCTACAATACTATTTTCACTCATGGACCTTCACTTGTTTATAGGGTACACAATGGGTAAGATTATATTAGAGTGGGACAGAATACAAAATTGCAAGATTCTGTTGTGGACACTGTTAACAGAAATGATGCTTTCAGATATCTGAAGTTCTCTGTGAAAAATCTTGATTCAAATACTCTTCCAACATTTCTTTCCCGAGTTTATAGCCCTGACGAGCCATACTTATTCTATAATGATGAGATCATCTGCATTTTTTGAGACTGCTATGGAATTCCATGGCTGCAGCATTGTACCACATATTTTCCAGATGATATCAACATTAATTAGAATCATGTCATCGGCTACTAGGACCTTGGATAGTGTTGGTTGCTGTAAAGTGGTTTGCAAATTATCCCACTACTGTATTGATCCTCTTGCAATAGAACAAGAGGATAGTGGGATAATTACCTCCCTTTGCCATCCTTTAGCAGAATGTTTGATGATGTCAGGACCCACCTTAGCAAAACCGACCCCTCTGTGCCATACGATACTAGTCCCAATGGATCACAGCTAGTACGCATAGTTAGAGCATACTGGAATCACACCTTGCTACATAACGATTAACAAAATAAAGTACCTTGGCAACAAACGCTAAATATTACAATAATTGTTTTAATATTAATAGTTGCAAATGAAAGATAGAAATTAAAATGATGGCTCGGTAAACCTATCTATACGCCACAGGCATCTGACTAGGAATACACTAGTAGCCGGAAGCTACATCAGCGTACCCTGCCTCGTAGTCGACGTACTTGGCAGTGTCGTCACCTGCACACAGATCTGAAGAACAACTAATGAGTATGGATAAACCATACCCAGCAAGCATGCATAAGCTCAGGTAATGAATGCAATGCTACCAAAGGAATAGAGATGGTTATTTTACATAAAGAGCAATTTTCAACAATCCTAAGGCCAAGTGAAAGTTTCCCTAAGAACAACTTTTGTTTGTTTGTCCGAAGAAGACTTGAATTCTCCGATGAAGAAAATTTTTTCCATCAGCACCATGAACTTTTTATTTGCAATTGGGGCAAGTCAACTTTGAACAATATGTTGAAGTGAACAAAGACAACATGGTAGAATCAAAACCTACACTAGGGAGTGTCAATGGTCATGTATGGATCTTTACTAGAATGGAATTAAAGTATATCCTTCGGAAAATTCATCGGTTGTTAACGTTTGTGCATAGGGCTAGACTAACCCTCGATGGTCATTTTCTTTGTAAAAACTTCCTCATAGATGGCTCAAACAACATAGAGGTTGGGAACGTTTCTAGAGAAGCTGTAAGGGTGTATACGAGTGGTGATGCAGATGAAGATGATCATATGTTTGTACATATGATCAGAAGGGATGTCTTTGCATTGTCTGGTAAAGGTGTGTCCAAGGATATGTCAATATGGTTGTTTTCAATCGATGGCTGCCAAAAAAAAGTATGAGAAACTTTCGCTGCATCATATATTGCTAATGGATGATGTCCATAGTGTTTCTACATTAATATCAATGTATGATACCTTTCTTGAGATGAGGTCACGAATTACTCAAGCTATAAAAGTGTGGTCAATTCAAAAGTAATAGCAAAATATATCAATTGGAAGAGGTTTGTCAACAAGCATCGTGGTAACACCTATCTTCGTACTGTTATCAAACGGAAACCTCATTACACTAAAAATGTCAAAGGAGTGATGAAGCTCCTAAGAGACACCAAGCAACATTCTCCAAATGAACTAGAATATGTCTTTGCACACATAGTCAATGAACATTTCCCTGAATTGATGGTTGATTTCCATAAAGTAACGTACAAAAAAGGGCTGACTTGCCAAGTTGCAGTTGAAGTATTCTATGTCGTGATTAAAAAAAAGAAAAGCAAACTTTTTGAGCACTCCTTTTTCCTTTTTGTTCGTATTGCACCTTTACTTCCATTTTCACTAGAAGACATACTCTGAGCTCCATAGTGTAAGGACTTGCCTAGGTATCTATTTCTGTTTACAAATTATATTACAAATGGTGTTCTTAATCTTTTTATTATTTGCTTTCTCGCTTTATCTTGGTTTTGTGTAAGTGTGTCGTAACATTGTCTTCTAAATGACAGGTTTGTAGATATTAAATGGTTTTACATTACATGAAGGGAGTTGGTGAGGAACAGAGAGGTATAATAGATCGCTATCACATGGAGAGGTAAAAAAACGTTATGCATTTCTACTATGACTCTTTTTGGCCTAAAGCAATACATGTTGACCATTTTGTCTGTTGCCTTATTGTATCTAGAGAATAAATATAAATAGTAAATGTAAACATGAGTTGATGAGTGCAAAAGAAATTCGTATGCATGCTCAAAAAAGGAATATCCTTCCCAGAAAAGGATATCTTTTATTTGTCATGATGCCGCATTAGGTTGATATATACTTGTGTTTTGCACTGTGATAAATGAAGTAGATTTGCCTATGGTATTAATCAGTTTACATAATGCCAGCACTTTGACACTTTGAATCTCGAGAGAAAGATCTGCCACACCGCAAGAGAGTTGCTAAGGAACAGAGGTATAAGAGATCGCTATCATGTGAATCTTGAGAGAAAGATCTCGAGAGAAAGATCTGCCACATTACATGAAGAGAGTTGCTAAGGAACAGGGGTATAAGAGATCGCTATCATTTGAAGAGGTAAATAACCCCTTATGCATTTCTGTTATGCCACCTTTTGCCCTCAAGCAAAACAAGTTGACCATTTTGTCCACTGCCGGTCTATATCTTGAGAATAAATATAAATAGTAAAAATAAACTAGAGTCGACGAGTGCAAAAGAAATTTGTCTGCATGCTCAAAAAAGGAATATCCCTGCCAGAAAAGGATATCTTTTATTTGTCATGATGCTACATTAGGTTGATATACTTGTGTTTTACACTGTGATAAATGATCGTGAAGTAAATAGATTTGGCTGTGGTATTGATCAGTTTAACATAATGCCAAACTTTGACACTTTGAGTCTCGAGAAAAAGATCTGCCACACCACAAGGTAGAGCAAACTTTGTCGCTTTCTACTTGGACTAGGTTGTGCACTCCTTCAGAATCACCACCCAGGTAGATCTTCTTGAATTGTGTTTTGCAGCCTAGCTTATGGGCTAACATCAAATGTAACTTGCTTTCCACGCAAACAGTATTCTCTTAACAAGTCCACACCCATGTGTGCTATCCTTAACTTGGATGATGCATGATACCATCCGATCAATCCCTTGTTGACTTGGCATATATGTGATAACCATTTGATATTCACTCTCCTGGTGCCAGGATCCTATAGACAGTGGAGATTGCGGATCACATAAACAAGATGCTCTACACTAACATCCCTTAGGGCGATGCCCTGCATTTTGTGATGTATTGCTTTTGCCTGGCATATAATTAGAAAACAGTCAGTTACGTTACCGTTGGGATGGACACAGCCTCTTGTACAGTAACATCCATTTCTTCACAAAGGAAACGCAATGCAATCGATCCAAGTGAAACTGGTGCATTGATATTCTTGTCTTGGGTGTAACTTATATATGCAATTAGCAGCATACATCGTATAATTAATTAATTTAAACCATGCTTAGCAATCGATATCAAGCCATCAACCCTGAATGCTAGTGTAAGATGCAGAGATTTAGATTTTGTTCTAGAAAATTGTAATATTGTGGCGTTCATATTTAGATTCAATTAGAATCATTTGATTCATTTCATATTTGTATGTTCTATAAAATTTCAATGTGAGTTGTATATAGGTGTCAAGATAGAATGGGCAAAACAGGTTAATTTCAAGTTTGGATCGTATATGTTTTGAGTTAGTGGAAATGGGTTCAGACACATTTGCTAGTGAAAATGCTAACCTGGTGGAAATGGATTCATGCGCTCTTCGGCTTCGAATGAATATTCACTAATCAAGGTAATTTGATTGACTGAGTTGCACGAAGTTGTAACCTTTTTACTTGAAGTATGTCAAAACGGGGTACTAGTATTCCTCTTTTACCTTATCAAGATTCAGGAATGGAAACCATAGGGATATCCATGGGAAATAAGCATACAATTAAAGGGCAAGCTAATATGACGAAGCATAAGTGGTTATGTCGCACTAGGTTCTTCTATAACACAAGAATTAGTACATCTTAAAATATGCAAGAAGGATGTGAGAGCGACAATCACTCTACTCCTTTCAGATAGAGAGAGATGATTCAGTGCTAGGCTCACGTGTTCAACTCGACAAACGAAATGCAATACATAAAACTATGAAGAACACTATCCATATGCCTCTAATAGCTGTCAATCGAACTACAGACAGGAAAACATTATAGGGGGAATACATCCAAGTCAACTAAAAATTAACAATCTTCACTTTTCCTCACCTGTGCCCCCTGATGATTGCACTTTGTTTGTCTTGCTCGGCTTTCTCAATGATGAACTTGGCACGCTCAGCTTGTATTCTTGTTAATGGTTGTATGATACATGTAAAAGCCGACAAAATCTAACCTTTGTTGGGAGAGACTAATTGGTCAAATGGAATCATGTTTCACATATAAAGTATACATTTCAATCTTTATGTAATACTGAACACCTTGTAAGTGTATGTGAACCCTTGGGAGTTGGCTTGTACATTTGCTAAGACTTAATGTCATCCATAAAACATTGCATTCTTCGTCTAGAATGACATCATGATTCTATGCTCATGCGTCATTTCACTGAAAATAGATGTTCCTAGATTCCGTCATAGTTTTTAAGATCATGCATTCCTAATATTTTCTGCATGTATCTAACTTCAGTTTACAAGATCATGTAGTATCCTAGATAGAATGCAATGATTTAGGCAACAAAGTTTTTTCAATTCAGATTTTGGCTCGATTGGTGACCCATACAATCCAAAAATTACATTGTTCATTTCATACACCAATTACAATTCACTGCTTCCATACAAAACAACAAATAAACTAAGCCGTAAAACAACGATTCACTGATTCCCCTGCTTCTTGGTTGGCTAGTGATTTTTTGGAAGTGTATATAAATTTGTAAATGGCTTGAAGCTTTGTACCTTCCGTCAAGGGTGACTACATGATGAGCAAAGGTTTTCTGTATAAACCATGAGCAGTTGAGCACTGCTTCTAGTTGCTCTTAAACAATTCTAGAATATTTCATGTATCACTGAAAAAAATTATGCTTGATTGCTCTTAATTAATCTTGCAATCCAAGTTGAGATACACACTTGTTGCTGGAGCAAGGCTAGAGTGATTTTCCTTCTCAAACTGAATGTAAAGGGAGCTTGTTATAAGCACAAGGTCACCTGATGCAACCATGAACGTGCAAAATTATGGAGCCAATCTCATTCAATTAAGCCAACTAGAAAAGTTTGATACAACAAGGCATGAATGACTAGACATCTCAAATCACAAATTGAGACACATGTATACTTTGGCCATACATCTCAGACGATAGCAGCGGTTCACAAGTGATATTCAACAGGAAATACAAAAGGACTTTCATTTCTAAAAATTGAAACATACATAGTCATAAATTTTTCTAGTATTTTCAACACAAGAGCAAAACAAGATTCATGCTCAGGAGCACAGGAAGCAGCCACTCTGTCCTAGAGGCGTTGAAGGTCCTTGGTGGCCTCGGTGGTCGAGGAGGACACACAGGGAGAGGAAGGCACCCTCGCAGTCCTAACTCCTTTCTCCCAGCGGCTCTTCCTTGCCATTGCGGAGGTAGAGGCAACACAGCTCGTCCTAGCACTGGACGGTGCAGTCCTCCCTGGTGGCATGGTGGCTGGATGCAAGGGGACTCCTTGGTAGAGCAGCTCGTCTCGACCAAAGAGGCAGCCTTCCTGGTGGCATGACGCCTTAGGATGGCCACCGCAGTGGCGCTAATGAGGGTTCAGACATGGTGGCTTGTCGGCGCTAGTGTTTTCTGTGAGGGAAGAGGGAAATCGTGAGAGAGGGCGAGAGAGTGGGGGAAGCTGAGTGAGCAGGCACGGGGACGGGCCGGATAACATCTCAGCATAGATATTGACGCAAATCAAACGTATGAGGACGCGAAGCATGGATATTCTCTTTTTTGTGAAAAAAAGGACAGATATTCTTTTTGCCCTTTATGTCTCTGTTTCCTCTGCTCCATGTGTTGGCTGAAAAGAAAATTTTCAAACGCGCAATTCCCTCCACCCCAATCTCCCGACTACACCCAAAAAAGAAAACGAAGAAGAAGCGATCTTGGGGCTTGTCTGCTATCAGCAGAATCCGATCCAAGTATGACAGCAACGCCTGGTTCATCTCTCCAGTTTCTCTCTGTGTGTTCTTTGGTTCATCTGTTGTGGTTTTGTGTGTTCTTTGGTTCCTCTGTTGCAAAAAGAAAACAAGTCTAGGGTTCTTTATAGCTCACAACATAGAACAAAGAGATCAGTGCCAATGATGTTTTTGGCAGTGTGTGATTCCTTTTCGTTTTGTAAGTGGCAGGATCCTCCTTTATGCAATGTAAAATCAAGAACTTTTACGCAATGAACTCTGCTCTGAATGGTACCATATCCACGAAATAATAGAATCTTGCTAGTTCTGACCTTTAATTTTTGTAGAGGAGATTCAGTACACGAATTCTTGGATTATTCTCTTTATTTGATTGGATACCAGGCAATTTGGTAGGGAATGCAGTTAGGGACCCATGATGAGAAATTATGGTCTTTTTGAACTGAATTTTGGTTCTTGCTCTGTTTCTTCTGGGATAGCAAGAAAAGAAATATAGGATTCTTTGCAGTTTGCAAGAGGGGTCTTTTCCATCTGTCAATCTTGTGGCTACAAGATAGTATTGATAGATATGTATCATTGATGCGTCATACCGTCTCTATGATTTTCACCATTTTTGTGTGTAATGGACAATCTTTCTATTTTGTAAGTGGCACGATTTTTTTAGTGCATGGTAAATCAAGAACTTTTGCATGATAGATTCTCCTCTGAATGGTGCCATATCCACAAAATGTTCGAATCTTGTCTGACCTTTTGATTTCTTTAGGGAGATTCAAGGACATGAAATTCTTGGAGTTAGAAGGCAGCTGAAGTAAAAGCCATTAGGCATTGCCTATGATATTCTCTTTCTAGCAACAGGAGATTTGTCAATTTGTTGATAAATGTAGTAGGGAACATATGGTATGAGAAAATAGGGTCTTCTTGACCCAAACTTTAAATTTGCATGTCAGCATGTTAGGACTCAGCATTCCTACGAGGGAACTTCAACTCTATCAATAGTATTATGCAACGATTTTTTTTGACATACTTCGGTAGTAGCACTACACGTGTTCTTTGAATAGAAGAATTTTTAATAATAAGCTGAAGATTGTGCTTATTTTATGTATAGGATGCTTCTCATGATCTTCAGTTGAACCTTACCCCTAATGTTTATATTAAAAGATTTTAACATCTTATCAATCCATATTTATGCTCCATGTTCAGGTCATTGTCTATGTGTTTAGGTTGGTAGTTAGCTATGCATTTTCTTTTATGACTAGAGGAATTTGTGCTTTACTTTGTGGTGTATATGCTTTGTGTAAAATGCCATTGGGTGACAAATCAAGTGAGCTACTATGAGTAAACAAAATTATGTTGTATTTGGCATGCTTTAACCGAAGAAGTCATCTTATATATATAATTCATGTAAATTTACTGATTTTATTTTTCTGCTTCCAAAACTGGCTACAATACTATTTTCACTCATGGACCTTCACTTATTTATAGGGTACGCAATGGGACAGAATACAAAATTGCAAGATTCTGTTGTGGACACTATTAACAAAATTGATGCTTTCGGAGATCTCAAGTTCTATGTAAAAAATCTTGATTCAAACACTCTTCCAACATTTCTTTCCTGATTTTATAGCCCTGACAATCCGTACTTATTCTATAATGATGAGATCATCTGCATTTTTGAGACTGCTGCAAAATTCCATGGCTATAGCATTGTACCACATATATTCCAGATGATATCAACATTAGTTAGAATCATGTCATCGGCTGCTGGGACCTTGGTTAGTGTTGGTTGCTGTAAAGTGGTTTGCAAATTATCCTACTACTATATTGATCCTCTTGCAATAGAACAAGAGAAGAGTGGGATAATTACCTCCCTTTGCCATCCTTTAGTAGAATGTTTGATGAGCAACAGAAGAAGTGTGTCTTCTAGTTCCTTTTGCATCACCTCACTTGTCCAATCCACTAAGATGATACAGTGCATAATGAAATTTGGATCTGAAAGCTATATCTTATGAGATCACTACGACAATCCATGCTTTGAAGCAACTCCAGGATGATCGCATGATAGATATCAGCACCGCAGCTTTTTAGGCAGCTAAGACTGCCAAGAAACTTGCTAAGCTTTTCATTTAACGGAATGGTTTTGTTGCCTTCTTATATGTATTTGCAATACCGATGCACTTATCATGTCAAGGAGTGGTATATGAATTACTGTTTTTTGGGGGTGGGGGATTCAAGCAACAACTTATACTGCGTGAATTATATAGGATGTTACAACTCTTAATCTGAGTTCATGGTTTACAGCTAAGGCCAAATGAAAGTTATCCTAAGAACAGTTTTTGATGGTCTATCTGAAGAAGACTTGACTTCTCCAATGAAGACAATTTTTTCCATCAGCACCACGAACTTTTTATCCGCAATTGGGACAAGTCAACTTGGACAACTCTCGAACAATATGTTGAAGTGAACAAAGACAACCTACACCTAGGAGTGACAATGGTCACTCTGGATCTTTACAAGAATGGTATTAAAGTATATCCTGCGAAAAATTCGTTGGTCATTAACGCTTGTGCATGGGGGTGGATAGACTGTTGATGGTCATTTTAGTTGTAGAAACTTCCTCATAGATGGCTAAAACAACATAAAGGTTGGGAACCTTTCTAGAGAGGCTGTAAGGGTGTCTACGAGTGGTGATGCAGATGAAGATGATCATATGTTTTCACATATGATCAGAAGGGATGTCTTTGCAGTGTCAGGTAAAGGTGTGCCCAAGGATGTGTCAACATGGTTGTTTTCAATCGGTAGCTACCAAAAAAAGTATGAGAAATTTTTACTGTATCATATATTGCTAATGGATGATGTCCACAGTGTTTGTACATTAATATCAATGTACGATACGTTGCTTGAGATGAGGTCAACAGATTACTCAAGCTACAAAAGTGTGGTCAATTCAAAAGTAATGCAAAATATATCAATTGGAAAAGTATGTCAACAAGCACAGTGGTAACACCTATATTCATACTACATTGCATTATGTTGATCCTGTTACCAAAAGGACATCTCATTGCACTACCAATGTCAAAGAACTGTTCAAGCTCCTGAGAGACTCTAGGCAACAATTTATACTACGTGATTATATAGGATGTTACAACGCCTAATCTGAGTTCATGGTTTACAGCTAAGGCCAAGTGAAAGTTTCCCTAAGAACAACTTTTGTTTGTTTGTCTGAAGAAGTCTTTTCCGATGAAGAAAATTTTTTACATCAGCACCATGAAATTTTTATTTGCAATTGGGACAAGTCAACTTCGAACAATATGTTGAAGTGAACAAAGACAACATGGTAGAATCAAAACCTACACTAGGGAGTGTCAATGGTCATGTATGGATCTTTACCAGAATGGAATTAAAGTATATCATTCAGAAAATTCATCGGTTGTTGACGTTTGTGCGTAGGGCTAGACCAACTCTCGATGGTCATTTTAGTTGTAAAAACTTCCTCATAGATGGCTAAAACAACATAAAGGTTGGGAACCTTTCTAGAGAGCCCGTAAGGGTGTATACGAGTGGTGATGCAGATGAAGATGATCATATGTTTGTACATATGATCAGAAGGGATGTCTTTGCATTGTCAGGTAAAGGTGTGTCCAAGGATATGTCAATATGGTTGTTTTCAATCGATGGCTGCCAAAAAAAAGTATGAGGAACTTTCGCTGCATCATATATTGCTAATGGATGATGTCCATAGTGTTTCTACATTAATATCAATGTATGATACCTTTCTTGAGGTGAGGTCACGAATTACTCAAGCTATAAAAGTGTGGTCAATTCAAAAGTAATAGCAAAATATATCAATTGGAAGAGGTTTGTCAACAAGCATCGTGGTAACACCTATCTTCGTACTGTTATCAAACGGAAACCTCATTACACTAAAAATGTCAAAGGAGTGATGAAGCTCCTAAGAGACACCAAGCAACATTCTGCAAATGAACTAGAATATGTCTTTGCACACATAGTCAATGAACATTTCTGAATTGATGGTTGATTTCCATAAAGTAACGCATAAAAAAATTTGACTTGCCAAGTTGCGCTTGAAGTATTCTATGTCGTGATTAAAAAAAAAGAAAAGCAAACTTTTTGAGCACTCCTTTTTCCTTTTTGTTCGTATTGCACCTTTACTTCCATTTTCACTAGAAGACATACTCTGAGCTCCATAGTGTAAGGACTTGCCTAGGTATCTATTTCTGTTTACAAATTATATTACAAATGGTGTTCTTAATCTTTTTATTATTTGCTTTCTCGCTTTATCTTGGTTTTGTGTAAGTGTGTCGTAACATTATCTTCTAAATGACAGGTTCGTAGATATTAAATGGTTTTACATTACATGAAGGGAGTTGGTGAGGAACAGAGAGGTATAACAGATCGCTATCACATGGAGAGGTAAAAAACGTTATGCATTTCTACTATGACTCTTTTTGGCCTAAAGCAATACATGTTGACCATTTTGTCTGTTGCCTTATTGTATCTAGAGAATAAATATAAATAGTAAATGTAAACATGAGTTGATGAGTGCAAAAGAAATTCGTATGCATGCTCAAAAAAGGAATATCCTTCCCAGAAAAGGATATCTTTTATTTGTCATGATGCTACATTAGGTTAATATACTTGTGTTTTGCACTGTGATAAATGATTGTGAAGTAAGTAGATTTGCCTATGGTATTAATCAGTTTACATAATGCCAGCACTTTGGCACTTTGAATCTCGTGAGGAAGATTTGCCACACCGCAAGAGAGTTGCTAAGAAACAGAGGTATAAGAGATCGCTATCATGTGAATCTCGAGAGAAAGATATGCCACATTACATGAAGAGAGTTGCTAAGGAACAGGGGTATAAGAGATCGCTATCATTTGAAGAGGTAAATAACCCCTTATTCATTTCTGTTATGCCACCTTTTACCCTCAAGCAATACATGTTGACCATTTTGTCGACTGCCTGTCTATATCTTGAGAATAAATATAAATAGTAAATATAAACTAGAGTCGACGAGTGCAAACGAAATTTGGGTGTATGCTCAAAAAAGGAATATCCGTGCCAGAAAAAGATATCTTTTATTTGTCATGATGCTACATTAGATTGATATGCTTGTGTTTTGCACTATGATAAATGATTGTGAAGTAAATAGATTTGCCTGTGGTATTGATCAATTTAACATAATGACAAACTTTGACACTTTGAGTCTTGAGAGAAAGATCTGCCACACCACAATGTAGAGCAAACTTTGTCGCTTTCTACTTGGACTAGGCTATGCACTCCTTCAGAATCACCACCCAGGTAGATCTTCTTGAATTGTGTTTTGGAGCCTAGCTTGTGGGCTAACATCAAATCTAACTTGCTTTTCTCGCAAACAAAAAGAAATCTTTGTTCTGGCTTTGGAACTGACAGTATTCTCTTAACAGGTCCACACCCATGTGTGCTATCCTTAACTTGGACAATGCATGATACCATCCAGTCAATCCCTCGTTGACATGGCATATATGTGATAACCATTTGATATTCACTCTCCCGGTGCCAGGATCCTATATCCTATAGACAACGGAGATTACTGATCACATAAACAAGATGCTCTACACTAACATCCCTTGGGCGATGCCCTGCATTTTGTGATGTATTGCTTTTGCCTGGCATATAATTAGAAAACAGTCAGTTATGTTACCGTTCGGATGGACACTGCCTCTTGTACAGTGACATCCATTTCTTCACAAAGGAAATGCAATGCAATCGATCCAAGTGAAACTGGTGCATTGATATTCTTGTCTTGGGTGTAACTTACATTTGCAATTAGCAACATACATCGTATCATTAATTAATTAAAACCATGCTTAGCAATCGATATCAAGCCATCAACCCTGAATGCTAGTGTAAGATGCAAAGATTTAGATTTTATTCCAGAAAATTGTAATATTGTGGCGTTCATGTTTAGATTCAATTAGAATCAATTGATTCATTTTGTATTTGTACGTTCTATAAAATTTCAGTGTGAGTTGTACATAGGTGTCAAGATCGAATGGGCAAAACAAGTTAATTTCAAGTTTGGATCGTATATGATTTGAGTTAGTGGAAATGGTTTCAGACACATTTGCTAGTGAAAATTCTAACCTGGTGGAAATGGATTCATGCGCTCTTCAACTTCGAAAGGATATTCACTAATCAAGGTAATTTGATTGACTGAGTTGCACGAAGCCGTAACCTTTTTACTTGAAGTATGTCAAAACGGGGTACTAGTATTCCTTTTTTACCTTATCAAGATTCAGGAATGGAAACCATAGGGATATCCACGGGAAATCAGCGTACAATTAAAGGGCAAGCTAATATGATGAAGCATAAGTGGTTCTGTCGCACTAGGTTCTTCTATAACACAAGAATTAGTACACCTTAAAATATGCAAGAAGGATGTGAGAGCGACAATCACTCTACTCCTTATAGATAGAGAGATGATTCAGTGCTAGGCTCACGTGTTCAACTCGACAAATGAAATGCAATACATAAAACTATGAAGAACACTATCCATATGCCTCTAATAGTTGTCAATGGAACTACAGACAGGCAAACATTATAGAGGGAATACATCCAAGTCAACTAAAAATTAACAATCTTCACTTTTCCTCACTTGCTCGACTTTCTCAATGATGAACTTGGCACTCTCAGCTTTTATTCTTGTTAGTGGTTGTATGATACATGTAAAAGCCGACAAAATCTAACCTCTGTTGGGAGAGACTAATTGGTCAAATGGAATCATGTTTCACATATAAAGTATACATTTCAATCTTTATGTGATACTGAACACCTTGTAGGTGTATGTGAACCCTTGGGAGTTAGCTTGTACACTTGCTAAGACTTAATGTCATCCATAAAACATTGCATTCCCCGTCTAGATGACATCATGATTCTATGATCATGTGTCATTTCACTGAAATAGCTGTTGCCAGATTCCGTCATAGTTTTTTGGGCGAATTGCATACGTGCCATTATAAAGTTTCAAAATTGCATGGCCTATACAAAAAATGCCACTGCAGTGGCAGTTTTTGTACATGCCATTCAATTTTGCAATCTTTTTAGTGGTATGTATGCAATTTTTCCTAGTTTTTTTAAGATCATGCATTCCTAATATTTTCTTCTTGTATCTAACTTCAGTTTACAAGATCATGTATTATCCTAGACAGAATGCAATGATTTAGGCAACTGAGGTTTTTCAATTCAGATTTTGGCTCGATTAGTGACCCATACAATCCAAAAATTACATTGTTCATTTCATACACCAATTACAATTCACTACTTCCATACAAAACAACAAATAAACTAAGCCGTAAAACAACGATTCACTGATTCCCCTGCTTCTTGGTTGGCTAGTGATTTTTCGAAAGTGTATATAAATTTGTAAATGGCTTGAAGCTTTGTACGTTCCGTCAAGGGTGACTACATGATGAGCAAAGGTTTCCTGTATAAACCATGAGCAGTTGAGCACTGCTTCTAGTTGCTCTTAAACAATTCTAGAATATTTCATGTATCACTGAAAAAATATGCTTCATTGCTCTTAGTTCATCTTGCAATCCAAGTTGAGATACACACTTGTTGCTGGAGCAAGGCTAGAGTAATTTTCCTTCTCAAACTGAATGTAAAGGGAGCTTGTTATAAGCACAAGGTCACCTGATGCAACCATGAACATGCAAAATTATGGAGCCAATCTGATTCAATTAAGACAATTAGAAAGGTTTGATACAATAAGGCAGGAATTACCAGACATCTCAAATCACAAATTGAGACACACGTATACTTTGGCCAAACATCTCAGACAATAGCAGCGGTACACAGGTGATATTCAATAGGAAATACAAAAGGACTTTCATTTCTAAAAATTGAAACATACATAGTCATAAATTTTTCTAGTATTTTCAACACAAGAGCAAAACAAGATTCATGCTAAGGAGCACAGGAAGCAGCCACTCTGTCCTAGAGGCGTTGAAGGTCCTTGGTGCCCTCGGTGGTCGAGGAGGACACACAGGGAGAGGAAGGCACCCTCCCAGTCCTAGCTCCTTTCTCCCAGGCGGCTCTTCCTTGCCTGTGTGGAGGTAGAGGCAACACAGCTCATCCCAGCACTGGACGGTGTAGTCCTCCCTGGCGGCATGGTGGCTGGATGCAAGGGGACTCCTTGGTGGAGCAGCTCGTCTCGACTAGAGAGGCAGCCTTCCTGGTGGCACGACTCCTTCGGATGGCCACCGTAGTGGGTTATAATCATGTCCGGTGAATATCGGTTCACCGTTCTGAGGCAACTAAGCCTAAAAATAATTAATGGTCCTGAGCAATTGTCTAAGCAAGATTTTTAACTAGACTAAGGAGTCTAAAAAGTTTTAAAATCATAGACTGAAGAGTCTAATAACTGTTTTGTTCCTAAACCAGGTTAAATCAAGGATTGATCGTCAAGGCGATCAGGTTCTGATTCAACTAACAATAATCATCAACACAATCATTATGGTTATCGACAGTTCAATAGAACAGGCATGATATATCATGAATTTAACAAGGTAGGTACTCATAATTGAAAAACATGCAATTGATACTTAAAAGGAAATAATTTAATGAAAAACTGGGATCAACATGATCTAATGAATGATAACTCGCACTAGGGAAAGTTTAGACTCTCCCTAGTAAAAGTAAACATCTTATAGGGAAGATGTTAACTCACCTGAATCCTCTTGGAAATTGTCTTGGGGTTCATCGGGGTCTTCGCTCTGCTCAACAGCTCCTTCTAGTTCTATTCGATGAATAACCAGCAATGAACAATCAAAATGCGAAAATTATGATGCATGAATGCAGTCAGCCTTATTTATTCGTAGCGTCGTGAAGATCTTAATGAGGTATACAAAAACTATTCATCGACGGGTATGATGAAATGCTCACGAATGCCGTGGAATGTATATAATAATGCATATATAACTATGTATATATATAGATACCCAATTTTTGCAAAGTAAATAGTGCTGAATTTTACTTTTGTTTGAAGTATATCCTTCATAAATATAAGTGTAAGAAATTTTAGGGTGTTGGCTGTTCAATATTAAGTGTTTGGACCAGAGAGGATTGTTGGCAGCTTTTACTAAAATAGGTTACTATTTGTTAGCATGTGTTAATGGAAAAATTAGGACTAATTAAGGGATTATATTTTTTTTCTTTTTTTAATTTAGCAAGTTACAATTTGATATTTTTTCCTAGGTCCAGAGAGATTTTATATATTTTCTAGGATTTTCTAACATTTTTCTTAAATGTCTTACCATTTTTAGTAATTCAAGAACAGTTCCTGGAATATCTTATTTATAGAAATTATCTTAGAATAGCCTCTGGAAAAGTTCCTGTGGGCAAATAAAATTATCTGACTAATATTATATTTTTGTAAAATTCTTTAAGTGATCTAGTATTTGTCGTATTTTTTTGGAGAATTTTGGATGTGTCAAACTATTTTTAGAAAATCGTTTCTAGCTCTGAGATAAATTTTTATTGGGAAAAGTAAGAAAAACCGGAGTGAACCGTGTTGGGCCAACCCGCGAGAGCGCAGCCCACTGGCTGACAGGCGGGTTCTGCTTGTCGATGAGGGTGCTTACCGTAGCCTGGATTTGGACGGAGGTGGCTCGGAGAGGCTTGACAATGGTGAGGCCGAAACGGCTTGAAATAGGGTCACCGTCGGCGGGCCGCTACGGTGGAAATCAAGCTGAGCCACTGTAGGGAAAAGATGCGCCTAGTCAGGGCGGAGCTCAGGGCGGAAAGAATCGCACAATGGCTTATCGAGGAAGGTGGAATCAAGAAGGGGGTAGTCAGCAGCGCGGTGAACCGACGGCAAAGAAACGTCGAACCCGGCGAGCCTAGGGCTTCCCCGGCTGATTCCTTCAGGCTAGAGCAGTGCAAGGAGGTGGGAGAGCTATTGCGGGGGCTACGGGTGAGAGAAACCGAGTGGGGAGAGAGGGCGACGAGTGCGAGGACGTCGGCGGATAAAGACCGAGCCGGCGCAGCGTTCCTCGGCGGGAGCTCGCGTGCGAGCAGGGCAAGGTGTCCACGCAGGGACGGCGGCAGGAAGAGCTTGCCACGGGGCAAGTCGGCCAAGAGTACGTTGTTTGCACCGGTAGCAAGTGGGCTACCTTAGTGAGGCGGTCTACGATGACCCCAAATGGAATCGCAACCAGATTGGGTCCTGGGTAACCCTGTGATGAAATCCATACCCACTTTTTCCCATTTCCATTCCGGCATCTTTAGCGGTTGAACCAGTCTGGCAGGCTTTTGATGCTCTGCCTTAACTCGCTAGCAGATGTCGCAGGAGCTACATACTCGGCCACTTCGTTTTTCATCCCAGTCCTCCAGTGTGACTCATTCAGATCTAAATACATTTTGGTGCTGCCGGGGTGGATGGACAAGAGAGTCTGATGAGCTTCTTTAACGATGGCGTCTTTAATCCCTTTCACCCTAGGTACAAAGATCCTCTTACCAAACCATAAAATCCCTTGATTATCCTCTGAAAAACCTGGTGCCTTGCCCTTCTTGATCCTTTCTTTTATTGCCAATACCTCAACATCTCATTCTTGCAAGTAGCTCGAGTTGTGCTTCCTTAATCAGCAGATTGTTGCAGTAGGACTTTCGGCTCAAGGCATGTGCCACTATATTTGCTTTTCCTGAGTGGTAGTGGATTCCCAAATCATAGTTCTTAATTAACTCCAACCATCTCCTCTGTCGGAGGTTTAGATCCGGTTGGGTGAAGATTACTTCAAACTCTTATGATCGGTGTAAATCTCTGTCCTTTTGCCAATCAGGTGATGTCTCCAAATTTTTAGGACATGAACTACTGCGGCTAGCTCCAAATCACGGGTAGGGTAGTTCTGCTCATGTGGCTTAAGTTGTCTAGAAGCATAGGCCACGACCCTTCCTTCTTACATGAGCACACAACCCAATCCTTGTTTGGACGCATCACAAAAGATTTCAAGGTCCTTGTCAATATCTAGCAAAACCAACACGGGAGCTAATGTCAACCTTTTCTTTAATTCCTCAAAGCTGAACTCACACGCTCTAGTCCATTCAAACTTCTTCTCCTTCTTCAAGAGGTTGGTTAGGGGACAGGTGATTCTGGAGAAATCTTCAATGAACCCTTTGTAGTATCCTGCCAGCCTTAGGAAACTTTTGACTTGAGTCACCGACCTGGTTTATTTCCATTCTATCACACTCTCAACTTTTTTCAGGTCCACTGCTACACCTCCAGCTGATATAATATGACCTAGGAAAGAAATTTCTTTCATCCAAAACTCACATTTGCTGAATTTTGCAAACAGCTGATGCTCCTTTAGCCTTTCTACCACCAGACAAAGGTAAATCTCATGCTCTTTCTCTGACTTGGAATACACCAGAAAGTCATCTATGAAGACCACCATAAACTTATCTAGGAAATCCATGAACACCTTGTTCATGAGGTACATGAAATAGGCTAGGGCATTAGTCAATCCAAATGACATTACTATGAACTCATACAGTCCGTACCGGGTAGTAAAAGCTGTTTTGGGTATATCAGACTTCTTAATTTTTATCTGATGACGACCCGATGTCAAGTCAATCTTCGAGAACAGACAGGCTCCTTTTAGTTGATCAAACAGATCATCAATCCTTGACAGCGGATACTTGTTCTTAATAATAACTTCATTGTGTGAAAGATCACTGGTGCTCCCCAGGGGGACGCACTAGGCTTTATGAAACCTTTGCTTTGCAACTCTTTTAGCTGTTGCTTAGCCAAGTTTATGACAAACTCGACATCTCGATCTAGGGGCATCCTAGGCAACTCCTCGGAAAACACATCCAAGTACTCCCTTACCATAAGTATGGAGTTCACTGCCTTTTCGCTTAGTTGATTTAGAGTAATTAGATACTCAGGGATATGGTTAGAGATTACATGGACTTCTTGGCCTTCACCATTAACCAGTCTTACGGATCTATTTTTGCAATTAATCGGCCCCTTATACTTAGTTAACCAATCCATACCCAAGATTACCTCAATTCCAAATAAATTTATTACCACTAAATTTGCTAAGAATTTTACCCCTTTTATCCTTATCTTGACCCTAGGACAAACTAGGGCTGCAAGCATATCCCTTCCAAGTGAGTGCACTACCATAGCCTTTTCTAATAGGCTTACTTTTAACCCATTATGCTTAACAAATTGAGCTGTAATAAAGGAGTGGGTAGCACCCGAGTCAAACAAAGCAGTAGCAAGTACTGAATTTATGAAGAACTTACCCATCACCACTGTAGGGTCATCATGAACTTCTTCTGCTAAGACATGGTTGACACGGCCTCTTTCGATCGCCTGAGGGGTCCTGGACTTGTGCGGTGTCCCGGGGCCTTGATCTGCTAGAGGAGGTCGTGTTGAAGTTGAACCAAGCTTGAAAGGTACGGGCGTGATGTTCTTTCTAGGGCACTTATTGGCATAGTGTCCCAGCCGGTTGTAAGCGAAACAGCGAACTGCGGACATGTCCTTCTAGGGCTAGTTGCTACTTTGAGGGTGAGGAGTCTGGGGCACAAGACAAGGTGTCGCTCCCTGATCTGGTGCCTTGCTGGAAAGGATTGGCTAACTGCCCTGGAAAAGCTAGGTTTTGGGCTTAGAACTTCCTGCAGCATGCTGATTGCGCTGCGTCAATTTCCACTTCCTGGAGGCTGCCCGCTAGCGCTGGATATCCTTTTACACTAGCGCCTTGTTGTACAGCTGCTGAAAGGTAGTGTACTCTCCTAAGGCTATGAACACCTTGATTTCGGGGTCCGTGCCCACCATAAAGTACCAAATTTTGTCTTCCTCAGTTGCCACATCTCTGGATGTGTAACATACCAACTCAGTGAACTTGTTCAGGTATTCACTCATCGACATGCTACCCTGCCAGAGGTGCTGGAACTCACGCCTCTTAATCTCCTTAATTCCCCTAGGATGTGGGTATCAGTGAAGGCTTTGACGAACTCTTCCCACTCAATAGTGCCGGGGTCTTCGTGGATGGCACAGTAGTTTTCCCACCACAGAGCTGCTGAACCGAAGAGCTGGTGAGCTGCGAATCGGACGCTCTCCTACTCCTCACACTGCGCCAGGATGAGACGACGCTCCACATCCTTAAGCCAGCCTTTAGCATCCAATGGGTCAGCGGACCCAGGAAACTGTAACAACCTTATTTTCAAAACCCTAAAATCATCTGCATCATTGCATTTGCATAATTTTCAAAATGCATTTTAAACTAAGCTTTTAAAAATAACAATGTTACCTTTTAATATTTTAACCTTTTCAAAAATAATATTTGAAAAAGATTGTTCAAGAGAAAAATGAAATAATTAATTTGTTTGAGTTTGATTCGCAAAATAAAAATGTTTATGAAACCTGGACAATGAGTTCTATTAAATTCATAATCCGGGGATTTTCAAATTTTTAAATTTAAAATTTCTTGTTTGAAATAATTATTTTCAAAAACCTAAAATTATATTTTATATCAAATCCTAATTTCTTTTTCCAAGGTCCCACCCATTGATCTCCTTTCCTAATCCCCATCCTAGTTTCGGTTCGCGGGAATTCACCGTCGAATCCCTCCTCTCTTCACCTTCCTCTCTCTTTTCTCCAGCACTCCATGACGTGTGGATCCCACCGGTCAGCCTTCCCCTCTCTTTTGGCAGACCATTTTTGCCCCCATAAGGGAAGTTATTCTTTTGCCCCTAATCCCTTCCCCTTAAAACCCCAACCTTATCTTTTCCCCTTCTTCCTCCACTCCCAAACCAGTAGAAATTTCTGCCTTCTTCCCACAACCAATAGCTTCACCTCCTCCCTCTCCACCCCAGCCACCACCCCTAGCCCTCCCTGCCTCTCCCCTTCTTCCTCTAGCCCGGCCACCCCCTCCCTCTTCCTTCCTCAGCCCCGGCCAACCCCCTGTCTCTGCACGCCCCCTCTCCATCTCCCTGCAGGTAAGCACTGGTAAGCTTCTTCTTCTTCCTCAATCTCACTTTAGGTAAGTCTCCGTTTAAAAAACTGTTCAAGGACGTTCTAGAGGATCCTCTCTTGATTCTATTTTGTCCAAGAACTCCTAGATCTGAGGCTTGTAGCTCCAGGAATCGAACGCCGAAGCTCTGCCTCTCAATTCTTGGCAGCCTCCGCTTTTCCACGCCTCAACGCTGTCTCGCTGCGAATCTCCTCAAACCGTCCGAGGACATCCTTGCTATCTTCGTCGCGAATCCATCCCAACCAAGAAATCAGAGAATGGTTGACCCAGCGACGATTTTGTTCGCCAAAACCTCACCGGAATCTGTCGCAGCAAGAACAGCCCCTTTCCACTCTCTTCACTCATTCCAATCTCCACCAAAAATTCCTTGTTCATCCATTTTGGATGAAACCAATTCCAGTGAGTAGATCGGGATGCATTCTAGCTCCCATCAATTTTGTGTAATTTTCTGAATATATTCTATTTTCTGCATTTTTCGGACTATAGGAAAGTGCATTTTGTCATTGCTTTAATTGTTTGTACATGCCTTTAAAATAAGCTAATATTTCTGAAAATGATAAATAAACATAAAAATAATGTTTAATATGTAATTACTTTATTTACAGAAATTTTAATAAAAATAAAATGATTTACCTAATTGCAATCAATCATATATGCTTATTGTTTAAGGATAAAAATTATTCTTAAAATTTCCAAAATCAGTTCCAGTCATATTTATTCGATTAGTGTGAAATTATTTTATTTTCAGAAATATTAATTTCAAATAAAATGTTTTATTTAATTGCGTTCAACTAATTATATCGTATTATTATAGCAAGAGCTAGTGTCTTTTTAATAGAAATAAATTTCTGAAATTCTCAAATAAAATGAAAACAACATTTATCCATTTTTCATTAATTATTTATTTTCTGTATTTTCTATTCAATATAAAATATTTATGTTAGATATCTTTATTAGCTAATTTCCATTTCATATGAAATAAAAATGTTATAATTATAAAATAAAATTTCCAAAATAAGCGAGATAATAATTCTTCATTTTTGTATGATCATCTTTATATGCATTTTCAATAATTTCTATTCAAACAAAAATGTTTTTTCTGATTACTTTTAATAGTTTATGCCATTTTAAAAGTAAAATTGATTTTCAAAAATCTTAAATCAAATGCAAGCATTACTTTATCATACTCATGCATGCTCATTCATTTATTTTTGCATGCATGTTTTCATGCAATGTGTTGAATGTATGTTATTTGCAATTGCTAAATCCGGTCGAATTCATGTCCGAAGCCGAAGATCAAGCTGGGCAGCCGCACGACTTCAATCATGGCAAGTTTTTCCCATAGAATCCTAATTTCTAGATTTTGCCAAAACTGCTAATTAATTAAAGTATGGGTATTTACTTTAGAAATTCCCAGTGCATGCCATTTATTTATATGTTATGCACCCATTGCCATGAAAAACCTTAGGATAAATTGTATTATATGTTGTCCCACTGTTTTAAATTTTTAATCGGCTTAGCAATGCTAGTTAGACAACGGGGGAGTAATTCCCTCTCTTGATCATGATAACATTCCTCTTGAGAATTGTGTATTGGAGAATGATATTTGTGAACTTGTGTATGATGGGCTTGATAACTCTTTAATTAAAATTTGACCAACTAATAATTGGGTTCGGGAGCGGATGGAATGTATGGTGGGTGCCTTTATGCACGAGACCTAGGTTTGTGTTTGGCTGCCACTCCGAGAATAAGGACTGACGATTGTGACGGGTTTAACCAAGATATCCCCGTGCGACCGCAAGCTCGGTATGGAACGAGCTTGATCTAGAGGGAGAATAACGTCGGGTTTGTCACGGTACGTGCACCGTGGGTGAGGTCCCGAGGGATGCGTCATCGCTGGTGTATTGCCCGGGGAATGGAACTTCGGGATACTTGTGTGAACATCAGGTATTGTCGAAGCCCTCGGGGTACTTGTGTGAATATCAGGTATTCCTTGTCGAAGCCCCCGGGGTACTTGTGTGAATATCAGGTATTCCAACGAGCAGACCCTGATCCTCACTGTTACTACCCAGAAGCTGGAAAACTTGAAGACGAGGACTATCCCAACGCCTAGGATGCTACTACAACTCACCTGTAGGATTATTTGTTGTATTCTGCCTCTTCCATTTGGAGTTATGGAAGACTGTTAACGCTTCCACTGCAAATTAGCCTTCCGCTTTTATAAGGCCTTCGTGCCCGTTAGCATACTCTGATGCAATATTTATTCGAACTTGTAACAGCAATGATCCAATGTTTTGAATCTGTGTGTACTATCTACTGATCCAGGGACTAGTACAGGTAATGCACAGAAGGGGCCCGACTGCGTTTGGCGGGTCCCGACAGGCTTGGTATCAGAGCCTAAGCTGTAGGACGCAACCTAGGTAGACTGATATAGCCTTAAAGATCTATTTCATTATAAAAATCTACTTTGAAATTGCCGCAACCTCTTCTCTTTTGTCTCCTCTTACCTGATATTCTCATCTTCTATCTTATCTTACACTCTTCTCTCACATCTTGTTCTCGCATCTTGTGCTGCTCTTTTGTTTTGTCAAGAAAACATTGTTTCAAAATTCTTCTCTGATTCAAAAAATTAGTCAACACCCTTCCCTCTCATTGGAGATCCTGAAGTTACAAGTCGTCGACAACTATAGCTAGCTAAAAGGAGGCACCGACGAGCAAGGCAACTACAAAGGTAGAGAAGCGTCAAGGAGTGAGAAGACTTTTGAAAAGCAGGAATAGTTGCTTAAGTTCGTAGGAACCCTATATATAACCGTATTAGGCGTTATGGGATCTTCTTATTGAGTTTGAGATGGTTTTCGGCTTGAGAATGCAGCTATCGCTTATATATTTCCAAACCATTTGCTTTTTATTGCTTCTTAATATGTTTGAATTGTGATTTCTATGGGTTCCTATATTCTTAAGGAGGGTTTCGTTTCAAAGAAAAACATTTGAAACTAAACTGTTTCCAAATAACTATTTAACAAAAATCTTTTCAAGAACTTTTTTCTATGTATTTTAGGGTAAAATTTTTCTCAAATTTCATAAAAGACTCTTACAACTAAACCTTGCTTTCACATATAAAACTGCCTTTATACTTTGGTTGTGGAAAAAAATATTATAAAATCATTTTGCTTAGTTTGTCTTTTGTTATCACCAAATCTTCAAAAGGTTATATTTCAAGAGAGAAATCTTACAAAATACGTTACCATGTTTTTCAAAAAAAAAATTCTTTATGAGATGGTCTTTCTTTAAAAAAAAAAAGCGAGTTGTTTTCAAATTTGTTTTGAAATAACGTTCTTTTGCAAACAATCTTGGTTTTCCAAGTTTCGCAAATATCTTTACATTTGCCTGAAAGAGAGTATAGTTTACAAAAAGAAAAATTTTCTTATCTTATTTTTGTGTTAAACAAAATCTCAACACATTTCATTTTTAAAGCCAAAGTATGAAAATGGTTTAATTCTTTGTTTCTGAATGTTTTCTTAAAATCACTTCGTTCGAAAAGTTTTATGTCCAAAACGTTTTGCATCTTCTCAATCCCTCGCTAAATATTTACCTTTTTAAAAAATCAAAAAAAAATGTGTTGAAAGTTTTTCAAACCACAATGGTTGCCTTCGCAACATTTAACTTAGATTTGCATAAAATTTTAACAACATGTTTACAAAAGGTTATTTATTTAAAAAAAGGATTTATAAATTTTTTTTTTCCAAAGAGTTAAAATACTTTTCTCAAAACCTAGGACCTTTTTAGAAAAGCATTATTCAAATTTACTTCCTTTTTTAAAATTTTAGAAAAGCATTATTCAAATTCACACTTTTTATTTCAAAAAGGTTTGTTTCCAAAGGCTAAAACCATTTAACAGTGTTAAATATTTTTCAAAAATAAAAATCAAAGTTTTAAAATTTCCATGCAATCAAATATTTTTCATAAAGGATTTTAACAAAATATTTAACATTCTCAAAATAAAATTTTATTTTTCAACTAGTTTTGAGAAAGTTGTTTTCAAAAGGATACTTTCCCAATTGCTAAAGAAAAACATTTTGTTTTACCATATTTCTTCAATTGTTTTAGAAATTCCCTTGAAAACAAAGTTGTCTAAAAAACACTGGTTTAAAGAATATCTTTACTGCAAGAAGTTCATTTTCCCAAATATACAAAACTGGTTTAGTATTCTATTTTACTTTGATTTGATTTCTAAAAGCTACCTCTTCAAATTTTTCTTCAAATAAATTAAAATCCTCAATTGCAAAAATAATCTCAAAAGTTTGTACAAAGGAGTATTTTATTTTAAATGAGAAGCAGTGTATTGATTTCATAAGCCTATTTCAAAAGCATTCTTTTGATAAAACTTTTTAATTCAAAATTGTGATTTTCCATTGCTTCAAAAAGAAAGGTGTTTTAAAATGGATATCTTCTCATTCAAACTCCTTACAACTTTTACAAACTCTTTGTTTTAAGCTTAAAAATAAAAAAGTTTTGGAAAGGTTAACTTTTCACCCATAGTTCCTACTCCTTTAATAATAATTTGTTTTTAAAGAAATCAAAGAACATTTTTTCTATGAGCTTTCTTCAAAACCCTTTTGATTTACAAACAAAAGTTTTGAAAGATCCAGTTGCTCAACCTTATTCAAAATGATCACTTCAATTTTTATTTACTTCAAAACTAAGTATTGTTCATTCTTGAGATTCTATGTGGTATAAGACCTTTCGCCTTATATTCCCTTGTTCACTTGCTGTTTACGGTTAGACTTCAATGCACTACCTGGTCGCCTCTAGGTACACCTCGTAGTCGCATAGGAGTTGTTATTTGCATTGTTGTGATTGGGATAGATAGATTAATCTCCTATCTCTCCAACCTTACGCCATGCTCATTCCCTCTTACCCCTGTTTATGAGGCTCCTATCAACAGCAAAGGAAAGAAGTACAAGCAACAATGGATATTTTTGAGTTAAGTTGGAGAAAGCCATTTAAGAATGGTATGATGGATAGATGTGTATCGTAAACACAGCCTTCGTATGAATATAGAAAATGATGCCATTGGTGGTTTCGAATGATCAAATTGGTTACAAGTATATTGGAAGAATCTAATGATCATTAGTATTGATTTTGGGGATGCGAGATGCCATTGTGGTAAATTGGATGAAACTTGATAGAATGATACCGAAATTAGTGGATTAGAACTATTCACATGATTGGTGGAAAATTAATTTGAGGGGGTAGCCCCGATATGATATTGTTGGATTGGCAGTTGATCGATTGATTAAAGCTTAAAGGTTTCTTATCAGAACGATTTGATCAATCTATCAGATATGGTGGAATAATGATTTTGTTACTGGAAAGGTGATCAAGTAACCCATGTTAAAAGTGAATTAGATTGAATCTATATGTAGGAATATGATGATAATACTCGATGGGTTAAAACTTAATTGGGATCAGCTCAGCAAGAGTAGGATTTTTGGTGGACAGTTTAAACACAGGCATCCGAGAAGATATAGCGAGTTCTGTGAATGCTACGTCATATATCCATCCAAGAGAAATCAAGGCATCAGAATGCCATAGCACGAGAGGTCAAGTATGATCTCGATTGTTAGAAAAACTGCGACACCATGAAAACAAAACAACATGATGGACTCGCAGAGATGAAGATTCTTCTCTTATTCCTCCTCATCCTCTTACCTTTGCTCTATCTTACCTATGCTCTTGTGCTATTCCCTCTCACCTATATTCTAGCAACCCGGGTCGAGAAGCTCTTTGAAGAGAGAAGACCCAAGCAGCATCTTCGACAAACAAAGGTGGAGACTCCTCGCACCATCAAGCATCTTAGAGAAGCTGCCGTAGTGGTCGACAAGACCACCACTCCTCCGTTCTTCCGTCTATTCCTTCCGCCCTCTAGCTCTTTCGAATCTCAGGGCCGAGATTCCTTTAAGGAGGGTAGGTTTATAACATCCTTATTTTCAAAACCCAAAAATCATATGCATCATTGCATTTGCATAATTTTCAAAATGTATTTTAAACTAAGCTTTTGAAAATAACTATGTTACCTTTTAATATTTTAATATTTTCAAAAATAATATTTGTAAAAGATTGTTCAAGAGAAAAATGAAACTAATTAATTTGTTTGAGTTTGATTCACAAAATAAAAATGTTTATGAAACCCGAACCGTGAGTTATATTAAATTCATAATCCGGGGAGTTCCAAAATTTAAAATTTAAAATTTCTTGTTCAAAATAATTATTTCCAAAAACCTAATATTCTATTTTTATATCAAATCCTAATTTATTTTGCCAAGGTCCCACCCGTTGATCTCTCTTTTCCTAATCCCCATCCTAATTTCGATTCACGGGAATTCACCGTCGAATCCCTCCTCTCTTCACCTTCCTCTCTCTTTTCTCTAGCACTCCATGATGTGTGGGTCCCATGGGTCAGCCTTTCCCTCTCTTTTGGCAGCCCATTTTTCCCCCATATGACAAGTTACTCTTTTGCCCCTTATCCCTTCCCCTTAAAACCCCAACCTTATCTTTTCCCCTTCTTCCTCCACTCCCAAACCAGCAGAAATTTCTGCCTTCTTCCCACAACCAGCAGCTTCACCTCCTCCCTCTCCACCCCGGCCACCACCCGCAGCCCTCCCTACCTTTTCCCTTCTTCTTCTAGCCTGGCCACCTCCTCCCCCTTCCTTCCTCAGCCCCGGGCAGCCCCCCTGTCCCTGCACCACCCCTCTCCATCTCCCTGCAGGTAAGCATTGGTAAGCTTCTTCTTCTTCCTCAATCTCGCTTTAGATATGTCTCCGTTTCAAAAACTGTTCAAGGACGTTCTAGAGGATCCTCTCTTGATTCTATTTTGCCCAAGAACTCCTAGATCTGAGGCTTGTAGCTCCAGGAATCGAACGCCGAAGCTATGCCTCTCAATTCTTGGCCGCCTCCGCTTTTCCTCGCCTCAACACTGTCTCGCTGCGGGTCTCCTCAAACCGTCCGAGGACAACCTTGCTATCTTCGTCGCGAATCCATCCCAACGAAGAAATCAGAGAATGGTTGACCGAGCGCGACGATTTTGGTCGCCAAAACCTCACCGGAATCTGTCGCAGCAAGAACAACCCCTTTCCACTCTCTTCACTCATTCCGATCTTCACCAAAAATTCCTCATTCATCCGTTTTGGATAAAACCAATTCCAGTGGGTAGATCGGGATGCATTCTAGCTCCCATAAATTTTGTGTAATTTTCTGAATATATTCTATTTTCTGCATTTTTCGAACTATAGGAAAGTGCATTTTGTCAGTGCTTTAATTGTTTGTACATGCCTTTAAAATAAGCTAATATTTCTGAAAATGATTAATAAACATAAAATAATGTTTAATATGTAATTAGTTTATTTACAGAAATTTTTATAAAAAGAAAATAATTTACCTAATTGCAATCAATCATATATGCTTATTGTTTAAGGATAAAAATTATTCTTAAAATTTCCAAAATCAGTTCCAGTCATATTTATTCGATTAGTGTGAAATTATTTTATTTTCAGAAATATTAATTTCAAATAAAATGTTTTATTTAATTGCGTTCAACTAATTATATCGTATTATTATAGCAAGAGCTAGTGTCTTTTTAATAGAAATAAATTTCTGAAATTCTCAAATAAAATGAAAACAACATTTATCCATTTTTCATTAATTATTTATTTTCTGTATTTTCTATTCAATATAAAATATTTATGTTAGATATCTTTATTAGCTAATTTCCATTTCATATGAAATAAAAATGTTATAATTATAAAATAAAATTTCCAAAATAAGCGAGATAATAATTCTTCATTTTTGTATGATCATCTTTATATGCATTTTCAATAATTTCTATTCAAACAAAAATGTGTTATCTGATTACTTTTAATAGTTTATGCCATTTTAAAAGTAAAATTGATTTCCAAAAATCTTAAATCAAATGCAAGCATTACTTTACCATACTCATGCATGCTCATTCATTTAATTTTGCATGCATGTTTCCATGCAATGTATTGAATGTATGTTGTTTCCAATCGCTAGATCCGGTCGAATTCATGTCCGAAGTCGAAGATCAAGCTGGGCAACCGCACGACTTCAATCACGGCATGTTTTTCCCCTAGAATCATAATTTCTAGATTTTACCAAAACTGCTAATTAATTAAAATATGCATATTATTTTAGAAATTTCTAGTGCATGCCGTTTATTTATATGTTATGCACCCATTGCCATGAAAAACCTTAGAATAAATTGTATTATATGTTGTCCCACTGTTTTAAATTTTTAATTGGCTTAGCAATGCTAGTTAGACATCGGGGGAGTAATTCCCACTCTTGATCATGATTACATTCCTCTTGAGAATTGTGTATCGGAGAATGATATTTGTGAACTTGTGTATGGTGCGCTTGATAACTCTTTAATTAAAATTTGACTAACTAATAATTGGGTTTGGGAGCTGATGGAATGTATGGTTGGCGCCTTTATGCACGAGACCTGGTTTGTGTTTGGCTGCCGCTCCGAGAATAAGGACCGACGATTGTGACGGGTTTAACCAAGATATTCTCGTGCGACCGCAAGCTCGGTATGGGACGAGCCTGATCTAGAGAGAGAATAACATCGTGTTTGTCACGGTACGTGCACCGTGGGTGAGGTCCCGAGGGATGCGTCATCGCCGGTGTATTGCCCGGGGGATGGAACTTCGGGATACTTGTGTGAACATCAAGTATGGTCGAAACCCCCGGGGTACTTGTGTGAATATCAGGTATTACCGTGGCAAGACCGGGGTTAGACTTTTAATGGATTTTGTTATGGCACCTTTCGACGGGAGGGTACCGTATCTTGCGGGTAAAGCGTACAACATCTGCAGAGTGTAAACCCATTCGAATGGCCGTGCTCCCGGTTAAGAGCGACTTGGTGGCTCCTTACAACATAGCATCACCTTAATTAATATAACCCGGGTAATGTTATCCGGCCGTGTGCCGCTGCTAGCTATTGTTAGTTGTTGAGAATGAGACAGTGTGCCAAGGCACTGAGAATTATTATGATACATGAGACAGGAGACTTGAGACTGAGAACTTTGGTATGTTCAATCTTGAGAATTATTAATTATTTATTCATGTATATTTTCTTAAATGCTTTTATACTTTCAGGTTAAATACTTTTATGCAAAATAACCCTCAGCTTTTTTAGGATGAACCTAGCCTGGCCCTTCCCAGAAAAGACTTGCTAGCATTCGCGTGCTAACCCCGCCTTTCATGCGGGGCTGCTCATTCCAACGAGCAGACCCTGATCCTCAGTGTTACTACCCAGAAGGTGGAGAACTTGAAGACGAGGACTATCCCAACGCCTAGGACGCTACTACAGCTCGCCTGTGGGATTGTTTATTATATTCTGTCTCTTCTCTTTGGAATTATGGAAGATTGTTAACGTTTCAAGTGCATATTAGCCTTCCGCTGTTATAAGGCCTTCGTGCCAGTTAGCGTACTCTGATGTAATATTTATTCGAACTTGTAACGGCAATGATCCAATGTTCTAGAATCTGTGTGTACTAGCTACTGATCTAGGGACTAGTACAGGTAATGCATAGAAGGGACCCGACTCCGTTTGGCGGGTCCCAACAGAAACATAGGTGGCTTGGTCCTCAAAAACTCTGCAAACCTGGGCTGCTGAGGGTGGAACGCTAGAGTTGGAGCTTGATGCTGATGCTGGTTCAAATTCTGAGCCAAAATCTGCAGCACTTGCAACTGCATGTTCATAATCTGGCGCAAATCTGGCTCGCTCAGAGCGGGTGGCGGAGGCTGTTGAGGATTCTGGTCCGGCTGCCTAGCTAACAAGACTGGGACTTGCTGAGCTGCTGGAGGCTGCCCAATTGGCGCAGGATTTGCTTCTGGCTGCGCTTGCAACTGCACTGCCGCTTGAGCACGATCGCGTCCACGACCATGGCCAACAGCTGGAGCTTCAATATCTCTGGTGCTCCTTGTGATCACCATCTGAGAGGCAATCAAAGGATTGAGGATGAGGTAACTAAATAGGGGGGAAGCTTGCCAAAAATTTATTTTAAAACATCATAGTTTTGCACACACAAAGGAAACACATAGCTTAATTAGCAAACAGGGGTACAAGCAACGAACGTGCTATATCACAATTGCCGATACAGTCGGTTCACAACCAGGGTACTAGCTACGATACAAGGGAACAACTCCCCACTAAGTCTACCCATAGTCGAACTCGAAGACAACCACCTCGGGGTCTTCTTCTTCTTCTTCTTCTTCTTCTTCTTCTTCTTCTGCTTCTGCTTCTGCTTCTTCTTCTTCTTATTTTTCTTCTTCTTTTTCTTCTTCATCTTCACCTACTACGCCTGGAGGAAACAAGGAAACCCAGTTGGGCGGAGGAGGCAGAACAGCAGCAGGAGGAATGTGGTTGTGGTCGAGGCTAGGAGGAGGGGCTAGAATTTTGGACGGCACCTACTCGACTCAAGGGTCAGCAGGAAGAAGCGGTAGCTATCGAGGCAGGCTAGCTGGGCGAACAGCAACAGGAGGCTTGGGTAGCAGTACTGTGCCCGGGCGGGAACTCCCTTGAGAAATGTCCGTGGTAGGGGCACCGGTAGACTCGGCTGTCCTGGAGGCAGTGGAGTTGGCAGCTCATAGGCGGCTGTTGTCTCGGACAATCTGGCAGATCCTCTTGCAGAGGTGGGTCTTCTCCATCTCCTAGTGCGACTCCCTCCTCTTGAGCTCGTGGTTCTCCTTCTTCACGGTGACTAGCTGGTGGGAAGCTTCCTGCACGCTGACCAGCTCCCTCTGGCTGATCACGTAGGCGTCATCTAAGGACTGGACCAAGGCGGCGAGGTGGTACACCGTGGGGTCCTGCTCGCCCTCAGCGGGATGGCAATGGCTGAAGACCTCGTGTGGCACACGAGCAGGGAAGTAGCGGTGTGACATCCTAATAAAATTATAATGTCACATATTAGCAATAAGGAAAATAAAAGACAAAAACATAAAATAATAATAAGGAAAAGGTCCTAACAGGCTTGGATAGCCTATTTAGGCCCTATCTAGGCCCAAAACCCAATCCACCTAGTCCTAAATCCCCTAGGACTCTTATTTGACCAATTAAGACCTAATTCTAGCCCAATTCAAATTCTACCCATATTAGGGCTGACCCAAGCCGACCTAAGCACTATATAAACCCCCCTAGGGTTCCTGGTCGGCCACATCACCCCAATCCTCGAAACCCTAGCCGTCGCCTCGGTTTTCATGCAAAACTCGAAGCAAACCGAGGTAATGCTCCTATTCCAGTGCCCAATCACCAAATCCAAGGCCATCACGTTGTATAGCTCGTCTCGCCGATCAATTTGACTATATGGAAGTCCCAAATTGGTGAAAAAACGAGGGAGATATGAGTTGCCGAAGGATGGCCGAAATCCTCACCGCCGGCGACCTGCCCCGCCGCCCCGGAACCAGCGCGCCGTCGCGCAAATCCACGCGCGGCCGCCCAATCTCCGCGCGCCACCCGTCCCGGCGTCCCCGCACGCGTGTGCGCGCCACGCGCCGCTGCCCAGCCCGCAAGCACCGCGTGTCGCCGCTGCCTCCTGCCCGAGCGCGCGTGACCCCGCCGCCACGCGCCTCCGCCCATTGCCCGCCTGCCGCGTGCCGCTCGCCGCTGCCGCTGTCCCCGCCCGCCCGACAGCCGCACGCCGCGCCCAGTGGCCGGCCGCCACGTGCCCCGGCTGCCGACTGCGCGCGCACGTCGCCCGGCGGCCATTCACCACCCGCCACTTGTCCCGGCCGGCGCCCAAACCAGATTTTCTCTCGGTTTTTGCGTGGTTGTGGGTTAACCGGGTTTATTCTTTTCAGCCTTTTCTATTTAGCCCAAAACTTCCCCGAATTGTTTAGGGAGTTCTCGAACTCTAAATTAGATGATTCCAGAGCTCAAAAATCACAATTAATCCCAAAAATTTTATATATTTTTACCATACTGTTTTCTATATGTTTGATATTTATTTTTGTTTATTTATCTTCTCGCGTAGAACCGACGTGCACCTGCTCTCCGGGAAACGTTCCAGAGCCGTTCGAAGGAGGAGATCCAGAACCTAGCTTCTTCGAAGGCAAGCTAGTTTCATGTTGAAACCCTAGTTTGCTAAATTTTAATTATTACATGTTTACTTAATTTGCATGCTTTAATTATCATCATATGTGTCAGTTGCTCTGATTTCATATTAGTACTCTACTGATATGACGTAGCCTTCCATTGTTAGCCTATTTTGGTAGTTGATAGGGTTCACATATTATTAACTGGTACCCGTGGAGTCTTGGCTTCGTGGTGCTGTTTTTCGTAAACCTAATCAACTAAAATCAACGTGGGGTGTGTTGATTTGAGGAGACCCAGAAGAGGCGGATTTTGGGACTGTGGTTGTGTTGTGCAGGTCTCCTCTGTCATATAAGGACCGTATACTTGTGACTACCATACCGAACCTGAACCGTACAGCCACTTGTGCCTTCTGGCCCTAATCTATTAGCTGTGGAAACCTAGCTTCCGCTGTACTCGTAGTGGACGGACGTGATTCGCGATCACCGGTTCCGAATGGCTTAAATGGGGGCTAACCTCATGCGGTGCGCTATCAGGTCCGGCTGAAGGAGTGTGCATGACTGTCGGCCTGGTCGAAGTGTACCGTATGGGGCATGAAACCAAAAGAAAGGGTACATTATGGGGCAGGTGAAAGCAGTGAATGGTTTTGTACTGTTTCTTCCTCGGGATGAGACAGGACTTGTGGGGAACGTGTACACACTCTGCAGAGTTAAAACTATCATGGTAGCCGTGCCCGCGGTTATGGGCGGGGGAAAGGAGTTTGACACAAGGTAGTCCAATGTGTTTTAATTAATAACTTGATGGTAGTGTAGGCCGGGATTGCCTCTCTTTTGAGCTGGTTAGCCATCCTTTGGCTACGCTCGTGTGTTATCATGTGTTCAATGAATCAAGAACAAATGAACAAGTAGATAGGTGACATTTTTGCAAAATAACCAGACCCATCTATTGACCTTGCATTCATTTATTAAGGACCGCTTGCTGAGTAGCCGTGTACTCATTATATGGACCATGGATCTTTGTTCAGGTGAAGAGTTCAAAGATCGGCGCCATTTGTGACCGAGAGGTCAAGGTGATTAGCCGCGTTAAAGGTCAACCTCGGGATATCATCGCTTCAGTCTTCCGCGGTGATCATTTTTATGTGCTTGAATTAAGCCCTGTGCAAGACTATGTATTTGTCTATGTCAACTGGGATGATATTTATGTTATGTAAACTGTTAAATTTTAGTTAAATGCAATGCTTGCGATGATATTCCAAATGTCCTTGAGTGCAATACTAGCTATGGTCTTCTGGGACTAGTATTCGGTCACTCAAGCCGGTAGAAATACCAGGGTGCATGACAAGCGGAAAGCGTGTGACGCAGCTCCTACTCGAAGATGTGCCGAACCGTATGAGGGCAGTCCAAACGGCATCCTAGATAGCGTCAGAGCACTAGTCCCGCACACCAGTGTAGCGAAAAGGTCTCTAACCCGGAGGAAGACCTCTGGCGAAGATAGTGACAGAAACCACACAGCAGTGCCTGCCGCGATTAGTGGTGGTGGAACCATGGAACATCGGGGAGTCGAAGCCAAAGGCATCCATCATCAGCAGAAGCTGACAAACAAAACTCCCGTAGCCCAACCCAAGGGTGGAGGCGAAGGTCAGCATCCTACAAGGTGCAGGTGAAACGTTAGAGGAATACAAAAGGAGGTAGGAAGATAAGCACTCTTTGGAAAATAGCCTTTTTATAGAACATAAGGGTCTCTAGCTATTCGGGGGTCACGCCCAAGTGCCTATGGCTATGATACCACTTCTATCGGAACCCAGACAAAGGGGACCGAATCCCTCTGTGCATTCCATATTAGTACCAAGAATCAACAGCTAGAACGCAAGATACATTACCAACTAAAATAAATTATTACATAACAGGGGCATAACCCCAGTCCGGCACAAACATGGCGACACGCAAGTCGCGAATCAGAGTTTAGCGAATACAACGCAGGGTCCATATACACTAGTACACATGTGCTACTAGACAACTACTACTATTCTTCCACAGGCAGCCAAGCAGTTGGAAGTGGCCCTAGTCCTCCCAGAAGTCCTCGTAGTCATCCGTCTCGTAGTCAGCATCAACGTCATCGTACTGCGGGTCTTCCACGAATTGTGCCTTGACTGGAGGTCAGAAAGAGATGGAGAGAAAGCAAAGGTGAGTACAATCGTACGCCGCAAGTCAGGGAAATAAGTATTGGATGTGGTTCAGTATGAGGGTAGGTTTGGGATAATTTGTAGAAAGCCAGTTTTCCAAATTTTTATCCTGCGAGAGAGAAGAGCAATTTTTGAAACTGTTACGGTAAACCAAATCGTTTGAGAGAGTTTCCTTTGCCAACCTAATTTTTGTAATTCCGTTTGCAAAATCTTTACTCACACAAAAACCTGTTTTGGAAAGAAGGATCTACCATATAATTCCGTTTTGCAAAATCGTAACCGTGAGCACGGCTATTATAATAGTTTTAACTCTACAGAGTGGGTACATTTTACCCTCAGGAGGTATCACACTAGCGGTGCGATCCACAAAGCCGTTTGGGCTGAAAGCCCTAATAGCACTTGCTCTGTGAGTCATTCCCGGGCACCTTATCGGGGATCGACCCACGGCCCTGGTCTTCACGTTGTACAAGAAGGTCGAGGAAACAAGGTCCAAGGTGCTGATGAACGGGGATACATCCTCCCTGCTTGTACAACCCAAATGTCCACGAAGGACATCACCACTAGCAAATAGCTGTTAGAGATCAAAGCTTAATAGGCCAGGTCCGTTTTACAACGGAACCCGAGGCTGTACTGTAAGGCTCAGTTTGTAGGATCATAGGATGAGCAGCCCTTAGACTAGGGGAGGGGTACTAGCACCAACCCGAAACCGTGTACAATCTACACCATACCGACAACCGGGTCCCCCCTAGTCAGAGCATTTTAAGAGGAGAGCAGAAACACATCCTAATCCCTACCATCTACCCTAATGCCGCATTTCACCAAACCACACCTTTGCAATCAAATGAAACCATGGTTGAATCCTATAATCATGTACAGCATTTTCATGCTATTGCAAGGAAGTTTTATAAGCAATGTAGTTATAGATATCCCTAGGGTTCAAAATTTATAAAGGGGACAAAACAACATTTTATTTTCTTGTTGTAACTAAGCTCTATCGATTACTTATTTTATCATTACTCAGTGGCATGCAGGTTTCAGAATACTAACAAAACATTTAAACAAGACAATGGTTTTTTCAATATGCATCAAAAGACTTGCCTTCGTCGTACTCCTAGTGCAGGTAAGTGTGTGTCATGGGGTCACCACGAACTCCTCGCGATCTATCCTCGCACAAGCAACACACCAGAAATCAAATTTTTGGAGAACTTTTCAAAAAAAATGAATTTTTGTAAAACTCTAACAAATAAATATAAAGATTTCCATTTTTGTAATCTATTAAATACAAGTAAAGGAAGTTATTTGATTTTTACACCAACATTTCTACTGAAGTGTTGAGTCTAATATTTTTATTAAATCCAGAAACCTATCTAGTATTTTACAGAATATTTATAGAATTTTTGGAAGTCATTTGCTATTTTTAATAAATCTATTCTCAATCTCTAGTTTATACAATAGATAAAAGCTGGAAAAAATGTCCAGCATAGTGTTGGGCTTGGCCCAGCACCGCGCCAAGTGGCCCGACTCTGCACGCGGCCCAGCTGCAGCGCCGTGGCATGGGGCGCTAGCGCTCCGAGGAAACATACTCCTTGGGAGTACGCCTCCACTAAATCTGACGGGTGGGTCCTTCAGGCCCACCTGTCAGCGACGGAAAACGCTGCATGGGTTAATCCCGCGGTTAAACACCATAGGCTCCCCGTGTCAGCGACACACCAATGCTAACCGTTGGCTTAACGGCTAATGGCGCAGGCCCACCGATCATCAACTCGGATAGGGGACGTGATGCTAGACAAGCGTCTCCATCGTCCTCCTCCGGTCGAGCGAGACCGGGAGGGAGAGAACGGCGGCGCGCCAGCGACTTGGGCCACGGCAGCTCACAAGCGTCAGGACCTGGGATTCAGGTCCTATGGTGAACCTAGGGACGGTCGTGACGTCGCTGGAGGTGGATGTAATCGGTGGCCCGATGAAGGATGGCAGTGGCAGTCACGATTCACCGCGGCGCCGGCCATCCTAAGGGTTTCGAGCATGCGCGAGGAACGCAGAAGCTACTAGGGAGCTCTAGGAGATTACCTGCAATAACGGCGAGATCGGAGGGGATCTGGGTTGATCTAGCGTCGTGGAGGTCGACGGCGGTCCGAACAGTGACCACGTTGGCAGCGAGCTCCTGCAATTCCTAGGCCAAAATAGCACATGGAATGTGAGGGTGGTGCTACTGGTGTGCTCCTAGAGCAAGGAATCAAACTGGAACTCATCGTCAGCGGCGAAATCGAAAAAGGGCAACTCCGGGCTGGCGGCGCTTCGCTAGAGCTCCAACGAGCTGCAAGGCAATAGAGGTCGATCAGAGCGAGGACGAGGTAGAGGAGGAGAGGCCTTGCAATGGAGCTCGGATCCAAGCTATGAAACTCATTGGTGTGCACGTAAGGCTAAACCGGAGCGCGGCGGTGGAAATGGGCAGAAGGGGAAAAAGGGGCGGTGAGCAATTGGGCTTTATATGGCTAGGGAAAAAGGAGCAAGGCTCGCGCAGTACCTCAGGAAGACTGGCCGGCGGGCCAGGACGGTCAAAGAACGGCTGGTTCGACAACTCGACAAGCAATGTCATGGCATTGATGCCACTTCACCAGGTGCGTGAGTGGCCAGGCGAGAGGGGTAGGCGTGGTGGGTTAAGACGATGCGACGGCTTTTCGAGCCGTCTCGCGTTGCTCCGTGATGTTGCGGGAAGCAAGGTGAGAGGATGGCACGGCAGGCATGTCGCAACGCGGACGGGGGGCGTGGCACACGTCCAAGCGATGTGCCAAGCGCGGTCAGCGAGACGAGGCAAGGCTGAGCGATACGCCGGGCGTGGTCGGCAAGGCGGTCAAGGCAAGGTCGAGGGGCACAGCCTAGTTCGGCGAAGGACCGGTGGTCTGACGAGGGCGTTGCGTGGTGTGCACGCAGCATGGCCGACGCGTGCATGCACAGCGCGGCGAGGCTGGCGTCACGGCGAGCGGAGGACAGGGAGAAGGGAGAGACTGGCGGGTGGGGCCGGCGTCGCGCGGCTACTTGCTCGTAGGGGTGAAAGTGGTATCGAAACTATCAGCTTCGGTCCGATCGGATTCGGATTCGGACCAGCTCGGACCGGACCAGGTCAGAATTTTTCGGAACCGAAATCGGACTCAGATATTTTTTTCTCGGAATCGGACTCGGATTCGGTTCAGTGATATCCGATGGAACCGGACCGGACCACGGATATCCAACCCTGAGATATTCGGATAGTTCCGATTAAGCCCACCAAGCCCATGCTCATTAGACCATTATTTATTGTAAGAAATAATTTTCAGAAAATTTATTGGAGATTCAAAAATTCCTAGAAAATTCTTGGGAGCTCAGAAAAAATATGAAATAAATTTCTATAAAATCAGAAAAATGAGTAGGTCCTAAATATGTAATAAAATAGGATATTTGGTGAAAAAATTTAACTTATAAAATAGAGGAAAGCATATTCCTTAAGGAATAACAATATAGGGTGGCTTGGAAAAATCCTAAAAATTATGGGGTGGTTCAAGAGTTTTTAAATATGATTTTTCATGAAAACTTTTATGCTAAAATGGGTAAAATTTTGGGGATGTCACAACCATGCTGCCATTGCCAAGTCCATGCTTTATCACACCATTTTTTTTTCTATATTTTATAAATATTCTAGTTCATTGAATTATTTATGTGCAATAATTTTTTTCGGGCATACAGTTCCTGGGGTTTCAATGTTCCGATAAACTATTCGTGATCGTATTCGATTCGGTTTGTATTCGATCCGGTTTCGTTTTCGAGATGGTTCGATTTCGTATTCGTATCCGAGAGATCCGGGTTCGGTTCCGGGTCCGTGAAATTATACAGAAACGAAACTGGTATAGCTAATATCTGATCCGATCCGGTTCGTTTCCACCCCTAGCGCAGCTCTGCTAGGCCGACACGCGATGAGGACGTCGGCGCGAACCAGCAGGCCAAGTGCTGCGTGTCTTGGTAGCGAGAGAGGAGGAGGAGCAGCGGAGGAGAGAGTGGGCTAGGACGGTTTTTCTTTTTCTTTTTTTTGTTTTTGTTTTTGTTTTTCTCTTTTGTCTTTTCTTTTTCTTTCTATTTAACCTATTAGAGATAGGTTCTAGAGATGAAAAATATTTTATAAATTCTAGAATTATGCCCAATATAGAGTTCATATTTTAATCAAAAATTTTCTTGCCATTTTGTATTTTGGAAAAATTAAATTCCCTATGGCTATTTATTTTCGAAATTTAAACAGCCCAAATTTTATTTTCTTAATAAAAATTTGAATGTTACGTAGAGTCATTATGTGGGAGCCATTGTTTGCTTGCAACAATTCAAGAATTATGATTTCACTGAGCTCGCTATGTGTACTTGTATTCAAAATAGTGAGAGAGCGAGCTGCTCTTCTGCCTTGCTGGCAAACAATTCATGCACAAAAGTAGCTAAATTCAACATGTATCGCTCTCACGTTTACCAGAAATAAGGACATACGGAAATAAGTGAATCAAAATAATCCAACATGAACTCGAGACATTCCGAAGGGGTGCACAAATGCCCCCGAACCAATCAATCATTCCCACAGAGAAGGCCTCAACTACTAGAAAATCATCAAGAGCTAAGCAAATTTGTATAGGATTTTCAGTGATTTGCACAGTAAAAATACTAGCTGATAGTTCGCTTGCAAATTCCCCAAAAAAATGCAATAGCAAAGGGTATCTTTCTTCGCTTTTGCACAAGTTCTGGATCAGATAGAATCTAACTAAAACTACATTTAGGACTAAGTATTCGTCTCAAAAGTACTCTTTCGCGGAGATAAACCACCAGTAATCATAACATCATAAAAAACATCTCATTTCTTGTTTTTGCCCCCCACATCCAGCTGCTGGAGCCCAAGCAACAGCTCATTGGAATCTAGAAACACCTTGTTGTTTGAGGCTGCCATGGTATGAGAGATCTCCCTGGCAGCTTCGATCTGTCTGAGAGCAAGAAAAGCAGGGTTGTTGGCAATGGCCTGACCTATAAGCTCTGCACTCTTGGCCTCACCCTGTTTAGATAGAGAGAGATGATTCAGTGTTAGGCTCACGTGTTCAACTCGACAAATGAAATGCAATATATAAAACTATGAAGAACACTATCGATATGTCTCTAATAGTTGTCAATGGAACTACAGACAGGCAAACACTATAGGGGGAATACATCCAAGTCAACTAAAAATTAAAAATCTTCACTTTTCCTCACCTGTGCCCTGATGATTGCACTTCTCTTGTCTTGCTCAGCTTTCTCAACGATGAACTTGGCACGCTCAGCTTCCTGTGCAGCAACCTGTTTGGCTTCAATAGCATGAGTAAACTCTTTTCCAAAGCTGAGGCTTGTGATGGACACATCATCAAGAGCAATATTGAAGTTTGTAGCCCTCTCAGTCAGAATCTTCCTGATCTCCCTGCTCACAGCCTGCAATTGGATAGAGGATAAATTGTTATCATATCCTAGTTTGTTCGGACATTATCTATCCTATGATCGGATCATGGGAACATGTGTAAACACAGCAAATATGATGAAACAGTACCTCTCTCTGTGTGATTAGCTGACTGGCATTGTACTGGGCAACAACGGCTTTGAGTGTTTCATGAATGATTGAAGGCAAAACTCTCTCATTGAAGTTCTCCCCCAGGGATCTGTAGATGGTTGGTAGTTTCTCTGGCATGGGTCTTGTAAGGACACGAAGACCAATTCTAACCTGTCCAAGATATCAAGTGGTATCAAATATACCAAAGGGTCTGCTATGTCAATGTTATGTCTGAGTAAAACAATGCAAAACTCTTAATTTCCATCCAAACAAACATGAACATAACGAGTTCAAATGGTCAATATGAGTTTAAAGTACTTAGTATGAGCAAACCCATCTTAAACAAGGATGACAATATATTATCATGAAGCAGAAATTGGATTGTTAACCATTATCAATAGATCAAGGGACTCTGAAAAAGGAGTTAAAAATTAGTGAGAAGTCTAAGATGTATCCTGTTTAATCAGTTAATTCTCTTTTCCCTAAAAAAGGCATAAATAAGCACATGCCACATACATTTGATGTGTACACTCTTATAGAGATGGAATAACATCCTCAATCAAGTTTAGCCAAGTGTTTTAGAAGATCTTGTTCAGTAGGTGAAAATTGCCGGACTATAGAGTTTAATATTGCAGGAATTCTAGTGCCTATTGACTGTCAAGGGGCATATCAGATTTCAATGACCGATTCAACCACATTTTGAGTTTCTCCACTGGATATACACCATAACAGATGTTGCAATGGAAATAACACAATGAAATGATAGTTCCAAATCAGCATACCAAACCATCCACCAGTCAATAATGCTAACAGTTCACATGCGTTCCATGAAGATTCCTACAAGCTAAAATTAGCTCATCTTAACATTTAACAACATGTCCTAGTAAAGGCAGACCACTTGGTCCCAAATCAAGTGATTAAGCATGCACATCAAGCAGTGAATTCATAAATTTCTTCTAAAATTAGTAAATTAGAACTTCAGTACAAGGATTAAAGAACAAGCATGTTACCATCTGGAGATCCCGGCTTCCGGAAGTGCTCTCGACGAGGTTGGGGCGGGCGCGGACATCATAGATGATCGGCCTCTCAAACCAGGGGATGATCAGGTGAGTCCCTTCAGGGTACACCTACACGAGCACGGAATCAACCACAGATCAAATGCAAAACCAATCAACCACACATCTCGCTAAAACAACTCAACACCACCAGACGCAGTGAAGCTCCGATTCCCATAGAATCGCATCGCCGCACGGCTGCGACCGGGGCAAGCGAGAACGCGAGACGCATCCGCGGTCGAGGGATACCTTGTCCTTGATGCCCTCCATGCGGTTGAAGACGATGGCGCGGTGGCCGCCCTCGACGTTGTAGAGGCTGTTCATGGCGGCGTAGACGGCGGCGCCGCCCAGCAGCGCCACCTTGGCCAGCCCGCCGGCCCCGGCCGGCGGCGCGGTCGGCATGCGCGCCCCCTTGAAGTTCATCTCGCCGGAGGCGGCGGAAGGCGGGGTTTAGCTAGGCTTGTGAGATGGAGAAGGGGGAACGGAGGAGGCGGCGGAGGAAGGGGGAGGGAGTGTTGAGGTGGCGGGCCGGGAGATCACGACCGTAGGATCTTGGATGGAGACGGGATCCTTTCCTCCGCTGCAAGAAAGGGCTGCACGGTTACGTTGGGTGTCGACTTCCGGCGCAAGATGATCAAACCAGTAACCATCTCGCGGAATCAGACGGCCGAGGTGGCGTCCCTTTCTTGCCTGCCAAATTGGGATTTGGGAGTAATTTGCATTGAGCAAAAATCCATCCGTTTGGGCTGGGTCGAATCACTAAATGGGCTTCTCCCGTGGAAAGAAACTTCAAGAATTTCAAATATTTGTTGGAAAGCTAAACTTCAAAACCTCTGGGCTTCTGGCACTTCATCCATTCTTTTTACAATGACAATATTCATCTTCCTCTCTTCCTTAGCCGAAGTTAATTGCTGAAATTAATAATTTAAACTCCAAAAACTTTGAAAAGCGGCTTCATAAAGTCGGCCTGTTTCGTTTCATTCGACCTGTCTCACAGAGTTATAAGGCCATTTCAAGTATTGCTCATATTGATCTTCTTATGGCAGGATATTTTGCTACTTTCCCTATGGTTGAGCAGTTGGCATGGATCATTAGTATTGGATGTATGTTAGGTTGTGTCAGTATCATATTGACTCTCTCTCTTGTCCAATAAGAGTTTCCGAGAGTTACTTTATTTAAATTCTCTCCTTTCCAAAGCTCCATAAGGCTTGCTTGGTTGTGAAAACCTTGAATTCGGACGTGCGCTTGGTAAGGCGCCTACTCCCCTGCGTGAAAAGTCTTTCAAAGGCACTTCACCTATCTTTCTTGACTTTCTTTAATATTTCCATTTATCTCCCTTCCCCTAACCTAATGGAAAACTTTCCCAAATCTCAAGGAACTAGCCGTGAGATAAAGAGGTGGTCGAATACGGCAACCCGAATCTTAGGATAGTATACTTTCTGATAGCATAGGGATAGCGGACATTGGTTCCAACTGTTTACTAATAATAAGAGGACCGGTGGCTTTAGATTGATTACATACCAAAAGGTTTGAAGAAGGAAGGTGCAGTATATAACCAACTCACCCGTGCTATAGGAACTACAGGAGGTTCAACATTGCCTGATCAAGGAGAACCAGTAAATGAGGAATTTTCAGAACCAAAAACTCTCATTTGTTGAAGCAGAGCATAGTGCGACGCCGCTATTTTGCCAAATCTGTCTATCCCCAATAATTAACTCTCGCTGACCGCGTCCTATGACTTTGCGGAGACCTATGTTTTTGGTAAACAGTCGCCCAGGCCTAGTCACTATGATCCCCTTTTGCGAGGGGGCACCCCTTCTCTCGAAGTTACGGGGCTATTTTGCCGAGTTCATTAGAGAGAGTTGTCTCGCGCCCGAAAACAGCAAGAGTCGAGTCGAGTTCAGCTTGCCCAGTGGAGCTTACTTGTCTTTAGCTCTGTTTGATCTTCTGATTTCAAAACCATCTCGCTTTCTAGGCTCCAGCTACAAGGCATAGCTCATATAACTGCACTTTCGACCGGGAGGGAAACTGCTATGAGAGGTAAGGAATTAGGATTTCATTTTGACAAAAGAACTTGCTTAACATACTCCTACTTTCTAAACTCATGCTTTCAATGGAAAGACTCCCTTGCAGTCTGATTGCAGTTGGATCCAGCGATCTTGCCACTTCGGCTGCATCTCCCAGTGAAGAGGTTACATAAAGTCTTCTATAATTACTGGCATATTACTCCCATCAGTAATAAATGTATATGTAGGAGAGAACCTTGCGCAAAAAAGGGCTTTGCTTTTTCTAGAGATTCTAGAGAAAACGAGACAAAGTGAAGTGAAAGAATTTTCTTTGTAATTAGGTCTACACCTGCTGTCGTACACCCCGGTATTTCTACCGGCTTGAGTGGCCGAATACTAGTCCCAGAAGATCATAGCTAGTATTGCACTCAAGGGCGTTTTGGAATATCATCGCAGGCATTGAATTAACTAGAAATTAGCAGTTTACATAGCATAAATAGCATCCAGTTGACATAGACGTTCACATAGTCTTGCACAGAACATAATTCAATAGCATAAAGAACACAGCGGAAGACTTCAAATGCGACGATACTCCGAGGTTGACCCGGAATGCGTAGCTAATCACCTTAACCCTCCTGGTCACAACTGGCATCGACGTCGAGTTCTTCTCCTGAACAAATAATCCGTGATCCATATAAGCAGTCCTTAATAAATGAATGCAAGGTCAAAGGATGAGTTTGGTTATTTTGCTAAAACAACACCTATCTAGTTATTTAGTTATTCTTGATTCATTGAACACATTATAACACATGAGCGTAGCTAAATGAAGGATAACCGGCTCGACATGATGAGCATAGCCATAGAAACGGCTAACCAGCTCAAAAGAAAGGCACTCTCTGTCTACACTACCATCAAGTTAATTAAATAAAACATATTAGACTACCTTACTTAAAACTTCTTTTCCCCGCCCATAACCGCGAGCACGGCTATCATGATAGTTTTAACTCTACAGAGTATTTACACATTCCCCACAAGCTCTGTCTCATCCTAAGGGAGAAACAGTACAAAGACCGTTCACTGCTTTCACCTGCCCCAATACTGTACCCTTTCTTTTGGTTTCGCACCCCATACGGTACACTTCGACCAGGCCGACAGTCATGCGCATCTCCTTCAGTCGAACCTGATAGCGCATCGCATGAGGTTAGCCCCTATTTAAGCCATTCGGAACCGGTGATGGCTAGTCACGTCCGTCCACTACGAGTACAGCGAAAACAGGTTTCCACAGCTAATAAGTTAGGGCCAGAAGGTACAAGTGGCTGTACGGTTCAGGTTCGGTATGGTAGTCACAAGTATACGATCCTTATATGACAGATGAGACCTGCACGTCTCAACCACAAGCCCAATATCCGCCTCTTCTAGGTCTCCTCAGATCAACACACACCACGTTGATTTTACTTGATTAGGTTTACCAAAACAACACCACGAAACCAAAACTTCACGGGTACAGATTTTATAATGAGTGGAACCTATCAACTACCAATCCTAGAAGTAAGGCTAAGCAACTACACAAAGGATAGGCTAGGTAAACAGTACCAATCGGGCTAACAATGGTAGGCTACATCATATTAGTAAAGGACTAACATGAAATCGGATCAAAATAACATATACGATGATAATTAAAGCATGCAATTCAAATTAAGATGAAATAAATAAATTTTAGCAAACTAGGAGTTCAATATGAATCTAGCTTGCCTTCGAAGAAGTTTGGATCTGGTTCTCCTCCTTCGAACGGCTCTGAAACGATTCCCGGATAGCAGGTGCACGTCGGATCTATGCGAAAAAGAAATAAAACAGAAATAAATAATAAACACAGAGAAAATAGTATGATAAAAATATATAAAATGCTAGGGAATTTTTGTGATTTTTAGGCTCTAGAATCATCTAAATCGGAGGTCGGAAACTCCCTAAACAATTTCGGGAAGTTTTGGGAAAAACAGAAAAGACTGGAAAAAATTAAACCGGGTTAACCGGTGGTTAACCAAGGCAAAACCGAGAAAACCCAGGTTTAATCCGGCTTGGGCGGCACCGATTGATCTTGGCGGCGGGGGTTCACGCGCGTCTTGACGCGTGGGCCGAGATTGGTGGCGGCGCGGGGAGCAAGGGCAGCGTGGCGGCGCTTCGATTAGCGGGCGGTGGTGCGTGGTCGGCGGGGCGAAGCGCGGCGGCGGCGGCGGTGGCGGCGGCCACGTGGCGGGGACGCGAATGGTGGTGCGACATCACGCGTCTTGCGCTAATGGAGTGGCGGCGGCGGGCACGACGCAGCTGCGCCGAGATGGCGGTGCCATGTGGCGGCTTCAGCGGCGGCAGCGGCGGTTGGCGTGGCGCGCATGGGTTGGACGGCGCTGAAACCGAGGCGGGTCGGGCGGCGCGATAGGCGTGACGGCGCGAACGCCGAGGTTCGCCGGCGGCCGAGGGGCTTCCAAACTTCGGCGAGGCATATCTTGCTCGATTTTTAACCAAAACTAGCGGTCCATATATCCAAATCGACCAGCTCGACGAGATCTACAACATGGTGCAATCTAAAATAACAGATGGGTTCGGGAATAGGAGAGGTACCTCGATTTGCTTCCCTTTTCGAATGAAATCCGAGGTGCGGCTAGGGTTTCGAGGTGGCTTGGGGTGCTGGTCGACCAGGGGACCTCTAGGGGTTTATATAGTGGTGGGGGCGTGCTAGAGGAGTCCTAATAGGAATAGAATTTGATTTGGACTAGAATTGGTATATTTTTGGTATAATAAGAGTTCTAATAGGCTTAGGGTTAGATGAGAGGGGTTTTGGGCCTAATTAGGCAATCCAAGCCTGGTTAGGGCCTTTTCTTATTATTATTTTATGTTTTACCCTTTTTATTTTCTTTATTTTTAATATGTGACATAATAATTTTTATTAGGATGTCAAACCTGCCGAGTGCACGATCATGACAGGACTCGAGGAAGAAGCCCCGGCTACCTCCGTGCCCGAAATCCATAGATCTGGATAAAACCAGTCCTCTTTCGGGTGCTGTTAAGAACAACCGGGATCCAATGAGAATTTGAGCGTAGCTTTTTGTCTTTGACATAAAAAAATAAGGTTGTAATAACGAAACTGACATTTTTTTTTGTTTCGGGGAAGCTAGCTATAGGAGAACTAGGAACGGGGAGCTCCCTCCCTTTTCTGCCCGACTCTTTGATCTTAAACTTAAGAATACTGGTTTTAAGAACGAGTGATTGCTTATAAAAACCCGTAAAGCTAAATGAAATGCTCCATGTTCTCCAAGCCACTTTCTTAAAGTGCAGTCGTTTTAAAACGGCCTTAGTTAAAAAAAAAAAAAAAACTATTGTGGACGTAGCACTTCCAAAGGAAAAAGTGCTAAAATGGTCCCTCATCTATATTTTTTTTGAGAAGGGGTGAAGATTTCATTCATATGATCAGCCAATAACACATCCCTTTTACAACGAGGTCCCTTGCTACAGAATGACAAACACATCCTTAGAAGACCAAATTGCAAAGCAAACATAGCACACAGCTCCAACCCAGTAAGATTCGTCTTTACCGATGAACGGTGTGGTCAGCGCCGCCTCAATCTTCATCACCTCCAGCCACAAGCGACGGAAGAAAAGATCAAGATCAATAATAAACATGGAAGCACAACAACCCGTCAGTAGCATAACAGAGGGACGAAAATTCGAGAACCCGGCGGCAACCATTCCCATCGCCAACAACAGACTCCGCAAGCCTAGATATCACCGATGCACAGCCCACAAGCACCCAGCCCACCTGCGATGGAGACGACGCCACATGCCATGACCGCCGCCCAGAGAAGCTCCCACGCTGAGGCACTTCCTCTTCCTCGTTCGTTCCGTCGCTGGCCTGGAGAGGTCTCCTAATAACTTCTTCCCCAACTCGATTTCGGTTTTACTTACTAGAACCGAAGTCCTCTCTACTGATGCCGATGGAGCTGCCGCATCCGACTTGACGACGAGCAGACGAGCATGACCCTCGTTGCCAGCGACGAGTCCGCCGCCTGCAGGGAGACCACCGCTGCGCTCGCTCCCCGCCTCCATAGCTGCAACCTCCGGCCAAAAACTCCTACAAACTAGCCTTATCCTACCCCTGCCCCTACTGCTGAACAGGTCTCGACTTAGATCCTCCGCTCCCCTACCACGGCAATGGCACGGAGGCCAGCGCCGGCGAGGAAGCCGGCCAAATCTAGGCCGGTCGCCGCTGCTCAGAAGCTTCGCCCTGTCTTCCGCCCCCACACCAAATTGGAACCAAAATCCTGAGCCTAATAATACTGCTCTACACCCCTCCACCGAGATCAGCCTCCTCCCATCCCCAGCAACGGCCCGAAGGCCGCCGATGGCGCGAGGGATCGGCAGATCCCAGCGGAGGGAGCGCCCTCCTTTTTTCGCCCTCTTTCCGCCAGCTCTCTAATGTAGCCGAAGTCTCTGGACCCCCCTGGTTGACTGGTTCCCCTCATCTATATTCGCTGGACCAAAATGATCCCTAAACTAGAATACCAGGTCCAACCGGTCCCCTATCTATCAAAACCGGATTTGACCGGTCAACAGGGCGGTTCTAGGAGGTTTTGCTGATATGGCATGGTTTCGCTAATGTGGTAGCCACATGGCGTTGATAGGGCTACCACATCCTCTCTCCTCTCTCTCAGTCTCTCATCTCCTCTCTCTAGCTAATCTCTCTCTAATCTTTCTCTCCACCAGTGCTGTGACAGGAGAGGAGAGAGCGACGGAGGAATGAGGAGGAGAGGGTGGAGCGACGGAGGAGAGGGGAGGAGAAGGGAGAGCGATGATGGAGAAGGGAGACCGGCGGTGCGGATCCGACCGAATCTAAAGCAGAACGGCAACATCGGGGACAACAGAGGAGAGAACGGCGACGCTCGATCCAGCGAGGGAGGCAGCAGCTCTAGCCTCACCTCCTCTCCTGCCTCTGCCTTGGTTCGTAGCTGGGCGACACGGTGTCGAGGACGACCACCAGCGCCGTGACAGGAGAGGGGAGAGCGACGGAGAAAGGAGACCAGCGGTACGGATCCAACCAAATCTGGAGCAAAACGGTGGCGTCGAGGACTACGGAGAAGGGAACGGCGGCGGCCGAGCCAGCGAAGGAGACAACTCTAGCCCGACCTCCTCTCCTACCTCTGCCTTGGTGCACAGTTGGACAGCACAGAGTCAAGAATGGCGGAGCAGGTGGTGGCAATGCTCGAGCAGACAGACAAGAGAGAGAAAGCAAAAGAGAGAAGGTTGCAACAGAGAAGAGGTGGCAACAGAGAGAGAGACAGAGAGATGAGGGTGGAGAGAGGGAGAGATGAAGGGAGGAGAGATTAGATATGAGAATGAGCTCGAGATGACAGTCTAGATGACGGCGTCCACATAGGTTTGACCCGCCACGCCAGCAGCCACCTCAGCAAAAACCACCCCAAACCCTGGTTTGCCCGGTCAAAGGACCAATTAGGTCTGTTTTGATAGTTTGAAAACCGGTTAAACCCAGTATTTTGGTTCATAGAGCAAAATGGTCCGGCGGGCATTGTTGGTACTTTTTCCCTTCCAAAATGATTGCATATCCCAGCACTGTTACTGCACAAACGCTCCAAAGCAAAGCAAGAACACGTTTGAAGCCAGAAAGGCAAGAAAACTGGAGAGGCTGCTGCTGACTTGCTGCACAGCACTGCAAGTCTCCCACAACACTTGAAACTGCACACAGAATACAAACCTCTTTCTCCAACCTCACATCCTGGAACAAGCACTACCTTATCCACACAAGCCAAGCCAGAGCAAGAAAGGGGAAGCTACAGCTTTTTACAAGCTTCCCTGGGAGAGCAAATAATGAAAGAAACAGCTATAAAAAAAAACCTCGAAAAAACTAGGTGCGCAGCGCCATGAACAAACTCTGCCGTCTCGCGTGCTCTGGCACTAGGCGTTCAACAACTTCTGGAGGAATGCCATTTAGTTCTGCCAAGATCACAAACAATAGATCAGTTTAGATGAAGATGAATTAGAAGCGGCCAGATGCATTTCTGAAGTAGCGTCATTGAAGGGAGCAGACAATTAACTAATGATGAACAAAAAAACTGCTGCCATTAGCCCATTAAATGCTAGTTTGTCCATGATAAGTGTTAGAAAACGCAGGCCAAGACAACAAAGAAGGCAAACATACAATAATCAAGATACTTCTGTTCATGTTTACAACAAGAAGATCCGTAATGTTAAGATCTGCCTTATTCTACTGAAATTACAGCGCAGTAATGCTACCTTGAGATCTGAAGTTGAAAAGAGGAGGAAGAGGACGCCCGTTAGGTAGACGAGTGTTTGGATCTCTCAACTCATCAAAGAAAGGGTGCATACAGGCTTCCATCTAAAGAATGATTCCGTTGTTAGAAGAGGAAAAGAACTCACAACAAAACACATCGTGTGTGCATGGCAACAAAAATAAAGGGTGGTGTGGCCTTACAGCAGTGCACCGAAGATTTGGCGAGTATTGCAGAAACCTGCTAACAAGGTCCACTGCTTCAGGTGGGAGCCTTTTTTGGAATACCTGGACAAAAAGAAAACTTGAGGTAACAACGGAATCCTGATAAAAAGTATGTTACATTTATTTTTAGGCCTCAGCATATACATGACATGGGCATTATTAGTGTGACTGACACCACGACTGAAATTCTGAGATTGTATATGCAATGCTCCAATTAGATTTTACTTTTTTTAATGCCATTCAGTATTCATTTCAATAATCATTTCACAATTTTACAGCACAGAAGTCAAAGCTAATGATCTCCCTGTGTTCAAAAGCATGAATCAATTTGAACAGCAATTGTGCATTTTTTTTTACCAACCATGCATCCATTTTGTATGACAGGCATTATGTGCAGATTACCTTGTGCCATGGATGAGCCTTAATTTGTGGGAACTTGAACTCTGTGTAGTTTGGATTCATGCACTTAATCTCTTCCCTTGTGGGAGTACCCAAAACCTGCAAGGCACAACGACTGAACATGTCACTGCCGAGAACATAGGTCGCAGGAGATAACAGTTTAAGGTGTCACGAAAACCCCACCTTGATAATCTCAACGAGCTGATCAACTCCACTTTCCCCAGGAAACAAAGGCTACATGGATGAATGTTATCAGAAAAAACAAGAGAGCAAAAATAAAAAATAAAAGACTTTATGCATGTATGAAACCTGTCCGAGAAGCAGCTCAGCCATTACACAGCCTGTGGACCACAAATCAATGGCAGTAGTATATTCAGTTGCACCGAATATGAGCTCTGGTGCCCGGTAATATCTCGAGCATATGTAGGAGATGTTTGGCTCCCCTTTGACCTGCATATTTGCAAAACATGGCATCACAACAACCTATAGAAATTACCATGCCTAGGTATGTCACTGCATTAGTTCCCATTTGTTTATTCTTTTCAAGAAAATTTAGCATGTTGATGTGTTCATTCAGAAATCAAAAGGACTTGAGTGGTCGTGATTTTCAATTTCTACCAAATTTAAAAGATAACTTACCAACACTTTTGCACTGCCAAAATCACAGATTTTGAGCTGGTGTGTGTGGGGGTTAACCTACAATGCAAATATGAAATATCAGTAAAAAAAATGTATTGGTAATCATTCACATGTCATCAGCAACGTGTTACTGAGGTAAACATAACCCATCCAGCAAAACAATTCGGAGAGAAGCAAGCTATTTTTATTATGGGAACCCCATTTAATTCACTCTCCTTAGTAGTTCATCTCCTAAAGCCAAATAACTAAAGCAATAACAATGTCTGCTTAAATAATCCCTGATTTATGTGGTCTGTACAGTTTCTCTTGATCATTTACATGAGGCTTACCAATAAATACTATGCTCAAGTATCAAATCATTTGGTATTTAGGCCTAGCAGTGGACCTAGTAGTATAAAATGATTCAATCCACACCAGTGGAGCCATGGATATTGTTCTGCCTTTCAATAAAGAATAAGAATGACTAAATGCAAGTGCTCTTCCACAAGATGATACCATCAACAAGAAAAAAACAATATAAGCAGCAGTATAATGATATCCTGTAGCCCAGGCACCAAACAACGCACATGGGATATCCCAGCTATAGGAAACTAAATAATGCACATGTGTATTGATGTTTTCAGTTTCAAACTCTTGCGGGGGCATATATCATGTATGTGGAGCCTATCAATAATTATGATATTTGGATACATATAATGATATGAACCACAATTTCAGTCCCACTGTATTCAACCCTCATTTTATCTTTTGTAGTGTCACTATATCATCATAAATATGTAAGAACATATGAGTACTCCATTGAACAGAAGAGCACAACAATGTTTGCCAAAGTTTATTATGATTTGAGTAAGTATCACTTTCAACAGGACTAGAAAAACACTGCAAGTCTGTTGACCACTATTTTTGAATGAGAAATTAAGATAAACCAAAGCAAAGTAAACCAGGACTCTATTACCGACAATATACACCTCTCCTGTGGCTATATAATTTGATGTCAATATTTGCGTATTCATTTTTAAACAGACCGCTGTTTTATCCGGAGAACCTCTTCATGTACCAAATCAATTCTATTCTATATTCCACCAGCCCAATAACATGACATCGAGCGTATCTCGAGGATATGTACAACACAACATATTAAGCATAGCAAATAAAGACTTATAATCTCACAAGAACATTCTGTGGTTTGATATCGCGGTGGCAGATGCCAACACAGTTGTGTATATAAGCAAGTGCTCGGCATATCTGAAAAGTTAAGAGATTATGGAACAAGGATTAGATGACTTAGTAGTTATAAAATTTTATGCTAAGATGCAATACTTAATGATAACTGAAGGCATGATTTGTTGCATGGCTGGAAAATGGATTTCTGACTTCAACAACTACAAAGAGAAAATGAATATATGGCAGGGCTCATTAGATAAATTCTAACTGTAGTAGAGAACAAAATCCAGCAGAATCAAAAAATTAGTTAAGGTATGTAAACAATTACGATGCAATAATGTATGGGTTATCAATAAATGATCTTTGTTAGTTCCTAGAGAGTTGCTCAGGCAATTCAACTAAATCTTTGAAGTTTGAAATGCTCTCTTGTAAACATGAGATGCATGACCTTCACTATAAATGACTAAATACTATAAAAAATAAGTATAACTACTTATCTCATGAAAAAATATATTTTGATAGCATCTCATCTTTTGTCTGATATAATTTTTATGAAATAGCACTGGCTGTTACATAGAAGAAGCAAGTTCTACAATATAAACGCAAAGACAGGACAACTGACAAGCTAGCCTCAGAAATTATTTTAGATTCTTCGTGAAAGCAATCGATGTGAATCACCAATCTAAACCTTTTAGAGGGGTTCCAATACAGTACTCAACTATTGGAAGATAAGGCTCAGGCAGACATGGACAACAAATGAAAGCTTTCTGCACCACAAGCTCCACATGACAACATGAATATAATTTTGGAGAATAAGTATGCCTACATCATATAGATTATTGGTCTATGTTCATTATTTGTTTTGTAGGCCATAAAGCCTGGCACTTCTTTTAACTTTATTTGCTCCCTTTCAGATGGATTAACATAATATAGGACAAAATATACATCCATAATCCAAAAGCTCTAATTGGAACATAAGGTATGCGTGCCTCACACTCACGATTACTGGACAACACAACGGAAAAAAAGTAACCCATATTTTGCAAAACCTATCCCCTCATGTCCTCCAAAATAAGCTAACCTAAAATTATGAAAGAATTTCTAAGAAGTTTTTTCTCTGTATTGAGGAAAGCAATTGATTTTGAAATGGGATATGAGATGCAAATGAACTACTACTTCTTTAAACAAACATTGCTCTAACGACAAAGATTAATGTTATAATTGAAGAAAAATTTCTAAAGTATAATATAATTAAGAAAATTAGCCACTGAGTCAAGGCAGACCTGATAAGTGTATAGTTTAACATAAATGAGGGGCATCCTTTGATTCATTCTGTTGTACTGTCTTGCAATCCGGTTTACTGTCTCAGGAACAAACTCAAGGACAAGATTGAGATAAAGCTCATCCCTTTCAGTGGTTGAAAAGAAGTAATGCTTAAGACCAACTATGTTAGGATGGTCAAGCATGTGCATAATTTGCAATTCCCTGTTCTTGTATCGTTTATCTTGAAGAACCTTTTTTATGGCAATGATTTCTCCTGTTTCTCGACATTTGGCCTACAGTGTTAGCAAGAACAGTTTATATGCCTTTCACAATCAATTAAGCATGGAACAGGCTAGACTATGAAAAGGCAACAGGTTTACCTGATATACAACACCAAAAGAACCAGTTCCAACCACATGTTCAGCAATGTAAGTGACCGACTATTTCATTAACCACCATATCAGCATTTGTTTCATGACCAAGCATCATAGGTTGCAAAGATGAAAGTAAAATTGCCCTTGCCCTTACCTGTTTAGGCATACCATTTCGGCCCCGAATTGTAGTAGCTATTATGTGACCAGCTTCAGCACCAGAACCATCAGTCACATCTGGCTCAATGTCCTGCAAATGAATTGAGTATGCTTATCTACTAAAACAATTTCCCCTAGGCCTTTTTCCTCCTAAAAATATCCCCTAGGCTTGCTGGGGATATGCACAAGATTATGAAGCAATAACTCTATTGTACAAAATCATGTCTTCCTGAGATGGAGAACAAACTGCAATTATCACATACTTACGTTTGCACCGATGCAATGATTTAGGAAGTGAGGAACCAGAGAGAGTGAAGAGTTTCGCTGTCTGACACGTGCTTGGTTGAATGTGGTGATAAGTGATTGCCCATTCTTGGGCCAAACAATTAGCATTAATTCAGTGACAAGTCAATCCAACAGGAGCAGAATTAGAAACCTACCCTTTCATCATCAACATCTGGTTTGGCATCCCTCAGTTGCATCTCCAGCATCTCCCTTCCAAGAAACTCAACCGAGGTAGCTCGCCCCTTGAAGCCACTTCCCGGTCGCGAGGAGCTCCCGGCGCCGCCATGCCTTTGTCCAGAATACGCCATCCCCAAGTTTAATGGGAAAGGTTAATCAAGGATACCAAGGTCAGGGTCTGCAAACGGCCCAGCGCTCATTTCATTTCTTGCAGAAGATCAGCCTGCCATTGCCAATGCCGTTTCCTCAGCCATCACCTCGACAGCGACTGCATCCATATTCAATCAAAATGTGGAGATCAAGATGAGCTCCCTTGGGCATAGTAGGGAACTATCCATGTAAAAATGCAGTGACTGATAACTGATGAAAAAACATAACAGAATCATCAGGAAGTGCATTGAGTTCAACCCATAATTCTTCAGCTAGAGAACACTACTCCAAAAGAAATCAAACGAATTTGCAGCCACCAGAGATCAAGAAGAGCCTTTGAATAAAAAAGACGCAACTTTCTCCAAATCGTAGTGAGAGATCAAACTCAAAATTGGACTAGAGATCCTCCCAAAAAAACCGGACGATCCATCCCAAATCCGATACCTCGATATTTGGGTCAAAACCACCGCAAACGGGGCCCCAAGGGAGCACTAAAAAATGACTTTTTTTTTTCTGGTGGGATCAAAGAATCTAGAGATACCTGCAACCAAAATCGCCCGGACATGGAAGACAAATTCTCCGAGCAGGCAGATCAAACCACGAGGTCTCAACAGTCCCGTTCTTGCAATTCTTCAAGGAAAATTGTTCTTGGGGTTCTTGAGTTTGGGGACAGTGGAGTCAGCTGGTACTTGGTGCTAGTGGGAGAGTGAGCGAGGTAGTGGTGGTCTAGTGGAGGGCAGCAGGCGCTGTTCTTCTCCCTTCCAAACTTTTCCTTTTCTGGTAATAAGAATTGGCATGGCATGAAAGGACTGGGAAATTTAAGGAGGTTGTGCCATGGCTGGCAGAGGAAGAGAGGAATGGGGTTGGGGGCAGGCCGGCAGGGTTTTAAATCCCATTTTAGTTCTAAATCCTGTCCGGTTCGATTTTTGATTTTCTGCGATTTTCTATGATTTCTAATTAAAATTTCATGAAATTTTGATTTTTTTTAAATTTAAATCGAACAAAATAGGCGGAAAAAGAAAAACCGCTAGGGTTCAAAAAAATTACTTGGTTTTCGTTTCAGCAAGATGGAGACGAAACAATTGCTTGGTTTTGGTTTTTTGCAAAAATCGTCTGGTTTTAACAGAAATCTGCTTGGAATTTTTTCATATATTTTTTAAAAAATCAAATTTAAATTTTGGTTTTGATTTTTTGACCGAGATTCGATTTTGTGCCACAATGATTTAACGATTTTCCGTGAATGATTTTGGGCTGGGGAGAACCAAGCAGCAAGTTGGGTGTGACCTGTGGAGGTGAAGTGACACATTTGATTTGAGGTTTTTTGGTGTTTGCTTTGCAATGCCCCTTTTTTTTAGATAGTACAACCCAGATACACACAACTTACACCACAACACCACACTTATATATTCTGTACGTGTTCAGTATACACGCAGAACTAGATGAAAGATCCTACACTTCCGTACGCGAGCACGCGTAGTCCTATTTAACACGCACACGTGTGTTCCGAAATTTAATCCTAGATGTACCGATCTGGAATTAAATCCTAAAAAAAATATGCGACACCACGCGCCGAGCCAGGCTGGAACACGGCACGCTCTACCACTGAGCCAACGCTCAGTTCGCTGCTTTGCAATGCTTGCTGCAGTCAATTTGGCAGTGAAAACGTTAGGGTTGATGGACCGGAGCTTTGACTTGGGAGTGACCTGTGATGTGCAAGGATTGTTTTTGTTTGTGGCTGCAACTTATAGTATTTTAACTGATAAAGATTTATACATTACTGTCTGTTCTCTTCTCAGTGATAGAAAATGGTGTCAATTCTGCAATTATAATAGAAACTGACTTTTAAGTTGAACTTTAATCCATCGTCTTTTTTTTTTGGTGGGGGAGGCACGTGGGACTATGGGAATGGGAGTGGTACTGTGGTAGGGACTTATCTAATGAATAAATAATGATGAATTTACGTTTCTAGTTATTTTCTCGCTGAAATATAGTTTCTGCTACGTTGTGGTTAATCCTAACATTATAGTTGTACAAAAGCATCCATTCTTTTATTCCAACACATCCTTCTCCGTACCCGGGAAATTTGACAAAAGGCTGCATGTGCCACAGAACTTTCGGTAGAACAATCCAGCATGCATGGTTCGCTTCAGGAGGCCACTTTGTCAGAAGCAAGCACGATGAAGGAAAAATACAAACTCCATGTATACCTCAATACCTGCATCATGGCTCATCAGTAATGTACAGCACCATGTAGCAGAGTTTGAAAAATCGTTGATAAATCGCGGCAAATCGTGATATCGAGCCGGCTCGATTTCGGCAAACCACGAATTAAATTCAAAATTTTGATTCAAAATTTAAAATCAGTTTGGTTTGATTTATCGAAGATATCGGTCGATTTATCGAAGAAAATCGCGATTTTTCGAAGTTTGGCTTGAGATTTCAAAATTTCAATACGCATTTTTTGTTTTCAATCAATTTATCGAAGAAATCGGTCGATTTATGGATAAACCCCCGATTATTTATTTTTCCATAAACCTCTCGAAAAAAAACTATTTTTTATTTTTAACCCCCGGCTGATTTATTGAAGAAATCGGTCGATTTATCGATAAAAATCGTGATTTTTGGAAGTTTGGCTTGAGATTTCAAAATTCCAATACCGATTTTTTGTTTTTAAATGATTTATCGAAGAATCGACCGATTTATCAAAAAAAACAAACGATTTCTGATTTTTTAAACCTCCAGTTGATTTAAAATTCAAAACTCAAATTTCAACCGATTTTCATTTGCCGCGGCAAATCACAGCAAATCGAAAATCGGACCTGAGCGATTTTTAGGGTAAAATCAATTTTTGAAACCCTGTGTAGCACTAATATCTTTCATGAACTTTTTTTCCCCTGAACGATCTTTTATGAACTTCTGTACATAATGAACTTAAGAATTTTTTAAAAATGATACAGTTACATAGGAAATGATTCGATGGTTCTATACTCGTAGAATTCCTGCCCATCCAAATGCTCTTTCTCAGTCAGTAGCCACGGCAAAAAATTTTGGTTCTTCCTTCTGTACGTACTCATATCCACAGATCTGCCTGCCTACAAGAAGAGAAAGTCCATGTAAGACCATCTCCAAAAGAATCTCGTCCCAATTCCTGTTTCCGTCGTGATCTGTCTGCCTACATGAAGAGAAAGTCCATGTAAGACTATCTCCAAAGGAGTCTCGTTTCAATTCCTGTTTCCGTTGTGAAGAGATTCCAAAGGAGTCTCGACGCTCTGATAGATCCCTTTCACCATTTTTTTCGGAAGAGATTCTTTTTTTATTCTTTTTAGGAAGGAATTATCTTTTCTCTCTATATCATTCAGATGCTGTCAGACACAGTAAAAAGAGAATGAAAAAATGAATGGAATGAAAGAAAAATGGTTGAAGATGATATAATACCGGAAGCGAGACTGACATAACAGGGGCAACCACATGGCATTGCCCCAAGGAATACCAGCAAAGAAACAAGTGGTAGTAACAAAAAGGAGCACTCAGAAGGTCCACCGGGATAGCTGTTCTGTTCATCCTCATCATGATATGACCAGGAGACCCAAGAAATTCTTGCGAGATCTCGTCTCGTCGCCTTAAGATCTTTATTAGACCCTCCCAATCTCATTATATACCACTCTCTCTTTGTGTGACCACCTATGTAGGTGCCATTTACTCATCTGTCATTCGCTGACCAGGTCAACAGGCCTCACATGCAGGCCACATTACGACTCAGTTTTGCATATGCGACTGTAAAGTGCTCATGTGTGCTGTGAGAAGCTGAGCATCATTATCACAAGGAGCTCGCAGTCGCAGCTGGACTCGCCATGTCCCATGTGAGGTGAGAAGGATAAATTTTTAAGCTTTTATACATCTATGGGATGTCTGCGGAAAGCTCCAACACAAAATATTTTGATGATCTTTCGGTAGCTAAGTTTAGATTTCTGCAGAATGCAATGGTTACTTAAGTGGAAAGGAGGGAGACACACTTACCAGCACAGCACATGCCTGCCACTTAGATCCCAAGAGCGTCAAGAAGCTCCGAGTGTTGCGAGACGGAGACCAACGTGTTGGCGACTATCGCACCGCTCGCCGCGACCGCAGGTACTCCGATTCCGGGAAAGGTCGAGTCACCACAGCAGAATAGCTGGGGGATCGGTGTTGCCTGCCCCGGGAAGGTGGCTTCTCCGGCTTTTATGGCTGGACCATAGGTTCCCCTATTCCTTCGGAGGAACCTCCTGTGCGTTAATGGCGTCCCGACCAGCTTCACGTCGCATTTTTCCCTGCTAAATCTTGGGCCAAGAGCAAGCTCCACGGCTTTCCACATCACCTGAAAAAGTGTGCATCAGACCGGAGAGCTGCTCAAGACAACAAGCTGGTACACCTTTTGCAGCCAGTAAATGAGAAAAATGAACGGTGTCTTTTGCGAAAAAATGTATCTCGTTTTGATGACTTCTTTGCTTAACTTTTCACTGCTCTTTTGACTCTTTTACTAGCATTGTCGATTCTTGCCATAGATTGCTAGACAAATTATAAGGAGCTAGCCCCATTCTGACCCTATTCTAGCCATATCACTGTAGAAATAGGGATGTAAATATTAAGAATAAGATGTGTTAGAGATAAAATAAGACTAGAATAGGATAGTATTGTACATGGCCACATGCCCTAAGCATGCATACGCAGAACTGCAGAAGGATGGTGGACAGATGAAACTTTCAGGAAATATCTAAAAACTGGTGAAATGATGTTGAGGTGAATGAATTTGCACCGATTCCAAGCTACCAAGTACCAAGTGAACATAAGCTAGAAGAAGTAGAGGATAGCCGTTCTCGCGTGTTGTACCTCAGAACGCTGTTCTTTCAGTCTTCGGTAGTCTGCGCTTTTCCGGTCAAGCCCCTCCCACAAACTGAAAGGTTCTGTTCCCGGTGTATACGCATGAAGGATGTGCTTTCCAGGTGGTGCCAGGCCCTTGCCAAGAACACTAGGAACTGATATCAGCACAACGTTCTGATCACAATCAACTCCTTTGTTCCAATCATTAACCACAATGTGATGGATTCCAAGGTCCTCTATAGCATTCTGCTCCAGTTATATCAGTAAGAGAAGGCAATTAAGCCACTAAAGATCATTTGCCAGGAACAGATGAAGCATATGGCAACCAACCTCTGCGTCGAAACCCAAGTGGAGATGCATAAACGATTCACATTGTGGAGTTGCTTGCACCTTGTCTTTGTATGATTTTGGGACAGTATCTGGTGGTAGCAGATTCAAAGTATCCCACATAGATGCATTGCTAACAACTGCTTTCTTTGCACGTACAATCTGCACGAGGAGAAAATTCCCGACAAGATTTCAACGGCTGCATCATCAATCTCCAAACCATAGATAGCATGATGGGAGTCAATACAAGGGCAAAAGTTACTATCTAGTGACCTAGACTGACATGTAGCACAATGATGCCACTCCAAAAATATATTGCAAGACGACACGACAAGGTGAGAAAATCTATGTCATGTACCCTACATGATTTCTATGGTCTGCCACTACCGCAAAGGGGTGGAGCAAGGTCTAAACTAAATACGATATGAGGTACTGAAGATAACATTTATTGCATGACACAGAAGAGAATATATATTGATTATTGTAGATTGTACCTTCTTATTGATGACTTTTTGGCATTTATGATGATCAAGGTATTATGAAAATGTCATACTTTATGAAATCATTTTCAATGATAACCATATGGCATTTGAATCTGAATGCTACTAATCGTTGCTATTATTGGTTTTGTGGTCAGACCATCACTCATTTTCCCATAAGATAATATTTTATTTTTATTTACCAAAAAAGTACCCTTTGGAGCTACTTACTTGTCCACCTTGTAGCTTGACACCAACAGCTCGGCCATTCTCAATTAAAATCTTTTCAACATGAGAACGAAGAGCAAGTCTGCCACCGAACTTTTCAATACCTCGCACAAGGGCTTCTATTATTGCTCCACTTCCACCCAGGGGGTACTCAAGCAAGCACCCTGGTTTGTACCATTCTGCAAACATGTAAACCTGATATTGTAATTAGACCAATGATGAACAGAATGCTTCAGAATTATTAATTTTAAACTATCTAGTGCATTTGCATGGACATGACAGATGAGCCATCAATGAGTAAAGATTGAATGATATGGAAAAAACCATGTCTTTTATAAAGAGCTGGATCCCACAGTTCCAATGCCAAATATCTGGACATCCATTTTCTATGGAGTATGATACCAACAAGATAACAATACACATGTCCTGAATCATGTAGCAGTCATTGCCATAAACCACAGGATAAGTAAGCCAAAAATCTATAAATTTCAGATCCAGAACAAATACAATACTACCATGGGCACTGCATTGACTGGTTTAGGGGCACATGACCATAATTAGTCTAGGTCCTGAAACCTGGTTGATGGTACACAAATCGTTGGTATGTGCTGTGTTACGGTAAGTCTTAACCAAAGTTTAGATACCTTGATGAATGAAGGACCAGTAACAATACGAGAAAATTGACAATATGCCACCCTTGAGAGTGGGCTTCACCATTTTGCCATCCTCGAGATGCAATACTTTAAAATGGCACTCTCTATGTTGCCACTTTATTTATATTCCATTTCAGGCCTCCTTTAATTGTTTCCACGTATTTTCCCCTTGACCAGGACTGCTATATCAGACCTGGATTATTGACAATTCAAGAAGATGAAGTTACATAACCACTTCTGACACATGTTGCGTTTAGGGTACCCCAGCCTAGATGGCTAGATTTCAGGACGCAAAAGCAAAAAACCCGAATTTGCTCACTACCCCCTTTTTTGCATTTTGGTAATATAATACCATTTTGATATTGCACAAATTTCATGTGAAGCAAAATGTGGGGATAGCAACATTCTAAACAGGACTTTTAACCTGTTGGAAGTTAGTTTACCATTTCTGCAGAAAGAGCGCCGTCGGATTTGACCCCTGCAAGTAGAAAGCACAAGAGATCGATCCAGTTACGAACGAAGGGATTTTTGAGCTCCAGAGAATCGACAATCTCTGAAAATGGTCGTAGAAGTTTTGTAGCTCCTAGAGCTCCTTGAGGTCCCATCTTTAGGAATGACTGCAACAGCAAAGGAGCATATCTACCAGCAGCTGTGGAGAGAACACCCCAGTCACCTCGAATGGAAAGTGGAGGCAAAGCCATTGCAGCCGCAGACATAGGAAGAACTGCATCCTGAGATTGTTTTTAGTACTGTATTAGAACAGGTTTAAATGGAAAACAGCATTAGCCTAAGATCAAGACAATGACCAAATTCGTTATCCTCATCGGAAACTTAGACTACTAAGTACAAAAGATTTGAAAAGCATGGCATGGGTCTCTTTTTTTCCTTTCTTTAGAGCCTATATGCACAATTCTCGATGTTTCGATGAGAATTTCTTGACTTTTCATATATAGAAAGAGATGCACTATAAATGACATCTTTTATGTAAATAATACCAAAGTGATGGATATTAAATGATAGGAACTTCGTAGGAAGTAAAATAGAATGAAATAGATCCCCTCAGGAATTCCCTATGAAATGAGGCATGCAACGGAGTCGCTACGAAGTAATTTTGTAATCTTCTACAAATTTAAATGGTAAAGTGTATCTCTGTGATTGTGAGTTAAAACGCACAAAGAGGCAATGCATTACTCATCATGCATTTTTCAGGATGTCAGTGAGCATACTACAACTAGAAAACCTTTTCCTAAGAAAACTCACCAGAAGCTTTTTCCACTCCTGGGTTGCATCAATACAAACATATTTCTCAAGGTCCTGCATAATTATTAGTCAAAATGTAAGTAAGAATTATAAGTCATTAGCTCAAAAAAAAACTAGAAGTCAGAATGTAATAACAACTGACCTAAACAGCGAATATATGTGATAGGGCACACTATTAAGTTCCATAAGAAACTATCACACGTTTAAGAAAGAAATAGCATCTCTTGTAAGTTAAGCATGCACATTGGCTACTCCAAAGAATGTTATCCAATTACAAGGTTATATTATTACCAAATTTCGATCACACCCTACACAGCAATGAGATTATGAGAGAACAATTATATGAATGAGCATCGAAACAACTCACTGCAAATTAAGAAATGATAGTGCTAAAAGAGAAGTGAATGATACATCAAATCAAATAATCCAACAGTTACCTTGAGGAAATCAGTTGGACCTATCCGCGAGAGGAATTGAGCCTCAGGTACATAAACCATCCAAGAGTCATATGAAGCACATGGAACCGATTCTCCTAGCGCATCAAGGACCTGGTCCAGTTGAATGATCACATCAGCTGTAAATTTTCACCACTAATTAACATGGGCAATACATCTTAAATGCCAAAATTTAAGTATGTGTATTATGCATATGCAGAATTAATGGGAAAAAAATCATGTTTATGTATTATGCATATGTAGAATTAATCACCTGGGCGAGGGGATTAGCCTGGGGACCTCTAGATTGGAAGCCGGAGAACAAGGACGGCCCCGAATCGAAGTTAAAGCCCTTGATGTCGAACGAGTGCGCGGCGCCTCCCGGACGGTCATGGCTCTCGAGCACCAGCACGTCCTGATTGTACCTCGCCAGGAGGCCGGCGCAGCACAGCCCGCCGATCCCGCTTCCAATGACTACGACGTCCGCCTCCGGCCTCTCGGCCACCCTGACCGATCAGAAAACGGAAGCGGCAACGGTGAACTGAACAGCGTCTCAGTTTGAATGGTGGATAGTAAGTGGTAGTGCGGATGGGCATGGTGAAGGCACGTACGTACCCGGACAGCGCGCGGTCATCGCCCTCGGGGAAGGAGGGGTCCGCGGAGAGCTCGTCGGCCGCCACCGCCAGGCAGCGCGTGGCCGCGCCTCGGCGCGCCCTTGGAGCGGCGGCGGATGTCGGACGCGCACGCGGCGGAGAGGCGGAAGGGTAGTGGCGGCGCGGAGGCTGCAGCGCGCGGGAGGCCAATGCTGCGGAGGCCATCTCGGTCTCGGAGACGGAGAGGATGGCGAGCGGCGTGGGCTCTAGTGATCTCGTCGGGTGGGTGAGGGTGAGGCCGCGAGGAAGAGAGAGCGAGTAATAGAGCACCGGAGCGCGTGAGGGAGGCAGCAGTTGGGGACACGTGGCACCTCGCCGGCCTTTCTCCGTTCGGGACACCCGATTGTCATCACCCAGAATGGAGGAGGGAAAGGTGATTCGGTGATGGGCTAGTGTGTGGGCTGGAGAAGCCAGCGGGCTTTGGGCCCATCCTGTAGTGCGTCCTAGTGGGAGTGTTATTAGTAGTCACTGTGTCTGTAAGAAACCTTATCGAAAAAGTGAATGAACAAATCTGGATCTCTCTCTCCCCGAGACTCTATTCTCTCTGTTCTTCCTCTATCGTTTTCATGGCTATGCATATCTAGGGTTGGACATTACATCTTGGTATCAGAGCTAGTCGATCGCCGGGGGTACTTCCGTTATACTCGGCGCCTTGATTTGTAAAATCCCACGGGAAGGTTCTTGGTCGCTTCGCCGACCTTGATAACCCCTGACCGGGTTGGATCAAGAAAGAGGTGAGGCATCACGGCGCGCAAGCAAAGCAAAGTGTTCAAAGTGAGGCGATTAGTCACGACCATAGAGTCAAGCTCGAGTGATGGAGTTTTGAAGAAGGAGTTGGAGGCGATGGGAACTAAACGGAATCTCGGTGATGCTTCGATCGCACGGAGGCATAAGTGACCATGATAGATGAGAGATTGGGCGGTAATGGGAGCCATGGAGCACCAAATAGAGATGCAACAATCTAAGTTGAATCAATTGCAGGTTAGAATGGATCTGACCATGGAGACAGTGGGTAAGATGCAATCAGAGCAAGTTCAGGCAGCAAAGATGAGAGGTCATGTTCCACCTCCAATTTCTGTTCCACCAAGAGACGTTTCAGGAATTTTGGGGTTAAGACCACAGGTGAACCAGTCGGTGGCGACAGGTCTGCATGGAATTGCTGAGAATCAGAGACCTCAGGTGACGTTCCCTCCTCTCACTCCGGTTAGTGTTGATAGTGTTGAGGGTAATGCAAAAAAGGGGTGGATGCCGAAGTTGGACTTTCCAAAATTTAGTGGGTCTGATGTGCGCATTTGGATAGATAAGTGTGAGACTTTCTTTAGTATGTACCAAATTCCATCTGGTTTTAAGGTGGCTGCTGCTACAATTTATTTAATGGATGGGGCGGCGCATTGGTACCAGTCTTTTAAGTTGAATCAGCCAGAGCATAATTGGGAACAGTTCAAAGAGGCTATAGTTTTAGAATTCGAAGGCAATGATTACAGAAATAAGTTGAGAGAATTGCTGCAACTCAAGCAAACGGGTCCGTGGATGAGTATAAGAGAAAGTTTGAAATGCGTTGGTGTATCAGATCAGGCTATATGACACTTCAATAGGGGGCATGATGTTAGTTACCAAATTCATTATGGGCTTAAAAGATGAATTGTGATCAGCAGTGGAGATGCAGCTGCCTGACAGTGTTTGGAAGGCGGCAACTCTAGCAGTGGTACAAGAACACATCCTAGCTAGTGCAAAAAAACAGGCAGTTAGAGGGTCATATGTGAAAGGAGGACTATCTGGGGGAATACCCATGGAAAACACCACGAAACCTGTGAGTAATGCTAACAGTGAAAAAGGGGATTTCTGGAAGGCTAGACAGCTTAAAGAATATCGAAGAGCTAATGGATTGTGTTTTAAATGTGGAGAACAATTTACTCCACAACATCAGTGTAAGGTTAGTTCCACAAGGCAATTAAATTCTATTCAGTCAATTGAAATCCTACCTGATGAAGTGTTGGACTCTATTGTGCAAGGCGAAGAGTAGGAAGAGGAGGAAGCCTTATTATCCATTAATGCCATATCTGGAGCTGATCACCCATCCACAATCAGACTTAGAGCATTGTTAGGTAACATGGTAATGCTGATTCTTGTGGACTCTGGAAGCTCTCACAGCTTTGTTAATCAAGAGCTTATTGAGAGCTTACAAATGAAGCAAAAATCCACCAACCTAATGAAAGTCAGAGTGGCTAATGGAGAATTCTTGCAATGTGATAAGGTGATTCCCGATCTGACATGGTGGATTCAGGGACATACTTTTCAGCATAGTATGAAGGTGCTGCAGTTGGGTGGTTATGATGCCATTTTGGGAATGGATTGGTTGAGTCAATGGGGCACAATGCAGTGTAACTGGCAGGACAAATGGTTAGCTTTTCAATATTAGGGCAAGCACATAACACTTCAAGGAGTGAAGGAAAACCAGGGTGCCATGTTAGCTGAACTGACTGTGGAACAGTTTCATAAAGGTTTAGTAGGGAATGATATATGGGCTGCGGTGGTCTTAGAAAACCCTGAGCAACATAATCCACAGTGTACAACACTTCCTCCGGTTATTCAACAAGTGCTGGATCAATACAAAATGGTGTTTCAAGAGCCTACAGGACTTCCACCGCATAGGCAATATGATCATGCTATATGTTTATTGCCAAATTCAGCTCCAGTTAATGTTCGTCCTTATCGATATTCTCCCTTACAGAAAGATGAAATTGAGAAGCAAGTGAAAGAGATGCTGCAATCTGGGATTATTACCCAGAGCATGAGTCCCTTTGCTTCACCTGTCCTGTTGGTCAAAAAGAAAGATGGCAACTGGTGGTTTTGTGTTGACTATAGAAAACTGAATGCCATGACAGTCAAGAGCAAATTTCCTATGCCGGTGATAGATGAGTTGGCTGGAGCTAAAATATTCTCTAAACTGGATCTTCGTTCTGGTTATCATCAGATACGAATGATAGAAAATGATGAAGCTAAAACAGCATTCAAGGCCCATCATGGGTTATTTCAATTTAAGGTAATGCCCTTCGGGCTTACTAATGCCCCAGCAACATTCCAATGTGTTATGAATTCAATATTTGCCGAATTTATTAGAAAATTTGTATTGGTGTTCATGGACGACATATTGGTTTATAGCAAGTCTATAGAAGAGCATGTCTCTCATCTCTCCATAGTGCTGGATACTCTGTAGAAACATCAGTGATTTGTCAAACAAAGTAAATGTGAATTTGCCAAATCAAGCCTCAGCTATTTGGGCCACATTATCTCTTCTGATGGTGTAGCTACTGATTTGGAGAAAACAAAGGTTATGACCAACTGGCCAACACCCACTAACATCTCTGAGTTGCGAGGATTCTTGGGGCTCACAGGATACTATAGAAAGTTTGTGCAACACTATGGAGTGATGGCTAAACCTCTCACCTGTTTACTCCAAAGAAAAGAATTTAAATGGACAGAAGAAGCACAGGTTGCTTTTGAGAAACTGAAAAGTGCCATGGTAAGCGCACCAGTTTTGGCTATGCCAAACTTTGCAAAATAGTTTGTGATTGAAACTGATGCATGTGATGAGGGGATTGGGGCTGTGCTGTTGCAAGAGGGACATCCTATAGCATATTTTAGTAAGGCATTGAGTAAAAACAACAAGAAGCTATCCATTTATGAAAAAGAATTTCTAGCAATTATGATGGTGGTGTACAAGTGGCGTCAATACCTCTTAAGAGGGCCATTTATTATAAGAACAGACCACAAAAGTCTTTGTCACTTGGAAGATCAGGTACTTCACTCTGATTTACAGAAAAGAGCTATGACAAAGCTAGTCGGTATGCAGTTCCAATTTCAGTACAAAAAAGGCTGTGATAATAGGGTGGTTGATGCTCTATCTCGTGTGGGTCATATCTTTTCCCTGCAAGCTATGTCTGGGGGCCAACCAATTTGGATACAAGAGATTTTGAACTCCTATGCAGTTGACAACAAAGCACAACATCTCCTGAAAATGTTGGCGGTATCAGATGACATAAAAGGGGAATTCTCTTTGAGGGATGGTCTTCTTTATAAGAAAGGGAAAGTGTGGTTGGGGTCTAATGTGGGGTTGCAACACAAAGTCATTCAGGCTTTTCATTCCACACCAATTGGGGGACACTCTGGGATTCAAGCCACTTATCACAGAATCAAGAAATTGTTTTCTTGGGATGGTTTAAAAACTGATGTGGAAAACTTTGTTAAGCAATGCCAAGTTTGCCAACAGGCAAAGCATGAACATTGCAAGTTACCGGGGTTATTGCAACCACTGTCTATTCCAAAAGGAGCATGGCAAGAAGTTTCAATGGATTTCATAGAAGGACTACCACGGTCTGAAGGTTATTCAGTGATCCTAGTAGTGTTGGATAGGTTCACTAAATATAGTCACTTCTTTGCCATCAAGCATCCTTACACTGCTCAACTGATAGCCAGGGTGTATTTTAATCAAGTGGTGAAGCTTCATGGTATACCTCGGTCCATTGTATCAGATCGTGATAAAATCTTCACTAGTGCCTTTTGGAAAGAATTATTCAAGTTGTTTAATATCAAATTATGCACGAGTACGGCCTATCACCCACAGTCCGATGGACAAACTGAGCGGGTTAACCAGTGTTTAGAGATGTATCTTCGCTGCTCTTGTGCTCAGACTCCAACACTGTGGTCTAAGTGGTTGTCTATGGCTGAGTTTTGGTACAATACGAATTGTCATTCCTCTCTGCAGCTTACACCATTCAAAGCTCTCTATGGATATGATCCCCCATATGGAATCATGCCTGATCTGCCATCTAGTTCTCAAGGGGACATTCTGGACATGATACAAGAGAGGGAGCAGTTCACTGAAATTCTCAAAGCACAACTTGAGCAAGCTCAAACCAAATTCAAACAAAATGCTGATCAGCTGAGGTCTGATAGGAATTTTCAAGTGGGAGAACGTGTATTGTTGAAGTTACAACCTTACGCTCAATCTTCTGTGGTAAATCGTCCTTTTCCCAAGTTATCCTTCAAGTATTTCGGACCATATGAGATTCTGGAGAAAGTTGGGACTACAGCTTATCGTTTACAGTTACCAAGTAACAGTAAAGTGCACCCAGTGTTTCATGTCTCCCAATTGAAACCATTCACACCCAATTATACTCCAGTTTATACAACAATACCTGACATCGTGCCTCTGGACATCAAGGATGTGGAACATGAACAAATCCTTGACCGTCGACTAATCAAAAAAGGTAATGCTGCTTACTTGCAGGTGTTGATCAAGTGGACATCAGGTCCTCTGGAGTTTGCGACTTGGGAAGACTATGAAGTGGTGAAAGATCGTTATCCTTCAGCTATCGCTTGGGGACAAGCTCATTCTCAAGGAGGCGGCAATGTCATCACCCAAAGTGGAGGAGGGAAAGGTGATTCGGTGATGGGCTAGTGTGTGTGGGCTGGAGAAGCCAGCGGGCTTTGGGCCCATCTTGTAGTGCGTCCTAGTGGGAGTGTTATTAGTAATCACTGTGCCTGTAAGAAACCTTATCGAAAAAGTGAATGAACAAATCTGGATCTCTCTCTCTCCCCCAGACTCTGTTCTCTCTGTTCTTCCTCTATCGTTTCCATGGCTATGCATATCCGCCACCGCTAGGCAGCGCGTGGCTGCGCCTCGGCGCGCCCTTGGAGCGGCGGCGGATGTCGGACGCGCATGCGGCGGAGAGGCGGAAGGGTAGTGGCGGCGGAGGTGCGGCAGCTGGGAGGCCAATCTTGCGGAGGCCATCTCGGTCTCGGAGATGGAGAGGATGGCAAGCGGCGTGGGCTCTAGTGATCTCGTCGGGTGGGTGAGGGTGAGGCCGCGAGGAAGAGAGAGCGAGTAATAGAGCACCGGAGCGCGTGAGGGAGGCAGCAGTTGGGGACACGTGGCGCCTCGCCGGCCTTTCTCCGATCGGGACACTCGATGCCGCGACCCATCGTGGTTGTGTGTCTGGGAATTGGGCCAAATTGTCAAATCGGCCCATGAATCGCAGCCTGCCTAAACGCGAAGCAGAAGAACTCGTCGCCGCCGGCCGAACTCTAGCCATGGTCGACTATAGGTACAATTCAGACATTCGGATAGCAATTTGAATAATTTATTTCATCCTTTTTACTTGATAGGATACAAATAATTCATAAATCTTTCCGTCTAAATTCATATTCTTATTTTTGGTAAGGATGTTGTTAATACGTATAAACGCTATATTCATTCTCTTTCAATTCGGATATCGGATAATTTGGCAAAAATTTGGATATTCGGATATCCGTTTGCACCCCTATGGCCGACGCACCGCTGCCCCTCGCGGAGTTTGAGGGGAGCACTCGCAGCCGTGCCTTCTTGGAGTTCATGGCCAAGTACGGCACCCTTCTTGTGCGATTTGTCCCCTCGTTTCCTTCTCCTACTCGCTTCTTCCACGGTACCATGTGTGATGCTTATCTTGATGAACACATGGTGGCACGGATCGAGGACCTGGTTGGTGCCGCGAAGCGATCCCTTGCGAAATTCCATCAGGAGCTAGGTTTGTTGCGAATGCATTCCCCCGCCCATTTTGTGAGCGCAAGTCATTTGGTTGACTACTAGCATGCGTGGTGATAATCCTCGAAAGCTATTCTATATGCTTCGCAGTTTGATAATCCTCAAAAGCTACTACGTGCATGGTGAGCGCAAGTGTACTGCAATCCAACGGCCTGGGCTCCAGACACGCTAAGTGTAGCTATCCGGCTAACAAGCTTTCCTCAATTATGCTATGCTAATATCCTGCACATTTTTACCAGTAATTTATGTTTTCTTCTGAACTGTTAATTTGTGATTGATCAAGGATATTGAACCACCTTATTCAGAGTATTTTCGAAGACCGCGGATTCTTAAAGAATCGGATATTGTGAGCGAGGTAGTTAAATCTAACTGCATTGACAGGATGAAGTCATAACTTGAAGCTGGCTGCAGCCTTCGCTGCCAAAACATCTCAAACATAAATCAGTGTGAGTTACTTGGCCTATCTTGATTTATTTATTCTGCATATTAGCAGGTTATGTGATTTGATTATCTTGAGCTAATCAACAGAAATATATGTTCTGCAATTCTTTTTTTTCATCTGTAAAATCTAAACCCTGAAGAACATAGTGATGTACTTTTAATTGATAATCTACAACTTTTTTTCAGTTTGGTATTCAATCTTTCGTTTTCCTTTAAGCATTACATTCATGTGAGGGTGATCTTGAAGATCATATAAATAAAGGTATTTGCCACCGCTAGGCAGCGCGTGGCCGCGCCTCGGCTCGCCCTTGGAGCGGCGGCGGATGTCGGACACGCACGCGGCGGAGAGGCGGAAGGTTAGTGGCGGCGCGGAGGCTGCTACGCGCGGGAGGCCAATGTTACGGAAGCCATCTCGGTCTCGGAGCCGGAGTGGATGGCGAGCGGCGTAGGCTCTAGTGATCTCGTCGGGTGGGTGAGGGTGAGGCCGCAAGGAAGAGAGAGAGAGAGTAATAGAGCACCGGAACGCGTGAGGGAGGCAGCAGTTGGGGACACGTGGCCCCTCGTCGGCCTTTCTCCTTTCGGAACACCCAATGCCGCGACCCATCGTGGTTGTGTCTGGGAATTGGGCCAAATTGTCAAATCGGCCCATGAATCGCAGCCTGCCTAAACGCGAAGAAGAAGAACTCGTCGCCGTTGGCCGACCTCCATCAAAAGTTTGCAAGCTCTAGGCCACTAGCCATGGCCGACGCACCGCTGCCCGCCGCGGCGTCTGAGGAGAGTACTCGCGGCTATGCCTTCTTGGAGTTCATGGCCAAGTACTGCACCCTTCTTGTGCAATTTGTCCCCTCGTTTCCTTCTCCTACTCGCTTTGGGAAATTTAGCTGTGTGACATTCAATTGGATGACCCGGAAAAAATTGACACCTAATTGGAGTCACTTTCTGCTAACGACACTGTGGCAACGAATTGTTTCGTCTAGTGACATTTTCATCATTTTCTACTGATTTTTCCTATTTCCCTTACTTTTCAGTTCCTTTTGGTTGCCATCCGGACCGTTTTGCCCTCTGGAGCTGGTCGTCGGAGCTGCGGGCGCGCCACGCGGAGGCCGGGGTGCACGACGTAGTCATGTCCAGGTGGTTAGAGCCGTGGGTGAGCTACGCGGAGGCTGGGGCGTACGACGACGTGCGGGTGCGGCCCCCTTCGTCCTACTCGTTCGCCATGGCGTCATGCCTTGTGGCGGCGGTGCTCCTCCTGCTCACCGTCGGGGGGCCGGCGTGATGCTGTTCCTCCTCTTCCACCCATGCCCGCCAGACACTGTCGTCACGACGGTGCGGCTGCCGGGCTTTGCGGTGGCTAACGGCACCGTCGTCTTCACCTCTCGCTCGCGCACTTCGACAGCTCCCTCCGCGTCGCCTACGCCGATTGGGAGCTTGGCTCCGTCTACATCCCCACCGGTCTCATCGACGGTAGTCGCACCAAGGACATGTCCGCGAGCTTCGCCGTCCCGACCTTGCCGCAACCACCCCGAAGTCGATGAGGCCTTCACCGCGAGCTCGAAGTCGATGAGGCCACGCTTTTAACTTCTTTCTTCGGCGGCGTGATGTCGCTAGAGGCGTGGAAGACGAATGGGTTAACCGGGAAGGGGCAAAACGGTTAGGAACACGGTGAAATAGGAGGAGAAATGGGAAAATCAATAGAAAATAGTGAAAATGTCACTAGACGAAGCAATTCGTTGCCACAGTGTCGCTAGCAGAAAGTGACTTCAATTGGGTGTCAATTTTTTCTGAGCCATCCAATTGAGTGTCACACAGCTAAATTTTCCCGCTTGCTTCTTCCACGGTACCATGTATCATGCTTATCTTGATGAACACAGGGTGGCACGGATTGAGGACCTAGTTGGTGCCACAAAGCGATCCCTTGTGAAATTCCATTAGGAGCTAGGTTTGTTGCGAATGCACTCCCCCGCCCATTTTGTGAACGCAAGTCATTTGGTTGACTACTGGCATGCGTGGTGATAATCCTCGAAAGTTATTCTATATGCTTCGTAATTTGATAATCCTCGAAAGCTATTGTATGTGCGTGGTGAGCGCAAGTGTACTACAGTCCAACGGCCTGAGCTTCGAACGTGCTAAGGGGGTGTTCTCTCCAGCTTATCTAAAAGTCTAATCTGACTTATCTCGTAACTTCGAGAATTTCCCGAGGTGGCCTCGAGAGTCGGATGGCCTTGATTTTTAGGATTTAGGAAGCTTTTAGACACGTCTACGAGATAAAAAAACGGATTCAAAAAGTAATAAAAAAGTGAGATAAGTCAATATTAGTCAAATAAGTCACGAAATAAGTCAGATAAGACGTGGCTAATATTGATTTATCTCACTTTTTTTATTACTTTTTGAATCCTTTTTTTATCTCGTAGGCGTGTCTAAAAGCTCCCTAAATCCTAAAAATCAAGGCCATCCGACTCTCGAGGCCACCTCGGAAAATTCTCGAAGTTATGAGATAAGTCAGATTAGACTTTTAGATAAGCTGGGAAGAACACCCCCAATGTAGTTGTCTGGCTAACAAGCTTTCCTCATTGATGCTATGCTAATATCCTGCACATTTTTACCAGTAATTTGTGTTTTCTTCTGAACTGTTAATTTGTGATTGATCAAAGATATTGAACCACCTTATTCAGAGTATTTTTGAAGACCGCAGATTCTTAAAGAATCGGATATTGTGAGTGAGGTAGTTAAATCTAAATGCACTGACAGGATGAAGTCATATCTTGAAGCTGGCTGCAGCCTCCGCTGCCAAAACATCTCAAACATAAATCAGTGTGAGTTATTTGGCCTATCTTGATTTATTTATTCTGCATATTAACAGGTTGTGCGATTTGATTATCTTGAGCTAATCAACAGAAATATATGTTCTGCAATTCTTTTTTTTCATCTGTAAAATCTAAACCCTGAAGAACATAGTGATGTACTTTTAATTGATAATCTACAACTTTTTTTCAGTTTGGTATTCAATCTTTCGTTTTCCTTTAAGCAGTACATTCATGTGAGGGTGAGCTTGAAGATCGTATAAATAAAGGTATTTGACCATTCTGTATTGTATACTAGCTAATACTGTAACCTTGTTAGCTTCTCAACTTTGCTCTGTTCGCATTTGATTCTTGTAATGTTAAAGCACAACCTCAATGCAACTGTCATGCAAAATCACCTGATGACTTGAATGGCCAGATTTACTCAGATCGGTGCAGCAAAAGCTGTTTTTAGATAAAGATTCTTAATTTCTTATTTGTTGCAATTGCCACCGCCTTTTTTGTTTTACCTTTTGTTAATTAATTCTAAGGGAATGTATGCAAAGTGTTCTCATGCTGGTGCAAATTAGGGTAGAAAAGGGCAGTAGTAATTCTAATGCTGAGAGTTGAAATAACAATGTCAACCATGCACATATTTGTTATGATGGAGTGATCATGACTATTTTGTGAAGAGGTCTCTGTCAACTTACTTGTTAGTTACTGATAGCCCTTGTGTATCTTACATTTGTCAAGTACATGGGCAGTTGGTAACTTTGGTTCCATATTTTGCCAGAGATAAGCAGCATGATCCATCAATTTGGCAATTCCACTGTGATGTCCTATTCAAGTATCTATTTAAAACTCTGGCTATGGGTGCATAGATTGCCTTTTCAGCGCAATGTACGGTAGCAAATTCTCATGTCTGTGAAGCATAATTAACTGATCTGCTGTTCTTTTTGCTGCTCAGTGAAGGCATTGCTCGAAGGACTTCAATGTCTAGTGGAGGATGCTTACAGCACTACATTAACAGCCAATTTAAGTGCATTAAAAGTTTCAGACAACCATGGTGTTGATAGCACGATTGATGACAAACTTTGCTTCATCGAGTTAGAGGTATCTGTCCTGGTTGTGTATTCCTTTTGCTATTGTTAAGTGTTAACTGTAGTGTTCAACAGAAGATAACTTGCTATGTGCCTGATGAAGTGAAATGAAAGCCCAGTAACAGCCTTTCCTTGTGGTAGGAAAAGGAGCAATCTGTAAGTCAATTGGACAGCGATGTATCATTTATTACAGTGATGATAATTGTTCATAACATGTTGAAGCTTGACTACATGATGCAGGAAAATTTTCATCCATCTGCGAACATGTTCATTTGCTTTGTGCTTTCAAATTTACTGCATCCCAAATACCAAAATAATACCGAAAATACTACAGAACGTTATATCATTGCAATGGTATAGCAAGTATCGTGTTGTGTGCACCTCAATGATACTTGCTATACCGTGCCAATGGTATATTGTTCTGAAAAAAAAAAAGCTATAGTTCCTTTCACCCTGTTGTTAACAAAGGCTCCTTTTACCTACAGGAAAAGATTGTCAGGGCATTATCCCTTAAATCATCATCGCCAGAGCTTGAGAGCTACAGCCTTATGTGGGATTTGTGCCCTTACATTGATGCCAGAGTGATGGATATCGCATGGAAAATGTGTCCATTAGACTTGGAACTAATGTCAGTACCCTGGCGATGGAACGACTAGAGTGCTATGCTTGCACATACGGCGCGGCCCTGGGAGCAACGATGATCTGGATACCGCACCTAGAGAAGCTACCCTAGTTGTCCACAAACGGCTGATATGGATTGGATCACCCTCACCCTGGGCTGGCTGAATTCCTTGGTTGGTTCATACATCAAAACAGAGACAGTCAAAAATAGAGGCGTTCTGTTCGTGGCGTTGGCTTATGATTCATTCATTGGACTTGATATATTTGTAGCTGGGTAGCGGCATGTGTGTGTTAGGGTTGTGGTATACCGTATACAGAAACTCAGGAGGGTTTTCAAACTGAGGGAAGGATCATCTTCACCATCCTTTATGCCAGTCTGCAACTGTTTATGGGGGATAATTTACTGCATATTCTATTCTGAATAAATACTTTTGCACAGACAAGAATATTTTTTGTTGATACAAATGCTGGTGGGTCTTTCTCTGCAAGAGCAAGGAGCATTGCTATCTGTTGAAAGATCCAGCGGTGGGTTGCCAGAGACCAAGGAATCGAATGCCCTATGTTATGTTTTGAGATTCATGTTGTTTGACTTGTACATCTTTACATACCTACTAAATAAAATATTTGAGATGCCAAACTCCGAAAAAAATTAAATTCATCTTGAACTATATTTATCTTAAATTTAAAAGTAGTTTAAACTGGAGTTAAATTTAATTTTTTTGGAGTTTGATGTCTCAAATATTTTTTAGTGGGTATATAAATATACAAATATCAAACATCGCAAATCTCAAAGCGCATCCAGTGGTAATGGATCATAAAGCCTAGGCTCTATGGAGCCTTATGTAATTTCAAACTAAAGAGAGAGAGAGTTTCGCTATAGTGCTTTACGAAACACAGATCCCTTCATGCTTTGCGCTGTGTTAAAAAATCCGAGACTTAAACGGCTGATCCGAACCGTTCGTTCTAATCATCTCATTGAAATCTCACTACTGACCAAATTTTAAAAATTTTTTTGAATTTTTTACTATTTGTTTCATATTTATGAAAATCTACAATCTAAATAGTTGTAGAGCCTCTAATAAGGCTGATTTTGAAAATATGAAATAAATAGTTAAAAATTTCAAAAAAAATAAATTTTGAACGGTAATAAGATTTCAATGAGATGAACAAGATCGGACGATTCGGATCGGTTGTTTAAGTCCCTTACATGACCAAATTTCATATTTTTTTATTTTTTGCTATTTGTTTTGTATTTTTGAAAAACAGCAAATTTGGATGCTCCACAACTAATTAGATCGGTGATTTTCAAAAATACAAAAAAAAAGCAAAAAAAATACAAAATTTGGTCGTCTAAGAGATTTCAACGAGAAGATTAAGATGGACGGTTCGGATCGGCCATTTGAGTCTCGAATTTTTCAAACTAGACACGGCGTCTTCCGTACTTCGCGAAGCACCGTAGCCGAACTATATACACACATATATACATCACCTTTTTTTACAAACGGGCCAGGAGCACTAGCATTTTATTAAGAAGGAATCAATTGTGCATAGTTAGATAGGAAAGGAGGAAGAGTAAGAAAGAGAGGGTGGCAGGTTACAAACAGCCATCACTATGTGTATGTGACTATCAAGACAACACGCTTCTAAGCTAGGACATCCTCCCTAATCATAGAAGCGATATGAGAGTAAGGGAGGAAGGATTGTTGGAAGATGTGGCAATTTCTCTCCTTCCACACATTTCAAATGGTGCAGATGACTAGCCCGTTGAAAGTCAGACCTCGCAGCTTTTGGAGTTGCGGCTGTCGTCTGGGTCTACTAGTCATGGAAGCAAGGGGCTAAATGACCACGGCTAAGGGCCTTGTACGATAGGTGGATCAGAACTCTAAAGGGCATGGCCACAGTGGAAGCTGGAGCATCACCGATGACAATAAAGAGATAGTGGATTCTTGGGATGTCCTCAAGCTTCACGGCCCATACCTACACATTCAAGGTGGTCGTTTCGTCGCGGCGGCATGACCTCTCCTTAAGGCACTATAGAACGTAGGTGCCACTAAGGATGTCCTCCACCACCTTCTCGCTCCAAGCATGTAGAGGCACATTCTGCAAGCAGAAACAGAGACGAAACGGGAGAGCGATAGGATGGTCGGCTGGGTGTGGACACCACGGCCGGACCTCAAGGGTGATGGAGCTATGGGAGAACTGACCAGCAACAATGGCTTGATACCGGTGTTCCTTCGAAGGGAACTGGATGAAGAAGTCTTTCGAGAAGTGCTTGGCGATGGAGATCTCTTGCCATGGAGCTCTAGAGACACCGTACTAGACAATGATATAAAGATGCATCTGATGATTTGCCGCTCTAGAATAATTGTGTTGGTAATGTCTAGCAAAGTTCAGACAGCGACGTGGCGAGTAGTACTAAGACAATCTCCAATGCGCTCCCATCTGTGCTCCCAATCCCGTGGCAATAGGAAAACGCCCACGACGGGAGGACCAACAATACTCCAACAGCGTCCTGTCCTGGCGAACGTTCCCACTGGATAGGAGAGAGGTTCCCTCTGGCGCGGGATCCTCTCTCCTTTCCATTCAACACGCGCTGTCTAGGTGGAGGTGGAGGCCGGTGTCTTCACACGTGAGGTTGGATCCGGGGAGCAGCAAGGGGGAAGGCGGCGGTGGGTTCTGGTGGGGTTGGATTTGGGCGTGCATTGACGGCGCAGCCAGAGGCGTAGAGGTTGCCTTGCAGACGAGCGCGGTGGTCTAGCGAGATTCGTCAGACGCGTGGAGCAGCGGAGACGACACGACGAGCCACACCTCCGGCGGCAGAAGGTAACACATGTTGAGTCCTATAACAGTGGCGCCCCCTCTCCGAAGCCCTCCTGGCTGCTGTGACAGCGCGCGGGGGTGCCTCGGCTGCCGAGGAAGACTGCCGCAGCTACTGCAGCTCGTCCTCGTCCGTGTTCTACGAAGACGGCACCTCGGGCGCCGGCAGCAAATTATCATCCCATGTTAAGTGCACGTGCATACACGTATACACATACATGTACGCACACGCATACGGTTTTCCGTATGGCGGTTACGATAAAATTATAAAAAAATTGAGTTTTGGACAGGAAGGGAATGCTATTGGAACATATTTTTAGAAAAGGAACGAAAATGGAAAGGGAATTTTTTTTTAGGACATGAAGAAAATGAAAAGAAGGGAATATGGTTGGAGATGTCTGATTCCAATCTCAATCCTCTCGGTCTCGGATTCCATTTCCCAAAGAGGGGGAGGCGAGCAGCACGCTCCCTCGCACTCACGCGCGGACGAGGCGACGCAAATGGAGAGCCCCACGTCGGCGTCGCGGGTGGATTTCTACGACTTCCTCGACCGCATGCGCCGCCCCGCCGCCGCCGGCCTCTTCCGCTCCATCAAGAGGTCAGTCCATCGCCTCGCTCCTCCTCCTCGCTTCACCCCTGACTCCGGTGGCCTCGCCTCCCGGCGAATCCCGCCTAGTTTGGATACTTCTCTAGGGCATCATCCACTTGAGAATCTCGCATCGATCGATCAAGTACCTTGAGAGATACTAGCGCGTGTGTGATGGGAATTGTAGATCTAACCTTATCTGGGGTTACTTCCCGCCTGCAGCTTCCTCGCTTCCCTCACCTTGGACGAGCCCAACGCCGAGGAGGACGGCAAGAAGGTCCAGACCTTCTTCGCCGCCATGGAGACGGCCATCAAGGAGCATCCCTTATGGGCCAATGCCACTAACCAGGGAATCGACCACGCCCTCGAGGTGAACCTGTGAAAATGTTTTCTGGTTTTTTTTGTGGCTCTTTGTTTCGTCACTGTTCGCTTTGAACATCACTGCCTGTTATGTGCGGTAGGGCCTTGAGAAGTATATCATGACCAAATTGTTCAACCGCACCTTCGCTTCGTCTGCGGAGGATGCGATAGCTGACATGGAGATCTCAGAGAAGATTGCTCTCTTGCAGCAATTCGTTAGGCCTCATCACTTGGACATACCCAAGGTTCTGTGTAATGAGGCTTCGTGGCTGGTAGGACAATAATGTCCAATCCTTTGAGTCGAATCTTGAGTTACTTATTAATTTCCTTTGATTTTTGTTGTTAGCTTTACATGTTCATGATGCAGTTTCACTTTAGTTGTTGACTGGCTGTGTGAGATCAATATATGTTACCCAACGATATTTATATACTTGTTTGGATAGCTTTATATATTGATCAAAATGAGCCCATAGAATTGTATTCTGGACACTATATGGTAAAGTTCATCACTTAGTTGAGTTGATGTTTTAATTCATATATTGTTCCATCTTTTCTCAATGCTTTAGTGTTTTATTTGTACATTAAAAGTCAAAAGTCAATGTTTTCAATCATGTGGTTTTCAATCAGTTCATCAATTCTTAAATTTTTTTTTATGCTCCCACATGAAAGAAATCATTCCAGTAGTACAACTAACCAACCAAGGCCCAAGCTAACTCTGACTTTTCCTGTGTATGGACATGACATTCTAGCTTGCAGTTAAGGAGTTGCAGAAGATTAATTCCTTCAAATCACCGCGGGAGAAGCTTCTATGTATTATGAGTTGTTGCCAAGTCATCAATAACTTGCTGCTAAATGTGTCAATGTCAAATGATCGAACACTATCTGGGGCTGATGAATTCCTTCCTATTCTTATTTATATTATTATCAAGGCAAGCTTCTCTTTGTAATTGTTTACTCTTGCTCCATTATTCTCCTTCTGGTGGCTAAGAATGACTGGCTGACGGCTCATTGAGACAGAGATTATTTTTTAGGATTGGCTGACTGCTTGCTTATATTTGTGCACTGCAAACATTAGGAATATGTAACGATCTTACAATGATTGCAGAATCTGTTCTTTTCCTCTGTTGTTGGTTGTTACTTCAATGTTACTCTGAACGCCTTTGTTGATGTTAAAGCTTTTTTGTTCCTTTGATTTCACTAATGAACATGAGTTTTCCCAGAGCATACAAAACAAGAAAGTTGGCACCGATATATCTTTATGATGCTACTTTATGTGCCTACTTAGGCAGACCTAGATCCAATTGCTTTTCATGTTTTTACCATATTGGGTGCAGCTGACAAGCTACCAGAAAAAATTGATGCAGGCCAATCCTCCTCAGCTGCACTCAAATCTAAAGTTTGTTCAGCTCTTCAGAAGAGAAACAAAGCTTATTTCTGAAGTTGAATATTATCTCACAAACCTCATTTCAGCAAAGATGTTCATAATAAATGTTAATGGCAACTCACTATCCATGGATGAAAACGAGTTTCAGGAGCATATGGAATCTGCAAGACTAGGTGCTCAAGCATCTGCTGCTAGCTCTAGTAGTCTGCAAGGTTTGGCTACACCTACAAGGGTACCACCCAAGGAAACTGATACAGAAGGTCTGTCTATTAACATTTTCAGTTTATTTGGAGCAGTTTGTTTGAGCATATATTTTCATTCAGGTTTCACTTTTACCCCAAGTATAAGGACTTTTCCTTGGACTTAATGTCGTTCCTTCTGGTTTTCTTGTCCAAGAATCAGTTTACCTACCTACTAGTGTATACTCAAAAAATGGTTTGGTTAATTAAGGCTTTTTTCTCTGGGCTATACTTTATGCGCTTAAGGTTTTCCTTGAAATTGTTGTAATGTTGCTCAATCTACTTGATGGTAGTTTTGATTGCTTTTGTTGCGTTTTGGCAAGTTCTTAATTGTTATTTAACAGGCACCAGATTCCCTTTCATGGACTTGGAAACTGAAAGATTGACTCCAGCCGAAGTCAAGCAGTTGCATGAGCTCTACAGGCAAGTAGTCACGAGATATACACTGCTATCTAAAGCCTTAAGACAGTTATCCATAGATGAGGATCAGCTGCTTAAGTCAGTGGATGATTCATGAAGTGAGTGAAGATGCTGAGCAGAGACGGCACCGATTGATCAATGAACGGACTCGGTATCATTGTTATACATGCATGTACGATGGAGTGAACGCACACGGGAAGTTCTCCATCGGGTGTAGGAAAACAAACAAGGTCTGATGCTCATGCCTGTTCGTGCTAATGCGATGCACGCATCTGCTACATATTCCCAAGATGCGGTACAGGTATGGTCGAATAATCTTTAAGAATGGGAAGTCTGTTCCTTTGCAAGCTACCTGATGAGCTACCAGCCATCTCTGCAGAAACGAATATCTGTGCATGGAGAAGAGGGAGCTGGGGGAGCGAGGAGGCGATAGCACTGACACGCGAGTGGTCTCCTGTTAGCCGCGTCCAAGTATTGTTGTTACACAATGTTAAGCACTTGAGGCCTGAGTTTGCATCGGGTAAAGGGTATGATATAGCAAACTACCAATGTAAATCTGAAATTGTAAAGGTACACAATCCACATCGCGGAGCATACAATTAAAGTGTATATAAATGATTAGGTATTGTATTAAGAAAAAAGTGTAAGCACATGCCCAAAATAAGAACGTGTAAAAAACAGTAGTTGTTAGTAAGCATATCTCAGAGTAGTGCATTGTGCGTGGCATAAAACGTCGTACAGATGTCCAAAGAGCCAGCACAAGAAGGTTCGAACATGGTTACGCTTGGGGTTGTAACTGGTTCATCGTATCCTTTAGTGCAAACAGTACTGCTCATTCGGCCGTCTTTTATTCGAACACTGGCCAAATCAGTTTGATTCGTACATGGGCAAAGCCGAGATGGCGACACCGTTCAAATCATTACATATATATGCATTGCTGTGCATAGGCATGGCGCTGGATGTCGCACACGTATCACAAGTGCGTCTTAGCATATGCGTACAGCTCTATGCGCGGTGGTCTCATTCTAGCTTGTGCTGCTGGGCGGCGGCGCCCGCGGGCCTCCGCGCCACCGGGTACTCGAGCAGCGGGCGGAGCGGCGGCGCCAGGGCCGCGAGCGGGCGGCGGGCGGCGGCCTGAGGCGCCGCCGCGGACAGCAGCAGGCGGAAGGTCCAGGCGAGGACGTCGGGCGCGAAGGCGCGGAAGACGAGGAAGACGTCGTACCAATTGGGGTACTTGACGTGCGCGTCGCCGCGGCAGGCGCCGGCCACCACCATCCGCGCGTACGCCTCCACGTTCCCGCCGGCGAGCGTCGCCTGATCGACCAACCAACCATCCAATCAGCCAACCAGCCAATTAATCCATCGCAATGCTACGTACTGACGTTGATTTACCTCTCGGTCCTCCTTCCACTGCATCTCCGCGGCGCCGTCCTCGACCGTGAACTTGCCGCCGCTGGCCTCGCTGCCGGTCCAGCCGTGCGTCGTGACGGTGACGCCCACGCCGTCCTTCACCTCGTACCGGAGCGTCTCGTAGAAGTCGATCACCGCAGCCTTCGCCGCCTGGTGCATACATGTACGCGCATATATACATGATCGTGGGACGCAAAAGCACGGGCTGATTCATCTAGCTGAACTTGCAGGTGAGAGCTGCACTTACAGAGTAGAGGCTCATCCTGGGCATCGGCAGCCAGCTCTCGACGGCCGCGTTGACGACGACGCGGCCGTGGCTCCGCCGCAGGTAGGGGAGCGCCGCGTAGGTCGGGTAAACATTCCCCCAGAAATTGATGTCCTGCATCAAATGCACAGGACAAACCCCGAAAAGATTAACCTGGCGGTGAGACGCGCAATATATTTCAACGCTTGTTCTCAAGTTTAGGATGTTTCAAGCCTTAATCAGATGTGGTCTAGAAGTGAACGTAATTATTTTTTAATAATGCAATGATAAGGCCATGACCTCTCTTAGTTTTGAAACCATATTGAATTTAGGATGTTTCAAGCCTTAATTAGACGTGGTCCCAAAGTAGGACTTAATTATTTTTTAATAATTCTATAGTACGGCCTCAAACTCATGACCTCTTGATATCGTACTGAATTATATGTACCACTAGTTACCGAAAAATAATATCTTTTAATATTAATCTTGGCAATTGTTTTTGGTGTGATTGATACTTTGCGAAATAATTAATTAGGGAACCACGGCATAAAATTAGGGAATAATTAATTAAAGTGGGATGCATACCATCAGGTGAGGGAAGGCGGTGGTGTCGCCGGCCTCCTCGAAGAAGAAATCGTGCCCCAAGCTGACGGTGTTGACGAGATGATCGACTACCGGATATTTGAGAGGGAAAAGAAATCAGCAGCAGATATGCCAGAAGTATGTACATGTAAAAATCAGTGTGATTCGGCTGGGGGATGATCCAGTGGTAGCTCACGTTGACCGAAGAAGCTGATGGTGTCACCGACGAGCCTCCGGCAGTCGTCCTCCTTGACGACGTCGGCAGCGATGACGAGCACCTGCCCGGCGCCCAGTGCCCGCGCGTTCTCCCGTATCCCGAACAGCCGGTGCTCCCTCCGCGCCACCAGCACCAGGTTCGCGTTCCTCCGCGCGTACTCGTACGCTATTTGCTGCAACCAAATTCACCAAAAGAAACTGCTAATTGTTAGTGATCTGCAGCTTATATATAGAGCAACGGGCATGTCGCCGGAGCATGCGTGCGTGCACGAACCTCTCCGATGGCAGAGGAGGCGCCGGTGATGACGACGACCTTGCCCAGCATGTCCTCCTTGGCCAGGGTCTTGATCAGCCTCTCCACCCCGCGCAGGAACGACAGCGTCGGCCACGCGAACGCCAGCACCACCATGCTCGCCGGCGGCACCACCAGGTCCATCACCGCGTTCAGCAGCCGGTCCATGATCTACAAATGTATCCACAGGAGCACAGTGGTTGAAATTTCGATCTCCGGCGTCGTCACGAGTGGAGTGGGCGCGCCGAGAAGAAGCGAGAGCAAGAACAGGAGAGGGGTAGGTGACGAGATAAAGAGGGGAGAGAGACGGGTGCGGTGCTGGCGTGCATGGACGGCAGCTGCGACTGCGAGGGTGTGCGGCCATGCACACGTCGGGCAGGAGGCGCCACCGCGAGACACGGGTACGAGGCAGGCTTTGGCCGCTTGCTGCCCTCGCGTACACATGGCTCTGGATCCATTTCCTGCTCCTCTGTATGGTAATTCGGTTAGTTCAGAGATCGGAAATACCACCGGATTACATGACGAAGCTCTAATCCGATGAGAGGTTCGGTCCGGCGGACGGCGGCGGCGAGGTGAGATAGAGGAGCCGCCTGCCCAAGCTAGTATCTGACCGACGCACCGGTCAGTGGGCCCGCACAAAACGAGGGCCCATATGTCAGTGAAGGCCCTTCCCTTTACCGCATAGTATCTGCTAGTTTGCACCAAAGCCCCTTCCTGTCTCTCGTATGAGAGCATCCGTAGCAGGCGCTCTATAACACTGTTTATCTGGATAGAGTAGCTGATGAAGGAAAGGAATCTTTTGGAGTATAGTGTAAAGTGTGAAGAAATTTTAGAGGGAGAGATAGAGAATATAGGAAATAGTGGTATAGAGTAGTAATTTGGAGTAGCAGCTGTGGAAGCTCTGACTCCCTCGGTCCCTCCCGCCGTAAATAACTAGGTCGATCGAAGTTTTAAAATTTAACTTACAGATATCTTTCTAAACAATCAAATTGTGCAGGTAAAAATCATATGTGTAAATTTATTTTAAAAAGATTTCTAATAATATTGTAATTTTAGTGAGTTTTTAAATAAATTACGATTATAATTAGCGATCGAAGTTGTATTTTAAAGACAGTGCAAAGTCACAAACATTAAATATTTGTGATGGGATGGAGTATGATTTATGATTTCAACCCTATGTCCGTATGAGTCGCGTAGCATGATGTGATCGCGATCCAAACCCGGGCCTCCTCCAGCCGTTCGATCAACTCTGCCCCGCCGATACACATGTGCCTTCTTTGACTGAATGATAATCCAACGAACATCCTTGCAGGATTACCCCGGAGCAGAGCAGTGACGCTTCATCAAGAACAGCTACTCTGCAGTCAGAGTTAAATTTATTGTCGGCAAGCCGCGATTTGCCACGGCAAATCGAGGTATCGGGCAGAATCGATAGCGGCAAATCGATTTACAAATTCAAAATGTGATTTGAATTTGAAAAATAAAAAAAACCCATAAAATCTGTAAAAATTATAGGACCATGTATAAACATAATGGTAAAAAAAAGAATAAAAAACATATCCGGATTCGCTTGGAAATTTGAATTGAAATCACAAAAAATTAAAAAAGGGATGGTCCAACTTGGCCCATTAGCGAAAAATTAAAAATTGATGACATGCTGCATATACATAATTACCAAAAGTCTTGCCAACAATTTACATAATTTTAAATAAATATTTACCATTTTTCCGCACTATTTACTTAAAAATCGATTTTTCCAAACCGCAATTCGGTTTGCCAGCAAATTCGACCGATTTGCCGTGATAACCAACCGATTTCTCGTTTACTCAGATTTACCTTGATTTGCCGCTTTTATCGCTCGATTTGCCGCATTTATCACTTGGTTTTCCGACAAAAATCACGATTTTTGTTTTCGGCAACCAATTTGTGATTCCAAATTTAAATAACAAATTTTGGTCGATTTTTCGTTGAAAACCGATTTTTCAAACCTTGCTCTGCACTTACTGAATGATGATCAAAAGAATGCTCAACGGAATGACATGCGTGCAAAATTTCTTCCCAAAGAAATTGGAACTAATAACTGTGACACACTACCAATTAGAGCATGTACAATGGTTGTGATAGCAGCTGTCTCTAATTATTGCCATGTCACCTAGAGACAGCGTTAGAGACAATATATATAATGGTAGAGATGGTTGCACGCTTTTATATACAGTTTTCTCTCATACAAAGTTTCTTAATTTTCGTGTAGAGTCGACTCTTGCATTGGAGACGGCTCAAATATCTATGTACGCTCTCTCTCTTCCATATCATCATATGTCCTACATGGCAACCCTTAGAGACTGCTTATAGATAGCTGACATGAACCATTGTACATGCTCTTAGTAGTTAAGACATGATCGATGGATCATACAGAATTTGCCAGAAATGACGTGATCTCAGAAACATGGTGACCAGACAGCCTCAATTTCAGACAACCGATCTCTAAAGAAACAGCAAATCAAGAAACAGTAGGGGACTTCACAGAGGAGTCAAAGAGTAATATATAGTAAAGCTATTTTGCCTGGGAGGAGGGGGACATAAATTTGCATTTATGGCAATAGTGGAACAGCAACAGCATCACCTAAGTATATAACACGAGTATCAGAGCCAAACCGTCAAGGCAGCTGTACTATGTTACTCTTATGTACACGAGGAAAATTTTCTCCTGAACGCACGTAGTTCTTTATTTTTTTTGTGGCAGCACAACGCATGTCGAAATTGTAATCCAACTGAAATGATCTTGACCATCCATAAAGGCATGGCTAGAAAGAGCAGCATCTTGATGTAAAACTGCTGGAGTCTCCTGCCGAAACCTGAATTGATTGCCCCTCTCTGACAGAAGCAGCAGACCCAGATTCATCTGAAGCCAGAGCCTTCTTGCTGATGATCCGGTAGATCTCGGTGAGCACCGTCTGAAAGGCCTTGTCGACATTCGTCGCGTCAAGCGCAGAGGTCTCGACGAAGGACAAGCCTTCCCTCTCTGCAAAGCTCGCTGCGTCCTCCAAGGCGACGGAGCGGAGATGCTTGAGGTCGATCTTGTTGCCGATGAGCATGACGACGATGTTGGAGTCGGCGTGGTCTCGGAGCTCCTTGAGCCAGCGCTTCACGTTCTCAAATGTTGTGGCCTTTGTGACATCGTACACCAGCAATGCTCCCACGGCTCCGCGGTAGTAGGCGCTTGTTATCGCCCGGTACCGTTCTTGCCCAGCCGTGTCCCATATCTGCGCTTTTATGGTCTTCCCCTCAACCTGAAATTGCAGAAGTGCAACAATGCTATAGTCCATATACAGATATGCTCTTTTACGGTACACAGCGGCAAATATAATAGGGCGATAGTATAATTCAATCGAACCGTCACAAAACTGCACTAAAATTAGTATAAATACTACACCGGTAGTATAAAAAATCGAAATCAAACTGAGTCGTTAGGTAAAGAGAAATGGGCGTATGATCCCTATTCATTCTAGTGTACCATAAAATTTCTCTACCTTTTTAAGCCATCAAAGTGCAAGATCGAAACTATGCTGCTCTAAAAAAAAAGAAAGAAACTATGCTGGTGGATGATGGTTGCAGCAGCCCATGATGTATGGTATACTGTTACTACAGCGCAAAAGAGGTGCAGATACCAGCAGCAAGATTGACATTGGGGTTATTGCCAGAAACATTGACGATACAGGAATAGCAGTACTGTCATCTAGATAGATTATAGAGGAAAGCAACTAGAATCACCATGTCTTTTCGAAGTTCACCGTGAGTCCATGAGTCTGACTTCTCAAACCTTAGATGCTCTCATAACTTTAAGGGCTTTCTGGAGGAACAAACTTTCGGCTGCGTTCTATCTTTTAGAATTCGTTACAATAAACTTTTGATAGTGTACCAAAGCAAATTCATAACTATTTGTTTGTATGGAAATTCAAGGTTTTTTTTTAGCAAATGCCAAACGGGCAGGACGCTGCTATTTCATTAAAGCGGGAAAGAGCTGTACACTGTACAAAGAGAAAAAAAAAAGGAAGGACAGGAGGAGGAGGGGGAGGGAAGCAGGGGGAGGAGGGGGGAAGGGTAGATTAAAGACTAGTTACAAAGGGAACAAAATTCAAGGTTTTGTAATATCAAATTTCAAGTCATCATCTGATTCAAATCGTAGGGCACTCTCCTTCTGCATAAAGTCTTATTACCCGACCTTTTTAAAGCCGTCACATTCCTGAACGCATGACTCAGTTTCATTAACTTGCACTAGATCCATTCAATCCAGCTCCAATTCAATTTTTTTTTTATCAATTCCCCTTCAATCGAGCTTGGTTCGGTTGCACCGTGACAAGAATTAAAGGCGCCTAACGAGAACACATGCAGACGTCCAACTGGGCCAAGCCATGAGTGGAAAAATCTACAAGAACAGTAGAAAACAAGAAATTGCACCCCCAAAACACAATCTAAACCATTAAAAATAGTATCCAAAAACATAAATTTCTATTGCCTCCTAGCATGAGAACTAATGCTCCTAACAAAGCGAGAAGCCAAGATTCAAGCTTTGGCTCCAGCTCGTACTGTTGAGATGTGTAGAAGCAGCATGCATGCACACGGGGATGGGCCAATTCGGCGAATTAAAGAAGCAGTCGATTGAATAAAATCCCACAAGAAGAAGAAAGAGGAAGCGAAGCTACTAGGGTGGGGGAGTTGGGGGGCGACCTGGATGGTGCGGGTGGCGAACTCGACGCCGATGGTGGACTTGGAGTCGAGGGAGAAGCTGTTCCGGGTGAAGCGGGACAGCAGGTTGGACTTGCCCACGCCGGAGTCCCCGATCAGCACGATCTTGAACAGATAGTCGTACTCGTCGCCGCCCTGCTCCCACGGCGCCGGCCGGCGAGCCATCGGTCGGAATCTCCGGCTCCTCCTCGCCTTCTCCCGTTCTCCGATCGAGCGCCTGCTGCTCTCTTGGAGTCTTCGCCTCTCCGACCTCTGTTTCGTCCTCCTCCCGGCTGTTTGCTTGTTTGGTTTTTAGCTTCGCAAAAGGCAGTTGATTTTTATTTCGGACAGAGCGCGTAAATGGTACGGCCACACCATACATGCAACTTCTCCTTGCGATAAGTTTTTTTTTTTTGTCACGCGTTAGATTATTATCAGAGTGATTTCGCAGTATATAATAATTGATCATCTTAATTAATATTAAAAAATTATGAAACATGACGCAATGATAATAGTCAAACAACCTAGCATATATAGCCGGTAGTTTTTTTAAGGACTGTTGTGGTTGGTCAAGCGATTCAGTTTTACGGTTGTAACACATTCTCAAATAATGAGACCCGGATTTTTATTACCCCGTAAAAATTTGAATCTGGATGATAGACTTTACAATCAAGCATCTTACTGTCTACCCTAAGGACAAATCTCTATATATCTAGCAGTTGCCTGTACGGTATCATCAACATAGTATATTTGAATGTGCTTGTATTTAACAATTTGTAGATGACATATCCTACAGTAAGTTTGTAGATTTTGATGTGCGTACTTAAATAAAAAAAATGATGAACCATAGCTAAATACATGCGTTAGTACCAGCATTGAGCACTAGTGGCAACAGTGCTGTGTTGATGTGGACACACCTCAATGTATGTCTAGCAATGACCCACTAAGAAAAAAGTGAAGAAAAGATTCCAAAACCAAAGGCACAATTTGGAGGCATTCCTATCCAAGAATATAAATCAGGCAGCACTCGGTTTTGCTGAGCTGGGAAGATGATCTTTGGATTAGTTCCAAACAGAAACGCATCATCACAATCATCTCCTTCCCTGATCATGGTTTGACCCCCAAAACGAACTCATTTGTGCATTTGTTTGATCGAAAGCTGCAGGTAGATGGTGAACAAGATGGAGGAGAAATTAATTGCAAGTAAATAAGAAACGGGTAGGGAGAAAGCTTCAAAGGAGACGCTTTCAATCCGACCCGAGTTGGCCGTAGCTTTCATGTAAAAACAAACACAGGGGAAAAGGGTCAACGGAGCTACACAACATGCTTGCATGGGTCATGGATGTACAAGGGAAGGATTAGTTCTAGAGCTAGGGTTCAATTTATCGATGGAGCAAGGAAAATCGCGCCATTGTTGTAGAAATCGATCCAAATTAACACGGAATGTTTGAGTCAAAATTCACTATTTTGTACTTTAAATCGAGTCGACTTTCTTCGATAATCACGTGATTTTAAGTAAAAATCGCTAGAATTAGAGCAAAAATCGCTGGGCTCAGCAAGTCAACAAATATCACAAGAATTGCATGAAAATTGGACGCCGATGTCGTGCACGGGCATGTCTGGAAGCTATTTGATGAAATGCCTGAACGGGTGGAGCATATTTGCCAAACAATCGCAGGAGTACTTTTTTTAAAAAAAAATTATCAAATGCTTCAAACACATTAATAGTGTTTCTATATCCTTTTATTTTCCCTCTATTTTTAAATTTTTGAATTTGAGCCAAATTCAAAAACCTAAAATCACTCGATTTTCTTTATGGGACCCTACCAATATGTGCAATAATCATGATTATCATGCGATTGTGAGTGATGTTTTGAACCCTGGTTGCATAGCCTACGCTGGCATGAACTCCTTTTATACAAGATATGAATGTTTTGTTAAGAAGTGTTTGAAATTTATCTAAAAAGAAGACATAAGATTATGAGAAAAATCTTTGTATGCCACTCAACAGCTAATCCCTTCCGTGTCATTATATTGTCTCTCTAACCTTGTATGCCATCTCATTTTTAACTTGTTACCTTCTATGTCATCATCGTTAGCTCCGTTAAGTTCAATATTGGAAAGTCCCTTGATGTTCAAAATGCTCCTTTCACACACTACTAGAGAATAAGCCTTTAATACTGGCACATCAGTCCCGGTTGGACACGAACTGGTATTGATAGTGGCATCAGTCCTGGTTCGTGGCTCCAAGGCTTCAATCCCGGTTGGGCTCTGATATCAATCTCAGTTCGTGATACGAACCGGTACTAATAAGTCCTTTGGCAGACGGATACAAAACAGCTGGCATAGTTGCTCATCAGTCCCGATTCGTAATACGAACTAGGACTGATGCCTCGTTTCAGGAAAGTTCAAAAGGAATGCATATCATAGTTATATCAGAGCGCGTGGAGGGATGGGTTTGCTAGAAGGGTGAGTGGGTAGTCTTGAGGGTTTAGGTTCGAGTCTCACTACTCTCATATATCCGCGATGTATTTTTAAATATTTGTAGCACTATTAGTCTCGCCTCATTGGAACCGGGACTGATGCCCAAGAGGCAATAGTCTCGGATGGGCTGTCCCGGTTCAGGAACCGAGACTGAAGCCGGGTTCCGAACCAGGACTGAAGGCTCATTCCCTAGTAGTGACAGTTTCTTGTTTTAAAACTTTGAAATATTGTATCTCCTACATTTTGACTCCAGATTGAGTTATCCAAATTTTTAAATTTATGTAAAATCATGTTCTACTTGATGCCAAATTTTTATATTTTTAAGATTTTCCATATTTTTAATTTTCTCTTGTTTTAATGAGATATGATATCATTAATTTTGAAATAAAATTTACATAAAAAATTTCCATTTCACTTTCAAATTTGACTACATGTATTTTTTTTTCTGAATTCATTGATTTCTTTCATAATTTTATGAATTTTCAACAATTTTTAGGAATTTATCATATTTTCTAACGTATTAAAAAGATTGTCACGTTTTGACTAGTCAACAATGGTGTAGAAGGGAAGAAATTGAAAATGGGATGGCATGCAAGGTTAGAGTGACAGTGTGATGACACAAAATGGGTTAGCAAAATGTTCATGATATACAAAGATTTTATCTAATACGTATGATTATCGTGAAACTTGGCAATGTACTCGTGGATTGTGGATGTTGGAAATTATAAGTGAATTGCCGAACCTCCACATGAGGAGTGTTCGAAATTATAAGTGAATTGCTCTCCTTTCTTCATCGGCCTAGGTTTTTGGGTGAAATGATCACGCAAATAATATCCTTCGACTAGTTTTCGCACTTTGGGACCTTGTTTATTTGAACCTTTTAACACTGACAATTATAGTTAGGAATAAATCTTTGTATGCCACTACAGAGTCCGCAATCACTGTTGTGCCACCACATCCACACTCTACCCATATGTACCATCACATTCGTAGTTTAATACCTTATATGCCATTGTCATTAGCTCCGCTAGGGTAGACGTTAGAAAGCTGACCATAATGCCCAAATATTCTTGCATTTTAAAATTTGTATCTCCTGCACGTGAACTCCAAATCGAGTGATTCAAATTTCTAAATTTATGTAAAATCATGTTTTACTTGCTATTAAACTTTTTTATTTCTTTGTAATACAAATTATAATATAAAATTAATTTTGTGACATTAGGTATCATTAATTTTAGTATAAAATTTCACATCCAAAAAATTTTAATTTCATTGGCACATAAGGATAGAGTGCGAATGTGGTGACAGGGAAGATATTGGGGGATTACAGTGGCATATAAGGATTTATCCCTTATAGTTTAGGACCAAAATAACTTTTTTAGAAACATACTAACATTGATGACATCTCCATCTAGAATGATTTAATTTGGCTTGTTTGGTTCGTTACCACACTTACCATAGTTTTGTGTTACAAGTATAACGTGTTATAATTTTTGTGGCGTCCAAAATGAACGGCACACTTGTAGCAAAACTTGGAAGAAAATGAGTCTATCACAGGTGGGACAGGAGGCTAAGTTTTTGTGACAAGCCTAAACTCTGACAGTGAAACAAGCGGTAGGCTAACTAGTTGTGGTTGTCTAACTTATGGCGTGGCAAGTTGTGGCTTCAAACCAACAGGCCAACGGCAAATGCCACATTTTGCCACATCTTAAGCTTTATAAGAAAAGGTGGCAAATTTAGGTAAAATGTGGCAAAGTTGTCTTTCAACCAAACATGTTCTAAGTCTCATTCATTTTCATATAGTAAAAAAAATAAAGCAAAACTAAGGGCCTGTTCTTTTTAGCTTATCTGTCTTATTTCTTATTTACTTATCTGACTTATCTCGTAACTTCGAGAATTTCCTGAGGTGGCCTCGAGAGTCAGACGCCCTTGATTTTTAGGATTTAGGGAAATTTTAGACACGCCTACGAGATAAAAAAAATGGATTAAAAAAGTAATAAAAATGTCAAATAAGACACGAAATAAGTTAGATAAGACGTGGCTTATTTTGACTTTTTTTATTACTTTTTGAATCTATTTTTTTTATCTCGTAGGCGTGTTTAAAAGCTCCCTAAATCCTAAAAACCAAAGGCATCCAATTCTCAAGGCCACCTTAGAAAATTCTCGAAATTACGAGATAAGTCAAATAAGCAAATAAGAAATAAGACAAATAAGCTGAAAAGAACAGGCTCTAAGGCCCTGTTTGGAAGTAAGGTTTTTCAATACCATGGTTTTGCAATACATAGCCTTGTCAATTGTTTTAGCATAAATACCATGGTTTTACCTAACTCTATTGAAACCATGGTATTTCTTGGAACTACAAACTGTTTGGCTATAAAGTTTTTTGGATGATATACTATGATTTTGCCAAGTCTTTTGCTAGCGCGTGGTGAAAACTTTAGCTTAGACTGGAGTTACAATAATCCAAAAAAACCATAGTATTGACAAAATCACGGTTTTCAATGTAGAGTTTTTTTTAGAAGTAACCAAACACCTAATGGTATAAAATACCATAGTATTCTCTTAAACCATGGTATTACCTAGAAACTATGAAAATACGATGCTTCCAAACAGGGCCTAAATGTTTCGACTTTCAGACGTTTAGCAAATTTCAGCGAGGACTTGTCAAAGTTTGGAGAATTTCAGCGTGATCTAATGAACTCCGTTACAAAGGTGAGGTGGAGCCGTGGAGGCGGCCATGCGAGCGGGAGTGTTTTGAGAGTTGCCAGCGTCTGCTTTTCCCTCATTGTTGTCCGTCCGATCGGCCATCGTGCGGTTCACGTGTTCCCGAAATTGAGAGGCGACCACACCCACCCGATGGGCAGTTGTGCTCCCCCTCCACCACTCGTCGGCCGTCGCGCGCACGGGGCAGTCGCAAGTCGCAGAGGCAGTGGCAGCCTGGGGCCGCGGCGCCGGCGGCGAGATGGTGGGCTCGGCCGCCTACTCCGCGTCCGCCGTCGTGGTGGTGATGGCCAAGAACAAGGGAAGTGGAAAGGGCGGCTCCTCGGGCGGCAACAAGGTCAGGCTGATCCTCTCCCTTGTTGCAATCCTCTCCATAGATGCAAGTTCACTGCCACCAAAATCAAATCTGGTTTGGCCAAGAGGAGCAATGCAACTGCCGACGACGAGTAGCTGGTGCCTATAATTATTTACCGAATCATTGATGCATACTAAGATCAAAGTTTTGCTGCTTCTTAATATATGTGGGGCAAAGAAAATGTTTGAGGACATGGAACTAGGTGAAGAAACAGCCCTGTTGGTGTATCTATGTGTAATTGTTTCCTTGCTGGAATCTGGAAAAGAAGGGACACGTATCTTATTTTTGTTCTAATCGATAAGGAAATGTCAATCCCTTTCAAAAAAAAAAAAAGGGGAAATGTTAATGTGACACATTCTTAAATTCTTGCATTTTAGGATTATCGAAACGATGATATCTTATATTGGATCTAGGAGGTCAGGAGATATATTGGGCCGGAGCTTTCTCACATGCTGTCTATTCATTTTTAGGTCTCTGATCGACGGCCTCCTAGGATTACATCTAATGTCAAGCAGAACTTGAGGATTCTAAAATTCTGGAAGGTACAGGCTTTCTTGCATTACCTATACGTTTCTGTGGTTAAAAGTTGTGATTTTCTGCATCAAGTATAAACTACAAAATTGTCAGAAAACGTGTCATATGTGTGCCAACCAACACTGCGGTGCACCCAAAGAATGCAAGATTAACTGTTAGGTTTACAGATAAAAACAGACCCCATGGGATCAGATTATCACTTGCATGTAATGCTTCTGTATTCATATATGTCTGAAGCTCGTAATACTCTTATTCTGAAGTCTAATGCATCGACCTTCAGGTTAAGACACACTAGTTGTTACAATTATATTAACCTTGTGTCAGGATTATGAAAGGAGGCAAACAAGTGGACCTCAGCCTGCTACTAGATACCGCAAAAAGAAAGCAATAAAAGAAGTTCTTCCTGATGGCACAGACTTCTACGAGGACCCCTCTTCCACTCTTCAATAGTCAGGCTTGTCTTCCCTTTCATATCCAATACCTTATTGCATATTTAGATTTAGATTGATGATTGAATTGAGTATGCTGACTTTGTAGTTGTCATTTAATTTAGCACAAATGAGGGTTTGGAAATTGCTTCCCCAGTTATTCTTGTGGATGGTTACAATGTATGTGGCTACTGGGGAAAGCTTAAAAGGGATTTCATGAATGGAAGGCACGAAGTTGCAAGACAAATGCTCATTGATGAGCTGGTATCTTTCAGCGCAGTAAGAGGTTCGTGCCAGAGGCTTAAACTTATCACATAAGGTCTCGTTTACATTTTACTAAAATGTTTCTCAAATATATAGCCCACGGAAGTGGTATGCAGTTGTACTACTTAAAATATTGTGATTTATGGCGAAAGAAGTTAGTTACAACTTACAAGTGTATTTATCTACCCGCTGTGGAGCATAACTAGATTATGCTGTTTTCCATTGATTTTCTCTTCATACTTTGGAACCACTATGCACAATTTCCTCTCCAGATCCATGCAATGTTCTTTCATACCAGATATCTTATATTATTCATCACTATGATGCTTACAGAGGTAAAAGTTGTAGTGGTATTTGATGCTGCAATGTCTGGGCTTTCTACACATAAGGAAACTTATAAAGGGTAAGATAATATCGTGTAACTCGTGTTAATATAGGATGCCCATTCAATGTACAAATTGACTTTTGGCGCTAGATGTTTTCATTAGATGTTGGTGCTATGTAAACTTATCAAACATATTTTGCTTCATGGAAAACAGGGTTGATGTGGTATATTCTGCTGACTTGTCTGCTGATTCTTGGATTGAGAAGGAGGTATGTTGTCAAGTTATTCATCAGAAGGAAGGATGCCCTAGATTTCCTAGTTGATTAGACCTGTGCATTTACTCCTAGTGCAAAATTGATGCACAGATTTGAATTAAAGGAGCAAGAGGCCATGGTTTTACAAAGTATTTATATCAGAAAATAAATGACTCTGTTTCAACCAGCATGAAGGTTCCAGTGATCTGCCTTTATGCTGGTTGCATACTCACATCAAACTGTTCTAATATGAGGGTTATACTGATCTGAATTCTGAAGTGATGCACTCTTGATCCTGCCCTGCTACATTTTCATCTCATGAGCATTATTGTGGTCATATTAAGCTCCAGACTGGTAGTACTAAAATTCCACGATGGCCACATTAATTGATTTTTGGAGCAAATGAACATGGGATGGCATCATGTGAAATAGCAGATATTATGCATGTGATTTCACCAAGAGGCTTCTTATGCTGGTTGTTTGACCAATGTAGGTTGAAGCTTTGGTGGCAGATGGCTGTCCAAAAGTCTGGGTTGTAACATCTGATGCGTTGGAGCAACAATTAGCACATGGAGATGTATGTTTTCATTTTTTTCAGAGTCTCAGTCTGCCATTAGACATTCATGTACCATTGTATGTGCTTAGATATTGTACTTCTGCTTGCTAATTTCTGCTACATTTATGGACACTGGCAGCATCAGAAAATGCATTTCATAGAACAAAAATCAAACCACAAAAAAACTTCCACTGGTTCGTATGGAATACATAATGCCTGATTGCTATATGTCAAAACATTTCCATCAAAAGGGATGACACGGCTGGAAAAATAATTGAAATGATTACAAAATGGTAACTGCTTTACATTTTAATTATTATTGTGAATAACACGAATGTGAAAAGTAATTGAAAGTTTGTATCCACAAGATGATGCTACTTGAAGTTTCTCACATATTGTTTTATTCTTTATGATTAAAAGCTCAGTCCCCCTTTTTTTAACTCAGTCCCATCACATGTTTTGCAGGGTGCTCTTATTTGGAGCTCTAAAAGATTGGTCAAAGAGGTTAGTTCTTCATATTTTGCATTAGGTGGACGTTACTTGCCATTACTTTTAGGATATTGCAAGTATCTAAGAACATGTCAGATAAGGTATATGTCAGAACATCTTCATCCATGCCAACAAAACGCCAGATATTGTAAATATACTATCAAAAAGCATAAACCGTTACTTCTAGGACGATGCAAGTATCTAAGAACATGTATGTAGGTTTCCCTACTGCATCTGCAGATTGCCTGACAACAAATTATCTACTCGTGGTTCCACAGATAAAAGAATCAGAAAAGGAGCTTGATGAAGAGCTGAAAGAAACCAGGTCCAAATACCTACTCTTTTTTTTGCATTTGGTTTGAGCATCCAGGGAAAAACAATTTTATTTTGATACAGGTCAACATCGCTGCAAGGGAAGCTCTTGCAACACAAGTTGAAACCTAAAGTGGTGCATGCATTGAAAGATCTTAGGAATAAGCTTGAAGCACAAGAGCGGAGGAAGAAGTGAGCTGTGATACTGTAAACTTGTTGACAAGAAAAGAGATGTGCATTTTGGGTGAGGAGCGCATCGACTGACATTTCTTCCATAGGACGAAAGTTCCAATGGAGCAAACTAACGTGGTCATGAACACTGCTGACGAAAATAACATGCAAAGGAAAAAAGAGGTCTTTTTTGCCCTTTTGGAGTCAGAAACCTGCAGAGAAGAAACGCATGAGCTAGCTGTATATACTAATGTAAATATCAGGCTGATTCCTTGTGGCCTGTGGGAAGCTCTGCTCAGTTATTGGTGGTAGGTTTTCTTTTCTTTTCATTTTTCTCTTAGAAAATAAGCAGACAACGATTCATAAGTGTATTTTTTTTAGAGGCGGATGCTGCTGCCACCTTGCCTACGAGAGCTAGCCCAGCTCATCTCATCTGCTTGCTTGATCATTTAGTTTTTGCAAGCGTCAGCGTCAGGTCAGGGCCATTTGGGTGTTGGGTCTCGACGTGCCAGCCGGAGGAGCCACCCGTTCCAATCCATCGTTTTCCCCTAATCAAGGTCAAGGCACTCGCTCATCTCATCTTCACCACAAACTTGCCTTGTTCAACTACTCAAAATCAGTCCTCACCACTCGTAATAACAGTCCAGAATCGTTCATCACATGGGCAAGGTAGCTTCTCCAGGCCACACTATTCACAGAGGCAGGAGCAGCAACATGACAATATCCCTAGAAACGATGCACAGCTCCTAGAACACCCATCTACCATAGCTAAACCTGATCCATCTGCAAGCAAATCCAAAAATCAAGATGGGACAGATTGATCAATACAGATGCATCATTTGAATCAGTCTGTTATGACAGAATCATACCAATATTTGTGCGAGGAGAAAGAGCAGGCACCAACTCATTCTTTGAAAGGAAAAAAAAAATGAAAACCCCACAACGAACAGGGGCGCATTTATTTTTATTATCAACGACGAAGTTTAAATCACTCAACACATAGATTCACACTGGCAGGACAAAACTAGATGAGCAGCACATGCAGTCACAAGACCAGTGCACACTGCACACTGAAGCATACAACAACACGGATGATGGTTCAGACAATGTAACCAGCAAGACACCATAAGCTAAAGCAAGAGTTCAACTAGTGCTATGGGCATAGGTGGACATCCCCTTACAACATTCTCCCTGCTTCACTATCTTGTGTGTTCAATCAGTAACGACATTTCAATCCTGCAAAGGAAATTCAGTTGAAGTTGTTAGCGAGGTCCCAGGACACAAGACACAAGTATGATTATGACAGAGTGCAGTGTGAACCCAGTTTATTCATATGAGATCATAAAATCAATTTTGAAATCAGTTCCTGTAATATATTTGAGACGACTCATCTAACACATTGATAGACATAGTAATTGCTTGCACTACATTCTTCGTTGCATTGTGGTATGATTTGGTCTGTAGAAGTCAGAAATAAAACTTTTAGCGAATATTACTAAATTAAGAAATTATAATATTAAAGTTTATTAAAAAAGATCTTGGCAAATTGTATCCCAACATTTTATAAGAGTATCGTGTGCAATGATTATCTGTTATGCACAAACCATAATTTAAATAATAAGTTGAGGGAAGTACTTGCAAAATTGCTTTAGATCTACCGACCTAGGGCTCTACAAGAGAGAAACTGATCGAACTGTTTTTCGATATAAGACATGCATGGAGAGACTGCAGAGACTATTTCTAGTGTCAAGCCTTCATTAGTATGAGAACTCATTATCTGGCACTATTTATTGTTTTATACATTCAACAATTGATCAGAGTATAACTACTGGTATATGAGCATACACTGATTATCTACCATAAACATACCAGAATGTCTAGCATAATATGTTGAGGCGTGTACTTTAAGAATGGTCTAGATATTATGAGAGCAAACTGATTGAGCTGCTATAATGCATGGAGAGGCCGCAGAGCTTATACTTGGTCAAATTGTGTTGCACACAAAAACTATTTTTAGCATCGAGATTCCGTTAGAAGTTCACAACAGTAGGACAAGGGCTATAGGAATACAGCTAGTGAGTTCTTAGTTGAAAATCCACACTTGTTCAAACTTCAAACACCCAAAAAAATCTATGTTTGATCTTAAGCTATTTCTTCCACTGGCATTCTAGTCAAACAAGACAACTGGACTAGCATATCTGTATAAGATCACGCAGCAACAAGGAAGATGGTGGATCAACAGACTACAGATACCTCATCTTCATCGTCGTCATCTCCCTTCTTGAGGCGAGTAGTTCCACCTTCTTTGCTTATGGGCAGCTTCATGTTCCCAAACGGAGTATCGACATCGATCTTGCCCTTGATGGTGTACCCTGTGCCCCTCCCCCTGATCATATCCCATACAGCAGACCCGAGCTCCTTGGGCCTGAAGCTGAAGGGGATCTGCATCTTGGTGATCCCCTGCTTCTCAATCGTGGCGGATTCGGTGAGCTCGGCGGATGCGATGCTGTCATCACCAAGCCACATCTCGTACTGGAGCATGTTGAGGCCCAGGTCGAAGTCGTTCTTGTTCTCGAGCTTGAGGTGGAGCGTGGCGGTGGTCTCCTCGAAGGAGAACCTGTGGAACTTGATCTTCTCGACGTCGACGTCGGGCTTGTAGGGAACGGGGATCTCGCCGGACTTCTCGAGCGGGAGCTTGATCCTGCCGATGATGGGGACGTCGATGAGGAGGATGACCCTGAGGAGGTAGGGGATGATGCTCCCGGGCTTGATGTCCCTGTAGGTGCTCTTGATGTCGTCGTAGACGAGGGAGACGGGGATCTTGACGGTCTCCTGGCCGTGGGCGTGGATGGTGCCGGCGTCGGGGATGAGGCCGGAGACGAGCTTGCGGCCGTCGCTGTCGATGAGGTAGTCGATGTCGACGAGCGGGATGGGAACGGGGTTGGGATTTTTGACAAGGACGTCGACGACGAGGTCGGCGCGGTCGAGGCTGATGTGGGGGATGTGGATGCCGGCGACGTCGGCGGTGGGCTTGCCGAAGCCGACGGCCTCCTCGATCTTCTCCCCGATGTCGTGGATGAAGTCCTTGACCTTGTCGATGAAGTTGCCGTCCTTCTTCTCGCCCTCCTCCTTCTTGTCGTCGTCCCGGCGGTCCTTGCCGCCGCCCCGCTCGGTCACCACCGTGGGGTTCTCAGACGAAGACATGCCTGCTAGCTGCTAGAAACAGGTAAAGATCACACCATGGTCGGACCAGAGCAAGCTTAAGCAAGAAACACCATTGACGGATGTATCGATCAGAGCTCAGGACTCGAGATCAGAGAGATCGAGATTGCTTCCACGGAGTAGGAGAAGGCAAGGTCTTATCGAGGAGCATAAGGATCGAGGTGAAATGCAAGGGAAGAGCGATGACCTCACCTCACCTCACCTCACCAGGGGGAGCGCGTCGGCGTTGCGGAGGCGATCTGGAAGCGAGTGGAGATCGCGAGCGGAGCGTGTGGGGGCTGGGCGGTGGAGCAGCGCTGAGGCTTTGACGAGTAGCGCAAGTGCGAGCGAGGGAGAGGAGGCAAGAAGCACGTGCAGGGATGGGGTTGGAGCCCTGTGTCCACCTCACCCGTTTGGGAACATCCAACCTAAATGGACTGCGCTTGGCCCGCCGCACACACGATGGCCCGACATGGTACTGCACGGATGGCATGGCACGAGTGATTAATTCCGCTGAAAAATACGGAAAAAGTAAAAAATATAGTTTCCATGTTATTTTGCCTATATAATTTTTTATTTTAAATTTTCCTTCAATTCTATTCGCTTTTTCTAGAGATTGTTTTCCTAGACAGGCTCAACGGACCATACATTTTTCGACTTCCATGCCCATGGTGGTGTGGCTTGTCAATTTGCCTACATCTTTAGGTTGGAGTTTGGGTTTCATTTTCAAAGAGTGTGCTAGTTAGAGAGAAGAAGGATTAGCGAATAGAAACTCTAAAGTTGGGAAAGTAAATTCTCTTTATGGAAGGAATCAAGCCTAGGCGAGCTAAGCTCGTCGTGGCTCGATTGAAACAATGGCTCGGGTTGGCTTGGCTTGGCTTGACTAGAGAACGAGTGTAAACTGAGGCGCCTCAGCTCAAACCCAAGCTTGAGCCTGGCTCGAAGGCTCGCAAGCGGTCGAGAGGATGGACATGAGCACGCGCAAGTAGACGCTAGAGGGTCAGATAGGCGAACGAAGAGGCACCAAAGCGACAGATGGAGATGGTGAGGATGCACTGGACTACTCCGTGGATGTAAGCCAGGAGGCATCGGATTGGGGCGGCAATGAGGTATTGAACAGGGACACAAAGGCCTTGTTTGATTTATTGCCATGGTCGAGGATATCCCGTGCGAGACAATGCTACCGCTTCCATGCTCGTGGCCATGCTTTCTAGTGAAGTGGGTCCCATCTGGCATAGGGACAATTAACTAGTAGCATGAAGTTTGTTTTTTAATATCATTTAATTTCTAATTTCAAATATTTATACATATTTCTTATGTGGTCCAAACGGTACGAAAAAGAATTTTTAATTCGTCTAAAATTATTAGCTACTGTCGACGGTTGGGAGCATGGAGCTCCCACGTGCCGGGCTTACTTGTTGAATGTGAGGATCAACGGGCCTCGTTCCTACAGCCTCGGAGTCGTCCGAGAGGGGGAACTTAATCGAACAACCAGAAGGGACAGAGATAGGACTTTTAGCCTGGTTCAAGCCCCTCGGAAAGAGATAATGACTCTACGTCCAGTGATCTCATATTCGAAGGAACACAAGAAGATTACAATGATGCTCCCAAACGCCCCGAGCAAGGGATGCTCAGATCTCTTGGGAGCGGATCTTGGCCGGTAAGCGAAGAAGAGCGACCAGAAGGTGTTTCTGGTTGAGTGGTGTCTACTGTGTGTCTAGCTCCTGTGTGCCTTTTTTATTGCCTCTTCTCCAATTGTATAGCGATGTAACCTATTTATATATGGGTGCGACTCTGTCTTTGGTGGATCGTGGCCTAATATCCCATGATCGCGGTCGTCTTTAGGCGGCCGTCTGAAACGATCTTCTCCGTCATTATGATGGCGGAAAAAGGGAACGGAATAATAGAACAAGACCCGGGCAGGTGGCCACGGTCTTCGATATCTGTGATGGGACGTAATAGTCATGCGATCGTCAGAACATTTATTACAAAGGGGCGGAAAGCAAGGCGCTTGTGAGTAGGGCTGGAACCAAGCTGAGCCTGAGCGAGCCAGGGTTGGCTCGGCTCGGGCTCGTTTTCTAAACGAGCTGGCTCGGCTCGGCTCGTTAAGAGTAACAAGCTCAGATCCTAGCTCGGCTCGGGTTCGCTACAAGCTCGGGCCGGCTCGTGAGGCTCGTGGGCTCGTGATGAAAAAAAAATAAAGATGCATCACATATACATGAATGAACCATGAACAAAACGCCATATATATATATCATATATACATGAATAAACCATAAATAATGAACCATTAACAATGAACCATAAATATATGTATACATCTAACAAAAGCATATAGCAAACCATGAAGACTACGAAGCTGTGCGGCAAACGAGCCTTCACGAGCTGAAACGAGCGAGCCAAGGGCTGGCTCTGCTCGGCTCGTTTTCTAGGCCGAGCTGGAAAGTGGGCTCGAGCTCGGCTCGTTTTCAAACGAGCCGAGCCCGAGCCGAGCCAATTTCCGAGCTGAGCCGGAGTTGCTCGCGAGCCGCGAGCTAAAGTTCCAGCCCTACTTGCGAGGTGGTTGCATGCCCTCTTGTAATCGGTGTTCGGCCGGGCAGGGCTTGACCCGAGCCCTTTCTCCGAGCGAGGTGGACTCTTGCTCGGGCCCCGAGCGGAGATGGCTCGCTCGGGGAGGTAACTAGGGTCAAACCATGGGAGAAAGGAAGGAGGGGAGGGGGGATTCCGAAAATACCCCCAACCCCCGTCATCTAGCCCCCGAGCCTTAAGCGGGGAGACTTGATCGAGTTTCCTCTTGAGGCTTATGATTCTCCACACCGAAGGCTCGAAGAGCGAGAGGTTTTGGCAGGCGGATGGCTGGGAAGGCTAAAACCTATTTGATCAAAACCTTAGGCCAGCCGATCAAAGCCCATCCGAGTAAGACTTCGGGTTAGTTGAGCAAAGGCCACCCGAGCAGAACTTCGGGTTAGCCGAGCAAAGGCCACCCGAGCAGGACTTCGGGTTAGCCGAGTAAGGGCCACCCGAGCAGGACTTCAGGTTTGGAATTTGAAACATCGGGTCCCCCAACGGTTACTTCCTTTGGCGAGTGCGCCTACAGTTACGCGTTTTAAGGCGACGTGACATCCACACGCGCGTCGGTTCCTGAGGTTCTAGGGCGGTTTCACCGGTGGAGGGAATAAAAACCCCCGCTTTCTTCATCTTCCACTACGCCGCCAACTCCTTCGCTTCCGCATTCCTTACCATCCTCTCCCTTGCGCCATAGTCCTTTGCCTGCTTCGTCGCCTCCGTTCAATCCTCCACCTCTCATGGTGAAGTTCGTCCCCTCGCGAACCACCTCCGCGCGCCTCAAGGATCTCGAGGCGCAGGGGCACCTCGACCCCCGGTCGTGGCGCGTTCCCGACGACGAGGCCTTTCTGGCGCCGGCAGAGGACGAGTTCGTCAGCTGCGAACTCTTCGCCATCAACGGGCTTCGTGCCTCGGAGTCAGAGTTCGTGGCCGCGATCCTCGCCCACTGCGGACCTGAGATCACCAACCTCCACCCCAACTCCATCCTCATCCTCGCCATCTTCTCCCACTTGTGCGAGGGCTTCATCAGCGTTCAGCCGACGGTAAGCTTATTCCTCCACTTCTACATGCTTCACCGCACCGGGAGCACGTCGGCGGTGGGGTGCGTATACTTTCGGTTGCGGAATTCGTAGCCGTACGCTTACCCCGCCTTTGCGCTGAAGGACTCCGTCTCTGGCTGGGCGGAGCGGTGGTTCTACACGAAGAAGGGGGCGGACTGCGGCCTCTTCTTCCGCCACGAGCAACCGAAGAACAAGGATCTTCCTCGGCCGTGCGTGGAGCCGGTGGAGAAGACCCTTAGCACCATCCGGTCTTGGCGGCAATGACGACGAGCGAGCCATTGCCGAGACTTTTGAAGAACCGGGTGTCTCCGCTGCGACGGCGGGAACACCCATTCTTTAACATCGCTGGGTGGAACGACATCACCCGCGAGGCGAACACCCGTAAGTTTTTTCTCCCTTTCTTTTATTTTTGCTTGCTCGGGTGCTTATTTGTTCTCTTTCCTTACTAATCCCGGGTTTCTCCCTCTGTAGCTCCTGATGAGCGTTGGGTGGACGACTGGATGGCCGAGCTTTTTGCGTAGGGGAAGGAGGAGAACCCGGAGCTAGGCCGAAGGGGCCTGAAAAATGTACTCGACCATACCGAGCAGGTACGTTAGCTGCCGAGCAATGTGTTTGGGCCAAAAAAACCAAAAAATACCTTGGCCTTGACGTTTGTTTCTATCCTAGGACCGGGCCGCCCTGGAGGCTATGCTGGCGGCGGAGCAGCCTGCCAAGGATGAGGGGAACAACCAAAAGCGAAGAAGGTTCCTTCGAAGAAGAGGGCGGCCCCACCGGTGGCCGACGATGTGGAGGAGCCGCGGTCGAAACGATCATTGTGCGCGGTTCCTCCTGCGGGCGGCCCTGGTGGGCACGCCTCTCGTCCGACCAAGGCACGCGTCCTGCCAAGACATACCCCGCTTGGTGCACTGGAGTCTGCGGACCAGTCTGAGGCTGTCAACTTTGGTTAGTCAATACTCCGAAGACTACCCCGACCATACTGCTTGGTTGCTGCAGACCGCCGCCGATCTCCGTCGAGCCAAGCTACATGCCCAAAAGGAGAAGGACGCCGGGGGAGCCGTTCGAGCATCCTTGGACTTGGCGGGCATGACGTTCGAGTCATGGCTCGAAGGCTCAAAGGAGGTCAGCCCTGGAGCGGAGACTAAGGAGGCTCTCAGAGGTTTCCTCCAATGGGCGAAGGAGTAGCAAGGAGCCGGAGATTGCTCCACCAGCGCCCAAGCAGGCGAGGACAAAGGTTTTGGCTCATAAGACGCGGGAGCGTAAAGAAACCCGGGCAACGGGTACCGCGGCTGAGGCGAGGTCGGAGGGCGTCGAGGAAGAGAGTATGTTTTCTTCACTCTTTTTGCCGTGCCGCGAGTTGCCACAGTGCTGATTTTTCTTTCTTTTTTGAGCGTAGTTAAAGGCCTGCGGGGGAGGAGACCCTCTGTGCCCGTGTCGGGAGCGGCGGTTAGGTTTTTTATTGATGAAGCATTTCAAACCGCAGCATCCCGCATTACTGAGGACCTGGTGACCAGGATAGCAGTGGAGCCGATCCCGGCGGACGATCGGGCCGAGCGTGACAGAGGGAGAGATCCCTTGGAGGAAAGCTCGGATTCCGCCCCCCTCCTGGTCAGGCGACGGCGAGGGAGGCCGGTGTCGTCCGGCGCCGGGCGGGTTGCTCTGCAAAGGAGCAAGGAGCGGACTCCGAGCGGACCTCCTACTCGGTCCGGAGGAGGTTGAGAAGTGGCGTAGCCCCCGAGCACAGAGACTGCTCGGGTCGAGGCTCCTCCTCCGAGCGTGGGGAGTGGCCAAGGTGATGCCGTCAAGGCAACTCCGCCTCCGAGCGCGGGAAGTGGCCGAGGTGATGCTGCCAAGGGGGGAGCTTAGCTTCTGGGTGAAGTCCCCCTAGGCGAGGCGATCGAGGTGGTCCAGCCCCCGAGCGTGGAGGGTGCTCGGGCCGAGGCTACTGAGGAAGGAGCAGAATCCTAGGGTTCGGGAAGTTCCCAGACTCCGGTGGCCGATTCCTCGAGCGCAGAGGATGCTTGGGTCGGCCCATGGCCCGGGCTGAGGGTGTTGCTCGAGCGTCACCGTCATGAGGTAAATTACCCTTTGTTTTATGTAGTTGGCCAATGCCTTCGATGGTCGGGTGGCGACCATGGAGGCCAGGTGCAGGGCTAAGGTGGCATCAGTGCGCTCTGAGCTAGGAGAAGCCCAGACCGAGCTTGCGTGGGTAAAGTAGGAGCTTGAGCGGGCTTTGCAGCACGCTTGGGAGCTCGAAGGAAACACCCGGGTGGCGGAGGAACTTGGCAGAGTTCGTGAGGAACTCGACCAAGAACGGGGGCGCTCCGCAATACTGCAGGAGGCGGCGGCGGCGGCGACGGAGACCGAAAAGGCTCGTCGGGCCACCGAGCAGGAGGCGACGCTTCGCGAAGAGATTCGTCCCGGGCGCGAAGCCCAGATCGAGGTGCTTTAGCTTTGGAGCCGCCTTGAAGACATGGAGGCGGAGCTCGAAGTTTTGAAGAGTAGTTCTATGGACAAAAACTAGGTGTGTGTGTGTGGCGTTACATGTGTGATGTAACAAGAATATTTTGTTTAATACAAGAAATGTCTTTTACATGCTATTCCTCCTTTTGCTCCTTTTGTACATATTTTGGCATAGTTCTAAGAAGGGAACTTAGGGAACATTTACTATGAAGTAGAGCCGTGGGGAGTACCCTTTTAAAACGATCACTCCCACCTACCCAGCCTCCTCCTATGGCTAGGTCCTTGCTCCTGAGGTTGCGAGCAAGGACTAGGCACAGGAAGTAGCCGAGCAGCCGGATTGCACGCGAAAGGCATGTCCAGCCCTCTCCTGTGGCTAGGTCCTTGCCCCTGAGATTGCAAGCAAGGACTAGGCACAGGAAGCAGCCGAGCAGCCGGGTGCACGCAAAAGACAATGTCCAGCCCCCTCTTGTGGGTAGGTCCTTGCCCCTAAGATTGCGAGCAAGGACTAGGCACAGGAAGCAGCCCAGCAACCGGTTGCGCGCGAAAGGCAATGTCCAGCCCCCTCCTGTGGCTAGGTCCTTGCCCCTAAGATTGCGAGCAAGGACTAGGCACAGGAAGCAGCCGAGCAGCCGGGTGCGCGTGAAAGGCAATGTCCAGCCCCCTCCTGTGGCTAGGTCCTTGCCCTTGAGATTGCGAGCAAGGACTAGGCACAGGAAGCAGCCGAGCAGCCGGGTGCGCGCGAAAGGCAATGTCTAGCCCCTTCCTGTGGCTAGGTCCTTGCCCCTAAGATTGCGAGCAAGGACTAGGCACGAGAAGGCGGAAAGCGGTAGGGTGCGTCTGAAGGCAATGTCGGCCCATCTGTGGCTAGTTCCTTGCCCCTGAGATTGCGAGTAAGGGCTAGGCACAGGAGGTGTACATGAGTCCGTGTTGGTAGCCGCGATTGTTCATGGGTCTCAAGATCGAAATGTGTGCGAGGATCGCAGCCAAGAATCTGCTAGTGCGATGTGTTGTCGGCTTATCCGAGCAGTGGGATTCAGGGCAGGATGCAATTTCGGATCTGTTGACTGCCTCGAAACTCGGTTTTGACAACAAAAAATCGTACTTGGGCGGGACAGCGGAAAAGGATTATGCGAAAGAATTTGGGTTACCCTTCCTCTTCATTTAACTGGTTCGGGAAATACAAGTAGAGTCATTCGAAGATCCTTTGGTTAAATAAGGAGGGACAGGCTAAAAGGTAGAAAGGAGCGAGATTATGCGTAGAACCTGCGTAGCTGGGCGATGTTCCACGAGCTGTTGAGGACGCGGCCATCCGGGAAGGCGAGACGAACAGCCCCCGGTCGTGAAGACGAGACGACCGTGAACGGACCCTCCCATCTGCGAGTGAGCTTATTGGCGTGCGACAGATCTTGGATGCGACGCAATACTAAATCGTCGTTTTGCAAAGTCCTTGGTCGGACTGATCGGGCTGTGTGCCTGCGCAGAGCCTGCAGGTAGGAGGCCGATCGGACGAGGGCTTGTTCACGCTTTTCTTTGGACAGGTTGAGGTTGAGGAGTCGGACAGATCCTACGCAGAGACGTCCGTGTTTGCCTCCCATATGTATTTTGGATCCAGGGCGGCCCCGACGTGGACCACCCTGGTCGGATCCTTGGAGGAACCGGGATCTCCTTTGTTTGCTCTTAGGGCTGGAGCATCACCTTGGGCCGAGCAGGTTTGTGGGAATCCTGCTCGGACCCGCGTTTGGTCAGCTGACCGACTAGAGCCAGCACCATCTTGTCGCACTCCAGGGCAGCCTTGTAAATGCCCTTGATGGTAATCACCCCCTTCGGCCCCGGGAGCTTGAGGTAGTGGTATGCGTGGTGCGTGGCTGCCATGAATTTCGTGAGAGCCGGCCTGCCGAGGATGGCGTTGTAGGCCGACTCGAAGTCGACTACCTCGAAGGTGACCAACTTAGTCCGGAAGTTGCTCGGGCTGCCGAAGGTCACAGGCAGGACGATCTGCCCAAGAGGGGTCATGGACGTGCCTGGAATTATGCCGTGGAAAGGCATGGCAATATCCTTGATCTTGGAACGAGGGATCTGCATCTCGTCCAGGACCCGGGCGGATATCAAGTCGAGGGCGCTCCCCCCGTCGATGAGTACTCGCGCGACCCTCGTGTTACTGATGGTCGGGCAAAGCACCAGAGGGAGCCTCTACGGCTTGGTCATCCCCGGGGGACAATCTTCCCGAGAGAAAGATATGGTCGTGTCAGACCATCGGACATGCTCGGGAGCAGGGCTCCCACGGCCGATGTGGTAAACTTCCCGTGCGGCGGCCTTCAGTTCCCGCTGGGAGGAGTATGCCGCGGAGCCCTCGAAGATTACCGCGATGTCATGGCTTGGCTCGTGGTATTCTTCTCTATCTCGACCCTGTTGGTCGGTACGTTGATCGGATCGTCGGTCGGTACTGCCCTTGTCGGCATCCGGGAGAACGAGCATAGGGACTCTACCATTGTAGAAGTCTTCCAGGCGGGCGATCCAGGTGCGGCAGTTGCGAAGGTCGTGCCCGTGCACCTGGTGAAGCGAGCAGAAATGGTCGCTCGACGAGGCTTGCGATGTGCGTTTCTGCCCGGAGCTGCCCGGCCGCTGACTGCCTACCTTGCCCTGAGATGGACGAGGTTTCTTGGGCTTCGGCGTCTGCGGTGGGGACGACTGCTTTGAGAGGGCAGCCACTATCTTGGCCGCCTTTGCCTTCTTCTTCTTGGTCTTCTTGTCAGAAGACTTCTTCCTGCTCGAGGACTTCACGCCCAGCTGTGGGGGCGCCTGGCCGGTTCCCAGGACCCGTTTGCGCTCGACGGCCTCCTCGGCGTTAATGTAACGTTCCGCCGCTTGGAATAGCTCGCTAGCCAAAGAGCCAGAGTATATCTCGAGATCCTGGGTAAAACAGACATTTTTGACGCCTTCGGTGAAGGCCTCAACGATCGTTTCGTCCGGGATGCTCGGAATTGTGTTCCGTACCTGGATAAATCTCTGGACGTAGTTACGTAAGCTTTCATCCTCCATCTGGATCACTGGCTTGAGATCCTACGGCCTTCCCTGGCGTGGGCAACACCCCCGGAAATTTGCCCGCAGGGAGTCGTAGAGTTGCCCCCAACTGCGGATGGATCCTTCCTGCTAGTTGCAAAGCCAGGTGCGAGCAGGCCCTTCCAACACGGCGGGAAAGTAGTTGACCATCACGCCTTCATCATCACCAGCGGCAGTGATGGTAGTAGCATATACCGAGAGGAATTCGTCCAGGTTCTGAGTCCTGTCAAACCGCTCGATGTGGCCCGGATTAAACTTCGGTGGCCATGCCGCCTCCCGCAACGCTCGGGAGAAGGCGGGACATCCGTGGTTTGCCCGGGCACCGTTAGCGTGAACGCCACGGCTGTCGTGACCCCGGAGGGGGCCAAGCCGTGAGAACACGCCGCCACGCTGAGTTCCCGGAGTACCCGAGAGGGTGTTGCTCCGGTCGGTGCGGGGGCGGTGCTCGCTACGGTCACCTCTTACCCGGGACTCGGTGTGCCTCCGATCCCGAGCGGAGTTGTGGGCTGTGTTGCTGTCGTGGCGACGCTCGGTCCGTCGATCGTCCATCGAAGGGCGACCATCGTGCCGGCAGGGTGCTTGGTCGTTCCTTTGACGATTAAGGTCCTCGTGAAGGTCACGACAAGAGCCGCTTCTTGGGGCATGACTCTCTCGGGAAGTACTCCGGGAGGAAGCAACACGGGAAGATCTCCCGCCAGTTGGTCTAGGTTTTCAGCCACGGCAATGCCCAGTTCGGTTGCCTGATCAAAGTCCGGTCGGAGATCCCGAACCACACTCGCCAAGGCCTGGAGACGTTGGCAGCTCCTACCGATCGGATCGGAGGAGCGGGACTGCGGCGGAGACCTCGGGCGCAGCGAACGGGGAGTTGGCTGGGTACTGGGCCCTAGGTCGTCGCGACGGGTTGCCAGAGGTCGGTCGACCGAGCTGGCCAGCCAGTCCTGCGCGGCCTCCAGGCGGCGCCGTGACTCGTCGTCCCGGTTTGCCGGGCGAGCGTGTTAGTTGTATCCGCCATATTGACTTTCCGCGGGAGCACCGGACATGAAGGGGTCATGACAGTGTCTCTGCAGGAGGCTGTCACGGGATCAGATTCGTACGAGGCGTTGGGGATATCAACCCCCTCGTGCGAACCAGTGCCTTCGCTTCTTGCGAGCATCTCCTGTTCCTGTATTTCTCGGAACTGGAGGGGCTCGGGAACGTATCCCTCGCCTGTAGGGCGGCAGACATCCATGGGGGAAGCAGCTTCCTCCAACCAGTATTCATCCAAGTCGTCGAGGTCGTCGAAGCGGATGTCTTGATTGTCTTGAGAGTTCGCCATCTCAATGATCTTTGCTGCAGAAGCTAGTCAACAATCCCCGCCGGACGGCACCAGCTGTCGACGGTTGGGAGCACGGAGCTCCCACGTGACGAGCTTACTTGTTGATTGTGAGGATCAACGGGCCTCATTCCTGCAACCTTAGAGTTGTCCGAGAGGGGGAACTTAATGGAACAACCAGAAGGGACAGAGATCGGACTTTTAGCCTAGTTCGGGCCCCTCGTAGAGAGGTAATGACCCTACGTCCAGTGATCTTATATTCGAAGGAACACAAGAAGATTACAATGACGCTCCCAAGTGCCCTGAGCAAGGGATGCTCAGATCTCTTGGGAGCGGATGCTGGCTTCGGCCGACGAAGAGCGCGGCCGAAGGTGTTTCTGGTTGAGTGGTGTCTACTATGTGTCTAGCTCCTGTGTGCCTTTTTTTTTTGCCTCTTCTCCAATTGTACAGCGATGTAGCCTATTTATATATGGGTGCGACTCTGTCTTTGGTGGATCTGTGACCTAATATCCCATGATCGAAGGTTGTCTTTAGGCGGCCGTCGAAACGATCTTCTCCGTCATTCGCAGTGACGGAAAAAGGGAATGGAATAGTAGAACAAGACCCGGGTAGGTGGCCACGGTCTTCGATATCTGTGACGGGACGTAATAGTCATGCGATCGTCAGAACATTTATTTTAAAGGGGCGGAAAGCAAGGCGCTTGCGAGGTGGCCGCATGCCCTCTTATAATCGGTGTTCGGCCGGGAGAGCGTGACCCAAGCCCTTTGTCCGAGCGAGGTGGACTCTTGCTCGGGCCCCGAGCGGAGATGGCTTGCTCGGGGAGGTAGCCGGGGTCAAACCATGGGAGAAAGGAAGGAGGGGGAATTTCGGAAATACCCCCAACCCCCGTCAGCTACCTTTATGTTTTTTAATATTTTTTTGAATTTTGGGTTTTTATTTAAAGTTGAAAATTTTACCTATTCATTTGGCAACAAACCAAACAATAGTCATTCTTATCCTACCAAATTTTTTCTATTCATTTGGCAACAAACTAAACATTAGTTATTCATATCCTACAAATTTTGGCTTCAATCCAAACGCAACAAATTTTAGACGATGGCGCAAAGGTGGATCTGCTCCATAGTGGAGTTGTATAGGAGAGCTGAAAAATTGGAGCTGGAGCCCTGCCAAACACCCCCTTAGTCTAGTCTCGCCGTATTTTGTTCTCGATCGAGTTGTTGCGTATCGCTTTCTTGACAACTATATGATATCACCTAGGTGTTGCTTGTAAGTAAGTATTGTCTCGATTTGGTTCAATCTATAGGCTTGCATCGGCTTTTGGCTTTATAAGAATCCTATATTTGTCTGATATTGTTGCGCATCGTCGTTTGGTACAAAGGGTTACATTCTACCCCTCATTCTATCGGCTAGTTTGGTTTTACAATCTAGTCAATTGTCCCTTTACCTTCTTTCCATTGGTTTAATTAATTCGTTGGTCTAATCAATAGTCTGTTTACCCTCGCTTTATTACGTAGTTTATTACATCGGCTTCGTAATATATTGGTTACCTTTGAAATTGTTGATTTAGATCTAATTTAAGCTGATAGTTCTATTGTCCTTTGAATTTGTTGACTCTTTAATTGTTCTCAAGTTCTAAACAGGTCCACTTCACCCTTTGTCTTAATCGACTAACTAAGTAGATTAATTATCAACCTTGCCGATTTCAGGTCAAATCGGCTGGTATGCTCCGAACCCTCGGATTTGGTGCTGACGGGAATCCTGAGCTATAAGCCCATAGTGTGTTTGGCCGATCCAACTTTCGGTGTGAACATACCTTTTAGCACGCCTGGTGGGACACCAAGATGTTGGACCATAGTGACGTTATCCTCGAGGCTGTTATCGAAGTTAGGTATGAAGATTTGACCAATGAACAACGCCTTAAGGTTGACAGCCAGACAGGGGAGTACAAGAAGAGTTGTACATTAAGCTTGAGGGAGTACAAAATGATGGGATATCGGCTAATGATAGCATTCATGAGCCAAAACATTAAGCTTGGGGGGGGGGGGTAGGAGAATAGAGAAGAAAAAAAAAGATGAGAACTAGGAAGGGGAGATTTGATGAGGACATTACAAGCAAGGATACAAGCATGACTCCTCTTTCCATTATGAACGATGAGGACATCACAAGTAAGGATACAAGTACGGCTCCTTCCATTATGCTCATTATGTTAATTACATTGTTTACTTCGATTACATTATTGTAAGGACGGAAAGAACATCAAGTGGGCTTAAAACCTTTAGGCAAACCATTCACGCCATCAGTGAGGGAGGTCCAACACATCATTATCAAGGACCAACAAACTCTCCCACGGACAAGCAAGCCTAAGTCCAAGCCCAACTCTCCAGAAGGTCCAGTTCAGCCATCAACAACTAGTCTGCAACCAAAAGGATGCCCAGGCCGCATATGACGTCCAATTGAGGCCCATAAGCACTTGATGGAAAACTTACGAGATAATATTTTGAACGGATCCGACCTCACATACAAATTCATCCCAAGCTGCCCGGAATCAATGAAATAATCAAGTGATCAAAATCTATCGAGTGCTGCGTCACCCCACTTTTGGGCCCAAGGCCCATGTACCCCTAGGGTTGCGTGGGGGTGCGTGCCAATCTGGTATTTAGCACCCCTGTGGCCATCATAAATCCTCTATATATGGCTGTAAATGCATCTAGGCCCTCTTGTGGGTTTTGGTGATTAAATGACAACACAATTAGAGAACTAACAGTTTTATTTGAGAAAAGTTGAGCAGTGGTTCATTCATAGCGAAAAGAATTAATTTGGGGCCTTCTACGCCATTCATTCAAAATCATGCGGCATCAAGACAATTAATTGTAATATTTTTGTTTTCCATTGAGTTTAAGGATAAGCCGCACTATCAAGGGGCATTTGACAAGAAATCACTTTTAGGATACTCTTGTGCTTATTTGATGAATCTAGTATAGCAAGAGCGCCCAAACATTCTTCTAAAATCATTCTTAGGCTAGCCAGTGCCAAAAATCCGAAATCTCCGGATAAACATCCGGATACTCCGGGTTAGGCCCCTCTGTCTGGAACCTTAATTATTTAAGTTCATCCGGATACTCCGGATTAAACTCCGGATATTCCGGATTGAACCCCGGACACTCCGGATGGAACCCCTCTGTCTCTGACCCCTCTTATCCGGATGTTCTGGATATTAATCTGGATACTCGGAGAATTTGAACTGTAACGGTCAGATCTAGACCTTCACATAAATACCTCTCCCCATCTCCACCTACTCGGACATAGAGCCATTTACTGCCCTTTACTGCTCCAACTCTCTCTCTCCAAGCTCTTGAGCCCTAGCTCTTTTTCCCACCTTGAGTGCTGTGACGGACCAAATTTTCGGTAAAAATTTACCAGAAAATGTCCAGAATGCCAACTGTCCAGGATTTCTGTTGCATTCAGAAATAGTACAGCCAGCTTGATTTATTACATGTACAAAATATTTTACAGTGGAAAGTGGAAATATAACCTGGTAATAAAAAAAAATTGCATGCCCATATACCACAGTCAAGCCTGAGCATAAGGTAAACCTTAGAAATCGATTCTATGTGAATTCCTATCTTCTTCATAAATGTCCAATCTGATTATAAAGTAGATCCTGCAAAAAGAAATAAATTGCCCACAAAATGTAAGAAAGTACTAATCGTACTTGCAGGTTTCTTGAGAAAATGATATTAATATTATATGAAACAGGATTCAAGAAATAGTAAAGCTTTATTGTGGATATGCAATTCTGGGTATTTAAAAGTCCTATTATATTTTTAAAACAATTAATAATAATAGAACAAATTCTATCATCTTTCTTCATCCTTACTTATCTACTAACCAGACAACAATTTTTGTAAAATAAATTCATGAGTTTTGACATATAAGAGAGGCATCACCCATTTGACATAACTTCATATACCTGAAGTAGGGTCCATCGATGTATTTGTTTTACTCTGCGAGAACACTTGATTTTTACCCATGGATTCATGACTTCCATGGATGGGCGGTAAACTATGTCATTCTTAAATATTTTAAACTCAAGTTTTATAGAAGCAAACGATATCTAGATATCCTCTTACCCTGAGCAAATATCTAGTGCCCTTGAGTGTTTCCACCACCATACATCTTTGTGACCACGGCCCAAGGCGGCAAAGATAACGATATTTCGAATCTGCTTCTATATTTTTATAAAGCAATGATTCCAGGGAGTTCACACCCTCACCCATCTGGTGTCCTTGAGTGTGTACCTTCTAACCCCAAGGTACCTGGCCCAAGCCGACAACTGCTCTTTCCAAATTGCTTTATATGATGAATCATTTTATCTCCCAAACTACAATCCTTTCCATATCAAATAAGTTATCCAACCCAACTTATTTATACGGACCATTTCTTTATCCTTTCATGAGATAATCAAAATTTTGTATTTTTGCCTATACTAGGGTTTTATCAGGGGTTGATTATTTTTAGGTGGCTTTTTAAGGTATTGGGGCTTGGATAAAAATTGTACTTGGAATATATAAATAAATAACTAGAAAATATATGCAGTAAATAATAAGTAAAGGAAATGTAGGTATATCAAAATGTATCAAGGATAAGAAAACCTGCCTTATTTGAAGATTGGATCACACTTATTGTATCATTTGGACATTCTTTCCAGAGGACGAAGTTTATCATCTATATGTTATAAAAAGAGAGAAACTCCAATAAATATCCAAATAAGAAAGGTTTTCAAAAAACGACAAAATAAAAAGGGTCTGGGTCAAAAGGTGATGGGCTGTACGATTTTCTAAAAAGTTAAAAATATTTTCTAAAAGAAAAAGGGGTAGGTTTTTATGATTTAAAATCATTTTTTATAAGATGAGGTATTTAGGAAAAATTTTAGCAGAGTTTCGAAAATTCTTTCGGATAGCAAGAAAATTTGATATTTAATTATGTTTATTTTTAAAAATGTGGATCAATTTAGCTCTAGAGATCGAGGTCGACAACATTTCTCATGTTGGAGTTCCGAGATAGAGCCAATTGAGGGTAAAAAGAGGATTTTTCAAAAGTTATTCTTTTTACCATTTAAAATATTTAAGTAGGTTAAAGGAAAAAGGGGTTTTTTAATTTAAGCTTAAATTCCTATTGGATTTAGAAATGTAGGAATATTATTTCTAGATATAAAATATTATTTTGAGGAATTTATATATAGGAAATTTTTACTAATTTTATTTCTATATTACTCAATTAAAAGGTTTTAGTATATAATGAGGAGAGAACTAAAGAATTTAATTACGGTTATTTTATTAAAAAATGGTATTTTATATTTTTATATAATTCTTTGTTACATTTTAGATTTCTGTGAATTTTTGTAGAATTTATGAAAGTAATTTGATATTTTAAATATATCCAAACCGTATAAGTAAAATTTGAAAATTAGGAAGGGTTTTAAGTGCTTACTGGGCTGTCATTGAGCTCGGCCCAACTAAATGTCTTGTTTGAGGTGACATGAGGACAGGTGGCGATGAGAGGAGGCGTGGGTGTGGCTAGGGCGGCTGCCGCGTGGGGTCGGGATGGCAGTGAAAGAAAATGGGGAAAACAGCAGGGACGGTGGAAGTGGTGGCCAGCGACGGCGGAGGTGGGCCGGCGGTGAGCAATTGAATAGAAATTAATGAAATTAGGGTTGTGTGGGTCTTCTTGGCGGTCGCGGGGTTGCTTGGGGTGGCAGGAGGAGATGGGGCGACGAGGTCATGGTGGCTGCGGAATGGAGTAGCGGCGAGGGGAAGTCTCCGGTAGGAATTGGTGCTAGGTAATGGTTGGGCTAGGTTTAGGGTGGGATTTGGGATGTTTTATATATAGGTGTTGAGGCCATAGGATGACCGGAACGGCGTGGAGGCAGTTCGCCGAACTTGGAGAAGGAAGCAGTGGAGATGGCGGTTTAAGGTAATGGAGTGGAAATGGACGGCGAAGGAGGAGGCTTGGGGGTGAAGCGGTGCCGTAGGTAGGTTTTTATAGGCGAAAGATGGAGTAGCGGGCACGAAATCGTGACTTCGTGGTGGCGGCGGCGGCGCTATGTGGCGGCGGCCGATTAGGTGGCTTGGGGAGGAGATGGGGATGATGACGCGGCGGTGAGTGTTGGCGGCGACGCGGGCTCATCCGTGATGGTGAAACGGGGGCTAGAGAGGAACGGAAACGGCGGCGACGTGAAATCCGGTGGGCGTCGGTGGTGGCGGCGAGTTTGGACGGCGGCGGCGTGTCGTGAGGAAGAAGATGAATGCTGAGCCGTCCGAACCGGTATGGGGGATGGAGAAGGGGCGATGTGGCTGCATCGGGACGACGAGTTTGAAAATGAATGGCTAGGATTAGAAGAGATGAATCGGTATGGTGGTATGATCGGTGATCCATTGGATCTCGATCCAATGGTCCAAGATTGGCACGGTTACTTAATGGTTTAAGTGGAAGCGTATTTCCGTAAAAGGAAAGCGTATTCCTCGGGCTTGCCTAAAAAGGAAGGTCTCAGATTTAAATAGAAAGGGATTTTAAGAATATATTTATAGTTTTGAAAATTCATAGAGAGCTGTAGGTAGCTCAGAAAAATATCAAATAAATTTCTAAAAATTCATAAAAATGAGTAGAATTCAGATATAAAATAATATTTATTATTTTATGGGATTTTTATTTTTAGGAAAAGAGAAATAGGGTATTTTCTTTAGAGAATAAATAGGTGCTTTGTTTTAAAATTATTTAAAAATTAGGAATGGTTGCAGGAATATATTTATGACTTTTGCGAAAAAAAATTTTATGCTGAATTTGAAATTTTGGGTATGTGACAAGTGCTTAGTGATTTGTGGTTTTTGGTGAGGAGAAGAGGCAAGATTTGAATGCTAGTGCTTGCTAGATCCATCTTGAGCACTCGTTCATCCTCCAAGCTTGATTTCTTGGTGACTTCATTACTCTTGGAGGTTGAGGCCTCCTAGGCGGTTAGGAGTCGCCGGTGAGCTCCCAACAAGGTTGTGGTGAGCCCCGGAAGGTTGTGAAGGTTGGTCTCACCTCCGCAAGGGAAGAGACAAGAAAGAAAGTCGGTGAGTGCTTTGTGCAACGCCAGGAGGAAAGGGTCAAGAGTGACCCCAGCTTTGTGCCGCCTCAACGGAGAGTAGGATACTCTCGAGTATCCGGACTTTGGTAAAAAATTGTGTGTTTCCTCTCTTGGTCATTTGTTCTTTTTGCTCTCATCGTTCTTGTGCTTGTCCTAAACTTGTGAGCTTGTCCTAAACTTGTGAAGCCCTGATCTACTTGAGTGGTGTGCAAGGACGTAGATTTCCACTTGCTGCAGGTATATTGAGCTAAACTAATCCCTTTGGTGCAGGTGGTATCCTTGGATTTGCCAGGGATTTGAAAATCCTCATTAGCAGCCTCAACCCCGGAACATTCCAAATACAAATCCGGATACTCCGGATTACTTCTCCGGAGTATTCGGGCTAGACTCCCGAACCTCCGGGTTGGGGTCTGCTGGTCATATTTATTTTTCCGCAGCAATTTTAAATTTGCCTATTCACCCCCTCTAGGCGACATCCTCGATCCTTCAATGATCACCACCCCTCTTCTTCTTTCCCGTGTTTTGTTTAGTCTAGTTTTCCACGTGTGTGTTGAAACAGCCTCAATTCCTCTTTTGTCGGCTAGACCAAATGGGACGAGTTCAAAATCCCAACTCGTGAGTGCTTAATTTAGATTTGCAATTCAGATTGCTTTTACCTTTGTTCTTGCTTGTTCTTTGGTTGCATCGCAGGAATAGATCTTTGTGATTAGGTCAATTGTATTTCCGACACGGTTGATAACGCTTCGTTGTGGTGGTTTAGCGATTGTTGGGTTTCAATCCCTGCGTAGTTGGTAGCCGAATTGTCAAGGTCGCCGTGACACCAAATCGAATCTATCCATCTCACCAGAAGATCAGGCGTGTCCGCATCAAGATTTACAAGACAATAGAGTCCAAACCTTAGTGGCTCCAGAAGGATTGACAAAATCTCAAAGAAGACGTTCGCAGTGGCTTAGGACTCCAGAAAGAAGAGAGGCCGATGCATAACGTGAAAGAGATGAAGCTTTTGAATAGCTTTGGCCGATGGTACCTCATCAAGTATGGCATAAAAAGAGGCTACAGATAAGAGAATCAACCGATGATGAGCCCATGACACCGCTTATCACTGATGGATCACCGTCGCCAAGGGCTAATGTCAACATGGTATTTATATTGCCCGATGAATACAGGGTGCCAACAAGGTCTATATTGCCTGAACGAGGGATAGCCCAAATCTGCTTGGGGTTGCAAGAACAGGTATTTAAGAACCAGATGATCATCAACATATTAAACCGTTGTATTGGTTTATCAACGGTAAGCTGATGGCTAAGGTGCTAGTTGATGGACGGGCCACAGTGAATTTGATGCCATGCATACTCAACGTGTAAAAATCTAGGCAAGTCCAATGAAGATTTGGTTAAAACTAACACGGGTTTTAATGATTTCAAAGGCAATCTAGTAGAGGCGAAAGGAATTTTGATCGTAGACTGTGGAATTAAAAAATTGCCAACTACATTTTTCGTAGTCGATGGCAAAGGGAGCTACGGTGTGTTGTTGGGGCGAGATTGGATCCATGCCAATTGTTGTATCCCATTAACTATACATTAGGTACTTCTACAATGAGATGGTGATCGTGTTGAAACTGTACAAGCCGATGCTTCTGTACAAGTTGCTATGGCTAACAATGATGTTGTATGGCCCCTTCGAGATGTAGAGTGCCTCTCAGGGAGCGCATTGGAGGATTGTGATTTCATCAGTGTGAGCCAATCAGTTCTAAAGCACAATCGGATATGGCTACTTTGATTGCATGTCTATGGGATCTAAAGCCATAGAAGATATCGAGGAAAAGTAAGGGATTTATGTCGGCTAATTTCCTTGAAGAAGTCGACGTAGGTAGTGGTGATAAGAGGAGGCCTACTTTTGTAAGTGCTAAAATTACATGTAGAATTTAAAAATGAATTAATAAAGCTGCCTAAAGAGTATCGGAATTGTTTTGCATAGGAATACCATGAGATGCCTGATTTAAGCTGATCGTTGGTTGAGGGAGTGGGGCCGCGTCATAGACAGAGTTGAACTTAGGGGGAGGAAGAAGCATACGAAGAGGAGAAAGAAGAAGGTGAGAGGGTAGCTTGGTCTTAAAATTTTGATAATGGCATATTTGTGACTTTTGCCACTTTATAATGACATGGGTGTGATTTTAGATTGCAATGGCATATTTGTGAAGTGGCAACTCTTGAGTGGAATGTATCTAATTAACCATTCGACGCACACGTATACCATATTTCATACATATGACCATTTTGCCCCTAATCTGCCATCTCCATTCTTCTTCTTCCTCTCCCCTCTCTCTTCCACCGTCGTTATAATCTCTCTCTTCATCCTCAGTCATGGAGGAGCTCGCCAAACATGGAAAAATAGCACTTAGGGAGGCAGATGGCCGGCCGGGACGGTGGCAGGAGGAGGCGGAGCTCAGCGATGGGAGGGGATGGAACTCAGTGGCAGGAAGGGCCAGGACGGCGAAGATCAGCTGCGGGAGATGCAGGTGGCCGGTCGAGAGCATGGCCAAGGCGACGGCTGGAGGGAGCTGAGCTCAACAGAGGGGACGGGACTCGCTGGCAGGAGGGGACCAGGGTGACCAATGACGTTGAAGCTCGATGGTAGGAGGGGGTTGAGAGAGGCAAGTGGCAGGACGGGAGCATGGCCAGGGTGGCGGCGACCACTGGAGAGAGATGCGGAAGTAGGCGATAGTGGTGGCGTCGGCTAGATCTGGGTGGAGGAGGGAGGAGGTCAGAAAAGTTGCTCAAGGAGAGGGAGGAGGAGGCTATGGAGGAAAGAGACGACCCTTGGTGAAGAAAGCAAGGGGGCAGATCTAAGGGAGATGGGGGAGAGAGAGAGAGAAGAGGGGAGGAAGAAGAGAGAGGAGAAGATGAGGACAAAATCGTTGGGTTTAGCCAAAATAGGACAAGTGGCACGCGGAGTGGCCAATATATAATTTTCTTGGTTTCATAATGGCATTTTTATGGATACGAAAGGAACGATGACACATCTATGCAAATAACCAAAATTAATCTTGAGAGAATGTGACATTTGGGCATGGAGTGCACAACAGTGTGGCACTGACGCGGGCTGTACTATTGGAGCGCTTGTCAAGTGTTTGATGAAATGTCCAAACGACTTTTAAGAGGATTTTTCTAAAAATGACATGAATAAATTTAATCTTTTTAAAAATTTCATGTCAATTATTTTTTAAGAATATTTTAGATTTTTCATATTTAGATTTTTTTTTTTTTGTAATTTTGGACAGAGTTTGTATCACGTGATTTTTAGTATGGCACCCAAGGGTATCGCAAAAGCGTCCTATAATCCTAGAATTCAGTCGATTTTGTGAACCCTAAATCCCCTCATGTCATTTCTATCTTACTGGGGGACTAGTAATAATAAACCTAAGTATCATGGCAAGTTGGCAACTTAGAAACCTAATTATTTAACTGTCCATGTGGAGGAAAAAGAGTCATCGGGAGTTCCAAAATCAGATGTTGTGGCTTTTCAAGTGTGTTTCTTAAAACTTGTAAGCCGTTTCTCAGAACTCTAAAATTCAAGTTGAACAAAACATTTCAATTTTTTGAAACCGCTTCTGATAGCACTCAAAGTTTCATATTTAGCAAATTAACATTTAGCTCAGCCAAAAAGAAAGCTTCACGGAGAGCAATCCGGATCCTATGCAGGTATAGGAGCATGAAAGCACAAAATACAAAGGTGAAGAGTGGCAAAGGAACAAAATACATGCTGTAGGGCACTGTGCATGAACATTGTAGCACATTCACAACAGCGATGAATATGAGCCGTGCATTTTAGATCCAACGATTGAGAATGATTTAAATGCAGATATATTGTTCATTTGATGATAGTATTGCGAGTAAGCTCGATGCTCACTAGAAGTAGAGCTAAAAATACATTATTCTTGTCGTAACTAAAACATATAATTTTATAAATGAAATTACAAAATTTGTAAGTAAGTATTTTTTGAGTGAAATGGTGGCTTCACGCGGTCATGCTGTGGTGCAGTCGAATACAGAGGCGGAGCTAGATTGACCCTGAGAGATGCACAGGAACTCGGGTCCAAAATAAATTTAGCGAAGATCAGTTTATTTTCTATTATATATACACTCTCTAACTTAAAGATTGAACATCTTATAGTCTAAAAGTTATAACCGGTGAACCACGGTCTGTTTGGTTTTAGTTTTGCTCCTGGTCGTATAGGTGTGTTTCTGAAAGAAAAACGGGTGTATTGACTATTGAGGCGTCCTATCCTTATGGACCTTATCTATCCATTGGTCACGAACCAAACCTCCCTCAGGCCTCCCTCCAATGCCGCCACCCATGGCCCTCTCCATCTCCTCCTCCACGGCCACCCTTCCCACGCTCCCGCCGTTCCCTTCCCGCCTCCCGCGGCGCCTCTCCGCCGCGCCCCGCCACTCCTCGGCCCGCGCCCGCGCGCTCACGGCCGGCTACGCCGCGAGCTTCTACGGCGGCGCGGCGTCCGCGACCGGCGGAGACGAGGAGGAGGTGGGCAATGAGGAGGGCTCCGCGTCGGGCTTCGGCAGCGGGCTAGGCCTCGGTGGCGGCGGGCTGGGCATGTCGGCCGCGGAGGCGGCGCTGGCCCTGGAGGAGCGGGAGATGCCGCCCTGCCCGCCGGGGCTGCGCCAGTACGAAACCATGGTCGTGCTCCGTCCCGACATGTCCGAGGAGGAGCGCCTCGCCCTCATACAGCGCTACGAGGAGGTGATTAATCATTTCTACTTTGCCTGTTCTCTACTGCATTTGACATGAATTCCTCGGGGAAATGGTGCGTAGTGGCCAATGCGGTATTGTGTTTATTGAATCTATGTTCATCACTTAATCCTGAAGGGCTGGATAGAAGGCAAATCGGCAATGATGGGTATATGATTCACCAGTGCGTAGTGACCATCAATTTGTTGCTGCTTATGAACTAGAATACTAGATGATTTATCAATTGAAGCAAAAGACTGTAGGCTTTATCATCTGATGAACAGGTGGAAATTGATAATCTTTTTTTTGCAGCCATTAGTAATATCATATTAGAGATCTAGAAAAGCATTTTACAAAATTTTGGGGATGTATTGCATTGGTTACTACATTACACATGCTATCAAAATGGTCTTCAATTGTCATGCTTAGGTCCTTGGGTATAGTTCTATGCATTCTGTGAGCACAACCTCCTGTTTTGGTAACAACTAACATGCATTCAGGTTTACCTTGGGATTTTGTTTTGCTGTCCTGTAATATAATCTTTGTAACGATGTAGCTAGTTCGTCGTTTGTTTCCATCACCCTCTGTTAAATTATTTCCATCACCCTTTGTTAGACTCCATGTTATGACTCTAGTTCATTGGCCATAGCTTGTAAGACGTTCACTGTACACGACCATCTGTGCTGTGTTAAATTCCATGTGGATGGTTGGCAATTCTGCCTACAGTGGTGCCTGTGTCCGTGTGTTTCAGCTGCTTGTCGCTGGTGGCGCCATGTATGTGGAGGTGTTTAACCGAGGAGTCATCCCACTAGCATACAGCATCAGGAAGAGGAACAGCAGGACTGGGCTGCCATCTACCTACTACGACGGCATATACCTCCTTGTGACATACTTCACGAAGCCCGAATCTTTGGATGCCCTGCAGCTCAGGCTCAATGCCGATGATGACGTCATCCGCTCGACCAGTTTCAAGGTCCGCAAGCGGAAAGCTTTCTAGAGGGGTGAGCACAACCTCAATGGGTTGTGTAAGATTGGTTTCCTCTGGACTGAAAGCTTCAGGTTTTGGTCATGTTTATACATCATACAAGAATGCTACTGCCTTGGAGTAGATGTATTGCTTTCTTGCTATTGTCGAGAGTTGTATTTATGTTCTAGAAATGCATATCTTTTTTCTTTGCTACGTTGTGAACTTAATCGTACATAGAGCATCGAGCTGCTGTCCATCGAAGGAACTCTTTTGAGGAGCTGTTTGTGCCAGTTAGACTGATGGCTTCAGGTTACCATGGTCAAGCAGAAAGAACAGGAGGCTCGTAGCTGGTCGACGTGTCAACAGGAACCCATCATGGTGGGGCCTGGGGCACAGCTTACGTTACAGGAGAATCAACTGAGTGCAAATCTTATATTTATCTTCTTTGAAAACTTGCCCATTATAAAACTGTGGAAATTGTAGTGGCAATTCTTACTTTTTTAAAATTTCCATATTGGCTTTTTATAATTTCCGTAGTTTTATAACGGCAAATTTACACCTAACAATTTTGAAGCGGCAATTCTCATATTTTTTTAACATTATCGTAGCATCGGCTTGTTTGGTTCCCAGTCATAGCTTGCCAAATCTTAGGTTAAGCAAGTTTGGCTGAGTTAGGTGACTGTATGGATTATAGTCGTACTTGTGGCAAAAAAAAAATTTTCCTGCCAACCTGCTGCCACGTGTCAATGTCTCACAAAAGTGTGAAAAATTTCACCATAGTTAGCAAAAGTATGGTGAAGAATTTGATCGCCAAAACTTAGGCAGGTTTGGCAAGAAAATGTGGCAAATTTTGGCAATGTTAAGTATATGAACCAAGTAGGTCTAATTACCCTTTAACCATGCTACGTGCTAGGGATCGGACATCTGATCCTAACAAAAAAAGAACGCTTTTTTTGAAACATGGACAAAGTAGTTCTAAAACATGGATAATAAACTACTGAAACATAGACGATGTACTACTAAAACATAGACGATGTTGTTGGGACCTAGCCGAAAGGGCCAAACCCCTCTGCGCATTCCGTACTAATTCAAATGATCACATCTAGTACACATAGTTTAAAACAGAGTAATACATTACCAACGGAAATAAATTATTATAGAACTGGGGAATAACCCCGAAATAGTAGATAAGTGATGGCACGCAGACTGAGATATAGAGTCTAGCAGCTTACAATACATAATTTCTAATACAATGATACTAATTCTTTTATTCCCACAGGCAAACAAGACAGTAGGAAACACCTTAATTTTCAGGGAAATCCTCGTACTCTTTATCATTTTCATCGATCTGAGGGCCTGTAGGCTGATTACTCTTCGACTGTTGGTTTAAGCAAAATAGGAAAAACAACAAGTATGAATACAATTGTACTTCACAAGTATAGGAGATTATGCAGTATGTAGCTCAGTAAAGGGGAGACTTAGGTAATTTTTGCGAAAACGCAAACTTTAAAGAATTTTGCCTAAGTTGAGAGAAAGTCGTTTTCGAAACCAATCTGAGGTAAACGAAATCCTTTGCTTTGATATTTCCTTTTTCAAACATTCTTTTCAATACCATTTTTTTCCAAAAAACCGGGTCAGTTTCAGAAAAGAAGAGGCTACTATATGAATACTCCTTTCATATGCTCTTAACCGTGAGCGCAATTATTATGATAGTTTTAACTCTATAGAGTGCGTACACTTTGCCCGTAGGAGATTACGCATTGGAGTGCAAATCATAAAACCATTTGGGCTATAAAATCTAGTAGCAATTGCTCCATGAGTCATCCCTAGACACACGTGGAAGATCAGTCCAACGGCCTTAGTTCTCACGCTGTACAAGAAGGCCTAGGAAGAACGGTCCAAAGCGCCGATGAACATAGAAGAACGGTTTATGCCCGTAAAACCCAGATGTCTACGAAAGACATTCCTACCAGCAAGTTGCTACTAGAGTCTAGGGCTTAATAAGGTAGACCCGTCCCACAATGTGACTCGAGGCTGTACTGTAAAGGCTTAGTTTGTAGATTCATAAGATGAGCAGTCCTTACACTAGGGGAGAAATACTAACACAAATCCAAAACCGTGCATAGCCTACACCGTTTCAACAACCGGTTCCTCCCTAGTCGAAAGCATTTTGGAGAGGATAGAAAATCTTAATCCTGTCATTATACCCAATGCCTTGTTTCACCAAATCACATATTATCTACCATTTTCACAATACACAAAATCGTAGTGTAATCATCTAAGCATATAAAACATTTTTGTTCTATTTCAAGGAAGTCACATAATCAAGATACTCATAGTTATTCCCAGAGTTCAAAATTACTAAGGTCATGAATAATATTTTATTTTTGGTTGTATCAAAGCTCTAGAAATTAAGTAGCATGCATGTTTGAAAATTGTACCAAAACCTTTAAATAAGACAAGGGTTCAATCAATATGCGTCAACGGACTTGTCTCATTCGCAGTGGCGGAGTCAGAAAATTCAAAAGAGGGAGGGCTAATGTGTTATGACTGAGTTGAATGACAAGTTTAAGGTCTTATCAAATTAACTTTAAGAAGTCGACTCACATCAATTGATTTGTGTTTTAGAGTTTCGAGAAGCTGCTTCAAAATAAAAGAAATGAGTTCAGGAGTTAAGTATGGATTTTCAAAATGATCGTAAGCCATATGCCTAAGCCATAAACATCTGCCTAAGCTGTTTTGAACCTACAATAAGGAACAAAACTCAAGCACTGACTACATCAAATTTCTATATTATATTATTATTCTATTGTTAGAACATATATAGAACATGATAACCTACGAATGCAAATAACTATCTGACAGTTGCATTGATTTAAATTTAATAGCAACATTGGGATTGGAACTTTTAATCTATAATTAAAAACGCATGTGATAAATAAAAATTTACCACTAATTACCATTGTAATAGCAACAAATGAGTGTTGGCTTAGACTAGTTCGTTAGTTGTATTAGAGGTAGCAAGGGCAAAAGCTAATTAACTACCTTAGTGCAACTGGATGACGCGACCGGGGCTAAAGCCCCCATTAGTCCCGGCAGTGGCTCCGCCATTGCTCGTTCGTACTCTTAGCGTGGATGGTCTTCTTTTGCCAGCAGATCTACAAACACTCTCGGTTCAACTCACAAACAAATAATGAAAAAATAACGCAACATCAAAAAATAGCTTTACAATACTTTTTAGGAATTTACAGATTAAAGTATATAAGTTATAATGTATTTTTAGAATTTATTCTTTAAGTTCAAGGGCTTTTGGATTTTTAAATAAATTAATATCTGCTGTGACATAGGTTTTTATATTTTTCCTAAGTCCTAAATAACTCTGGGAAGCTAATAAAAAATGTTTATAATTCTGGGACTTATTTTTCTATTTTTGATAGCCCTCAAATGCTCCCTGGGGGTATGGAAAAATAGGAAAACAAAATTGACTATTCTAATTTATAGCTAGGCCACTGGGAGCTATTCTGGCCCAAGGACGGTCCATCAAGGTTAGACTCAATCCTGGAATTTTTTTATATTATTTTTAATTCAAAATTTTTTAAATACCTACCTGGCCCGTGATTTTTCAATTTTGGGCGCCCGTCGCCCCTAGGCCGGGCGATCGCCCTTGCCACGGGCGATGGGCGCTGGTCAGGCTCCAGGCCGACGGACGCCGTGGGCCGACGACGACGAGGTCAAGACGGCAAGTGCTCGATCGCCCGCCCGCCCGTAGGCGATCGCCCTACCGAGGTGGCCGGAGTTGAGCCACACTATATTTTACAATATGTTATATATTATATATATAATAGTTATAAAATATAAAAAATATAAAAGTATATTTATTATCAATATATATATTATGACATATAACTATTATATATGATATGTTATATATAATAGTTATAACATATGTAATATATATAAAAGTATATATATTATAACATATATATTATATATAATATGTTATATATAATAATTATGTACATATAGAACATATGTATAATATATATTATATATAGGGTGTACCGAATTTGCGTGGTCCGAAATTAGGGTTTAGAAAGGGAGAAAATTTTGTTATTTTCTATGAAAATGGCCGACAGTTTTAATTTTTATCTTTTGTATTATTAGATTTAAAAATAAATGTTCCTCTTGTCACAAAGCATTCCTCGCATGCCAGCAGTTATAGCGTTTAAAATAGAGTGCTCTCAGAAAATTTTTATTGTCAAGATTAGAATTACAAGGAAGTTCCTACTAAGTACAACGGGGATATTTCCCTTTGGTAGTAGCATCAGGTCGGCCACCTGCACCCAGCATGCATGGGTGATCACCATAAACCAGTGAAAGGGTTGTGGCATTGGCATGAACACCAAGTGGCCGCACACCGAGCAGTCGCTTCCCATTCCATGTCGTAGTACACCGGATAGGTCTCTTGCATGATGGCTCTTCGACGTAGGACTTCAGCGTTGGGTGTGCCGAGGTAGTGGCATCCGTATAGACATGCATGGTCCTGACATGATCGATTTGGTTGATAGTATTGGTCCAGCACTGCCTGGTTGTGCGATTGACATACCAGCATGGATTGCCTAGGAGGCAAGGAAGGCCACGCGGACCTCCGCCGGCCTTCTGACTGCGCCAGCCCTCCTTTAGCATCCACTCTAGCCTACAAGCGATCCACTCTCTCCAGCCCTCCTCTAGCATCCACTCTCTCCATCTCCATAAAATATTTAGAAATATAATTTGTCGACGACTGGGAGGCGAGCCTCCGCAGCGCCAATAAGCAAGGCAAGGGGGTGCGAGGCCCGAAGACGGCCCTGTCCCCCGGACCAAGGCTCGGCCGCCTGGCCGGACGCTGCCGAAGGAAAAGACCTTAGTCCCGACGCGGCTGGGCGCGTCGAGACCGGATCGATGGGGATAATGACACGAGTGTTTTTATCCTGGTTCAGGCCTCCACTGCGGGATAACAGCCCTGCGTCCAGTCTTCGTTTAATGCCGAGCTTAAACGAGTACAAGGGGGTGAAGTGGCTTTTGGGAAGCCCGGGCCTCGAGTACAATAAGTGCTCAAGGCACTGTGTGTGTATTCCTACAATTACCTGAATGCGGAGAACTACCGCCGGAAACTAGAGCTCCTACGAGAGTGCAAGTGCTCTTGTTCTACAGTAGCTACTCTCCGAGTGAATTGTGTGTATGTGGGAGTGAAGCCGGTCCCTGTTGTTGTGGCCTGTACGCCCCCTTTTATAGGCGTTCTCCGGCCACCCTAGCTTGCGCTGGTCCGTTGAATTAGTCGTTGCCTTTTTGTCATGCCAGTAGCGCACCAAATCCCCCGGGTAATCGAGTGCAATCCTCCGATCACCTGTGGGACCGCTACCGGTCGGACGTGTCTTGCCCATCTGGCGGTTGACGAGACCGCCGCCAACCCGTCGAAGCCGCCGCCAGCGCCTTGGTATAGTCGCGCACATTTAATTCTCGGCGACTCTGGGACCCAAAGCGTATCTGTCATGGCATGCACGACGGCCTTGGGTCTGTTCCTTTGTACCTCAGTCGCGGAGTAAGCAAGAGGCCCGAAGCTTCAAAGGCGGGAAGCTTCGGGCTCGAGCTTCTAAGCTTCGGCGCGAGCTTGTGGCCCCGAGCTTGCTTCTTGTGGGGCCACGAGTAAGTAAGTGGGCCGAACCTTCATGGGCCACGTACTTTCCCCAACAGCTAGCCCCCAAGCCTCGAGCGGGATGATGACGTGCCGCTCAGAGGTTTATCGCAACCGCCTTGGCGAAATGCTCGCCTTTTTGCAAGACGGGCCCCACGACCGGCGGGAATCCCAAATCGGACGATTCTGCGCTACCGCTTCTTCGTCTTGGTTTCCACGTCTTCGGACGGAAGCGACGGTTAAATCTCCTATTGCCGGTTTACATCAGGCGGTTCCCCTTTTTCGCCGTCTCTTCTCACGCCCTCATGTACTACTTGTTCGCCTTGAGCTACTCGCGTCTCTTTGCCTTCTTCCTCCCTCCGCCTTTCCGCCATCTTCTTGCTCTGATCCTCATCTTCCTGATGGTGCCCTTCACGCGGAGCCTCCTCACCGAGGACGACCTGAAGGGGCTGGAAGCCGCCGGCTTCGTCGAGGTCGGCAGATGGAGGGCGGCTGGCAGAGAGGCGATTCCCGCGCCCAAGAGCAAGGAGTTCGTCTGCTTTGAGCTCTTCACGATTCATGGGCTCCGGGTTCCGGAGTCCGATTTCGTCGAATCCGTCTTGGCCCAGTGCGGGATCGAGTTGGTGAACCTCAATCCCAATTCGATCTTGTTTTTGACGATCTTCGCGCACCTCTGTGAAGCGTTCGTCGGGGTGGAGCCGACGGTCAGCCTCCTCCTTCACTTCTACGAGCTGACCACGACCGGCGGAAACAACGTAGCGGGGTGCGCCTACTTCAAGCTCCGCCGCGACATGAAGTCCTCGTACCAGGTGTTTAAAGCCAAGGAGAACGTCGGGGGTGGGCGTCGCGGTGGTATTACGCTGAGAAGCCTGACAACTGTCGATTATGGTTCGCCAACGCGAGCCCTGGGAAGGTGACGATGCCCCGGCCCGCGCTGGAGCCGGTGGAGCTAGCCCTGGCGGCCAAAATTCAGGACTTGGCTAGCCGGGGGCTCAATGGCTACGACATCGTAGCCGACTTCACCAGGCCCCGGGTGAGCCCGCTGAGGAAGCAGGTTTGCCCCTTCTTTGAGATCCGCGGGTGGGATGATCTCTCCCGCAAAGGCACTTCCCGTAAGTCTTCGTTCTTGACCTTGCAGCCTTTTGTCCGAGCTTTTCCTCGAGCGTGTTTGTAATTTTCCGCCCTTTTTCCTTTGTAGCCTTGCCCCAAGGCGAGGTGGTCCGGGTCGTTGGGCTTCTCCTGCCCACGAGTCACAACGGGCCGTCAGGCTCGGCCGTCCGCAATGTCCTGGACGAGGTATGTGCTTCTGCGGGCCGTGTGTCTTGAATGGTTCGCCGTGGCGCGGCCGACGCCCTATGATGTGTTTTTGCAGAGGGAAGCAGGAGTGGAAGCCGGGTCCGTCGTTCCCACCGGTGGCGATTCTGGAGCCACCACTCGGCAATGGAGATGGCGCGAGTCCGCCCGGTGCCGAAGGTTCCCACCGGCCTTGGCGACACCCTTCTTCTCAGCTGGAACTGGCCCGTCCGGGTCATCACGGCCGCTAGCATTGTTCCGGTGCGGCTATGGAGCGTGGCTCCGTTGACTATTTCGGGGTGGATCTCAGCGACGCCGTCGTGCGTTGAGCACCACCTTGGGCTCGTCATATGGAGCCGGCGAGACGCTATCCGGCTCCGACCAGTCCCCGGCCAAACGCTCGAGGAGTGGGTGGCAAACCGGCTGGGGAAAGGGCCGATGGTAGATGCCTGGGTGCAGACGGATTTCCCCCCGAGCCATGCTTTCATGACATCGGTATTCTTTGGGCTCGTAGAAGTCGTGAGCCGGCGGGAGCTTGCGAGGTTGCGGGAGAAGCGGCCGAGCCAGCGGGAGGCTTGTCCGTGCCTATGGAAGGAGTGGCCGAGCCTGCGGGAGAGGTGGCCGAGCTTGTGGGAGATTCGGTCGAGCCTACAGGAGGAGTGGCCGGGCCTGCGGGAGAGGTGGCCGAGCCTGCGGGAGGCTTGGCCGGTCCTTCAGGAGAGATGGCCAAGCCTGCGGGAGGCTCGACCGGGACCGCAGAAGAAGTGGTCGAGGAGCTAAGCAGCTCGGGCCACCAGGTCGCAGCCGTGGCGGTCGCCAGGTGAGTAAGTTCCTCCGGGCTTGGTCTTTGTTGTCTTGTATCTTCCCTGCTTTGGTCCTTCCCTTCCTTAGCCTATCCTCCGGGTGCAGCTCTACCGCGAGCTTATTGGCATGGCTTGCTCATTTGAGGCTAAGCACGATGCCGAACAAGAGGCCTTGCGGGCGGAAGGCGCGCGGTGGCGACGGGAAGTCAATGCCGCACGCGTCGAGCTTGAGGAAGCTCGCTCGAGCTCAGTCCAGGCAGTGGCTCTGGAGGCTCGAGCCGCGGTGGCTGAGGCGGCCTTAGCCGTGGCGCGGGAGGATGCCAAGGAGGTTTCATGCCGGTCGCTGGAGGCCCTTAAGGCCGAATGCGACCGCGCCCTTGAGCTCGAGGAACGCCTTCGGTCAGTGGAAGCGTGCCGCGTCGCTGAGGTTGCTCGCGCAACGGAGGAGCGCGACCTCCTTGCCGCGGAGCTTTTCCAGACGAAGTTTGCTGCAACCGCGACGGAGGGTCTGCTGAAGACCCACCAAGATACCATGCGGGACCTGGAGGCTGCCAATGAAGCCTTACGGGTCAAAATGCAGACTGCCCGGGCCAGAGAGAAGGAGTTCCTCGATCTTCAGGGCCAACATGAGGAGTTGCTGGCCGAGCTTCGGAAGCTCCGGTGCCAGCCTAAGGTGTAGGCCTTTTTTCGCTTCTTTTTCTTTTTGTTGGGCGGTAATTCGGCTTGCCCTTGTAAATACCTTTTACTAATGCGGTGGACTTGTTTTGACTTCTTTCCTTCGTCACTTCTTCGGTCCGTCTTCTCCCTAGAATACCGAACGTCGTCTTGACTGCTTGCGCCATGTTCCAAGAGACATTCGCTTAGTCTTACCAAGCAGTTCATGGCGGAATCGCTTCCGACGCCATTACTCCAGGATCGCTTCGCTTCGAAACTCGCAATAAAAGAGACCGATGCGGTGGCCACTTCTCATTCCAGTCTTCTTTCTTCCACACCTCCTTCTCCTCCTGCTTCCATGGCTCGCGATCCGGAGTTGGCGGAGCTCTGGGCCGATTTTGACCTCGCCATGGTCGAGCTCGCGGAGGAGGAGGCGCTCGTCCGTGACGTCGCCAGGTCGGTTACCGGTCGAAAGTCCCCGCGATTTCGCAGGATTTTATCCGATCGCGGAGGCGCCGGTCAAGGTTCGTGTTCGCGACGCTATCGCCGCCATGCTTTGTCGAGGTCGCCCGGCGCCGCCAAGGTGATCGACGTGGTTTTAGGGTTTCGGGCCCTTCCCATTTGGGGCTCGGTGTAGGCGGGCTTGTAAGCCGCCCCGGAACCCTTTTAATAAAGTTGTTTGTGGTTATCGCTGCTTCTCTTTTTCCTATTGTCTTTTCCTGCATGCAAACGAACGCTAGTAGTCGTATAGGCAAGAAAGGATTGAAAACGCAGTATAGTCCTACCAATCCTAGCCCCAGAGCCATGTCCGTGCTTCTGAGGAGAAGCCCGGGCGTGGCTTAGAGAAGATCAGAAGTCCTCGCTTGGGTATCTGCTCTTGGAGAATCAACCTTTAAGAAATCGATCGTTCGAAAAATCGACCTTGAAAAAATCGACCCTTCGAAAGAATCGACCCTAGCCCCCGAGCCACGACCGAGCTTCTAGTTCGACAGAAGGTCGGTTGTGGTTTAGAGAGATCAATTTTTGAAAAATTGACCCTAGCCCCGAGCCATTTAATCGAAGCTTACGGTTCGGCTGAAGGTCGGTTGTGGTTCGAAGATCAATTTTGAAAAATCGACCCTAGCCCTCGAGCCACTAATCGAGCTTCGGTTTGTGAAGGTCGGTTGTGGTTTAGAAGATCAATTTTGAAAAATCGACCCTAGCCCCCGAGCCACGACCGAGCTTCTGGTTCGACAGAAGGTCGGTTTTGGTTTAGAGACCGTACGCTTTGAACGAAGCTTGTAGCCCTAGCTCCTTCTCTTTGCGAGAGGCAGAGTGTTGGACTCTAGAGGTATCCCGGGCCTGTGGCAGGTTTGTGCGGGCTTATGATATAGGGCCGAAAAGCGTGTGCCCGCGCGGGATCTTGCGTGGTGCGATGGATATCGGCTTACCCGTGTGCAAAGGAATCCCGAGGGTTGGTTTCTGCGTAGCCACTATTCTGCCGATGTGTACTGGAACAGCCCGGGCTTTCTCCCCAAGCCCGATCATAGGTTTAGGTCGCTGGGGTTAGTTTGGGGGCTCTCTAGGAGATGGTAGGATGGTCAAAAGAAAAAGAGAGGGGGGAATGGAGACTTACGATCTTTTCTCAGGCGTAGAACCTCCGAAGTTGAGCGATGTTCCAGGAGCTGTTGAGGACTCTACCATCCGGCATAGCTGATCTTCTACAAATTTCAGTAGCGGTGATCTGACCGTGTCACGGACCTCCCACCTTGGGGTGAGCTTGTTGGCATGAGCCAGGTTCTGAACTCGTCTTAGAACCAGGTCGCCCACTTGCGTGGTCCGGTGCATGCCTTTTAGCCACGCGTGCGCCGCAGGATTGCTGATATGCTGCCACTCGCAGTAGTGCTTGCTCGCGGTAGGACTCGGATAGGTCGAGATCCAGCAGTCGCTCCTCGTCGTTGTCGATCTCACCTGCAAAATCAACACGGGCTGAGCCAAGTCTTAGTTCGGCGGGTAAGACCGCCTCCGAGCCGTATACAAGCCTGAATGGGGTTTCGCCAGTAGCCCGATTAGAGGTTGTCCGGGCTACTCAAAGTACGGAGGGTAGTTCTTCCACCCGCCAGACGTTGCTCGGCAAGCGTCGCCAGACACTCGGCGCTTAATGCCTGCATGATCTGCCCATTCGCGCTCGCCGCACCATTACTCGTGGCGAAGCTCACGAAGCTAGGGCGACCTTCATGCCGAGCTCTTCGCGAGAGTCCCGAATAGCTCGCCAGAATCTGTGTTCCATTGTCACGATCGGCTTATTTTAACGCCGAACCTGGTCACGATATTGCTCCTAAGGAACCTCTTGGCCGTCAGGCGGATATGCTCGACATCGGTTCGCCTCGATCCACTTAGTGAAAGTGTCGATGGCGATTTAACAGTGCGGCAGACCCTTTTAGCTTCGGGAACGGACCAAGTATGTCCATTCCCCATGTTGAGAACGACTAGGTTAGCGGGATAGTCTACAGCTCATATGCGGGCTGGTGGGATACCCGGGCATGATATTGGCAGGCTGGGCAGCGTTTTACTAACTCTCTCGCGTCGTTCAACGCAGTGGGCCAGTAGTACCCCATGCGAAAGGCTTTTCCCACTAGGGTTCTGAAAGAGGTATGGGCCCCGCAGATCCCATCGTGGATGTCTTGGAGGAGAAATTTGCCTTCCTCCCGGGTCACGCACTTGCAAAGTACATCGTTAGAACCCCTTCGGTACAACAAGCCCGAGTGTCGGTAAGGTCGGGCTTGTCTTTGGAGCCGGATTTCTCACCGTGTCTGTGGCGTTGTCCCATCGCCAAGAATCGGACGAATGGCGTCATCCAGGTGTCGCGTTGCTCTAGGAACGAAATGGTACCAGTCGTTTGGGTCGAGGCAACCGTCTTCTCGGGGGCCTCTTCTCCGGAGGGAATAGAGAGTTTTAGTAGATGCTGCACGAGCGGGGCGGTTTCTTGTGAGGAGCCAAGTTTTGCGAGCTTATCGGCCAGACTATTAGCCAGTCTAGGAACGTAACACACTTCGAAGTTCGTGAAGTGCTTCTCCAGCTTTCTCACTTCTGCCAAGTATTGCGCCATTGAGTCGTCGTAACACTGAAACTCCTTATTTACTTGGCAGACGACCAACTTCGAATTCCCTTTCGCCGTTAGTCGCTTTATGCCGAGCGCAATGCATGCTCGTAGGCCGGCTAAGAGGCCTTCGTACTCCGCAGCATTGTTCGTTGCGGAAAAATGGAGCTGTACTATATGCTGAATTTGTTCTCCTTGGAGGAGATGAGAACAAACCCGCAGCCTGATCGCTCGAATTGGCGCAACCCATCGAAAAACATGGTCCAGTATGCTTCCTGACTTGCGAGCTCGGGCGAGCATCCCGAAGGGTCGGCCGGGCCGGTCCACTCAGCCAAGAAGTCAGCCACGACTTAGGATTTGATCGCTGTTTGGGGAACAAACTTGATGTCAAATTCACCAAGCTCGACTGCCCACTTTGCGACCCTCCCGTTCGCATTTAGGTTCCGAATGATGTCCTTTACCGGGAAACTCATTGGGACCGTAATTGGATGTGCTTGAAAATAGTGACGCAACTTTCGTGTGGCCATAAGCAAGGCGTACAAGAGCTTTTGAACCTCAGGGTATCTCTCCTTAGGTCCGTGAAGTACCTCGCTTACGTAGTAGACGGGTTGTTGCTTGCCATTCATTGATTCGATCGCTAGTACAAAGACTTACCTCACGGGCAACCGCCAAATAGAGGAGTAGAGCTTCCCCGAGCTTTGGCGTGGTTAGGACGGGAGACGAGGACAGGTAACGCTTTAGCTCGCTGAAAGCAGCCTCTACTTCTTCTGTCCATTCGAAACCATCGTGCTTGCGCAGGATCTTATAGAAAGGTGCACTGCGCTCGCCGAGACGAGATATGAATCTGCTGAGGGCCGCCATCCGCCCGATGAGGGCTTGCACCTCCTTGGTGCAGGTTGGCGACCTCATATTCTCGATGGCCTCGATTTTCTCGGGGTTTGCCCCGATGCTCGCCTTTCCTATCACATAGCCAAGCAACATCCTGCATCGACACCAAAGACACATTTTTTGAGATTGAGTTAACTCGATGCTTTCTAAGATTAGCAAAAGTTTTACGAAGGTCGGTCACATGGTCCCGTGGGACTTTGCTTTTTACAACAACATCGTCCACGTAAACCTCTACGTTGCGCCCTATCTGATCAAGGACCATCTTCTGCATTAGTCGCTGGAACGTGGCTCCCGCGTTCTTTAGACCGAAGGACATGGTCGTGTAGCAGAGGTACCAAAAGGTGTTCTGGCGATCTTCTCTTCGTCTTCCTTGCGGCAATAATCGGTGATAGCCGGAGTAAGCGCCCAGAAGCTCATGAGCGCCGAATCCGCCGTTCGTCGACCGGTTGGTCTATCGCGACAAGGAAAATTGTCCTTGGGGCAGGCGGCGTTGAGGTCGCGATGGTCGACGCACATTCGCCATTTCCCGCCCTTCTTCTTGATGACGACCGGATTAGCTAGCCAGTCGAAATGCTCGACTTCTCGGATGAAGCCGGCCTGGAGGAGCTTGCCAAGTTGCTCCTGGATGATGTCGGCCTTCCACTTTGGGAAGCGCCGTAGGCCTGTCTCGACAGCTTTTTGTCGTCAATAGCTAGCCTTTGTGCTCGATGACCTCTTTGGGACTCGGGCATGTCGGACGGTTCCCATGCGAACACGTCTGCGTTAGCCCGGAGGAAGGTGACGAGCTCGAGTTCCTATTTGGACTCGAGGTTGACCTCTACGTGGACGACCTTGGCCGAGTCGTCCTTGGAGAGGGGGACTGCCTTGGTGGGCTCCTGCGGCTGCAGGGCCACCTTGGGGCGGACTGTTGGCCGTTCGGCCTTGGCCGGGCCACGCTCAGGGAGCTGTCCGACCATGGCCAAGGCGCTCTCGTCGCATGCCATTGCGGCCTTGTGGCTGCCCTTGATCGTGATGACTCCGTGAGGGGCCAGCATCTTCAGGCAGTGGTAGCCGTGGTGGGTGGCCGCCATGAACTTGGACAGCACAGGACGTCCAAGGATGGCGTTGTACGGGAGCTCGGAGTCCACCGCCTCGAAGGTGACGTACTCCGTCCGGAAGTTCTGGGGGTCCCAAACGTCACGGACAGCACGATTTGCCCGATCGGCTGTAGGGATGACCCAGGGACAATGCCGTGGAAGGGATGGCAATGTCCTTGATCTTGGACCGCGGGACTGCATCGCCAAGGACTGGCAAATGGCGATGTCGAGGAGCTCCTCCATCAACCAACACGCGATCGACTCAGATGTTGCGATGGTGGGATGAGCACCAATGAAGCGCTGGGGCCTGGTCATTCCAGGGGGACAATCATCCCCGGAGAAAGTGATCGACTGGTGAGACCACCGCAGGGGTGCATCTCCGGGCTTACTCCTCTCGAGGTGGTAAACCTCCGGCGTGACCTTAAGCTTCGGGCGCGAGCTATAGCGAAGCGCCACCAAGATCACGGCGACGCGTGTCGCGAGCCTCTTGGAAAACATCGCCGTGGCGCCTACGAGGCGCCCGGTCGTCCGGCACCTGTGATCGGGGGAGCTTCGGGCATGGGCGCCCGGCGTAAAGTCCTCCAACCGCGCGCCCACGTCCTCTGATTCTGCGGCTTATGGCAGATCGCCGATGAAGAAAGCGATGGCGGTTGTCGGAGGGTTAGCCCCGGGCGGCCGAGGCCGAGGCCGGGAGCTCGCCGCCTCGCCTCGCACCCCGCCATTCCCGCCACTGCCGGGCGGGCTGGCGCGGAGGCGCCGCTTCGGGAGGAGCGGGCCTCTCGGGCTCCATCGCGCGACGAGGCGGCGGCGAGCTCCTTCTTCTTCTTCTTCTTCTTCTCGGCGTCGCCCTTCTTGGCATCCGTGCTAGTCCGGGCCGCCGCCTTCTCCACCGCCTCGGAGGCGTTCATGTATCCTTTCGCAGCACGAAATAAATCGGCGGCGGTGTGGACCGGATGGAGCTCAAGGTCCTCGGTGAAACGGGTATTCCGCACTCCCTCCTTGAAGGCCTCAACGATGGCCTCGTCGGAGATCGACGGAATGGTGTTGCGCACCTGGACAAACTTGCGGACGTAGTCCTGCAGGCCCTCTCCCGCCCTCTGGACCACAAGCTTGAGATCCTGGGGCTTTCGAGCGTAGCAACCACTCGAAGTTTGTCCGGGCGCCTCTGCAACTGTTCCCAGTGCAGATCGAACTCCTCGGCTGGTTGAACAACCGAGTTGGGCCATTCCTCCAAAACGGTAGGGAAATAGTTGACCATTACGGCCTCATTACCGCCTGCGGCCAGGATGGCGGTAGTATAAACAGCGAGATATTCGTCGGGGTTCTTACTCCCGTCGAACTTCTCGATGCTCCCAGGCTTGAACTTGCGAGGCCATGGGGCCTCGCGCAAAGCTCGGGAGAAGGCCGGGCACCTAGGGACGGCCCCGTTGTTTCCAACGGGAGGCCTCCCGCCCGGAAGTGGCCCGAGGCGGGAAAAAACTCGCCGGGTGGTCTTGAGGAGCGCCGTCATTGTGGACGTGGATACTGCGGTGCGATTGAATGCTCGGCCGCGCCTCGAGGAGCCACGGTGTGATCGGGCTCGAGGTGCTCGCCAAGATCCCCAGCGAGCTCCTCTAGGCCGTCAGCAACCGCGGCGCCTAGGTCGGCCATGGTGAACCCTCACGGGTCCTTCTTCAGGTCACGCATGACCTAGGCAATTGCCTTAACCCTTTGCCGATCGCGCAAAGACCGGGTTGGCGGCAGTAGTGGTAGAGCGAATCTTGGCGTGTAAGGCTTGGCGAGTGTCGGGCCAGCAGGCCTGCAACGGATATCCGCCAGGGTTCGCCCAACCGACCTAGCAAAGAGGCTCCGAGCGGCCTCACGCCGCTGGTGCTCCCTACTTAGGTCAGCATGTGGCTGGTGCGGGGTCGCCCCGCCTGACGCCGCAAAGACATGACGTGAGGCGGGCTCCCGCGAAGGAGACATGTAGTGTCGCCCACGGAGGCGGTGCCATCGGCACCCTCGACTACCATGGGCTCACGCCGGTCCGTTGCCGGCCTCGATGGGCCGGGACGCCAGTTGCGCGCATAGGACTGGTCCTCCTCTTCGGACATGACCGCGAACGCGTGCGGTCCGTCCGGATGTGGCACTGGTGGCGGTGCCTCCAGTCCCTCCATGAGGGTCTCGCTAATGTGCCGGGCAAGGCTAGGGAGCAAACAGCTACTCCCGAGGTGGGCGTCGCCTCTACCTCCATCTCGTCGGACTGTGCTCCGGCGAGGATACCAGCCTGCCACTCCTCATACAACTCATCGACGTCGTTAAGATCGTCGCGATCGTCGTAGTTGAGGTCCACGGTATCAATGTCGTCGTAAGACAACAAGGCCATCCTCGACTCGTCGAGGAGAAGACCCTGTCGGGCTCCACGGTGGCGCTTAATCGCCGACGGCGGGAGGCGAGCCTCCATGCCGCCAATACGCAAGGAAAGAGGGTGTGAGGCTGGCGGCCTGTCCCCGGACCGAGGCCCGGCCACTGGCGACGCCGCCGCCGAAAAAGACCTTAGTCCCGACGCGGCTGGGCACGTCGAGACCGGATCGATGGGGATAATGACACGAGTGTTTTTATCTGGTTCGAGCCTCCATCGGGATAATGACCCTACGCCCGATCTTCGTTTAATGCCGAGTTTAAATGAGTACAAGGGGGTGAAGTGGCTTTTGGGAAGCCCGGGCCTCGAGTACAATAAGTGCTCAAAGCACTGTGTGTGTTCCTACAATTACCTGAATGCGGAGAACTACCGCCGGGAACTAGAGCTCCTATGAGAGTGCAAGTGCTCTTGTTCTACAGTAGCTACTCTCCGAGTGAATTGTGTATATGTGGGAGTGAAGCCGGTCCCTGTTGTTGTGGCCTGTACGCCCCTTTTATAGGCGTTCTCCGGCCACTGTAGCTTGCGCTGGTCTATTGAATTAGTCGTTGCCTTTTTGCCATGTTGGTAGCGCACCAAATCCCCCGGGTAATCGAGTGCAATCCTCCGATCACCGCGCCGGACCGCTACCGGTCAGCACGTGTCTTTGCCCATGCGGGCGATTGACGTGACCGGCCGCCAACCCGTCAGAAGCTGCCGCCAGGCGCTCCTTGGTATAGTGCGCGCATTTAATTCTAGGCGACTCTGGGGACCCGAAGCGTATCCTGTCCGCGGTGCGGCACGATTTGCCTTGGGTCCTGTTCCTTTGTACCTCAAAGTCGCGGAGTAAGTAAGAGACCCGAGCTTCCAAGGCAGGGAAGCTCGGGCTCGAGCTTACCAAGCTCGGGCACGAGCTTGCTGGTCTCGAGCTTGCTTCTTGTGGGGCCACGAGTAAGTAAGTGGGCCGAACCTTCATGGGCCACGTACTTTTCTCAACATAATTTTTCTGACATTTTGCCTATAACATATGACCAACGGTACTATTAATTAGTGTGTATTTCAATATCAAAAAGTAATACTATGTAATATTTACCATAACAAAAGCGCAAGCATTAACATCAAATTTATATTATACATCGTGTCTCTATCCTAACATGTCTTCAATTAACATATAAATTGCATCTATGTATGTCTAACTTAACTATATTGTTTTAAATACTTTTGTCACAATTTTTCTATTTTTCAAATCATCAAATTAAATTAAATTACACGTATTTATGTCAACTATACGATTAAATAACAAAATTATATATCTATTTAATGTGTGACCATCCTAACATGTCTTCAATTAAATTTTACAATTACACGTATTTATATGAACTATACGTGTCAATAACAAAATTATATATCTATTTTACGTGTGACTATCCTACCATGTTTTCAATAAAAATTATAATTATACATATTTATATCAACTATCTCCATAAATAATAAAATTACATATATCTTGAACGTGTGATTATCCTACCATGCTTTTAATCATAAGTTTAAATAACACGATATATATCAACTATGCAAATCAATAATGTAATTATATAAATATTTCATGCGTGACTATCCTATCATGTTTTCAATCAAAAATTTTAATTACATGCCTTTATATCAACTATCTCTATCAATAATAAAATTATATATATATTTAACGTGTGACTATCCTACCATATTTTTAATCATAAATTTAAATTACATAATTACACTACTAAATTACTCAAGAAATTAACTTACCAAAATTCGATGCAGCGTGATCCAATTTTTTTTTCCTTTTTCCTCTCTTCTTTCCTCTCTTTTTTCTCCTCTTCTCTTCTCTTTTCCTCTCTTCTTTCCTTTCCTCTCTTCTCTTTTCCTCTCTTCTCTTGTTTTCTCTCTTCTCTTCTGCTCTCTACCTCAACCCCGCGCAGAGAGCCAGCCGTCGTGCGCGGCTTATATAGGAAGGCCCGGTCGCCCATGGGACAGGCGATCGGGCCAACCATCGACTCAACCAGCAGGCGGCGGGTAACAGCATCGACTAATGACTCTGAACGCCGTGTCTTGTGGCGCCTGTCGCCCATGGCAGGGCGATCGCCCAGCCCAGGGGCGACGGGCGCCCAAAAATAAAAAATCACAGGCCGGGCAGATATTTAAAAAATTTTAAATTAAAAATAATATAAAAAAATTCCTCTATCTTGCACGTTTTCTACATGTGAGAAGCCTATTTGCATGCTTTACGTTTCTACTTACTGACGACTGGGGCCAGAGCCCACACGTCGGGCCTACTAGTCATTGGGTCGCTTTCTAATTAACTCTAGATAGGAACTAATTAATCTATCAGAATTGCTAATTCTCATGCGACTGAAATTTTCTTAACTATCAATCAATCTAAAATTGCACTCTAGTAAGACTAAATTTGCACAGCTTACAAATGTATCATTTTAGTATCAAAATTGCTACTTATCAATCATTAGTTTTATTCGTTGATTTCTATGCTTTGTTGATGCATAAACCTGTTGAATACACGTGCTTACATACTTTTCTTTTTCTATATTTTAAGCCATCATGTTTGTTTCAGTCAATCTAAAATTATACACTGGTAAAACTAAATTTGCACTTATTTGTAATGTGCAATTTTAGTATAGTTATAGAGCAATTTTATTAATAATCGACTGACACTTATTTTATTATTAGGCAATTTGCTCTTAGTCGTTCCCCACAAATGGCTTGGGTGGAGGTCTGGCGTCGGTGAGGTAGGGCACTATATCAAAATGGGTTTCCCTCAACCTCGTGCATAGACAGCGTGGCCTACGACGAGCAACGGTGGCGGCAGCCCTGGCTTGGCATGGCACCGTCGAGCTAGGGGTTCGGAGGCTCAAGCAAGATGTCTACAAGCATCTACGGGGTATGTGGATTTTACCTCTGCTGTTGGAGCGGTTGGAGAAGACCTAGAGTGTGCTAGCGACGTGAAAGCCGGTGGCGGCCTTGGCCCATTTATTAGAAATAATTTCTGAAAAAATCTTAAAGACCCACATATAAAAGGGGTGTGAAAACTCTTTAGTACCACATTGCTAGTTGAGATGGAAAGACACTAATTGAGTGTGCTCTACCCCACTAGCTTATTTGGGAGAGGGAAAGAGAAGAACACGCACGCGCTCGCCGCCTCGCCAGGCTTGGGCCAGGGCGGGGCGGCATGGGCGCACGACACCTGTGTGAATGGTGCGCCGGCGTGTACTGGTGATTAGGAGAGCAGGTCTCCAGAATCCATCGCCCTTGAGATCTTGCATTAGGAGAGGACGAACAAATAAAGTTTTTGGGTTATGAGGATTATCGATTCATTTTGTTGTAAAAATGTGTGTTTTTGGATGCATGAATTTCTGTGAAAAGCTAGTGTTGACAAACACAAAATTGTCTACAGTAGTACGTTGCAGCGGATTACAAATAAATATAATATAAATTTTAAGTTGTGTGTCACCTTGATTGTCTTGATTGTACATGATGTGTAATTTTTTAGTTGATGAAAATTCAAACTCAACATTTTTAAATAGAAAATTGTTATTTACTGTTACTTCGGCAGTGTATATATATAGTTATGACAAAGCGATAAACCACGAACCGTCCTACATTCCTTCCCTCTCCTTACTGCACCCGACTCTCCTTAAAATCAGACTAATTTGGTCTCTTACCGGTCAACAGTGGTTTTGGGGGGAGGGGTTTCGTTGACGTGGCGTACACGTAAACGTTTTTGAGTTACATGGCATCTGCATGTACTCGCACTCTCTCTAATCTCTCTCTTATCTCTGTGCTGCCTCTCCCCCAACCTCTCTCACTTCCACAAGGTGGCAAGCCACTAGCCAGTGGCAGGCTGGCTGACGTCAGGGGCGGAGCTTCCTTGGCCTACCTACCAAAATTGTTTTTCTTAATGATATACTATTAGTAGCTATTTTTTTATGAAGATTTCTAAGTATAATATGTCTATTTGGCCCCTCCAAACTTGGCTAATATACCGTCGGCCCCTTTTAATTTTGTGTCCAAGCTCAACCACTGGCCAACACCATGCTAGCTCGCCAACCGAAGACGAGAGTGGGGGCACGATGACCCTGTATAGAGAGAGAAGAGGAAGGTAAGGAGGTGGCGGTCGACGGTGGGCAGGGTGGCCCACCGCTCGTGCAAGGCGATGAGCCCCAGATTGGCGACGACGGCCACCGATTGTCCAGCGAGCTGATGCGCTCAAGCCCGAGATGCAGGGCGTGCCTCTCCTCTTCCCCTCTCTAGTGCTATATCTGGCAGGAAGAAGAGGCACAGGGAGGTTAGAGAGGAGGTCGGGGCAGCGGCAAGCCACCGTCAGCTATGCAATTCTTCGGCTGTATTGTATAAATCAATAATCATAGAAGTTAAGTGTACGTAACAAAGCAATGTTACATGCACATGCATATTTCAGAAATGTTGCGGTGTCAATTTTATAGAAATTTAAATGTGTGCGTGTGTTTCTTAATTTACCATCATCTAGCTATATATCAGTGGTATAGATGTCGTATTTTACAGCAAAATAATCCTCCCAACACAATACAAAAATTAAGCGTGCCTAATTTCAAACTACGATAACAGGAAATTTAAGATGATTTGAACTTTGAAATGCAGTCATTTGCCCGTATACTGGTTATATAATAAAAATTGCAAGGGCATTAAGGATGCGTTTGATTGGTTGAATGAGGTGGCGTTTATGTTGTACATGGTTCAAGCTTTTCGATCCAATGATCCCATTAGATGATGAAAAAGGAGACGGAAGAGAGAGCACTTCGGTGTTTGTTGTGCAATAAGAGCATGGAGTGAGGGTTCAGGGCTGTTTGGCATGTCGGCGGACAGGGGGAGTGGATGCGTGGGAGTGCCAGACAGGAGCTTGGCGTTGCGCAATATGGTGTCTCGATTTTGGACGGTGAGATGAACCAACATACCACAACATTCAACATCATTCAATAGTAGTATTTTTAAGTATCAGGGATAAAATAAAACAGTATACGCTTAGTATTGTCTTTTTAAGTAGCAGAGATAACACTAACAGTATATGCTGGCCCACCACATTAGGTTAGACAGACAATGGCGCACAGAGACAATATAGTGTTTATAGAATTCTCCAGTTCAAATCACAACTTAATAATAATCTCTCATAATCATTACTATCACGTAGGATGACCAGAGTACTCCAAAATCAGCCAGCCATGGAGCAACAGATTCAATATCTATCGTGGCGCCTGAAAATTGTAGTAGCTACCAGGATTAATGACAATAACAAGGATTTATAATCTAAAGCAAAAAAGATTTCATTATGCTCTTTGCTGTTCCATGGTCCAATGTTTTAGCTCGGCCAATGACATAAAACAAGCACAAGCATGAAGGCGGACTTACTTTATTTGGATAAAAATATAATGCAAAAGGAATAGTTTAGCAATACCTGCGTTCCCTAGATCTAGAGCGATCCCTTCTCCTTGAATCATGCCCACGGGAGCGATCATAGTCTCTATCCCGATCACGGTGGCGGTCTCTATCGTGACGTCTATCACGATCCCTATCATGGTCTCTTCTGCTGGTTTCTCGATGCTCAACTCTGTCCTTTCTATCTGCATCTCTATCCCTGGATGCCCGACCATTGTGATCCTTGCTATGCTCTCTTGATCTAAAAGCCCAATATGTACTTTCAGATTGTGTCATGTACTAGATTAAAATGCAACAAGGATTGGGAAGACCGTACCGCCTGTCATCTTCTGATCTGTCCTTCCTTTTTTTGCTCCTCTCCTCCTGGAAGAGGGTGCAGCATATTTTATAATGATAAAAAATCATGATACTGAAGTAATTACCAAATGGGGAATAACTAATAAAGGGCAGTGTTTCAAATAATGAAAAAGAAATGCAAGGAATACATTACAAGCAAGATTGCTTCAGCAAAAGACAACTTACAATCTTATGGAGCAGGTAGCATATGAACAAGTTGTAACTTACAGCAAAAGATGGCAAAAGGAGTGTGCGCTTTCAGAGTAACTTAACCGGTACTATTTATCACCAGCTCTACAAAATATGGATCACCCAGCAGAAAGCAAATCTCCAGCTTCTGATCAACATAATACTAAGCAGATTGTATGAGCAACTTGACACAATTAAGTAAACATGATTCTCCATACCATGCTTTGCACACTTCTATGCTTACAACATACAGTAACAGCTGTTGTTGCCATGGGTAGGAGCATGATTGTCAGATGAGATTCCAATTATGCAACATTTACTAATTCCTGTAATGGCTATCGTAATAACCATGACACTCTCCAATGTGAGAAATAAAATAATATATAGAGAAGGTGAGAACCTAGGGGTTCTTCCTTGGGATGAGAAAACTCACAGATGCCAAAAGGCCCAAAACAGAGTAACTCTTTAAAGCAGAAAATGGAACATTACATTCAGCACCTGATAAAGATGTTCAAAATTTTCACCTTAACAAATTTAGAGAAAGGACAAAGGAATAGATCCATAAACTTATATTGTAATGGACAGATAGAATGTAATTTCTAATAAGATTATGGTCATGCCAAAGTTCTACAATGTCTGAAGCTCTAAATTTATTTCATCACTCCCCAACATCATAAAAGTACTTGAGCACACAAGGATGTACCTGGAGTTCTTTCAGTTTCTCACGAATCAGCATGTAGCCCAAGTGCAGTTTCCCTCCAAAATGGTCAGCAAGGCGTCGATCACTGCATACAATATTGCATAAGATTCATTTCCATCTTAAAGGTGCAATGTGGGACTGAACTTTCAGAACATTTTGAGTTGAAATGTTGAGTTGAAGGACTAAAAGTATTACTTGTCATAGACACTCAGAAATGCTCCACATATGTCACAGAGACGTAACTTCTGATCAGTCTATAAGGGTGGACAGAGAATACCATTATATTAGCAAAACTTTGATCTATAAACATTAGTTGGCCAGGTTTTGAACTGAATATAAGTAATAGAAAATTTCTGCAAGGAAACAAAAGCAGCAACCAAACCGTCGGGGTAAGTACAATTACATAAGCATGATTGCATGAAATTCCGAATTTACCATATTCAAAAATATCAAGAAATCCATGTCTGCTATTCTACATATTATGCACTTTCTAGACAGATAACAAGTAAGAACAAGCTCACAGTTTCAACAGATATCAGGCAAGGATTAGCACTCAACGAACAAGTTCATTGCAAATAACACCACTTATAAATATTAGGAACACGTCTAAATATGAGGAATGCACATGATAGTTTTTTCAAAGGGTAATAGTGTGGGATGATGTTGCACATAGATTGTACTTAAAGATCATGTCATAATGACATAATCAGCCTATAATTTTTTTAACACAGGTGCATGTACAACCGCCACTTGTAGAAAAACAAGAGATCACTGAATGTATACTACTTTATATTTGATTAGCTCACCGGATTGAGAAGTACAGTCTACAAGTAATAAACATGATGAATATAGATTTTCCTAATGTGCAAAGGTTGAACTTTCATTTGAAAGAGCTTAAACAATTCAAGTGAATTCTAGTACAACATCTAATCAAAATGTACAAAAGTTTTGAACGATGCAAATAACAAATTACAAGCTTTTCCCTAATAGCACTGCCTGAGAAATGCACAACCATTTTCTCAATAACAGAGCATAATCATATCATACAGCAGGTAATCAGGTTGGAGAAAACTTTAGCACACAATAGTTGGAGAAAATATTTGTTTACTAGCTAGTATAAACCAAGCTGGTCCAAAAACAATGCTAGGCACCATAAAAGCTACTGATCTTGAATAACATTTTGTACCAGTCACCCCATAAGCCACAAATTAAGCAATCATCAAACAATACACAATAGCCAGCAGTAGTACTAAACTCACAATTCGAACATCAGCAGCTGTATATTTAGAAGACTCTGAAGCCGGTTCCTGCCGTGCCGCCAACTAATAATCAATCACAGATAAACAAAGACATTAGTCATGGTTCATACAACCAAAGAATGGAAGCATCGATGTCCTAGAAAATCACAAGTTATCTATATCCTATGTCTGCAAAGTCAAAGCTTTAACCCACTACAATTAGCAGGTGAAAGAATGGGCATGGCATAGTTCACGTGATAGTAGTTACCTTTTTCAAGGCTTCTATCTCTTCCAAAACTTTCTGTGCTTCTACTACCATCCCTTGTTCACCTACCAAAAGGACAGACATGAAAATATCACTATATATTTCTTTATGCTGTTAAAAAAAATAATAGCTATAGTGTGCATATATATAAACAATACAAATACCAAACAAATTTTAATCATCTTCACTTGAAAAGATCAAGTGGTTTGTGTGGCCACAAAATAGAAAAGGTACTGAAGACATTGATGTCCAATAAACAAATAACCAGCAGATCTATATATCACCGTAAAACTAATCTATGATCTAACAGAACGGTAGGCCCAAAAATTAAAGTCAAGACCTAAAAGGCCTAAAGAAAAAAATATACCAAAAAATAAAACTAATAACATTCAGATCCATTAATGATTCAGGGTTCTACAATAAAGGTTGAATTCAAGGCTGCACCTTTTGCTTCACCAAAGATTAAACTTCGCCACAGCTACACCTACGCCTTGTTCATTTCAGCTTAAATTAACATTAAAAGCTGTAGCTGGAAATTTATCATTTTTGTACAGACCAAACGTTGTAACACTTTGTAGCCATTTTTGCGAGGCTTTTAGTGGTTCTTCTTAAAGCTCACATTTTTCTTTTTTACATTTTTTTGGGCTCTCTAAGCCTACTATTGAGCGTCTACAACTTTTTCAGATTATAATCTACCACTGGTTTAAGCTGAAAAGAACAAAGTCTTAGCCAAGTTTGGCAAGCCACATCCTTTGTAGTGAAAAAATTGAACGCCATAAGTGTGGCAATTTTCAGCCAAAAAAAAACTGAGTCTGACGCATAGACCAGAGGGATAAGAAATGTGTGACATGCCACAGTTGTTGTAGAGACCAAATAATGGCTAACAAGACTGTGGCACAACTAAGGTTTGGTATAGCAATGTTCAATGTTTGGTGAACTAATTGAGTGGCTAAATTCAAAACCGAGATACAACATGAGAAAAAAAAAATCTCAAAAACTCGGCCCCCGTTACTGAATACATATGTTTCTAGAAAAAAATAAACCAGCAAGCAGTCAAATTTCTTTCCATACCAAGCTCTTCAGCTTTCTTTATCTTTTCATTGATTATTTCTTGAGTACGAGCATCAGGTGGAGCAGCTGTTGGTACTGGTACCATTTGAGGAGCTTGAATAGGCTGAGGTAATGAAGCTCTGTCCTTATTAAAGGCATCAAGCAAGAGGGTAGCCTGCAAGAAATCAGGAAAACAATCAGTAACATCAAAACAGCGCATTACTTATTATTAGTACCATGTGCTGATGATAAATAACCAGAACTATGAGAATTAACACAGATATTAAAGCTTTCAAAGTAATACCTGCATATCAGCCCTTTTAGATCTTAGTTCTTCCAGCACTTCCTGAGCCTTTATTTTATCATCAGTTTTCCCTTCAAAATCTGTTTTCGATACACGTTAATGCAAAACATTAAGTAACAATAAAAAGAGAAAAAAAATGCTCCCCCAAACAAAAAAACACACACACACAAAAAAAAAATCTCATTTCCATTTCTTTGCCCCCCCCCCCCCCCCACACCAAACAACAAATAAGGCCCCGTTTGGAACGAAGGAGTATCATATGGAACAGTTCAATTCAATTCCCACAGGAATCGAGAAAAAATCTCACGTCCCAAATGGGTCCCAAGTTAATGCACCATGAAAATAGTCCCCATGGCACATGTTAAACTGGTCATCATGGTTTTTATTATCTTTGCCAATTGGCACTTGTTTCAGCAATTTCAATAGTCAATACTTATTTTTATCACTTCAATACTTGCAATACACGGTTTTAACGTTTTCAGCACTGAAATTGTGTATTACAGGTACTGAAATAACTCAAATAGATCCTCAAAAATAACTAAGAACAAGTACAAAAAGTAGTGTTAATGTCCAACCCAAGGGGCTATGTGTGCAATAACTAAATTTGTGGGACACAAAGTAAACGGGAATTTTATATTGGTTTTAACTAGGGCTTAAACTACCACAACAACAGTGCACTAAAACATAGTGATGAAGGACACAAGAAAACCTAACTACTTAGTAATGAAACCAGATGATTAGCTAGATCACCAGTGCTCATTGATTATATTAATGGAAACTAAGTTGAGACAAATCCTCCACCTTCCATTTACAGTACAGCTCAATAATATTTGAGAAGAGGGTTCTTATTTTGTTGGGGTACATTTATATTTGATGGAAAGAATGTTCAAAAGTGCAGTTCAAACAGATATCAGTGCACTATCCAGCCATAAATACCATGTCGACATCTATAATTGTAACAAGTTGTGGACTTGTGTATTGGATGGTTAAACATATTTGCAATCTGACAGGGATGAATCTTTTGGAATAAAGAAAAATACAGGGAATTCTAAATTTTGAAGTAGTTTTTTATATAGGTCTCATGAGATTATTAATAAACTTTTAAATCCATTGCTCTCAATCAAGAGGGTGAGTATTAGCAGTCATCCCGTAGTTACCAGGACCACTGGGTGAGGTGTGGATTGAAGTAATAAAAAATTATACAATATATGTTCTGATGTGGCATTACCAAAGGTATCAACTTCTTTCATCTTCTCTTTGATTTCCTTTGACAGCTGCGACACCTCATCTGTCTGCAAACGTTAAGAATAACATGTGCAATTCAATTGATGCTTCTCACTGACAAATAGTAAGCTTTAATACAGACAGGTGGCTAAATACCTGAGTAACCTCGGACACAGAGATTGCAATAGCTGCCTTGGCGTCCTCGTCAGCCAGGCGTTTCAGCGCCCTCTGGATTTTCCTATCGCACTCCACGATGAGCCTATCTATCATCTCCTCGAGTTCCCTGTCATAATTCTCTCCTCCCTTTGCTTTTCCATCTTCATAACTACCATTAGCTCAGGAAGGCAAAGGACACTACACAGTGGTTTGAGGAAGAAATTTGAAAAAGAAAAACCGAAGTGAAGCGAGCCTTGCATAAATCATAATGGAGCAACACAAAGGATACTCTTTCCGCAGTTGAAGCGAGTGAACCTTGGGGCAAGGTCCGAGATCCATTTTCTGCCATGAGCGAATTGGTCGATTAGATCACAGCAGCATAGAGCCGAATTACTTCTGATATCTCAAAGTGGAGCACATATATCGCGCGATTTTGCCATGACTTGTCACGAAGGCAACAGCAAATACAAATCTCTCCACCCCGAACCTAATCTGCGGCCTAACAACGAGCGCTCCTCCACCCAAACTACCACGAGAAGATGAACACGAAGGAGCACGGGGATGGATGCGTAGAGAGAGCGGGGGAGGACGGGATACCGTGAGCTGGAAGAGGTCGTGCGGGCAGAGGCCCGCGAGAAAGAGGCGGCAGACGTCGCGGTCGAAGTACTTGCGGTTGACCTCCCGCACGTCGCCGTTGCGGTTGGCCCCCATGAGCACGTCGAGCTGCTTCCGCATGGCGTCCATGGCGGCCGACGGCTCCCCCGCCCAGCCTCTCCGGCGGCGAGAGGGGTTTACAACCTAGGGTTTCCGTACCCTAGTACGAGCGAGCGTGAGGGCGAGACGCTTTGGTAAAAAAATAGGGAGAGGGAGACAGACGAAGGAAGAGAGGTGCGGTTGGGTCTAGAGCTGGCCAATGGGCCGAACCGTGCCGGCCCGGTTCGGGCCCGGTTCGGCCCGGTTCGGTTAGGTCCAGTTCGGTTTTGGTCCGGTTACTATGCAAACCGGGCCAATCAGGCCACCGGGCCAGGGGCTGAGTCCAGGTTCGGTTCACTTCATGAACCGGGCGAACCGGGCCGGCCCTGTTCCGGTTTGGCCCATTTGGCCCGGTTTACATATTATATATCAAAAAAATCAGGAAAAAACGAGGATTCCAAAAATAACAACGAAAATTTGTAAAAGTGATTAAAAAATTACAGTATATAGGAAAAATAAAGTATTGAAGAGCTTTATTATTATAGGTATAGTACATGGCTGGCTCGTTAAAAACTTTACCAAGTAAAAACTCAAAATTGAGAAAACCTTAGTAAAGAAAAAAGAGTACAGCCTAAAGCTCTACAATACATTTACAAATTACATTTGTTTCAAGAGCCAGAGCCTTCATCTTCAAGCTCTAAACCTTGGAATGCAGCCTCCAATTCTTGATTGTGTCTTTGGCGGCGAGATTCGAGTTGTTTTTACGCTAACGACCGACCCTTCATACTCGTGAGTATTTCAACCATGTCGCTATGAAGCGAAGTGCGTCTGTCCTCAAGTATTCTTCCGGCAAGACTGAAAGCAGACTCCGAGAAAACCGTAGAGACTGGAACAGTTAACATATCTCGTGCTAAGATGGATAGCACGGGATATGTTCCATTATATTGCTGCCACCATGTGAGTATGTTAAACTCTTCCTCCTGAAAGTCGACGGGGTCCTTCGCCAAGTATGACATAAGCTCACCGGAAGAGCCACGTGATGTAGCTTGCGGATCGGCCGGTGCTCGAAGAACTTGAAGTGTCCTTGCGTGATGGTCTTCCAAAAGGACATCTTCTGCCGTCTGTTGAACCGGTGCGATCGTTGACTAATTCTGCATACTTTTCTTCATATTTCCTATACAACTCATTCATCTACTCCTAACTTCATGAAAATAGTTAAAATAATCAATGCCGATGCTTGACACCAAGTTGTGTTAGAGCATTAGTTAATCCAGGGAGTTTGGCGAGGGTCCAACAAAAAGCAAAACAATACAAAAATGGAATGTCTCTCCAATATTTTAAATATTTAGCTTTCATATGGCTAATCGCATCAAATAAAATAGGATCAGTTTCAAATGACTTCAACCGATTAGCGATATAATAGATGCATTGAATTATAGAACAAGAAGTAGGCTCATAAACAACTGAGGCAGTTTGTGTGCATTCATAAAAGACCTCTAAAAACGAATGTAAATGGGTAAGTACTTGCCAAACCTGTGGAGTCAGAAGTGGCGTACCATCATGGGTTCGATAGTTAGTGTTAATAAAAATTTCAAAAGGTTGCCTATATGGTAAGACATGTTGCAGCATAAGGTAGGTGGAATTCCACCTAACAGGCATGTTCAAACCAAATTTCCTGGGTTGTACCTGTGATGCACGACAATAATTCTTCCATGCACCAATTCTTGTGTTAGAACTATTTAAAAATGAAATTGCATCCCGAATAGCTTGAAGATAAGGCTGCAGTCTCTTTAAGCCACTCTTAACAATCAGATTAATTATATGGCATGCACATCGTTGATGCATTAGAAAAGACTCAGCATATGTGGCTAGCACAGGTTTTAAAATATTCATAGCAGAAGTATTAGCTGATGCATTATCTAAGGTAATAGAGAAAATCTTATCCGTTATTTCAAATTCTTGAACAACATTCATAATATTATCGGCTATATTCTCACCTGTGTGATTCACATCAATAAGTCTAAGAGCAATTATTTTTTTCTCCATTTCCCAGTTTTGGTTTACGTAATGAGCAACAACACTTAAATAATCTTCTAGCCCTTCCGGCCGGATGTCGATGTTAAAGAAATTGAAAATGTGCAAGTTTTAAATTGCTCTTTCAATTTTAACTTGTTAGCGATATACAATTTTTTAAATCCTAGTTGTTGTCGACGAGACACGCTAGTAAATCTAGGATTGTGGCGGTTTTAATATACTCTTGAAATGCGCGGATTCACCAAAACCCAAAGGTAAATCTTGAAGCAATCGATGACATAAAGCTTGTCTAGCTAATTCGGGATTATACTCCCAATTACTTCTTTGACCGTCGTGGTTGTAACTCAATTCTTCTTTGTCTCATTTGAACGCCTCTCCTTTTCTTACATGCCAAGGCATGCCTCCTCAAGTGTCCGTGCGAGCCAGTCCCGTCGTTAACTCCTCGCCGACAAATCCTACATCGGCGGCATACCTCACCATCTTACCATTCTCGAGGTGTCTCAAGCTGCTCGTAGTCGCCCCACACCTCCGACCGGTTAGCTCGGCCCGCTTGATCCCATGTCGGACCACGAAGCCTTGAGTTGAGCCGGAAGAACCGTATGGCACACCACCGGTTCCTTCTGTTCGTTGTGTTTCTTGTGGTTCATCATCCGAAACCGGTATGTTCTGGCCATACGGTTCATAGTCCTCCTGTCTTAAACCGAATTGACTAATAGGAATTCATCATACGGAGAATTTCCGTCGGCCATTTTCAAAACCTACAAAATAACAACCATATGTTAGAAACAACAAATTAGCGTATAAAAAACATCGACATTCCACAATTATATTTCTGCAATATAAACCTCACCGGCTCACCCTACCGAATTTGCAAACTCGAAATATTTTTTGCAAAATATTTCAAACTTATGTCGCAAAGCACAATTAAAATTTTAACTCAGAAAGCAGAGAAGAGTAGAAGACAATGGTTTGAACTTTGAAGTGTGGCTGGATGACGACTAACGAGCGGGTGCACCCCTATATATAGAAAAAAAATTAGTTTTTTTAAAATTTTTTTACTATTTTACCGAGCTTTAAACCTTCAACGGTAAAAAAAACGGCTATGAAGTCGGCATAAAGTCGGTTTGCCGCCCTCCCCATGGCCGTATGTCTTGTGACAGCGTGGCGGCGTGCCATGCGCCCATCTTGTGGCGCCAATGGCCGTCCGGTCCGAGTCGTCCATGACACGTGCACGCAGGGCCACGGCCAAGCAACACGCTGTTGGTCGGCCATGGCTGATAAGCGCAAATCGTGGCGATGATCGGCACGGTCGGCGTCTTGGATCGGCGGGCGGGCCGCCGATAAGCAGCGTGGCAGCGTCACCGCGTGGTCTTGCAGCGTGGAAAAGCGCGCCCGTCACGTCGGCCGTCGGCCGTCACGGACTCACGCCGCGCCGGTCGGTCGGCCGCGGCCAGCGTGGAAAACGCGACCGCGCTGCGCGCCACGCGGCCGGGCGCCCGGCGATGCGGGTTGGCGATGGTCGACGTGGCGTCGGCTGGCGGCGGCGGCGGAAGCGGTCTTGTGAGGGCGTCGGCAGCGCGGCGGCGGCGGCGAACCGAAGCCAGCAGCGCCGCGTAACAACGGGCTTCAAATTTCATATGAAAAACCGGGCGAACGTGCGGCCGAATCCGGGCCAACGGGTTAAAGCCGTCCGGTTACTATCTGAACCGAAGCAAGGCGGCGCTATAACCGAACCGAAAGGCGGCGCCGACGCCTAAGGCGAGCCGAGTTGATTCGCCCACGCCGAATCGGGCGGCCGGTTCATTCTTAACCGAACTGGCGGGCCGGCCGATGAATAGTTCTGGGCCGCCCGGTTCGGCCCAAAAAACACGGCCCATTTGGCCAGCACTAGTTGGGTCTCGTTTGAGCTGGGTTGGGTTGGGCTTTCCTGTCGGTTCAATTCGGCCCAACTCAAATTTGACGAACTCCCACGGGCTTCTTTTCGGTTGCGCTCTGTGCTTCTGCTTATTGCCTCTAAGCACCTGAAAGCACCTGAATTCTTCGAATTATTATCTTATATATAAAGTGGGATCTCAGCCCGGCTCACCGCGCGTCCACGTCATCGAAAAAGTTTGGCCCGTCCGATCTGCCCGTCGCCTCGATCCGGCCCTCGGTTCGCTGCCCAGCTTGACAACATGATTGCTAATGCAAAAAAGCCCTCCGGCTTTTTGATTTTACGTCCGCATCCTCCGATCTTGATAACCGTCCGATCAGCCGATCGACCGGACCTCGCTTCGCCGTTATTGCGTTTAGCCCCCATTAGCTTTTTAGTACTCCATCCGCCGTCCTCCCGCACGCCCAAACCCTACCGCACCTCAGACCTAGCCCGTCACTCCGTCTCCCACTGTATTGGTCCTCTCCTCCCAGCCTCTCCCCGGACCGGCCGGCTCCGCCTCCGCCTCAGCCTCCGCGTCTCCGCCTCCTCTCCGACTTCGCCTCCTCCCCGTCCCTGCCTCCTCCCACCTCTCCTCCCTGTCGCCAGTCGTCGCCGCCACCATCCGCTCCCGTCTCCGTCCTCCCCGTCTCTGCCTCCTCCCGGCTCCCTTCCCCGTCGCCAGCCGCCACCTTCAACGTCCCCGCAGCCCTACCGAAAGAGGAAGCTAGGGTTTGCCGCCCTCTCCTCCCTCTCCCACCGCTCCGCCCGACACTCGCCGCCCCCCCTCACTCATCTTGTGCCATACCGCTTCATGAGCCGCCTCCCCACGCCTCCTTCTCTGGTCGCCTCCTCCTCTATTCACCGGCCGCTTCCCCAGTCGTCTCCCCTCCTGCCGTCTCCCCGCACCGTCCCCCCTGGTCCCCTCCTCGTGCCTCACCCGTTCACCGGCCCCAGATCTAGGGGAGATGGGATCGACGGCGGTCGGACCCGGACCGGACCGAGCCGAAGCGTGATGAAGTCGGCGAGGCCGGAGCCGGCCCGTGGCAGTCGACGGCGCCGGTTCGACAGTCACACCGTCACATGAGGCCGGATCTAGCCATGACGGCATCGGCCACGCTCGGGTCCGGCCGTGATGGCCTCTCGGACGACGGTGGGGTCCGGCCGTGATGACCACCATTATTTTCAATATCCTGCTCCTCGGTTCAAGTGTTTCTCAGTTCTTTGATAAAATTTTTTTGCCTCAATTGGGTTTGTTTGGTCCAAATTGCACATTTCTTTGCTTTTCGGTTGAAACATGCCTCAATTAGTCAATTTTCCTCAAAAAAACAAGGCCTCTTCCTTCGCCGCAACTTTGGCCTTCCCAATTAATCGCCTAATATCCAATTGTTCGGTTCATGGCCGTGTTAGTGATTATGGTGATGCAATTTTAACGTGTTAGCTTACCATATTATTTGTGTGGTTATTATCATCTTAGCATGCTTTTAGTGAACTTAACATGCTTGAGTTCACTAAACTTCATGCTCACGCCATCTTGTTACCGTATTGTTTTCAATTTAACATGGGTTGTAGAGGAAAAAACACGCTTGCTATCGATATACGCTGTACCATATTATGGCAACTGGAAGAGCTATAAAGTGTAGGTGATGGTTACGAACAAAATCACATTGATGTCGATATACCTACATTGATGCTATTATCTGCAATTTATTTCCCAATAGCACTATAGGCCACCATATTATCACGCCAAGATCTGTTGGAATTAATTATGGCTCTGGAAAAGATTACATGTGTTGTAGTGACAATATTTATTTGTTTTCTTGTATCTTAAGGCATTTTTCCAAAGTGAGCATACAAGGAAAATTATGAATTCAATAGGCACTACTTCGTTGCTTTGCGACTTTACGCATCATTTTGTTTCGCAGCAATGGGTATTCTTCAAAATAGAGATGGATCATTGTTCTACCTTCGTTTCTATCTTTATTCGTTCATAGTGAAAGGTTCTTAAACTGCTAGGTCTTTTGTTATCTCCTGCAGATTAAAGGTTTGTCTAATGTTAAGGAACAAGTTTATGGTGCTCTTCATCCATTTGTTGCATGGGAACTGGAGTTTCCTTGATAGTCAGTAAAGAACGACTGAAAATGCTTGAAGATGAAAAGGAACGGAAAAAGAATCATTCAAGTATTAGATGATTTTCATGCATTTTGGTGGGAAGCTGTTAAATTGGCTTGATTATTTGTTTCATATGTTTCTATCATGTATTTATAGTGAACTTTTTATGAAATTATTATGCATCTATTGTTGTCACATGCTAGGACAAGTTAATCCTTTAATATCTAAAATTAGCTCCTCCTTTGAATAGCATTCTTTTCTTGTATCAATATAGATAACTACATGATTTGTGATTTAGGTTATTAAATGGATATTCAACAAAGGTCAAGGAAAGACCATGGGAAGCTATCACACTGTTAAATGCCCTAATTCAGGATGGCCGAGTTGAGGAAGCAGGAGCGCTATTTGGAAAGATATTCTCAAGATATTTCGAGGGTTTGCCCGTGCTTCTTTCATGACAATGGTCTCCTATATTACAGTTTGGGATCATATCAGAAAATGTCTGAGGTACAAAAACCATAGGTGTTATTTTCTTATTTGAACATAAAGTTATTTGAACATAAAGTAAGGTGTGAAAGTTCTTTTACTTTTTCACCATTTGGTCATACTTTTAATAAACTCTACTTTTGAAACCTAACTGCGATACTTAGCTAACATAGTAACGTGTGAAGTTATTTTACTTTTTCTTAATTTTATTCATCGCTGATTTTGTTCTCCACTACGCAGATCTTGGAGATTTGATCTTTCATTGCCAAATTTCTCGAGATCCGACTTGTGGCATAAATCATCATCATAGTGTTACAAATACTATTTGTGTGTTGGGTACATCTTTACGTAGTTGTATTTTTCTTTTGAACTGTATTGTTTTTATAGTTAAATTAAACCATACAGAGTGTTGTGCTAAGAAGATAGTGGACGAAAAAGCAGGTCATACAAGATTTCTCTTTCAAGCTTCTATATGTTTTATGTTCTGTATTCTTTACTTCCTCAAAATATGCTGGGATTATTACAAAAATGTTATTGTTCACTCTACAGTTTAGAGTGTTAGATAATGTGCTATCATTTATGCCTCTTTCTTTACTTCTAGATCAGTCTGAAACGAAGAGTTATCTATGTTCTAGATTTCACATACTGATTTGTTCCTCTCTTATTTATTTTTCCTTTTCATGTCAATTTAGAGGTCATGGTTATTTGCATCTTAGCCATTGGGAGAGCCCTAGCCCATGCAAACTTTCCTATTGTTGCAAAGTCAATAAATGCAGTTCATATGTAGTCCCTCTATTCATGCTTCTTTTAATTTCCATTCTGCTCTTTTGCATATCTATAATATATGAACATCATAGTGCGACATATCATATTTTGGCTATGTCCTTATATTTTAGCAATAAATAGCTCCTTTATAATTTAATCCAAAACACAGTTTACGGCCGTCGAAAGACCCGAGACGCGCGCGCAAGCGCGCAATCCATTCTAGTTTAGTAGATGGATGGACTGAATCTTCAAGTTATAATTTGAATTTCAACCTGTTAGAATTTTGCATTGAAGTAATATGACCCTGTTGTTTGTTTTCATCTTGAAGGTTAAATTGGCCTGCACAAGCAAATATTAGCTGCTGGGCCGCCAAGCCAGGCCCTGCCTCAAATGCAATTTCAGCTTTGGGATGCCTACCCCAGCCATGTCTTCCTCTGCTGTTCTGAAATCTGACTAGATAGGACTAGGAGGAGCAGCCTTGCTTAACAAACTTACTAGCAGCTGTAAGCCTGTAAGCACACGAGAGGTGTGCAGGTTCAGGTATTGCATCTCCGATCAAATCTAATAGAGGGTGTTTGGTTGCCTTCTCAACCCAACTAGATTGTATGAGCTCAGCCCAACTAGATTGTATGAGCTCAGCCAGACTGGTGAAGCCAGACTGAGGTGATGCAAAGAGATATTGTTTGATTGGTTGTATGAGATTGACCAGACTGCGCAAAGATGTTGTTTGGTTGGCTGCAAGCCTGCACTAGGAGGGAAGTGAAATGGACAAATTCAAAAGAGGAAAATTAAAAACAAAGAAAATAAATTCAAAAGTGAAAATAAAAAAATTAAAAAAAACACTGGAACAAAAATAAATTCAAACAAATACTAGAAAATCAATAAATTCAAAAAATTCTGAAATTTTTTCAATACCTTGTACTTGAATCTACAGTTCCATTTTTTTGTTTCATTGAATTTGGATGTCGTTTGAATTTTAAAATTTTTTCGAAGAATGAAACGAACTGCAATAAATTGCACTGATGGTTGTTAGTCCACACATGAGCTCGTCTGGCGTTCACTGTGCTGGCCTGGCCCACCGGAAACGGCCGAGCCAAGCATTTCTCGGGAGCCAGGCCAGCATAGTGTTTTTGCACCCACGCTGCCTGGCTCCACCAGATGCAGCCAACCAAACACACGTAAGCTGGCTCGCGCGGGCCTAGCCAGGCTGCATGCGGCTATCCAAACATGCCCATAATGATTCTAGTAAGTTCATTGCCGAAACTACAACCAGGACCAGAGTATAGACAATCTGTGTGTAACAAGAATATCTTGTGCGATTGACAATATCATAGCACGCCTTAAGCACAATAGCAGCAATCAAGCTTGTGTTGTCAACAATATCCAGACCAAAACCATGTTTCAAATCCACTAACACCGGGGCATGTAAGGCACATAATCAAAATATTGATGTAGCAGGGTAGATTGATTATCTTGCAGTAAAAATAGGCTCGGCATCAGCGCTTGGTTGTGTTCTTCTGGTATATTTGATGAGCAATCCTTCTGAAGAGATGCCTGGTACGCGCAAGTCCCTGAACATGAGAAAGGGACACATGCTTACATGACAATTCCACTATAATGTTTCAACAAAAATTTCTGTTATTCATACCTGATGTACGGTTGCAGGTCTTTCATTTCCCACTTAGGGCGCTCACGGAAAAGTGAAGCAAACCTCTCAGCTGGTGTCAATGGCAGATTGGCAACACTGAAAGCATGCACCCAGGTCTCAGCTCCAAGCTTTTCACACAGCACTTCCCCCTCAAGCATCTGAAGATCGGCGTGCATTCCTGAAGGAATGCTTCTCACCCATTTCTCCATAAAATTGTCAAGCTTCATCTTTCCTGCAGCAAGCACCCTCCGAGCAAATTGCAGGCAGACCAGCCTCTCATCAAGGCTCCAACAGCTCTTACCTTCCTGCTCGAACTTCATGCCAAATCTGCTGAGGCAGTGGCTTACAATCTTATGCGCAAAACCATCAGATTCCATGACAGATAGCACATCACTTTCTGGCAAAGCATTTAACGGCCACTCATGCAAGACAGAGTTGTGCAGTATCATGTCCAGAATCGTGTTCACAGAATTGGGAGCGGGAGTCCTCCAGAACCCATCAATCTCAACAGCTGAGAGGGAATTCAACCCATCTGACAGCTCGCCGTCACTTGCCTGAACAAGCTCGCAGAGGTCTTGCCACGTGTAGAGCCCCTTCTTACGTTGGAAGCTGTCTCCAAGATCCTCATCAATCACATAGGGTCTCTCACTAAGAAGGTTCCTCAGCCTGTCAAGCCGAGGAGCAGCCCGGACTAATTCAATGTTCCCTGCCGCTACCTTGATGACAGAAGCCAGCGCATCGGCGGCATTCGCATCACCATTGGCTTGGTCAGGCCTTAAGCTAGCAGCATCTGGCTCTCCGGGTGGTATTAGAAATACGGAATTGGATGTGCCCACAAACTTCATGGCATATGTTGCAGAAGGTGTGCAGAGAACAGCTTCTTCATCAGGCCGCCCCCGCACAGTCACTCTGTATCAAGACAAATGCCAACATTTCTCACAGATAATTGATAAGCGCCTCATCAACACGAATTGTGTGGTCCTAAGAGACGGTTAAATCAAGAAACGTCCTGAAACACGGCGCTCCAAGTTCTTGCTCGGATTAGGCGGAAATAACACAACGCGTGCTTGTTTGTGAGGGAGCGGGGCTTACCGGCCTTGCAGGAGTTCGGGGAGGAGGTCGGCGGCGGCTTCAAGGAGGATGAGGTCGTCGTGAGGGCCGAACGCTTGGTGGTAGCAAACCGACAGCGAGCCGCCGCCGCCGCCGCCGGCAAGGCCCAGTACCGCGTCGGCCCCGCCGCCGGCAAGGCCCAGTACCGCGTCGGCCCCGCCGCCGCCGCCATCCCATTCGCTCTCGGTTTGGGCCTCCGCGTCCTTCATCTCCGCATCCATGGATCGGATCGAGGTGTTTTCGCTTGCCCCCGTTTCGGCTATTCCTCTTTTCTTGCGCTGGCTTGTTCCGCTTGGTTTTTGCCGCGCTTTTGTGTTTGGCGGTGAGTTTTGCGCGGGAAAGGTTATGGTTGGTGGTGGGATCAAGGTACCTAGGGGTGGGCAATAGGTTTACACTATTAATCGGCTCGATTTACTCAGCCTTAAAAAACTGTTTACAAAAACCAGATGCCGAAATTTCTTAAGAAATTTTAAAAACCAAACCGAGTCAACCAAAATAAATTGTAACATCATGAATTTTCAAATTTTGGCTAAAATAAAATTTTTGAGTGAAATAAATTTTTTGAAAATTTAAAACTTTATTTGAGGTAATATTTTCATAAAAGAAAACGAATTTGCGAATTAAAATGATTTACAAAGGTTTTAAAATCAATATTTGAGAATACCAAAATTAATTCTATTTGGATAAATAAAAGAAAAACTAGAATGGGTATATTTCAATATTTTCATTTTAAAAATAAATAATTTGATTTCTTTTAAAAAAACCAAGTTTAATAAATTAATTAAACTATTTGAAATTCAAATGTATCACAGCCAGGTAGATTTTCTAAATTTCTAAAAACTTCCCCAATTTCAAATTAGATTTTGAAAACATTTTGTTTTTCATAAAAATCAAAGAAAAAATCCATTTTGGAAATATTTTAAAGATAAGACCAAATCTCATTTGTTTTGGAAACGAAGCAAATTAGAAGTTGATCTTTTCTGATTAATTATTTAAATAAAATAATTTTGAGGAAGATCCCCTCTTTCCTAAAGTTCAAAAACTTCCCTCTTTCTTCTCTCTAACCGGTGGACCCTACCTGTCATCTTCTTCTTTTTGATTTCTTTCTCCACCCTTGTTTCTTTCTTGTGAGCTTGTGTGCTGATGTCCAAGTTCTTTACGCCGCGTTGGAGCTCCAGGATGGAAGGCGCCGCTGTGATTCCGCATCGCGTTGTCCCGCCATCACCATGCATCGTTCCCCACGTTCCTTCTTCTTTCCTTCCTCTCTTTTCCTTTCCTACTGCACAGAAGCATCGTCGCGCCTCCTTTCCTGCCGCTCACGCCAAATTGGACTAGGGAGATCGGGATTTGATCGTGACATGTCCTCTGTATCTCGTCAATCTCTGTCTTCCCAAAATCTCAACGCCTAAAACCTTCTCATCATCCCTATATAAATCGTCGAACCCCCACCTCTTTGTCTTAAGCCGCCCCTCCTTCTCCTCACTCCAGCGCTACCTCAGTGCGCATTTGCTCAAGCCAACGAAGACGTTCTTCAAATATTCGTCGCAAATCCGTCAAATCCAAGCTCTTAGAGAATCGTCGCCGAAGACCTCGTCGGAAATCTGCAGTCGCACCTTTGCGGTGAATCGTTGTTTTTGTGCGGTGGGACCTCTCAAATTAACCCCTCCTCTAGGATCCCCAAGTCTTCCTCTTCCTCCCTAGATCGCCGCCGTTTCTTCCTCCTCTCTGGAGCGCCGCCACTGCCGTCATGGGCGTTGCTGCTCGTCTCTAACCGAACCAGCACCGCCACCGGGTTCCTAGCACCGTGCGACGCTGCCTCAATCGCCGCTCCGGGCAGTTACGCTATCTCGCGCTGATGAGCCATGCTGCTAAGCCAACGCCGCCTCTGTTGTTGTTGCACTTTCTCCTAGTTGCCATTGGCCAAATCAAGGCCGCTAGTGTGCTCCTCATGCCCTTGGGATTTGATCGTGTCTGTCTGGTCCAAGCCAGTACATTGCCATGGAGCCATCTGCGAGCAAGCAAGCAGGTGCTTGGTGCTTGTTCCTTGCTACTAATGGAGAAAGAAAACCTTGTGCACTGTACTAAACTTTTTCCATCTCTGCCGCATGCCCCCCAATTGAATAGAAAATAATGTATGCGCAAAATGGACGATCAGAAAATATAGGAGTTATAGAAAAGTTGTGTTTGAAACACATGAATACAAGAATATCAAACTTTGTTAAATCATTTTGTGTGAAGTGAAAATGTGAGAAAGGTCTCTTCAAAAAAAAGAGGAAGGTGATCACATTGAAACTTTCAAGAATTTTTAGTGATTTGTCACCTCATTTTTATTTTTGTCCAAAATCATAGAAAGATATAAATTTCCTAAGAAAATGAATAACGGCAACATTTTATTCCTTTGATTCAAACATATGTTTACTTTAAAATTTCCATGGAAAGGAATGCCATTCCTAAGCTTTCCTTTGATCCCAACAAGTGGTTATATTAATAAAACCTTAGGTGTCCAAATGATGGCTAAGGTCTTGCTTGATCATTTAAGTTGTTCTAATTATAATCCGAAAATTGTGAGCTTTCGTTCAGGCACTTATAGAGGCCAAAAATAATTATTGAGAAGTAGTTTTAAGAGTTTTGATAAGATCTTCAAATAGCGGTTACAAAGTGCAAAGTGTTTGTCTGGTAAAAAACACAAAATTTTCACATTAGATTTTGATTTTAATTTAAGACGAGAAGAAAAATGCCTGCTCAGCAGAACCTATTGAACCCCGGGAAATGTAGATGCTATTTTTTAATTTACAATTGTAATTATTTTAAAGAATTTGCAATATAATGCCTTCTTCCAAGAAAAAGCGAAGCAGGTCAACAACAGCGGAGGAATAATTCAGGAACACCAAACAAAACCATCCGAAATTCCGAACAAAGCTGACATCCCTTCCCACCCGTACCCGATTTCCGAAAATGCCCCTGGACCCCGACCCCTCGCCGCCGCCGCCGCACCGCGACTGGTTCTTCCCGCCGGCGCCGCCCTTCCTCCCGTCCTCTAGGGCCCTAACCCCCAGGACCCCCTTCCCCTTCACCTCCCGCTCGTCCAAGCCCTACTCCCTCGCTGACCGCCGCCCTCCTCCGACCCCTCGCTCCCGCTCCCGCTCCCCGCACCCACCGCCGGAGCAGCAGCAGCAGCCTCCGACCGCGCTGCGCCGCCGCGACCCGCGGTACGCTGGCGTCCGCCGCAGCGATGCCCGAGCGCCCTCCGCCGAGAAAGCGGCGCCTCCGACGGCCTCGCCGTTGCCCGGGAGGAACCCGCCATCGTCAGCGATCACCCTCCGGTGGTCAGGGGTGATATCTGTGGCGGTGAGAAATGGGTGACATCGCGGGGTTTCGTGTTTGACTCCCTCTGACTTCGGCTGTTTAATCTTCAAATGTGATGTTTTCAGGTCATTTTGCTGTGCTTAGCTTCCCTTCTCCGCAGGAACTTCTCCTTGCATGATCAGGTTTACCATTTGGAGGTAAAAACTTGACTTATTTTCCTTGCACATTCTTTAGAACAGTAATCTTATCGCCTTTCGGTTTGATTCTATCAGGGACAGCTGGCTACAGCTACCGCAAAGTTGCAGTCATGTGTTATAGACTCCTCACTGGATATGAGCAGCATATTGTCTTATCGGAGCGATGATAATGCTGTGAAGAAAAGAAGTCTGAAGATTCTCTCCCTGCTGCTCTCACTTTCCATGCTGTATGTGCCGATAGTCATTCTTAAGTACATGGACCTTTTCTCAAAGCTAAGAAGTTCACAAGACTCTGAAGAAGTTCCCATAAACAAGCAGTTGGCGTACAAAGTCGATATATTTCTATCACTTCATCCCTATGCTAAACCCTTGGTTCTTCTTGTCGCTACATTGTTGCTTATTGGTCTTGGTGGCCTGGCTCTTTATGGTGTGACTGATGATAGCTTATCAGATTGCCTTTGGCTATCCTGGACCTTTGTCGCTGATTCGGGCAACCATGCAAATGCGGCAGGCTTTGGACCCAAGTTGGTTTCAGTTTCAATAAGTATCGGAGGGATGTTGGTGTTTGCCATGATGCTTGGGCTTGTCACTGATTCAATCTCAGAAAAGTTCGATTCTTTGAGGAAAGGAAGAAGTGAGGTCATAGAACAAAGCCACACTCTCATCCTTGGATGGAGCGATAAGTTGGTAATCTTAGAATTAATCTTTCCTTTTTTTTTTTCTCACAAAAGTTCCCTATTTCTCCCTAGTTGTATTTCATATTGTTGAGGTATGAATGTTATATCAGTAGCTAATAAATAGCCCCCATGGAGGGATGCAGTTCAAATTGTTAAGTTGCTTCCTATTGCTAACAGATGCCCCTAGGTCTGGAGGCGTGCTATGGAAAGATTATTAGATTTTGAACTTACAGTGGGGATGTCACATATTTTTGGAATCCAAATTGTTGCCATTTAGTGTGGAGAAAAGGTTTTAGTCACACTCCATATAGTGGACACAGGAATTTCAAAATGAACAGTTGCAAAAGCAGATGTAGTATGCCAGTCTTCTAGTGTGACTATGAGCAACCTAGTGTGACTATGTGTGTTGTACTCTGTCAGCTCTCTTCAAAACTATATTCCGATAATTAGTAAGGCTGGTAAGAGATACCAGTATTTGGTTGTATTATGCATATTTAATACAGATGTTTTCTCACAAATCAACATACTATTTGAACACAAGTTGGGTCTCTCCATATAGCTGTAGTCTAACCTTTCATGTTATGGAAATAGGGATCTTTACTGAACCAAATTGCTATTGCTAATGAAAGTTTGGGAGGAGGGACCATCGTAGTGATGGCTGAGAGAGACAAAGAGGAAATGGAAGCAGACATTGGTAAAATGGAGTTTGACTTGAAAGGAACAGCTGTAATATGTAGAAGTGGAAGCCCTTTGATTCTGGCTGACCTGAAAAAGGTAAACATTATAATCTACTGATCCTGAGACATGCTTTTCCTCTTATCTAATCTTCCTAATTATGTATTTGTTAATATGCTGCTATGGTCTCTCGACAGTAAATTCTAGGATGATTGTGCTGTTAACTAATGTATGGCTAGCTCTTTAAGTCTAGCTATATTCGCCTATTTTTGAACTAAATCTTCCATCATGCACAAGGTCTCAGTTTCTAAGGCGCGCGCAATTGTGGTTTTAGCTGAAGAAGGAAATGCTGACCAGGTAAATTAAGCTGATTAAGTTGTACCATTATATGTGAAGCTCTTCCTTACATTCTTGCCCTTTTCCAGAGTGATGCTCGAGCGCTGCGAACAGTCTTGAGCTTAACTGGAGTTAAAGAAGGACTAAGAGGTCATATAGTAGTTGAGCTTAGTGATCTTGACAATGAGGTTCTAGTCAAACTTGTTGGTGGAGACCTTGTGGAAACTGTTGTTGCACATGATGTGATAGGTCGATTGATGATACAATGTGCACGTCAGCCAGGCCTTGCTCAGGTTTCCTTTTGCGTTCTAACCAACAATAATTTCTGAATATCGTTATTTTATCGAGATAAGAACTCCTGGGCGTTCTGTTTAATTCTATTTATTGTTGCACTTGCATTGTGGAATATGGGAATCCCATGTCATGTGCATGTAGGGAACCTTTTTTTGTACAGCTGTTTATGGTATAAACTTTCTACGTAGTAAACTTACAGCCTTTGCTTGATTTCTGATGTACATAAGCTACTATACTGGCCCCATCTAATTCCACTCGAAGCTATGCTATTTTTTCTAAACTTACAGTCTTTGCTTGATTTCTGATGTACATAAGCTACTATACTGGCCCCATCTAATTCCACTCGAAGCTATGCTATTTTTTCTACTGCCACTAACTGGCCTTATGTGTTTCATTTTACTTCTATTCTTTTAGTTTTTATAGCTTGAGCCTGCATTGTTTTTATGAAACTAACCTAGCTGCTTATTCTACATTTGCAACATCAATGCATTTAAATATTTATTTACATCTACAGAATGCTTTTCTTGAACTGCATTGCTGGTCGAGTATTAGATAAGTTTACTAATTACAAATAGCCTTTCCATTACAAATTTCTAATTGTACCTTTACATACTAATTGAGTTGCATACACAGATATGGGAAGATATCCTTGGCTTTGAGAACTGTGAGTTCTACATTAAAAGATGGCCTCAGTTGGATGGAATGCGATTTGAAGATGTGCTGATTAGCTTTCCTGATGCCGTTCCATGCGGCATAAAGGTGGCTTCATATGGGCGCAAGATTATTTTAAATCCTGATGATTTTTATGTCATGCAAGAGGGTGATGAGGTGATAGTGATTGCAGAAGATGATGATACATATGTTCCAGCCCCATTACCTAAGGTAATCTATCCATCTCGTAGAATGACATGATGAGAAGTTTTCTTTTACTTTACTACCATTTATCAGTTGAAATACCTTTTCCCTCCTGATTACATTAATTTCAATATTGATGTTGAATCATCCCACCTTTACATATCTGACTTTCATGTACAGTATTGGTCATGAGATATCTACATCATCTTATTGTTTCTTATACATTTTTAGTCTCCTAATTTCATTAATAAATAATAAATTATACTCTTTTTGTGTGACATTGTTGTACTGGATCATTGCCTCGATGACCTGAGGTTCTGTTATTTATCTGTCCACTTATTTATCTTTTGGCATCTTTGTTGCTCCATCCCTATCCTGACAACATTTGGCATCTTTTATTGATACATTTCTATCTTCACAACTTATTGCCTCAACTAAATATTGAGAGTACAGAGTTCGCTTCAAATGTTTTTTTGTTACATTATCAGCAACTGTACTAAGTTATTGATGTTGTTTGTATAATTTTTTAAGCAAATGGTATTTGGTTGCTGTATTGAACCTTTTAGATCAATCTTGGAAACTGAATGGGATTTTTGCTAAATTTGAGCCATGCATTTGTGCTAATCTTCACATGAATTTTTTCTAAACAACCTGCTGGAAATGCTTTCCTCCTATAAAGGTTTCATGATCAGGATCGCACAGTCAAAACAAACAGCAGTCAATAGAATTTTAGCTTTTGCTCAAGTAAAACTTGATTCATTTCGTATTACAATTTAAAAATTACCACCCCTTCCTCTGTTCATGAAGCACCGAAAGTGCAACTGTATGGTGCCATTTTATGCTTTACAGATGATAATTATAAGGCTTGCTATCACTTACTGAAACTACAATAACTACTTATCTTATCTTCTTAAAGAAGTTTTTATATAGCCAATGCACATACATAGAACATCCTAGAATGAAGCTTACAAAAGCAAAGTCAATTTTATTATTCAGGTTAAAGAAGCTGTTTACATAGACATTGTTCACCCCGAAAGAAATCCTCAGAAGATTCTTCTTTGTGGATGGCGACGGGATATAGATGATATGATTGTGGTAAGCCCTTTCTTTCAAGCTCCTAATTCCTTTTCTCTGAAAAATTGTGCAGGTTAGGAGAGGCTGTCTGCCTAAAGATTTTGTTGTTCCAAAGTCTCCAGAAAGAATATTGTTTTGTGGTTGGCGGCGTGATATTGAAGATATGATAATGGTAACTTGATGACGGATCCAAAATGACATTTCATCCTCTACTAAAATATTCATGTGGGCTGTGCCTCTAATTCAGTCATTTGTAACAAAATGATTTGGAGTAAAAAATCTCTGCGTGTCAAAACTACTAACAATAGAGTATTTCTTCTTGTTCTGAAATTGTGTCTAATTAATGCCCCAGCAGCATAGTTGATGGAACGAGGCAATGAGCCTATAGTGTCTTAGGTCCGTGTTAAAGATGTCCTCTTGCCATAGCTTTTGGAGAATAGGACCTGATGTTTCCTATTTTATACTGTCCTTTGGAACTTTCGATGTCATGGTTAGTCTGGAGAAATTCTGATGTGTTTCGCATCATTTTGGCATCACATACATTCTAGTTTGAGTCTTTACATAGTTTAGTTTCTCTTTTACATATGTAGCTTGTTGTACATCTAGCAAACTATGTATACATTTCATATAACTTTTTAAGTTTGGATTTAATAAAATTGTGTGCAAAGAAAATAAAGTTTTCTAAATATAGAACTTTGTCATACTAACTGTATGACCTTAATGTATTAAATGTGCAACTCAATTCAAAGCTGCAAGTAATCTATGAATTATGTTTATACACCAATATAGCATTATCAAACTATGTATGGATGTGCTAGTTGCAATGCCTTACAAATGGTCTTTTTTGTTTCAATTCCTGTCATAGTGCATTCCTTTTTTATTTTTATTTTTGTCTAGAAGAGCATATTGTAACTTGGTTTTAGATATTCAATCCAGGTACTGGATGCTTTCCTAGCACCAGGTTCAGAGCTGTGGATGTTTAATGATGTCCCTGAGATGGACAGAGATAGGAAGCTAATTGATGGAGGCCTGGACTTCAGTCGTCTAGAAAATATTACTTTGGTTCATCGTGAAGGAAATGCTGTTATTCGCCGGCACTTGGAGAGCCTCCCTTTAGAATCATTTGATTCTGTAAGTTCTTTGAAATTAGATTGTAATTCCTGGAGAAAACTTTTATTGTTGAACTTCCTACAAATGCAGTTGATTGTTTCTTTTATCTGACTGACGCTTGAAAGCAAAATACAGATCTTGATTTTGGCAGATGAATCTGTGGAAGATTCAGCAATCCAAGCTGATTCGAGGTCCCTTGCAACACTACTGCTGATCAGAGACATTCAGGTCCTCTCTAGGAATAGAAAATCATTTAATCTGATCTTTTGTTTTTGTATTTAAGTCATTATTGATTTCGATTGTGTCATCTTCTGATCACGTGCGATTGGCTTTGATTTTGGGCTATTTTCATTCCTCAATTATCTTTTCAAATGCTATACTACAATCTCTATAGCAACTGAAGATGGTTCTCACACTCGTACCTACTGCAGGCAAAACGGCTTCCATATAGGGAAGCGATATTTTCACATCCTCGAGGAAGCTTCTCGGAAGGTTCTTGGATAGGGGAGATGCAACAAGCATCTGATAAATCTGTCATAATCAGTGAGATATTGGATCCTAGGACTAAAAATTTACTGTCAATGTCAAAAATCAGTGACTATGTTCTTTCAAATGAACTTGTGAGCATGGCATTGGCAATGGTTGCAGAAGATCGGCAAATAAATGATGTCTTGGAGGAGCTCTTTGCTGAGCAGGTATAATTTTTGAGTTGTTCCTAAAAAACGTTAGGCTCCTGTGACAATCAGATTACAATTTTCTTCCCAAGATATATGCAAATGATGTTCTAACATATCGTCATTTATCTATTTTTCATATGTACATGTATCTGAATTTTTTTATGAAGTGTTTGAATTTTAAATCTTACATTACTATAGAGAATTAGGTTTAGGTAACCTATAGAGCTTCACTTCCAGAAAAGAAGTTCATGTGAATAGCTTGGATAGTTTTTTATTGGACACAGACATGTTCTTCTCAATGTTTGTAGTTAGATGTGTTCTTCTCAGGTTTCTGCATCAGCATGACTAATGTCTAACTTCACAACTGAACTTTTCTGCAGGGGAATGAAATGCAGATACGGCCATCTGATCTGTACCTTAGAGAAGAAGAGGAGTTAAATTTCTTTGAGGTCATGCTGCGTGCTAGGCAGAGGAAAGAGGTTGTCATTGGGTATCGTCTTGAGGATGCTGAACGTGCCATAATCAACCCACCAGACAAACTTTCAAGGCGAAAGTGGACGGCCAAGGATGTTTTTGTTGTTATAACCGAGAAAGAATGACTTTACACCGTATCATTATATATCATGAGGCATGCCGGTCACCACAACTCAAAACTGACGGCAGTGCCTCAAAGAAATCAACAGGAGCATCTGCTATATCTGAAAGAAGCCAAGCACTGCACACAAAGTAGCAAAGCATGACGCAGATATTGGGATAATCTTAGAGCCTAGACAGACACTCCCTTCACTTGCCAATTGACATGTACATAAACACACAGGGGCGATTTGTCATGGCGCACAAAGGAAGGGGAGAGTTTACCAATCAAGTTTGCATAGATTCAGTTTATTACATACTCTTCCAGAAAAACTTTTGGACACACGCTGGCGCATCAGTTCAACAGTCTCTGTGGAGGCTCTAGCACTAGTATGCTGCGGAGAACTCAATTTTCCCGTGGAGTTGGGTTAAGAGTTTAGACGACTGCTTTATCTGTTCTAATCACCCTGGCTATCTGGTGTGTGAAGTGGGCAGTTGCGGTGCTTATAGTGTGTACATAACAATATGAACTGAGGAAGAAGCCATTTGGCAAAACTTCCAAATAGGTTCTCATACATGATGAATGGTGTACAGAAGAAATATTGACTCCACGTGCTAGTGCTAGGCTCTTTCCCTTTGGAGGTTTTTTCCCTGCTTTTTATACGTGAATTAAACTGGTTGTTGTAACATTACCGTGGTTTAAATGGCATACATTTTTTACATTGGGCCCTAAAGCAAATGGCAACACTCATTCCTCTTTTTCTTAGTGAAACTGCAAATGGCCGTTCAAGAATGAATTTGGTTGTATCAATTCATGTGTAGAGGGAGAATAGAGAAACAGAGTGTGAGACAAGGAGAATACTTTATTGATTTTGTTACGGTTAATTATGTATTAATTAATCATAATTAACATATGGGCAAAAACATTGTAACCGTAGGTGTCTTTTTCTGTGCAACTTACACCCTTTTGTAATCTATTTAAAAGGGTAAATCCCCATTGTAACGGTGAGTTCGGTGATTAGCAATAAAGATTACTACTTATTCTTCCATTGTTGTTGTCCACTGTTGATGAATGTTAAGATGCTATTAGTACGAGTTCTTCCTTGAGAGGTAGGCCTTGTGATTTTCTTGCGCTTTCAGGAAGATGGCATATCAGGAAGGAGGAGGACGACATGCTTCATGGATGAACCATGGACGTGCATGGATGAACCATGGACGTGCGCCATGGACGAACCATGACCGTGCACCATGGATGAATATCTAGCCACCAATCTGTCGTCCTCGGGGGTTCGGCCGCCCACCGGTGATGGTGACTCACCCCTCGAGGATGGATGTCAGTCGACGCCTATGGCATGCGCCCTGACCGGTGATGGCGCCACCGAATGACCGCCATTTCTGCCTCTGGTGTCCAAAACCACCACCGGCTCCACCAGTGAACGCCCTGCTACTGGCCATCCCGTTCCCAGAAGTTCCCCTTGGTTTCCCTTCTCATCTTGCCACGCCATACCCTTACCAGGCACCAATGAGGGGCAATGACCTTGACAACTAGGCAAGGAAAAAAGGGGAGTACCGTGGCCGTGCTTGTGGTGGCGCATTGACTTTGGCTTAGCAAGGGAAAAAAGAGGAGTACCGTGGCCGTGCTTGTGGCGACACGCTGACTCTGGCTTAGTCGTCGAGGGAGGCAGAACCACAGGCGGTGCTCCTATGTAACATAACCAAAATTTTTCCCATTTTTGCATAAAAATTTTTCCGCAAAAGTCATATTTAAAAACCCCTTTTAATTTTTCCTAATTTTTGATGAATTTCCAAATTCAATACCCATTTATTACTAAAAGAAAGTCACATCTATTATTTTTCAAAAATATTTATTACATAAGTAACCAATATTATTGCATAATTAAATTCCCTCATTTTTATGAGAATTTAGAAATTTATTTCATATTTTTCTGATTTTCCTATAATTTTCTACAAAGTTCTAAACACCATTCCTTTTACGAAAAATCAAAATTACGCTTTCCTTTTTGGGAATCGCTTTCCTTCCTCACCCGAGTCCACTTGGGCCTACGCCCAAGGCAAAAACAGCCCATTCCAACCCGCCGATGCCTTAAGTGGTCATCCACGGCGAGATCAATCCATCTGCATCTAACTACCGATAGCCAAACCACTTCAACGTTTTAATCTCAGCCATCCGACTAGATCTGACGGACCAGACACGTCCACGTCACCTTCCCCGGCCTCAGCCCACGGGACCGCCGTCTCCAACTCCGGCGCCGCCCGCGTCCGCGCCGGTTTCCACGGAAAACACGCCTGTCGCCGTTGGAGCTTCGCCGCTGCCCGTTTTCGACCTCTCCGGACTCTCCCGACGCCGCGAACCTCATCCTCCACGTCGCCGACTTCATCCGGCGTCGTCAGCAATAATTGCTTTCGCCGACACGCCGCCAGCCGCCGCGCCATTGTCTTTGTGATTCGTGGCGCTAAGCCACCCCGAGCCTATAAAGGCCATCCAAGCCTCGTTGTGACTCAAGACACCTCCTCCGCCACTCTTCTACCTCCATACCTCGCCGGAAGCACCCCTCGCCGGAGCCGTAGCTTCACCGCCGCCATACCTCGTCATGGCCATACTCAGTCCACCTCAACCCCAACCAAGCTCACTAGAGGTAGCCCGCGACTCTCTACCTCACGACATGGCCGGCCCTCTCCGTGGCCAGCTGCATGGCAACGCCGCCCGACGAGCTTCCTCCAGTCTCACTGCACAATGGAGCCCACTGTCAGTGCCTGTGCCTGCCGGACCGAGCCAAGTCTTGGCCCAGTATAAGCCCATCACTGTTCATTTCATTTCTTTTTCTTTTTCTTTATTCAGAGAAGGTTTTCAAAAATTTGTTTAAAATATTAAAATAGCTCCAAAAATTCTGCCAAAATTTTCAAAAATATAAAATAATATGAAGAATTTATTTAAATTATTAAATCTGACATTTATATAATAAAATAATTAATAAAATTTTAAAACCCTTTTTCCTATAAGTTATTTAAAGTAGTAAAAAGAATAACTTTTGAAAAATTCCTTTTTATTCTCAATTGGCTCTATCTGGAACTCCAACATGAGAAATGTTGTCAATCCGATCTCTAGAGCTCAATTGATCCATTTTATATAAAACCAAAATTCAAATAACAAATTTTCTTGCTATCAGGAGGAATTTCGAAACTCTGTCAAAATTTTCTTAATATCCCATTTTATAAAGAAAATAATTTTAAAACATAAAATCATCATTTTCTATCTATTCAAAAATCATATGCATATTTTACTTAAATTTATATCCTTTAAATCTTTGTTATGTTTTTGCTTTTATAGAAAACGACTTAGAACTTCCTGAAACTTCTGAGTTGGATTTTCCAGAAGAATCTTTTGATTTTGAACCAACAACCGAAGAAGGCAGGTTTTCTTACCTCGATGCATTTTGATATACCTAAATTTCTTTTACTTACTATTTATTGCATATATTTTCTAGTTATTTATTTATACATTCCAAGTATGATTTTATCCAAACCTCAATACCTTAAAAAGCCACCCAAAAATGATCAACCTCTGATAAAACCTAGTATAGACAAAAATATTAGAATTTGATTATCTCATGATAAGATGAAGGATTGGTCTGTACAAATAAGTTACTTTGGATAACTTATTTGTGGTAGAAAAGCTGTCATGTCTGGAAGATTGATTGTATTTATATAGAGTAATTCGGAAACAGTGTTTTGTTATTTGGGCCCGCCGGTACAAGGAAGTACCAGCTCAATAACACCAGGTGGAGAGAGTGTGAACTCCCTGGAAATCGTTACTCTATAAACTATAGAAGCAAATTCGGAAACAGTGTTTTGTCGTCTTGGGTTAGAGGAATCAAAGAGTTTGATTGACACTCAAGGACACTAGATATTTGCTCGATCGTGGTATGAGAATATCTAGATATCATTTGCTTCTATAAAAACTTGGGCTTAATAAATAAGAATGACACAAATTTTGCTCCCATCCATGTAGTAGGCCACTATATGGGTAAAATTTGGGTAGGTTCTGCAGAGCTAATAACCAATTCATCGATGGACCTTACTTCGGGTATAAGAAGTTGTGTCAAATGGGTGATGCCTCTCTTATTTATCAAAATCCATGAATTTATTCTATGGAAAATATTGTCTGAATTGTAAATGAATAAGGATGGAGAAAGTTGATAGAATTTGTATTACTATAAAAAATTGTTTTAGAAATAAATAAGACTTTTAAAAATCTAAATTTGCATGATCACCATAAAGCCTTAACTATTCCTTGAATAATGTCAACATATAATATTATTATTTTCTTAAAGAAACCTCTTTGGTATAAAATTTTATACTTACCCATTACTTGGGAAGCTGTTCATTTAAATGAGCAGATCCTACTATCTTCTTGAGATATTGAATTTTCTCAAGAAGAAATGGATCTCTTCGGTCAAGAATATTAAGTTTTCTTGTACACTCAAACAAGCTGTAATATAGGAGAAATATAACTGTAAATTACTTTGTTTTGGTATTGTAATAAAGTTATTATTATATCAATTCTAAGGTTTTGTAACTTTAGGGTGATTAGTTTTTCAATATAAAAGTATTGGAAATTGGTCGCCCACATCCTACTAGGCGGCGGCGACGGCTCTGGCCAAATCCCCACGCGGCACGCCGGCCTCTGGCACAACAGCTTTGGCCATATCCCCATGAGGTGTGGTGGCCCACGGCGTGGCTGGCCAGGCGACTGCGTCAGGATGCGGCATGGAGGCCTCCGGCGCGGTACTGGCGACAGCCAGGAGGCCAATGGCGGGCCTAGAGGCTAGCGACACCCTAGAGGCTTGCGGTGGGGCCCACAGTAGCTAGGGAAAACCTAGCCACTCCTCTATCCCCTTTCCCTGGTTCAATGGGCTAAGAGGCCCACAGCTGTCCATATTACGTTTTACATATTAGCCTATAGTTTTAACATATTACATGTTCTATGTGTATGTATGGCTAAAATGTCTGATTAACCCTTGAAGTATTGATTAATTATATCTATAATATGTATATGTTTGGATAAATCGTAAATTAACCTCTGAAGTGTTATTTAATTGTGTATGTGAATTCTAAAGTTCAGTTCTTTTATATTCTAGTCCCTGAAGTTTCATTGAATATGAAAGTATTTACGAAAAATTGCTATTAGACCCTTGAAGTGTTGGTTTGCATTTTACATATTCATATATTTACACACACACACATATAAATAATGTTTCAATGTCTCGAACACATTACACAACATATAGTTGTGGGGCCTGTCCTTTGCCCACCACTTGATCTGCACTAGTCCCTAGATCAGTACACTAGTGCACACCATTCACATAGCCGGATCATTACATACAAGCGGAAGACTTAAATTTACATAAAATATCTGTATTAAGCCCGAAGGCTATTAAGTGTTTACAACACGGCACATTGGCCCAAATATTCCAAATGTCCAAAAGATCAGAGTGCAGAGAACCCAAAAGATTCAAAAGGGTCTCGTGCCGGCTATGCCTAAGCACTCGACTGGAGAGACGCCCTAATCCTCGCCCTGATCGTCAGCAAATTCTTGTTCTTCGTCTTCATGGCAGGTGTACTTATCCTGCTCATACTCTCCATCTAAAAGAGAATATGAATGCAAGATCAGTGTCATCCAAACACTGGCGAGCTAGCTTCCAACCTAATGCATTTAGTGATAGGGGTTCCAAAAGAAAGGTTGGGGCTCCTTTATTTGCAGAAAGCAAGTTTTATAAACCGAAGCCTATGACTTAGCATATTTTAACCAAAGTTCTACTAAACAATGTTCCATTTCTTATCACATTCCACGACAGTTTCCATGCACACTGCCAAACATTTACCAAACCCCTGACAGTTTCCATGCACTCTGCCAAACGTCTCCAAACACCCGCCATCATCTTCTGGGTGTGGCGCACCCGTTATAGATCTTACGCCAGCGAAGCGCCCGGTCTTCCCTAGCCGAGTTGCCAAGCCCGCACTAGAGTCACGGCTCCCTATCACGTAAGACCTAGATCATCCATCAGGATGACGATCTATTCCTGTCTTCACCTCAAGCATGGTGGCAGACAGGATACGCCCGCAGGTCGTACTACCCCTGAATCCCCATTACTTGCACTACCACGTGATGGCCTCGCGTTGTGCAGAAACCCCAGTGGGCAGCATAAAGCTACGTCTCCGCCTCGCACAGCCGAGCTTGGCTGCCCAACACTCCTAGAACTCATGTTGTGCAGGAACCCCTGTGGGTAGCATAAAGCTACGCGAAAACAACTCGTGCTCCGACTGGCGCAGCTGAGCTTGGCTGCCCAGCACCATCTCCGTGGTCCAGCCTTCCTTTAGACCATGTAGCCCAGCTACATCATACCCTTATCCATAAACCGGAACACACCAGTGTTCCCAACCACACACACTAGCATGCCAGACCCAATATCCAGTAAACCAAGTTTATAATGTTCATCATGTCTGGTGAATGTCCGTTCACCGTTCCAAGGCAACTAAGCCTAAAATTAATAATTAAACCTGAGCAATGTCTAAGCAAGATTTTAACCAAGACTTAAGAGTCTAAATCATTTTACCAAACCTAACCAGGCTAACAAGGAGTGATCATCAAGGCAATCATTAATTGAGTCAAACGATAGATGATTCTATCCAGGCAATATCATCATGGGGAATTAGTAACAAGAATTAAAACATGGCATGATACATCATGATTAAGCAAGTAGGCATAAATACTTAAAGAGAGCATGCCATTTGTAATTGTAAATAAAATACTTTAAGAAACTGTGATTCAATATGATCCTTTTGAATGTTAACCCGTACTAGGGAAAGTATAGACTCTCCCTAATAAAAGTAACACCTAAAGGAAGGTTGTTGACTCGCACTAGGGAAAATTAAGATTTCCCCTAGTAAAAGCAAACACCCTTTAGGGTGGAAATTAACTCACCTTGATCTTGCGCGCAGTGGGGTCTTCTGGCGGTTCTTCGAAGCGTCCTTCCGGCTCCTCGGCGTCTATTAACGGAATGAATTCGAGGAACAATAAATTCAACGCTGATATGCATTAAGAAGCATGATGCATGAAATGCTTTCACTGAGTCTAGCGATTAACGTCTAACGATAAGTCTTAATCTAGGTTTCGAGGAAGTTCCGTGATCCTTCTAAGCAATCATAATTTCAGACATTACGACAGCGGTGTGCTTATGAGATGATGCATTTAACCCTATAAATATGTATATAAAGAATAGTTTAACTTTCTACCCTAATCAGCCCAATAGGAGAAATTAGGGTTTTATTCTTACTTGAAATTATCCTAAAACCAAGAATATGTTAACCAATAAATTGATTTGAAGAATTTCCTTCATCCACTCTTCTCATCATTAATTTCCTATTATAATAGGAGTTTAAGTGTGTGGAGGATATAATTATAGGTTATATTTATATATATATATATATATATATATATATACATATGTATACACACACACATATATATATATACACATAAATAACCATGGGATTGTATATTTTAAGACCTAGTTAAAATAAAAGCTTTACTGTTATTTAATGCTGTGAATTAACTTCTCTGGACAGGTTTAATAATTTTGGATAACTAGATCATAAAAATAACTAATAAACCGTAGTTATTAATTAGGCCAATATCAAATAACATGTGATTAGGAGTCATACCATAAAGTTTATATTTTTCCTAGGTCCAGAGAGTTATTACATGCCACTCATGAATTTCTCAGATTTTATTAAGTGTTAATGTATTTTTGATTAACAGAAACCTTTTTGTTCTATTTTCTATATTGGTTAATATCCAAAAAGCAAGCTAATGGAATTATTCTGAGAAAAAGGTTCTGCTACTATTCCTGTTAATATTTTTATTAAACTCATAAGAAGATCTATTATTTATCATAAATTTTCTAGCATTTTTTGAAAAGGCTAGCTATTTTTATTAAATCATTTTTATATCCTAGATTTGTTTTATTCACAAAATTCTGGAAAATCCGATGAACAGTGATGGGCTGGCCCGCTAACTCGCGGCCAGGTCACCACGTCGAAGGCGTATTTTTTGAACGGTGCTTCTCGTGAGCGATGGCGCCTTTGGGACGGAGCGCCTCCACTCAGCCTGACGGGTGGGCCAAGGGGCCCACCTGTCAGCGGCTCTTTCCCAACTCACGCGCAATTTAAAATTTCATCCGATCTCACGCACGAATCGTGGCGCGGTTCCAATGGTCAGGACTTCATCGTCTACCTCCGACCGGAGTGACGTGCTGACGTCATGAAACCGGCGAACCTTCGGCGACGCGACGGCAGAGCTACAATGCTCTAGGGAGGGGGTTCTCGGGCGCTATAGATTCCTTGTGAGAAGCTCTAAGACGTGTTTCGAGTTGCACGCCGGCGACAGCCTGGATCGGCGGCGAGCCTAGCGACGGCAGAGAACACTCACGGGAGCAACATCCTAAGGCTATTTACTGCCCTATAAGCTAAACGAAGCTGAGTTTAAGCATGAGGGTGGTTTGAGGATGCTCACCGTGCTTTTGGTTGGACCGGAAGAGGCATGGAGCGAGCTGGCGACGTTGGGGCCGAACGGGACAGAAACCGGGCTCACGACGCCAGGGGGGCTTCGGGGGTCCTCAGGTCCAATCAACCTGGGCAAAAGTTAGGCGGGGTGAGCTGGTGCTTGTCGCGTAAGCAATCGACATGGGACTCACCGAGAAGGGAGAAATCGAAAAGGGGAAGAATCGGGCGGGCGGCGACGGCGAGAGAAATCCGGCGAGCTTAAAACTTCTCGGTCCGATTTCTTCGGGCAGGAGCGTGGTGTGGGTCAGGCGAAGCTAATGCGCTCACGGGTTTGGGGTAGGGATCTCTAGTTTGGGCTGTCAACGTGAGGGCAAGGAGAGATGGTCGGGACCGAAGCGGCTCGGCCGGGATTTAAGCTCGGCCGGAGCACGAACTTTGTCCAGCGGTCACGAGGGGGTGTGAGGCGGTCATTGTGCAAGAGTGAGCTGACGACGAGGTTGCTTGGTCAAAGCGGCAACGCCAGTCCAGGCCGCGGCGGAAGTCAGAAGCGTCGACGGCGCACTCGGGGCGTTCATTGGGCAAGGCGGGCGGTGCCTGACAAGGCCTGGCCACGCCTCCCGACAAGACGGCTTCAAGACGGCAATTTGGGCGAAGCGGCGGCAAGAAGGTCGAACGTCGATCCGTCTTGGTGTGGGGCCGACTCTGGCCAAAACGACGCGCACACGCTGCCAAGGAAGGATCTTTAGCCATGATTCTGGGCTGGGGGGGGTTGCGCCAGTGAGGTGGAGGCCAGGGCGGCTATAGCCCAGCTGCTCGTGGAAATGCCCACAAGGGCAAAGAGAGAGAGGGGCTGCAATGTGGGTCCCAAAATGGGTCAACATTGGTCAACACCAGATTCAAACTGTTATTTAGGGTCTAAACTAATTTCAGGGATTTTTGTGGGATGTTTAGTGTGATATTCATGTATTTTTATTTATACACTTGCTCATGTTCTTATGTCTCTTATATATACATATACATATATATATATATATATATATATATATATGAAATTTTCCATTTAATTGTGTGTGTATATATATATATATATACATGTAAGCCTGGGGGATTTTAAGGAGTTATTTACTTATGATCAAACTTTTTAGCTTAACCTATTCTTTTAATATATTTTGATATTTCATGATGGGAGCAAAAATTTGAATTTTTACTTATCTATAGCAAGTAATTTTAGGCAATTATTAGCCCGAAAGATTTTATAGGTCCAAACATGAATTTTAAAAAGATTATTTTTAAAGAAATGTTTTCTGCAACATACCGTCCTTATGAGAGTGATTTAAAAATATAATACAGAATTTTGGGCTGTTACAATAGTAAATAATCTATGTCCCTAAGACATAACTTAAGCATATTAAAAATATTTTAATGTCCTAAAGACATTAGATAATAATATTGACATATTTAATGTCTTGAATCATTATAAATTTATCTTGTCTCAGACAATAATATTTCATGATAAATATTATTAATATGTTATTATTTGTACCGTAGGCATAATATTTCGAGATATTTATATCTTGTTATTATTTTCCCGAAGGAAATTAATAGGTAATACATGTATTACATATAGGATATGGCTGATTTCGCAAAGAAGGAATTTGCCGAACTTAACATTGATGGTAGCAATTACCTGACATGGGCGATGGATGTCAAAGTTAATTTGGTAGCCCGTAATCTTGGTGCTACTATAGTTGCTCCTATAGAAAATGCACCACCCATTTCATCTATAGCTAGATATGTAGCTTTACATTTCCTATGTCATCATATTAGACTTGATCATGGGCAGCCCAGCCCGGTGACCCGGCCCGGACCCGGCTCGGGACGAAAAACCAAGCCAGTCGGGCCAGGCTCGGGCATGCAGAAAAATAAAAAATTAGTGCAAAGTCAGGCTTTGGGCTTTTGGCCAGGCTCGGGCCCGGTGCATCAAAAAAATTTTTGGGCCGAGCCGGGCTCGGGCTCGGGTCAAAGTGACTAGACTTTTCCAAGCCCGGCCCAGGGCATGATCAGGTATACATCATATACATTCAAACCTGAAGTCTAAATACATGATTTAAGAGGATCCCTTAGTGTTATGGAACTCCCTGAATGAGAGGTATGATCAATAGCGATCCGTTATATTACATGAGGCATGAAGGGAATGAACCATATTACGGTTCCAAGATTTTAAATCTATGGCTGCATATAACTCTGCATTACATAAAATAATCTCTAAATTAAGATTTTATAATCAAAATATTATAGATGCAGAAAAAATAGATAAAACCCTATGCCCTTTCATCCCTCTATGCGAATACTCCAGCAGCAGTATCATTAGTATAATTATCAAAAATATTCTTAGTTAATTTACACTCTGCTTCAAGCAAAGAAGCATGATGAGCTACTTATGGAAAATCATGATTCTTGTCCTACTAGAACTTTAGTCATGCCTGAAGTTCATGCTAATACTCAGAAGGCTAGCAATAGCCATAACAAAATTAAGAAAAAATGGAAGATTAATAGGGTACACAAAGAAAATGGAATGGATAAGAAAAAGGATTATTTTAAGAAAAAGGATCAGGGCAATAAGTCACAAACTTGCTTTAGATGCGGTTGCACAGGACATTGGTCTTGTAAATGTCATGCTCCTAAGCATCTAGTAGACATATCTTAAATCCATCGGGAAAGGCAACACCGTAACAAGGCTCATGAAGGGAAATCTGAAGTTCATTTCATTTCAACGCCAGAAGCTACAACGAATGTTGGACAGCCAAAAGATATCCTAAGCTTTGATGTGGAGAATGATATTGTCAATACCAACAGCATGATCATTTTGAGTCTCATGATCTATTTGGAGACAGTAAATAGTGCCCCATATATCCTCATAATTTCTGTATCAGTTCATATACTATGTAATATTTTAGATATAAGTAGTCTTAGTTCTATAAGAACTTTGCTCTTGTTGACCAATAAATACTTGTGTAAAATAATAATGTATATTGCTTATATAAATTTCTATATTTATGCAATATATTTAATATTTATTCCTAGAGAATTAATTTGTTGTCTATAATTTATCATAGATACCGATAGAACAATCAGATGGGAAAAGAACTCTGTCTTGTAGGTAGTTGCACCACTTAGACCATTTTAAGGAAAACTAAATATTTCCAGACTCTTACAAAAAGAAAATGAAATATTATGACTATCACTGGAAGTGATGCATTAATTATTGATTCTAGAAGAGCCATTATAGTTCTACCTATGGATACTCAAATAATAATTGAGGATGCTCTTTTGTATCCTGAATTTAAATGTATCCTATTGAGTTTTAAAGATATTCGCATCAATGGTTTCTATGTGGAAACAAATAGTGAGGGTAGAGATGAGTATCTACTTTTAACTAAAATTAATGGATGCGAAAAACAAGCGGCTGAGAAGCTTCCTTCTTTTTCATCTGCATGTATATAAAACCCGAGCCATATGTTGCGCTAAAAATAAAATTTCAAAATCTTGATCATTCCAAGATTTTGCATGACCGTCTCAGTTAGCCAGGTTTGGGTATGATGCAAAAAATTGTAAACAATTATGTTGGCCACAATATTAAAAGTTTACATTTCCCGAAACCCGAAGATTTCATGTGCATTGCTTGCGCAAAAGGAAAATTAATTTTGAGGACATATTTCCTCAAAATTAAAAATGAACCACTGAATTTCCTCTGGTGAATTCAAGGTGATATTTGTGGACCTATACAGCCCCTATCAAGGTAGTTTAATTTTTTGGGTATTAATTGATGCATCTACAAGATAATCTCATGTATGCTTATTGTCTACATGAAACCATGCTTTTGCTAAATTTATTGTCCAAATAATTAAATTAAGAGCCTAATTTCCTGAAGAAAGAATCAAGTCCATTTGTTTGGACAATGCTGTTGAGTTTTCCTCAAAGGCATTTAATGATTATTGTATGGCTTTAGGCCTTAATATAGAGCATTTTGTACCATATGTCCACACACAAAATGGCCTAGCAGAATCTTTGATAAAGAGGATAAGGCATATTGCTAGACCTCTTTTACAAAATTCTAGGTTACCAACCAGTTTTTAGAGCCATGCGGTCATACATGCCATAGCTTTGATCCAAATTAGACTAACTGCATATCATACAGTCTCCCGTTGCAGTTAGTACGTGGAAATGAACTAAGCATTTCTCATCTGCGAAAATTCGGTTACACTGTGTACATACCGATTGCACCACCGCAGCGTACACAAATGGGTCGTCATAGAAAGATGGGGATTTATTTAGGTTATAATTCTCTGTTAATTATAAAATACCTCAAGCTTTTGACAAGGGATCTATGTACGACTCGTTACGTTAATTGTATTTTTGATGAGAACAATTTTCTGGCATTATGGGGAGATAATAAGTACCACGAAGAATGCCAGGAAATAAATTTGGATGCCACGGGCATTCAGTCCTTAGATCTACTTACTAATGTATCTGAACTGGAAGTTCAGAGGATAATAAATTTGTAACATATTGCAAATAATCTGCTTGATGCATTTACTGATCATAAGGGTGTGACAAAATCATATATACCTGCTATAAATGCACCAGAAAGAGTGGAGATACCCAAGAACTCTATTTCTACCCCAAGTACAAAGAAGAGGGGGAAGAGATCTGGTTGCACGGGATTTAGTTTCGTGGAGACATCTGCTAAAACAAAAAAATCCAATAAAGGTATAACACCCAAGTTAGTGAATGAAACTCAACCTGAAGTTGAGAACCATGAAGAAGATGGTAATTCTAGCATATATGTGCACACAAAATTAGATGCTAGAACATTAGAACCTTTAAACTCTATCGCTAGAGGAAATCACATGGAGTTAGAAGCTATAAATGAAGAAATTTCCACTAATTTTATTAATTCGGAAGAATTGTATAAAAGAAAGGCTACAATTGTCGACATATATTTTGTTCCAAAAATTGCTAAAACCCTTTAGCTGGATCTAGAACCTAACTCCATGGCAGAGCGCCACAAGTGTTTAGATTGGGTCAAATGGATGATCGAGTCAAAGTCGAATGTGATGAGGCTCATGAAGTGAATCAAGTCAAGGTTGACAAGACGAAGATGTAATCAATCATTTGGTGAAGATCATCATACACAATGCATCAAGAGTTGATGCATGAAGAGTTAAAGTGGGTTTGAAGGCATTGATAGATGACATTAAGCTTCAAGTTTATGCTCAAGACCAAGAACGTGGTTGATCTTCTAAGATGAGGTTACATGGTTTTTCCTAACACTATTTATATTATTTTGTTTTTTGAGTCTAAGGATAAAGCCGTACTATTAAGAGGGATGCGATGAAATATAGATATTAGACTACTCAAGTGCTCTGAAATGAGTTTTTATAAAGTTGGGAGTCTCAATTTACATTTATATCCAAGTCCTTAAGAGACAACAAAATTTCAGGTCGGAATGCCCTCAGAGTCTCCGAACTTTCAAGAAAATTGAGTTTCTGTCTTTGTTCAAAATTAGTCGGAATGTTCCCGAAGTTTCCGATTCAGGTCGGAATGTCCTCGAAGTATCTGAACTCAGGTCAGAATGTCCTCGGAGTCTCTGATCTTTTAAGAAAATCGAGTTTCTGTCTTTTATTCAGAATTATTCGGAATGTCCTCGGAGTATCTGAACCTGTTCGGAATGTCCTTGGAAACTCCTCGGAGTATCCGAACCTGTATTATTTCCAGCCTGCACAGTTCGGAGTATCCGGACTTAAAATTTGGAGTCTCTGATGTCTGCAGACACACAACGGCTAGATTTGAGCCAAGGGTATTTATTACCCCTCTCCTGACTTCACCAACATGGGGAATACATTCAATAGAGAGCATTTACACCTTCTCAAGCCCTAGCTCAAGCTCTAGCACCCCCAAATCCTCTCCCCACCATAAATTTTCAAGATTTCCATCCTTGGTTGGGTTGGGAGGTAAAATTGAGTGTCAAGCTTTGTGATTTTCATCTTGCAGCACTCGATTCACCTCCTACTTCCATATTTCGCCAGATTTATTGCTCTTGGAGGTTGAGGACTCCTAGACGGTTAGGAGTCTCCTTCCAGCCACCAAAGCTTGGTGTGGTGGTCGTGGGAAGTTTGTGAAGGCCGGTTCCGCCTCCGCAAGGGAAGGAACAAGGAGTGAAACCAAGGGGCTTGGAGGCCTTTGGTGAGGAAAAGGATTGAAAGAGACCCGGGTCCAAGTGTGACCGAGCCTACCTCAACGGAGAGTAGGATTCCCTCTAGAATCCGAACTTCGGAAAACAAATTTTGTCCCTCTACTCTACATCTTGGTTTGTTTACTTGCACTCTTGTTATTTGTCAAATTTGTGGACTTATGCTTTGAGATTTCTTGTGGATCCAATTTTATAGCTAGGTCTACTACTCATTTAACTTGTGTACAAGTGGCATCCCTAGATCTAAAGGTTTGCTAAGGTTTTGAGCAAACCCTAACTGCGCAGTTCGGATAGTTCGAACTTCTGGGTCGGATACTCTGAACCTATTCAGAGTATCCGAACCAATCTTCGGAGTGTTTGACTATTTGGAGCTTCCGCACCTTCTAACTCTGTATAAAATTGAAAATCGCCTATTCACCCCCTCTAGGCGACATCCGGTCCTTTCAATTGGTATGAGAGCCTAATCTCCCACATAAAACTTAACCGCTTGGAGAATTTAGGATATCGAAAGACAGGATGGGTGAGAGTGGAGCTAATATTTCTTTTGATTATACTAAATGAATGCTCGTGAATCTTCTCTTATACTCATTTCCGCCGGTTGGACACTATATTTTGATGGTACACATTATGGCCCGTGGAAACACAACATGAAGATGTTCCTTAGAGCTATCCATCCTTCGATTTGGCGTATTGTTGAAAAAGGTCATAGCGTGAAGATGAGAGCAACCCAACCACCGAACAGGAGCAAAATGAAAACAGGAATGCTCAAGCCGTCAATGCTTTACTTAGTGTTTTGGGCATAAATGAGCGGAAGAAGGTGTGTCATATCAAAAAGGCTCATGATATGTGGATGCTCATTCAAAGAAATATGAGAAGCCCAAAATTGATCAAGAGGTCAATTCACAAGCATGGACTTCAAGTGATGATTGCTCCACACGAAGTTCTGATGATGATGAGCCTCTTTTACCATCCACATCTCCTCACTGCTTTATGGCTCAAGGTAATAATGAGGTAAATGAAGACGAGCCCTCTCATGATGAATTAATACATATGTGTGGAAAGCTTTATAAGCATCTTGAGAAGGAGATTAGAAAATCATATGATTTAGTATGCAAGCTTAATATGCTCCAAAAGTCATATGATACCTTGAAGATAGATCATGAACATTTCCTTCTCAAGAGTCTCACTAGCACTAAGGTGGATGCTTGCACTACTTGTGATTTACTAGATGATTTGCCATGCTTATATCCTATTCCAAGCATTTCATCTAAAAATGATGTTTCCACCATGTGTGATGATTTACTTGACATACCATGTCACTCAAGTGCTAAGGTGGATATGTGCATAACTTGTGATATATTAGATGATGTGGCATATCTAGATCCTATTCTTAGCACTTCATCTAAAAATGATGTCTCCACCTCATGTGAGGATTTAATTGATGAACCTTGTTGCACTAGCGCACATGCTTCCAATTCTTTCATATCTTGTGATGGTATAAATGATGTGCCTAGTTGCTCAAATACAATTACTCATGTTTCCTCTAGTGCTTGCAATACTAACAATTTTAAAGAGGAAAACAAAGAGCTTAAGGCTCAGGTGCAAAAATTGAAGAGTGACTTGGAGAAGTGCTACAAAGGGAAAGCCAACCTAAATGCCATCTTGGACAATCAAACAACCGTGAAGAACAAGAAAGGGCTTGGCTTCATTCCCAAGAAGAGAAAGTATAAGTCAAGACGCTCCAAGTCTTCTCAAATTTAAGAAAGCAAGCTCAAGAGCAATCCAAAGTATCAAGCCGAGAAGAACAAGACCATTCAGTGTTTTGGATGCAACAAGTTAGGGCACTTTGCCTCTAAGTGTCCTAAAAAGGAGACCAAGACTACATCTATCAAGAGACAAACCGGTAAGGAGCAAGTCAAGATGAAGAGAACTTCAAAGCCTACTTGCTATAATTGCCGGGAAAATGGACACATCGGTAAGGACTGTCCCAAGGGTAACACTCCTAAGCCATCCCTTGTTAATGATCATTACATGCTTAGGAAAGATAAAAATAGCAATTTATTTGCTAAATTATTGCCTCAAATAAAATTAATGTCAAAACCATTTGGGTGGCAAAACACATAATTTGCGACAATTCTCTTAGGGAGAGGGATGCCGTGGGTAAGAAAGAAATTAGGAATTTACCCAAGGATGGTGGTAGGATAAGCCCCAAGGTGAACTTTGTCAAAAACGGTGTGTTTTGCTCCTTTGCAAATCATCCTAAATCAATGACTTATCCTCTTGCTAGATGCTCTAGTGTCAAATCTAATTCTAGCAAGTCTATTTGTGCTTATGATTTTCTTAATGTCAAAAATGATACATGGGCACAAAAATGCTTTGTGATTGATCATCAAGGACCCAACAAGTGTTGGGTACCAAAATTTACTTAAAATGCTTAATAGGACTCGAAGAGGCATTAGAGGCTTGGCATGTGCATGAAAAAGGTGGATTCACCACCAACAACTTCAGGCCAAGAATGAGGATATTCAAGTCACCAATCTTATGCCAATGTCCCATCGGTAACATTTAAATTCAAGCACTTTACCTTGTATAGGTAATCATATTTGCTCATAATCAAACTTCAATATTCCTTTATGAGCTTTATAAGTGTGATGAAATATTTAGATATAGTGCAAATTCATATCCATGTCTATCACATTTCCTAAGTGTGCCATATCTATTAAGTGCTAGTGTTAATTTTTAAAAAGAGCCATTTTAGCCAAAATGCGAATTTGAAGTAAACATTTGAAAATTTGTTTGAAAAATGTTCCAAAATGATTCTCAAATGTTTTCAAACAGTTTTGGCTAAACAAAAAATCTATTTTCATCAAAAATAAGTTTTGAACTAAACTGCTAGTTACTAGTATCTTGTTTTTGCCATTTTTTGGTATTTTTTACAGAATTAATTCTAAACCGAATTTGAGAAATGTTTTAATACCAGAAACCTAGAGCTGGTCATTACAAACAATTTTCATATTCAAAGGATTTTCAAATGACCAATGTATCTCAAGTTATGAGGTTTTGAAACTCGCCAAAAAACTTGCTTTGACCAAAATACCAAATTCTAGCACTTAAGTGAGTTTTGCCACTTGAGCCAAATTCTTTGATGCAAATTGGCTCGGAAGGGTATGTGAGACTCTTGTAAATCATTTGGAAACTAAAATACCCTTCTTATGCTCATTTGGAAAAATTGGAAAGATTTTTGAAAAATGACTTATCTTCCAATTATAAAAGCTTATTTTGGTAAAGTCTATTTCCAAATCTTGTGAATGACCTCTCCTAGTTGGAAATTGCTCCAAATAATACTTTTTTATTTGTCAAAATGTCGTGCACCCCGGTATTTCTACCGGCTTGAGTGACCGAATACTAGTCCCAGAAGACCATAGCTAGTATTGCACTCAAGGACATTTGGAATATCATCGCAGGCATTGCATTTAACTAGAATTTAACAGTTTACATAAATATCATCGATCGACATAGACAAATACATAGTCTTGCATGGGGTTTAATTCAAGCACATAAAATAAGCGGCGGAAGATCAAGCGATGACATCCCGAGGTTGACCGGGCAGCGGCTAATCACCTTGACCTCCCGGTCACGGTAGCCATGTTGCTGAAATCTTGACTGAACAAATATCCGTGGTCCATATAGTGAGTACACGGCTACTCAAATAGCGGTCCTTAATAAATGAATGCAAGGTCAATGGATAGGTATGGTTATTTTGCTAAAATATTACCTATCTACTTGTTTATTTGTTCTTGATTCATTGAACACATGATAACACCGAGCGTAGCCAAGGGGCTAACGGCTCCAAGAAAGGCAATCCTGCCTACACTACATCAAGTTATTTAATTAAAACACGTTGGACTACCTTGAATTAAGCTCCTTTCCGCCCATAACGCGGGCACGGCTACCATGATAGTTTTAACTCTGCAGAGTGTGTACACGTTCCCCACAAGCCTGTCTCATCCCGAGAGAAGCAAGATACAAAACCGTTCCTTCGCTTTCACCGCCTTAATGTACCCTTTCTTTTGGTTTCGCGCCCCATACGGTACACTTCGACCAGCCGACAGTCATCGCGACTCCTTGGTAGGACGATAGCGCACCGCATGAGGTTAGCCCCCATTTAAGCCATTCGGAACCAGTGATCGCGAATCACGTCCGTCCACTACGAGTACATCGGAAGCAAGGTTTCCACAGCTAACGGTCAGGGCCAGAAGGCACAAGTGGCTGTACGGTTCAGGTCCGGTTTGGTAATACAAGTATTCGGTCCTTATGTGACAGAGGAGACCTGCACGTCTCAACCGCGAGCCCAAAATCCGCCTCTTCTGGGTCTCCTCAAATCAACACACACCACGTTGATTTTAGTTGATTAGGTTTATCCAAAAACAGTACCACGAAGTCGAACTCCATGGATACCAGTTATTAATAAGTGAAACCTATCAACTACCAATCCCAGAAGCTAGGCTAAGCATCTACACAAGGATAGGCTAGTAAAAACAGTACCAATCGGGGTAACAAAGGTGGGCTAGATCATATTAGTAAAGGACTAATATGAAACATGATCAAAATAGCACATACGATGATAATTAATGCATGCAATTTAAATAAATATGAAATAAATAAATTTTAGCAAACTAGGAATTCAATATGAATCTAGCTTGCCTTCGAAGAAGCTAGGTTCTGGATCACCTCCTTCGAACGGTTCCTAACGCGTCTCGGACAGCAGTACACGCTCGGTTCTCTACGAAAAGAGTAAATAAACAACAATAAATATCAAACATACAGAAAACAGTATGGTAAAAATATATAAAATTCTAGGGTTTATTTTTGATTTTTAGGCTCTGGAGTCATCTAATTTTGAGTTCGGGAACTCCCTAAACAATTCGGGGAAGTTTAGAGTGAAATAGAAAAGATCGAAAGATTAAACCGGTTAACCGTGGGTTAACCACGCTGAAAACCGAGAAAACCCGCAAAACCGGCGGTCGGCGGCCGGGCGCCTGGCGATCGGCGGTCGCCACGCTGTAGCAAATTTGAGGCACGGCGGCGTCGCTGGCGGGTTTGCGCTTGGGGGGTACGGACGCGTGGCGGTGGTGGTTGGTTGGCGGCCGCAAGACGCGGGTGGCGGGCGACGACCACCTGGGGGACGACACGCGGCGGCGGCGGCACGCGGACACGCAGCGCTGCGAGGCGGCGGATCATCGCTGTACGCGTGGCGTGGGTCGGTCGGTGCGCGCGCTTGGGCGCGGCGGCGGCGGCGGCGGCGGCGGCGGTGATGATGGCGCCAACTCCGGCCATCTCTTGGTGGCCCATATCTCCTCCAATTCTTGGACAAATATGGCGATCCATATATCCAATTTGATCGTGCGACGAGATCTACAACGTGATGGCCTTGGATTTGGGTTTTGAGCACTGGAACAGGGAATTTACCTCGATTTGCTTCGGGTTTTGCACGAAAACGAGGAGGCGGCTAGGGTTTCGGGGGTTTGGGTGATGTGGCCGACCAGGGAACCCTAGGGGGGTTTATATAGTGCTTAGGTCGACTTGGGTCAGCCCTAATATGGGTAGAATTAGTATTGGGCTAGAATTGGGTCTTAATTGGTCAAATTAGAGTCCTAGGGGGTTTAGGACTAGGTGGATTGGGTTTTGGGCCTAGTTAGGACCTGATTAGGCTATCCAAGCCTGTTAGGACCTTTTTCCTATTATTATTTTATGTTTTTGGCTTTTATTTCCTTTATTTGCTAATATGTGACATTATAATTTTATTAGGATGTCACAAACCTCCCCCCCTTAAGGAGAATCTCGACCTCGAGATTCGGAAAGATTCTGAACGACTCAGGAACTCGCTTGGTGTCCTCTTGTCGCTCCCGGTGGCTTCTTCCTCGGTATGGTTGGACCACTTGCACCTTGCAAAACTTGATCGCACGCATTGCGAGTACGCCTTCGACTTCTTCCAAAATTTTAACTGGTCTCTCCTTGTAAGTCAGATCCTCTTCCAAATCCATCGTTTCCAAAGGCATTTGTTCTTCAGGCACTCTCAAACACTTCCGGAGTTGGGAGACATGGAACACATTATGAACACCAGACAGGTTGGGTGGCAACTGCAACTGATAGGCAACTTCTCCTCTTCTGGCGGTGATCTCAAAGGGTCCAATGTATCGGGGTGATAGCTTTCCTGACACGTGGAAACGGCGCAGCCCTTTCAACGGTGACACCTTTAAGTACACATGATCTCCCACGTTGAACTGCAGATCCCTCCGACGTTTATCGGCATAGCTCTTTTGTCGGGACTGGGCCGTCTTCATTCTTTGTTGGATCATCCTGACCTTTTCTTCAGCTTCTTTTAAAATTTCGGGGCCAAACAACTTTCTTTCTCCTGTCTCGCTCGCCCCAAGATGGTGTGTGACACTTTCGACCATACAATGCTTCGAAAGGAGACATCTGTATGCTTGTCTGATAGCTGTTATTGTATGAAAATTCCGCATAGGGAAGTGCTTCATCCCAACTCTTAGAATCTGTTAGTGCCACTGATCTAAGCATATCTTCTAAAATTTGATTGGTCCTTTCGGTTACGTCCATCCATTCGAGGGTGATAGGCACTCTTGAAAGCTAGATGTGTCCCCAACAAAGAGTGGAGTTGTTGCCAAAATCTTGAAGTGAATCTGTGTACCTCTATCGGAGACTATCCTCCTTGGCACACCATGTAGGCAAATGATTCTTGACATGTACAATTCCGCTAATTTTTGACTTGATAGATTGTCTTGGTCGGTATGAAGTGAGCTACCTTAGTCACCGATCAACAATAACCCATATTGAATCATAACCCGTTTGGGTTCTTGGCAATCCAACAATGAAGTCCATGCCGACTTCTTCCCACTTCCATTCGGAACTTGTAGTGGTGGAGCAATCCTGGCGGCCGTTGGTGTTCACCTTCTGCACGACACACATCACATAGAGCTATATGTTCAGCAATGTCCTTCTTCATACCTGGCCACCAATAACTTTCTCTCAAGTCCAAGTACATCTTGGTGCTACCCGGGTGTATAGAATATGCCGAATCGTGGGCTTCCTTCGTAATCAACTCCCTGAGTCCTTCTTTCTTTGGTACCACGATTCTTTTCCCAAACCAAACAATTCCATTCTTGTCCATATTAAATCCTGGGGCTCTCTCCAGTATCAACTTAACAATTATGTCGATGGTATCTTCATCATCTCCTTGGCTTGTTTAATTTTCTCCTCTAGTGTGGGCTGTACTTCCATCGTATAGAGGCATCCCTGTGCCACGACCTCCAGATTTAACTTCTCCATTTCGACCTTCAAGTAATTATTCCTTGGCTTGCGGCTTAATGCATCGGCAACTACATTAGCCTTTCCGGGATGATAATGGATTCCGATATCGTAGTCCGCTATCTGCTCAAGCCATCTTCTCTGCCTCAAATTCAGATCTGGCTGCGTGAAAATGTACTTGAGGCTCTTGTGGTCGGTGTATATCTCCGTACGATTCCCGACCAGGTAGTGTCTCCAAATTTTTAGCGCGTGCATAACTGCAGCTAACTCCAAGTCATGGGTCGGATATTTGAGTTCGTGTGGCTTTAATTGCCGGGAAGCGTAAGCTACTACCCTTCCTTCTTGCATAAGCACACAACCCAATCCTAGCAATGATGCATCGCAATACACTTCGAAATCTTTGTGTAGGTCTGGCAATACCAAAACCGGGGAGGTGGTCAACTTGCTCTTCAAGGTTTCAAAGCTTTCTTGACATTGAGGGGTCCACTGAAATTTCACATCCTTCTTCAACAACTGTGTGAGAGGTTTTGCGATCTTGGAGAATCCTTCGATAAATCGGCGATAATATCCAGCAATTCCCAAAATCCACGGACCTTGGTTACCGTCTTGGTACCTTCCAAATTCAAAATTTCATCGACCTTAGAGGATCAATGACACTCCTCCTCTCGAAATGACATGTCCTAAGAAAGCCACTTTCTTCAACCGAAGTCACACTTGCTATACTTAGCATACAACCGGTTCTTCCTCAAAATGTCTAAGACTATTCAAGATGCTCGGCATGCTCCTTCTCGTTCTTTGAATAAATCGGGATGTAAATCGATAAATACCACGACGAACTTATCCAAATATTCCATAAGTATTTTATTCATCATACTCATGAAATGGGATGGGGCATTAGTAAGGCGAAAGACATCACCAAAACTTCGTCTGACCGTAACGAGTGGTGAATGCCGTTTGAATATCTTCCTTCGATTTTCATTTGATGGTACGGGACCTCAAATCAATCTTCGAGAACACACAGGCTCCTTCTAATTGATCGAATAGATCATCCACTCGAGTAGAGGGTACTTATTCTTGATGGTCACCTCATTGAGTGATCGGTAGTCTACACACATTACGAGTGTGCCTTCCTTCTTCTTCTGAATATCACCGGTGAGCCCCATGGTGATGTACTAGGTCGATAAATCCCTTGTCCTTCAGCTCTTGGATCGCTTCTTCACCTCGGCCATCGATTGGCATTCATGCGATACGGCCGTTGTGATATTGGGTTTGTGCTCGGTTGCGGGTCAATAGTGAACTCCACATCACGGTCGGTGGCAACCTGGCAGTCATCCGAAACACATCTGGGTACTCACTAACAACCGCACTTCCTCCAATGGCGGCCGCTCCTTGCTAGTCGCTTTCACTTCTAAGCGATGCCTTTGTTCCAACCGGATCGCTCGACATGGTTGACTCAGTCGGACTTGTGTTCGTCGGTGTTGGTCAAGGTGATTGCTTTCGGCTAGCACAATCGATCTGTCCTTGTACTTCATCAACCAGTCCATTCCCAAAATGATTGGTATTCCTTGGAATCAACATAATTAAGTTCGACAAGAACTTAGAACCCTCAATTTCTATTCCTCTCGCCTTGGACGACCCATACTTGTTTTCATGGATCCCCAGGGATTGAATTATTAGGGGTTGTTTTAATGGTACTATTTCCCATTGATTTTTAACCACTAAGTCTTTTGTAATAAATGAATGCTAAGCTCGTAATCAAATAATACTGAACGGTAGTCTTGAGTTCACTAGGAACTTACCAAGCACAACGTCCGGTGCCTCTGAGCTTCTTCGGCGGTGGCGTGGTTAATCGTCTGTTCCCACGTTAGGGGTGTTCCTCGGGCGTTGTGGACACTCTTGTTTGAACCCACGTGCGAAGATGCACCTCCTTGGTTCCTCTGCTGCTGCTGATTTTCCGGCTTTGTTGGGCATTGGTGAGCATAGTGTCCCACTTGATTGCACCGGAAACAGGTGACTCCTGTGGCTACTCCTGACGCACTCCTATTTGTTCCTTGGTTTGCATTAGGATTTGGCCGATGGCGTCTTGATTAATGACCGACTCGCCCTGTGACTTCTGTACAAAGCTCGAGGCCTGCCTCTGATTCTGGTAGTTGTGTCCTTGATATGGCGGCCTGCTAGAGCCTTGCCCTTGCGGAAAACGACGGTGGACATTACAGTCATTTTGTCCTTGGAAGTTCATCTTCCTTTTTCTATCCTCATTGTGTTTGCGCTGTGCTCCTTCCAAGATTATTGCCTTCTCAGTTAACTGCTCAAAGTCTTGGCATTGAAAAGGCAGCAGCTGTATCCTCATGCCTGAGTCCATGCCTTCTGTAAATCTCCAGATCTTGGCTTTCTCTGTTGGAATCAGTCCGAAGCATAACGTGTGACTCAATAAACTTGTTGATGTCTTGGCGACGGTCATGTTCCCCGACGCAGAGTTTTCAAACTCTCTCTTCTTCTCATCCGCATGCTCGGGGCACGAGGTGTTCTTGAACAGCTCTACAAATTCATCCCACATTAAGTTATGATAATTTGGGTGGGCATTGCATAATTTTCCCACGGTGGGCAGCATTCCCTTCAGCATGTGGGTAGCAAGTGGACACTCTCGTAGTCATCACAATCCACTAAATATAGTTTCTTCTCCACATCACGATCCGGTCATCTTCGCGCGGATCCACAGTTCTGAGAGCTGTGGCGGCCTTGTTCTCATGAAGTCGCTAAACTTAGGCGAGGGTGGTGCGGTGCGACTTGAGGTGCTTGGTGTTGTCTTGGCGGGTTGGTCAACCTTTCTACAATCAAATTCAAGGCTTGCGAACCAGATTGTCTTTCTTCTGCTGTTGGGCTGCAGGTTGAGGTGGCGGTGCTGTACGCGGCAAGCGAGTGGAGCTTGGCGGCAAGCAAAGAACGTTGGCTTGGGGAACGACCTCCTCTTCTTGCTGCACTTGATGCTGATTCGACTTGCGGCTTCTTCCATACCGTCAACAGTGTCATGGCACGGCGTCCACGACCTCGTCCTCGACTGCGGGCATGGCACGACCCTTCCTCTTCCTCTCGGCATCTGCTCCAAGAAAGAACTAGGAAAGATGAACAACTAAGACGGTAGCGACATCTTTAACGAAAATAGTTTGCGAAAACAATTTTCTAACACTCATTACAAAGATCCAAGCGATTAAGATCCAACAAGTACCAAAGCGCATCGGCGGATGCCGCTTAGTTGCAATTTAAGACGCAAATCATCACATAATGTACACGCACAGCAACAAATTAATTGTTATATTTCGCCTTTATTACCAACTATTTAATCTCCAGACTTAGGGAGTAGTTTAGGTTTCACTTAATGGGGAAAATTAGTTTCTAAAAGAAGAAAACACTAATTTCCGCTTCAGACGGACTGCATCGGACATCAGTCTGATCTTGATCGGATCGGATGAATGCGGTTATGCAGTGTTTTTTTTTTTTTTTTTTTTGGAAAAACAATTTTTTTCTTCTTTGTGAAATCCTTCTAGCTTCAACGTCTTCATTTCTTTGTTCCTTGCGTCTTTGAATTCTTCTCTTGAACTTCGTGTCGTTGCGATAAATTTAAACAATTCACAATCACCAAAATTAAACTAGTAAATATTCCATTAATATGCTAAAGTATGAGTAGCCAGTATCACTTTGGGAAATTTAAACCGTCACGGTCCTCCAAACTTTAAAATACGACTTAGGCTAATACAATCTTAATTCTTAGTGGCTCGAGTAGTGCTCCTCGTGCGAGGTCTCTTCCTTTCCGAGGGCTTGTGCTCTTCTTCCCACCTTCGCTTTTGCTCTGCGAAGGCCTTCTCTTCTTCATTCATTTTGTCCATCCTAAAGTTGAAGTACTCTTTCACGTCCTCGTTCGCTTGCTCTAATTCTTTAGCTCGCTCGTCGAGGCTTCTTTCCTTTTTCTTTGCTTCTTTCTCGCGCTCCTTGACTTTCTTTTCCTTCTCACGGAGCTCTTCGCCCCATCCATGCGGTGTCAAGGTCTTCTTGCAGAGTTGTCATACTCTTCCTTACACACTTTCCTCTTGTGCTCCGGCGCTTTCTTCAAGCTCTCCACCGTGGTCTTGTCCTTTGCGAGTTGCTCTTCCTTTTTCTCCACTTCGATCCTCATTAATTCACACCGCAATGCACATGTTCTGCGCCCATTTCTCTGATAAATTCTCTCTTTTCCTTCGATATCGCTTCCTTCTTATCCTGCTCCTCCTTATTGATGCGGTCCAACTCCTTGATCAATCTCTCCGCTTGGTCGGCCTTGGCCCGTCACAGCGGTCAAGATTCTTCGCAGATCGTGCTTCACTTACTAAGCGCTTGTTGGATTCTTGGGCGAACCGTGGACTTCACTTGGTTCACTCTGGCAACAAAGCGATGTCGGCGCGGCAGTAGTGGTATTGAGTTCCTTTAACTCCTCTTCATAAATGTCACCGAGATGTAGGATTGCTTCACGGGCCACCATTTGATGTGACTCGATCTCATCATCATCGAAGCGTTGAACACCATTGAGTCTCCTCGGCGCGCTTCTCGGGGTTATGGTTAGCTTGCACCTCCTTTGCATGAAGGTGTCCACTTGAACCAATTGACATTAAGTAGTCGCAACGGGTCCCCGAACCGAGTTCTTCAATACTCCGTTCAGCGACAACGGCATCCTTCTTCATCCAATATTCGCACCATCTAAAAGGGAAAGAGGCATACTAGTTAGGTAGGGTGAGAGAACAATAAATAAGAGGAAAAGAGAATTTATAACTATTTTTGAATAGGCTTTTCAGCTCCTTAGGGTCTTAGGTAATTAACTACGGTATCCTAGAGTCAACTGGCTCGATACCAAATCTGTCGTGCACCGGTATTTCTACCGGCTTGAGTGACGAATACTAGTCCCGAAGACCATAGCTAGTATTGCACTCAAGGACATTTGGAATATCATCGCAGCATTGCATTTAACTAGAATTTAACGGTTTACATAAATATCATCGATCGACATAGACAAATACATAGTCTTGCACAGGTTTAATTCAAGCACATAAAATAAGCAATGAAGATCAAGCGATGACATCCCGAGGTTGACCTTAACGCAGCGGCTAATCACCTTGACCCTCTGGTCACGGTAGCATTGTTGCTGAAATCTTGACTGAACAAATATCCGTGGTCCATATAGTGAGTACACGGCTACTCAAATAGCGGTCCTTAATAAATGAATGCAAGGTCAATGGATAGGTATGGTTATTTTGCTAAAATATTACCTATCTACTTGTTTATTTGTTCTTGATTCATTGAACACATGATAACACCGAGCGTAGCCAAAGGACTGCTAACCGGCTCAAGAAAGGCAATCCGCCTACACTACATCAAGTTATTTAATTAAAACACGTTGGACTACCTTGAATTAAGCTCCTTTCCCCACCCATAACAAGGGCACGGCTACCATGATAGTTTTAACTCTGCGAGTGTGTACACGTTCCCCACAAGCCTGTCTCATCCCGAGAGAAAGCAGTACAAAACCGTTCCGCTTTCACCGCCTTAATGTACCCTTTCTTTTGGTTTCGCGCCCATACGGTACACTTCGACAAAGCCGACGGTCATGCGACTCCTTCACCGGACGATAGCGCACCGCATGAGGTTAGCCCCATTTAAGCCATTCGAACCGGTGATCGCGAATCACGTCCGCCCACTCTGAGTACATCGGAAGCAAGGTTTCCCTGACTAACGGTCGGGGCGAAGGCACAAGTGGTCAGACGGTTCAGTCGGTTTGGTAATACAAGTATTCGGTCCTTATGTGACAGAGGAGACCTGACGTCTCAACCATGAGCCCAAAATCCGCCTCTTCGGGTCTCCTCAAATCAACACACACCACGTTGATTTTAGTTGATTAGGTTTATCCAAAAACAAGTACCACGAAGTCGAACTCCACGGATACCGTTATTAATAAGTGAAACCTATCAACTACCAATCCCGAAGCTAGGCTAAGCATCTACACAAGGATAGGCTAGTAAAAACAGTACCAATCGGGTAACAAAGGTGGGCTAGATCATATTAGTAAAGGACTAATATGAAACATGATCAAAATAGCACATACGATGATAATTAATGCATGCAATTTAAATAAATATGAAATAAATAAATTTTAGCAAACTAGAATTCAATATGAATCTAGCTTGCCTTGAAGAAGCTAGGTTCGGATCACCTCCTTGAACGGTTCTAACGTCTCGGACAGCAGGTACACGTCGGTTCTACGCGAAAGAGTAAATAAACAACAATAAATATCAAACATACAGAAAACAGTATGGTAAAAATATATAAAATTCTAGGGTTTATTTTTGATTTTTAGGCTCTGGAGTCATCTAATTTTGAGTTCGGGAACTCCCTAAACAATTCGGGGAAGTTTAGAGTGAAATAGAAAAAATCGAAAAGATTAAACCGGTTAACAGTGGGTTAACCACGCGAAAACCGAGAGAAACCCATAAAACCGGCGGTCGGTGGTGGCGCGCGGCGAATCGGCGGTGCCACGCCACGCTGTAGCATGATCGGGCACGGCGGCGCGGCGCGCGCGGTGGGCGCGAGAGGGGGGGACGCGCGCGTGTATTGGTTGGTTGTTGGCGGTATGGCACAAGACGCTGGTCGGCGGGCGACGACCACGGGGACGACACGCGGCGGCGCGCGCGGCACGCGGACACGCAGGCGGCGAGGGCAACCGGCCGCGCGTGTATGCCATGGTCGGTGCGTCTTGCAGGTGGTATGGCGCGAGGCGGCGGCGGCGGTCGCCGGCGGTGATGACGGCGCCAACTCCGGCCATCTCTTGGCGCCCATATCTCCTCCAATTCTTGGACAAATATGGCGATCCATATATCCAATTTGATCGTGCGACGAGATCTACAACGTGATGGCCTTGGATTTGGGTTTTGAGCACTCGAACAGGGAATTTACCTCGATTTGCTTGGGTTTTGCACTAAAACCGAGGCGCGCTAGGGTTTCGGGGTTTGGGTGATGTGGCCGACCGAGGAACCCTAGGGGGTTTATATAGTGCTTAGGTCGACTTGGGTCAGCCCTAATATGGGTAGAATTAGTATTGGGCTAGAATTGGGTCTTAATTGGTCAAATTAGAGTCCTAGGGGGTTTAGGACTAGGTGGATTGGGTTTTGGGCCTAGTTAGGACCTGATTAGGCTATCCAAGCCTGTTAGGACCTTTTTCCTATTATTATTTTATGTTTTTGGCTTTTATTTCCTTTATTTGCTAATATGTGACATTATAATTTTATTAGGATGTCACAAACCTCCCCCCCTTAAGGAGAATCTCGACCTCGAGATTCGGAAAGATTCCTGAACAGCTCCGGGAACTCTGCTTGCAGGTCCTCTTGTCGCTCCCAGGTGGCTTCTTCCTCGGTATGGTTGGACCACTGCACCTTGCAAAACTTGATCGCACGATCATGCTGAGCACGCCTTTCGGCTTCTTCCAAAATTTTAACTGGTCTCTCCTTGTAAGTCAGATCCTCTTCCAAATCCATCGTTTCCAAAGGCATTTGTTCTTCAGGCACTCTCAAACACTTCCGGAGTTGGGAGACATGGAACACATTATGAACACCAGACAGGTTGGGTGGCAACTGCAACTGATAGGCAACTTCTCCTCTTCTGGCGGTGATCTCAAAGGGTCCAATGTATCGGGTGATAGCTTTTTCGACACGTGGAAGCAGCGCAGACCCTTTCAGCGGTGACACCTTTAAGTACACATGATCTCCCACGTTGAAGCTGCAGATCCTCCGACGTTTATCGGCATAGCTCTTTTTGTCGGATCGGGCCGTCTTCATTCTTTGTTGGATCATCGACCTTTTCTTGACTTCTTTTAAAATTTGGGGCCAAACAACTTTCTTTCTCTGTCTCGCTCGAAGACAATGGTGTGTGACACTTTCGACCATACAATGCTTGAAAGGAGACATCTGATGCTTGTCGATAGCTGTTATTGTATGAAAATTCCGCATAGGGAAGTGCTTCATCCCAACTCTTAGAATCTGTTAGTGCCATCGATCTAAGCATATCTTCTAAAATTTGATTGGTCCTTTCGGCCTCGTCCATCATGCGAGGGTGATAGGCACTCTTGAAAGCTAGATGTGTCCCCAACAAAGAGTGGAGTTGTTGCCAAAATCTTGAAGTGAATCTGTGTACCTCTATCGGAGACTATCCTCCTTGGCACACCATGTAGGCAAATGATTCTTGACATGTACAATTCCGCTAATTTTTGACTTGGTGAGATTGTCTTGGTCGGTATGAAGTGAGCTACCTTAGTCAGCCGATCAACAATAACCCATATTGAATCATAACCCGTTTGGGTTCTTGGCAATCCAACAATGAAGTCCATGCCGACTTCTTCCCACTTCCATTGCGGAACTTGTAGTGGCTGGAGCAATCCTGCTGGCCGTTGGTGTTCAGCCTTCACACGCTGACACACATCACATAGAGCTATATGTTCAGCAATGTCCTTCTTCATACCTGGCCACCAATAACTTTCTCTCAAGTCCAAGTACATCTTGGTGCTACCCGGGTGTATAGAATATGCCGAATCGTGGGCTTCCTTCGTAATCAACTCCCTGAGTCCTTCTTTCTTTGGTACCACGATTCTTTTCCCAAACCAAACAATTCCATTCTTGTCCATATTAAATCCTGGGGCTCTCTCCAGTATCAACTTAACAATTATGTCGATGGTATCTTCATCGTCTCCTTGGGCTTGTTTAATTTTCTCCTCTAGTGTGGGCTGTACTTCCATCGTATAGAGGCATCCCTGTGCCACGACCTCCAGATTTAACTTCTCCATTTCGACCTTCAAGTAATTATTCCTTGGCTTGCGGCTTAATGCATCGGCAACTACATTAGCCTTTAGGGATGATAATGGATTCGATATCGTAGTCCGCTATCTGCTCAAGCCATCTTCTCTCGCCTCAAATTCAGATCCGCTGCGTGAAAATGTACTTGAGGCTCTTGTGGTCGGTGTATATCTCCGTACGATTCCCGACCAGGTAGTGTCTCCAAATTTTTAGCGCGTGCATAACTGCAGCTAACTCCAAGTCATGGGTCGGATATTTGAGTTCGTGTGGCTTTAATTGCCGGGAAGCGTAAGCTACTACCCTTCCTTCTTGCATAAGCACACAACCCAATCCTAGCAATGATGCATCGCAATACACTTCGAAATCTTTGTGTAGGTCTCGCAATACCAAAACCGGGGAGGTGGTCAACTTGCTCTTCAAGGTTTCAAAGCTTTCTTGACATTGAGGGTCCTTGAAATTTCACATCCTTCTTCAACAACTGTGTGAGAGGTTTTGCGATCTTGGAGAATCCTTCGATAAATCGGCGATAATATCCGGCAATTCCCAAAATCCACGGACCTTGGTTACCGTCTTCGGTACCTTCCAGTCCAAAATTTCACTGACCTTAGAGGGATCAACTGACACTCCTCCCTCTGAAATGACATGTCCTAAGAAAGCCACTTTCTTCAACCAGAAGTCACACTTGCTATACTTAGCATACAACCGGTTCTTCCTCAAAATGTCTAAGACTATTCAAGATGCTCGGCATGCTCCTTCTCGTTCTTTGAATAAATCGGGATGTCGTCGATAAATACCACGATTTAACTTATCCAAATATTCCATAAGTATTTTATTCATCATACTCATGAAATGGGATGGGGCATTAGTAAGGCGAAAGACATCACCAAAACTTCATCTGACCCGTAACGAGTGGTGAATGCCGTTTTTGGAATATCTTCCCTTCGGATTTTCATTTGATGGTACCCGGACCTCAAATCAATCTTCGAGAACACACAGGCTCCTTCTAATTGATCGAATAGATCATCCACTCGAGGTAGAGGGTACTTATTCTTGATGGTCACCTCATTGAGTGATCGGTAGTCTACACACATTCTGAGTGTGCCTTCCTTCTTCTTTACGAATATCACCGGTGAGCCCCATGGTGATGTACTAGGTCCGATAAATCCCTTGTCCTTCACTCTTGGATGCGCTTCTTCACCTCACCATCCGATTGGCATTCATGCGATGCGGCCGTTGTGATATTGGGTTTGTGCACGGTTGCGGGTCAATAGTGAACTCCACATCACGGTCCGTGGCAACCCTGGCAGTCATCCGAAACACATCTGGTACTCACTAACAACCGCACTTCCTCCAATGGCGGCCGCTCCTTGCTAGTCGCTTTCACTTCTAAGCGATGCTTTGTTCCAACCGGATCGCTGACATGGTTGACTCAGTCGGACTTGTGTTCCGTCGGTGTTGGTCAAGGTGATCGCTTTCGGCTAGCACAATCGATCGTCCTTGTACTTCATCAACCGGTCCATTCCCAAAATGATTGGTATTCCTTGAATCCAACATAATTAAGTTCGACAAGAACTTAGAACCCTCAATTTCTATTCCTCTTCGCCGACGACCCATACTTGTTTTCATGGATCCCCGGGATTGAATTATTAGGGTTGTTTTAATGGTACTATTTCCCATTGATTTTTAACCACTAAGTCTTTTGTAATAAATGAATGCTAAGCTCGTAATCAAATAATCTGAATGTAGTCGAGTTCACTAGGAACTTACCAAGCACAACGTCCGGTGCCTCTGAGCTTCTTGGCGGTGGCGTGGTTAATCGCCCTGCTCCCACGTTCGGTGTTCCTCGGGCGTTAGGACACTCTTGTTTGAACCCACGTGCGAAGATGCACCTCCTTGGTTCCTCTGCTGCTGCTGATTTTCCGGCTTTGTTGGGCATTGGTGAGCATAGTGTCCCACTTGATTGCACCGGAAACAGGTGACTCCTGTGGCTACTCCTGACGCACTCCTATTTGTTCCTTGGTTTGCATTAGGATTTGGCCGATGAGCGTGCTGATTAACAGACTGACTCTGGCCCTGTGACTTCTGTACAAAGCTCGAGGCCTGCCTCTGATTCTGGTAGTTGTGTCCTTGATATGGCGGCCTGCTAGAGCCTTGCCCTTGCGGAAAACGACGGTGGACATTACAGTCATTTTGTCCTTGGAAGTTCATCTTCCTTTTTCTGTCCTCATTGTGTTTGCGCTGTGCTCCTTCCAAGATTATTGCCTTCTCAGTTAACTGCTCAAAGTCTTGGCATTGAAAAGGCAGCAGCTGTATCCTCATGCCTGAGTCCATGCCTTCTGTAAATCTCCAGATCTTGGCTTTCTCTGTTGGAATCAGGTCCGAAGCATAACGTGACAGCTCAATAAACTTGTTGATGTACTGAGCGACGGTCATGTTCCCCTGACGCAGGTTTTCAAACTCTCTCTTCTTCTCATCCCGCATGCTCTGGGGCACGTAGGTGTTCTTGAACAGCTCTACAAATTCATCCCACATTAAGTTATGATAATTTGGGTGGGCATTGCAGTAATTTTCCCACCATGGGCAGCATTCCTTTCAAAGATGTGGGTAGCAAAAGTCGACACTCTCGTAGTCATCACAATCCACTAAATATAGTTTCTTCTCCACATCCCGATCCACCATCTGCTTCGCGGATCCTCGTTCCCGAGCTGTGGCGGCCTTGTTCTCATGAAGTCGCTAAACTTAGATCGAGGGTGGTGCGGTGCGACTTGAGGTGCTTGGTGTTGTCTTGGCGGGTTGGTCAACCTTTCTACAATCAAATTCAAGGCTTGCAGAACCAGATTGTCTTCTGCTGTTGGGCTGCAGGTTGAGGTGGCGGTGCTGACGCGGCAAGAATCGGTGGAGCTTTGGCGAGCAAAGAACGTTGGCTTGGGGAACGACCTCCTCTTCTTGTTGCACTTGATGCTGATTCGACTTGCGGCTTCTTCCATACCGTCAACAGTGTCATGGCACGACGCCCACGACCTCGTCCTCGACTGCGGGCATGGCACGACCCTTCCTCTTCCTCTCGGCATCTGCTCCAAGAAAGAACTAGGAAAGATGAACAACTAAGACGGTAGCGACATCTTTAACGAAAATAGTTTGCGAAAACAATTTTCTAACACTCATTACAAAGATCCAAACGATTAAGATCCAACAAGTACCTAAGCGATCGGCGGATGCCGCTTAGTTGCAATTTAAGACATAAATCATCACATAATGTACACGCACAGGCAACAAATTAATTGTTATATTACTGCCTTATTACCAACTATTTAATCTCCGGTACTTAGGGAGTAGTTTAGGTTTCACTTAATGGGGAAAATTAGTTTCTAAAAGAAGAAAACACTAATTTCCGCTTCTGTACGGACTGTACGGACATCGTACTGATCTTGTCAGACGGATGAATGCACGGTTGTGCAGACGTTTTTTTTTTTTTTTTTTTGGAAAAACAATTTTTTTTTTCTTGCTGTGAAATCCTTCTAGCTTCAACGTCTTCATTTGCTGTTCCTTGCGTCTTTGAATTCTTCTCTTGAACTTCGTGTCGTTGCGATAAATTTAAACAATTCACAATCACCAAAATTAAACTAGTAAATATTCCATTAATATGCTAAAGTATGAGTAGCCGTATCACACTGGGAAATTTAAACTGATACGGTCCACTCCAAACTTTAAAATACGACTTAGGCTAATACAATCTTAATTCTTAGTGGCTCGAGTAGTGCTCCTCGTGCAGGGTCTCTTCCTTTCCGAGGGCTTGTGCTCTTCTTCCCACCTTCGCTTTTGCTCTGCGAAGGCCTTCTCTTCTTCATTCATTTTGTCCATCCTAAAGTTGAAGTACTCTTTCACGTCCTCGTTCGCTTGCTCTAATTCTTTAGCTCGCTCGTCGAGGCTTCTTTCCTTTTTCTTTGCTTCTTTCTCGCGCTCCTTGACTTTCTTTTCCTTCTCACGGAGCTCTTCGCCCCATCCCATGACGGTGTCAAGGTCTTCTTGCAGGTTGTCATACTCTTCCTTACACACTTTCCTCTTGTGCTCCAGCGCTTTCTTCAAGCTCTCCACCGTGGTCTTGTCCTTTGCGAGTTGCTCTTCCTTTTTCTCCACTTCGATCCTCATTAATTCACCAGCTGCAATGCACATGTTCTGCGCCCATTTCTCCTGATAGAATTCTCTCTTTTCCTTCGTATACGCTTCCTTCTTATCCTGCTCCTCCTTATTGATGCGGTCCAACTCCTTGATCAATCTCTCCGCTTGTCGGCCTTGGCACACAAAGCGGTCAAGATTCTTCGCGATCGTGCTTCACTTACTAACTGCTTGTTGGATTCTTGGGCGAACCCGTGGACTTCACTTGGTTCACTCCTGGCAGCAAAGCGATGTCGGCGCGGCAGGTAGTGGTATTGAGTTCCTTTTAACTCCTCTTCATAAATGTCACCGAGATGTAGGATTGCTTCACGGGCCACCATTTGATGTGACTCAGTCTCATCATCAGCGAACGCGTTGAACACCATTGGAGTCTCCTCGGCGTCGCGCTTCCTGGGGGTTATGGTTAGCTTGCACCTCCACTGCATGAAGGTGTCCACTTGAACCAATTGACATTCGTAGTCAGGCAACGGGTCCCCGAACCCGAGTTCTTCCAATACTCCGCTTCAGAACAACGGCATCCCTTCTTCATCCAATATTCGCACCATCTAAAAGGGAAAGAGGCATACTAGTTAGGTAGGGTGAGAGAACAATAAATAAGAGGAAAAGAGAATTTATAACTATTTTTGAATAGGCTTTTCAGCTCCTTAGGGTCTTAGGTAATTAACTACGGTATCCTAGAGTCAACCTGGCTCTGATACCAAATCTGTCGTGCACCCCGGTATTTCTACCGGCTTGAGTGACCGAATACTAGTCCCAGAAGACCATAGCTAGTATTGCACTCAAGGACATTTGGAATATCATCGCAGGCATTGCATTTAACTAGAATTTAACAGTTTACATAAATATCATCCCAGTCGACATAGACAAATACATAGTCTTGCACAGGGTTTAATTCAAGCACATAAAATAAGCGGCGGAAGATCAAGCGATGACATCCCGAGGTTGACCTTAACAGCGGCTAATCACCTTGACCTCCCGGTCACGGTAGCATTGTTGCTGAAATCTTGACTGAACAAATATCCGTGGTCCATATAGTGAGTACACGGCTACTCAGCAAGCGGTCCTTAATAAATGAATGCAAGGTCAATGGATAGGTATGGTTATTTTGCTAAAATATTACCTATCTACTTGTTTATTTGTTCTTGATTCATTGAACACATGATAACACTCGAGCGTAGCCAAAGGACGGCTAACCAGCTCCAAGAAAGGCAATCCCTGCCTACACTACATCAAGTTATTTAATTAAAACACGTTGGACTACCTTGAATTAAGCTCCTTTCCCCACCCATAAACAAGGGCACGGCTACCATGATAGTTTTAACTCGCAGAGTGTGTACACGTTCCCCACAAGCCCTGTCTCATCCCGAGAAAGCAGTACAAAACCGTTCCTTCGCTTTCACCGCCCTTAATGTACCCTTTCTTTTGGTTTGGCGCCCATACGGTACACTTCGACCAGCCGACAGTCATCGCACTCCTTCACCGGACGATAGAAGACCGCATGAGGTTAGCCCCATTTAAGCCATTCGAACCGGTGATCGCGAATCACGTCCGTCCACTCTGAGTACGCCGGAAGCAAGGTTTCACAGCCTAACGGTCGGGGCGAAGGCACAAGTGGTCAGACGGTTCAGTCGGTTTGGTAATACAAGTATTCGGTCCTTATGTGACAGAGGAGACACCTGACGTCTCAACCATGAGCCCAAAATCCGCCTCTTCGGGTCTCCTCAAATCAACACACACCACGTTGATTTTAGTTGATTAGGTTTATCCAAAAACAAGTACTACTTAAGTCGAACTCCACGGATACCAGTTATTAATAAGTGAAACCTATCAACTACCAATCCCAGAAGCTAGGCTAAGCATCTACACAAGGATAGGCTAGTAAAAACAGTACCAATCGGGGTAACAAAGGTGGGCTAGATCATATTAGTAAAGGACTAATATGAAACATGATCAAAATAGCACATACGATGATAATTAATGCATGCAATTTAAATAAATATGAAATAAATAAATTTTAGCAAACTAGAATTCAATATGAATCTAGCTTGCCTTGAAGAAGCTAGGTTACGGATCACCTCCTTGAACGGTTCCTAACGTCTCCTGGAAACAGTACACGTCGGTTCTCGCGAAAGAGTAAATAAACAACAATAAATATCAAACATACGAGAAACACATATGGTAAAAATATATAAAATTCTAGGGTTTATTTTTGATTTTTAGGCTCGAGTCATCTAATTTTGAGTTCGAACTCCCTAAACAATTCGGGAAGTTTAGAGTGAAATAGAAAAGATCGAAAGATTAAACTTGTTAACCGTGGGTTAACCACGCGAAAACCGAGAAAACCCATAAAACCGAAGCGGTCGGCGGCCGGGCGCCGCTGGCGATCGGCGGTCGCCACGCTGTAGCAGCGGATCGGGCACGGCGGCGGCGTCTTGTGGGTCGGGTTGGCTTGGCGGGGGCGGCGCGGCGGTGTTGTGGTTGTTGGCGGTTGTCGCGCAAGACGCTGGCTGGCGGGCGACGACCATCGGGGACGACACGCGGCGGCGGCGGCACGCTGGACACGCAGCGCCAGGCGAGGCGGCGGCCAATGCGACAGCTGCTGGCGTGGCGCGTGGTCGGCTGCGCGGCTTGGGCGCGAGGGCAAGCGGCGGCGGCGATCGCCGGCGGTGATGACGGCGCCAACTCCGCCATCTCTTGGCGCCCATATCTCCTCCAATTCTTGGACAAATATGGCGATCCATATATCCAATTTGATCGTATGCGACGAGATCTACAACGTGATGGCCTTGGATTTGGGTTTTGAGCACTGGAACAGGGGAATTTACCTCGATTTGCTTCGGGTTTTGCACGAAAACCGAGGCGGCGGCTAGGGTTTCGGGGGTTTGGGTGATGTGGCCGACCAGGGAACCCTAGGGGGGTTTATATAGTGCTTAGGTCGACTTGGGTCAGCCCTAATATGGGTAGAATTAGTATTGGGCTAGAATTGGGTCTTAATTGGTCAAATTAGAGTCCTAGGGGGTTTAGGACTAGGTGGATTGGGTTTTGGGCCTAGTTAGGACCTGATTAGGCTATCCAAGCCTGTTAGGACCTTTTTCCTATTATTATTTTATGTTTTTGGCTTTTATTTCCTTTATTTGCTAATATGTGACATTATAATTTTATTAGGATGTCACAAACCTCCCCCCCTTAAGGAGAATCTCGACCTCGAGATTCGGAAGATTCTGAACGACTCAGGAACTCGCTTGCGGTGTCCTCTTGTCGCTCCCAGGTGGCTTCTTCCTCGGTATGGTTGGACCACTGCACCTTGCAAAACTTGATCGCACGACTGCGAGTACGCCTTTCAGCTTCTTCCAAAATTTTAACTGGTCTCTCCTTGTAAGTCAGATCCTCTTCCAAATCCATCGTTTCCAAAGGCATTTGTTCTTCAGGCACTCTCAAACACTTCCGGAGTTGGGAGACATGGAACACATTATGAACACCAGACAGGTTGGGTGGCAACTGCAACTGATAGGCAACTTCTCCTCTTCTGGCGGTGATCTCAAAGGGTCCAATGTATCGGGGTGATAGCTTTCCTGACACGTGGAAACGGCGCAGCCCTTTCAACGGTGACACCTTTAAGTACACATGATCTCCCACGTTGAACTGCAGATCCCTCCGACGTTTATCGGCATAGCTCTTTTGTCGGGACTGGGCCGTCTTCATTCTTTGTTGGATCATCCTGACCTTTTCTTCAGCTTCTTTTAAAATTTCGGGGCCAAACAACTTTCTTTCTCCTGTCTCGCTCCAGTACAGCGGTGTGTGACACTTTCGACCATACAATGCTTCGAAAGGAGACATCTGTATGCTTGTCTGATAGCTGTTATTGTATGAAAATTCCGCATAGGGAAGTGCTTCATCCCAACTCTTAGAATCTGTTAGTGCCACTGATCTAAGCATATCTTCTAAAATTTGATTGGTCCTTTCGGTCTGTCCATCTGTCTGAGGGTGATAGGCACTACTGAAAGCTAGATGTGTCCCCAACAAAGAGTGGAGTTGTTGCCAAAATCTTGAAGTGAACTGTGTACCTCTATCGGAGACTATCCTCCTTGGCACACCATGTAGGCAAATGATTCTTGACATGTACAATTCCGCTAATTTTTGACTTCGGTAGATTGTCTTGACTGGTATGAAGTGAGCTACCTTAGTCAGCCGATCAACAATAACCCATATTGAATCATAACCCGTTTGGGTTCTTGGCAATCCAACAATGAAGTCCATGCCGACTTCTTCCCACTTCCATTCTTGGAACTTGTAGTGGTGGAGCAATCCTCGCGCCGTTGGTGTTCACCTTCACACGACACACATCACATAGAGCTATATGTTCAAGAATGTCCTTCTTCATACCGCCACCAATAACTTTCTCTCAAGTCCAAGTACATCTTGGTGCTACCGGTGTATAGAATATGCCGAATCGTGGGCTTCCTTCAGTAATCAACTCCCCGAGTCCTTCTTTCTTTGGTACCACGATTCTTTTCCCAAACCAAACAATTCCATTCTTGTCCATATTAAATCACGGGGCTCTCTCGGTATCAACTTAACAATTATGTCGATGGTATCTTCATCGTCTCCTTGGGCTTGTTTAATTTTCTCCTCTAGTGTGGGCTGTACTTCCATCGTATAGAGGCATCCACGTGCCACGACCTCCAGATTTAACTTCTCCATTTCGACCTTCAAGTAATTATTCCTTGGCTTGCGGCTTAATGCATCGGCAACTACATTAGCCTTTAGGGATGATAATGGATTCGATATCGTAGTCCGCTATCTCGCTCAAGCCATCTTCTCGCCTCAAATTCAGATCTGGCTGCGTGAAAATGTACTTGAGGCTCTTGTGGTCGGTGTATATCTCCGCACGATTCCCGACAGGTAGTGTCTCCAAATTTTTAGCTGCATATAATCGCAGCTAACTCCAAGTCATGGGTCGGATATTTGAGTTCGTGTGGCTTTAATTGCCGGGAAGCGTAAGCTACTACCCTTCCTTCTTGCATAAGCACACAACCCAATCCTAGCAATGATGCATCGCAATACACTTCGAAATCTTTGTGTAGGTCTGGCAATACCAAAACCGGGGAGGTGGTCAACTTGCTCTTCAAGGTTTCAAAGCTTTCTTGACATTGAGGGGTCCACTGAAATTTCACATCCTTCTTCAACAACTGTGTGAGAGGTTTTGCGATCTTGGAGAATCCTTCGATAAATCGGCGATAATATCCAGCAATTCCCAAAAATCCACGGACCTTGGTTACCGTCTTCGGTACCTTCCAGTCCAAAATTTCACTGACCTTAGAGGGATCAACTGACACTCCTCCCTCTGAAATGACATGTCCTAAGAAAGCCACTTTCTTCAACCAGAAGTCACACTTGCTATACTTAGCATACAACTGGTTCTTCCTCAAAATGTCTAAGACTATTCGAAGATGCTCGGCATGCTCCTTCTCGTTCTTTGAATAAATCAGGATGTCGTCGATAAATACCACGACGAACTTATCCAAATATTCCATAAGTATTTTATTCATCATACTCATGAAATGGGATGGGGCATTAGTAAGGCCGAAAGACATCACCAAAAACTCGTACAGCCCGTAACGAGTGGTGAATGCCGTTTTGGAATATCTTCCCTTCGGATTTTCATTTGATGGTACCCGGACCTCAAATCAATCTTCGAGAACACACAGGCTCCTTCTAATTGATCGAATAGATCATCCACTCGAGGTAGAGGGTACTTATTCTTGATGGTCACCTCATTGAGTGATCGGTAGTCTACACACATTCTGAGTGTGCCTTCCTTCTTCTTCTGAATATCACCGGTGAGCCCCATGGTGATGTACTAGGTCCGATAAATCCTTGTCCTTCAGCTCTTGGATCTCGCTTCTTCACCTCACCATCGATTGGCATTCATGCGATGCGGCCGTTGTGATATTGGGTTTGTGCTCGTTGCGGTCAATAGTGAACTCCACATCACGGTCGGTGGCAACCTGGCAGTCATCCGAAACACATCCGGTACTCACTAACAACCGCACTTCCTCCAATGACGGTGCGCTCCTTGCTAGTCGCTTTCACTTCTAAGCGATGCACTTGTTCCAACCGGATCGCTGACATGGTTGACTCGTGTCGGACTTGTGTTCCGTCGGTGTTGGTCAAGGTATTTGCTAGCGGCAAAGCACAATCGATCTGTCCTTGTACTTCATCAACCATCCATTCCCAAAATGATTGGTATTCCTTGAATCCAACATAATTAAGTTCGACAAGAACTTAGAACCCTCAATTTCTATTCCTCTTCTTTGGGCCCCATACTTGTTTTCATGGATCCCCCCGGGGATTGAATTATTAGGGGTTGTTTTAATGGTACTATTTCCCATTGATTTTTAACCACTAAGTCTTTTGTAATAAATGAATGCGAAGCTCCAGAATCAAATAATACTGAATCTTAGTCGAGTTCACTAGGAACTTACCAAGCACAACGTCCGGTGCCTCCTGAGCTTCTTCAGCGGTGGCGTGGTTAATGCGTCCTGTTCCCACGTTCGGGGTGTTCCTCGGGGCGTTGTGGACACTCTTGTTTGAACCCACGTGCGAAGATGCACCTCCTTGGTTCCTCTGCTGCTGCTGATTTTCCGGCTTTGTTGGGCATTGGTGAGCATAGTGTCCCACTTGATTGCACCGGAAACAGGTGACTCCTGTGGCTACTCCTGACGCACTCCTATTTGTTCCTTGGTTTGCATTAGGATTTGGCCGATGAGCGTCTGATTATGACCGACTCGGCCTGTGACTTCAGACAAAGCTCGAGGCACGCCTCGATTACGTAGTTGTGTCCTTGATATGGCGGCCTGCTAGAGCCTTGCCCTTGCGGAAAACGACGGTGGACATTACAGTCATTTTGTCCTTGGAAGTTCATCTTCCTTTTTCTATCCTCATTGTGTTTGCGCTGTGCTCCTTCCAAGATTATTGCCTTCTCAGTTAACTGCTCAAAGTCTTGGCATTGAAAAGGCAAGAACAGTATCCTCATGCTCGAGTCCATGCCTTCAGAAATCTCCAGATCTTGGCTTTCTCTGTTGGAATCAGTCCGAAGCATAACGTGATGACTCAATAAACTTGTTGATGTCTTGGCGACGGTCATGTTCCCCGACTTGAGTTTTCAAACTCTCTCTTCTTCTCATCCCGCATGCTCGGGGCACGAGGTGTTCTTGAACAGCTCTACAAATTCATCCCACATTAAGTTATGATAATTTGGGTGGGCATTGCAGTAATTTTCCCACCAGTGGGCAGCATTCCCTTTCGGCATGTGGGTAGCAAAATTTGGACACTCTCGTAGTCATCACAATCCACTAAATATAGTTTCTTCTCCACATCCTCGATCCGGTCATCGCTTCGCCGGATCCACGGTTCCGAGAAGCTGTGGCGGCCTTGTTCTCATGAAGTCGCTAAACTTAGGCGAGGGTGGTGCGGTGCGACTTGAGGTGCTTGGTGTTGTCTTGGCGGGTTGGTCAACCTTTCTACAATCAAATTCAAGGCTTGCGAACCAGATTGTCTTCTTCTTTGTTGGGCTGCAGGTTGAGGTGGCGGTGCGACGCAAGCAGCGGTGGAGCTTCTTCGAGCAAAGAACGTTGGCTTGGGGAACGCCTCCTCTTCTTCTGCACTTGATGCTGATTCGACTTGCGCTTCTTCCATACCGTCAACAGTGTCATGGCACGGCGTCCACGACCTCGTCCTCGACTGCGGGCATGGCACGACCCTTCCTCTTCCTCTCGGCATCTGCTCCAAGAAAGAACTAGGAAAGATGAACAACTAAGGCTAGTAGCGACATCTTTAACGAAAATAGTTTGCGAAAACAATTTTCTAACACTCATTACAAAGATCCAAACGATTAAGATCCAACAAGTACCAAGCGCATCAGCGGATGCCGCTTAGTTGCAATTTAAGACGCAAATCATCACATAATGTACACGCACAGGCAACAAATTAATTGTTATATTACTGCCTTATTACCAACTATTTAATCTCCGGTACTTAGGGAGTAGTTTAGGTTTCACTTAATGGGGAAAATTAGTTTCTAAAAGAAGAAAACACTAATTTCCGCTTCTGTACGGACTGTACGGACATCAGTCTGATCTTGTCACGGATCAGACGGATGCGGTTATGCAGACGGAGTTTTTTTTTTTTTTTTTTTTGGAAAAACAATTTTTTTTTTCTTGCTGTGAAATCCTTCTAGCTTCAACGTCTTCATTTGCTGTTCCTTGCGTCTTTGAATTCTTCTCTTGAACTTCGTGTCGTTGCGATAAATTTAAACAATTCACAATCACCAAAATTAAACTAGTAAATATTCCATTAATATGCTAAAGTATGAGTAGCCGTATCACACTGGGAAATTTAAAGCGTCGGTCCACTCCAAACTTTAAAATACGACTTAGGCTAATACAATCTTAATTCTTAGTGGCTCGAGTAGTGCTCCTCGTGCAGGGTCTCTTCCTTTCCGAGGGCTTGTGCTCTTCTTCCCACCTTCGCTTTTGCTCTGCGAAGGCCTTCTCTTCTTCATTCATTTTGTCCATCCTAAAGTTGAAGTACTCTTTCACGTCCTCGTTCGCTTGCTCTAATTCTTTAGCTCGCTCGTCGAGGCTTCTTTCCTTTTCTTTGCTTCTTTTCTCGCTCCTTGACTTTCTTTTCCTTCTCACGGAGCTCTTCGCCCCATCCCATAGCGGTGTCAAGGTCTTCTTGCAGGTTGTCATACTCTTCCTTACACACTTTCCTCTTGTGCTCCAGCGCTTTCTTCAAGCTCTCCACCGTGGTCTTGTCCTTTGCGAGTTGCTCTTCCTTTTTCTCCACTTCGATCCTCATTAATTCACCAGCTGCAATGCACATGTTCTGCGCCCATTTCTCCTGATAGAATTCTCTCTTTTCCTTCGTATACGCTTCCTTCTTATCCTGCTCCTCCTTATTGATGCGGTCCAACTCCTTGATCAATCTCTCCGCTTGGTCGGCCTTGGCCTGGTACAGGCGGTCAAGATTCTTCGCGTATCGTGCTTCACTTACTAACTGCTTGTTGGATTCTTGGGCGAACCCGTGGACTTCACTTGGTTCACTCCTGGCAGCAAAGCGATGTCGGCGCGGCAGGTAGTGGTATTGAGTTCCTTTTAACTCCTCTTCATAAATGTCACCGAGATGTAGGATTGCTTCACGGGCCACCATTTGATGTGACTCAGTCTCATCATCAGCGAACGCGTTGAACACCATTGGAGTCTCCTCGGCGTCGCGCTTCCTGGGGGTTATGGTTAGCTTGCACCTCCACTGCATGAAGGTGTCCACTTGAACCAATTGACATTCGTAGTCAGGCAACGGGTCCCCGAACCCGAGTTCTTCCAATACTCCGTTCAGCAGCAACGGCATCCCTTCTTCATCCAATATTCGCACCATCTAAAAGGGAAAGAGGCATACTAGTTAGGTAGGGTGAGAGAACAATAAATAAGAGGAAAAGAGAATTTATAACTATTTTTGAATAGGCTTTTCAGCTCCTTAGGGTCTTAGGTAATTAACTACGGTATCCTAGAGTCAACTTTGGCTCGATACCAAATCTGTCGTGCACCCCGGTATTTCTACGGCTTGAGTGACGAATACTAGTCCCGAAGACCATAGCTAGTATTGCACTCAAGGACATTTGGAATATCATCGCGAGCATTGCATTTAACTAGAATTTAACGGTTTACATAAATATCATCGATCGACATAGACAAATACATAGTCTTGCACAGGTTTAATTCAAGCACATAAAATAAGCGGCGGAAGACCTGAAGCGATGACATCCCGAGGTTGACTTTAAGCAGCGGCTAATCACCTTGACCCTCCCGGTCACGGTAGCCATTGCTGAAATCTTGACTGAACAAATATCCGTGGTCCATATAGTGAGTACACGGCTACTCAAATAGCGGTCCTTAATAAATGAATGCAAGGTCAATGGATAGGTATGGTTATTTTGCTAAAATATTACCTATCTACTTGTTTATTTGTTCTTGATTCATTGAACACATGATAACACCTGGAGCGTAGCCAAGGGCGGCTAACCGGCTCAAGAAAGGCAATCCCCGCCTACACTACATCAAGTTATTTAATTAAAACACGTTGGACTACCTTGAATTAAGCTCCTTTCCCGCCCATAACGCGGGCACGGCTACCATGATAGTTTTAACTCTGCGAGTGTGTACACGTTCCCCACAAGCCTGTCTCATCGAGAAAGCAATACAAAACCGTTCCTTTGCTTTCACCGCCCTTAATGTACCCTTTCTTTTGGTTTCGCGCCCCATACGGTACACTTCGACCAGGCCGACAGTCATGCGCACTCCTTCAGCCGGACCTGATAGCGCACCGCATGAGGTTAGCCCCCATTTAAGCCATTCGGAACCAGTGATCGCGAATCACGTCCGTCCACTACGAGTACATCGGAAGCAAGGTTTCCACAGCTAACGGTCGGGGCGAAGGCACAAGTGGTCAGACGGTTCAGTCCGGTTTGGTAATACAAGTATTCGGTCCTTATGTGACAGAGAGAGACCTGACGTCTCAACCATGAGCCCAAAATCCGCCTCTTCTGGGTCTCCTCAAATCAACACACACCACGTTGATTTTAGTTGATTAGGTTTATCCAAAAACAGTACCACGAAGTCGAACTCCATGGATACCAGTTATTAATAAGTGAAACCTATCAACTACCAATCCCAGAAGCTAGGCTAAGCATCTACACAAGGATAGGCTAGTAAAAACAGTACCAATCGGGGTAACAAAGGTGGGCTAGATCATATTAGTAAAGGACTAATATGAAACATGATCAAAATAGCACATACGATGATAATTAATGCATGCAATTTAAATAAATATGAAATAAATAAATTTTAGCAAACTAGGAATTCAATATGAATCTAGCTTGCCTTCGAAGAAGCTAGGTTCTGGATCACCTCCTTCGAACGGTTCCGGAACGTCTCCCGGACAGCAGGTACACGTCGGTTCTACGCGAAAGAGTAAATAAACAACAATAAATATCAAACATACAGAAAACAGTATGGTAAAAATATATAAAATTCTAGGGTTTATTTTTGATTTTTAGGCTCTGGAGTCATCTAATTTTGAGTTCGGGAACTCCCTAAACAATTCGGGGAAGTTTAGAGTGAAATAGAAAAGACTGGAAAAGATTAAACCCGGTTAACCGTGGGTTAACCACGCGAAAACCGAGAAAACCCATAAAACCGAAGCGGTCGTGCGGTGGCGCGCGGCGAATCGGCGGTCGCCACGCTGTAGCAATGATCGGGCTGCGGCAGCGCGCTTGCGGGTCAGCCTTGAGGGCGGGGGGACGGACGCGTGGCGTGGTTGGTTGGCGGCGGTATCGCAAGACGCTGGTGGCGGGCGACGACCATCTGGGGACGACACGCGGCGGCGGCGGCGGCACGCGGACACGCTGTGCTACATGCGGCGGCGTATCGCTGACATGGACTGGCGTGGCGTGGGCAGGTCGGTAACGCGTGCTTGTGCGGAGGCGGCGGCGGCGGTCGCCGGCGGTGATGACGGCGCCAACTCCGGCCATCTCTTCGGCGCTCCATATCTCCTCCAATTCTTGGACAAATATGGCGATCCATATATCCAATTTGATCAGCGCGACGAGATCTACAACGTGATGGCCTTGGATTTGGGTTTTGAGCACTGGAACAGGGGAATTTACCTCGATTTGCTTCGGGTTTTGCACGAAAACCGAGGCGGCGGCTAGGGTTTCGGGGGTTTGGGTGATGTGGCCGACCAGGGAACCCTAGGGGGGTTTATATAGTGCTTAGGTCGACTTGGGTCAGCCCTAATATGGGTAGAATTAGTATTGGGCTAGAATTGGGTCTTAATTGGTCAAATTAGAGTCCTAGGGGGTTTAGGACTAGGTGGATTGGGTTTTGGGCCTAGTTAGGACCTGATTAGGCTATCCAAGCCTGTTAGGACCTTTTTCCTATTATTATTTTATGTTTTTGGCTTTTATTTCCTTTATTTGCTAATATGTGACATTATAATTTTATTAGGATGTCACACAAAAATATTTAGAGTGATTAACAACTCATCTAGATATCACTCTCTTCTCTATTACTAAATACCACTATGATCCCTCTTGGTTTATGTTCTTTAAGTGGTATTTCTTTTCAAAGTGATATCTTTTCAACTACCTATCTTTCATCTCTAATGCCATTTGGTTGCTAAGTGGTATCTCTAAGGTAGTTTATGTCTTGATCTCGATCTCGACATTTAGTCACTCAAATCTAATTCTTTCTTGCTTCCCTTAGACCTTTTTGCTCCTTATCTCTTTCTTGCTTTAAATGGTATCTTATTCTTTCTAGTCTTATCTTAAAATACTTGAAGAGGAAGATTAGACATAAAAGAAGCTCAAAAGCAAGAAACATCAAGATTAAGGATTTTAGGGAGATAATTTTAGTGACTTTAGAGAACCCTTTGTGTAAGGGGCTCATTATTTTAGGCTCTGTATGTAAAGGGCGTTGAAATTGATTTTATTCGCCATGTTTATTCTATTATGGGCTTGTGTCTTATCCATTTTATGCCACATTAGAATATTTTGTTATCTCTTTTTCTTATTTGTATTTGCTCTTGCATTATGACTTCATAGTTAAATTTTTATCAAAAAGTGTTAATTTTGATCAAATTAGGTTAAATGTGTTTGCTTATGTATTTTAAATGCTTTTTAGCAAATATATCTTGAATAGATACATAAAGTGCACATTTAGCTTTATAAGGATCTTGTATGATCTTGTTTTTGATTTAAATTACATATTTTCCTAAAACAAGATCCATTGTGTTTCTGAGAAAATGATCAATACCAAACTTTTGAGGTTGGCTATTTCAACCAATTCTCTAGTTCAAAGTTTCTCAAAAATCCCAACCATTCAAAAGTTTGGCCATATCAAATTCATTCAAATCTCTCTTTTAGCCATATTTGATATATACTTGCATAGAGTTGAATTTGAAGTTTTGATTGGATTTCCTTGTGATAATTGACTTATAAGTGTATACCTAATTCATATGGAGCCACAAAAGTGAAAATTTTCATTGAAAATATTTTTATTTGCATTTTGAGGATTTGGTGAAAATCATGTGCTTTCATTTGTCTCTATTGCATCTTTCACCATATTTCTCAAAAGAAAATTGATTTATTAAAAATTCTTTTTTGGAAAACCTTCTCTGGCATCTTAAGTTCAAATCTGAAAATTTTTAAATTTATCTGAACTTTTTTGCAAGATTGTTGACTTTATTTGACTTAGTGTCAAAACCGAACCTCCAATGCTCATATTGACATAATTTTTTATTGGAGTGTGATCTTTTAGAAATTCCTTTTGGAAAAGTTTTTTGGTTGACCATAAAATGTTCCTGCAAAATCTCATGGCTATTGGTCTTTATTTTTCCAAGATTTGGCAAATTCTCATTTTCAACAGCTTGCTAAAATCTTCAGTTTCGGACAGATTTTGGTTGATTTGTGACTTTTATATCTCCATCTGGGTTCATAATATGAGAAAGTTGTTATTATAAGTTTTGATACTCCGTAATTGGTCTACCTTTCCTAATTTTTCTCAGAATTATTGAACACTGTTTAAACAGCTGTTCAGCCCTGTTTAGAAGCTCAAATGGAATGTCAAATATGAAATTTTCAGCACTTCGCTCTTTTGAATTCTTGCTCAACTTTTACATGTTTTTGAATATTCCTTTGGATAAAATCTGAGTTGATCTTTGGTATAGCTCCATGATTCCTATAAAATTATTTGAAAGCTCATTTATTCAAGTTTTTCATCCTCGGGATCATTTCAAAGCAAGATTTCTTTTTCCGAAATATTTTATTTAGGTTTCATTTTCTCACTGTTTTTGGGATTTTCCTTTGCTCAAATGAATTCTTGGTCTTCATAGCTCTCGAATAGAATTTCGAGACGGAGCTTTCTCATGTTGATAACTTTTCTATTTGAGCAATGGTTTAAAATCTATGATCTATTTTGTGCTGCTAAGTGCAATTTTCATATTCGGAGAGCATAAAAGTGCAATTAGACAATCTTAAACTAACTTGGGTCAAGTTGAAAGATATTTGCTCCCAAAAATTGTTTGCTTGTCTATGCACGTGCAGGGGATCAAAGAGGATCAATATCCATGGTGGGAAGAAGGATGTGGATGGAGTTTCCACAGTCCGAGGGATCTAAGATCGTGCAAATTGATCAAGATCGATCTAAGCATGTGGTAGATGGGAATCGACAATGGGATGTATACTCTCTCAACACCGAATCTTTAATTGTCATTGCACTTCTATGAAATTATTTGTCTCAATAAATGGGTTAATTGCATAGATTTAGGAGGAACTCTTGCATGATATAATATTCATTTAGCTCCTCCATATTCGTATGCTCTTCATAGTTGCTCTTGGTCTTTATAATTTCTAGACGGTTAAATGATCTATCCTTTAGATATCTTATTGTAAGTTTAAGAGCTTGTTTGAATTAGTTTCAAACCTTTTGCTTTCATTTACTTACAAGTGGTATCCTAAGTGTAATTATTGCATATTCTCATCCAAGTGTCATCTAACATGTTTTGTGAGCTATTTCTAGTTTCTTTCATGTGATATCTGTGACATCCTCATAAAATTATAATGTCACATATTAGCAATAAAAAAATAAAAGCCAAAAACATAAAATAATAATAAAAAAAGGTCCTAACAGGTTTGGATAGCCTAATTGGGCCCTAACTAGGCCCAAAACCTATCCACCTAGTCCAAAACCCTCTAGGACTCTAATTTGACCAATTAAAACCCAATTCTAGCCCAATACAAATTCTACCCATATTAGGGCTGACCCAAGCCGACCCAAGCACTATATAAACCCCCCTAGGGTTCCTGGTCGGCCACATCATCCCCAATCCTCGAAACCCTAGTCGCCACCTCGGTTTTTGTGCAAAACCCGAAGCAAACCGAGGTAATGCTCCTATTCTAGTGCCCAATCGCCAAATCCAAGGCCAACACGTTGTAGAGCTCGTCGTGCTGGTCAATTTGACTATATGGATCGCCATATTTGGCCAAGAATTGAAGAAGATACACAACGCCGAAGAGATGGCCGGAGTTGGCGCCGTCATCACCGCCGGTGACCGTCGCCGCCGCCGAGTTCAGCGGCGCTTGAAACCACGCGCGCCCGGCCAACCCGAGCTCGCCACGCCTCCGCTTTGCCGCCCGCGCGCTTGCCGCGCCGCCGCCGCTCCTTGCCGCGCATGCGCCCATGCGGCACGTTACGCCGTGCGCGCAGCGCGCGCCAGCGCCGCCGGCCAACCGCACCGCCACGCGTCCGCCGCTGGTTGGCCGCGCCATATGCTGCCCCGCCACGCGCCCGCCGCCGCCGCCGCGTGCGCTTCCCTACCATTGCTGCGCGCCGCGCACGATCCGTGTCGACCCGCTGCCCCCCGCGCGCCTCGCCTAATCGAGCGCTTGCTGCGTGGCTCGCCAGCGCCCGCCGCCGCGCAGCATTGGCAAAGACGGTTTCTGGGTTTCTCTCGGTTTTCGCGTGGTTAACCCACGGTTAACCGGGTTTATTCTTTTCAGTCTTTTCTTTTTAGCCCAAAACTTCCCCTAATTGTTTAGGGAGTTCCCGAACTCCAAATTAGATGATTCCAGAGCCTAAAAATCACAAATAATCCTAAGAATTTTATATTTTTACCATACTGTTTTCTGTATGTTTGATATTTATTGTTGTTTATTTATTCTTTCGCGTAGAACCAAGCGTGTACTGCTTTGTCCGGAGAGCGTCTGGGAGCCGTTCGAGGGAGGTGATCCAGAACCTAGCTTCTTCGAAGGCAAGCTAGATTCATGTTGAACCCTAGTTTGCTAAATTTCAATTATTTCATGTTTACTTTATTTGCATGCTTAATTTATCATCTTATGTGCCAGTTGCTCCGATTTCATATTAGTACTCTACTGATATGACGTAGCCTTCCATTGATAGCCTATTTTGGTACCGTTTTACTAGCCTATCCTTGTGTAGATGCTTAGCCTAGCTTCTGGGATTGGTAGTTGATAGGTTTCACATATTAATAACTGGTATCCGTGGAGTTCGACTTCGTGGTATTGTTTCTTGGATAAACCTAATCAACTAAAATCAACGTGGTGTGTGTTGATTTGAGGAGACCCAGAAGAGGCGGATTTTGGGATTGTGGTTGTGTTGTGCAGGTCTCCTCTGTCATATAAGGACTGTATACTTGTGACTACCATACCGAACCTGAACCGTACAGCCACTTGTGCCCTCTGGCCCTAATCTATTAGCTGTGGAAATCTAGCTTCCGCTGTACTCATAGTGGACGGACGTGATTCGCGATCACCGGTTCTGAATGGCTTAAATAGGGGCTAACCTCATGCGGTGCGCTATCAGGTCCGGCTGAAGGAGTGCGCATGACTGTCGGCCTGGTCGAGGTGTACCGTATGGGGCGCGAAACCAAAAGAAAGGGTACATTATGGGGCAGGTGAAAGCAGTGAACGGTTTTGTACTGTTTCTCCCTCGGGATGAGACAGGGCTTGTGGGGAAACGTGTACACACTTTGCAGAGTTAAAACTATCATGGTAGCCGTGCCCGCGGTTATGGGCGGGGGCAAGGAGTTTGACACAAGGTAGTCCAATGTGTTTTAATTAATCAACTTGATGTAGTGTAGGTAGGGATTGCCTCTCTTGGAGCTGGTTAGCCATCCTTTGGCTACGCTCATGTGTTATCAGGTGTTCAATGAATCAAGAACAAAGAAACAAGTAGATAGGTGATATTTTAGCAAAATAACCATACCCATCCATTGACCTTGCATTCATTAATTAAGGACCGCTTGCTGAGTAGCCGTGTACTCATTATATGGACCACGGATCTTTGTTCAGGTGAAGAACTCGACGTCGGTGCCAGTTGTGACCAGGAGGGTCAAGATGATTAGCTACGCATTCCGGGTCAACCATCGGGATATCATCGTTTCGAAGTCTTCCGCTGTGTTTTCTTTATGCTATTGAATTAAGCCCTGTGCAATACTATGTATTTGTCTATGTCAATTGGGATGATAATTATGTTATGTAAATTGTTAAATTCTAGTTAAATGCAATGCCTGCGATGATATTCCAAATGTCCTTGAGTGCAATACTAGCTATGGTCTTCTGGGACTAGTATTCGGCCACTCAAGCCGGTAGAAATACCGGGGTGCACGACAATATCTACTTCATATCATTTGGATAATATTCCATCAAGGTATACCCTTGTAACTTGCTTATTCCATCCGATCATGAGCATGTACTTCACGTATGTCATTTAGCTCATGAACATAATGCTATAATTTTGTTATGTCATGATTTGTTCTTCACTTATACTCTTGTGACATGACATATTTGCCTAATAATGATAGCTTATCCTCATACCTAAATCTTGGATATAATTTGTTTCAAATCCTTCCTAGATTTTGGGAAGCTTAATTTGTCATGTTCTATCCATTGCTCCTTTTTATGCTTTGCTCCCCGAAATTGTTATTTATTGATATTTATCAAAGGGGAGAATTTATCCTATTTAGCACAATATTCTTTTTGGGTGATGACCTTTTGTGAATGAGTAATGTAAGAGGGAAGAACTTTTCTACATTTTATCATTTGCCACTTAATTTTGTATTGTTCTTTCTAATATCTTTGGATGAGTGTTGCAAACAAAAAAGAGTGAATCGATAAGAGGTTTGCAAAAAGGGGAGATTGTAAGTTCAATGTACCCTTATGTGATTTTGGTGATTAATGACAAACACATTTGATTTATGACAAACATATTTAATGACAAACACTATAAGTGGTACATATTGTTTAATGTTTGATTTAGTGCTTGACTAATGACAAACCTCTAATATTTGATTAACGTCTATGAGACTAACAGTTGAGGACTAAGTTAAGGTCGATTTAGTGGGATGATCATTGTGGAGGTTGATCGAGTCAAAGTCGAATCAGATGAGTCTCATGAGGTGAATCGAGTCAAGGTTGACAAGTCGAAGATGTAATCAATCATTTGGTGAAGATCATCATACACAATGCATCAAGGGTTGATGCATGAAGAGTTAAAGTGGGTTTGAAGGCGTTGATGGAGGACATCAAGCTTCAAGTTTGTACTCAAGACCTAGAACGTGGTAGATCCACTAAGATGAGGTTACATGGTTTTTCCTAACACCATTTATATTATTTTGATTTTTGAGTCTAAGGATAAAGCTGTACTATTAAGAGGGATGCGACGAAATATAGATATTAGACTACTCAAGTGCTCTAAAATGATTTTTTATAAAGTTTGGAGTCTCAATTTACATTTATATCCAAGTTCTTAAGAGACAACAAAATTTCAGGTTGGAATGTTCTCGTTGTCTCTGAACTTTCAAGAAAATTGAGTTTCCGTCTTTGTTCAAAATTAGTCGGAATGTTCCCGGAGTTTCCGATTCAGGTCGGAATGTCCTCGGAGTCTCCGATTAAAAATCAGGTCAGAATGTCCTCGGAGTATCCAAACTCAGGTCGGAATGTCCTCGGAGTCTCCGATCTTTTAAGAAAATCGAGTTTCTGTCTTTTATTCAGAATTATTTGGAATGTCCTCGGAGTATCTGAACCTGTTCGGAATGTCCTTGGAAACTCGTCGGAGTATCTAAACCTGTATTATTTCCAGCCTGCACAATTTGGAGTATCCGGACTTAAACTTCGGAGTCTCTGATGTCTGCAGACACCGAACGGCTAGATTTGAACCAAAGGTATTTATTACCCCTCTCCCCATTTCACCAACATGGGGAATACATTCAATAGAGAGCATTTACACCTTCTCAAGCCCTAGCTCAAGCTCTAGCCCCCTAAATCCTCTCCCCACCATAAATTTTCAAGATTTCCATCCTTGGTTGGGTTGGGAGGTAAAATTGAGTGTCAAGCTTTATGGATTCCATCTTGCAGCACTCGATTCGTCTTCTACTTCCATATTTCGCCGGATTTATTACTCTTGGAGGTTGAGGACTCCTAGACGGTTAGGAGTCTCTTTTGAGCCACCAAAGCTTGGTGTGGTGGTCATGGAAAGTTTGTGATGGCCGGTTCCGCCCCCGCAAGTGAAGGAACAAGGAGTGAAACCAAGGGGCTTGGAGGCCTTTGGTGAGGAAAAGGGTTGAAAGAGACCCCGGCTCAAGTGTGACCGAGCCTACCTCAACGGAGAGTAGGATTCCTTTAAGAATCCGAACTTCGGGAAACAAATATTGTCCCTCTACTCTACATCTTGGTTTGTTTACTTGCACTCTTGTTATTTGTCAAATTTGTGGACTTATGCTTTGGGATTTCTTGTGGATCCAATTTTATAGCTAGGTCTACTACTCATTTAACTTGTGTGCAAGTGGATTCCCCAGAACTGAAGGTTTAGTAAGGTTTTGAGCAAACCCTAACTGCGCAGTTCGAATAATCCGAACTTCTGGATTGAATAGTCCGAACCTATTCAGAGTATCCGAACCAATCTTCGGAGTGTCTGACTGTTTAAAGCTTCCGCACATTCTAACTCTATATAAAATTGAAAATCGCCTATTCACCCCCTCTAGGCAACATCCCGGTCCTTTAAGGTGAAATTGAGCTCAATTAATAAAAGAGACGTATTTGGTCCAGTAGCACCAACTCCTCCTAATGTGTTCCCTGTAGGTGCTAAATGGGTTTTCATTTGTAAAAGGAATGAAAATAACCAGGTTGTGAGATGTAAAGTTTGGCTTGTAGCACATGGGTTTGCACAAAGACCCGTCATTGATTATGTTGAACATATTCTCCTGTAATGAGTAGAATAATATTCCGATACTTAATATCATTGGTAGTAAATGTGAATTTATCAATGCAGTTGATGGATGTTATGATCACATATTTATATGGGTCATTGGATTCAGATATTTATATGAGAGTACCAGAAGGAGTCAAAATTCCATAAAGCTAATCACAACATGTACAGCATCAAATTAAAAAAAAATCTCTATATGCACTACTACAGAACACCATATCAGTGCCAGTTCCGAACAGGCATTACTGTCGTTTTTGAACCGGCACTGCGTAAGTGGAGGTTTTGGAATCGGCAGTGATAAGGACTATCACGGTTGGTTCTCGAATATCACTGCCGGTTCTGAAAAACACACGAATTTAGCTTAAAAATTGGTGTAAAAAATAGAAAAAATATTTTTTATGCCCGAAATCTATACCCTAATCATCTACCACCTACTATAGGTTATTAGGACATGTTTTCGCATGAAATACAAATATTGTGTTACCCGAGATTCAAACCTGCGACCTCTCCACTCTACCCTCACCCATCTAACCATCCCACCCATGTTCTGACTTACAGAGGATATGTATACCTTTTATCCTTTGTTCCATCATTACTGGTTCTTTTCTCAAACCGGCAGTGATAAGTTATCACTGCAGTTCTTGTTAAGAACCGATAGTGATAGCCAAGAACCGGTAATGATAAATTCTTTCACTATCGGTTGAAAATTGGGGGCGGGAAGTTTAAAGAACCGGCAGTGATATGATTTATCATTGCCGGTTCTTTTCTCAAACCTATCAGTGCCGATTTGAGCAACGAACCGGCAGTGATAAATATCACTGCCGGTTCTCAAGTGCATAACCGATTTTTTCACCGCTGAGGCTTATGAACCGGTAGTGATAAGTTATCACCGCCGTTTCGGACCTAACCGGCAGTGATGGGGGAGCACGGATGTCCATTTTTATAATAGTGATGGTTTAAAATAGTCGGGTAGAATGTGGTACAACCGACTAAGTGAATTCCTCCTAGAGAAGGGATACACTAATAATGATGATTATCCATATGTCTTCATAAAGAAATCCCAGAATGGATTTTGCATCATCTCAGTATATGTGGATGATTTAAATATTATTGGCGCCACAAAGGATATAAAGGAAGGAAGCAATCATCTTGTGGCGGAGTTTGAAATGAAAGATTTTGGTCAAACCAAATTTTTCTTACGCCTGGAGCTTGAGCATTTCCCTGAAGAAATATTAATTCACCAGTCTGCCTATATCCAGAAGATTTTGGAATAATTCAATATGGATGAAGTATATCCATCAAAAACCCTTGTGGTTATTAGATCCCTAACAGGGATAAAGACCCATTTAAACCAGGAAGTGAAAATGAAGATATTTTGGGACCTGAAGTTCCATATCTTAGTGCTATTGGGGCACTAATGTATTTTGCAAATTGCACCAGGCTTGATATTGCATTTGCAGTTAATTTATTCGCTAGATTTAGCGCATCTCCAACTAAAAGACAATGGGTTGGCGTTAAAAATATCTTCAGATATCTCCAAGGTACACAAGATCTTGATCTATTTTATAGAAAAAACCAAGATATGACCATGGTGGAATATACCGACGTTGGCTATCTGTCGGATCCCCACAGTGCCAAATCATTGACTGGATTTGTTTTTCTTTATGGTGGTACGGCTTTTTATAAGAAGTCTTGCAAACAGACTTTAGTAATCACTTCCACCAATCATTCTAAAATAATTTTATTATATGAAGCTTCACATGAATGTGTATGGCTTCGCAGAATGATCAATCACATAGAGATATCTTGTGAAATTAATTCAAGTAACGCCCCCACAATTATCTTTGAAGATAATTCGGCTTATATTATTCAAATGCAAACAAGTTATATTAAGAGTAATATGACTAAACATATTGTTCCAAAATTATGTTTACAAATGTAGTCATGAACTCTAGAAGAGTGGGGAGATAAATATTTTACAAATGTAGTCTTGTGAAAATCTAGCAGATTTATTTACTAAGTCTTTACCTACGTCCATATTTCAAAAATATGTTTGAGGTATAGGTATGAGACGATTTTGAGAGTTGCAAAGTTCATGGGCGAGTAGATTCTTGGACTATAACTACAACATCCTGAAGTTTCAAATTTGTGAAAATCAAAAATTTTAAGAGAAATAAAATTTCAGGAATATTTTCAAACTTTATTGAGGTAATAGTTGGTAAAATTATTATGAAGTGGAGATTTTTAAAGATTTTCAAAAAAAATTTAAAAGTCAAATTTTGATAATTTTGAATAAAAATAAGTTTGAAGAGTTGCTTTACAATATTTTCATTTTGAAAATACATCTAATTAGATTTTTCAATTAATAAAGTGCTTAAAGCAAAGGTCTTATAAAATAAAAGAATTTCAATGATTTGTATATTTTCCGTTGTGGAAAAATTAAACCAATTTGATTTGTTTTGAGAAAGAAAAATTTGTCAAACAAAATAATTCCACCTTTTGGGAGTTACTCCCTCCGTCCAGAAATGATCTACGTTTAAGCTATAGACATTTACTCCACATCGTGTGAATTGTGCATCATTTCGTGATCCCCGCATGCATGCAAGCCACCAATAGCAGCCAAGCATTACTTTCCTAATTGCATGCTGGCGCAAGATGATCCGTAGTTGTATGCTAGCACATTAAATGTGCATGATATACAAAGAGGCCACTTGCTAATACGAAGATCATTTCTGGATTTCTTTATTTTGCTAATACGAAGATCATTTCTGGACGGAGGGAGTAAAAAGTAATCAAAGCCATGGACTTTTCTATTTGTTTTCAAAATTCTATTATCTTCTCTTATTACAAGATTTGGATTTTGTATTATCATGATTTCCTTTTAATAAATTTTAATTAAGGTATATTTAGGAAAATCATTTTCCTCTCTCTAACCGGTAGACCCTACTTGTCATCTCCTCTTTCTTTTCCTTCTTTGATCTCTCTCAAAGTTCTAAACCACAATTTCGAGGAAAACACATCCTAGGAAATTCTTTGTAGATCATCCTCCCAAAATTTCGGATCCTAAAACTTTTACTTTCACTCTATAAAAATCGCCGAAGGCTGACTTCTCAAAACCCTAGCCGCCCTACTCTTTCTCATCTCAACGCCACCTCGGTGCAGATCGGCCCAAACCGTCCGAGGACGTCCTTTGTATCTTCATCACGAATGCATCACAACCGAGAGCTCAGAAATTCATTGCCGGAGAAAGACGGATTTAATCGCCGCAGACCCCGCTGCCGGAAACTGCTCTTGCCCTTGTTGCTCTCACTGCCGCGCAAGCCATTTGTGACATCCTATTATTTTTCCCTAATGAGAGATATTAATTTAAGTTTTTATGTCAATTAGTTTATTAATTGTTCTTTAATCACCTTGATTTTCCCTAATCTTTTTCCTAATCACTTTTCTAACCATGGACGTGTTCGCCACCCATAATCAAGGGCAACCCAATCTGAACCCAATTACGTCGGTTCGGCCGACGTTCTTGCCAATTAAACCCAAATCACGTAATAGCAAATTATACCATATTCTTATTCCTAAATCATGCCAAAAATATCACCTTATAGCCAAATCCTTTCCTTAAAAAACCAAGAACAAGCCAAATTCGTACAAAAATCAAACCAAATCAAGAGAGTTTGTATCAAATCCACACTTTCCATAGCGGTGCTGCCCAAATCGTGCCAAATCCACTCCATTCTTGCCATACATACAGACCATACCAAGTACATGCATACTAAATACATCCCCAAACATGCCATGTTTAGCCTGAGTCGGCCCAAGCTGTACCCAGGCCGAACTCCACCCCACCAAACCATTCCTAATCAAACTCCAAAATTTATGGGATTTATTCCCCAGCTGAATCATCTCCTATAAATTGCCCAATAACAATCCAAAAATTCCTTCCCCGAATCAACGGTATATAAGAGAAATTGGCCGTGGCGTCCCAAACCGTCGGACCCCAAACCCTAGCCACCATGGGCACCCCAGCAGAACATCACAGAGCAAGGGGAGGAGGAGAAGAGGCCGTCGTTGCCGAGGTGAGCCGCCTGGCCGCCGTCACCGAACCGCCTCCGAGGCGAGCCGCCGCGGGAGCAAGACGCAGCCGTGCGCTATGGCCCTGGCGCTGCCGCCAGCTCGCACTGAGGCCACCGCGCTGGGAAGCCGCCGCCTGGCCGCTTCCATCGCCGTCAGAGCTGCCGCCACCGCCGGACCCTCCATCCTGTGCCGCGCGCAGCTGCCGCCGTCGCACCGCCTGCAGCCCGCGACCCGCGCGCTGACGTTGCCCTAGCACAAGGCCGCCGCCGCGAGCCCAAGTCGCCGCCTTCTGCCGCTCCGTCACCTCACTGGCAGCGCTACGCCGCCGCCAGGCCAGGCGAGCGCCGTCGCCGCGTGCCACCCGCACACCGCCGCTGCCGCCGTTGCGCCGCCACCCGCCTGGCACCGCCGCTCCCGCCGGCCTCCGCCCACCGTCGCGCCGCTGGCCAACCTGCCGCCGCAGCCGAAGCAAGCCGCCGCCACCGGATCCCCTTTCTACCTCTCTTCCTTTCTCTCTCTTTTGCTTGCTCTCGCGTGCTACCGTGTGGGAAGCCAGCCAGGAGCAATGCCCTTTTAATCCTTCCATCAGACCACGTCAACGACCCAATACTGTTCATTGTGAATAGCACTATTTCACAATTTTGTATCTCCCAATCCATAAGTCTGTTTCACCCCAAATCAATTTTGTTGATCTTCTTTTAACCTAATCTACCTCTTGTATTTATTTCATAATTTTTCGGATTTTATTTGCTACCGTTGATTCGTCTATGTCTCGATTTGCGTGTAAACGTCGCGGAGGAGTCCGGAGGGGAGCTAGCTGCTGGTTATCAAGGGATGTGCTACCCGGACCTAGGTGCAAGCTAGATTCATATTGATCCCATCGGTTTTTCTCTTAAATTTACTATTCATAGAAATTTAACTGTACATGCTATTTTTAATTTTATTTTGTTTGTTTAATTTTAGCTATTGCCAATGATGTGTTAATCATCTATTAGCACATATCACCTTTCCTTTGACGCCTAGCATAATTTATATCTTGTTATAGCCATCCTTAAATTTACTCACGTTAGATGCTTATTTGCTTCGATGGGAAGTCCAGTACATATGATGGGAGATCATTCAAAAAATTTGTAGAGAGATTCTATTCTGTAGTTTTGGTTTTGGTTAATTTATTTCAACTAAAATCAACGTGGCATGAGTAGATTCGAGGTGGTGGTTTGATCGGTGGATTTATGGTTTGTGGTAAGCCACCTCGGTTGAAATAACGACCGAACATCGTAGATGATCTAGCTGAGCACAAAAGTACAACCATGGTGTTAATAATGGTAATAGCTTAGTTGTTACCTCAGAAAATCTAGGGTTGGTTTGTCATGGCGGTGTGAGTGTGGCTCGCGACTACCGTATTCTCACCTGGCACAAGAGGGGAACCTTAGGCTTAGTGAGAAACGGCTTGTGGCGAATCCTTAGTGAGGCAATCTTGACCCTAGATGGAATGGGGATAGCGGCTTCGTCTCACTCTCGGGTGAGTCCCATGGGTAAAGTGTACACACTCTGCAGAGTTAAAACTATCATGATAGCCGTGCTCACGGTTAAGAGCGGGCTTAGGCGGCTCTATATGTAGAGGTAGGGGCAGGGATTGCCCGGCAGCGAGTGCTAGGCAGCGATTGCCATGCAATGCATTACAGAGAGTGTATTGCAAGGGTTTCGTGTAGAGTTGACAGCGAGTGTCATCTCGGTCTATGCTGAGACGGCATAATATTATAGTGTTGAGAAAACATAAGTAAAGAAATAAATTTAAAATTGTTTTACACTATTGCTTTACAACTGATAGGATTGTTTAAAAGTGTTCTTTATGCAAATAAACCAGATCCATTCCTTTGATACTTTGCATTTCATTACCTAAGGATGTACATGCTTGCTGGGTATGGTTTATCCATACTCATTAGTTGTTTGTCAGATCTGTGCACAGGTGACGACTCTGCTAAGTATGTGGTTTACGAGGCAGAGTACGATGATGGAGTTTTTCGGCTACTAGAGGCATACCCCGGTCAGATGCTTGTGGTAGTTTGACGGGTTTTAGCCGACGCGTGTTCTTATATTCCGCACTCTGATGTTTAATTTATTCATAATGTAAGTGACATTCAGCCCATGTACGTTATAAGTTATTTTCTTTATTAATAAAGTATGTGTTTGATGGCAATCCTGTTTAACCTGTGTGTATTTGCGTATGATCCTTGGGACTAGTACCATAAGGCACAGAGGGGTCGGCTTGCTGAGCCGGGTCCCGACAATAACCTGTTTATAATTATATGTATATCTTATTTTTTGCCGAAGAGAGAGTGTCACGGTTAAATATGTATTACTGATAATTAACATATGGGCAAAAACATTGTAACCAGGAGGCAGTTTGCCTCTTCCAGGAGAAGGTGACTTTTCCCGTGTAACAGTGTGGCTTTTCCATGCATGATATCTGACATGCAGCTTTGACTAAACTTCCATTTAATTAGTGCGTGTTTTCTTTTATTTAAAATTATAGAGATCGATACCTTGATCCTCATTAGGTAAAATGTAATAGCATTCCAATTTTATAGGCATTCACCCCCTAATGTCGAGATTCAATCTTTATTAACAACATACTTCAAAATTCACTTTAATAGGCAAAGAATCAATGGAATTTTTATCCAAATATCCTCTAATAGCACTGTGATGTATGTTGTAGTGGTGATATTATGTGGAAAATATATATGCACTATTCATAAGTTAGGGCTATGCAGTGAACTATACCTTATAAATGCAATGGCATGTAAACCGTATTTATCCCACATTTAGTGGGCTATCTGATACGGAGAGGGTGCCTGATCTTCTCGACGTAGGATCAAGGGTAGCTTGTGATAGAACTCGACGAATCATAACTGATCCCCCGATGCCAGTGCATGGACTTGCAACTCTTTAATTCACCTAATCACACACGATATACTCGATGAGAGCACAAGTGGAGTAGGTTTATCGATCTCTCAATTCCTAGTGGAAAGACACAATGATCTTTGGAAGAAGCAACACGCAATTCCCCTCTCGATTGTGGCAGCGCCAAACAATGAGGAGGAACAAGCGTGTAATACTATAGATTCAATCTGAAATTCGTGGTCTGCCTGTTACAATGGGGGAGACTCCTACATATAGGAGAAATTGCCGAGGTACTGTTCTATTCACTTAAACAGTAATTGACTCAAAAAAAATTCCCAACAAAATACTCACACTAACTAGGAATCAATCTTGAAATATGGAAACAAACTATTAATTGTTGAATCACAATTGCTTGCTTTCTCAATTGTCGAAATCCCATCTTTCTGTCTTCGCCCTTTTTCTTGCTATGTACTGTAGCATGTCCGTATGGTAGCTACAGTACACACCACCATGTCATGTGTGTTATCTTGAAGTGTTAGCACCGTTCGCCTTGTTCCATTTTGATACTCGTGCTTTGTATCTTCTTGCTGGGCACTCCATGTTCCTATGGCTTCGAATCACTCCATGTTCCTATGGCTTCAAATACGAGAATACACAAAGAATTTGCCCAAGGAAGCATCCAATTCTAATTGGAAGTGAGGTTATGGTCAGTCAAAAGTAATGTGACATTTTCACCTAGCTTATTTGCACGTGATCGTGTTATTGGTCCTTAAAACATGGATGGAGGTTCAGCATCATGAACAATAGAGGAAGAATGTGATGAAGATGTAGTTGGAGCTAACGAGATGTCCTTATCACTATTCCATTAATTTTTTGGGATAATAATTTGTGATAAGAACCTGAATAGGGATATGATAGTCATCAGAATTATTGTATAGTCTAGCTTTTTACTATTTTGTCCATTACATGACCCAATTACTCATACCAATTTCCAATTAAAATGAGTCATTAATTAATGCCATATTGTCATGACCAGTTTAAACTAGGCCCTAACGTTTAAAATTTCAGACATGTTCCTCATGACCAAAATTATTCTGCATTGGAATATTGTTCTTTCGAACAAAATAAATAATTAAGTGATAATGTGTATGCCTTAAATACACGATGACACAATTCTACACACCTCTCGGCGTGTGCTTATACCATGTCAATAATGTCATGATCTTTCATGAATATTTTAATTTAATAAATCCTAATAAATCAATTTGGGAATCATTTGTTTCGAACAAATGTATATGACTTCCGGTCATATGGCATACATGCACCCATATGCATTAGTGTCACATTCCCTTGACTAATATATTGCCATAAATATTCAGCAATTATCCACCATGTGAATATTGGCAATAGAATACAATCCATATTTGAACAAAGTCATTCAATTATTTCCTAAAATGACGTATTGATCTATTCATATGCCTTTTTAATAGGAAATCTTCAAAATTTCTATCATTATAAGCATATTTCACTATGCATATCATAGGAAATTATCCAAAAATCCCTATCATTACAAGCCTTTTTCATAAACTGTCTAATATCCTCCCCTTTTCACGCCAACCTTAATTTCGAGTAATAGCAGGTGCGTCAGGTGGATGCATGAAATCAACTCAAAATTTCAATTATACTGCTACTTGAGTATGAATTTATGACATGAATGCAACATATATTTTGGAGGATCATATAGACTTCATGTCATATGACATATTACAGCGAATTTGATCCAAAATGAATCAATTCATGATTAGGCTATATATCAATGCCACCGCGGAAAAATAATTTCCATTTGTCCCCAAGACATTGCTGCATTATTATGACTTTAGTAAGTGTTCTAGACACTTTTTTCATGCAAGGCAAATAATATAAACCAAAATCAAGCATCAACTTTCCATTTATTCTATGCAAGATTAAGCATCTTACTCTATATAAGATATGCAATAAGCATAATGTTCTATTTCACATTTTTTAAGCAATCAACTCTTATCCAAAAGAGATAGTTCTGGATAGAACAATTTATATAATTTAATAGTCTTAAGGGATTTGGGAAAATAAAAATCTAATGCATTAGATTTCCATCTAAAGCAAACAAATGATATATTTTGTTCAATATAACGAACATAACTATGCTCTTCTTGAGCAATACATACTAACAATGCAACTCTTTTAAGATAATGACATCTTAACATAATTGAGTAAGAATTAGAATATAATTCCTCATACAACACGCACTTATAATCATCTTTTAATGCACCTTCTTGCAATGAAGACAAGTATTAGTAACCGTTGGTTACATCGTCTTAGCCAAAAGACTATATTATATAGAGTGAATAAATACTCACATGTCCGTATGGTGCAATTTTAATCATGGCATGTTGTGTATACATTAGCACAACTTATTTATAAACCATCCATCATGGAAAGTTGGAAAGTTATAGAGCCATATGATCGCTCTTTTTATCAACTATTTGTCATGTATGACAATTTTGAGGATTTTCCTCAATCATGAAATGATTGATTTATTGTGGCTTAATTTCACTATGCTATTAGTAACCCTATATCAATCACAATTTCCACCAAGGAATAGGTGGACAACATCAATGCCACTATCATGATAAAGGGGATCACAACGGTGGGCATAGACCTTGTATGTCATGGCTGCGGGTGATCTTACATCACTGCCATAGTTAATAGTCTGCACACCAAATATTTGATAATTTTATGACAAAGAGCTAAGTCCAATAATATATGTGCTTCAAGATTGGACAACCAAATATATATTTAGAAATGTCTCACATTTGTCATGTAATATACTTCAGGTATGCCACCTATATGTATATATCAAATACATGACATGACTGCAAAGTAATAAAAAATGACATTATCCAATCTATGGACATTAGCAATATTTTCCTATATTTTTCCTAGCAATTCTCAGGATAATCTATTCTTTTTAGATTTTAAAGAAATTTTCCACATTGCAAAATCCATCAGATAATAAAAAAATGTAACTTCAGGAAAATAATGTGGACCACTAGTTAGGGGTGGCCAGCACCGCACTAGTCCCTGGAGCAGTATACTAGTGCCACACGTTACAAAGCCGGATCATTTCATACAACGAGATGTCTTTATTACAAGAAACAGCCATCATGCTGATTAGTAGTCAACGGCCATAGCCTTACTTACAAACCAAGTCCAAAAGTTAACATCAGAGTTTGCGGAAGATTTACACAAAATCACACCAGCGGCCTTGTAACAGCGAGCAACTGGTGGAACGCCCTAAGCCTAGCTATCCTCCTAATCTTGATCTTGATACTGAGGAACGCTATCTTCATGACATTCATAAGCGTCTTGGGCTCCATCGTCTCCCTTGACTAAGAAGGGGGATTTTATATACGAGGTCTGTGTCATCCAAACACTGGCGAGCTAACACTCAACTCAATGCATTTAGTGATAAAGGTTTCAAATGAAAGGCTGGGTTTATTTATTTGCAAAAAAGCCAATTTTGCCAATCAGAACTTATGACTTAGCAGTTTAACCAAATTTCTATATCAAGATGATTATTCATCATAATTCCATTTCAATACTCATTCCCAATCCATGGCAGTTTCCATGCACTCTACCAAATGATCTCTTCCCACTCCCGCCATCATATTCCGGGTGTGGCGCACCCGTTGTGGATCACATCCCCTAGCAAAGTACCTGGTCTCGTCCTATCTAGGCTGCCGACCCAAGTTAGACACACGGCTCTCTATAAGAATGGACCTAGATCATCACTCGGATGACGATATGAAACTGTCTTCACCTCAAGCATGGCAGCAGACAAGGTACGCCCGTAGGTCGTAATTACCCCTGAATCCCCAATACTTGCACTACCGCACGATGGCCGGCGCGTTGTGGTGTTAGGAACTATCCCCCGCAGGCAGATAGTCAGTGACATCACACTATGCATTCCTGATGCACCCGTCTAGGAGAATCCAAGATTCAGCCCAGCCAGTCCATGAAGGGCCTCACCCTTATGCACTTCCTTCATCAGCTAAATCGCACCCTCCGTGTGAATCACACGATGTGGCGGAACCCCTTTGGGCAGCGCCAGCATTACACGGATCTCGCCGCGCTCCTCTTCCATGCACTATGTGAAAGGACCGGGATGTCGCCTAGAGGGGGGTGAATAGGCGGTTTTAAATTTTATACAGAGTTAAAAGGTGCAGAAGCTTTAAACAGTCAGACACTCCGAAGATTGGTTTGGATACTCTGAATAGGTTCGGAGTATCCGACCCAGAAGTTCGGACTATTCGAACTGCGCAGTTAGGGTTTGCTCAAAACCTTACCAAACCTTCAGATCTGGGGATGCCACTTGCACACAAGTTAAATGAGTAGTAGACCTAGCTATAAAATTAGATCCACAAGAAATCTCAAAGCATAAGTCCACAAATTTGAAAAATTACAAGAATGCAAGTGAACAAACCGAGATGTAGAGTAGAGAGACAAGATTTGTTTCCCGAAGTTCGGATTCTTGAGGGAATCCTACTCTCCGTTGAGGTAGGCTCGGTCACACTTGAGCCCGGGTCTCTTTCAACCCTTTCCCTCACCAAAGGTCTCCAAACCCCTTGGTCTCACTCTTTGTTCCTTCCCTTGCGGAGGCGGAACCGGCCTTCACAAACTTCCCACGACCACCACACCAAGCTTTGGTGGCTCGAGGGAGACTCCTAACCGTCTAGGAGTCCTCAACCTCCAAGAGTAATAAATCCAGCGAAATATGAAAGTAAAAGACGAATCGAGTGCTCCAAGATGAAATCCACAAAGCTTGACACTCAATCCTACCTCTCAACCCAACCAAGGATGGAAATCTTGAAAATTTATGGTGGGAGAGGATTTGGGGGGCCAGAGCTTGAGCTAGGGCTTGAGAAGGTGTAAATGCTCTCTATTGAATGTATTCCCCATATTGGTGAGGTGGGGAGAGAGGTTATAAATACCCTTGGCTCAAATCTAGCCGTTGTATGCTGCAGACATCGGATACTCTGAAGTTTAAGTTCGGATAGTCTGAACTATGCACATCGGATACTCCGAAGTTTAAGTTCGGATAGTCCGAACTATGCAGACTTAGGTTCGGATATTCCGAGGAGTTTCCGACTAAATATGAATTGAGACAGAAAATCAGTTTTCTCGAAAATTCGGAAACTCCGAATGACATTCCGACTAATTCTGACTTATTCCAGAAACTCACTTTTCTTGATAAATCAGAAACTTCCGAAGACATTCCGACCTGACATCGGATACTCCGAAGGACATTCCGATTAATTTTGACTTAAGACAGAAACTCTGGTTTCTTGAAATATCGGATACTCCGAATGACATTCCGATCTAAAATCCAGCTGTTTCTTCAGGACTTCAATATAAATGCAAATTGAGTTTTCCAACTTTATAAAAAACTCATTTTGGAGCACTTGAGTAGTCTAATATCTATATTTCGTCGCATCCCTCTTAATAGTACGGCTTTGTCCTTAGATTCAAATTAAATCAAAGATAATACAAGTTTAGGATAATCACTTGCCGTCTTTTTCTTTATTATGCATGATGACCTTTACCAAAAGATTGATGACGCTTTCACCTTATCCAACTTGACTCGATGCACCTCATAAGACTCTCGTCTTATCAACTTTGACTTGATCATCCTTCCCGATGATCTCCATGCTAAATCGATCTTGACTTAGTGTTCAACTCTTGGTGACATGCCATCTTGTTGACCTTGGCTTAACCATCATCCTTTAACATACCTTGGTCATCATACACACTCACGAGACGTAATTCTTTTCAAATCACTCATGAAATCCATTAGTCCCAAAAACTCAATAGATATAAATGTATATGATTGATAATCAACAATGTCTGAACTCAACAAGTGTTTGACGATAAAGCTCAATATAAATGAAACACTTGACATAAGAAAGATCTCTACTTAGTGCATCATGATGAATATGCATTTGATCTATATGCACTAGAGATGTGATTGCCAAAAAGATGAACCAATTAAATTATGGCAAGAAGCACAATCTTCATTTAATGATGTACATGAAAATATATTCAAGAATTGCACATGTACACATTCATATTTAAAGCAAGAGTGATGTTGTGAAACAATCTAGATTAAACTTCACTAAGGAAGTGCATATGAGAATATATGATTTGAACCTATATGCACTAACACAATTAATACCATGGTGAAGATTAATTAGATTGATCATATAGAAAAACAATTAGAGCATATATCCATATTAGGAATGCAATAATAAATATGATAGAATTAACATATTGCATACCTCGATTTGTTATCTACCTAGTTGTATATATGAAATACATCTCAATAGGATGGATAGCTTAGTCACTTGACCTAAATAGTTCCTCCATTTGGATGAGACTAAAAATGATCTTAATAACAAACTTGTTAGTCTCATAGACGTTAAGCAAATATTAGAGGTTTATCATTAGTCAAGCACTAAATCAAACATTAACTGATATGTACCTTTTAGTGTTTTCATTAAATATGTTTGTCATAAATCAAATGTATTTGTCATTAAATATGTTTGTCATAAATCAAATGTGTTTGTCATTAATCACCAAAATCAGACAAGGGTATATTGAACTTACACTATGTATGTGGGCGATTAGCTCCTTAATTCATGTAGCCCAGCTACTTCATCACTTACCCAATGCCAGACCCAGTCCGCATTGAAACACATCACAACCCTACATACACTAGCATGCCAGGCCCAAATTCCAGTTAACCATATTCATTGTGTGATCATGTCCGGCGAATGTCGTGTCGTGCACCCTGGTATTTCTACCGGCTTGAGTGACCAAATATTAGTCCCAGAAGATCATCGCTAGTATTGCACTCAAGGACATTTGGGATATCATCGCAGGCATTGCATTTAACTAGAATTTAACAGTTTACATAGCATAAATAGCATCCCAGTTGACATAGACAAATACATAGTCTTGCACAGGACTTAATTCAATAACATAAAGAAAACACAGCGGAAGACTTGAAAACGACGATATCCCGAGGTTGACCCGGAACGCGCAGCTAGTCACCTTGACCCTCCTGGTCGCGGTTGGCACCGTTGCTGAAATCTTCACCTGAACAAAGGTCCGTGGTCCATATAATGTGTACACGGCTACTCAGCAAGTGGTCCTTATTAAATGAATGCAAGGTCAATGGATAGGTATGGTTATTTTGCTAAAAACATTACCTATCTACTTGTTTGTTTGTTCTTGATTCAATTGAACACATGATAACACACGAGCGTAGCCAAAGGACGGCTAACCAGCTCAAAGAGAGGCAATCCCTGCCTACACTACCATCAAGTTCATTAATTAAAACACATTGGACTACCTTGTGTCAAACTCCTTTCCCCCGCCCATAACCGCGGGCACGGCTACCATGATAGTTTTAACTCTGTAGAGTGTGTACACATTCCCCACAAGCCCTGTCTCATCCCGAGGGAGAAGCAGTACAAAACCATTCTCTGTTTTCACCTGTCCCAATACTGTACCCTTTCTTTTGGTTTCGCGCCCCATACGGTACACTTCGACCAGGCCGACAGTCATGCGCACTCTTTCAGCCGGACCTGATAGCGCACCGCATGAGGTTAGCCCTATTTAAGCCATTCGGAACCGGTGATCGCGAATCACGTCCGTCCACTATGAGTACAGCGGAAACAAGCTTCCACAGCTAACGGTCAGGGCCAGAGGGCACAAGTGGCTGTACGATTCAGGTTCGGTATGGTAGTCACAAGTACACGGTCCTTATATGACAGAGGAGACCTGCACGTCTCAACCACAAGCCCAAAATCTGCCTCTTCTGGGTCTCCTCGAATCAACACACACCACGTTGATTTTAGTTGATTAGGTTTATCCAAAAACAACACCACGAAGTCGAACTTCACGGATACAGTTTAATAATGAGTGAAACCTATCAACTACCAATCCCAGAAGCAAGGCTAAGCATCTACACAAGGATAGGCTAGTAAAACAGTACCAAAATGGGCTAACAATGGAAGGCTACGTCATATCAGCAGAGCACTAATATGAAATCGGAACAAACTGACACATACGATGATAATTAAAGCATGCAAGTTAAATAAACATGAAATAATTAAAATTTAGCAAACTAGGAATTTAATATGAATCTAGCTTGCCTTCGAAGAAGGTTGGCTCTAGTTCTCCTCCCTCGAACGGCTCCGAAACGTCTCCCGGACAGCAGGTGCACTTCGGTTCTACGCGAGAAATGTAATAAAACAGCAATAAATATTAAACATACAGAAGGTAGTATGATAAAAATGTATAAAATTCTTGAGATTATTTGTGATTTTTAGGCTTTGGAATCATCTCAATTGGAGTTCGGGAACTCCCTAAACAATTCGGGGAAGATTTGGGGTAAATAGAAAATCCCAGAAAAGGAAAAACCGGGTTAACCGGCGGTTAACCACGTGAAAACCGAGAAGAACCCGGGTTTAATCCGGCTTGGCGGTGGTCGACGCGAAGCTGGCACGCGGCGCCTCTGTTGGATGGCGGGCGGCTTGGGGCACGTGGCGGCGGTGATAGGTGTGACGGGTCACGCTGGCTGAAGCGGAGACAAATGGCGTGGGCGATTGGCGCTTGAACACGCGGGCGAAGCGGATAGGGCGGCAGGGCGGCATTGCTGCTGGGTGGAACTGTCGGCGGTGGCTAACGGGTGGGCGACAGCGTGGCGGCGGGCGGTGTGTCTTGTAGCGTGGCGCGATATATTGGCGCAGCGACGACGGCGAGACACGCGGCGCCGCAGCGACACGGTCGGCGGCGTGTGCTCGCTGACATGCGCATCTGCGGCGAAGCGGCGGTGATAAATACTTGGCGGCGTGGCCGAGATAGGCGGCGTCTTTGAAAGTGCATTTAGGTGCTTAAGTGATTTTAGTGATTAATGACAAACACATAATGACAATTATTAGTAAATGTATAAATGCTTGAGTTAGTGCTTGGCTAATGTCAAACCTCTAATATGATTGTGTTGCTATGAGACTAACATGTTTATTGCTAAGTTGAATATTAGTCTCATTTATTTAGAGGAAATCATATATGCCAAGTGGACAATCTGTCCATCCTAGCAAGGTAAGTCTCATATATACAAATGGGATGGGTAGATGAGGTTTGCAATTTCGGTAACCTTCTATATATATATATATTTATTATTGCATTCATCTTGTGCAAGTGCATAGTGAGCTCCAAGTAACATATTGATTATATATATGCACATTGATTGATGTCATATCTATTTGTGCATATATATCCACTTGAGTTCAATATGTGTCTTGCTTCTAGTATACATGTCTTAATTAGAGTTAAACTTCACATTGCTATGACTTGACTTGGTGCATGCATGCTTTATTTGTATATCTTCTTATGCACATCACTTAGTGGAGTTTATTCTAGATTGTTCTACAACTTCACTCTTGCTTAAATATGATATGTACATGTGTAATTCTTGTATATTCTATCATGTGCATCATTAAGTGAATATTGTGGTACTTGCCATGGTTTAGTTGTTTCATCATATTGGCAATCGTCTCTCTAGTGCATCTAGCTCCATAACATATTCATCGTGGTGCACTTAGTAGAGATATTTTCTATGTCAAGTGTTTCTATTTAATATTGTGCTTATTTATATGAAACACTTGACGTACTTTAATTGCTCACAAACATCAATCTATTTATATCTATTGAGCTTTTGGACTAATATCTTTCATGAGTGGTTTTGAAAGATTTAGGTCCTATGAGTATGTGTGATGACCAAGGTATGTTAAAGGATGACGGTTAAGCCGAGGTCAACAAGACGACGGTGTCATCAAGAGTTGAGGACTAAGTCAAGATCGACTTGGCGTGGAGATCGTCGGGGAGGATGATCAAGTCAAGGTCGATGGGGCGAGAGTCTCATGAGGTGAATCGAGTCAAGTTGGATAAGGCGAAGGCTTCATCAATCTTTTGGTGAAGGTCATCATGCATAATGAAGAAAAAGACGGCAAGTGACTATCCTAGACTTGTATTATCTTGATTTAATTTGAGTCTAAGGATTGCCGTACTATTAAGAGGGATGCGATGAAAAATGATATCTAGATGTGTCAAGTGCTCAAGTGATCCATCCTTGTGAAACCTAGAGAGAGTGTTGTGTTGGTGACGTCGGAAAGTGAGAGTTGTAGGTCTCCCTTGCCTTCTTTGTGAGTTCTGCATTTATCCTTTAGGATTTAAGAAGTGAGACCTTGTTGGTTGTGTAGCTCTCGTTCTTAGCTTTCCGTAGAGTCTAAGATCACCCAAATCGGAGTCCGGAGTCAAAAGTTATGCCCGTTTTCGTCGGGATGTGTAGTGGCTGTTTTCAGCACTCGGACTATCCGAGGATCACTCGGAGTATCCGAATGACTCAGACTATCCGAAGATTTTATTCGGACTATCCGAGCTGACCCTCTCTGTTCATCGGGCTGTAATTATTCGGACTATCCGAGGTTCACTCGGAGTATCCGAATGACTCGGAGTATCCGAAGTTTGTTCAGACTATCCGAGCTAGGTCTCTCTGTCTCCGTTACCTGTAATTACTCGGACTATCCGAATATCACTCGGACTATCCGAACTTACACTAAATGCTCAGCAGTCGAGAATCTGAAAGCCTCTATTTAAACCCCTCTCTCTCCCCATTTGAAAAGAGCCGTTAGACCACCATTCCTTGAGCTATCTATGAGTTCTTGAGCCTCTTAGAACCCCTCTACTCTTAGATCTTTGTGATCCCCTTTGGAGAAGGGTTTGGAAGAGTTGGAAGGAGGGATTGAGGGAGAATTGGGAGAAAAGTTGGGAGGTGATTCCTTTGTGGAATTAGTGTGTTCTTGAGCCCTAGTGACCCCTCCACTCTTCGATCTAGGTGATCCCCTTGGGAAGAAGGGTTGGGAGGAGGTGTGAGTGTGGATTGAGCAAGAGTTGACCTTTGAGCACTTGAGTTCATCTCCAAATTCGTTTTTCGTGGCATTTGTTACTCTTGGAGGTTAAGGACTCCTAGACGGCTAGGAGTTGGTTACGAGCCACCGAGCTTTGTGTGGTGTGCCGTGACAAGTTTGTGAAGGCTCGATTTCGCCTTCGCAAGGGAAGAAATCAAAGGAGTGAAGCCGGCGAGTGCATTGTGCAACACCGGTGAGGAAAGGGTTGAAAAAGACCCCGGCTCAAGTGTGACCGAGCCGCCTCAGCGGAGACGAGGATCCTCAAGGATCCGAACCGGGAACAAACAACCGCGTCTCCATCTTCATTTCGGTTTATCCCTTTCACTCTCAAGTTTGATTTACTTGCTTATTTTACAATTGAATTGATTATCTTGTCTTGTGTGATACTCTGCATCTATACTTGCTTGTGAACTATCTTTGGTGCAGGTCGTATCCTTGAATTTGTGATTTGACTTGAATTGAAGTCGCTCTGTATCATTCGGACTATTGAATAGACTTGGACTATCAAAGTACTCGGACAATCCGAGGTGAACTCGAGACGATCGAACATATTTCATTGTGTTTAATTTAGTGTTTAAATTTTGTAATCGCCTATTCACCCCCCTCTATGCGACATCCCGGTCCTTTCACGTGCGCGTGGGTTTCCGCGCCGCGCGGGATCCGGGCGGCGGTAGCGGCTCGCCGACGGCGAGTTGACGGCCGAATTCCGGCCAAACTTCGGCGATGCCTATCTCCTTCAATTGTTGGCCAAATACGGCGATCCATATAGTCAAATTGATCAGCGCGACTAGCTCTACAATGTGTTGGCCTTGGATTTGGTGATTGGGTACTGGAATAGGAGAATTACCTCGATTTGCTTCGGGTTTAGCACGAAAACCGAGGCAGCGGCTAGGGTTTCGGGGGTTGGGGTGTGATGGCCGCCCAGGGGACTCTAGGGGGTTTATATAGTGCTTGGGTCAGCTAGGGTCAACCCTAATATGGGTAGAATTTGTGTTGGGCTAGAATTAGGTCATATTTGGTCAAATAGGAGTCCTAGTGGGTTTAGGACTAGATGAAGGGGGTTTTGGGCCTAGTTAGAGCCTAATTAGGCTATCCAAGCCTGTTAGGACCTTTTTCCTATTATTATCTTATGTTTTTAGTTTTATTTTCTTTATTTCAATATGTGACATAATAATTTTATTAGGATGTCACATGTCGGTTCATCGTTCCGAGGCAATTCTAAGCCTAAAATTAATAGTTGGACCTAAGCAATGTCTAAGCAAGATTTTAACCAAGACTTAGGAGTCTAAATTATTTTATTTAACCTAACCAGGCTAACAAGGGTGATCATTAAGGCGATCAATAGTAAGGTCAAATGACAGATGATTATAACAAGGCAATATCACCAGGGTCAAACAATAACAAATAATAACATGGAATGATATATCATGATTAAGCAGACAGGTATAAATACTTAAAGAGCATGCAATTTAATACTGTAAATAATATACTTTAGAAATCTAGGATTCAATATGAATTATTGAATGTTAACTCGCACTAGGGAAAGTGTAGACTCTCCCTAGTAGAAGTAAACATCCTATAGAAAAGATGTTAACTCACCTGGACCCTCTTGAAGGTTGTCTTGGGGTTGTTCGGGGTCTTCGCACTGCTCAACAGCTCCTTCTAGCTCTATTCGATGAATAGCCAACAATGAACAACCAAAATACGGAAATTATGATGTATGAATGCAGTTGACCTATTTGCGCTCGTAGCGTCGCGAAGATCTAAATGAAGTATGCGAAAACTACTCATCGAAAGGGTGATGAAATGCTTATGAATGCCATGGAAGATATAATAATGTATATGTGTGTACGTATATACAAATATATAAATACCCAATTTTTTGTTTGCAAAGTAAATATTGTTGAATTTACTTTTGTTTGAAATATTTCCTTCATACATATAAGTGTAAGAAAATTTAGGGTGTTGGCTATTCAATATTGAATGTTTGGACCAGAGAGGATTTATTGAGAGTTCTTACTAAATTAGGTGGCTATTTGTTAGCATGTGATAATGGAAAATTAGGACTAAATATTGGATAATATTGTTTAACTAAGCAAGTTAACAATATGATATTTTCCTAGGTCTAGAGAGATTTTACATATTTTCTAAGATTTTCTCAGATTTTACCTAAATGATTTGGCATTTTTAGTAATTCAAAAACAGTTCCTGGAATTTCTTTTGCACAGAAATCATCTTAGAATAATTTCTGGAAATATTCCAGAGGGCAGATAAAAATTATATGATTAATATTATATTTTTGTAAAATCCTCTGAGTGATCTAGTATTTATCACATTTTTTCGGGGAATTTTGGAAATGCCCAAATATTTTTTTTGAAACTCAACTCGAGTTTTGGTTTTATTTAAAAGAGGAAAAGGATAGAAATCAATGAACGAGAACAGTAGGCCCAAACTCGAGCCTGACCCATGCGCCGAAGTGAAGGTGTACTTTTGGAAGACGCCAGCAAATCTTGAAAGCGCCAGAGGAGAAAGCGGATTTTCCAAACTGCGCTTCGCCTTAGCAACGCATGCTGCTGAAGACGCGCGACCGACCTGACCGACAATGGGCCACTCGGTCCCACCCGTCAGCGGCACATTAGGTTAAACCCGCGTGATTTAAACTGACACGGATTCAAGCGCGAATCTTGGAACCAGATCCAGCGGCGCATGGTCGTCGTCTACCGGCGTCGAGCGGCGCGGCCCGGTGAAGTGACCAGCAAGACGCGCGCGAGCTGCTCTGGTGCTAGAGGGTAGCGAACGCGTGCGAAGACCCTCTGCGGCCGGGCTAGGACGTGTCACCATCGGTTTGCCGTCAATGGGCCTAGAGCGGCAGCGCCATGCAAGGGGGCGAAATTGGCTGTCGGGTACATGGAACTACGGTGATCTACCATAATCTAGGCCGCGAAAATGATGCTAGAGCTTCGAGTGAGTGTGAGGAAGCTTACCGAGCCCTTGGTTTGGACGGAGGTGGCTCGGAGAAGCTTGTCCACGCGGAGGCCGAAAGGGGTTGAAGCCGGTTCACCGTCGACAGGCTGCTACGGTGAAGCACCGGTCAAGGCGTTATGAAGAAAAAGATGCACCAAGCCATGGCGATGCTCAAGGTGGAAGGAATGAGGCTAGGACTCACCATGGAGAGGAAATTTGAAAAGGGGGTGAATGCGGTCTTTCTCGGCCCGGCGGCGGGGAAATGATGATTCCGGTGAGCTGGGGGCTTCCAGGCTCGATTCCTTTAGGGTGGGGGGCGTATGAGGCGAGAGCTAATCTGGCTGGGAGCGAGAGGAGGATGGGGAGAGAGGGCGATGTGTGCAAGGGTTCGGGTGTTAAGAGACGGCCAGAGAGAAGGAATTGAGGTGCCGGCTCTCTCTGCTAAAGTCGGAGCTCACGAGGGCAAGCAATGCCGAGGCTCGGGCAGCGCGCGCGACGCTCCAACGAGCAAGTTCCGAGAAGGCATTATGGCAGCGGCGAAGCAAGGTGATTGCGTGGCGTGCATGGCAAGCCGGGCGGACGGGATGGTGCGGCGAGGCGCCAGGGCGACGGTGATCGGGTGCAACGTTGGGCGACGACCGCGTGGGCGTAACCTCCTGCAGCTAGGACCGGCAAGGCACGCGCGGCGAGCTGGCCGAGCTCGGCGCAGGGAGGGAGAGAGAAAAGGAGATAGTGCGAGGGAAAGGGTGGCTGCCATGTGGGCCCCTGTGAACAGTGCCCTAGGCTGACCAGTCCAATGGCAGGACTGTAAATAGGGGTTTTCCAGGGAATTAGCTAGGAAAAATCACCAACATGGCTTTATTTAAATTTCCATCTCCAAATTGAACCAAAAATGGATTTGGTGATCTTTGAATTAATTTGAAATGAAGAGTCCTAATTGGATTTAAGTTTCTAAAAATAAATAATAAATATTTAGGAATAAACATCTTGACCATGAATTTGTTATTGAATTGTTTTGAATTTGTCGTGATCCAAATCACATTGATTTGGAAATTATCCAAAATTTGTATGAAAATTTGGATTACCAATGGAATTTTGATTTAATTTATTTGGGAATTTTGATTTGCAAACCATAGGAAGTTTCAAAAATTTACTTAATATTTAATATTACAAAAAGTTTTAAACACACCCACATTTGGGCTATTACAAATAACCATAATAACATGGTTCCCATAATTTTTCTAGCATTTTTTTCCAAAATGTTTTGCAATTTATTTAAGTCAAATTAACTTAAAACCATCAAATAATATAGAAAAACAATTAAATTATGTAGACCTTGTAGCTATGGGCGAGATACTCTCACAATAGACATAGACTCCACACCCTAAGACATAGCTGATGCTACAGTCGTTGCTTATGCCATAGGACCCATTGCCTTGTGCTGATTTAGCACTTGAGGTAATCATCTTATAACGCAATTTTACTACTGGCATAGATCTTATGACTATGGGTGAGATACTTTCACTATGGACATAGACTTCACACCCTATGGTGTAGACAATGCTATAGTTGCAACTTATATCATAGGACCCATTTTCATGTGCTCAATGAGCACTAAAACGATAGTCGTCAATCGCAAAGTAAAATGCCAGAAAATTAAAGACACAAAAATTAAGATCCAAATATAACAAACTACATATAAATTGTGATCTTAAATATTTTACAAGGATAAAATCGCAATAGGAAAGCAATAATACAAGTATTATGCAATATCCATAAAGTCCAAAGAATTAAATGCAGTATTATAACACTATATGTACACAAATTTAAAATTTGCTAGGGCAGGGAGGGCTTAAACAGAAAATACTCTTTAAGAACAAGCCCTTTTCTTTTAATCGGCTAAACCATTATGCAATTTGCCCCTTTGTTGAGGACTATAACTCAAAATGGCCCCGTTTTCTTTTATCCAGCCAAATTGGGCCTTGAGGCCATTCAATCCTTGCAGCTATCGGAGGCTAGGGTTGCCACCCAACCCCCATGGCTGCCGATGCCTTAAGCCCACGTGACCGCTGGCTAGAGGCCGTCGGCCGGAGCCACCGCTACCTCAGGGTAGTGCCGGGGAAGCCGGCACCGTGCCAGAGTAGAGGACAACCACTATGTCACTGTTGCGACCACATCCTCGGTAACCCTTCACCAAGAAGGTTAGCACCATCCTCTCCTTCATCTTTGTGAATGAAGAAGACCCCTCTGTCATCTTTGCGAATAGGAAGGACGATAAGGAACCATGATCCTCCGTCCTTGATGGTGACATTGACGCCTCAATATTCCACTGAATACGACGACATCAAATATGAATCCATGGATATACCCTAATTGTGACCTTATATGCTGCCACCATGAGCGATTAATAAGGGAGAATTGTAATATCCTAAAAATTTACTGAGCTCAAAATACTTTGTTTTTCACTAAATAACTGAAATAAATTGATTTTATAATTTTTCTACAATTAAAAGTAATTAAAACGGTATTTTCTAATTAACCTAGAGATTTAAAATAATTAAATAGGGAAAATATTAATTATCAGTGCTTAGTAAATTTTTCTTAAGTCCTAAATGCTTCAGAGGTTTTTTTTTTGGAAATTTTCATAGAATTTTCCAAAGTGTTTTGCTAATTTTAAACCTTGAAAAACATTAATCATCTTTTTAGAAAAGGGGAAAAGGGTTTTCTTTTTCTTTTCTCGGAGAAGGGTGACGCGGCGTAATCTGGACCGTTGCCGTACACACGTCTTGCATTAGCGATCGTCAAATACCACTTATTTGAGTGAATTAGTTGTAATACCAATTTGAGATATATATATATATATATATATATATATATATATATATATATATATATATATATATATATATATATATATATATAGGTAGGGGAAGCGGTAGGCCAAGCCCTAACCAACCCAACTCTCCACCGCCCCCACCTATAGGAAGGAAGAAAATCTAGAGAGAACCTCTCTTCCTCTCTCCAAAACTCTCTCTCCCTCACGGTTTACTCTCTCTCTCTTCCCCTCTCTAGAACTCGCCCTTTCCTTAACAGGGCAACAGCCGCTGCCAGCCTTCTTCCTCGCGCTTCACCACGGTCTTCCTCTCCTCTCCACACCGAGTCATCATGCCACCGCGCCACCACCGCCGACCATTGCATCACCACAGTGACCTCCACGCCACCACGGCCGTCGCCCCAGTCTTGCATGTGCTGAGCTTGCGCACACTGCATTGCCCGTCGCGTCTGCTCAGCGCCGCCACTAAGCAGCGCCGTCCCCAGCCGGCCGCCGCCAACAGCGCCACCGCCGTCCTCTTGTCCAGGCCGACGCCTCCTGCTGCTACAGTGCCGTCCGAGCCCAAGCAAGGAGGTGGCCGGCCAAGTAGGGGAAAGAAGAGGAAGGATAAGGGCTAGTTTGAAAAGGGGAAGGGGAAGTGAAGCTGGCTTGAGAAGAGAAGAAGAAGTAGAGGAAGCCCTAGGGTTTGGCTAAAATTTCCTCTAATAGGTAATTAATTGATGATCTCCTCTGCGAATTTATGTTCCAATTGAGGTTTAGAATGAGATTTGTAGGGGGAATAATGGAACCCTAGTTGGAAATTCTTTGATTTAGAGAGTGTATTCGCTATGCAGTATTTTCCCACCTGTTTTTGGGGCATTTAAGTCGAGCTTCAGGACGAACTCATATTGAAGAAATCGTAGCTTATGTTCTCATCTTTCCGTAGAGTCCTAGAAAGCGCTGATCGGCCAAATGGTTTGGAATTTACGGCCATTGCAAGCCGGCAGTTCGGAAATTCCAGATTTCCGGGCGAATGTCATGGTATCGGGTGATCCTAGAGTTGGAGATTGGGGATTGGACTTAATTATTATTCTTTTGTTATCGTAACCATGTGTTAAGCTATACTGCGGGCCTTGATGGGGATTTAGGAGATGTTGCCACCTCGGGATTAGGAACCGTAAGGTTGAATTTTGAGCTAGCCGATGGAAACACATATATTGGTAGGATGAGGCTTATATATACGAGCTGCTTATGGCTAGAATTAGAGTTCGATAATGTTATAAGAAAGGTAGATTATGTTTCTAGCTTTTCATAGGATCCGAGAACGCGTGTTTTGGATATTCGCCTTGGGAGATATGGCCTTTAGAACGCTACGGTTAGTTTAGGTCGCGATGGGATTTTTTTATATATATGCTAATGACAATTTGGCCTAGGTAATGGCTAATTGAGGTGATATATGAGATAAGAATCAAAAAGGGGGTTAATCTTGAATAACTTAGAAAAGATTTAGGTAATAATTTGGTTATGGCTTAAGGATGCTTAATACGAAGTTAATCTAGCTAATGATGATCATGATAAATAATATGGCGATCGAAGGGTCAATCTTATATGGCTTAGAAAGGTGAAGATTAAATAGTATTTGATATGAACGTGTTAGGTAATAACGGAAGTTTGGAAAATTAAGAAAGATTAAATTGTTTGATGCTCATTTTTGCTGTTGTATGGTTGTGAATATGGTATGCTTGACATGTAGGCCGAATAGCTTGGGGGTCGGAGCCGTCTTCGTATCTCTTGGCATTGTTCGGTAAAAAGGCAAGTGCATATTTATTCAAAGTGATTTATTCTGTTTCATTTTTCACTATGTAGTTTCCTTAAGACCCACTTGATATATTCATGCATTAATCTTGAATGGGTGAATTAAACTTGCTAAAGCTTGATGATAATAGGGTATGTGAGTATGAGTGGGCTTGCATCATTTTGCATTCATGTGCATGGGCCAAGTCGGTGGATGGTCATATGACTAGTCCAGAGTGCTTTGGTCAGGTTAGTGAGAAAGCCATATGACCATGACTTGGGGCCCTAAGTCCTACGAGAAGGCACTCCACGGGAGTGGAGCACTCCACGGGAGTGGAGGTTATGTTTGGACCCCATATGAAAAAGAACGGGGCAATGAGGGTGTCATCGACGGGTGAACCCTTGCTATACCGGTATACGCTACAGAGGAGAGGCGCATACTGCATTGCATTGCATACATGGATCTGTGTTCATATATGGATGATATGTATGGTTTGGATATGGATGATATGTTTGCATGACACGCATGGATCCACGTTTGAATGTGGTTGACCTGTATCAATGACTGTGCGGTAATGCTATCGGTATGATGTTTTTCTATTCTATATGCTCGTTTGATTAGTTATGTACTCATGTTCCTTTGATTAAATATGTACTTGCTGAGTCTTGAGCTCACTCTTGTTTTCTTTTTTTTTAGGTAGCCATGGACAGGGACGTGCGTGGGCAGGTAGTTTCACTCACACACTTGCACCACTCACACCGAACTACTACTAGCTACATAACCCAGAATAAGTAAATCAGTGTCCTGAACTTTACTATCCTGTTGTATAACTGTAGATGTATGTGAGTTAGTACCATGGTGATGCAGTCTATTGTTGGTTGCCTCTCCGTGGCTAAGAAGGAATCAGGTAAGAGTGATCGGCTGATGGCAGCTGGCTTAAATAGGATAGATATGTTTTGGATAGTATGCTGATAGATGAACTTTTGGTATGTGGGTTGCTGTTTGTTGTGATGGTATGATGGATAATGGTGTGATATATATAAATGAACTGTGTTTCTTTTGTCCGCTGAGTGAATGTCCGAATTACAGGGGAGGTGTTGCCGAAATTTTATGGAAATAGGGTCTTAGTAACATCTTGGGCTCAGTAGGAGCCGGGGTGTTACAGTTGGGATCAGAGCCTAAGCTGTAGGTCCTTTAGGGAATGAAATAAGATTTAACTATTAGGTTAGAAAAGAAAGTAAGATTGAATTAATATGAAATTGACAAATAACCGAAAGACCTGACACACTATGCACCGTAGGATGGGTATGGGACTGCGCTGTATTCATGTCTGAAAAGTCGATGATATCAATAGTTATGCTTTGATGATACTATGAAATAATATAATCTCTGAGTTTGATGTTATGTTTTTAGGGGTCATTTTCTAATCTTGTTATTGCCTTGATCTAGGGTTATGAATTAGGGGTTCGTTCCTTATCTTTCTGCTGGGTTATGCTTTTTAGGGTTTGCACTCTTAATCGTGCTATCCCTTTGATTTAGGACTATGATTTTAGCTGCTATTGTTAATATGTCTTGAAGCTGTGCTTGCTCTTGTTAATATCTCCCGAAGCTGTGTGCAGATGCGTTTGCCTCGATTTGGGGATTTTGATCAGTTAATTTGGTTAGCATGCAGTCTTTGGACATGAGATGAAACGGAGTTGATTAAAGGTTGTGTGGTTTGGGTTCGTCTTTGCGGCCATTTTTTTACCATTGGGTTATGATCTTTATTAGGATGTTTACTTTTTCGCTAGATGTATCAGATTATTTGGAGGTTTTCTTTTGATCATTTGAAGGTTATTTGAAGTTGTCGGATTGCTACTTGGTTTCTTTAATGTGCTATGTCGAAAAGTCTGTGATAGGGATGAAGATGTCTTCTTGGGTAGCTTCCGAATGGTTCATATGTTTTTGGTCACATGGTTCTTTAATTTCACCTTCTTGGTCAGTTTGGTTTGAAGAAAAAGGTTCTCCCGGGTCATTTGCTTCATGAGCTGAGAAGAGTTTCCTTTGCTAAGTTGCAACTACTAATCGTTTTTCAAGTGGGACATTAAGGTGTTCTGTTAGATTGTAGTATGCTTACCCATTTTAGTGTGGAGTGAGTTTGACACCTTAGTGATGTTTTAGTTCTATAGGGATGTGTTAGCTTTTGCTATTTGTTTTGAGTTCACTATGTTGTTATGGGAATTATCCTAAGCGTAGTGGTAACACTCCTTAGTCAGTGCTTAAGAATTCCAAGGAGACTCGTCTCCACTTATGTCTTTGTCAAATTAGTTAAGGTTGTTAACTTCTATCACCTTAGATCTTGGTTTATTAGGTTTCTAGCTGTATTTTTTACTTAATTTAATGAGGCTATTGCCACCATTTTAGGGTGGTGTGAGTCAATTGGGTTTGGTTTGACGAAGTCTTTTGGTGGATCGACACTTTTAGTAGATAGGGAATCTAGTAAGACCGGGGTAGTTGGAGACTCATCGCTGATTCTGCAATGAACGACTTCCTCACTGTCAAGATTCATGCTTGTATCATTGATCTTGCTAGATCATTTGGATTATACTTTGATTTTTCGTGGGGTAAAACTGTAAGGTTTTGTCATGCTTGATGTTTGGCACCTCTGTCTAGTGTGGTAGTGCTACTTGGGTGGTGAGCGTGCTAGTTAGTTCCTTGATCCATAAGTAGTGAAGTTTGGGGTTGCCCCGCCCATATCTGTCATTGTCTTTAATAATAGGTGTTTGCCAGCCATTTTATTTGTGCTTGAATTCTTCCCTTATGGATTTCCCTATTATGAATAAGAGGCTTGTCTTAAGTGTGGTTCTGAGTGAGATGCTGGTCAAGCTATATAGGGGTCGACCTCGGACTTTTTGTCCGTGCCCATATAGTCTTCTCATGGTCTTAATTTCTGTGTTATCTCGATTTATACCACGAATAAGGTGTATAATACGAGTAACTCATGGCCTAATCACCCATGATGGTTACCCGTATTATTCACTCCAATTATGATTGAGTACAAATATTTTGGATGTTCTCTTTTGGAAGTTACTCTTAATTGGATGATTACTAGGTGGAACATAAACAAATGTGTGGATGGCAAAGGTTGTATCTAGCATTTTTTTTGGTGCAATCCTTCGATGTGGATTTCTCTAAAGCTTACCATGTTTGATTCTTTGAAAATAAAAATAAAAATCTATGTGTTAGTGCTTATACGCCCCAAGGTGAAAGAATCATTAGCTTAGCTATATAAGCTAGCGTCGTGATGGAAGTGGTCACACATCGTTTAACGCTTTTACATGATGGTCTGTTAGTTTATGGCAGGATTTAATGGATATGTTATTTTGTGGTCATTTTTCTTTGACATTGGAAGTTGGAGCCACCAAGCAGTGGAATTAGTTTGGCATACCCTCATACTATGTTGGGAATTGCGTGATTGTTAGATGATATTTTACCATAAGGGGATAATGAGATTGCATGATTACTAGACAGTATTTTGTCATAACGGGATTGCATGAATGGTAGATAGAAAATTGACATTAATGTTAAATTAGTTAAGAAAATTTGTATTGCCGCCTAGGTATTATTTAAAAAAAAGGATTTCTGTGAATAGATAAATTATTTGTTCTTGAATAAAAACATTATTCGAATTTTGGATGGTGCATGATTGTGTTCGTGTGGCAATTCCCCCCAAGGGATGATGTTTCTTGGGTTTAAAAGCTGAGAAGGGGATACTAGTGACTAGAACTTAAGCTTTAGCAGTTGTGGATTTCTAATAAGGTCTCACCTTGTGTTGAATTGATTTTTGTAGCAACTGAAAAAAATAATAGATAATAATAATAATAATAATAAAAGGGTTTCTTTGTATTGAATAACTTAGTTGGCTTAGTTGTTAAAAAAAAGAAAAGAAAAAAAAAGAAAGGAAGGAACAAAGCTTGTTAATGATGTCATTGTGAAATAGTTTTCAAGGACAAGAGAAATATATATATATATATATATATATATATATATATATATATATATATATATATATATATATATATATACACACACACACACTAATGTGGTGCTTCAAAGGACCTAAGGTTTACTGAATAACCAAATTAACCTGGTTAAGTTAAAAGTCAAGAAGGGCACTATAAATTAATCCATTTGTTTATGCCTGGATGATGGAGAAGATTTGATGAGACTAATTTCCATTGTCATAGTTGTTTAGCTATTGGTGTTGCAGTGGCTAGACTTGTAATTTTTGTACTTCGAACAATTAGGGAGACTTTAAGGTAGTGCTTTTGTGGAGTTGTTATCAATGCATCTTGATCCTGATCTGTACACTAAGAGTGCTATCTAGAAGTAGAATGAAAGTAATTATAAAGTTTTTGTTCTCTCCTTTGGAATAGGCTAAATAGAGGAGTACTAGCGTTCGTCAAGGATTTAGATATTGTGTTTTCCACGAGGAAATTTCGTGCTTTAGTTTTGTTTGGTTTGTAATTCTTATGGATGAATCTTGAGAACATTATAGTGCTTCGAAAGCTAGTTGCTGGACTTGATGTTTGATTGATTTAGTCTATATTGAATTGGTTTGCAAGTTGATTGCTCGAATGAAGTTGGTTCATAACAGAGGATAACATCTCATAGTGATTGTTATATATATATATATATATATAGCTTTGTATAAGCTATCACTATGGTAAACAATTTTATTACAAGGTGGTACTTCTGTAATTTCCTTTGTGACAAAGGAAAATAGATTCTTTGTGTTGGGGCATGTCACTTGGGAAACAAATGGTAGGGATACGTAAACTTAGTCTTATTAGCAAAATTAAGCTAGGAGCATTCTATTGACTTGGCATTCATATGCCCTATTTGTGGGTGCCCTTAGTGATGCAACTTTTGTTTTCTTCAAAGGTTCATTTTACTCATATCAAAAAGGATGGGAGGTCTAAGGCAACTCTAGGATTATTTTACCTATTGGTAGGTCCTTTTGTCAAGGTTGCATCTTTTGTGGAATCTAGAGGTGTCCTTGCATGTCTAGACATGGTACACTAAAGTTTACGCAGGGCTTTGGTCGTAACATATCGAGCATCCTATAGAATGTAGTAAGCTAGGGGAGGCGAGTTGCGGATGCGGGAGTAGCACCCGGAGGGGGTCACCTTGGGTCTGATTTAAGGTTCAAGGGTTCGTATCTCATTTTAGTATCTGTTCCGCTCAGGGAGTTAGAATTCGAGGACGAATTCTTTTAGGGGGGGGGAGAATATAATACCAATTTGAAAATATAAAAATATAAATATATATATATGTGTGTGTGTGTGTGTAGGGAGCCGGGCCGGCCAAGCCCCAACTCTCCATCGCCCCTACCTATAGGAAGGAAGAAAATCTAGAGAGATCCTCTCTTCCTCTCTCTAGAACTCTCTCTCCCTCATGGTTTACTCTCTCTCTCTTCCTCTCTCTAGAACTCGCCCTTTCCTTAACAGGGCAACAGCCGCCACCAGCCTTCTTCCTCGCGCTTCACCGCGGTCTTCCTCTCCTCTCCACACCGAGTCACCATGCCACCGCGCCACCACCGCCGACCGCTGCATCACCACAGGCAGCCTTCACGCCACCACCGGCCGTCGCCGTCCCAGTGCCGCCGTGCCTGAGCTTGCTTCGCCACCCGCCGCCCGTCGCGTCTGCTCGCGCCGCCACTAAGCGGCTGTCGTCCCCACGGCCGCCACTAGCAGCGCCGCCGCAATCCTCTTGTCCAGGCCGACGCCTCCTGCTGCTACAGTGCCGTCCGAGCCCAAGCAAGGAGGTGGCCGGCCAAGTAGGGGAAAGAAGAGGAAGGATAAGGGCTGGTTTGAAAAGGGGAAGGGGAAGGGGAAGTGAAGCTGGCTTGAGAAGAGAAGAAGAAGAAGAGGAAGCCGTGGGGTTTGGTTAAAAATTTCCTCTAATAGGTAATTAATTGATGATCTCCTCTGCAAATTTATGTTCCAATTGAGGTTTAGAATGAGATTTGTAGGGGGAATAATGGAACCCTAGTTGGAAATTCTTTGATTTAGAGAGTGTATTCGCTATGCAGTATTTTCCCACCTGTTTTTGGGGCATTTAAGTCGAGCTTCAGGACGAACTCATATTGAAGAAATCGTAGCTTATGTTCTCATCTTTCCGTAGAGTCCTAGAAAGCGCTGATCGGCCAAACGGTTTGGAATTTACGGCCATTGCAAGCCGGCAGTTCGGAAATTCCAGATTTCCGGGCGAATGTCATGGTATCGGGTGATCCTAGAGTTGGAGATTGGGGATTAGACTTAATTATTATTCTTTTGTAATCGTAACCATGTGTTAAGCTATACTGCGGGCCTTGATGGGGATTTAGGAGATGTCGCCACCTCAGGATTAGGAACCGTAAGGTTGAATTTCGAGCTAGCCGATGGAAACACATATATTGGTAGGATGAGGCTTATATATATGAGCTGCTTATGGCCAGAATCAGAGTTCGATCATGTTATAAGAAAGGTAGATTATGTTTCTAGCTTTTCGTAGGATCCGAGAACGCGTGTTTTGGATATTCGCCTTGGGAGATATGGCCTTTAGAACGCTGTGGTTAGTTTAGGTCGCGATGGGATTTTTTTTATATATATGCTAATGACAATTTGGCCTAGGTAATGGCTAATTGAGGTGATATATGAGATAAGAATCAGAAAGGGGGTTAATCTTGAATAACTTAGAAAAGATTTAGGTAATAATTTGGTTATGGCTTAAGGATGCTTAATACGAAGTTAATCTAGCTAATGATGATCATGATAAATAATATGGCGATCGAAGGGTCAATCTTATATGGCTTAGAAAGGTGAAGATTAAATAGTATTTGATATGAACGTGTTAGGTAATAATGGAAGTTTGGGAAATTAAGAAAGATTAAATTATTTGATGCTCGTTTTTTCTGTTGTATGGTTGTGAATATGGTGTGCTTGACATGTAGGCGGAATCGCTTGGGGGTCGGAGCCATCTTCGTATCTCTTGGCATTGTTCGGTAAAAAGGTAAGTGCATATTTATTCAAAGTGATTTATTCTGTTTCGTTTTTCACTATGAAGTTTCCTTAAGACCCACTTGATATATTCATGCATTAATCTTGAATGGGTGAATTAAACTTGCTAAAGCTTGATGATAATAGGGTATGTGAGTATGAGTGGGATTGCATCATTTTGCATTCATGTGCATTGGCCAAGTCGGTGAATGGTCATATGACTAGTCCAGAGTGCTTTGGCCAGGTCAGTGAGAAAGCCATATGACCATGACTTAGGGCCCTAAGTCTTACGGGAGTAGGCAGTCCACGGAGTGGAGCACTCCACGGGAGTGGAGGTTATGTTTGGACCCCGTATGAAAAAGGACGGGGAAATGAGGGTTTCATCGACGGGTGAACCCTTGCTATACCGGTATACGCTACAGAGGAGAGACGCATACTGCATTGCATTGCATACATGGATCTGTGTTCATATATGGATGATATGTATGGTTTGGATATGGATGATATGTTTGCATGACACGCATGGATCCACGTTTGAATGTGGTTGACCTGTATCAATGATTGTGCGGTAATGCTATCGGTATGATGTTTTTCTATTCTATATGCTCGTTTGATTAGTTATGTACTCATGTTCCTTTGATTAAATATGTACTTGCTGAGTCTTGAGCTCACTCTTGTTTTCTTTGTTTTTTTTAGGTAGCCATGGACAGGGATGTGCGTGGGCGGGTAGTTTCACTCACACACTTGCACCACTCACACCGAACTACTACTAGCTACATAACCCAGAATAAGTAAATCAGTGTCCTGAACTTTACTATCCTGTTGTATAACTGTAGATGTATGTGAGTTAGTACCATGGTGATGCAGTCTATTGTTGGTTGCCTCTCCGTGGCTAAGAAGGAATCAGGTAAGAGTGATCGGCTGATGGCAGCTGGCTTAAATAGGATAGATATGTTTTGGATAGTATGCTGATAGATGAACTTGTGGTATGTGGGTTGCTGTTTGTCGTGATGGTATGATGGATAATGGTGTGATATATATAAATAAACTGTGTTTCTTTTGTCTGCTGAGTGGATGTCCGAATTACAGGGGAGGTGCTGCCGAAATTTTATGGAAATAGGGTCTTAGTAACATCTTGGGCTCAGTAGGAGCCGGGGTGTTACATTAGTATCCTTGGATCTCGGGCACTCGTTCGCGTGACATGGACGCACCATTATTGTTGGATCTCCCCGCCGTCATAGTCGTCCTTCCTGCGGCCGATTCGAAGCCGGCCGTTGCACTACCGTGGGCTAGGCCTTGGCATCCATGCTAACATAGGGTTCCCGGGTCTATTTAAACCCCCAAGCCGTTGCACTAGGGTTCATAGCTGCTAAGGAGAGCTTGGGAAAGGTTTCGAGACCAAGAACTCTAGCGAGCAATTCTGTTGTCACCGGTGAGTCTTAGCCTTTGATTCTTGGTTCAGAGCTGTGTTTTATCATTGCGGTCCCTATCGTGACTTGCTTTTGTCGCAGGGAGCACCAAAGAGTCGTTGCCTTTGAGACTGCGCGTCACCGCCATAGTTGGAGGTTGCCTGACCTAACCGGAGGTCCCCGGAGTCGTGCGTTTCCATGCTAAGGTTCCTGGTAGTCCCTAGATTCAGAATCCGTGCTTAGTTTAGAGTAGGGTGGGCCATAGCGTTCGGTTGTGCATAGACCATGGAGCCTGTCGCCTTTTGTCGTCGTAGGTTGCCATTGTGGGTCGCCGGCTGTGGCTACATGTCCAAGTAAGTTAGCGATGCCAAGAGTAACCCGTAGAGCCCAAGAGCGTGGAGTTTGGTGGCCTGTAGTGTCTGTGCAAGCTCGTCGGAGTTGCGCCGCCGTGTGGCTTGGTCGCCGGAGCAGTGTTGTGACGTGGAGCATTTGTGGCCGTCGGATCTGAATCGGGTGAATCGGATTGGAGCGGGAGCGGTCCGGTTTAGGCTAGATTGGTCTGGTGGGCCGAGTCCTTGGTGGACTGTGTCGCTGACATCTGAGTCCCTCATGTTAGGTGGACATGGGGTGTACTGTAACATACCATAATTTTTTCCTATTTTTACATAATTTATTCCACGCAAATTATGAATCAACCTTCCTAAAACCCTCCCTAAACCTTCCCAAAACTATCCCTATGTTTTTTAAGATTTTTCTTAAAAACCATGTACTATCTTCCCTAAAGAGAATTATCCTCTCTCAATTTTATAAAATAAATTTTTCTTTGAAACATCAGATTTTATTCCATATTTAAATTCTCCTCATTTTTCTAAATTTCTAGAAATTTATCTTATATTTTTTGAATCTTCTACTATTTTCTACAAATTTCTAAAACCAAGACTATTTCCTGGAATTTATTTCTCTTATTATTAAATCCTTTCCATTTCTGGAAAAACCTAAAGTATGCCTTCCTTAAATGGAATACGTTTTTGATGTCACCTTTTTTCTTTTGCCCGCCACCGTAGCCCGCCCTGAAGGCCAAGGCCCGCTAGGCCCAACCCAGCCCACGGACCACCTTAAGTGGCCATGAACGCCTTAGATTAATTCCTCCTACATCCGACGAACGGCGCAACGGCCACATCACCCTCTTCCATGTCATCCATACCGATTCACAACAAAAGATCCAATGGTGCCCATTGGATTCACACCGCAGATCAATGGCCCCTGGATCATCTTCCTCCTCGGGACGCCGTCGCCTTTGCTTAAAACTCTAACGCCATCGTTTCGCCGGAATCCACACGGTGCTGCCACTCCAAACCACCTCCGGCCACTAATTCGCCATCACCATAATGTGCTCCACCTCCACTAGCATATCCGCCACGCCGGTAAACCTATCCGGCTACTATGTGCCCTCAAATTGTCGCTGCCACAACTACCACCATCGCCGCCATCAATCTTCATCATCAAGACCGATTCCTCCTCCATTCTTCTTATAAAAGGACCCAAAAGCCACCATGTTCATCAAAACCCTCTCCCCGCCGCCAGGTCCTCCTCTACTCCATTGTATCGCCACCGTACCCTGCTTCCTCTTCAACTCCGACAGCCGTTCCCCCGTAACTCCAATTCTTCCCGGGCCACGACCCAACATCACAAAGTTTTCCCTTGTTGTTGCCAAGCTTCTGAAGCTACTCCCGAACCCCGGTGACCACCGGAGTGCCCTCGCCGCCACAACCCGCGAGCACCACCGCCTTGACCTCGTCGCCAGCAGCACTCAGACCTCCCCAAGTTCACCAAAGATCACCCCGAGGTACGCTTAGCTCCTAATTTTATTTTTTAAACACCTATCCCTCACCTTCGGCCACCCATCGCCGGCGATGTCCACGCCCTTGCCGGAATCCCCTTTCTCTCTTTCCCTATGTCACTAACAAGTCAACCCCACTAGTCAGCCTCCCTTCTCCGCCTCACTGCTTCCTCCTCTCCCACTGACGACTGGGCCCATTACTATTTTACCAATTTTCCAAATTAACCTCCTTAAATCTAAAAAGCTACTTTTGAATTTATTAAAAAATTAAATACCTCCAAAAATTCTGCAAACATTCTCAAAAATCTAAAATATGATGATAAATTTTATAAAAATATAAAATCTCATTTTCAATAATAAAATAATCTGAATAAATTAAATAGTCTATCCAATCTATTGTAAAATATTATATAAAATTCTAAAAATCATAAAATTTAACATAATACTATAAAAGTCTATTTTCAAACCTTTCCATCTAAAATAAATTCTTAAAATATACTTGAAATTTTAATAACCCTCTTTAAATTTTAAGGTTTTTCCCATATTAAAAACCATAAAAATATATATAGCAAATAAACCTAAAAATCTTATTCTTATAATTCTCTTATTAAAAGTTGTAATAAAATAATAACTTTTGAAGAAATTATTTCTTAAAATTTTTCTATTTAACTTTTACCAGCCAAAAGATCTCACCACCCCACCTTCTCACTATAAGAAACAATATAAAACCACTAAGAAATCGTACGACCCATCACCTCTTCACCCTAAATCTCTAACCCTTGCATCATATTTTCAAATTGCATATCTGATTCTTATTGAATTTTTAATTTGGATATTATTTGACTTTTCTTTTGCTTCTCTTATTTTCAACGTATAGACGAACCAACTCTCTCCGAATTTGGAAATCCAGAATATCAAGATAGTACTCTAGAATTCGAAGAGATCACTGAAGAAGGCAGGCTCTCTATTCTTGAAGCATATTAAATTTCCTATTCAATATTTATTATTATTTACTGCATTAATTTTTAGTTATTTAATTAAGAATCTCCTTATTTAAATTATGATATTTATTGTCTTATGTACAACAGTTAGTCCAAACTTCACAACCAAAGGCCATTCCAGATAATTAAAATTAATACAACCTTAGCATAGGAAAAATCTAAATATATAAGTAGTTCAATAGGTAGGATAGTCATTCATTATTCATATAATGAGACAACTCAATGGTTATAGAAATGATTGAGAAAATGAGAAAAGTATAAGGCCAAACATTGCTGGAGGATTCGCCTTGTTTGTGCAGACTTAACATTGCCTTAAAAAATTTTTTTTGCAATGATTTAGCAAATCTCGTAATATTGTTGTGGTAAGCAACAATTGCTGGAGGATTCGCAATGTTGTGAGTAAAGCATTACTGAGAATTTTAACCAATGTCTAGAAACATTTGCTAGAGGATTCGCTATGTTTATATAGACATTGAAAACTTGAATCAAAATGAATAGAAAAAACACAATATACATCCATCCGTGTAAGAAGTTGTTATACGGGTAAAGCTGGATAGGTTCTGCAGAGCTGATAACTAAATCATTAATGGACCCTACTTCGAGTATATGAAGTTGTGTCAACTGCTATTCAAATTAGTTCATGCTTTTTGAAAAAAGGTATCTGGTTTTAGATAATTAAGAATGAAGAAAGGTGATAAATATGATAAAAACTCTTGGAAAACGTTTAAAACCTGATTTAGAAACTCAATTATAAGATTTTCCAACTATATAAGTATTGCATAAATTTCTACCAATAAACTTTGCCATTTCTTGAATCAATTTTCATATAGTTAATATTATTTTCTATAAAAACCTGCCAGTACTATTGGCATACTTACCCGATAATCGGGAACTATTCATGTTGAACAGATCCTACTTCTGTTGCAGATTTGAACTTTGATTTTTCTGAAAAAGAAATGGACCTCTTCGGCTTAGAATATTAGTTTAGTTTTCCCTTACTCACAAGTTTAGTAATGATAGTTTGTAAAATACCAAATTTTGGTATTGTAATCAACTCTAATGAATAATTATGTAATAAAGTGTGGTTGTTATATCGATTCTGGATCAAGGTGTATTATATTGGGAGTATAATTTCCATAATTCATTATGGAAATTTGGCCCCCACATGTACTGTGAGCGCGTGTGTATGGGCTGCTTCCGCCATGGCCCATGAGGCTGATAGGCAGGGCCTAGTGGTCAGTCCAGCGCTTGGATATTCTAAAAATAGGAAATTAATTCATAAAATTGTTTTAAAAATAGGATAAACTTGTAAAATTCATTTTTTTATCTAGAAATCCAAAAATACCCATTCAAGTCACTAAAAATTCAAAAAAAGAGATCTATATATTTATGCATTTTATTTATTTTCTAAAATATATTTATTTGCTATTTGCTATATATTAGGGGGTGTTCTTTTGGGCTTATGAGCTCTGACTTATCTGTCTTATCTCCAACTTCGAGAATTTCTCGAGGTGGCCTCGAAGTCGGATGGCTTTGAAATTTAGGATTTAGGGAGCTTTTAGACTACTTTATGAGATAAAAATAAAAGCAGTTCAAAAAGTAATAAAAAAGTCGAGATGAGTCCATATTAGTAAGATAAGTCATGAAAATATTTTCATGACTTTTTGAACTGCTTTTTATTTTATCTGAATTTAGTCTAAAAGCTCCCTAAATCGTAAATTTTAAGGCCATCCGACTCTCGAGGCCACCTTGGGAAATTCTCAAAGTTGGAGATAAGATAGATAAGTCAGATTAGATAAGCCCAAAAGAACAGGGCCTTAGTGTAAAAACGATTGCTTCAGGAGATATGGCAAGAGAAGATTTTGCTATAGGTCAAGAGTGGGATTGGCAAGGCAAGTTACACACAGTCCTTCGTCATGCTGCTCCTATCTACAAATAAAATTGTTTTGTTTTTAAATTATGCATTGCTATGTTTATTATATTTTATTAGGAACTTAGTTATTTTAATTTGGTTATTACCCTCATTTGAATTATTAATATTCCTTTGTAACCTAGTTTATCATCATTTTAGTTGGATAATGCTGATATATGTCTGTTTTTAGTCATTATTAGTCTGCTTAGTCATGTACGTACCTAGGAGGAATAATTAATCTTGACTAAAGAGAGATATGAAATTGAGAGTAATTGCATATGTTACTTTTATGTGAGGAGGACATGTGTTGCTCCATGGATATGCATGTGTTGCTCTTGTGTAGAAGTTGTCATCTGTTGCAACTTGTTAATAACCCGGTTGAGGTTTTTGTCTAAGGCAAGTGGATCTCCTGTGGGGGTGGAGCCTAAGTGGCTAGGCTATAAGGCAAATTTAGATGGAAGTATTGTCTTAGTTACCCGTAAGGATTTAATCTTGTAAAAGCATTGCCAGACTAAAATAGTACAAACCATAAGCTTAATCTTGGTTGAGTCTAACAGTAAAACTACTAAGTATTAGCTTGTGTCACCTCAAGGCAAGTTAGAAAATGTGGTCATACATTGGGACATTTGGAGGAGATGTGCTATTTACAAGGGCCATCATCCAAGCGATGCTGATGTGTTCCTACGTGATCCTAATGATCCAGATGTTTGGCTTTGAGGGGCACAGCAAATATCGAGAGGGTCACATGCTAATGTTTAGTCCCATAACTGTTAGATTACGAGTGTCTTCTTTATAGCCAGAAGTTGAGATATGAGTATCTTATGCGTAAAGATGTGCACCCTCTATAGAGTATTAATAAACTATTCGAATAGTCGTGCCCGCTGTTATGGACAATGCTTGCTTATATTTGAACAAGGTATAATGTTTTCAAATGCCAGTGGGTAGTTATCATATGGATTGCTGGGTGTAGGTTATTAGACTTTGTGCCAATGTTTATGATCAACTGCAAGTTTATCAAATGTTTTATTCAATTGTTTTGGAATCTTTTATTCTATTACGTCTTTATTAAATGCTGTTTATACAAAATAACTATTAGTCATTCTATTGTACAAAACTTGCAGTACAAACCATAAGCTTAATCTTGGTTGAGTCTAACAGTAAAACTAATAAGTATTAGCTTGTGTCACCTCAAGGCAAGTTAGAAAATGCATCATTCCACTATGTGTGATTTGCTGAGTATTCATCTATACTTATTCTTACAAACTCTGTTTATGGACTGCCAATTCTAGCCGGTAGGACAAGAAGTTAAAGAATCCTTATTGCTGTTTGAAGAGGCATTCAAGATGGTAAGTAGCTAGACGTGCTTCCTAGTCAGATTTTTGTGGCTCATGATAGGACATTTATTTGAGTTTATCTTTATTATTTCCACTATGCTGCAATAAGTACTCTCATGGATCTATTTATTCAGCTATATGTGACTTTGCTTCTTATTTGTAAGGGTTTATAATAATTACTGTCTATTTATTCAGCTACATGTGGCTTTGCTTCTTATTTGTAAGGGTTTATAATAATTACTGTCACTTTTGCGAACTATTGTAATGATATATATATTACTGTCACTTTTGCGAACTATTGTAATGATATATATATTGCTGATGTCACTTGTGTGCACTGGAATTGATCCTAGACTAATGTAGCATGGGGTCACCAAGTTGCTTAATTTGCAGTCCCGACAAGAACCATACCGGTTCCAATCATTGCTACCCAAAGTGATGAATGTGCCCCTGTTACTATAGGCAATGGCAAGGAAAAACCCAACTGGTTCCATTCATTGCCGCCCAAGGCGATGAACGTTCCCTTGCTTCTATGGACAATGGTAAGGGGAACCCAACCGGTTCCGTTCATCGCTGCCCAAAGCGATGAACGTGCCCCCTTATACTACTATGAAAAGATCTCACCATTTTTCATACTCGATGTGCAGGAAGTGGGCACACTCGCATGGTGTAGAGTTTCCTATGATGATGAATATGGCATCCTCCCTCTTTAAATGTGGGCTGGTTGTTGTTCCAAACCAACCAATCAATTTTAACACTGGTTGCATTGTTTCGTCGTAGACATCAAATATTAATGTGCAGCGATTAGAACCATAATAAAACAATGTTATACTAATCAAATCAAGAACATCTCAATAAGAGGGATTAGTGCTTACCGTTGTAATTAGGACAACGATTAAGGATTAGAACAACCTACTAGATCGAAGGTGCTGATAACATGTTAAAAAATAAATTCGTGGTTGTATCAATTCATGTGCAGAGAGAATAAAGGGACAAAAAGTGAGACAAGTAGAATACTCTTTATTGATTCTTCTGCCATTGGTTACAAACGGGAATCATGCCTTGATATAGAGTTTGAAAGGGTGCCATGAAGAGAGACCTCTTACGAAGAGACACCCCTTGAAATTTGCTCACATGTTATTCCCAATTAATAATTTCTCAACTAGCGAAATTTATATTGAGCAGTGAAATTAGTCAGTTTTGAAAATGGTTTTTTTTTTTTGCTATGGTTTGTTTTTAGAACACCAAAATTTGCGAGAAACTAAGAGTGTGGCGGGCGTTGGCTGCCCATAAGGTGTTATGCAAATTGTCTACACAGGGCTGAGCAGGTAAGGTAAAAAAAACACATGAACAAAATTTCATGTTAATCATTTGAAACCCAATAATACTATTTCTAAGAATTTTTTATGTTCGATTATGAAATTGAATTTAAACTTGAACCTGTTTTACCAAGTGATTTCTTGTGCCGCACCTAGCGGTACTGCTTAAAATTCTGTAAATTTTTAGCAATAATTTATGAAATTTTAATTCCCGCCCACAAGTAGTTTTGGACGTACGCCCTACTTTACGAGCTAGCACACACATATTTTTTCATTTTACCAAAATAGAGTATTTATTATCTTGTTATAGAATTTTAAGTAATCTCCTTGGAAAAAAAATAAAAGTAATCCAGTAAAGGGCAAAAAAAAGAGAGAAGAATTCAAATAGTCTTAAAGCTTGACCAGGAGCCAGGAGGTTCATGAAGTCCGAAGTCAAAATAACATATGTACTGGGGGGCAATTGGAAATCATACCAGGTATAGGGTTTTTTTTTTTCTGTCTTGTTCTCCCCCAAAAAAGAGAGATATCCACGCCGCCCTCGCCGCAGCAGCTGCCTCCGAAGCGGCGGCGGCGACGGCGACGGCGACGGCCGACGAGCCTGACGGCGGCACGCGCCGACTCGGCCTCTTCACCCGGATGCACCACCCGCAGTAGCTCGAGAAGGCAGCGTGCAAAAGCGTAAGCTTCTCCTCCTTTGTTCTTAATCCGATCCAAAAACTGTTGCTAGTTCGCATCATTTGCATCCCGTTGCGTTTGTAGATTGGTGGGAGCGAAGCATGATGGAGGTGGACTCGAATCCGGTGGAGGAGTTGGCTTTCTCCGGCAACCAAGACGACGACGACGCTGAGGACATCTCGCCCGTCAACAAGGAGCTCGCTGCCATGGTGGCGGCGGTGGCGGCGGAGAGAGTCGAGCTAGATGCGGCCGACAGGGCGCCGTACGGGGATGACCGGACGCCGAGGGATGGGATGGTGTTCAAATCGTACGAGGAGGTCCTCAACTTCTACAAGCGCTACGCCTTGCGCACGGGGTTCGGCGTCTGCGTCAAGAAGTCGTCCTTCACGAAGGCCGGTCTCTGCCGGCGGCTGGTGCTGGTGTGCAACAAGTGGGGGAATGGGAAGGAGGATGCTTGCTACCAAGCCAGGCCAACAGCCAAGACCAATTGCCAGGCCACTATCGTCGCGAGGCTGTGGGGGGATGGCTTGTTGCATCTCACAGATGTCAATCTTGAGCACAATCACGCGTTGAATCCTTCGGCTGCTCGCTTTCTTAGATGCTACAAGACCTTGCCTAGTGGAATGAGTAAAGATCTAGTGGTGAGGGCTGCCAGAGGTGAATGCTCAACTTCTGGTGATGTTGAAGTCCCGATATTTGATGACTGGGGGCGGCTTAAGATTGGGGACGGTGATGTTGAGGCCATCAATGCTTTTTTTGCCGAGATGCAGGCAAAGCAGCCAAACTTCTTCTATGTCATGGATTTTTATGTAGAAGGTCATCTCAGGAGTGTTCTTTGGGCTGATTCAAGATCCAGGGCAGCGTACCAATATTTTAATGATGCTATTTGGGTCGATACAACCTGCTTAAGAAATAAGTTTGATGTACCCCTTGTTTTATTTCTGGGGGTAAATCATCATGGCCAGCTTGTTTTGTTAGGCTGTGGCTTGCTTTCAGATGAGAGTACAGAGAGCTTTTTATGGCTGCTGAAGTCATGGTTAACTTGTATGAAGGGACGACCTCCAGATGCCATAATTACAGATGAATGCATGGCAATAAAATCTGCTGTTCGAGAAGTGCTTCCAAAAACACGCCATAGAATAAGTGATTGGTATGTACTGAGAAGTATTTCAGAAAAACTAGGAGGATTAGAAGAATATGAATCAATGAAAACTGAACTGGAAACTATAATATATGATTCCTTAAAGGATGATGAGTTTGAGGCAAGGTGGAAGAACTTGATTGATAGGTTTGGCCTTCAGGAGAACGAATGGATGATCTTTCTGTATGATAATCGGCACTTATGGGTCCCTGCTTTCCTGAAAGATGCCTTCTGGGCTGGTTTGTCTACTGTTAATCACTGGGAAAGTCCAAGTGCATTTTTTGATGGTTCAATCAGCTCAGACTCCTCATTGGTGTCATTCCTTAGCAACTACCTGATTCTTTTACATGAAAAATACAAAATGGAGCAACAGGATGATTTTGAGTCATTAAATAGCACCAGGGACCGTGTATCCGACTATCATATGGAAGAGCAGCTATCCAAATTGTACACCTTGAACATGTTTGTAAAATTCCAGGATGAGTTAAAAGCAACCGTGCATTGCCGAGTAGATTTGGATGGTTCCACATCTTCTTTTATAGTTACTGATTTAGCTGAACCTGATAGAGAAATGGTGAATAAGAAGTATGAGGTTGTTCACTGCAAGGAGGCCAACAGGATGGAATGTAACTGCGGTCTGCTTCAATTTAGTGGCATTGTTTGTCGGCATGCACTATCGGTGCTTAAATGGCAGCAAGTGTATGATATTCCCTCTAGTTATGTACTTAACAGGTGGCGGAGTGACTTTAAGCAGTTGCACGCGCTGGACAACCCGTTGAAGGATTTAGTAACAAGTAATCATGTTGAGCGTTATGATTATATTTCTTTGCTGTGCCTCCGTCTTGTTGAGATTGGAACGGCTTCAGATGACAAGTATGAGCATGCGATAAGGCTAATAAGCAACATAAAAAGGACCCTTCTTGATGACAATTTGTGTCGTGAATTGGAGCAGAAACTAACACCATCTGATCGTGCAATTGCAAATGGTGATAACCACGCACAGCTTGGTTCATCTGAGGGGGGTCCAACCAAAAAGCGTCGTGGCCGTCCTCCCAAAAAGAGCAAAGAGATAAGTGCGGAATCCATGTCAAATCAATATGGCAATAAGGTGTTCCCTTATTACTTCTAGGTTATGCACTCCTTGTGTTGGTTTATTGTTGGTGCTAATTAAGTTATATTTGTTGTATGGCAGGATTCCTTACTGCTATCATCGGATGTAAGCCAGAAGGATGCTTTCTATTCTTCTTCAACCGCCTCAAACCTTGGCACTCATGTCAGGGCACATGTTGATCTTATGGTAGCTGCTATTATGAATATCTGGTTATTAAATCTATTGTTAGATACAAGAGTCTTGACAACACATTACTTTTTACTGTATACCTTCCAGGAAGATGCTAATCCAAATGAGCTATCATTTGATAGCCGTTATGGGTTGCAATCTAGCCACCAACACCATTATGGTAACCAACTGCATCCAGGCAACACTCTGCAGGTTTTTATTTGCAACAATATGCTTGCATTTCCATTTGTGATTTTGCTTGAATATGCGCAATGGAAGAAATGATTAATTGATTTCTTCAAATTGGACAGTTTGGCCAGCACACACCAGCAGCAGAGCACTCTAGAACCCAGCAGTGGATGTATCCAAATATATTTCAGGTATTGTGAGAACGTGTACTTTGCAGCTGTCTAGTCCTTTTAGAGGGTTAGTCTGGTTATGTTGTTAAATTGTATTGATAATGTGATATGCCCATGCACTGATCCATCGTAATAAATGTAGGATGATCAAGTGCCTTATGGCAGACGGACATCATAGCAATTGAATGCTGGATTTGGAGGTTACAATTTCAGGTTTCTTTCTTGTTAAGTTTAGTTGTTTAATCATTTTGTGTTACTGAGCTCTAACTCAAACAAATCCCATTATTGCTATGTAATGCTCTAAATTTTCATGAGCAAAACATGACAATTGATACTATTGTATTGTATAATATGTAGACTGTGGTTTGCTGTACTGTTAAATTCAGGAACCCAGATATTTGAAGTTTGATACACCAAACTGAAAAATGATATTACTATCACAGAATAGGACAGTAAGCCTTGATCTTTAATGATGGGGTAGAAACATTTCTTTTAGTTTTGGTGTTATATGTAGGTGCAATTCGTAGTTTATGCAAATTTGTTGATTTGTTTTTATTCTAAATAGATTAGTCTTCATCATAAGTTTGGGCACTTCTCTATTTAATTAGCCTGTAAGGATAGGATTATCATGTTGCTTAAACACAGTAGGCTCTTCAGAAACTGTAGCATATATAGTTAATTAGTTATCAATAGACCGGCCTATTATCAGGGGTTGGTGGCATATTCCCTACTAGTGTCGAGGTGGGAATTCCCTACTAGTGTTGAGGTGGGACCAGGGACTACATAGCCAGCGCGCAAGCCATAGATGGCACACCTAGGGGTTGGTGGCATCCTATCCCCTGCCTATTATTGGAAACAGAGTTAGTTGGTCAACTTGGTTTCTATATTTAGTTGCAACCCTTCTATATAAGGGCAACATATCTAGTGTGAAAGCATCATTCAGTGTAAAAGTGTATAAAGGCCATGTGGGCCAGTGGACCTCTCTCAGGCGGCTCGGATGGAGGTGGGTTGGAACTCCATGCCGTTTTGCAGGAAAACCCCTATGTATGAAATTTTATCACAACAATGTCCTTGTTTCGTACCCCTCGCCCTCCATCGTTCCTCTCCCACATTTGTAGTTCCATCATGTTTGTTGCAGGCATGTTTGATAGGGCTTATTCCTATTTGCTTCTGGCTTATCTCCGTATCAGAAAGTCATACACTTTGATTTTCTTAGCCCCTTTTTTAATCTTGAACTTCTCAAAGCTCTCAAGAACAAATCGAACGAAGCGGATCGGACTCTCGAAACCGCTTCAGGAAGCTCTCAAAGTTTAGCATTTCAGCAAATAAGCAAATTGGCAAATAAGTTCAGCCCATGAGAACACGCCACATGTGGGATGAACTTATCAATAAAGGGCAAGCAAAGGGAAAGTAAGAAGTATATCTACTCTCTCTCCTTCTATTCTCTATCTCCTGAGCAACCCTCCGTGCCACGGCTCTGGCCACTGAGTTCCCGTCACATGGTCACCTGTTGCATTCCTTATCCATGCAGGGACATGCCATAATGACATATGCAGTTATTCGTTGCACTGGCTTAATTTGCACCTATTTGTTAACGAGCAATAGAATTATACTTTTGAATTTTGCTTGCATATTAGCGCATAGTACATGCCATATGTTAAAATGATAGTTATGTTTATTCTGTAAATTAGCTATTGCCTCTTTTGAGAAGATATGTATCCTACGAAGGGATGCTTGAGACTTGTTTGGGTATTTGGAAAATTAAGCATGTTGCATATTACATACGTTGGGTCAATCTTGATTATTTTTTTCTGTAGATTGAGTAATATCAATAAGAAATTGTGTGTTTGACCAGGATTGGAACATGTAAACAGCATTTTTTTGGGGCCATTTCCAGACGCCGGGTTCAATTTTGTGACGATTGTTGTTGTCTCATGCTGCAGGTTTCCAATCCGATGTACAGAAGTCAGGAACCCTTTGTGGAGGGCACCCAAAACGTCAGGCGTAGATATACAAGGGAAGCCAAACGGCAGGATGCAGTAGCTCATCCTCCATCTAGGCATGGGAATACATGCAGCACAAGCTGGGTCATGTGGTTTCGTCCATAGGAATGTAGTCATATATGTATCATGGCAGATGTTGAAGCAACTAACCTGTCTGCCTTAGGGGTGTTTTATTGGGCTCATAAGCTGTGATTTATCTGTCTTATCTCTAACTTCGAGAATTTTCCGAGGTGGCCTCGAGAGTCGGATGGCCTTGAAATTTAGGATTTAGGGAGCTTTTAAACTCGCCTACAAGATAAAAATAAAACGGATTCAAAAAGTAATAAAAAAAGTCAGATGAGTCAATATTAGTCAGATAAGTCAAGAAATTTTCGTGACTTATTTGACTAATATTGACTCATCTGACTTTTTTTATTATTTTTTAAATCCGTTTTATTTTTATCTCGTAGGCGAGTCTAAAAGCTCCCTAAATCCTAAATTTCAAGGCCATCCAACTCTCGAGGCCACCTCGGGAAATTCTCGAAGTCGGAGAAAAGACAGATAAGTCACAGCTTATGAGCCCAATAGAACACCCCCTTAATCTTGGGAAACTGTCGCATGAACCTTGAAAGTGCTAATCGAGAGGTGATATCATGAAATCTGTCTTATCATGTCTCTTTATCTTGTAATTGTGTGAGTCAGTGTTTTTTCTTTGCTGACGAGCACTGAAGGTTTGTTCTGGTGAGAGTCCGAGGTCAATGAAGTTTTGATCAACAACTCCGTTGTAAATATTTCCTTTGTTGGCTCTGGCCTAATGCATCATGGAGATATTATGTGAGCCTAATGCATCATGGAGATGTTATGTGATATATTACCGACCATGCTTAACCACCACCTTTGTCTCCCCTAGCCTCATTCTCATCCTGTTAAATGTCAGGAGAGGGCTAGTTAGCTAGTACCATATGCCAGTGTGTGGGAAGCTGGATCCAGCTGCAGCTGCGTCCATGGCATCACAGCTCTTCGGCGAGTCCGGTTCTTCAGGTGAATGCGTATATATGTACATACATACAGATGAGTTCTACTGGCGTAGATTGATGGATTGATTGATACTAGCTATGATGGCATCGCAGATGGGATCTCGGCCAGTCGACGCCGCCGCCGCAGTCGGGAACCCTCGCCGGCAGCAGCAGCGCCGCCGCTGCCATCCTCGTCCCAGGATGTGGCGCGGTCACACTCCTCGTCTTAACCTCCCTCTCACTCTAATGCCAGAGCATCATGTGAGGAGATGATCCAAAGAAGAGTGGTCTGGTGAACGAGCTGCTTGCACTGACTGCAGGGGCACCACATGGTTGCCTTGGTCGTCGGCCTCGACATCCAAACGGCAAAACAGGTACTAGCTAATATATGCCATGTAATAACAGACATATGCATCAGATGTGTCCTTGCTACCACAGTAATTCCACGACTAGACTCCTATCATATACCACTCCCTTCGGTTGCAAAAGAATGTTGTTTCGGGTTGCATGTTCTCAAACATTGCCTGTCGATATTTTCTTTTCGATATTTACTATTTAGATTAAAAACGTAGATATGGCATGCACATATTTGTCTGGAAATGGAATTTCACAGGAGAATGAATCTATTGTGTACTAGCCTAGGGATCATGATAGTATATATATACATACAAGATAAATATATTTCAGCACCTCTTACTCAATTGGCTGTTGTTTTATGGTACGCACTCTACGGTGTTCTGTTGTAAATATTCTTGAGATAACTCAGAGTGGTGATTGATGTGCTCCATTTGTTCATGCGCATATTGATATACAGATTGAAGGACAGGAAACTGGGCCGCCATTCAACACAAGAGTGCTCGAGTAAGATGTTCTTTTTTTTTGTAGAAATTTTAATCCTAGTTATGAATTATGATGCAGCTACGAGGAGGTGTTGAACCCACTGGGATTCGTTGTTACTTCCATCCAAGACAATCATGTGGCAGTTGAATCAAGAAAGGTATTAGTGCTTAATTTGATGACTGCTGCTGAAAAGTATATACCTAGCTAACTCAACATCAAGTGCTAGCTGAATTACTATGCAGATTGATTGCGTTACTGTGCTTTGACGATTGCCTCGACTTGGTTCTTGTACTTAGGGAATTGAGAAGATTGCAAGATGGAGGAGCATGGAAAAGAGAGAATGAAGCACAGGCGATGAGATCGCTTGCTTGCATGCTACCACTGCTTCCAGTATGAATAAGGAAACACAACTGGAGTTTCTACCGGTATGAATAAGTGTCTTGATCACGTGGAATAGGGAACCAAATGATCGACGTGTTAAGATCAATGTATCATTGGTAACAAGTTTTTGGAACATTCAAACAGCATGTGTGGATCCCTTTTTATTTTTTGGTGGATGCGGTCATGCGCGTGGCTCAGTTCAGTAATATCAGTCATGGAATACATATACAGTTCAACAGCTTGGTCTCACAACATTGGTTTGTGGCCTCAGATGCAGTCCAACCAATGATATTTGACAAACTGGTTGTCCAGACGAGTAACGCACATCTCTACCAGCGCTCAAGGTTCCATTTGCCGCGGCAAATCGTCGATTTGCCGCGGCAAATTGACTTATCGCCGGGAGTCGGCAACGGCAAATCGAGTTATAAATTCAAAATTTTGATTTAAATTTAAAAATAGGAAAAAAATCCCAAAAAAATCTCAAAAAATCTATAAGCCTGTATGAAGGTAATGGTGAAAAAAAATAAAAAACAACATTGAAATCACGAGAAAATTTGAATTGAAATCATGTAAAATTGAAAAAAGTACTGTTTATATAGTTGTATTATTGTATGCTCTGTTCATACAGTATTGTCCAATGATTCTTCACGTTGCCTTTCCCTTCCTCGGGTCTCCTCTTAGGCTAGCACTGTCACTCCTTGCTCTTCTTTGTCCTTCCACTGTCAGAGCTCGTCGCGAGCTTGGCAAGTCATTTCTTCTTGAGCGGCAAATCGAGTGGGTGACTCAAGAATCGAAATGGCCGACGGACAAATCGAGCAAGGCGAAGCCTTGACGACAAGTCATTGTTGAGTACATATGAATTTATCTATGCAATGAATTGTTTTCGTCAAATAGATACATGCAATACATATGAATTTAGCAAAGGTCATGCCGAAATTTTTTAAAAATTTATTTCCTAACATTTTACATAATTTCTTCCAATGTTGCCTAATGGTTAAATAATTACCAAAAGTCATGCCTACCATTTACATAATTCCAAATCAATTTTTATCATTTTTTCGCACCATACAAAGTTTCAAAGCGATTTTTCTAATAATTAGAAATGTTGATTAAATGTTAAATAATTACAAAAAGTCATGCCTCACCATTTTCATTTTTAAAAATAATTTTTACCATTTTTCGCACCATAAACATTTTTATCAATTTTTCTTAATTTTTCTCACCGGCCAAGCGGTTTTCCGCAAATTCCGTTCGATTTGCCGACTTAATCGAACGATTTGCCGTTTTTCCCTGTGTGCCGCGATTTGCCGAGCTTATCGAGGGATTTGCCGAGTTTTCAAACGATTTGTCGGTATCGGCAAACCTCTTTTGATTCAAATTTCAAAACTTAAATTTTGACCGATTTATCGCGATTTGCCGCGGCAAATCGTGGCAAATCGTGATCCGGCAGGGACCGATTTTTGCTTCCAAAACGATAAGTTGAACTCTGCCAGCGCTATGCCGTTTCATACATGGATAATTTTACAACGCTCCATTTGATTCCTAAAGGTAAGACCAACTTCAACGGTTTTTTTTGAAGGCTCCCATTCTCTTGATGAAGGGATTTCCGTTTTCTTCAGCGCTTCAACGGATTCTCTTTATCAATCTCTTCGCGAAGGAATTTCTCTCTGTCGCGTCGCTCGGTGTTTTCATCCATACGTAGCGCCCGCACGCCATACTTTTCCTCCTCGTGCAAAGTGTAGGCTCCACCATGATCAATGTAATCGTAAGTATGCTCATCGTCATCAAGCTCAACAAAATACGATAAATTTGCATAATAAATTGCATAACTAGTTTGTCACAATTGAACAATGTGTTGCAATGCCTTGAACCGCGGCCTCGTTCTAGATCCTGGCCGGCGAGGTCATACTCCTTAGGGAGTCAAATGGATCTTCATATATAGATCTGACCTCATAAAATTGTTCCTACTTTGTAATTGCTATGAAGACAGTTTGTATTTATCTGAGGCCAATAGGCCAGTATATATACGTACAAGGGGGCATATTAGAAAAGCCCATATTAGATCCATAAAGCTATATATGTAACACCCCCTCAAACTCAAGCTGGATCAACAACATTAAGTTTGAAGAGATGAAAGCCATGTTGCGCTCTAGTCTATGTCTTGGTAAATAAATCCGTAATCTGAAGCTCGGAAGGCACATACTGAAAAGCAATCACTTGCTACTGCACCTATGGTTGGACATAAGAAGCATTAACGCCAATATGTTTGGTGAGCTCATGAATACTAATAGCATTAGAACTATCAGACTGCACTATTGTAGGCATAGAGACAACAACACCAAAATCCGCTAGGAGCCACCGTAACCAAATCACCTCAGCCGTCATAGAAGCCAATGCTCGCAATTCAGCCTCAAACCTAGAGTAGGAAATAGTCTGCTTTTTCGTCTTCCAAACAATTAAGGAAGAGCCAAGGAAGATATAATAGGTAGAAAGGGACTTATGATCAGAGGGATCGTTGGCCTAAGAAGCATCAGAGTAAGCCTAGAGCTGTAAAGGGCTGGAGCTAGAGAAGAACAGGTGAAGATCAAGAGTACCACGAAGATATGGTAGAACACGAAGAAGGTGGCTATAGTGAATCTAAATGAGAGATTGTATGAACTGACTCAGAATGTGTACAACATAAGAGATATCCGGACGGGTCATGCCAAAGTAAACAAGACTCCCAATCATTGTTCCCCTAGGCGGCGCCTAGACCCGCCTAGGCAGCACCTAGGCGCTAGGCAGTGGCGTCCCATCCCGCCTAGGGCCTAGGCAGTGACCTAGGCGGCTATCCTGTCTTTGTAGTTCGAGACAGTAACTAGGGGGTTCAAGAGACAGCCCCACGAGGTGTCTAGATGATGATTATATGGTTTTAAATGGTGATTAATGATTATGGTTTGATTATGTAGAAGATTTTATTTGAAAAAAATATAATTTGTCCACTAACATCTTAAATACGGCATATAACGTGCAAATCAGTTTGGCCGCCTAGACGGCGCCTAGCGCCTCGCCTAGGCTGCCTAGGCGCTAGGCGGCTCCTCTCCGCCCGCTTAGCGCCTAGCGCCTCAGACAACCATGCTCCCAATCAAGTGACGATAGTGAGTAGAATCCTCAAGAGGATCACCATCACCATCAGTGGAATGAAGCTGAAGGTGAAGCAAACCCTAGCTAGGGTTTGGAGGACAGAGCCTGTGCTCTGCTACCATGTTATGAAAGCAGTTTGTATTTATCTGAGGCCAATAGACCAATATATATACATGTACAAGGGGTATACTAGGAAAACTAATATATAAGAAAAGCCCATATTAGGCCCATAAAGCTATACATCTAACATTAATAAGTAGTAAAATTGTAATTGAGGATTTTACTTGCACATATTAGCACATGCCACATGTCATATATTAAAGTTGTGTTTGTTTGGCAAAAATAACTAATTAAATTGTTAGCTGTACAAAAACTTCAGCTATGCAGTACATGTTACACCTCTTGGTCAATTTGGATTGCCTCATTTGGAGCATGTTCGGAGTAGCTGACCTGAATGAATAAGCTAGCTAAGCTGAAGTGAATTGAATACTAAGCTAGACATTGAGAAGTTTTTGAATCTGCATCTCAAAGCTGGTCCGCTTTGTTTATATTATTTTTAAGAGCTTTAGAGGTGACTTCATGATTAAAAAATGAATAAAAAGCTAAATTGATTTTCTAGCCAAATAAGGTTAAGACACTCCGAACATGGTCCTTGAGATTGAGGAATATTAGAAAGAACCATTTTGTTTTTCTTACCTTCTTGGGCACGTCCATGTAAATCCTTTCTATTTAAATATATGGAATTTATATTGGTTATGGTGTTTTTCAAGGTGTCGTCGACCCAAGCCGGACAACTTAAAAAAGGGCAGCCCCAAGGTGCTCAAGCTCTATGTGAGGGTGAGACAACCACGGAGGCTAGCTCAAGAGGAACACGCAAACTTCGAGACTTTGTTTTTTTCCTTGGGATTTCTTGTGTCCCTTTCTATTCACTTGAGTCCCACATTTATACAAAGAGCTTACAAGCTTGTTCAGACTGGAATGCCTTCAAGTATTGTTGGCCTAGGCGATAAAGTAGGGGCGGCAGGGTCTTTGCTCCAGAAATGACCTCCATGCCCCTTCTTTATCGCACCGTCTAGGGCTATTACGAGGTTTCCCGCTGGCTAAGAGGCATCGATTTCTAAAATGCCCTGCAACCGACTATCTAAAGTAGGGTTACAGGGGTCATTACAACTTTACGAGCAATTACAGCTTGTCTCTTAGCTTGGAAGGTAATGACGCTTTTTCTGACATGTTTTATCCTTGTATGGTATGGGTTGTCTCCTAGAAAGTCGAGTAGTCCCAAGGAACCTGGCCCTTCCTCTAAAAGCACTCTAATTCGCGAGGCACGCTGCCTCGTAGGCTGCAGCCCCCTCCTTGCTCCACTCCTGAGCCTTCCATTCCGAAGCGGTTCCTTCGCCGGGTACATTCGAGCGAAGGTGCCGTGAGGCTCCGGCCTGGCGCCATTGTGTCATAAGGGATGGGTGTTGCACTTATACAACAGGAGCCCCCATAGTCAAGTGCCTGCCTCACCATGCTTTTGGCCATGCTCTTGTGCCAGTACGCCCATCCCCTTCGGCATGAGGGGCAGGACTCGTCTCGGTTCTTCGTACCTGCAACATACTCTAATATTTTTGCGGAGTTAGAATTTTCGCACCGCTGTTTACTCACCTTTGATTATGTCGCTTCATCTTTGGATTTGTGTTGAATGTGCGTTTACACGCATTGTCTTGGGCACCCCAACGGTTGCTGTGCATGCTGTTAGCCGCAGTCGGTGCTGCTTTTCAGACTTCGGGCTCCGAGCCATTGTAGTGCGGTTGGTGTAACAGCCCAATTTTAGGGGTTGTAAATAACTTTTGTGTCAGGTTGTAAAAAAACCTTTGTAACACATGTATTTATATCCAAAATTGCCCCTAAATTAGTGCTAAGCTTAAAATCCATCTCTAGCGAGCACTTGGAATTCAAAATGGTTTAGAGATTTTAAAATTTCAAATTGCTATTATGTCCTAAAGCCCTAAAATGGTTTAAGAATTTTTGATATAAGGCAATTGAATCTTTGAAATTCCCCCAAAATTATAAAAAATGTTAGAATATCAAGGAAATTTTTGGTGAATTTTCTCGAATTTTTATCAATTTTGTAGAGCCCTAGAAAATTCATTTCCCCCCCTCCCTCACCCATCCAGCCTCACTGACTGGTGGACCCACCAATCAATCAGTCTCTCTCTCACCTCTCCCCCTCCCCCTCCCTGCACAGAGCTCGCACCAACTCGCCCCGCGAGCGTGCCTTGCCGGTCCCAGCCATAGGAAATTGTGCCCACGCGGCCGCCGTGCAATGCTGCACCAGGTCACCTCGCCCTAGTGCCTCGCCGCCCCGTCCTGTCTAGCCGGTTTGCCGTGCACACCGCCCGGTCACCCCACCCCGTTGCTGCCTCTTTGTTGCCTCGGGACTTGTCTGTTAGAGTGATGCCATCATCGCCCGAGCCTCGGTGATGCTCCCCCTCGTGAGCTCCGGCCATATAGGCGAATGCCTGCGTCTTTATCTCCCTAGCGCTCTCTGCGCCACGATCCATCGGGGACACACTTCACGTTCCAGAGTTCCTAGCCTTCCCCGCTCCCCGCCACCCCTCGCTCCTTGTGTTCTAGCCTCTAGGACACCTAGAACACTCCTGAGCTTTGTCTTTCTCCGTTCGAGCTCCCCGGTATCAGAGATCCCTCGCCGCCAGCCGTAATTGAACCCTCTTTAATTTTCATTAACCCTGTGCCCTTTCAGTTCAATTCTTTTGCTCAGTAAGCTTCCACATGGTCTAACTTCCCTCCCCGGGCCATGCATTCTGCCAGGAGACCACCGGAGTCCGCCTGCACCGTGCTTCACACGCCGCCGTCACAGCTCCCTGGTGCCAGCTCAACCCGAAGTTTCCTGACCTCTTCTTTGTGCTCAGGTTACTTTCTGGTAACCTGCAGATACGCGCACAAGCATTGGTTTAGCGAGAGCATGCCCTAGCATCGTTGCCATAGCTGGCCATAGCTCAGCTCTGCCACCGCTCGCCGCGCCGCCTCTTTCGGTCACCTTTGTGCATAATTTTGGTACCCTTAGGCGCGGTTTGAGCTCGTGATTCTATTTCGAGCTTGTCGTCGTAGATTCGCCGTGTAGAACGCCGAAGAATCACCGGAGAATCATCACGGCCGCATAACAGAGCCGCATCGCAAGGTTGAAGATGATGAACAGTGCACTTGCGCCATGATTCGTGCGATTAGGTCCTGTCCATGATATCTCACTTACTGGATTGATCCCAGCCTTTGATTTCACTATGTGCCTATGACAGGCGAGCCCCTCTTGTCAACATACGGTCGCGCGCATATATGCCCTCACACTAGGGATGTAAACGGATCGGATACGGTCGGATATCACTAATATTGTATCCGTATCTATATTTTTTTTTCGGATACGGATCGGATACGGATAGTGCTGGATATGGATACGGACACGGATAGTGTCGGATATGAATATGGATAGTGTCGGATACGAATACGGATAATATAAGATCGGATATTGGTCAGAACGGATATTTCCTCGGATAATACGCTTATTCGAAAACACATGCTAGAAAAAAGAATCAATATATGTCTTGGAGTGAACAATTTCACCAATGAAGAGATATAGCAGACTGCGTGCTGCTAATTAAGTTTAAGAAAATAATTTTGAAAGCATGTTGTAATATCAGATTAACATGGCAGAACAAGGATCACACACATCAGTCCTGCTTCTTGAGTTTTGTTCATGTTCTTGGTGTTGGTGGGCTGGTGATTGGTGTAGTGGCCTGACCTGGAGAGTATCGTGGTTTGTTGGACTCTTGTGGGCCGCCCGGTAGGCTGGCAGGCACTATAGCCCCCTAGAATAGATTTGGATAATATCCATCGGATATTATCCATATTTTTCTTCGGATATTATCCGACAGATAATATCCGCATTATCCGTATCCGTATCCGTATCCGTATCCGTATCCAGCACCCAGTATCCATATTCGTATCCATATCTGCAAAAAACATCCGGATATCCATATAATTATCTAAATCACTATCTAAACTGATTCGGTCGGTCGGTCGGTCGGAAATTATCCGCTCCGTTTACACCCCTACCTCACACGGTCCGTGGGGCGGCACAGTTGTGGCTCGTTACTGCACAAGTTTATTCCTTTTTCCCCTTTTAAAATAAATCCCAAAATTAGAAAGTGTTTATTTATCATAGTTATAGTCTTTTAAAAATTAGGGAAAATCACGAAAAAATTACAAATGAATTTCTAAGCATAATATAAATTTTGGAGCAATTATCACCACACTATTTGCTCTCTTGAAGTTATTAAGCAATATCTTGGTAAATGTTTATACTTAATTAAATCCAGAAGTTGATGTTGAATTATTATGAATATCTAGACATGTGCAAAAATTCTGGAAATTTTATGAGAGATACTAGAGAACCTTATGGATTTTATAAAAATATAACCATGAACAGTAAATGAGTATTTATCTCTGTTTAAAACCAATAGGCTTGTGCTAGTCATTTCTTATATGGAAATAATGGCTGAGATTGTTTTCTATTATTTAAAATATGAAATAAATTAGGAAAAACTCTGAGAAAATCACAGAACATGTTGAATACCTTTCTGGACCCATAAAAATATCAAACCACACTGTTAATCATTAATCACCATTGGAAATTTCGTTGGCCCATATCTAAGCATTTTAGGAATTGTTTATTAATCATATTGAACAACTTATCACTCTCTGACTAGCAAGGACCCAAATATCTAATTTAATCATAGGCCACCTAATTTTGATGAGTTTATTAACTTATAATTAAAGGAAATACTTCTGACTAAAGTATTTATTCCTATTAATTTCCTAAAACTATGGTTAGTTATATACAATTATATTCATATATACATACAGCTTTAGAAGGCTCATTGAACTTCCTAGATTAGTAGGCCGATGATTAGTCGATTGACCATCTCTCTAAAGACGACTGCATTCATGCATCATATTTTGTGCATTTTGGTTGTTCATTATGGTTATTTATCGAATATAGCTTGAAGGAGTTGAAGGTCAGTTCGACGACCTAGAACCGCCATAGGACAACACCCAAGAGGATCAAGGCGAGTTAATACCCAGTTAGATCATATTGATCCCAGTTTTTTATTAAATTATTTCCCATTAAGTATCAAATTGCATGCTTTTCAATTATGAATACCTATCTTGTTAATCATCATATACCATGATTGTTTTATTCAAATATCGATATCCAATGATGATTGTGTTGATGATCATTACTTGTTGAATCACACCCTGATCGCCTTGACGATCAATTCTTGATTAACCTGGTTTAGGAATAAAATAATTAAAAGACTCTTAAGTCTATTGTTTAAAACTTGTTAGACTCCTAAGTCTGGTTAAAACTAGCTTAGCTATGCTTAGGTCTCAATTATTAACTTTAGGCCTAGTCGTCTTAGAACGGTGAACCGTCATTCACCGAGACATAATAAACTTATACGAAAAAATCTTGATATATGGAATTAGAGCCTAGCATGATAGTGTGTGTGTTTGGTTGCAAATGAGGATTTGTACAGACAGGGTTCAGTATAGTTGGAGTAGCATGTGCTACGATTTTGGGCTATCGTTCACATACGGTGTGTTGAGGAGCGCGGAGTCATACACGTAGCGGGAGGGCGCTGCCAGTTGCCTGAGGAGGGTGGTTCCGACACATCGTGTGCCGAGGCACACGAAGGAACGATAGCAGGAGAAGAAAGATAATTGGGAATTTTAGGCTGAGGCCTAAGTGGATTGGCTGGGGTGGAGTTGAGCTCACCTAGACGGATGCATCGGGGATGCATAGTGGGAAGTCACTGACTATTTGCCTGAAGGGGATAGTTCCTAGCACCACAACGCGTGGCCATCGCACGGTAGTAAGAGTGGAGGGTCCATCTGCGGATTCTCACTCTAAGAAGGTTCGGCATGGGACATCGCCTTGAGGGTGATGTAATCACACTTGCTAGATCGGTAAATCCAGTAGAGTTGTGGTTCACAACGGGTCGCCAACCTGGAAGATGATGGCGGGAGTAAGGAGATGTTTGACAGAGTGTATGGAAACTATCATGGGTTTGGGATTTGGATTATGGTCTGGAACTTAAAAACTTCGATAATGACACATTGAAAGTAGAGCTTTGGTTAAAACTACTAAGTCATAGGCTTTGATTTAAAAATCTGGCTTTCTGCAAACAAAACAACCCCCAACCTTTTATTTGGAACCTCTAAAATTAAATGCATTAGGTTGGGTGTTAACTCGTCAGTGTTTGGATGACACTGACCTGGCATTTATCCCCTCTTTTAGTCGATGAAGATGATGGAGGAAACGACGCCTACGAGTGCCACGAGGATGGAGATCCTCAGTATCAGGATCAAGAGTAAGATGTTGACAGGGCTTAGGACGTTCCACCAGTTGCGTGCTCTTGCATAACCGCTGGTGTGATTTTGTTTAAAAACTTCTGCAACTCTGATGTTATCTTTTGGAACTTGGTTTGTAACTAAGACTATGGCCGTTTGACTACTAAACAGCCTGATGGCTGCGTGCTGTAATAAAGATATCTCGATGTATGAAATGATCTGGCTATGTAACGTGTGGCACTAGATTACCGGTCCAGGGACTAGTCAGTGCTGGCCGCCCCAAAAAGGTGGTCCACAGTTGGTTGTCCATGCTTTTTGCGTCGGGCTCGACACACAACTGTATCTGGCACCCGGTCTTGATGATCTGATGGTTCGCGTGAATCGTGGACCTAACCAGGGCCTTCCACGTCCCGTGGGAGTCCATCCATCTACCTGACGAGGAGGTCGTGCCATTGCCCCGCGACGATGAAGCTATGGTGTTCCTCACATTCCTCGAGGCGGGACTCTGGTTCCTGGCGGCCGCAGTGCTGGGCGAGATCATGTCCTTAGCACGCTGATTCTATGAGGGTGGGGGAGGAGGATGAAGAAGAAGAAGAAGATGAAGAGGAAGAAGAAGAAGAAGAGGCAGAGGTGGAGGCAGACGGGGGCGAGCGTGAGGGTTTGTCCTCGCCCATCTCCTCGCCGCGCGAGCCTTTGATCGTCTCTCCGCCACGCACCATCTCGTCCTCCACCTCCTTCATCTAGGTGCCAGGGGTGATAACCGTTCTGTCGGATAAGGAAGATGAGGGGGCCGGCTAGTGCGGGGAAGGGGGGCTGCCAATCAGCTCCTAGTAGCCCCCAGTCCACGGGACCTCCGGAAGGCGGCTCTGTTGATGGTTGAGCTCTTGCTCCGACCACTGAAGGAGCCCCTGCCGAAGATGTGAGTAGGCTGTGCCTGAAGCTTCTAAGGGGGATGTGACAGAGGGTAGGGAGGAGGCACCAGACATTGCGCCCCTGGTGTAGGAGGTGCCCTTAGAAAACCTCGACGGCGCTGTGGGCACTTCCGTCCCGCATGCAGTCGTCCTTTCCCCCATTCTCAACCAGGGTGGGGACGCGGAGCATGTGACTAGAGTAGGCTCCTCCAGGCCGCCCCCTATGGTGGGGATGATGGACTCTAACTTCTGGACTCGCCACAACACCATCCCAGCCTTCAGGGCGGCGAGGGCTGTCTTCGCTAAGCCTGCGGGGCATCCTCTCTTGGAGAGCTTCGAAAATACAGAGCTATTCGATGCTCTCCGCGATACGCTGACCAAGGTTAGTGATTAATATTTCTTGTTACTGTTTCAATCTTCTTATGCTAACCGATCTTCTTGGCTCGCAAGGCTCCATGTTGGCGGGTGAGGCCGTGTCACGATTCCACAAGAGCGAAGCCAGTCGCCTAGAGGAGGATTCGATAAACGCATGACTCCATAGCGCCGCGGAGGAGCTGGAGGGCATGCGTGCCTCCCTCGAATGGGCCAAGGAAGAACTTGCCATGGAAAGGGCCATAGTGGAGGAGCACAAGGCCCTGCAGGCCGTCCTTGTGGCCGTGAAAGCCGAGATTGCAGAGCTCTGGCTCATAAAGGGGGGCCACGGAACACGTGCATGGTCTGGCTGAGGCCCGGGAGCAGGAGAGCAAGGATCTCTTGGCTGTGAAGGCAAAGGCCAACGAGTTCCTAAAGAAGGAAAGGGAGGAGCTCTAGGTGAAGCTAACGGCTGTCACTGGTAGTTCTGAAATGCACCTTCGCAATTGCAAGCGAGAGGAGGAACGTGTAGAGGCGGCTAGGAAGCTCTTGGGAGAGCTTGCCTCTAGGGTCACTACGGCCACCGACATGCTCCTGGGCGAGCTCCCCCGCTTCTGAATCGAGATGTTGGACCACCGCATGAGCCATGGCCACGAGGCGGTGAAGTTCCTACAAAACGCTGCCAAGAGCGTCACCAGTGCCGCTCTCATGTTCGGGAGCCACTACGCTCAGGCGGGCTGCCTCCAAACACTTTGTCTCTTGGAGGCGTCCGGGTGTGGCCATGTGCGGGGCTTGGGGGGCTCAGCACCAAGGTTCTTAGACCTTAGTACGCTTGAGGCCCCTACTATCTTTACGAGGAAGTCGGTGACGAGTTTTCATAACGAGTTCTGGTGCCGGAGCGGGAAGGAAGTTGCTCGGGCATCCATCACCATTGCCCAGGAGTTATAGCAGCAGCTCTAGATATGTTGTGAGAGCCCCGGGCATTTTGACGAAGGAATTGGTGAAGGAATGAGTGGACGGACACCCTTGCCTAGACGTACGCATGAATACACGCAGGCTAATAGCGCCTATTGCTCCGTAAGATGGTGAATAGGCCTAAGCCCCCGGGTACCCTTCGGTGATGAAGGAACGAGTAGACGTAACCTACAAGCACTCTGCAAGACGGTGAGTGGACATAAGCCACCAAGCATCCTTCGGTGATGAAGGAACGAGTAGGCGTAACCTACAAGTGCTCCGCGAGACGATGAGTGGGCATAAGCCACCAAGCACCCTTCGGCAATGAAGGAACAAGTAGACGTAACCAACAAGTGCTCCGCGAGACGGTGAGTGGACCTAAGCTATGAAGCACCCTTCGGCAATGAAGGAACGAGTAGGCATAACCTACAAGCGTTCCGCAAGACGGTGAGTGGACGTAAGCCACCAAGCACCCTTTGGCGATGAAGGAACGAGTAGATGTAACTTACAAGCTCTCTGTGAGACGGTGAGTAGATGTAATTCAGCAAGTACCCTTCACATACGGGAAGACAAAGAATTTTTTCATGGTATCCCTTAACAGGAGGTCACCACGAGAGGGGGCTTGAAGCGTCCCCCTCCTATCTTTGCATCCATTCATTTGCTTCACTTTTTACATTTGGCATTGACAAAATTCATGGATAAATTTCTTTAAGGCCTTTGAATTCCAAACCCTCGGGATTTCTTCCCCTTCGAGCGTCATCAGTTTATGTGCCCTCTTCGATATTGATTCCTTGATGATGTAGGGGGCCTTCCCATGGTGTCTCCAGCTTCGCATGACCGAGGGTGGCCTTTTTGAGCACCATGTCGCTGGGCGCTACACCCCTTCTCCTAATCTTCTTGCCGAAGCTTCGCTCCGCCGCTTCATCATACTTGCATTTTCGTTAGAGCTCTAAGCCTTTTCTCCTCCATTAGATCATTGGTGATGAAGGTATCCTTCTGCTCCGGGTCTCGTATGATCCGCATGGATTTGGCCTGCACCTCCGCAGGGGTCACAGCTGTCGACGAATTGCATCGGCAATATATTTTATAGGGCTATGCGAAAGACCACAACTCGATGGTAACACAGGGGGCAGGATTTATACAGGTTCAGGTCCTCAGAAAGAGGTAATACCCTACTCCTGTGCTCGTGGATTTGTATTATGGGGTGTTGATCACAATGATCAAAGGATGATCACAATGACCGTATGCTCTCGCCGAGATTGCACGAGATCATAAACGATGAAGATCAAGGTATGTCAAGATGTCAAACTAGGGACCCCGACCCCCTTTATATAGTGTAAGGGGTTGGGTTACAGATTGGTTTTCTAATCCGTATTAGGGAGATAAGGGATAAGGTCGAGTCGGCTATGCTTATCTCTATGTATTTAAGTAGAATTAGGATCCTACTTGTTATAGAGCAAGTTGGGCCGCGCCGTCCACCAAGCCCGTCTTCTGGAAGATCCAGGTGACTTGGCCCAAGGAGGTGGTGCGTCCAATCGTCTGTCTTCGAATACCCGGGACCCATGTTGTCCACAGTAGCCCCTGAGTGTTTCGTGACTGAGTTGTTTTGATTCTGGGTCCAGCTTGCAGCCCATCAAGTGTAATCCGAGTGACATCAGTCTTTGTTCGGTTGATGTAGTTCTGCTTGCCGAGTAACCTGCTGATTAAACAACACAGTTGCAAAGGATTTAAGAGAAAATCTCAAGCCTCTAAAAAGATGTTTGGTATCCAGTCCGACTGGTCGGTATGCTGGCTATTGGCCCCACAGAGAGGCATACCAAGAAAAGTGGATGTAGCCGAGTGATCAGTGTCATCCTGCCTTATCCTCCCTGTAACAAATTATGACATTCGGGTCTGATTAACAGAACTCGACATTCGGTCCAACAGGGGACATGTCACAATTCGTGTATTAGGGTGTTCAGGCGCCCTGACCCGACTTAATGCGGTGTCAAGTTAGTGATTCTCGGGAGAATACGCCCGCCTCCAAGTCAAGGTCATCCGAGTGGTCTTCGTCATGATGACGAACGATCCAGAGATGTGCCACTGAGATCCGACTAAAGAGGTAACTCATGATGCCCGATCTGACTAAAAGTCAGACCGACTATTGACCCCAGGAGGTACATCAGGAGCTGAGTTATAACCCGGGAAGCACCTAGTCCTCAGAGACTGACAACTGGCATGAGGCCCGACTGGGGGCACGCTGTTTTTCCCGGCTAGGTTTAAACCGAGTGGCACCTGTACCCGAGTGGTGACGTGTACAGCTTGCGGCCCACGTAGGGCGTGCTCTCTGGAACCTAAATCCGGGCCCGAATCTTGAAGCGATGATTAGGGTTTCATTTCTTCCAGCCCAGTGCAGAAAATTGAAACATCGCCTACTTCCTTTAAATAGATCACACCAGGGCATTCGAACGGTTACGCTTGCATTGCGCACCCAAGTTCGTTCATCTCCCCGCAGCGCTCCCGCTAGGGTTTCCCACTTCCGCCGCCGTCACCAATCTCCAGTTCCAATCTCGCCACCCCCATCCCCCACCACATTCTCTCAAATGGTGGGGAACTGGGCGACCTCCGTCACCACCGAGGAGCGACTGCAAGCCCTGGTCGACGCCGGTGTTATCCCGGCATACGAGCTTATCGGCTAGCGCGCCGCCGCGGGTGAGTCTTCCCCTACTCCTCGCCAAGAGGAGATAGTTGTTTTCGAGTCCTTCTTTTCTCGCGGGTTCGGACTCCCCGCTTCTTCTTTCCTTCGTGGTTTGCTCTACCACTATAATATCGAGCTCTTCCATTTGAACCCTAACTCTATTCTTCAAATTTCTCTTTTTGTTCAACTTTGCGAAGCTTTTCTGGGGATTGCTCTCCACTTCAACCTTTTTCGCCACCTCTTCCATCTGAAAGCCTTCGCCAACGACAGTGCCCCTAAGGCCGTCGGCGGGGCCAGATTCCAACTCCGTAGTGGCCTAAAAAAGGAGTACTTCTCCCTGTCACTCCGAACCTCCCTGAAGGGATGGAACCAGGAGTGGTTCTATTGCTCCAACCCTGTCCCCGATCTCCCTTCCTTTGACGGGAGAAAGCCCCGGGCTTCTCCCTCTTGGACCTCTTCTCCCCCCTCCTTTGAAATGGATCAGGTCACCGAGCTACTCGGCCTGATCCGAAATCTGAAAGAAGAGGGGCTAACTGGCGTGGCCATCGCCATTAGTTTCACGATGCGCTGTGTTCAGCCCCTCAAGGAAAGGGTCTGGCTCGGGTTTGAATACACCGGGCCGACCGATCCGACTCGGGAGGTGGCCACCCCGATCTCCCATCCGGATGCCGCCGACTGGCTCACGAAGTTCTTCAGCACGAGGACATCCATTTCCAACCAAGGGTGTCCCAGAAGCTTCTCCCTCGTCAATCCGCCACCAGAGGTAACAGACGAGCAGTCTTCGAATTTGTTTCATGCCCACCGAGTAGTTTTATTATCATTATACTAACTCAGGAAGGCTGTGTTTCTGTGCAGGACAGCCGGGCCTTCGTGTCCCTCGCCCCGACGCCTGAGGCCCTTGCCCACAAGGGCGAGAAGCGCCCGGGCGAGGAGTCTGATGAGGCTCCTGCGGCGAAGAAGGGCAAGGGCCCTGTCTCCTTCGAAGAGGAGGACGTCCTGCCGCCCGAGGAGCGCTGCCGACAGGGCTCGGGCCCCACGATCCATGAAGCCTCCAAGGAAAGAGCGAGCCAGCCAATGCCGACCCGAAGGCCGAGCAGTCAAGCGGCTCGTCCTCCGAGGGCGGGTCGCAGGACGTCGCCGAAGAAGAAGCAGGCGCACTCGGCGCCTAAGCCTGCAGCGTGCCAGGCCAGGCTGAGTGGCCCGCCCGACGCCTCCTCAAGCGGGTCCTTCGCTCAAAGGGGCGCCGGCATAAAGATCAAGACCTCCAGCCGGTAAGCATGACTCTGTCACTCCTTGGTAGTCTTCAATATGTTTTGTTATGCTGAAATGTTCCCTCTTTCAGGAAACTGTCGGAGGAAATTCTGACGGACCGCTCGACTGAGCCAGCACCGAAGCTTGCTGAGCCTAGTCGGACGGCATCTCCTCCTTCTCCTTCGGCAGCCGACGCAGACCTTCCGCCGACCAAGCCGACTGAAGCCGCGTCGGAGGCCAAGGTCTGAGAAGATGACGCCACCGCCCCCCCAAGCCCGAAGCCGACTGACGGGGGCGGCGAGGAGGCTGAGCCGGTGGAAGAAATTCCACGCCGGCCTCCATCTCCCCTGGAGGAGTCCGAGCTCACGTTCTCGGCGGCCTGGAGAGACGAGGCCGGGGAATGGGCTCTGATAGGTGACGAAGCAGAAGAGAAGGCCTAGGTGGCCTTCTATGAGGACGCCGCAGCATGCGGCAAACTCATCAGGGTAAGTCTTCCGACCAGCCGAGTAAGTATTATCGACTTGAAGTAGAGTACTCATTATTTGCTCTTTTTGCAGGAACTTGGTGATTTTTCCGAGAGGAAAACAAAGTTTCTCAACTATTTCCTCCCCCAAATAGAACGGATTAAGGCCGTGGAGGGGCAAATAGTTGAGACCCAGATCGAGGAGTCCAAGCAACGTCGGGAGCTACAGGCCAAGATCAAGGAGCTGCAGGACGAGAAGTTCGACCTCACAGGCTCCCTTCGATGTAAGTATCCCAACCTAAGTCAGGATTATATGATTTGTGTCTAACCGAGTGACATCACATTTTGCTCATTGTGTAGCTCATGACGCCACGATAGCCAGCCTGCGGGAGGAGCTGGCCAAGTCCAAGGACTCTGAGGCCGCCGCCCAAGCAGAACTGAAGAGGTCCCAGGACCAGGTGCTGACCCTGGAGGAGTCGGAGGCCCGAGCCGTCGCCGAGTTAGAGGGTAAGTCCCTTAACCCAACCGACTTCGGATCTTCAATATTATACAGTTGTATAACTGTATTTGTTGTCTTTGCTGACAGAATACAAGAAGAAGACGCAGGCGTAGTATGACGTTTTGCATGAAAACGCCAAGACTGTGCAAGCGCAATATGAAGAGCTCCTGGTGGCCGTGAAGCCCACTCGGCGACGGCTGTATGCTGGCGACGCCGAGCCAAGCAACCGGGCCGAGCTGATCCAGAGGTGGACTGACGCTCCCGAGCAGCTCAAGGCCCGGCTTAGGGAAGTCAGCTTGATGAGCACCAGCCAAGCGCTGGGAATCGTCAAATCGCTTTATCCCCGAGTCGAGCTTGAGGCTGTCAAGGATGGCTTGGCCTGCACCGAGGAGAAGGCGTTGGCCCTGCTTGAAGAAGTGAAGCCGGCGGCCGAGTCCCTTGTAGATAATTTAGACTTAGATTCCCTGTAAATGTAAGAACTTGTTGTAAATTATCAATTCACTGTTATGTAAACATTTCCTTCAATATTATATAAGTTACATTATCTTTCTTTGTTGAATTTTGTATTTTGCCCGAGTAGATTAGGTTCCTTTTACTAAGCACTCTACCAAGCGCATCAAGTTCCTTAGCGTTAGGAGTTGGTGCGGAGCACTGTCTCCAAGAACGCAATCGGGAAGCATGAGTGTTGCATGGAAACAAAAGTTTCGTTACTCGAAACGAACAATACTTAGGCTCAACAAGAACTTAACAAGAAAGATATCGATGTGGTGCAGACTGCACCTAATTAGGTGTAGCCCCTCGACTTACTGGCTAGTTGGAGTCCGACTAGAGAGTAAGTCAAATCAATCTCGATAAAAAGAGAAAGAAGGGGTGCGCGATTGCGCACCTAATTAGGTGTAGCCCTCGACTTACTACTTAATTGGAACACAAATAGGTAGCAAGTCAGAAACTGAATTGTATGAGCGTAAAGATAATGGAAACAAAAACTATTTTTTTATTGAATTGTAAATGTGTGTACAACGGCCGTCAGGTATAGAACCGACGTAATTGCTCGATGTTCCACGAGTTTTCCTAGACTGTGCCGTCTTCTTGCTTTAGTCGGTAAGCCCCCGGGCGTGCCGCTGAGTCAATAATGTACGGACCTTCCCAGCGTGGGGAGAGTTTATGGACACTCGTCTGATTGATCCGAAGGACTAAATCACCAACCGAGAAGACTCGATCCCGCACATTACGACTGTGGTAATGACGCAGCCCTTGGAGGTACTTTGCCGACCGAATGGTTGCAGCATCCCGAGCTTCCTCCAGTCGATCGAGTTCGTCAATCCGATTGGCATCTGACTCGTCCTCGTTAAACTTTTGTACTTGGGGTGACCCAAATTGTAGCTCCGTTGGGAGGAACGCCTCAGAACCATATACAAGGAAGAAAGGTGACTGCCCCGTTGCCCGGCTGGGACTTGTGCGAAGCCCCCAGAGTACGGAAGGCAATTCCTTCATCCATTTTGCTACATATGGCCTGAGCCGATCGAAGATGCGCGCCTTGATGCCTTGCAGGAGCATGCCATTCACGCGCTCGACTTGCCCATTGCTCCGAGGATGTGCCACCGAAGCAAAACAAATCTTTATGCCCACATCTTCGCACCAGCTTTGAAACTCGTCACTTCTGAATTGAGAGCCGCTGTCCGTAATGATCCAAGAGGTCAGACCAAACCGACCGACGATCTCCTGGAAGAACTCGATGGCCTTAGCTGCCATAATATTGGTTACAGCCTTAGCTTCAATCCATTTGGTGAATTTGTCAATGGCAACGAAGATATGTTTGAAACCACCCGGGGCCTTCTTAAGAGGTCCGACTATGTCGAGCCCCCAGACGGCAAACAACCAGGTGATAGGGATCGTCTGAAGTTCCTGAGTTGGCACATGAATCTGCCGAGCGAAGAACTGACAACCTTCACATTTCCGCACTACCTCCTTTGTGTTCGAGACAGCAGTTGGCCAGTAAAACCCTTGACGAAAGGCTTTGCCGACCAACGTAGCTGAAGCAGCATGATGGCCGCACATACCCGAGTGAATTTCACGCAACAGGGTGCGTCCTTCCAACTCGGATATGCACTTTTGAAGTATGCCAGAGGCGCTTCGGTGGTATAGGATTCCCCCGTGTACCACGTATGCATGACTCCGACGTTGAATTTGTTCGGCAGCCCCCCGATCATCGGGAAGCTTCTCTTCTTGCAAATACTCCAAATACGGTCGCATCCAGTCCGAGTCGAGAGCGAGCACTTCTGACTCGGGTGGTGGTTTATCCGATTGGGATAGTTGCTCCTGCGGTGTGATGGAGGAGGTATGATGCTCTTGCACAAAGATCCCAGCTGGAACTGCTGCTCGACTAGAGCCCATGTTCGCAAGCTCATCTGCCGCCTCGTTGTCTCACCGTAGGATATGTATAAGCTCCAATCCGTCGAACTTATCTTCCAACTTTCTGACCTCCTGACAGTAGGCGGCCATATTGTCGTTGACACAAGTCCAATCGTTCTGTTCTTGGCTCACCACGAGTTGAGAATCCCCGCGAACCACCAATCGTCGGATACCGAGCGATATGACAATACGGAGCCCATGGATGAGCGCTTCGTACTCGGCTGCATTGTTTGAAGCTGAAAAATGAATTTGGAGGACATACATGAGTTGTTTGCCTCCAGGTGATATGAGAACGATACCAGCCCCCACGCCCTGTCGTCGGAGGGAGCCATCGAAGTACATGTTCCGGTTTCTGACTCTTCGACGATCGGGGAGCTCAGATCTCCATCCACTCAAGCAACGAAGTCATGAGTGTTTGTGACTTGATAGCGCAGCATGGCTTGAACGAGAGCTCGAAAGCCCCAAATTCCACTGACCACTTAGCGATTCTCCCAGTGGCTTCCCGATTATGGAGGATATCTCCAATAGGGAAAGAAGTGACCACCGAAATTGGATGTTCTTAAAAGTAGTACTTCTGCTTCCGGGAGGCGATGAGGACCGCATACAAAAGTTTCTGCACTTGCAGATAGCGCACCTTGGACTCGTCCAATACTTCTCTAACAAAGTAGACTAGGCGCTGAGCCTTATAGACGCGTCCTTACTCTTTCCGTTCTACTACCACCGCGGCACTCACTACATGAGAGGTAGCCGCAATGTATAGCAGAAACAACTCCTGTGGCATGGGAGATGCCAAGATAGGTGTCGAAGTGAGGAACAATTTGAGATCCTCAAAAGCCTTTTGTGCTTCGGGTGTCCAGACAAACTTGTCCTGCTGCTTCTTCAACAATTTAAAGAAGGGCGACCCACGCTCGCCGAGCCGCGAGATGAATCGGCCAAGTGCCACCATACATCCATTTAAACGCTGGACATCCCTCTAGCAAGTTGGGGGAGCCATCTCCATGATAGCTCTAATTGTTTTCGGGTTAGCCTCAATCCCGCGGTGAGATACCAGGAAACCGAGTAGCTTTCAAGAAGGGACCCTGAAGACACACTTCTCCGGGTTCAATTTCTTGTTGTATGCCGACAGGCTCTCGAATGTCTCCGATAGGTCGGTGACCAAGTCGGAGGATACCCGAGATTTGACGACAACATCATCGACGTATGCCTCCACGTTACGCCGGAGCTGGCTGTGAAAGCATCGCTGCATGCAACGCTGATATGTTGCTCCAGCTTTCTTCAACCCGAAGGGTATAGTGACATAGCAGAAAGCCCCAAACGGAGTGATGAACGACGTCTTGATACAATCTTCTTCCTTCAAGCCAATCTGGTGATAGCCCGAGTAGGCATCCAGAAAGCTCAAAGGCTCGCAACCAGTAGTGGAATCAACCACCTGGTCGATGCGAGGTAGTCCGAAGGGATCCTTGGGACATGCTTTATTTAGGTCGGTATAGTCGACACACATACGCCAAGTACTATTCTTCTTTTGCACAAGTACTGGATTTGCCAGCCAGTCAGGGTGGAGCACCTCCCTTATGAAACCAGCGGCTAAAAGTTTGGTGATCTCCGCCTTGATGGCTTCCTTCCGATCCTGCACGAACTGACGCAGCCGTTGCTTGACTGGTTTGGCTTTGTCGTGTACGTTCAAGGAGTGCTCGATCACCTCCCTCGGGACACCCGGCATGTCAGACGGTTTCCAAGCGAAGATGCCCCGACTTGCTTGGAGGAAGGTGACGAGCGCCTCTTCCTATTTCGGATCTAGCCCTGTCCCAATCAGAGCCGTTTTGGTTGAGTCAGACGGGTCGAGCGAAATACGTTTGACATCTTCATCAGGCTTGATGCCTGACTTAGATTGCTTCTTATTTGGCACGTCGCCCTCGTCGCGAAGAGTGATGACCGCCTGTAGGATCTTGTCCATCTCGACAGCCGCTTCAACCGACTAGGACAAGTTGCAGTCTTCCCTATCGAGGAGATAGGAAAACTTGACATCTCCGTGGACTGTGATTACACCCTGCGGGCCCGTCATCTTCATAGCTAAGTAAGCGTAATGCGGGACGGCCATGAATTTGGCCAAGCCCGGCCTTCCCAATATTGCGTGATACGCAGTCTTGAAATCAGCCACCTCGAAGCTGAGGTTTTCTGTCCGGTAGTTGTCCCGAGTGCCAAAAGTGACCGGAAGAGAAATTCTCCCAATCGGCACCGAGGAGGTTCCCGGAATTATGCCGTGGAACAGTGCATCAGTCTTCTGAAGTGCCGACCTTGGAATATGCATCTCATCAAACGTCTTGGCGAAAAGAATATTCAGCCCACTTCCGCCGTCGACCAAGACCTTACGCAGTCGGACGTTTCGTACCACAGGATCCAGGATGTGTGGATATCTTCCTGGACATAGGATGTGGTCGGGATGATCCGAACGATCGAACTTGATCGGGACTTCAGACCATCGAAGGTATTCGGGGGTCACCGGAACAGTTGCATTGACTTCCCGAGTGGTAAGCTTTTGCTTACGTTTGGACTCGTATGCATCCGATCCCCCATATATGTAGTTGAGCTCGCGCTCGGTTTCTTGGTAAGCATCACCCTGAGGAGGATCACACTTATCGTCTTGCTTGGCGTCCTTGTTGTGCTCCTGAGCGAACCTCTTCAGGACATTGCAGTTCTTTGCCGCATGCTTTCCATTTGGATGGAAAGGACACGGCGCTTCCATCAATTCATTATAGTCGTTGGGCTGAGGTGGCCTTTGGCGACCATGATCCATGGCTGCCACCAATTCTTCACCCTTCCGCTTCTTGTCCTTCTTGGAAGATGACTCAGGCTTGTCTTTTTTACCTTCATTTTTACTCGGGTGATCCTCCTAGCGCTCAGCGAGAGCGTCCGAGGCAGTGGCATACCGGTCCGCCAGGGCGAACATCTCTTTGACAGTAGTTGGGGGCTTCTGAGACATCTTTTTAAATAAGTCGGGGTCACAAACTCCTTTTTGGAAAGCTGCGACAATGACCGCTTCAGAGATATCTCGGATTGTGTTTTTATTCTTTGTGAAACACCGAATGAAATCCCTTAACTACTCATCTTTTCTCTGATGAATCTGATAAAGGTCCCATTGGGTCCCAGGCTTCTCGTAAGTGCCCTGGAAATTGGCGACGAATTGGTCGCAAAGCTCTCCCTAGGAACCAATTGAGTTCTCTGGAAGGCCTACAAGCCAACCCTGAGCCGGGGGAGTCAACATGACGGGTAGATAAATTGACATCACATCATAGCCTCCACCCGCTGCCTTGATTGCTAGAGAGTAAATCTACAACCAAGCTTCCGGGTCCCGCTCCCCGTCAAATTTCACTATTCCCTAGGGATTAAATCCTTCGGGCCAGTTGACTTGACGAAGTCGGGGTGTGAATGCTTTGATCCCATCAATCATTCCGTCCTCGGGGGAGGAGACTGTCGGGGAAGTATTCGGCGCGGCGGGGTGCGACGCCAGTCTTGTCGGTGATGATCACCACGACCACGACGCACAGCGTGGTTGTTGCGACGATCGTTTCTGTCGTGGTTTCGAGCGAAACCATCTCTATTGTCATCTTGGTGACGTCTCTTGTCTTCTTCTCGCTCCCTCCGCCGAGCTTCGATGTCGAGGCGGAGGTCGCGATTTGTGTTTTGGCGAGCGTCTTGCCTGCGAGTTGGTGTGCACCGACTGCGCCGAGTGTTACTCGTGGCAGTCTGGCTTCTAGCCGAGCCGCTCTATTCGTTCCGAGTACCTTGGACATCCGCTACCGTCACCATGGCTTTGATCTGCTCCATGATCGGCGTTGCGGGGCTGTTTTCCCCGAGCAACGGACCAACATTGTCCAAGAGGGTCTTACATGCAAGTATATTCTGTTGTGGCGTACGGAAGACCGAGTGATCTCCCATACGGACTTGGAGTAATTCCTCCTGAACTTCACGCCCTCGACCGCGCAATCTATCGCGCAGATCTTCTCCTCCTCCGCGGGTATGCCCGACCCCTACTTCATCTATTGGGTGCGGGGCTGACCCGGAAGGTTGTCCATCCACCACATAAACGCCGTGAAAGTCCGGGATCCCGTTAATGCTCTCCTCCGACTCGGATCTTGAGTAAGAGAGGCTTAACTGATCCTGACTTGTTGGCTCATCGATGGGGTGATTATAGCTCCTACTTCCCGTGATGAATCGCTTGGCAGGAGATCCAACTGAGATTCGGCAAAACAGATCCGCTGAAATCTAGCAGCCAAATTGGTTAATCCAAGTGGCATCCTAATGTCCACCTGGAAAGTAGATCCAGTTAGAGTTATCCCCGAGCCGGAACTCGGGAAGCTCGTCCCAGTAAGTGTCCGTTGGGCTCCACCCCTTAGCCTAGACCGAAAAAGGCGACGCGTTATCTCATGAAAAACAGCGGCCGAGTTCCTCAATCCGAACGGGGTGTTGCCCAACAGGAAAGTTGTAGTTCCCGATTGGATCTGATCGAGATCCAGGTCAGGAATAGTATCACCTATTGGTTCTTTATCAACAAAAGGAGTTGGCAGGACCAAAGGCTCATAATCCTGACTGAAGCCAAAGGGAATCCCTGCGGTGGGCCAGTCGGAATCTTCGTTGTCAGATTAGATCTCTTTCGGATCGGAATCCGAAAGAGGCAACCTAACATGGTGTAGTTCGATTGGAGCCGCGTACAGCCTCCCCCGGTAGTATGTGGACCGAACGCCATCTGGCTCACATAACCGAAGTTCCCCAAAGTCGTTGGCGAGGAAGCCGAGAACTCCAAAGACGAAACCTTGGCCGGGGGCGTAGGTGAAGACGAATCCGCCGATTGAGGCCATCGAAGTTGATGAAGTCGATCGTGATGCTAGCCCTACCTGGCGCTTCAACTGTCGATAAATTGCATCGACAATATATTTTATAAGGCTATGCGAAAGACCATAACTCGATGGTAACACAGGGGGTAGGATTTATACAGGTTTAGGCCCTCGGAAAGAGGTAATACCCTGCTGCTGTGCTCGTGGATTGTATTATGGGGGTGTTGATCACAATGATCAAAGGATGGTCACAATGACCGTATGTTCTCACCGAGGTTGCGCAAGATCATAGACGATGAAGATCAAGGTGTGTCAAGATGTCAAACTAGGGACCCCGACCCCCTTTATATAGTGTAAGGGGTTGGGTTACAGATTGGTCTCCTAGTCCGTATTAGGGAGATAAGGGATAAGGCCCAGTCGGCTACGCTTATCTCCACGTATTCGAGTAGAATTAGGATCCTACTCCTTATAGAGCAAGTCGGACCGCGCCGTCCACCAAGCCCGTCTTCTGGAAGATCCACCCGACTTGGCCCAAGGAGGTAGTGCGTCCAATCGTCTGTCTCCGAATACCCGGGACCCATGTTGTCCACAACAGCTTCTTCTCCGATCACTGTACGATAAGGGGAGAATCTAGTGGGGGTGAGAAGCAGATGTCCGCATCGCCCATAGGATCTTTGGTAACTCCTCCGGCCAAATACCTTTGGGTAGGTCGTGCAACCTTTTCTGGATTTCTTCGATGATGACCCCGTTTGCCGCTCGATAGTACCATTGGACTATGGGTGCCCCACTGATGTGAAGTAGATGGTAATCCCATGCTACGGCAACATTCCTGGAATTTCTTAGATTCGAATTGTGTCCCATTATCTGTTACCACCTGAAAACGAATACCAAATCGGCAAACAATAGTTTTCTAGAGAAATTTTTTCGCTACCTCCGCCGTTATCTTTGCGACGGGCTTCGCCTCAGCCTACAGGGAGAAGTTGTCTATTGCCATGATCACGAACTGCAAGTTGCTTCGCGCTCGGGATAATGGACCAATGATTTCAATTCCCCATTTGGCGAAGGGCTAGATGGATGCCACCGGGTGGAGGGCGCCAGGAGACGCCCGCGAGGGATGAGTCATGCACTGCATGGCAGTGGCGAACCAGTTGCTTCACGTTCTGCAACACCGAGGGCCAGTAAATTCCTATTCAGAAAATTTTCCCTACTAAGATGCGTGGGGCTTGATGGGCTTCGCAATCCCCTTGATGGAATTCTACCAGCGCTTCTTTTCCTTCGTTGATCAATACGCACCTGAGCTAGGGTGCACAGATGCCCCCTATAGAGTTGCCCTTTGACCATAGCATACTTCTTCAACCTTACTTTGGTCCTTTTTTGCTTGCGCCTCGTCTGAGGGCAAGATCCCTCCCTTGAGGAAATCGAGGATCTCCGTCCTTCAGTCTTGTTGTTCTACTCCTGCAATGGTGAGTACCTCAGCAGTTGCGGCAGGTGATTCCAAGTCTTCAAACAAAACCTCACCGGGGCAGTGCAACTCCGGAGCCCGCTGCCTTGGCTAGTTCATCCGCTTGTTCATTTAGCCTCCTGGGGATTGCTTCGACAATGACCCCGCAAAGCTTTTCTCTATAGCCCTCACAGCTTCCAAGTACCTTGCTAATTGGGGGTCCCTTGCCTCGTACTCTTTTCCCATGTGCCCCTGCACTAATTTAGAGTTAGTTTTCAGCAAGATTCTTGTAACACCCCATTTTCGCTTACGATAAAAATAATAATAAATCACCAGTTAATACATTACTTGAAATAAAATTCGGACAATTCAAAGAAATTATGTATTAACATAAAAGAGAATCAAGTTCATATATTAATTAAATTATGACTATGGACCTATTAGTAATTAAAATTTTATGATCTGATAATTCTAAGGTTTGCCGATAATGAGGAGCATTAAATATTATTTAATGCTTGCATAAAAATATATATTTTAAGACATCAAAATAAACCAAATAAATGAAATAGTAATACTTTTAGTAACCCAAACATATTTATATTACACCCTCCTGAGAAGTCAAAGAACTTTAGGGACTAAAATGTAAAAGTCCCAAAAATATCTTTCTAGACCTTATCATAATCCTAATTTACTTCGTGACGAAGAAAATCTAAACCGACTAAATTACTTCGCAGCTAAGTAAACTGCCCACAATATAATTTTCTGATGATTAAAACTACTCGCGACTAATGAAACCATAATAACATGATTTAGAAATTTTATAAAATAAATATGCATGAAATCTTAAAACTAATCATAAAAATGGAACCCTCACAATTTATGGAGCTCAAATATATTTTTATTATAGTTTGTGAAGACCTTAATGTCATCATGAAATTATATAAAAATTTAAGGACTAAAATGTAAAACTTACCTAAAAATCTTCCCTTTTCCCCATGCTTATCTCATTCATCTTCAGCACACACGCACACAACACAGAGCTCGGGCAGAGCAGTAGCGTGCGGGTAGAGAGAAGGTAGAGAGAGAGAGAGAGAGAGAGAGAGATGAGGAGGAGGAGGCTCAGAGGAGGAGGCAAGGCGGGTGACCAGCCGTGCGGGCGTCCGGCCATGGCGTGCCGGAGCGGCATGCTGATGGAGCAAGGCGGCTGTGGCGTGGAGCTCAGAGCGAAGGCCATGGGCGGCGGAGCAGCGACGCGCCGGCGGTGGCACTACCGGCGAGGGTATCGCATGAGCTGTGGTAGCACTCAGCGAACGCCGCGCAATGGTGGCGGTTGGCGGCAAAGCAGGCGACGCGGCAAGAGCGGGCAAAGACGGCCGAGGCGGCGTTAGGTAAGCAAGGGCGGCATGGCGCTGCTGCGTGTGCTAGGGCGGTGGCCGGCGGAGCGGTTCGACCTGCGCAGACCGCAGAACTTGGCGATCGGGCGGCCTCGCCAATCGGGCAAGAGCCCAGGCGGCGATCGGTGCTAGCGGCTCGTGCTGGGCAGTGGCGGATTCGGCTTGGTGATGGCTTAGCATGGCGGCTTCGGTGTCGACTGACGGCTCGGGTGAGGCGTGGCCCGACAAGGCGACGCCGAGGTGATTTGAGGTCGACAGCAGTAGCAGTAAGGTCAGCGGTCGGGCTCGGACTCTGTTGGCCATAGAGCTAGGCACCGGGCAGCGATGGCGCCCAGATCCAACCTGAGGCGACAATATCTAACAGAAGGACGACTGACATGATGGTGACCGGGAAGGCCCGAGGCTGGCAGCCGAGCAACAGCCGACGGCAACGATGGTGGCAGTTGTGGCCGGCCTGGGTGTAAATGAGTAGGCGGCAGCTCGGTGAAGCTATGACGAGGCGGGCGACGCGGTCGATGCAGGGCGTCAGCTCGGCTGGAAAGCACGGGAAGGCGTCGGCGACGCCTGAAGACGGCCCGCAAGCACCACGGCAAGGCAATTTGACCGAAAGAGCCCAAGAGAATAGATTTAGTTAAAACCCCGAAATCGTTATTTCATGTAGAAAAGAGCCCTTCTAGAATTTATTTAAAATAGTAAATGATATCCAAAAATTATGAAACTTCTTATATAAATACAAAATAAGGTATAAAACCTAATAAACATATTAAACCATGAGTAAAAACTATACTCGTTAAAGTTATAGGTTTATCTTTATTTTAAATTAAACACAAATAGAATAGCCCTAACACACATACAACCTATGACAACAAGAAATATAGACGATGATTTCTCACATAGGAGAAATATGTACGAAAACCCTAGAAACATTCGCCTATCATGCATCATGCATATTTCATCTTTTGTTTCATTATCAATGTTATTTGCTTTCATACGATAGAATCGGACGACTCAGAAGAGAAGCTGGAAGTCCAGACTCAAGACATCGATACGTTCGGTGCAGGCGAGTCAATACCTCTAATTCATTTTTCTTTACCTAGTTTTACTTAAATTATGTTGATTTTAATATATTAGATTGCATGCAATATGATTTTCTAAGTATAATATGTTGGAAACAAAGGCTACTAGAGCAAGTCTAGTTATTCCATATTATAAGCAGTGTTAATAAATACAAACCTCTC